>CP142455.1:65172500-66422500 GCA_038049695.1 Cinnamomum chago | reverse complement strand
TGTACTGGTTAATCACTAGTTTGCATCGGTAATACAACATGTCACGCTAAATGAATTCAAACTTTAGATTGAAGAGGACATGTTCTACAGATGCCATTACAAAAACCTGTAGTCATGTGAATTCTCTTGTAAAGGGACGCTCTCAACATGTAGCCTTCTCCATCCCATTGGCTCTTCCCAATTGTAAGCAACAAAAGACTCATTCAACCAATGAATCTGTAGTAACAATGTGTATCAAAATAATTAATTTGTATATATGTCAATACTCAATACTTACAAATTCTACATGTAGCCTTTTCCCAATCAGTGGCGGACCCAAGATTTTCGTTTGAGGGGGGCTTGAAAAAAATAATCTTATTTTATTCAAAATGATAACCTCTTCTATCATTTTAAGACGAAGCTCTCCTTTTGAAATGAATGAGCCCAAGACAACCGTTGGCCCTCACTTCTTAGCCATTGTATATAACTAAGTAAAAATAAAGAAAGTGGCCAAATGAAAGTTGTTAATCAATAGTGTTGAACTATAGTCCCAATTACTAAAGTACTTAAATAAATAAAATTAAATTTGTGTCCAATATTCAAACCCATTTTAACTTAAGTTGCATTATATTCATATAAATAAAGTTCGTGTTTGAATCTAAATAGGTTTCAATTTGAGTTAAAAATCAGGCTTGAAAATAATGCTCATAATGATCTAGCAAAAGATGAGCAAATTGGCAATCAATACACAAAAGCAGAGAAATTGAACAAATAAGGGGACTTACCTAGAGAGGAATTTTCCAGAACAAAAGGAAAAATGGGAAGCGGCAGCGTCGCGCCACGAAGAATACCTATTTAGAGAGGGACGACGGTGGCACACCAATACCGAATACGGAGTGTGATTTGAGGATCTCTTCCAATTGGAGATTTTTCAGAGGGAGAGAGAATTTAGGAAAATAGATAGGGGCTGAACAATGTTTTAAGTGGGGGCTGAGCTAGTTTAAGTTTAGATACCTCATGAGCATTTTTCCAAGTTTGGTGGGGGCTTTAGCCCCCATACCACTACATGTGTGCCCGCCCATGTTCCCAATGTCGCTAGTCGTGTGGCATACTATTGTAGTAGTCCCATCTTTTTGCATTTAGATATCCCACGATGACTGTGAAGTTCTCCAAATAACACATTAGAACAATGATAATCTTATGTTTCTGCATTTCTCCCACTCTCCATCCATATTCACCAAAGATGTGTATATAATTGTGATTGTCTTCTCTTAGCCATATATCCTTCAAAATGTAGCCTCGAAGTGTCAATATTTGTGTTGAGATTCATATTGAGTATAAATTGGACAATCCGTTTTTTTCAAAGTACATGTTGAAAGTATATGAGTATATGATGAAGTCATACCAAAGCATTCCTGTCAATGAAGTATGCATATGGTGCCTTAGGCTTCAAATAAATATCAAACCAATTTTGCAGTATACCCGTGTCTAGCCATTCTCTTGATAAGAGTCTTTTCAATCTTTCAGGATTAGGGCTAATGTAGACATTTGCAATGTAATCAAACTTGAGGGAAGATAAATCATATTGATATCTCAAAAATATCATATCAATATCTTTGAAAAAAAAGGCAACACAAAGGATTCCTCAACATATATAGAGATAGATAATTGATTATTTTATAGCTATTATAGATATGCAAAAAGCCTAAAAAAATAGTCTTCTATCACACATCGGAATCTCACTCAGAAAATTTCAGAATCTGGAACTAACTACTCTATATTCACACATCATCCCAAATTTTCATTTGTATTGATCTTTGCTCAAACATATCATTCCTTTGACTAATGACTAATCGAAGATTATGTAGGTGTCTAACATACTTTCTCTAACCTTCCACAATAACCGTCAAAAGGGTCATAGTTAATAGCTTTTTGACTTACTAGCTTCTACAAAAAACTTTAATCAATAATTCCACCACAAAGGCATTCACCACAGAACTAGAAATTCTATCAATTTAGATAATATAGTGACTCAACACCACAAACCTAACATTCACCATAGTGCTTAGATGTAATTCCAGAATCCAGAGACTATACATTATGCATTACCAAATTCTTAGGGAATGGATTTAATTATAGGTTGACAATCAATGGATATAGACCACCATCAAGTAGACCCTTAACAAAATAAACGTGAATGGAACACCAATGAATATATCAAACCTGAGGGAATATATATCAAAAATATCATTTCAATATCTTAAAAAAAGGAATTGCATACCTTTCGTAGTAGTCATCCCAGAACTTGTCTAGCAGATCAGTCTCCTCCTTCATCAGTCTTTACGCAAAATTCTTAGGCCAATTTAGGGAGGCACTAAAACCCTCATATTTCGATGGCACTTTTTTAACCATAGTCGCATTTTTTACGTGAATAACCATTGAGGCGACTTTTTCACTAGGAGACTCCATGTGAATGAACTTGTTGGATTTTTGGGGGAGAACTATCAAGAACAATTTCAACGGGGGATGTTTTGAATCTAGGATGGTCTTCGAGGAGAGGCCATGGGACTAAGACTTTCTCTCCTTATGTTTTTGGAGGACTCTGGTGGAGTATTTTCCTTTGACTTAGGTGATTTAGTGGCAAACTCTGGCTTCGTCTTCATAACTATCTTCTGTCTCTTACTCATTTTGCCTTGATCAAGAGATTCACTTAGACTGACTTTGCCATACCCAAATTCCACAAAATTATTCTCAAATGCATCATTCAAGTGTTCCACCTCGGTATGCAGTACACGTAGCATATCCTTCGAATTCATTGTCTCTGATGTTCTTTTCTTGCTGGCCAAAGTAGAGATAAGGTCATCTAGGAAGAAATGAACTTGAAAGAAAAAAATTCAAATGAGTCATAAATATTGAAAATGATGAAATGATTTGAATTTTACAACTATGTTGCCATGTCACTTACAGGTCCTTTATGGATGAAGTCATCGTCTTTTTTGGAGGTGGGTTGTGTTGGAGGTATCATTTGGTCTTCACTACCTTCTTTCTTTAGAGGTCTTGGGATTCGCAATCTTGTCACCGCCAAATACCATTTCATATAAAATTCACTGTGAATAAATGAATCATCAAGTTCTTCCCTCACTAGTAACATCTTCTGCCTCGCATCCCAAATGGCAATGAGTTCTTTCAATGATATGCTATAATCAAATGTACCTTTCCTCACTTTATCAACTCTTTCAAATGGCATGTGGAGAATAACGGGGAGCAACTGTCTCAAGCCGAACTGCTCCATTTCCCGTTCGGAGTTGTGACGTTCGACGATCCAACTGAATATTAGAGCCGTATTAGATGTGAATAACCGTTTCTCTTCTTTGAGAACTATCTCAACTAGTTTATCAATGACATCTTCATACGACATCCATATAAACTACGCCATAAATAGTCATTACATATTTATTGATAACAAATCAAATATCCACCATAAAGATTCATATTAAAAAGAAATCCAACTACACTCACTTCTTCTATTTTCATATTGTCAATTTGCTCCCGACGATCCTTTGTGTTCATTGGAGGCCTATGTTTTTTTATGCTTTTCTCCCACAGCTTATAGAGCATTGCTTGGCTGCAAAAATTCCATTTTGGAATATGCCCAAATCTGCCAGGGAAACATTATATGAATGTCAAGTCAATAGAAAAATGTCCATATTCAATGCAACCAAGTAAACAAATATGGGTGTTACCTGCAACAATTGCAATGGGCCAGTCAAGGTATTTGATGGGTCCGTTGCTTTCTATTTTTTTTTACTTTTTTCCCTTCTCCATCTTTCCTTTCTTCATCAAACTTCGAAAGCATTGTTGCCTTACCTAGCATCCTATATAGGTTAGCCAGGCATGTAGGGCCCCATGCATATCTCTTAAAATCTCTAAATAAACCAAGCAACCAAGTCGGCACGAAAGTACTGCATGAGTTGCCAACTATTTGACCTCCCACCACGCAAAATAAATAGGCTCTTGCATTGCACTTCACTTTAACTTCATTTTGTTGTTTCTTCATTTTATTTCCTTTGAAGTTCTCTTTCATCCAAGAAAAGTTGCCAATGCTATCTCGGTTTGGCACCGGCTCCATGCCTAAAAGATCCATGCATATCTCTGTTGTTTGCTTGGTACTATGCAATGTTTTTTCGTCATTGACGGTGGATCTATGGGGAAACCGTATATGTATGCCGCATCCTCTAAGGTCACGGCGGCCTCCCCACATAGAAGATGAAAGGTATTCGTTTCCGGCCTCCATCTTTCTACCAATATTCTTATCAAAGCATGATCTATTGTCATTTGCTCAATGCTCGACAGAGCTCTAAGCCACACTTGCGCACATAGTTTTCTTCTCGGCTTGTGAGATGCCAACTTTTTCCGTCATGTGTTGTTCGAATTATTCTTAACTTCGGTGGTTTCTATAGATGTCAGTTACAAACTGAATTTAGTATTACAAACTCATGTACGTATGAAGTGGTTCAAGAGATAAAATTAAATATAACGTTACATGTAAATATAAAAGTAAATGATTGGATGTACCTCTCCTTGCCAAATTACTTCAGAAACATGAACCTGTTGATGGTATAATAAGTTCTCCTCAGTAAAAAGAGCATCACTGCCCATCTACACATAATGGTATAAAAAGTATTGCTCTTGACTTCTTGTCAAGTTAATAACTGGTATTCTCTGACATTGTGTTTCATTGGTAGATTTCAGTGAGGTAAAAGAACAAATAAGAAGTTTGCCTCCATAAGTCATTTTGAAAACTTCTAATTGCATATTATATATTAGATTAGAATTTTTCTATTTATGTTATTTGCATGATCTATGGTTGGAAAGTGATTAGTGCATTCATTATAATTAGGTTTCATGTTTAAAATTATGTCTTTTTTTGCTGAAAATCAAAGTTTGTGGACTGATTAGAAAGATTAAATTCGGACTTGGTATGTGAATAGTGAAAAACTCTGCACAGTTTCAGCAGATTTGACCTGACTGTGTTCTAAAGGTGCGCAAGTGGAAAACTACGTAAACGTGCTTGTTTTGTCCTGAAAAATAGCAGATTTGAAGTGTATAATAAAGACTTTGAAACCCCAAGATTGCAGAGAAAAATAACCTCGCGCACTGTGCAATTCAAAGGTTCCAACAAGAGAACCGAGCAAGGTTGTAGCAGATTTCCAACACAAAACTGTTCAACTAGGCATCTTTAGAAGATAATGACTTTTTCATCTTAATTCCTTTTTCACTTCTTTTTTTCTTTTTTGTTCATGCATCATTAGAGTTCGAATTACTTCCATCTTAGGGAGGTCATATAGTCCACCAAATTTGGGCCTGTGCAACAGTTTTCATACTTAGAATTTTTCAGCATTCATCAGTTTTTTAGAAACTTGCATAAGTTCTAAAAAAGAGTTGCAAAAGGAAAAAAAAATCATTCGTCTCATATGCAACTTTCATTCAACTTTCACAAAGATTTAAGAAAATAAATGAAATAATAACAATTTTGAAGTTTTATCTCCCCTTGAAACAACTTTAAGAGATAAAGAAAGAATGAAGAAATCAAAAAATCCACATAAAAACTCAGATGGTTGATACTTGATACAAAATAGAATGCAAAATGCAAACGAACCACATCCGAGTGAATGATATCTTTATCATTGAAATCCACATTGACATCCATATCTTTATCAATTGAGAAGTAAGAAAATGCAGATGCCCCAACATGTCAAGGGTTTAGTCCAAATACATGTTATAAAGCCTTTCAATGTACTCAAAGGTTTACTTAGAAACAAGAAAGCATAATGACTCAAAAGTGCTATAAGGTGGAATGCATATTTACTTTGAGGATCACAAGTGCGATGTAACAACATAACTGGATAGATTCCATCAGTAAATTGTTCATTTTATGAGCAACATTCACAAATAGTAGTGTCCAAAGAAATTATTAACAAGGTACGGTTATAGACAAAGCTACTTAAAAGAAGAAACGACAGAAAATTAAAAATCAACTGATGAAAGCAATTAGAACAGAACTACTACTGTGAATAAGAAGTAGATAGCATGTCTATTGCAATTCACCAATATGGAGAAACGTTGTATAAACCGTTCCTAATTTGAAGAAAAGCAATAGATGATAAGCTACAACTTTTTGCAGTACACATAAGAGATAAAAGAGTGAAGAAACTTTCAAACCTGTTTTTGCCCTGCAGACGAATGTAACAGCTCTCGTGGAGTTGGAACACACAGAGAGATGCAATTGCTGAATGTTCAAGAACTGAGAGAAAGGAATGTAGGAAAATTCAAAAGTGGAGACAAAGAAAAAGAAGAAATAGTACATGAGATGTAATCTTCATTTTCTTTTCTTTCTAAAAATTAAGTAAATAACAACAAAAATAAAGGATAGGGGGGCTGCAGTCAATGGGAAAAATAAGGGGAGAGACAGAGAAGCATACCTGACGCTGGTGGAAAAGAGCAAGTTGTCGGTGCAGACGAATGGTCGGCTTCTTCTCCTCCTCCTCCTCCTCTCTTTCTTGTTCAGGATCTTCTAATTTGTTGGGTGTGGGGGATGTTGGGCAGGTAGGATTACTGGGTGAGTGGATCGTTCGATGTGGGGCGGTTAGGAGGAGGGGCTAGACGAGAGGGTCTGGACGGCAGCATAAAGAGAGAGAAGATGGGAGCTGATAGGGCGTTCTTCTTTATCTTCTCCTTCTTCTTTTCTCTTCTCACTGCCGATTTGGGTGAGCCATCAATTTTTTCTTTTTAGGGTTTTGTTGACGTCAACTAAGGAGGGGGCAAAGATGAAATGAAATAATGGGATTTTGGCGGGAGGTCCCTGACTGATATTATAAAATTTTGGGGTCCTCGGTTATAATTACCCTAATTAGTGAGATTTTTCTAGTAAATGTCCTTTATTATTATTATTTATCAAAAAAATTTCATTACAAATGAAAACCACAACTGAGGTTTCAAACTTTATAATATCAACTAAGGACCTCCTGCTCGAATCTTTTTTTTTTTTCCTATTATTCGTTGATGTCAACAAAACTCTTCACTTAAATCAAAATGAACTAGTGAAACAAGAAGAATAAGAGAAGATCGTCTCCATCCTTTAATATTGATCTCCACTCCTTCGCTTCAAATCTCCATCGACATCATCCTCTTCTCCACTTTGTCGCCTTTTTCGTTATGTTGAAGCCATCCCTTTCTCTGCTTTAGAAGAAATCGACGCTATCCATTCTCCAATCTAGTAAAAATCGACACTGTCACCTTCTCCATTCCATCTCCACTCCCCATCATCTCTCTGCCTTCTCCATCTTGCCAGGAGTTTACACCCACTGTGATAGGTCATATCCACTACAAAAGGCCCTTTTTTGGCATCTTCCCAATTGCCCCCACATTCTTTGTTGCCTTCACGGGCTTTTCTCCATCTATCACATAGTTTTCATTTGTTTTGAGAGAGAAAAGGGATAAAGGTGGTGATGGCCTTGAGATGATGGGAAGTGAAGGTGTTTTGTCTTTCATGTTCTTGTATGGATCCTATGTGATATTTTCTTGAAACTTTTTTTCTATAAAGACCACCCTTCTATCATTGATGTCCAAAGTTGAAGTGGGGGAAGAGAAATTGGGTTTTCTTATGATTTTGTTTTTAAATATGATTTTTTTTAAAGTGATGGTTTATAACTAGAATCACTCCTTTGTATCTCTATTTCTTTTAGAACATAGTTCTGAGACAATATATATAAGTATTATGAGTTGATTTTGGGGAAATCTATAGTATCTGTGCGCGTGTGTGTTGTTTATTGATTTTTGTTAGCATAGCAATGAATTTGTTCATTACTGTCCTTAAATAAGAACACCATACCTCCAATACCCAATTCTTTGAATCAATAAGTTGTGTGTCACTTTTACCACAAAAGGAGAGACGGCCTTTGAGAATATGTTTATAAACTAGTGAGTTTGATTTTTTCCATGTTTGATTTTGTGGTTATATTGGATCTTAATTCGTGAATGGAGAATGAAAGAAGAATTTGTAATTGTGAATGACTGCAGGTGATGGAAATGTGAATCAATGTAGGTGAATGGAAGGCTTAAGGTGGTTTGAGAATGAATGTATATAAACCGTGAATGACTACAAGTCAATGAATGCAGGTGAATGAATGAATTGTTGCTACAAGTTCGATCCGTACATGAATTCAATTGGATTGATACGTATACCTCAGGGTTACTTTGATAGCCTCCGCATATTGTTAAATGATGTATGATGTGACGTTAATAACCTCACATTACTAACTACAATCTTGGTTATAGAAAAAAGTTTCAACTAGTCCCAACCAAGATTTGTACTTTCGTGCTTCACTAGGAAATCTAGGTTTGGAGGCGTTATAGTTCCAATCCCTAATCATCATAACAAATGAGTTGCAAGGGCGATATGGTTAGACGTCCTTGCAAAAGGGCCAATAACAAAGAAGGAAAATAAATATTTTTTAAATAGATTATTATTATTTTATTTTATTTTACTATCGGAGGGTTCCCAACCCTTTGAACTGGACTAATCCCTCCAGCCTCAGAAGGAAGCCGGGTAAACTCCCTTGTAGCTCTAGTGTGGTCAAATGAATACCAAAGCACGCCCATGTAACATTTCTAGTGCCACACACATGCAAGACATGCCAAGCAATGCCTACATGACATGTCCTAGCCTTGTTTGGCCGAGGACATGAAAGAAATTTTTCCCAATGCCTAAAATATTTTCTATTTTTTAAGTTTCTTGATGCAATAAACGAGCAATTTTAATAGAAGAGATTAAACGTAAGAGATTAAAATTCTTTAATAATCTCTTTAATACAGGAGATTAATGGTTGGTTGTTTACAATTATTTACAAATGTGTCCATAATGAATATGCATTATCACCTTTGTTTTGGCTCATGTACGCATATGATCCATAAATAAGTTGTGAAAATCATCTATAACTAAGCCCATCTACACACAAAAATCTACTCACCAGAATAGGTGGTAAAGTCATCTACACAACTTTGTTGGGAATGACATTAGTACATTCTTCACACGATAACTTCTGTGCTTGTGGGTCCCATAAAAAACCATTGTTTTTCACTTATGTTGGCGCTATATTTATAATCCAAACAATTTAATATATTTATTGAACTAATAAACTTTAAGACCCGGATGGCCGGAACGTAATTATCTTATATATCTTCATAAAAATCTGATGACTTCTGAAAAAGTCCTAATTATAACTCTATTTTTTTTTACATTTGTGGCCCCTAATTCATAATCCGAACAATTTAATACTCTTATATTAATAGTAAACAGCAAGACATGTAGCTTCCTTGCATTCTGATTTCCATGCAAACAAATGGGAAAGTTAGGGCCAATAAACCACATAACTGAAAGAAGCTATATTTCACCATAAAACAACAACAACAACAAATGGGCTAGGTGTTTGGACCAGCCTCATCCTAGCCCAACCCATTCTCAACCCTATAAACTCCTCTCACTTCTCAGTTCTCCCTCTCTCCATTCTTCAAAACTCAGCACCATCTATCTCTCCCTCTCTCTGCAATGGCGCATCGCTTAGGCGGCGCAGTCCTGGCGCGCGGCATCTCCACCAAGACCACCTCTTCAACTGTGCCTCTTCTCTGGCAGTCCCCAACCAATCCCTCCTCGACCGTACAACTCCTCTCCTGGGGCAGAGGCAGCTCGGGCCAGCTGGGCGGCGGCATTGAAGAGATCCGTTTCTACCCCACCACTCTCGCCTCCCTCCTCCTCCCTCCCGATTTCCGTCTCGCCCCCGTCTCAGGCCGCCTCAACTCCCATGCCCCCTCCCCCGCCCCCGAGGTGGTCGAGGTCGGCATCTCCTGCGGCCTCTTTCACTCTTCTCTGCTGGTCGATGGCAGATTTTGGATTTGGGGTAAGGGAGACGGAGGCAGGCTTGGCCTCGGCCACGAGAATTCTTGCTTTGTTCCTACTCTTAATCCTTATGTTGATGGCGTGAGGAGTCTTGCTTTGGGCGGGCTTCATTCTACTGCGCTTACGCGTCAAGGCGATGTCTTCACATGGTCAGTAGTCTCTATCTATGCATATGTTCATATGCATAAAAGAATTTTCTCCTCTCAGGGGATGTGTAAAGGTTGGGGTAGAGGATGGAAAGGTCTTTGCATGCAGGGGGATACATAAAAGAATGCAAAATTAGGGTAATCTCATTTAAAGGCGACTATTTTTAGTGTGAGTGCTTACAAAACCATTTCCAATGCTTGGTGGTGGGGTGTGCTTTGCGTTTAGAGTTTCTTTTTTTTTTTTTTTTTTTTCCTTCAATTTTATTTCAGGCAAATGGGAAAATGTGCCTGTTAAACAAATGTGCCCTTAGGTTGGTGTGGATTTTAAGGTCTCAAAATCAGTGGTAGAAAAAATTTCTAAAGGAGGCTTGTCTAACCTTAGGGGAATGTAAGTCCAGTAATAAAAGTGTCAAGTTGGAGTGAGGTTTGTTTTATTAGCAAGAGTGTGGATTCGCCCTACAGAGCATGGCTCATTCTGCTTTTATTAGCAATGTTCCTTTTTCGGTGAATGTTTTCAGAGTCGCATGTATATGCCAGTCAAGTATTAGAAAGAGAGTGGTGTTCTATGATTGAACTTAATGAAAATCGTGCATTATTGATGTTTGCGAATACTTGAGTGTAAGTTGCTTTGGGGTATGGATGATTTGTTCAAGTAGTGTCCATTTATATGAATGGCGTATACTTTGGATGTGATGAACTGAATAGGATTTCCTATTGAGATTACGTGGAGGGTGATGCAGCCACAATCCTCGAGAAAAAAATGGAGAATTCTCCCAAGGGATGGATCGTATCCAAAGACCACTTGGGCATACTCACAATAATGGTATACACCATAACTGAAAAGATAAAGCTCAGAACTCAAATATTAATTGATAATAATAAGCATGAATTACCATGGGGATGTCCAATCATATATATATAGAGTAGGATCAGTGCTCTCTGTAACTTAGACACCAAGACTTTCCTAGACAGTAACGGAAACTAAATCACTAAATTTGCTTGACAATGCAAATTAAATAAAACTCCTAATTTTAAATACTTCTAAATAAATCAATTTTCAAAATAAGATTCCTAATCAAATGGATGTTCCGTGGGGCCTATGGACTCGTCCCAATGGGTTGGTTGACCCATGTTCTGGCCTACATCAACTCTCCCCGGTTTGGAAAAGTTTGACTCGGGCAAGTATTATACCTTGATAATACTCGAGAGAACTCGACTTCAAGTTTGGTAAATGTCCTCTTGGGTAGACAAAGTTCTCATGTGCTTGTTGATCATCGTTCTCTTGACATGGCTTGGAAGCTTGATTCGATCTTGTCCTCCACATAAATAAATTGGAGATGTCGCTTTTTCTGATGATTGCATTTAGCTCGGATATGTGATCTGACCAATAGATGCTTCAACTGTTGCCTTTGTACCAACGAACCGCGATCTTTGAATATCTATCGTTGATCCCGGAAGATGAAGTCAATGTAGGGGACTTCAATTATTGGTTTTTCTTTTGATGCCTCTGATCAAAGTCTTCAATGTTTGCCTGTCTTTCTTCTTCCTCTACCTTTTGTGGCCCTTGATTAACATTGCCTTGAAAATACTATCTGTCATGGTGGCTAGCTTTTTTGGTGCAATCATTATTTCTATTTCTTCATTTGCTTTTTCTTTGATTCTTCAGTTGAAGGTGATGGGGACATTGATTGCAATGGACGGAGCATAATTCATTGTCCTTTCCACAGGAAGGAAAATGTGTTATTCTCTGTCATGGTGCACTTCCCGATCAAAAAGCCATGGTCGTCCAAAAAGAATATGAGCGATATTCTTATGGATCACATCACACCGAATCTTGTCCTCATAGTTGCCAATCTTAAAGGATACCAAACATCTGTGGGTCACCATTAAACCATGTGACTTGATAAGATTTAGGTAGCTTTTCAATTGGCCAATGAAGCTTGTCAGTAACCTCTTGCGCAACAAATTTATTGCACTACCATTGTCAATAACCAAATTAGCTGACCTATCTTTGACTCCTACTCGCGTTTGGAATTTCTTAGTTTGTCTCCATTCTTCTTCTTCCTTCGATGAGTGACAAGTATTGGGTTAACCTCTGACAAAATGTGTCTCTACAACATGGGCTCTTGTTCTTTGCATACGAGATTTAAGCATGAGACATTTTAAGCATGTGCTCAACACGGAATGCTTCTATGCGTGCTTCTTGACTGGTATTGCAGTGATTCATATTCTCCAAGATGGGTCTCAAACATCTGATATAACAAACCAAATCATGTATCTCATCATCCTCTAGTGCACATAGGTCTTGTAACTCGAAATTGACGGGTATATTCAACATCCTCATTGTAATTCATGCTTATTATTATCATTTAATATTTGAGTTTTGAGTTTTCTCTTTTTGGTTATGGTGTTTACCATTATTGTGAGTATGCCCTTAGCTGAATCCATCTTTGCATTCGATCAATCCCTTGGGAGATTAATCTATTTTCGTTCGAGGATTTGGGGCTGCATCAGAGGGTGACAGTGATGGTTTTGATCACGGCAAGAGTTCTTGATTGTTAGTTAATTTGAATTTGGGATAGGGTAGTAGAGTTTGGGGAAGAATACTAATGCTCTTGTTAGTTAATTTGAATTTGGGATAGGGTAGCAGAGTTTGGGGAAGAATACTAATGCTTAATTGAATAGAGCTTGTGGCAGCATCCTTATCCTAGTGACCCGGTCTTTTTTCTTACAAGTGTTATACATGGTCAATAAACACAAAAACACACACAAGTTGGGGCTGTTTGGTTATGAATTAAAAGAAGCCCGATGTGGCAAGAAAACTCTCTGACAATATTAACTGCAATAGATGATACAATAGAAATGACAAGACATAAACACATGAAACCACACTTGATATCAAGGCTGTATCATTTCCCACAAATGGACTGATAGACATTCACTTCCACTGTACCACTCAATTTCGATTTTTCTCAAAACAAGAACAAACACAAGCAAGAGCTACTTTTAGCCCTCTATTGGTTATACAGATTCTCACATTAAAAAAAATTCCTGAACACAATCAACCATCTAAACCGACATCACATGTTTTAATCCTGACCCTTTAAATATTAAATAAAAATACAAAACTAAAATACGATTAATGATTATCACTGTCCTACAAAATACCATTAAAGCTATCACTATCGTGCACTTTGCCACAAGACAGGCATTAACTTTCTCAATACTACTTGAATTGCCAAACTTGAGTTTGAAGCAACTTAATTGAATAATTCATTGAACATGTCCATTGTCATGTTAATCTAACATCTTTGGACATGTGAACTAAGGCCATTATTTGAAACACAAAAATACCTTCAATGTTGCCGCACCAAGATGTGTAGATCATCCATGGATGTGTCAAAACTGTAGATTCTCATAAAAAATACGAGGCCGTTTCGTAAATAAAAAGAAGATAAAATTAGTTTGTTGTTGAGTCATTTTTGGAATACATGAACACTGATGAAAAGTTGTTCTCTTTTCTTGGAATTGAGCCAATTTTCTAAATAAGAAAATGACAGAGGGCTATGATCCATGTCTTGAGTTAAACCCTGTGCCCAACCTGTCTTAATCTCTGACGATCTGAATTGTTCATTCAGTGGAAACACCATGGAGGAGCAATGCAACAAAGTGCTCAGATAACTTAAAATAATGTATAGCTCAAGGTCCATTTCATTTGCAAATCATCAACCTGAGGTGATTGGGATTGTTTGATTGATCTTTTTTAATACTTTTTTTTATTATTATTTTTCATTGACTATCCATGGTGGTTCTCACAAGATGAATGGTCTACATTTTTTCAATATGGGCTTACTTGTGCACTTGTTTTGATGCACTAGAAGTGCTGAAACTATTCTTCTTTTTCTTTTGCATGTAATCTCAACGACATCATAGGGCTTGAATGACTTCACACTATCACCAAGATAGAGGGAGAAGATCCACAAATTTCATGGACTAATAATTTTCATGTTATAACCATTCAAAAAATAAAAATAAAATTTTCATGTTATTATGGTGCTTTATGTGCCTTTTCAAAGACTCTTGGACGTGTGATATAGGAGGAACATGATCTTCTTTACACATGATTGGATGCTATGGAACCTTTCTTGCTTGGGATACTACCAAAGACTCCGGCTGAAACTCATAATAGACATGACAAATGGATGCATATCACTAAAACCAACTGGGATATAACTAAATCGGTGTTGACTTCTTTAATACTAATATTGCATAATCTTGGGCTTGTTGGATGAGTCATCAAATAACCCATTAAATGAACCTCATTTTGAATGCAAAATATGCCCATCTCTAAAAATATGAAAATATTACTAAAAAGATTAAGACACTATTTTTATGTGTTTGCCACATTCTGGAACCGTGATGAGTGGATGTTGACTTCCCCCTTTGAGATCATAGAAAACCATTGGTTTACATAATTCTCCATGGCTTGTTAGAACTTATCCTTTATTTATGTTGATGGCCACTAAGATATGAAAAAATCATTGCATGATCTGTTGCTTAATTGTCTAATCTGCCTCATTTATTGTCATTTTGTCAATCAACTTGACTTCTTCCTCCATCGTGTCTTACACGGGAGACAAGACTTCATCTGAAGGCTCGGATGTACTCAAATGTACTTGCAGACTGTCGGGTCATCTTATGGTTCAGATCTAGATCTGCAAGAAATTGTGATCCATCCACCTAACAGCTGTGGGTCTTATGATTTTCCGCTCAGCAAATTGATGTTACTATCCTCCCATCAATGAAGGAACCACCAAATACAGCTCACATGCAGATTACTATTACCATATCATAACATTTGGGCATTTTTGTCACATTAACTTGAGGTGTATAATAAGAGAAGGTTATTGTTTAGATAGCGGTGTTGCATCTTTTTGATTGTAGCCTGCCATCAAGGAATTGTAGTCAGTAGATTTTATGCATGCAATTTTTGTGAGGGTTATATACTCTGAGAGGACGAGGTTCTTGTACCAATCCTACATTTCCTTTTGTTATTTTAGTGCTCAGGAATGTCAGCCTTGTTTATGTTTCATGAGGATCTAGTTAATGTGGTTCGGATTCACAATCTGTTATGTTGTTATTTTGTAATTAAGTTCAGCTTATTTATTTTGTTAATAATGGAACTGTTCGTCATTCACAACGGCTCTACCACTCCGATGGCTGAAGTTTGCAGGGGTTATGGTGGATTTGGAGCTCTTGGACATTCTGTTTATACTAGGGAACTGTTACCAAGGCTGGTGAATGGTTCTTGGAGTGGGAAAATATCCCATCTTGCAACTAGTGGGACCCATACTGCAGCAGTTTCTGAGCAAGGTTGGTGCATTTCATAATTTAGTATTGAAAACATTTGCATCTTATAGCCTGTAACTTGTAAGTGGATAGATGGGAATCACAGGGTGTCGCTGTGGATAGCACACCCGCCTCCCACAGCTCCCTCCAGGGTTCGATCCCTGGAGTGGTAGCTTTCCTTCAGAGTTCCTGGCCACTAGGCCAACCAAAAAAAAAACCTTGAAAGTGGATAGATGGTTCTGAAGGCAGTCTGGGTATTTCTATTTCAAAACCCTAAACTGTATGTTGTAGAAAGGTATCACCTATGTTATATTTTCATTCATGCACAATATTTCTATATCGATTAGAATACAAGCCAATGTTCTGAAATTTCTTAGTATCATATAATCAGAAGAGGTCCTCGTACATGAACCATAATAGTAAATCATAAAAATATATATTTTAACTAGAATATAAAGAACCAACTCGAAAATATTTAAAAGCTATAAAATCATAATCTTGGCAATCATTCTTTCTTCATATATATATATATTTATATTAAGTGCTTAGGCTGCCCAAGATTTCAAAGAGTGGATAGCAAGGTTTGAACAGGTCACTACCGAGTTGGGTCCATTAGGGCTCAAAGCCTCAAACTTGGCCGAGTCCCTCCTTTCCTCCACTTTTTAGTGAATGACTTAGTTCTATTTAAAGTGGTTGTCTGGATATATTTAAAGCCCCCTTCCATTTTCCAACCTCTATAAGTGAAGACCCCATTCCAGTTCCCAACCTCTGTTTTTAAAAGTGAAGACCTATTCTAGTTCCCAAGCTCTATGTTTAAAACCCCCTTCACTTCCCAGCCTCTAGATTTAAAACCCCCTTCCACTCTACGTTTAAAAACCCCTGCCATTCTAGATTTAGATAAAAATGCCCCCTTCCATTCTAGATTTCAAACCCCTCTCCAGTTCCCCACCTCTATATTTAAGAATAAAAATCCATCTCACTTCTATATTTGAAACCCTTGTTCACTTCCCAACCTCTATATTTAAATCTTCGTTCACTTTCCAATGCCTAATATTTAAAAGTCCCTGTACTTTCCAACTTCTTTCATTTCCAAGTCCAACTCAACTTTCTTTCCCAAATTCTAACTCCTTTAATCCTTTCCACTTTCCGTCCCCTATATTTTTTGAAAAAAATCTTCACTTAACGGCCTTTTCCATTTCCCATGGACACCTTTTTTTATTTTGGTTTTTTGAAGATAATTTTAGATTTTTTAGGAGTAAAAAGTGGGCCCAAATCCAGACTTGACCTGGTTTGATGGGATCGAGTCAGGTCATGCGTAGGCTTTGAGTGGATAGAGTTAGTTACTTCACTCACATTGTTAGTATGAAGTTATCGAAGTACCCTATTGTACTATACCCCACTCAAGTGGGAGGTAGAGTTGAATTCTGATAATTTTTGCAACAATTTTCTTAGTTATTTATTTATTTTTTAAATTTAAAAAATTTTAATTTTCAAAATTAAACATTGACCATATAGTTGGAACCCTAGATTGGATTAGATATAGGTTCTGTCGCATTCTCGATTCGACGCAATTAGACTGTCTAGCATGGATGAAAATATCGTGGCCACCGCTACGGCCAATTTATCGGCCATCGTAGCGGTCGTACGGCCGCTACGGGGTGAGAAAAATTCCTACTTTCCATATTTTTTAAAAATGTATAATAAGACTTATTTCTTTTATTCTTCTCTCCAAATAACATTTCTACACAACTTTTCTACCCTTTTACAGTCGATACAGAGAGTTCTTCTTGAGGATTCTTCTCTAAGTACATCCTATTAGCCACCCCTTTTGGTAGATGTATTTTTTTTTTCTCTAGGTACTCTTTAAGTCTTGACTTTATGACATAGTTTTTTCTTTTATGAGCCTTTCATTAGTTTCTAAGTTAGCATAACTAAGCAACATAGACACATATAAAAAAAATGATCATTACTATTATTTTCTATTTATATTATACAGCGATACAGGACCTCATATAATGAGGGGACCGCTACGCCCCCTTATTTTAGTTACTTTTGCAAAAAATTTACATTCTCTCATTTTCTAATATTCTAGATTTTCTACAATTTTTTCAGATTTTTTTGACGATTTTTTCAAATAGCACTACTACGCCGCTACATGGCGCCCGCTACGTAGCGGCCCGCCGCTACCGTTATTTTCATCCTTGCTGTCTAGGGCCCAATGAATTAAAAGAAACCAGAAAATCCAGTAAACAGAATTGATTGCAGTAGATAAATGAATTTCGAAAATTAAATTTGTGCAAGGAACAATGCAGAAAAACCCAAAATCTGACCTATAAGCCTTCTTAATCTTCTAGCATCCACACGACACAAGAGAAGAGGAAGAAAACAAAAGCAACTACTGCTTTTCTGTAAATTACTATTCACAGTACTGTAGCGTTTACATACTGTAGACTACTGTTCAGTATATAATGCAACCAAGATCACATAAAAGTTAAAACCCTAGGAAAATCCTTACTAATTAGAGTTCTATAACTAATATGAGTCTTTCCATACAATTTCTAAACCAAAAAATGGAATAAAATCTAAACATAAATAAAGAAAAGTAAGTGCTGAAATCAGTTAGGGTCGTCAAAGACACTTGAGGGTAGATTGGCCATGGACCCCACATGGCCCACTCTTTGATCACAAGACAATCTGAAAGACAACTTCCAGGCGACCCTAGTGGTGTATGTCTCTCATGGGTTGGGCTGGATTTGACCCATAGACCTGCTGCCCCAAATCCAGCAACGTGAATGCTCTGTCACGTCTCAAAATTGAGTATCCAAATGGTTCCAATTTCATGACGCAACTAGTGTAGGGATTGAAGTCATTTCGACTTAATACATGTTTAACCCCACACTAAACCCACAAGATAGCAGGGGTGAGCTAAATCTGAACTTTTCAAAACTTTTCCTGCGGAATCATATTAATTAGTAACAGATCTTTTATACATGCATAGCATGAAATACACTTAAACATATGAAGTCTCAGGATATTTTTACAACTCAAAAGTTTTCAGAATTTATAGAGATAAGTTTTATTTACAAAGATCTATTGCTAACTCATCACTCCATCAGAACTTTCCGAAAAACTTCCACCCCGGAACACTTCTCCTGTGATGACTTTTCTTTCTCCAGAACATTATACGTTCTCATACTATTAAAAAAGATCTGATCCGTAGACCACTCACCTACTCCCTGGACATTCTCCTCGACTGCCTCAGTCTCTTGGGTACTGACAAAGGTGGAATCTCCTGCAATGTCAAATGTTACATCAGAAAATCTGAGCAAGTAAATTGATATAATAAACAGAACTGTCATGCTAAAACTGATGATAATTGAATAGATGAATTTGTTTAACAGACTAATATAGATATAATTATATAAAATCACAATGATGTTTGATACTGAATTCTTTTAACAGGAGGACATATCCACATTAGCTATATTCTCTCAACAGAGAGCTGATCATAATATACAGAGTAACAGACTGTACCATTTTATATCAGAGTGTGGCCAGAACAGAGAATAGAGGTACCAAGAGTATGAATACTCCAACTGATAACACAACTAAGCTGTAGCTAGTATAACAGAAACAGATACAATCCGCATTTCACCGCGTCCGGTTAAAGAGGGACCGAAGCTAAGTGGTGCCAATTCAAGATATTCATATGTAACTGATAACATTTCATAAAAACAGGTTTCTTTTCTAAAATTAAAACTGAACATGAATATTCAGATAATTGAGAAATTTCATGATGTAAAATGAACATTTCAGAAATCCAAAAGCCTCCGAATACTTGAAGATATTCAGAAACTTTTATTAAACAAAATGTGCGTTTTTAGGATTAAACACACTTGACATTACAGAGTAATTTTAATGATAAAATTCCTAAAAATCTCACATTAATGTTTGGTAATAATCTATGAAGCACGGACACGGATACAATACGATACGGATACGCAGATACGCCATTTCTCAAAAAAGTAGGATACGATACGTCGGGGATACATTGAATTTTTAAAAAAAAAAATATTTTTTATATGACTATGTAATAAAAATCTAACATTATTTCAATCAAAATAGTCATAAAATATGCACTTTCATTGATATAATCATAATTTGTGAATGCCGAATGGGGACAGCTTTTCAAGAATTTGGTTACTGTCAGCAGGTGACAAGTTGCTTTGACTCAAGACAGAAAGCAGTACTTATAGGAAGTGTTATGCTTGTCCTCCATGGCCAGCCAAACAAGAAAAAAAAAAAAAGCAGCAGCAGCAGCAAATCAACACATTACACAAAAAAAGATATAACAGCAGCAGCCAATCGAAAGCAAAGACAGAACCTTGCCAATACAGGACTTAATCTTGGAGCTGGGATGCAATATACAGCCAAAAAAAAAAAAAGCATCAGCAGCAAATCAACACATTACACAAGAAAAAAAAAGAAAAGAAACAGCAGCAGCAGCGAAAGCAAAGATAGAACCTTGCCAATACAAACCTCTGATCAACAAACAAAGCATCAAATCAACAAGAAAACCAGGCAAATCCAAACACATTACACACACAAAAAAAAAAAAAACCCTAAAATCCAAATGATTTAAGGGGGAAGAAAAAAAAAATCCCCAGATTAAAATAACTAGAATAGCATCAACCCCAACAAAAACCAGAATACAGAGGAAGAGAAAAAAAGAAATGAAAGGAAAGAAAGAAGATAAAAGAACCTGGAAAGTGCTGGTTCTCCTGAAGGTTATTGATGCAGCGGCAAAGGTGGCGGAGATGAGGGCGGCGAGGCTGCAGCGGCACAGCACAGGTTAGGGATTGATGACGGCAGCAGCACAGCACAGGTTCAATACGTCAGCAGTTGCTGTTTGATGATGTAGCAGGCTGGCGCGGTTAGGGTTTGATGATGGCAGCGGCACAGCGAAGGCGACGGCACAGTGATGGTGATGGCAATGGCGACCGGCGAGGTTAGGGTTCCTCTCGTCTTTCTTTTTTTCCTGATCTTCTTTTTCTTTTTCCCTTCTCCTCCTCTCCCACGTTTTTCACTTAAACGTGTTTCTCCTCTTCCCCCCCTGTTTTTTTTTTATTTTTCACTTAAATGAGTCCTGCTCGTATCCCTTCGTGTCGCGTGCGTGTCCCGCATGTGTCCCGACATTTAAAATATTTTTTTTATCAGATACGCATTCCACGTATCCCAGACGTATCTATGCCGTATCCGGGTCCGATATGCCTAGGATACGGATTCAAGGCCCTTTTTCACATGTCCGTGCTTCACAGGCAATAATCATACAAAATTTTAAGAAATTCTAAAATCAAAGTGTGTAATAACTAATAAACATCATAAACAATGACCTACTAAAGTTTCAAGATCATTGGTTTATTGTAAAATACTTTTTCAAACTAAAAATCTGAATTTGAAAATTAAAGGAGGGGCCCACAACTTAAGTGGGAGGTCTTTGAATTTGTGCCAAGGGTACTTGCTCACAAATTCCCATGCGCAAGTCCTCGTGTCGACATGTTTTTTTATTTTTTATTTATTTTTATGTCTTCTATTTTAAGTTGTGATGATGTCATCACTTTAGGGCTTCATGTCTTTAAGACAATATTTTGTTCTCTTCTTCATCATATTATGTTATGGATACTATGCTATGGAATGAAAAAAACCCTCTTTTGAGTTCTCCTTGAGAAGATCGTACGAGATCTTCGGTAGTTCCTCCGGATCAGAGCTTGGTGAGAGCCCAAGTAAAGGTCAGGTCTTTTCTTCCCTTCTCTTTATTTCTTTTCCTTTGAGTTTTACTTTGCACTCAAACCCTAGATCTACAAACCACCATCACCCACCAGCCACCAACAATCGTAGATCTACACCATCCTCACCATTAAAAAGCCTCTACACCACTTGATCTATGCCACCAACCTTTGATTTCATCATCCTTCCATCCAACCCTTCGTGCTACCATCTGACCATCATAGCCATCATCCACCTTAGCCATCACCACCTCTTTGATTAGATCAATCAGATTTGATCCATTCACCAATATCCTACCGATCAAACCATCATCCCATCAAATCCAACCGTCCACTCTAAGATCCCCACTATTCGAACCCATTTAGATCCTATCCCTACTTGACTGAACCCTAAGTGGGTCCCACCAGAGCTTGCCGACCCTTATTGGGCCTCACTTGATCAGCCAAACCAGTATTAGAGGTGTATTTTAGCCATAATCTCCACTATTTTCACATCCTACACTCCAATTAACATAATGCACCATATCTGAATTTAGTTTGGGCCTTTATATTGCTGGGGGAGGATTGTTTTAAATCAGAAGTTTATTCTTTTAGCCCAAATTACACATTGAACCAATTGCAAATAAGTTGAGCCTGACTTTTGTTTGAATTCTTGTGAAGGGAGAAGTAATTTACTTGGATTAGACTTATCCCCAAGCACGTGAAACTTCCATAAGGATTCTTTCCTCTCACTACTAAAGGGGCATTTATTGTAGGACTTGTGCCATTGCCTTGGATCATTACAATTTACCCACTTAGTTTTCAATGCTAGATAGTGCATAGTTGTCAATTCCATTCCGGTCGCCGTTCCAGTTTGACCTTGTAGTGGAATGTTTCGGCATTCCGGTATTCCGTTCCAGAAAAGATGTGATTGAAAAATAAAACAATAAATAAAAAGAATACCTAGAATTGAAAAAATAGTTGAATGCTAAAATAATGCTAAAAATGTATACTTACATCACTTAAATTAAACTATATTCTACAATTGACCATTTTCTAATTTTTACTACGTATGAATGGAAGTATGAAACCTTGGTCAGAATGGGGCGGAATTGGGATTGGAATGGATTGGAATGACCGAAATTGGGGCGGGGGGGCCATTCCGTTCTGCCTGAGGCTAACTCAGAATGGAACATAATTGACAACTATGAGATAGTGTGGATGGTGTGATTTATAATTTATAATTCATCATTAATTATTAATTTTCAGATTGGTCTCATCATTCCATATTAGGCTAGATTGCATATTTTCCTACATCACGTATGGAGCTCCAATATTGTTTTAGAAGAAGCACGATTGGAGCCTGCATTTGTGCATCGACTATAGAGCATTAAACAAGGTAACCATTGAGAACAAGTATCCGGTTTCCTTGGTAGCTGACCTATTCGATCAGTTGGGAGGAGCTAAGTACTTCACTAAGTTGGATTTGAGGTGGGCTACTATCAAGTGCGCATTGCGGAAGGAGATGAGCCCAAGACAACATGTGTGACAGGGTATGGAGCATTCGAGTTCTTGGTTATGCCCATTGGGCCACATTTTGTACCTTGATGAACAAAATCTTCCATCCCTACTTGGATCAATTTGTAGTAGTATACTTAGATGACATCATGGTCTGTAGCAAAACACTAGAGGACCATGTTGCACATTTAAGAACATTCTTTAAGGTCTTAAGGGAGAACACTCTATATGTTAATAGAGAGAAGTGTAGCCTTGCCAGACTAGAAGTGTGCTTCCTAGGACATTGGATATGGGATGGAAAGAGATGGATGGACAAAGGCAAGATGCGGGCCATTGTAGAATGGTAAGAACCTAGGCCTTGTCAACTATTATCGCCGGTTCATCAAGGGGTTTTTTGGAAGAGCAACACCACTCCAATCTTCTAAAGAACGAACATGTGTGTTGTTGGACAGAGGAATGTCAAAGGGCATTCGATGACTTAAAAAAGGAAATTATTGAGGAGCCTATATTGGCTCTACTGGACCACACAGACATTTGAAGTAAGAACCGATGCCTTCAACTTCACTATTGGTGGGGTGCTCATGCAAGAGGGGCATCCTATAGCTTATGAGAGTCGTAAGCTAAATGATACGGAGCGACGTTACACAGTGCAAGAGACAGAGATGTGGCGCATTGCCTCCAGACATGGCGTCACTATTTGCTAGGTTCAAGGTTTGTGGTGAGGTCTGACAACATCGCCACGAGCTACTTCCAAACACAAAAGAAGTTGAGCCCAAAGCAAGCGCATTGGTAGGACATCCTGGCGGAGTCCAACAGGATTATTGAGTACCAACCTGGAAGAACCAACCAAGTGGCTGACACGTTGACCAAAGTTGGTTGGCTTAAAAATTGAGGACCTAGTAGCGACAAGCCATGTCAGAGCAACCCTTCCGGATTGCAGCAAAGAGGGACTGGAGAAGGACCCTTTTGCAAAAGGCCTCTTGGAGCTAGTGCAACAAGGGAATACTTGTCGGTTCTGGCAGGACGGTCTTTTAGTCTTTAAAAGAGGTTGGCTCTATATCCCTAAAGATGGTGGACTAAGAAAGGTGCTTGCAAAGGAGTCTCATGATACTAGATGGGCTGGTCACCTAGGCCAAGCATGCACCTTGGTTCTCTTAGATGCAACATACTATTGGCCACGCATGCGGGAAGATGTTGAAGAATATGTGATAACTTGTCTTATTTGCCAGCAGTCATGGTTTAAAAAATCGGCCGAATCGGGTCCTATGGGACTCGGATCTTGAATCATGGGACATGTGAGTCGGCCCTCCAGGCTCCAACTGAAATTGGGACTCAAGCTCGACTTAGCCGAGTCCCATGCGACTCGGCCGAGTTGGGTCCCGAGTTCGATTTTTTAAACCTTCCCAGTAGGACAAGGTGGAGCAGAAGAAACAAGCCGGGTTGCAAGAATCGTTACCTGTCTCGGAGAGACCATGGGCGGGTGTATCCATAGACTTCATCTTTGCATTGCCCAAGGTTGGAGAACTAGGGTCTATCATTGTTATAGTAGACCGCTTCTCCAAGTAAGCTACTTTTATTGTGGCACCAACAAACTGCACACCAGAGGAGATGGCAAGGCTATTTGTTCGGCACGTGGTAAACTATTAGGGAGTTCTCGAGAACATTGTGAGTGATACGGAGCCTCGCTTTATGGTACGATTCTAGACGGAGTTGTTCAAGTTACTAAGGTTAGAGCTCCATTTCTCCATGAGCTTCCATCTGCAAACTGACGGCCAAATTAAGTGGGTAAATGCCTTATTGGAAGAGTATTTAAGACACTTTGTGAGTGGCAATTAGAAGAGCTGGGTCCAACTTCTTGATGTGGCACAATTTTGCTACAACTTGCAACGACGAGAATCATCATGCCACTATTCATTCGAGCTAGCCATAGGACAACAACCTTTGGCACCACACACCGTTGCAAATGGCTACATAGTACGTATCTCGATCGCCTATCGGTTCATGAAGGATTGGCAAGAACAAGCCGATATTGCGAAAGTGTTATTAGAGAAGGCTGCCAAGTGAATGAAGAAAAGGGCAGTTCAAAAGAGGTGACCTTTGGAGTTCAAAGAAGGACATAAGGCGAGGGTCAAGGTATTACCCCATCAGTTCAAAGCATTTCGGAAAGTGCACAAGGGGTAAGTACGAGACCTTACGAGGGACCTTTTCCCATCCTCTAGAAGGTAGGAAAGGTGCCTTATAAACTTCGGCTACTTGCTTGGCTGAAGATCCATCCTGTCTTCCATGTGAGTCACTTGAAACCTTATCAAGAAGATATGGAAGACCCATTCCGAGGCATCTTGCATCGTACACCGACCATCATCACAGAGACAAACAACAAAGAGGTCGAGTCTATATTGGTAAAACGCGAAGTGCACCAAGAAGGTGGTCTAGTATTAAATGAGTATTTACTTTTAAATGGAAGGGTCTCCCTAAACGAGAAGCATCATGGGAGTCAGTTGACGAACTTTGGCAATTCGAGGATCACATCCAGTGTTTCCACGAAGAATACTCGACGGGGACTTCAAGGGAATAGATGGGGGAGAATGTCACATACTTTCTTAATAGGTCAAAATGGGCCTAAAATCCCAGTTGAAGGGCCATTGTTCTCTGGCCTAGCTCATTGGAATTTTCTAGATGGCTTAGGACTTTTGTAGAGACTTCTAAAAGGCTCAAACTTTTGTAGAAAGATGAAAGGTCTAGAAGCCTTTTGTAGAAACTTGTTGATAAGGATGACGAGTTGGATAATTAGGATAGAGAAGTGTACAATACTCTTTAGCCACTAAAATGGTGACATGTATGCAACTCTAACCACTCATTGTGTGAGGCCTCAACTATAAATAGGGGTGGCCTCCCTCATTTGTAACCATCCTCAAGAATTGAGTGACAAGTTTTTTCTTCTCCAAAGTGCTCTCTTTGCCATCTTATCTCTCACGTGTGATTGTGAGGCTTGAGTGTCATTGCCACTTGAAAGTTGAGTGAGTTAAGCTGACTTGTGTGATAGACACGTGCTTTGTACAAGTGCTGCATAGGCAAGCGTGTTCAATTCCACCAAGTCCTTGACAAATGTCTAATTAGATTCATTTTAGCAGAACAATGATAGAGGCTAGGATAATAAAAAATCATCAAGGATCTCCTAACATTTGTATTCTCTTTTTAGTGAAAGTGTTGACAGAAGGAGAATGCACCCACAATGGTATTTGTCACTCTTTTCCATGTCTCATTTCTCTTCTTATTATTCTGTCTATTCTTTCTCAATAATGGATGAAAATATCGGCCATAGCAGTGGCCACCGCCACGCTACGGCCGATATATCGCCTGTCGCACCCATAGCGGCCGCTACGTCCGCTACGAGGTCGCTACAGGGTGAGAAAATTTCCTGCTTTCCAAATTTTTTTAAAATGCATAATAAGACTTATTTCTTTTAATCTTCTTTCCAAATAACATTTTTACACAACTTTTCTACCCTTTTATGTTTAAAAGAACACCAAAAAGCATATGATCTTGCCGAATTACAGTTGATACAGAGAGTTCTTATCAAGGATTCTTCTCTAAGTATATCCTATTAGACACCCCCGTTGGTAGATGTATTTTTTTTCTCTAGGTACTCTTTGACTTCATGACATAGTTTTTTCTTTTATGAGCCTTTCATTAGTTTCTAAGTTAGCATAACTAAGCAATATGAGCACATGTGAAAAAATATGATCATTACTATTATTTTCTATTTATATTATACAGCAATTTAGGGCTTCATACAATGAGGGGACCGTTACGCCCCCTTATCTTAGTTATTTTTGTAAAAAAAATACATTTTCGCTCATTTTCCAATATTCTAGATTTTCTGCAATTTTTTCATATTTTTTTCATGATTTTTCCAAATCGCACCGCTGCTACGTAGCGTTTTGGTGGTGGGCGTACCGTTATTTTCATCCTTGTCCTCAATTATTCCATATATCATTTTTATGATAAGACAATAGTGTAATTAAAGTTTTAATGGAAAAGTTGGCAATGTTTTTCACGTTAGGATGTTTCTAGTTTTAATATTGCTGAAATGTATATACTCCTCTTTCTAGTTATTTTTCGAGTTTCATTGATGCGTCGTAATAAAAAAAAAGGACAGATGTGCTCCCCATTAATCACTTTGAACTCCTCCAATTCCCAAGTAAGTTGCACCAGCAATTGAATTTAAAGTCACGATCTGTACATATGGTTGAAAGGCACTGTCCAACTATTTTATGGAATTACCTTTATTCAATTTTGGTTTTGTGCTTAATTGTGATTATGAAACAACTCTGCCTTTACGTTTGCTTCATTGCATGTGACTTTAGAACTGTCCATTTGAAGTGTCAGTCTGCTGATATTGTTTTGGCTTTTCTCATACTCATCTATATTCGTGTTTGTGCATGGGGTGATTGGTGTAGGTGAAGTATATACATGGGGTCGGGATGAAGGGGATGGAAGATTGGGCCTTGGTGGTGGCGGTGGCCCAGGCGAGGGTGGTGCACTTTGCGTCCCCTCTAAAGTAGTTGCCTTACCCGTGCCTGCTGCTTCTGTCTCTTGTGGTGGATTTTTCTCAATGGCATTGACTTCAGAGGGGCAACTTTGGAGCTGGGGAGGTGAGAATATCACTGCTTTCTTCTTATGTTTGTTCTTCATTCATATTATTTTGGTTAGCTTTCTTGATTTATGCCATGTAGTTTATTTCAACTTTTCTGGAGTAAGATTTAGTGACATGAGATTTAAAGAGGAGAATCAACTGGAGAGAACAGAGATTATGGAAATCATGCATTCTGCATCTTTTGATAAATGGTCTTATAATGATGATTAATAGTGCATTGACTAAAGTGTCCTTGGTAATAGTATTGCTAGCCATGTGGATGACTATCCACGTGGGAAATTTGAAGACATGATCTGTGTAATATTTTTGGAGTCCATTAGATTGATTAGAGAGAACCCAAGTCAAGGGGCTGTGGATTGTAAATTGCCCCAATCAAGGGGATTATCTTCTGTAATTTTTTTTCAGAGCAACATGTACACTGCAGCCCATGAAGGAGGTGGGAACCCAAGCTAATTCAAATTTCTTTTCTTCCAATCATCTCTTTGTCATGGTATCATTGAGGAGCGTCTCCTTGATTGAATTGATTCTCCTAGGTATCAATTGCTACCAGCAGCTATTTACATTAACAAGGGTTTTTGGATCCTGGGATTTCTGCTACCTATCATTTGTTAGTTAAGCTCACTACATCTGTGAATCTTCACTCTCTTTCAAAGAGATTAGAGGGGTTTTTTTAATCTTCAAACCATTTCCAGATGACAACTAAGATTGTTGTTGATTTCTCTGCTCAGACTCATTGCTAGGCCTTTATTGATCAAACTAGTGGGGCTCACTTTGGATCTTTTCTGTCCAGAAATAAGTACAGTTCAGATCACCCAAGCCAGGATGGAATTATCCCTATTTTTTTGGGATTTATTAGAGATCTGAGGTAGGTCTTTTTTCTGATTTACCAAATGACTATTTTTTTGCACATTTTTTTCATCAGGACCGTATAAAATCAAGCATATTCAAAATTTTCTCCCATTAAAAAAAAAATAAAAATTTCTCCTGAAATTTTTCTGCAAGTGATAGATATAGAGCTTCTTGATCAGATTTATGGATTGAGTTGAATTTTTTCTTTATAAATCTTGCCAATGTGAATGTTATTAAAAAATAAAATCTTGCCAAAGTAAAGGGATTGTGTTGTCCTTCACTATCTATAACTTCTGAGCCTTTTTCAGTTTAGCTTCTTGTAGGGCTTTTTTTGTTTGAGCAAGACTTTTGTAATTCATGTAATATACTTTGGAATAAAATATTCTGTTTGATCGTTATTCCATTGTTGGATTTGCACAGAAATAGGCATACTTAATTCCTAATGGCTGCATCCTAAGAAGCACGGACACGGATACGGGACACGGATACGATACGACACGGATACGCAGATACGCCATTTCTCAAAAAAGTAGGATACGATACGTCAGGGATACGTTGAAAAAAAAAAAAAATAATATTTTTTATACACCATTTATATGACTTGTGTATGAGCTTTTCTTGCTTTGATGGCAAAAATTGCATTGCCACGACACATTTCCCCCTCCATCACCAAGTTTTTGCTGTTTTGTCACATACCTCCAAAGGGGGTTGTGAGCGTCTTCTAATTCAATAGTGGGAGAAGACGCACTAGTACTACCACCCGTACTAGAAGCCATTACAGCAAACTTTGGTTGCTGGAAACACAACATATTGGCCCCATCAGGCCACCTAAAATCATGGCATCAAGAAAAAAAGAAAAAAAGAAACAGCAGCAGGCCAGCAGCTATATAGCATCAAGAAAAAAAAGAAATTGCAGCAGCAGCACAGCATCAAGGGGGAAAAAAAAAAAAAAAAGAGAAACAGCAGCAGTAGCATTGCATCAAGAAAAGAAGAAAAAAAGAAAGAAACAAGAGCAGCAGCAGCATAGAATCAATCAGTCAGTAGCAGAACACAGCAAAGAAAAAAACAGAGAACAGAGAACAGAAAACAGCAACAACAGCAGCAGTAGACACGGCAGAGAACAGCAACAACAGCAGCAGCAACAGAAAAAAAATGCAGCAAAAAAAAAAACACGGCAGAGAACAGAAAAAAGAAGCAGAAAAAAAAAAAAAAAAAACAGCAACAACAGCAGCAGTTGCATAACATCAAGGGAAAAAAAAAAAAAAAAAAAGAGAAACAGCAGCAGTAGCATTGCATCAAGAAAAGAAGAAAAAAAGAAAGAAACAAGAGCAGCAGACACAGCACAGAAAAAAACAGAGAACAGAAAACAGAAAAAAAATGCAGCAAAAAAAAAAACACGGCAGAGAACAGAAAAAAGCAGAAAAAAAAAAAAAAAACAGCAACAACAGCAATCGAAAGCAAAGAAAGAAGATCAGCAAAAAAAAAAAAAGCCCTAAAATCCAAATGATTTAAGGGGTAAGAAAAAAAAAACCCTAGATTAGCATTAACCAGAATAGCATCAACCAACAAAAACCAACATTTACAGATGAAGAGAAAGAAAGAAACAAGTGGAAAGAAAGAAGAGAAAAGAACCTGAAAGTGTGGAGATGAAACAGCAGACGGCAGACGGCAGACGGCAGCAATGGACAGCAGACGGCAGCAGAACAGCACAATCGGCGACGGCAGCACGGCAGCACGGCGACGGCGGTGGCACGGCGACGGCGGGAGCACGGCGACGGGCTAGGCTCAGGCGATTCCTCCTTCCCCTCTCTTCTTTTTTTTTTTTTCCTTCCTTTCTGTTTCTTCTCTCGGTCTCTCCTCTTTTTTAACTTTTAAGGGCTTTAAACGAGTCCGTGGGGGACACGTGCGTGTCCCGCGCGTGTCCCGCACGTGTCCGGCTAAAAAAAAATAAAAAAAATTCCGGATACGAAATTGGCGTATCCCATACGTGTCCAGCGCGTATCCGACCGTATCCGTGTCCGATACGTCCGGGATACGGATACGGGGGCCTATTTTATGTATCCGTGCTTCTTAGGCTGCATCTGATAGTTTTCCGATAAAATTCACTGGAAAAAAAAGGTACTTTGATTGGGAGTTTCAGTTCCTTGTGTGTGTGAAAGGGAAAGAACTGTACTCATTGATGGGACAGCTCCAAAACTTGAGGATGCCACAAAAAGGGCACAATGGGAAGCTAATAATTCATGAATCATTAGTTGAATATTATGCTCAGTTGGTCCCCAAATTGTCCTTGACCAAAGACTACATAAAAACAGCCAAAGGAATATGGAATACCTTAGATGATTTCTCATCAATAAAATTGGGCTTAGAGGTTTTAGCTCAAATTTGAAGTCACAGAATACACTCAGACCTTTAAAACTACTCAGGAATATTATTTTGGATTTGGAAATCTTTAAACTGACTTCATGGATTTGGTTTATGCAACTGTTCTCGAAGTTGCTTTGCCAGCTTTTCAACAAGTTGATGCCACTAATCAGTGGGTCCAATTTCTTATGAAGCTTCGAAGTGAGTATGAATTTATTTGTTCCGACCTTGGTCGTGACCTGCATTCCATCTCTAACTTTAGACACATGTCTAACCGAGCTTCTTCATGAAGAGCAATGGTGTTTGATTCAAACCACTTCGGATCAATAGAAGGGGTCTTCAAATTTTCTTGATGTAGCATTTGCAAGCCAATTCAAGCCTCATAATTAAGATTTGAATAAAGTTCCAAGTTATATCTGCATGGTGTTAGAGCATTTAGCAAATCAATGTAAGTGAATTTTGCGATTGCTGTAAGAAGACGGGACATAATATTTGAATGCCAAAGGTGTCCTTATTATTGTAACAACTGCACTTATCATGCTGTGTCTGATGTCTCTTCCTCTGCCACTACTTTTGAGCCTGCACAGTTTCCTCCTTTGACTCCTGAAGTGGTACAACTGTACAACAAATTATACCATCTGCCTTTTCGGCACTTGGCCTTTTAAGTAAAACTCATACCTCATCCTCTCCAGTCTGGTTTCTTGATTCAGGAACCTCCAATCATATGACTTTCTCCTCAGCAAATCTCACCATGTGAAAAAGAAAAAAACAGTGGACCCCTACAGGTCCACACTGAGGATGGGGAGCTTCTCCTTGTCACAGCCATTTGAGACATTGCTCCCTCCTTGATTGTGTACCAATCTTCTTTCTATAGGACAATTAGTTGACGGTAACTGCACTATCTAATTTTCTTCTAGCAATTCTCATGTAGGATTAGACATCTGGGAAAGTGATTGGGAAGGGGCCTAAATGCAGAGTCTTTTCCTCTCAGCATGAAGGTAATCCCTAGTAATAAATTTATGTTTTCTTTCTTTTCTGCTTCCTTTAATAATGAGTGCTGATTGTGGCATAATTGGTTAGGACATCCCAATTTGAAAAGAAAACTTGTCATTGTTGAACTTAGGATTGCTGTTAAATAAATATACTTTTACTTTACATGATGTTTCATTTGATTTTTTCTAGTTGCAAAATGGGAAAAGGCAAGACTCTTCCTTTTCCAACTCATGATTGTTTTTCAAATGATAGCTTTGATATGGGGGTATTGCACCTATCATTTCACATACATGGATATATTTCTTACATTCAAAATTTGAAGTATTTGATGCTTTTAAAAAATTCTTAGCTCTTGTTGAAAACCAATTTTCCGAAAGCATCAAAATTCTCTGTTCTCTCCAGGGGGGAATATGCCTCAAATAAGGGATTTTGTCCAAGAGACCTTGTCCTCACACTCTGCAACAAAAGGGGGTGACTGAATGGAAAAATAGTCATTTGTTAGATCTCCAGTCTTCTGTTCCGTCTTCTTTCTGGGCTGAAGCTCTTTCAAGGATAGCACATCAATCAGCTTCCCCCTCCTAAACTACATCATTAGTTTCCTTATTTTTTGTCTCTATGGTCACCATCCCTGGTATGATCATGTTCATATCTTTGGTTTTCTTTGTTTTGCTCATCTTCCTCCTGTGATCTATGAAACTTTCTGCCTAATCCACTCGTATTGTCTTCTTAGGATAGGCTTCTAATTAAAAAGGCATTCTTTGCTATGATCCCTCCATTCACCACATCCATATTACTCGCAATGTTGTCTTTGCTGAACATCAATATTTCTTTCAACAACAACCAATTGTTTCTTGCTTGTTCCACATTGGATCACACTACCTACTTTGATGTTGATTGGGCAAGATGTCTCGACACCTGTCATTCTATGATTGGTTGGTGGATCTATCTTGGTAATGCCGTGATTTCATGGAAATGTAAAAAACAAAACTGACTTTCCACATCCTTAACCAAAGGTTCCATGTCTTTTGCGTGTTCTGAGATTGTCTGGCTACGTGGACATCTTCATGAGATTGGTTTTTATAGCATTGTGCCACTCCTCTTTATGCTTGGAACACCAGTGCCATTGGAATTGCAACTAATCTTTTTTTTCATGAGAGGACCAAACGTATTGAATTCAACTATGACTACAGTAGAGAAGCATTTGATGAACACCTCTTAACTCTACTTCATGTCACTATTGATCTTCAGTTTGCTGATATTTTCACTAAAGCTCTACCGCGGGTGAACGAAAAATTCTTTGTAAACAAATTGTTGTTGGCGGACTCCCTATATTAATTTGAGGAGGGTTAATCGTGCTATCCACATTCATGACTATGTGAAGATATGATTTGTGTAATATTTTTGTAAAGCACACTATATTTGAGCTAATCCAAATTCAAGGGGATATGGATTGCAAATTGCCCCAATGAAAGGGATTATCTTTAGTAATTATTCAGTTAGAGCAATATATATATTGCAGCCAAAAAGAGGGTTGGCACCCAATTTCATTTTCCAATTTCTATTTTCTATTCTTCCAATCATCTCTCTGTTGGTTGACCATTTATTGGGGCCAGATAGAAGATAGTGCTAAAGGTATAAATGACGTACATAAGGGTAAGGGTGATTCTTATGGTACACTATCTATGCTAGCTCCATTTTAGGCCAAATAAGAAAGAAAGAAAAACCCAAAAGCTACAATATATGCTTTGCAGAAGCAATCCAAGAAAATTTCTAGCCTGGTAGTTTATTTCCTACAAGCAAGGTACCCTTCCAAGTCCGTGTTTGCATACAACTACAAGCCAATTGTAGAGGAAAGGAGGGTGACTAAAACTATCCTGGAGTAAGATTGCCATGCACGTATCATCTAATGAAGAATAAACAAATGACAGCTAACATTTGACAATAATGAGATGTGGGATGCCCAAATGATTTGCAATTAGATAAATCAGAATACCACTCTACTATCTATGATTCCATTGGTTTATGAATCATCTGATTATGCGAGACATGGGTAAAAGTAATGAGGTCCTTAGTCTATTTTCTTTGATTAAAAAAACAAACACCATTGTTGGAATTGTGGACTCAGTCTTAAGATAAGAGGACCAATATCCTTTTTGATATTGTGCATGAGATGACTTTATAGATTGAGGATCGCATGTCTCATGTAATGAGAACCTTATCGTCATGAGTAGAGGAGGTGTCTTACCTTTTGGTTTAACCTGAATGGAAACAGATTGATAAATTGTTTCTTGTGGCTTGCCACAAACAGGGTTGGAAAGGTTTCTTGGATTATGTGATCTTAGGCGACGATACTGTTTGGTTGATTTGGCTGTAGCCCAGTCATACCTTGAAATCATGGCTGAATGTCAGGTGGCCACATATTAGCTGAGAAGTCTCTCATATCTCACGGTGGAGCTTGTGAGTTTTTTAAGCGCTTATGGTTGAAGGCTTTACTAAGGACTTATTCTGTTTTCTTGAAGGTTATCAGACCAACTCCAAAAGTTTGATTCAATCCATAAAACATACTCACTGAGTTGGTGAGATTCTGATAAAGGAAAAACCTAGTGGAGCATTCAATGATTAATTTGAATTGTTTCTTTGACTCTTTTTTTCCCTGGAATAATGACTTAGTTTATTGCCTCAAAAGATGGAAACAGCCACAATCGCCGCATACGGCCACAAACAACACCCAAAACACTAGGAGGACCCCTTCAACTCAGGAGGGACACTTAAATGAAGTCCCTTCCCATGATAATAGTACTAGAGGGACACCCTTCACCAATATCTGCACAAAACTTAAAAAGATTCAAGAGCTACATGTTGTCCCGTGGTTTGCCATTCTTTTTGGGTTGGTAAGCATCCCTTGAAGTTACGTCACAACCTCTGTTGAGAAACTCTTTAACAATGTATAACATATCATTGTTGTTACTATATAATTTTCCTACTGCTTCACCAATTACCACATCTATATCCTCAATCCTGTCTTAATTATCATGATCAACCTCTGCCGTTGAAAAAATAGCTGGATCCTAAAAACTTGGTCTGCGCAACAGCTATTCGCACATGACAGAGAAGGTAAACCATTGTTAATTTTTGTCTTGAGTTGTCTTTTGACTCTCCTCTAGCACCCCATTATACTATGCACAGCTGCCCACGACCACCAAAAAGCTGGCAAACCATCAATTGAAGAAACTTGTATGGGCTCGTTTAGCATATCGTGGTGGTTAGAATCTGGATTCCGAAAAGTGGGCCCACTAAGCCCTTTGATTTGGCATTAGCAAATGGAAAACAAATGATTTTTTTTTTTAAATACTATTCACTGAAGGTCTAATCATATTTTAAGATACGAAGCCTGAAGGTGAATATATATTGCTTCAATGGACCACCTCAGAGGAGTTGTTCGGGGTGTATGACTTGAATGGTTCAGGTCTTGCAAAGTTGAGCGTACACAACTATAACTATGGTAAAAGAAAAAAAAAAAGCTATTTGGAGCGGTTCAGGGCTTGCTAAGATGATTATATATTTGGACCTATGCTAAAAATAAAAAATGAAAAAAAGGTATGGTTCTGCACTATCAACCAAATGGCATCTTATCCTTTATCTAAGTTTATTTTATTTATTATCAACTAAGAAATCTCATCACTGGCATTGCTGCCAATGCATATGTGTTGGTTAGGCATGTCCTTAGGAATTAGGATACTGGTTTGGGCTCTATTGTGCTTGATAACCTTAAAACACCCTTGGCATCCATTGTGACAGCCAATCAAACAATACATAAGGTATCATGTTCAATACTTAATAGCCCATAAGTGTCACACAGCTAGGAACTTATTAATTAGAGTACACAGGTTGCAAGAATAATAGTTGTACTATTCAGAAAAAAATAAAAAAATAAATAATTTCCACTTGCCTGTGGTAGACTTGTAGATAACTTTTTAGTGTATAGTACTGATGTAAATTGTATTTCACTCTAGTAAGCATTATGCAATTGATGCTCACAAGTGAAAAATCTGATTTTAGCTTTCATTTCAATAGCATCTTTTTTGTTTTTACAGCTAACTCCAACTATGAACTTGGAAGGGGTGATAGGGTTAGCGATTGGAGACCGCGGCCTGTTCCTAGCCTTGAGGACATTCATATAATTCAGATAGCAAGTGGTGGATATCATTCTCTTGCACTAACTGGTAAACTTTTCACTGAAAATAGTTATTAATTGTTATATAAGTATATATATGGAGATAGTTATTAATTGTTATACAAGTTTATATATATATATAATATGTATGTATTTATGTATGAAAATAATCCAGTGCCTCCGTGCGCACCTCGTAGTGGGGCCCACTTGAACACCCATCTGAATGGATCACACAGAGAGGACCCCCCCCTTGAATTACACTGATCCCATTTTTTTTACACCCATAAGTAGACCGTTATATCGATTGTGCTCACATTTTCAAGGGGTGAAAAGTGTGGGTCACCCATAAGTAGACCGTTATATCGACTGTGCTCACATTTTCAAGGGGTGAAAAGTGTGGGTCGCTGATCAAGGGGTTAGGATGATCAGTTGGGTCCCATATTTTGTACATAGGTAGGCCCCAACCAGAACTTTCTATCCCCCCTAACCCCATCCCCAGGTGGGCCCCACAGTGAGCTGCATATGGAGAGGTCCATGCAAACCACGCGCATGGTTGTATGCATGTATATACTTGGGTGATCCCTTGTCTGAGGTGTGCAAGTTGTGTAGCTGGCTGTGGGGCCCATCAGACCCATCCAAATGGACTGGACCACTGGATCAAGTTTATGGGAGGTGCTTTTCTGAGAGACACTCTCACCTTACTATGAGAGATAAGGTGGGGGCCCTCATATCCATTTCCAATGTCAACAACTTAAATATAAGGGCCCCCACCTTTATCTCTCCTAGTAAGGTGAGAGTGTCTCTCACAAGAGCACTTCCCTATATATATATAAGGGCCCCCCTCACTTGAGCACCAGTGCTCGCCTTTCTTGTGGGGCTCACCTGGGGATGGGACCCTCTCCTATGTATGGTGATGGAGTAGTACTTTTCACCTTGCTTCCCAGGGTTTAAACCCTAGGTACGCCACCTCTTCTTGACTATGCAGGCTTCCCTCCCCACTTGTGTGGGTTGTCTTCCCATGTGTGCGGACTCCTTTCCCACTTGAGTGAGTTGTCTTCCCGTGTGTGTGCGGACTCTCACTTAGGTCCCAGCCCCCTTGGCTGGATTACCAAAAAAAAAAAACCAATTGATCAACGGGCCACATGTTTTCACCGTCCAAAAGTAGTACACAATTGATCCAATGGTCTAGTCCATTCGGATGGGCAAACCGGGATCGGTGACTATCGAAGAGGGGGTGGGGGGATCATTTTCATGCATGACCAGGGTGTCCCTTTGTAGGGGCCATCAGGAAGCATGTCAATCATGAGGAATAGGGTGTTTGAGGGGTCTCCCTATGAGTCTTACCTTTGTGCAAAACTTGAGAATCATCTGATCATGGAATGAGGGCCTCAAATTTTTTGAAATCCTGTCCGTTAGATGAAGTAGGATGGGTCCCAAATTTGCATGATGAATTGATGGGCCTATGGAGCTTAGATTAATATCAATATTTGGATGACTGCTAATTCATGGGGAGTGAGCACGAGATGTTTAGATTGATCATAGGATTGGGCCCAGAGGCCTTGCAAGGGGGTTTGTTTGGTAAAATTACTTAATTAGTGAAATGAAGTGAATGGTCATTTCAAGAGAGAATAAAAGAAGAGAGGTCAAATCAAAAGTTGCTAAATGACAAAAGGCCAAGTAATGGCCTTTTGTCATTTAGTGGCATGAGAGAGTAGGTTAAAAAAAAAAAAAACTTTTTTGGTAAAAGAAGAGGGCTTTTTAGTGGCATGAGGGAGTAGTGTTTTATTTTATTTTTTTATTTTTTGGTAAAAAGATGTGCCTTTTGAAAATTTGTACTTTTTTATTTGACCCTTGTTTCTTTTCTTGTACATTGAGTTGACCCTCCACTTCACACTACTATACTTATTGATTTTATGCCAGACTAGGACAAATTGGTGTGATTGCCTCTTTTCAACGGTTCAATGATAGGATGTAATATTCAGATTTATATATTTCAGATCAAGGTAAAGTCTTTTCATGGGGCCATGGGGGACATGGTCAGCTGGGTCATTCTTCTATACAAAATCAGAAGGTTCCTGTCATAATTGAGGCTTTAGCAGACGAACACACCGTCCATGTTTCATGTGGAGGTTCATCTTCAGCAGCTATCACAGGTGAGTGTTATTTGACCAGATAATTCCTGAAACAGATTTTGGCTAGGGTAATTCTTAAGACTTTTAAAGGGAGGGACAAAAGGTAGCAGACTGCATTGGTCTTTAAGGCCAGAAAAAGGTCATGTATCCTATACAGAGACTTCTTAATAGTTTTCAGCATCTGTCAGCAACTCAATTGAACAAATGGATGGGTCTAACATTAGAGAAATTGCAATGAAATTATTTTTGGAATTAGTAATTACACATGCAGATAATAATCTTGTTTCACATTTTCTGGGTTTTCGATCTGTTGGGAGCAAATTCTTGGGAAGAGGGGCTTCCAATGTATCTTCATTAAAATGCATGTGAATCTAAGTTGCATGTGGCGTAGTCCCGATTAGCAAAGTCTGACTATCTAAAGCCAAGTGAATAGATCTCAGCTGATTTGGAAACCCCAAACAAAGATCAAACTCTAACCGGATCAACAATCAAATAAAGAAATAGGAGGAGCAGAGTAGATGATTAGCAAACACAAGGAGCTGTGTAGAAGATTGCTTACCCCAATTCACTAATCCTCTACTTATATAGTCTTCACTCATGAGTCACACTTTTGCAGCAAGGATGACCAACTGTGGTGCCCAACTAAATAGTTTAGGGATATTTTATTTTTATTAGTAGGTTTCTAATTTTATTTAAAGAATTGTAATTAGCATTAAGTTGCCAATTTGTTTAGTTTCCTAGTTTAATTAGATTTCCTAGGCTCTAAGTTTTGTTTCCTATATATATGGCATTGTAGAGATGAAAATCTCAGACTTTGGTTATTGGAATAGAATTATCGTAGGTCTTCCCTCAAAGAAATGCGTCCTCATGTTGAAATCTCTGCAGAGACGTGTTGAGGTGTCTGAGGACACATGCTTTAGCACCCCACGCAAGCCCTATCCCTAGGGCTTGCATCACTTGGTATCAAAGTGAATATCCATCTCATTCCGATCGATCTCCGGTCACCGATCGGAGCCTATCCATCCATCCTCAAATCCCAAACCTTCACCCTCCCTGCCCCAATCTTCCCGTTGTCCACCACACTCATCCCTAAAACTGCCGTCCCAAACCAGGCCTTCGATCCACCAAATCCCCAATCTTCCAAACCCTACTCACTGCCATCGAAATTCCCTGCTGATTCCCGAACATCCACTTCCCGAAATTTCATCCCCTAATTCCAACCCTAATCCTCCATTTGAGATCTTAGACTACCAATGCAAATCCTAGGGTTTAGGATTTGGATTGAAGGCGCCGTAGCACAATGACGGGTTTCTGCTAAAACGACCATGATGAAGAACACTCTCCAATGATAAATCCCACAAGGGAAACTTCTATAAATGCAAACTCTCAGACTATGATCTCTACAATGCCATATAAATAGTAAAAGAAACTTAGGCCGTAAGAAAACTAATTAAACTATGAAACTTAAGCAGCTTAGAAACTTCCTTGATTACAATTGAATTTAGAAAATAATAAAATTAGAAATAATAATATATCTAAATAATCTTGGTTGGTAACAAACATGGGCCATGAGCCTTCTTGTAGTATTCTATTGGTGTTATTGCATCATTCCCACCAGGTTGGAAAAGAATTCGACCTCAAACTCGGTAATTTTTTACATTGCTTCTGTAGACATTGTGTAGTTGAAGTGCTTCGTTGGTGAGACGCTTTTCACCGTGCATGAATGTGTATGTGCAGCACATGCTATTAGTTCCATTCTTGTTATACATCCATGGGTGGCCCAACAAGATATCACCACTATCCATTGGTAGCACATCACACCAAACTATATCTGTATAATCTCAACCAATGGCAGGACATGCATATCTCACAAAATGTAAATGCAAATATGATAAAATGTGAATGACAGAAATCTTATTATTCTTCCTTCCACTATGAAATGGCAAAGCAAAAAGGATATACAATCCTTTTTAACCAAACCTGGTAGAAATGTCTTGAGTACCTAACCAACCTGAAGTAATTCTCGCAATCAACACATTGACATTTATATGGGTCGCTAATCCACCTGTCAAGACACAAGTCAACCCAGCGGGTTAGATCCACCCAATGGGTCAAGATTACCCAATAGGATTATCAGTCCGTGTGTCAAAACAAATCTGTTGTACATTAGTTTTTTATTATGATAGATACCACTTTCTATTTTAAGTCTCTAGATTAATACAAGATTGATTGAATCATATACCTAGATTAGACAAGATTGATTATGGCAAGGCTTATACTACATAATGAGGGATACAATACAAGGAGCGACAAAGTTCCTCCTCTTAGTTTTACAACATTAATACTATCGGCCTTACAACATTAATTCTATCAGCCTCTCTACAAATTAATCACTTTAAAGGGTTTCCTAAACAAGGTTTTTTCGAGTATTGCATCATATGGTTTTATTATGTCGGTGTCCAAATCATTATCCTGTTCTATGATTTTGCTAATGGATTGTTATGGATGATTTCTCAAAATTACAGACAAAGGAAAGTTGTACATGTGGGGGAATGCAAAAGATTGCCAGATTGGTATTCCTGGACTGCCTGAAGTTCAGCCTTTACCTGTGGAAGTCAAGTTTCTGATGGATGATGTGGAATTAGGTCCCCACCATGTGTTATCTGTTTCAATCGGTGCATCCCATGCCATGTGCTTGGTCTTGAGGCCTGGCCATCAGACTTGAACCTAACGCCTTGCTATGGCATTTGCAATTGGGAACTTCCAAGGCAATATCAGGAGAATCTGCTATTCATCATATGGAAGTGCAGCCTGGCTTGTGATCCACTGTCGGATTCAACTCGGCACAGTCGGTAAAAGGAGCAGCCAAAAGGAAGGTTAGCTGCAATGCAACACAGGGTATCCATTAGTTGAGGCTAAAACAGAACCAGAAAAAATGCTCCTGTGAGTGGGGAGTTTCTCTAAGGTTATCAGAGAGGTGTCATTATCTGTTCGTGCTCATTATTTTAGCGTCGAGTGCAGTAAAATGGTGCTGAGTATTAATTTATGGGTTTTGTTACCGAGAGGATGTCCAGTGAGACACTAAACAATAAAAATAATGGATTTCAATGGTAATGTATCTTTTCCTTTGTTCATTATTTCTTAATTTTATACATGCACTCTTATATGTGTGACATTTTTCTGTATTTAAAAATCCCATAAATGGGGAATTTGAAACAATACTTCTCTGTCGTTTATATGGGCGAAATTGCATGTATTTCTTATTTAAGCTGCAAATAGAGATTCAATCCAGGTTGTGGGGCATGGTAGGTAGTATGATAAGACAGTGGCATATATTACAATTTGAGCAATGTTTCCTTCACTTGTTTCCAGCAGTTGCTCAGGTGGTTAGGGACTATATAGGCCCAGCTCTTGAATTCAATGTGTTTATGAATTAAACTGCAAATATTGCTTCAATCCAGGTTGTGAGGTATGGTGGGTTGTTTGATAAGAGAATGGCAAGTTTACATAGTGAGCAATATCTCCTCCACTTGTCCCCAAGGGACGTCCCAGGCTTGGACATCCCCTCCCCTCTCCTCTCTCCCCCCTCTTCTAGATCTAGGTCTAGTTCTCCACTTTGTAATTTTCTTAAGGGCACGTTTGGCAAACCAAGAGGATTCCACTATTTAGAGGATTCCTTTGATTAGCTAGAAACAACCCATCCTCAGAGAGGATTTCTCAAGACAGTTCCAACTTTGACAAACATAGAGGATTCCTTCCATCTGCATTATATGTGATCCAATGCTTATTGATCTTTTATAAATATCTTATAATCCATGTAAGATCAAGGGCTGAAATTTTACTCCATAGCCATTCTTGGCTCTCCAGAGAATGTTAACAGTTCAGATCTTGCAAATGGCACCCACAAAAATATAAAAATAATTTTTAGTCTCTATACTTTTTTTGCAAATATCTTAAAATCCATGATGGATCAACGGTTGAAACTTGTGTCCCTATTCGCGTTTGGTCTTCTGGATGTGATGCATGGTTCGGATCATGGTTTTGGGGTCCATAAAAACTCAAAACATTAAAAAAACAGACTGCTAGAGAATCCCGTTTTTGTACTGTGGGAGATCAACGGTCAGAAGTCTTTTGACATTTTCTCATGATTCATGAAGAATCATGACTCCAAATTTAACATACAAACCATTTTGGGCCTTCTGAAGAGTTTTAATGGTTTAGATTGTTCAAATGGGTCCCACAAAAGTCCAGAAATCGAGATCCAATGATATGGACTGTTTTTAGAAATATCTCGAAATACGTGTAGAATCAACGGCTGATATTTGACTCCCGAGCCGTTTTGGGCCTTTTAGACAAGATTACCGGTTCAGATCTTGACTGTGGGGCATAGAAAAACCAAAAATCTGAAGAGAACGGTGACCCCTAACCTATTGTGTTTTTTACTGTAGCAGCGCGTTTCCACCATTCTGTTGATTCTCATTTTCTGATGGGGGAGGGTCTGACTGAGGATATATTCAAAAACGTGGATGCAATGATTCTAAGAGAGGGTTTTCCTTGCATTACCAAACCTGTGTTTTCCACATAAGCACAGAAAAGTGGTAAGAATCCTCCTTGAGGATAGTTACCAAACATGCCCTAAAGTTATCTTTGGCCCTTCTCCAAGCAATTTAACTAAGGAGAAGTTGTAAAAGATTGATGCAATTAATGAAATATCCTCTCAAGTTCTTTTCAATAGCTGGCTAGACTAATGAAGAAGGCCGTGGATGAAGCTAAGTATCTATCTCTTGTGTTATGAAGTTAATTCTCTTCTTTTTCGTAAGTTATGTTTTAATGTTCAATAGATCTATCTTCATGCCAGTAGGTGACTTCCATATCGTGTTTCTAAAAAGGAAATTTGATTTTTTATTATCTATACTTATGTTTGATAGGCCATGCTTAGAACTGTGTTTTCTTTGATGATGAGTTATGCTTATATTTGATAGGTAATGCTTAAATGATTTTCTTTCTTTTTTGGGAAAATTACCATACAAAAGGCACTAAACCCGACATTTGCCCAATAACAGGTGAAAAAGTGGAAATTTCTGGATAACTGTTCGTACAGAAAAGGATGCCGTGAGTGACATTTTTACCATTTATCGTGCGATATCTTAGGACTGTAGGATATCACAAGATTCGATAGCCTAGGGCTGTAGGATATCGCTCTGTTTGATATCCTACATCTATAGGAAATCTCCGTAAAAATCTCACCTCCTCCTTTCTATCTAGGTGAAATTGGGACGGAGATAACTCAATAAAATCCCTCTTTTACTGTGATCATCTTCTTTGATCCTCTAATGATTTTTCCTCTGTGTTCTTCTCATCGTCTTGCTATGGATATTGCAGGAACACAGCCTTCCACTCCATTCTCCTTCGTCATTTGCTGCAAATTTGTGGTTCTTCAATCAATCTAATAACTCTGACTTTGATTGGAGAATTATCACTTGTGGGAAAGCTTCCTAGAAAAGTTCAGTTAAATTAAAACCGTACATGTAGAAAATTACTGATCAATATCACCAGGAGCATATACATGCCTTTGTCGTTACTTTCACTTGGGGAACTCGGAGTTCGAGCAGAATCTACAAGCACAAAATTCAAAACACCCATTTAGGCTTTTCTGGGTGGGTTAAGCACATTCAGATTGTATGCCCACAACTCACTCAGTGTTGATAGAGAGTATCTATACAGAAAACTCGACACTTCTTCTGGTGAAGAATATAGCAAATTTTGAAGGTCGGTAAGAGAATCTCCAAGTGACACTTCAAATTTGGATATGTCTTTTTCAAAATAAAGGCTTATGTGACAAAAAAAGGCATATGTAAATTTGACATCTCACTTAGTCAACTCCAAGAGAGATGTCAAATTATTATTTTATAATTTTCTCATTTCAAATTTAGCATCTACTTGTACCAACTTCAAATGCATTTATCCTCATCACCATTATTTTATTTAAAAGAAAGAAAATGCATCTCACTTTATGGTATGTCAAATTTGACATACCAATACAACCTTCAAATGCCATGTGGGATTTGACCATTCTCTTGGAGGTAAAGCCATATGCCAATTACTCCCATTGGGAGCTGAGTTGGACAAATAAAGCCTCTGTTGGAAATGCTCTAAGGCATCATCCATCCAATGGCTCCTTCATATCAACAGTCGTGCTCGAGCTTAGCCAATATTTGTGTAGTGGCAAACAATAACTATCTTTGGATAGCAAAACCCAAACTAAAGTGAACCGAGTGGTGAAGATCCAAACGGACCGAAAGGGGAAACTACTTCAGATAACCAATACCCTTAGAGTATCAATGTTCAATTAACTGGCCCTATTGTGCTCAAAACAACTAATCCACATAAGACAACAAAAACAACACAAAAATAATAATAATAATTATTTAAAAAAAATGTGTCACAAGTTCACACAAAAGACGCTAGATTCATTTAGTCCGGATTCTTTACAAATTTGTCTACTACAAAAAGGATCCACATGATCCTTGTTTCCCATATATACAAAGAGGACCCACATGATGTTTGTTTCCCATATATAGGAACCCACAAGTAAAAACGGAGAAGATGAAACAGAGGTCTTCAGTTCGTGGTGGAAATATGTGATATCGAATTGGGTGGGAATAGGTAACGGTGCGATATCCTACGGCCCTAGGATATCGAATCCTGGGATATCCTATAGCCTTAGGATATCGCACGGTGAAGGAAAAAAATGACACACTTGTTGCATACTTTTTTGTACGAACATTTATCTGGAAATTTTTACTTTTTCATCTATTATTGGGAAAATGTCGATTTTAGTGCCTTCCGTAAGGTAATTGTCCCTTCTTTTTTGAAGTGAAGAAGGTCTTGACCTTCAGAATCATTATTTGAGACAAAAAGAGAAAAAGGACTTGAAAGTTAAATATCAAGATGGATTAATTTGGTCTTGATATAAATGAAAAAGGAGATTCTTATGCCTTGATCAATCTCATCAATTTGATAGTTTTTACCTTGTTAATTGCTTGCTTTTATTTATGATTATTTGCCTTTTATAGTCTCAATTTCATCATCTTAAAGTTAGTTAGTTTCCTTAATTCGAAGTTTTTCTTAATTTGCTCCATGTGGATTTGATCTGTATTTGCCACTTTCACAATAGGGCAGCTGAGGTGTACTTATGGTTATTTAGTGTGATAAAAAGAGTACATCGGCTAGCACTTCAGTTATGATATTTAGAAGTCAAAACCCTAGAATTTACTCCTAATGTTAACTGATAAACACAACCGGTCTTAATTTCATCTATTCATCATAATAAAAGAAAAAAAAAAGAGAAAAAAATCACAAAAAATCTTGTTCTCCAAATAAATATATTCTCTGTAAATATATATATTGTCTAACAATGAAAAGGTAACATGATTGAGATCATGCTTCAATCGAATGACCCACATCAATGAAAAGCAAACTCCATTGGTGGACCTAGAAGGAAAGAGATGATCGATTTTTAATTTATACTAACTTTAGTGTGAAATGAGTGGATAAGAGTGAATGGAGAAAGAGGAGACGAGACATCAGATTATTTTGGTCCGTTGTTGAGAACAGAAATATGAACTTCCTATCCAATAAATTAAAATGCTTTTTTTCTTCCCAATAGCCTTCACTTTCCTACTCTAAATAGTACATAAAATTTTCCTTCTCTATAGGAACATTATTTCTCCTAAATAATAATAAATAAATAAAAAGAAGAAGAAGTAAAAAAGACACATGTATAACCCATATTTCAGCGATGCCTGACGCCCTTGACAAGCCTTACCTTGGTTATTAGGTTGGTTGGCACGTTCCACCCCATGCTCAAGAGGGATGTGAATCTTCTTCAAACCAGACAATAGAGAAATCCATGGACGGATATGGGTCCATTAGAAAGACATACCATGCCTGGCAAAGAGAGGCAACGTCCCCCCCTCCCCACTAAAAAAACAAAGGTTTTTGAGTGGGGAGGCCTCTTTCGTGTGGGTTTGGCTTAGGTGACCATTTTGGTCCACTAACCAAATAAAGTGATTTTTCTGATAAAATCCTCTAAATAATATATTTGAAACTCGACATACTAATTTTTACTCCACTTATTTTCCAATACGTCTTGTGTGATTTTATTTGGAAGATACTTCAGCTTTCTTTAATTTAGAACTATTTTTTTTTATTTTTTCAATATTTGAAAAAATTTATCAACTTTAAAATTACACTAGTGCATATGAGAACTAATCAAATTCTTGAAAAACATAAGGATTTAAATATATATACTTGGACATCATAATTAATCAATCTTTCTTGGTAATGTCAAAATTATGATACAACTAACAGAAAAAATGAATATTATTGAGAAGAAATAAATCCATAATAAATGAATACAAGTCTTTATATATTTGAAAACTGGAAGTAATCAATTTTTCTTATTAATTATTTTTCATGAAGAGATAAGATGGCAACTGATTTAACTTCACACATTTCTTTTCTCGTTTTCATTTGCCTAAAAACTTCATAAATAACCGGACTGCTTGAAAATGTATAACTTCAACTTTAAAGCTTTTCTAAGATCACTTTTTATCTTTTTGAATAATATTTCGTAAAATGATAATAATATGAAAATTCTATATGGGGCTACCAGAATGGATTACTAGTTCTATTTAACCAATCAATGCAGCGGAAATAAATCAATCAGACAATATAGAACTAGCTATCTACCAATCACACACCACAAGAAGGCAGACACAAAATTTAACGTGAAAACCCTATCCAGGGAGAAAAACCACGAACCAGAAATCAAGAGTTCACGAACAGTTACAAGATATACTCACAAGCTCCTTTACCTAAGTCTGTACCTCGACCCAAGGACTGTAGTTATTCTTGCAAAGAATCCACTGACACGACATCCACCGCGCCCCGTTCTCCTTACTTGATCTCCTCGCACATTGTCAACCAAGATGATCAATCTTCTACAAGAGAAGTAGAAGCAGCAACAACCTTCTAGAGCAGCCCTTCAGAATAATTTCTCAATGGCTCTAGAGAATAACTCTCTCTAAAATATCTCTGACTCAGATCAATGAGAGTTGTGGTGGTGGTCTCCTTAGGGTTGAGAGAAACACCCTATAAATAGCCCAAAATTCGTGCCTAAGACTTAGTGCACAAGTAGGACTCAAACTGGGAAACAAAGTCTCAAAAGGAAACTAAATCTGATAGAAAAGTAGACTTTCCCGAACTCTGCACGCTGTCCGATCGATCGCCCCTGCAGGTCCGATCGATCGGCCTGATATTTAACTGAGGCCTTTCTCTGACCGATCGGTCGGTCTGAGGCTCCGATCGATCGGGCCTGGGGAATTCGCCCGGTCTGCTTTTTTTTCTTCTATTCTTCACTTCAGCTCTTCCGACGACACAATCACAGTCCATTCTAAAATAAATTAGAAAATACAACTCAATGGACCCAGCGTTTTGTCCAACCCATGAATTAGCCAATAAAAAAACTAACAATCTCCCCCTTTGGCAATTCATGGACAAAACTCCCTAGAACAATACAAATGATCTACCTAAGAAAAAAACCCAAAATACATTGAATTTAAAAAAAAATCAGCATTTATAGATCTTTGCTTGTTTCTCCCCCTGGCTTCAGCATTTATAGATCTTTGCTTGTTTCTCCCCCTGGCTTCAGCATTTATAGATCTTTGCTTGTTTCTCCCCCTGGCTTCAGTATTCTCCCCCTTTTTGTCCACAATTGACAAACAATTTTCTTCAAGCAGCTTCTGTCAATCTGGATTCTGCAGCTCCCCCTAAATAAACTCCCCCTCAAGATGAACTTCGTATCAGCACTGGGGTGGGGGCTTGATCTTGTAGATCAGGGGTGATGAGGCTTTGACACACACACTTGCATTTTTAGATAGTTTAGCATGGTGTGTACCAAGACAGATGAAATGTCTTCTTTCTTGCCCCAGACAGCTTTGGTTTTCATATGTGACACTCCCTTCTGCTTTTTCCATTGCTTTTGGTTTGGAGACTTTCGCAGCTTATTGCAATGGGGTCGAATGTGTCATTTAATTCCACAGTGATGACAAGTGGGTATACATTCAGGACGTGGCACATTCTTCTTCTTGGCATCTGTATTTGTAACATGACCAACAGAATTAGTAACAACTGAATTTTGAACAAAACAATTATTACCTTTGGCTTTTGATGTAGATGCTCCGTCAGCGTAGCCAATGCCATGCATGTTATTCTTTGCTTTTTGATTGCACAGGATGCCATCAAGTTTTTTAGACCCAGCATTCATCCTGTTTAGTGAAGCATTGCTTGTATCCAACTCAGAAAGAACAATCTTGAGTCTTCCTTGCAAGTCAGTATTTTCAGCTTTCAAGGTCTCCATATCATGATTAATCAAGTCACACTTCTGTGCTTCAGCAGTCAACATATCTGCCAATTTGTTATTTTCAGCCTCTAAGTGACTCACTTTTGTAAGAGCTTCAGACAATTCAGCTTTTAAAGAAGTATTCTGCTCTTCAGATTCTTTCCAGCTTGTAGCCACTTTTTCATTCATCTTGAGCATCTTCATAGTCTTTGCAAACAATATATGATATTCAGCTTGCCAATCATGTTCTGTCTCTGACTCACTAACATCTTGATCAGTCCCTTCATCAGAAACTATTGGAGTAGCAGAAACAGAAGTTGCCATGAATGCCATGAGTTTTTCTTTGCTAGAATCAGGCTTCTCAGACTCAGATTTTTTATCATCTTCCTCAGAAGTATCTTCATCCCAAGTCAGATTGAAACCCTTCTTCTTTGGTTTCTTGTTAGCACAGTCACTAGCAATGTGTCCATAACCATGACACTCAAAACATTTAATCCCTTTAGAAGTTTTCTTCTTTACAAAATTTTTAGGGACTTTCAAATCACTTTTCTTCCCCTTCATAAAAGCTTGAAATTGCTTCATAAACTCAACAGCAACTCGGGGATCAATCTCCTCAGAATCAGACTCAGAATCACTAGCAATTTTCTTGTATGATTCTTTGGAGGCTCTCAAAGCAACACCTTTGGATTTTGATTTTCCATTGGTTCTTAGGTTTGCTTCAAAAGTCTGAAGGTTGCCAACCAATTCCTCAGCTTTGAGAATATTCAGATTTTTATTCTCTTCTATGGCCACAACCTTTGCATCAAACCTTTCTGGAAGAGACCGCAAAATCTTTTTTACAATTCTATTTTCAGGAATTGGCTCTCCCAAAGTAAAGGTATCATTCACAATTGTATTCAGCTTTGAATTAAACTCTTCAAAAGTTTCATCATCCTCCATCTTTATGGTTTCAAAAGCTGATACAATTTCTGAAGTTTCGACTGTTTGACAGTGTCAGTCCCTTCATGCACAGTCTGCAGAATATCCCAAGCTTCTTTTGCAGTAGTGCATGTAGAAATTTTACGAAACTCAGATATGCTAACTCCATTATAAATAGCATTCAAAGCCCTGGAGTTGCAAGTGGCTGCCAATTCTTCATCCATTGTCCACTGTTCTTCAGATTTAAAACTGATTTTCCCATCAGTAGTAACAGTGGGCAAGGAATAGCCTTTCTCAATAGATTTCCAGACTTTCAGATCTATGGCTTTTACAAAGGCAACCATTCTGGCTTTCCAATAAGCATAATTAGAACCATCCAGCAGAGGTGGCTTATTGGTTGAAGTGCCTTCTCGATAGACATCCATTTTAGCAATATTTGGATCAACACAATAAAATAGTGCAACCCGCTCTGATACCAATTGAAAATTCTATATGGGGCTACCAGAATGGATTACTAGTTCTATTTAACCAATCAATGCAGCGGAAATAAATCAATCAGACAATATAGAACTAGCTATCTACCAATCACACACCACAAGAAGGCAGACACAATATTTAACGTGGAAACCCTATCCAGGGAGAAAAACCACGAACCAGAAATCAAGAGTTCACGAACAGTTACAAGATATACTCACAAGCTCCTTTACCTAAGTCTGTACCTCGACCCAAGGACTGTAGTTATTCTTGCAAAGAATCCACTGACACGACATCCACCGCGCCCCGTTCTCCTTACTTGATCTCCTCGCACCTTGTCAACCAAGATGATCAATCTTCTACAAGAGAAGTAGAAGCAGCAACAACCTTCTAGAGCAGCCCTTCAGAATAATTTCTCAATGGCTCTAGAGAATAACTCTCTCTAAAATATCTCTGACTCAGATCAATGAGAGTTGTGGTGGTGGTCTCCTTAGGGTTGAGAGAAACACCCTATAAATAGCCCAAAATTCGTGCCTAAGACTTAGTGCACAAGTAGGACTCAAACTGGGAAACAAAGTCTCAAAAGGAAACTAAATCTGATAGAAAAGTAGACTTTCCCGAACTCTGCATGCTGTCCGATCGATCGCCCCTGCAGGTCTGATCGATCGGCCTGACATTTAACTGAGGCCTTTTTCTGACCGATCGATCGGTCTGAGGCTCCGATCGATCGGGCCTGGGGAATTCGCCCGGTCTGCTTTTTTTTCTTCTATTCTTCACTTCAGCTCTTCCGACGACACAACTACAGTCCATTCTAAAATAAATTAGAAAATACAACTCAATGGACCCAGAGTTTTGTCCAACCCATGAATTAGCCAATAAAAAAACTAACATAATATATTTACTTACTCTAAATTTCTTCCCAATAATATCTTAGAGAAAGTCCCCTTTTAATAAATTTTCACTTTTTGGACCAGTGTAGTACTGGCCTACTCAACTAGTGTTAATTTAAAACATAATGTCCTACATACATCAAAATAAGTAGTTTCAATTCACATTTAATACTTCGCTTTTATGTGTAAAAAAACTGGCATCTATAGGGTGCATTTGTGTACAAACGTTTGTAACAATATTCTGGCTCTTGTATAATCTTTTTGCATTCAATGGATGCGATTTCTCTATTGCAAAGATGCAAATATAACAAATTTTTCCTCATTAATGAAGATTTTGAGTTTTGCCTACCCTATAAAAAAATGTGTTTCAAGAGGAATCCCGTCTTTCCTCTTATGAGACTCCGCACTAACACACCTTTAGGGTGGAAACCTTTGAATAATGAGTGAAAGGGGAATTCTAAGGAAGCCTATAATAAACATTGACGGACTTGTATTGGGGCGGTCTGCTCTTTCGGGACAAGCCCATTTAATAATCAAGCAAAATATTTATTCTCTAGGACTTGCGCTTATTTGGTAGTTAATAACCAATGCCTTTTTAAAAAAAGATAATATCTAGTGCTCAATGATGAAAACAGATCAAATTAAAGGGCGACCTGCCCCAACCTGCTCCTGGTAATGAATTTGTTGAATTAAGGATGGGTATAAATTTTTAGATTTTGATATAAGTAAGATTCAAGATGGGTACAGGTTTTAGATTTGACCCGTCTGATTTAAAGTAGGTTCAGATTTTGGTTGCACTCGTCTCACCTTATGTCGTTTGCGATTAATTTATGTATTACTTAATACGATTTCAAACAGAAATGAACAAGAAAAGCTAATGAGTTTTTTTGTAATTTAAATTATAAAATTAAAAACAACAATTATTAAACCCAACTTATACCTATCTTAATAAAGTTTGGTTTCACAAAACATAAACTCATAATGGGTCAGGTCGTGTCCAGGTGGAGCACGTGTTGGTTTGATCAAGACCCGACCCATTTCCATCACCTCATTGGTGCAAAGTTGAAACCCTAACGCCGAGGACATAGTTGTCATTCAAGGAAGCTTAAATCTATATATTCTTCCGACCCTCTCTCTAGGGTTTCCGCCACAAGACACTTCACAGATCGGTCTCCTCATTTTTCATTTTCATGGCGATGCTTGTCTTCTCTTTTCAGCTTTGAGTAAGCTTTGGGTTACAACTCACAACACATATCATCTGTTTATCATGTGTTTGATTTCATCTTCTGGTTCCTTATTTTGAGCTCTTCTTGCCTTTTTCTCATCTGGGTTCTCCTTGTATGCCTTGCTATTACAATGAGAGGGCTTGAGATGTGTTTTTCCACTGGAATGATTTTCTTCTGATACTTTATATATGGCTGGTTATCTTTTTTATCTGTTAGAATGTGTGCTAGTAGTACAATACATTTCAGCCTGTTTGTTGTGTGCTTGGTTTCATCTTCTATTAAATTATTTTGAGCTCTTCTGGGCTGTTCATATCTGGGGTTCTCTTCTTGTATCCCTTCTTATTACAACAAGCACAGAGCTTAAGATGTAGTTTTCCATTGAAAATATTTTCTTATGATACTTTATATGTTGATGGGAGTCTTGATTTGTTTGATTGAAAAATCTATCTTAAAGTTTTTATTTGATATTACATAAAACACCTTCTTTGTTTCTGTATATTGAAATCCCAAGCTTGGTCCATAAGATCGCCTCATCTCTGTGGAAGCATTTTGAGTCATAATTAGATAACATTAATTTTGGGGATTCTTCTAAGGGTTTTTCTGAGAAGCCGTTCTTCCTCTTCTTTTAACCTTTTTAACATTGAAGGTGGCATTTCAATTTGCATGCATTCCTTTTTCATATCCTGAGGTCAATAGCTTGTTCTATTTGTTTCTAGTGATTTTGTCAGGGGATTTTGTTGCCAATGTAATGAGATGGTCACCCAAATGGTATTCGTTTGGAATGTTTTTCCCTTTAAATACTGTTTCTTTTCTGAATTTCTTGCAACATTATGGATGTTATCTACCTTTGAAAGGGAAATGTGGCAGGAGTGATGAATCAATTAGATGTGTGAATGGAATATATTCCCTCATGATCTTAAACTTTTGAGGCATTTCAATTATTCTGACTTGCCACTCTACATGTTTCATTGATTTTGGGAACAGCTTGACATGGCTTGAGCTCGATGGTTGCTTGTTGTCTCATGACCAAAATGAGCAAGATAAGTCACATCTAGCTTGATTTTGTTTTGCTCTTCTTGTCAAGAGGCTTGATTCAAGCTCTGTTTTTTAGAGGTTCGACTTGGCTGGGAACCCCACATCTCATCTAGCTGCCAAGGGATTGATCCCTGGGTATGCTTTTCCCCACTTGTGCATGTGCTCCTCCTTCTACATGTGTGGGAAGAGAGCATACCCAGGGATCGATCCCTGGGCAGCTGGATGAGAGGTGGAGTTTGCAACCAACTGATCTCTTGTGTGGGTGCTCTAATGGGTCTCAGCTTCCTACGGTGTGGTACAAAAGAAAATGAAAGAGAGGCTCGACTTGGGTTCGTTGTGTATGCATCATAACTCAGAAGTATATATTTAATACAAAACGTAATTTTATGGTGTATGTCAAACAATAATATTAATTTAAATTTTTTGAAATTAATTCAAGGATGTAAAACATATCCAATTGCTTAGAATTTAAGTATTAATATTATACTTGTTTATTAGAAAAGTCTAGCATAATCCACTTACGAAGTAGAAAAAAATTATATAAATTTTGCTAAAACTTAATATGCCCTCGTGATCACGAAGTTTTTGATAAAAACATCTTGTGTACCAAATTGAAAATTCTGTGAAAGAGATGACAAGAGTCATCACATAGAAAAATCTTAGTTTATCATAGAGAAAATCCTAGTCTGTCTTTACCTTAATTTGATATGGGCCTTCCTCAGTTGTATGGTGAGTATTCTTGGGGATAGGGTAATTAAAAGGGGAAGGCTTTTGAGTTCAAAACTTCCCATTTCCTACCATAACTCCTTTATACAATTTGTGAAAGGGATGACACGAGTCATCACATAGAAAAATCTTAGTTTATCATAGAGAAAATCCTAGTCTATCTTTACCTTAATTTGATATGGGCCTCCGTCAGTTGTATGGTGAGTATTCTTGGGGATAGGGTAATTAAAAGGGGAAGGCTTTGAGTTCAAAACTTCCCATTTCCTACCATAACTCCTTTATACAATTTTTAACCATCATTGACCTTAGTGTCCATAGAGTGAGTGATACTATATCATTTTACTCGATAGAAATAAATTACAACGGTCCCCGGCTGTAGCTCAGCTGGTTAGGGACATGAGTGTAGGAGTGTGTGAGTTCGTATATCTAATGTAGCAAAGGAAAAACAATTACAAGGGCCTTTTGTTTTCTTTGCTTCACAAGGGATTCGAACATGTGGACCTATGCACACTACACATGTCCCTAACCAGCTAAGCAACAGCCGGGAGCTATTGTGTATATTGTATAAATATACAAGCACTTCATCTAAAATTGAATTTCATATATAAGAATTTAATTCATGAGTAAGGTTTAGATATGATCTCATATCATGATTCAGTTCATGATAAATGGTTAGATATGACCTCCCATACTCCCATATTTAGGACCTAATAAAGTGTCTCAAATGTAGACCATGGGAGCTATCTGAGAAGTCTAAATCTCACCCATTGCATTAATTTTTATGTACCTACTGTGACATCTGACCATATTCATACAATGGAAAAGACATGGAAACCTTCCATTACAAGCTAAATTCCCATATTCTAATATGTCTAAGAAATTAAATACCATTCTTAGATAGAGAAAGGCTCCTATCTCCCTGACATTCATTTTGAGTTACATGATTTTCATTGGGAGACCAAATAGTCTACTGCTGAATCAAGAAAATATAACTTTGTGTCGATTTACACTGTAATCTCTCTCTCTCTCTCTCTCTCTCTCTCTCTCGGTGGGGGTGGGGGCCTAGATTGGGTTGGTAGTATGGTACAAGTGTGGTAACCTATCTGCCCAAGGATCAGTCATGTGAGGTGGGACAACCTTGGCACTGGGGTGTCTTGTGTTCCTCCTCTTTTTTTTTTTTTTTTTTTTTCTAAACAGCATGTCTCCCTTGACAATTTAGACCTCCATCTTACATTAATTTGAAGAACAAGTAGAAGATGAAAATGTGATCTCCACAAAGCTTCCATGTACGTGCTTTTGCTACTTGTTTTGGCTCTTGATAATGCGACTTTTTTGTAAATTTATTGCACGTTCTGTAGACACAGATTCAATGGGAAGTGTTTTTTTTTTTTTTTTTGTAGAAATAAGATATCATGAAATGAAAGAGAAAAACAACTAGAACAAAGGAGAGGAAGAGCAGCTAACATAAAAACAGAACAAAACAAGACAAAACCCTCATCCTATCTAGGCTGCATAACCTCCCCAAGCCTCACATGAGAGCTAGACTCATAAGACATCTTTTGTTGGCCTGCATACTCTTGGCCTGCACATAAGCCATGCGTCTTCTTTTTTAGAATGTTAAGAACATCTTTTGTTGTTTTTGAATGATCCTAACCATTTTCTGTTTGGTCTTCACTAAATAGAAGCAAATATAAATTTAGTTTGATCACTACTATTTTCTTAAGCGAAGTGAATTACTGTAATGGATGTTGAATTTGGGTGGCCCAAGAGCCCCATTTCTTTGTAATCTTGCAATGAGTGTTTTAAGCAGGCGTTTTCTGCTCTGCTTTCTGGGTTGAAACAGGAGATATGTTGTATATTTGAATAAAGTCTTAATTTCCTCATTTTCAGTTATAAACTACTACTGAATGTCCTGCAGAAAGTCTTTCAAGATATTTAATTCTGATGATCTTTAGGTCATTGACTGCTATGGCCCTTCAGCATCAGATAATGATGTAAGATACAAAAATGTCGGTGAGGTCCACCACTAAATTGATGCACAAGGCACTAGTCTTGTTCATCAAGCTATGTGAGCCACTCATCATCATATCATGTGGTGACTGGTGAATCTTGTATTTCTTATTAATGTTTCTCAGAACAATCAGAGCTGGTAAGAACTTAGAACTAGTGTTTTGACTTGAAGGATTGTATTGGGTTCTTATTAGTTATTTATTGGTCTTTATTGCATTTTGATTGTTATGGTTTGACAATGGTGAACGGACACTTGATTTGGGAAGCATCCACTTTGATGGTTTGGCCTAGAATAATTTCATCTTATTGGATTAATTAGGTGGCCTGTTTTGTGTTAACAATTCTACCAGTAGCTTGAGTTACACTTTTCTACTCAAAACAATTGGGGTCGGTTTGAGGAAATGAATAAGAGAGACGTCTTAGATGAACCCACATTTCAAGTTTGGGTTCAATCAATTTTTCCCTAATTTACAAGTCCCTAAACCAGTCCTTAAATCCCTATGCTCAAACCCTATCCCCAATCCCAAATTTCTATACCCTATCCCTAATTCTTCAAGGTTAAGAATTCTCTCTCTCTCTCTCTCTCTCTCTCTCTCTCTCTCTCTCTAATTCAAGGACTCCTTGGGATCTTTGGGGACTCTTTAAGATCTTCCTCTCTAAAAAAAAAAAAAACAGTCACAATTGTAATTTCTATCACCTTCATATGAGACCAAAAGTTTAATGGTCAATAGTCTATTCGGATCAATACATAGTCGATCCAATAGTCTAGTAAATCTGGATTTGACTGAAAGTTGGTGGACATGTGCAATTTAGAGGGGTCATGTGTTTGGTCCATTTGGATGGATCAAAGGTGGGCCCCACAAGCATGAGCTTATGAGATTTTATCCCAAGCTTAAGTTTAAGAGAGCCTATATATATATATCACACATCTAAAGTGATTTAAATGGAGAGACAACAGTCAGCTTCCTACATTAGGAAATTGAGATTTATTTTGTAGGCTTCTACATTGAGGTGTTAGTTTAGAGGGATATGATTATTCATAAGAACTCTTGAATGGACTTGACAAATAGTCATGTTGGTAATAATCACATTGAGATCTAATCTGTCCATGATTTTCCTACATTTGCACGATGCTCTAATAGCAGCTGATGCAGTTCAACCAGTTGCAGCAAATGTAACTTCTGGAGATGATAGTAGATAGAAGTATTGAAGCAAATGATCATATCATTTTATTCTGTTGATGTATGTAGGTGGTGGTGTTGTATAAATTATCTGATTTATGTAGTTGATTAATGTAATGAGTTGTATGTAACAAGTTTCAAATCTAGTGGCCATGATTTATGTAAATTGTATCTAATATATGAGGACAGTTGATTTATGGTGTGCTTTGGAGAAGTTTATGAATCACATTGGTTTAAATACCTCAAACAAGGTTCAGTGTGAGATTGCATCTTGTATGTTTAGCAACTCTGAATTAGATTAAACTAGTGTTCATTCTTCAAAGAGCAGTATAAATTATTCTCATTCAGGTGTAGTCCATACGAAATTTGGTTTATTCGGTAATTTTGTTTATTTGGTTTTGGCAAGAGGACAAAATGTAGCTTGCTGGTAAATCAATTTGTTTGCATGTGTTGGAGTCACTAATTGAGCTCTCCAACTTTGGAAGCATTTTGTTGAACAATGATTGAACCCAAACAGGTTTTCAGATCAAATATGTTCATACTTAACAAGCATTGGCTAAAATCTATTAATCCATTGTGCATTGATAAAAGGGGTTGAGTGGAAATCATGGACAAGTTCTGAATATTTTGTAATGGAGGGCAACTGTGGACAATCATTTTACCACCCCAACCAGAAAAGAAACTACAGTATGAATGAAAAGAGAGTAACCCAATTGCCAATCATTGTAGCAGAGAATTGGCAACAATGAAGTGGGTTAGCTGCAACTCTTTCCAATGGAAGGCAGCAATTCCCAGTTGCACGAACAACGATTCTACACCTACATTGTCATTTCACCTGTGTACAACTTTTATGATGTGGACTAGTGGGGAATTGTTTGGACTTCAAGAAGGGATGAGAGAAGCAACCAATTTCAACCTTTGGGGTCCATTTGAGGCGGAAGCCGCATCCTTGAAATGTTTTTCTCCTTACAAATATAAGAGAATCTTAGAAAATAATAAAGGCGTCTTTGTCTGTCTTTCGCTTTCTTTGGAAGGTATAAACTTACAACATTTTTATTTGGGACTTTTACTAAAAAATTAAGCTTAAATCAAAATTAAATAGTTTTATGAGGAAAAATTATAAAATGACAAGATAATTGTTCATGCATGGCTTTTGGACAAAATTGCCCAATTAATGATATCATCAACTTGGTTGATGATATCGTCAGCCTCTTGCAATTTTTTCATTTCTTAGACTTGTCGTCTTCTTCTTTGATGGTTTTCATTTATAATTGTCTTAAGTTTGGAGAGAATAATGCTAAGATTTGGCGGAAGATCAATATCCATTTCAAATAAATGAAGAAAAAAATGATGTGATAAATGCATCAAAGAAAAAGGGTTTGACGAGTCTTTCATAAATCACATAATGAAGTGTGTTCAATCCCCAACTGTCAAATTCATTCTTAAAGTTGGTTTAAAGATTCCGGATTAACCAAACAAAAAATACTATTGGGATCTAAAACTCCATACAAACAATACAATGCCTAAGAGATAATCTCACATTTACTATTTAAAGATTGCCCAACGTGCTTCTCACACATTTCTTATAGGCATCAAAACTTATGAAATTTCCCTAAATAAATAGCTTCAAACTCTAAATGTTTACAAAAGCTTGCCCAACTTTGTCCATTCAAGTCTGATTCGAAGCCACCGCCAAATCAAGAGAAAATCTTCATTTAGGCATTTCACCGAACACCTTACATTCCAAGCTTAAACTCTCAAAATTAATGTTAAGAGGGGGCGACAAATGTGTATAAAATAAGCATGAGACCCACACACCCAAGGAAGATTGATGAAACTACTCAAGAAAGATTACTGGGACACAAAATGTAGAGATTTTCATAACCTTTCTATAACTGGGTAGAAGATCTTAACAATTTTTTTTTTTTGCAACAAAGCTTGACGATTGTCGATATCCTTAATTGGAGTAATTTCGTCCAAAAACATGTACGAACAATTATCTCGTTATTTTCTGATTTTTCTTTATGAAATCGTTTAATTAAAACTTAAATTGGATTCTTTTTTTCATAAAACTTCTAAGAGGCGGCCTTACATTAAAAGAAAAAAAAAAACAAAGAGCGACAAGATTGACTTAAATCCTTATAGCAATAGAAAACAAAATATCCTCAAATAGTAAGAAGAAGGGAAAATTACCGTATAGACGGTCCAGAACCCGACATTTACCCAATACTAGATAAAAGACTATAAATTACCTAATAGAAGATCATACATAAAAGGACGCCCAAAGTAAGACAATTTTACCCTTTATCCTGAGATATCCTAAGGCGGTAGGTTATCCCAAAGTTCAATATCCCAGGCCTGTAGGATATCGCACCGTTCGATATCCTAGGCTCGTCGCACCATTACCTATATACCACGAACTAAAGACCACCGTTTCCATCTTCTCCCTTTTGGCTTGTGGGTTCTGATAGGATAATACCATTCCATCTTCTTTCATCCGTACTTTATACATTTTATTCATTTCAACAGGTATGTGGGATCATATAATTTCTGAATGCGTTAAAAAAAAAAAAACAGCCCATAAATATACTATTGATAAACATTTTTTCTACTTTGATTCTTATTATGGAAACCGTAAATTACTTATTAAGATTTAGATCCCTCCATGAAATGCATTATTTTGTTCATCTTGTTGCATTTGATGTGTTATTTTTATTTATATATTGCTCCCTCATCTTATATCTTTCACCATTAACCTATTTAATAGTCCATTGGTGAAGCCTTTTTTATTTATTTCTATGTTATAATAAAATGTATGAAGTTGTTACTCACTAGAAAATAAGACATTCTAAGTCCTTTATAGGTACTAATATTGTGGCACTATATTGTTCCTATAAATCTCATAACAAAGGATTTGATGGTAAAATTCAACCTATGATTACTACATATTTCCAATCCATGCAATTTTTATTAATAAAATATATTGTATTTTTATTGTTTTAATTAGGATGTCAGATGTTGATTTGTGTCTTTTACTGCATTTTGATAGAGAGCTAGATGTGGATTGCTGACCGTCCTAAAATAGGGTTGCAAATATAAATTATTCCCCGCTACTATCTCTGCTTGCAAAAGCAAAGATGTTAACCGAGTATCGTATCCACTGTGACAAAAAGGCTAAGTTGTGTTGTTTCCTAAATTCCTAAACTAATCCTAATAGAAAATAAAGTTCTAATTCTTAAACTAATCCTATTAGAAAACGAAGTGTTGGTTTGATTGCTTGTAATTCCTAAAGTAACAAATTAAAAGACAATGTTTTGATCTAATCAGAGAAAAGTCTTAGGGTATGAATCCACCTTAGCCTCGTACAATGGCGAATATAGATTCAGGGCTTCACTGTCAATGCTTTCAATATTCGTTCTGGTTACAAACCTTCACAGAGTCAACAAATAAGGGGTGCAAGTTTAGATCTGGGCATAACCTATCTCTAAGGCATAGATTATCCTAACTTTAACTCCACACACATTCAAGCACCATATTATATGACTTGGTACTCCAAACTACAATAATAAAATACCAAAAAGAGATCTTGCATTAATAAAAGAAATCCAACAATGGATAACATCAATGTCATATAATCAAAGCATTTAAAATAAAACCCTGGAACCTATACATCACCATAAACACAAAACTAGGGCTTCATCACAACCCTAAGATGAAGATTTAATTACTCATGGAAGACGATTGACAAAGAATCCCTGACAAAATCCCCATTGATGCTCTTCCAAAGCTCCAAGAATAGCCTCCAGAACTTTTCTCTTAATGTTGATTCAATTCTAAAACGAGATTAGGGTTTTATTTATAGGCTTTGGACCTAAAAATTGCTTCAAAACGCGGAGAGGCGGACTCTCAAGACGGTCCGGGTGTCCGGACGCCAGGAATAAAAATTCCTGCGTTTTCTCTATTAGCGGGCGCCCGGAGCCAGTAAGCTCCGTTTAATTGGATTTTCGGCATTTTTTCTAATTTCTTCCTATTTTGCACCAATTTCTTCCCAATACTCCTAGGGACATGTAAACATAAAAATAACATAATTAGACTAATTAAACTCATCGGAGTGTATATCAAAGTCTAATTTGAGGGGCCTAAATGGTACATTTTAGGCTCTCATCAATCGCTCACATCCAATAAATAATGGTGGAGAACAGAAGCCTATCTTTGTCTATAGCAACATAACTTACAATTCACTAATTGAAAATGTTGTAGGAGAAACCAATTAGGAGATGAGAAATGGGTACCCTTACATGCAATACATATATCATAGAGGCCGGAACTTTAGATTACTAGGCCTAAGAGTGATGACGATCTCATGAGAATGTTCAAATTATTTCGATATGGAGTTGATCCTATCTTACTGTATATCCATAGAAGTGATGGTATTGCCACAAACCATCAACCACCAAGTTTAAGGTATGGAATAAATCACATCATTGCTTGATATCTATTATTATAATTTTTATTACTTAAGTCAATTTGGATGCATAGTAGGTATACAATATCTTAATTAGACCAAGATGATGAGAAGGTAATGAGAAGTATTGGCGTAAGGAAGAGATCACTCATGAATGAAGCGAATATAAACTCATCAAGAGTTTTTTTGGATGAACAAGACGATGAGAAGGTAAGGAGAAGTAATGGCGTAAGAAAGATATTGTTCATGAATGAAGCTAATATAAACCCATCAATAGTTCTTGAGGATGAACATGAGAAGGTAAGGAGAAGTAATGGCATAAGAAAGAGATTGTTCATGAATGAAGCTGATATAAACCCATCAATAGTTCTTGAGGATGAACAAGATAATGAGAAGGTAACGAGAAGTAATGGCGTAAAGAAGAGATTGTTCATCAATGAAGCTGATATAAATCCATCAATAGTCTGTGAGGATGAAGTCAGTCTTTTTCCAGTTACCAAATCCAATAGGTTTGCACTAAAACTTTTGAAATTTAGTTTCTGACTATTTTTTCCATCAATGTGTTTATGATTGATCATCCACTATGCATGTTTGATTTATCGGGCACTGAACCTATTCAGTTCGATTTAAACAGTCCGGGCACTGAACATATTTAGTTCAATTTAAACAGTCATGTGGCATGTGCTACTCCCCCACCGTGTGATTCCTAGCATTTTGTTGTGGTAGAAAGCGGAGCATGTGTCGCAGAAGTTAATGGAGAGAAATCTAATGCAATACAAGACAATAATATTGTTGACACTTTGATTCCTGATTTAAAGCACACTGATGATGAGCATGTAGAGAATTCTCAAAATGACATGTGGAAGGGAAGAGAATTTCCAGACCGTGATTCATTCAGAGAAACATTGGCGAAATTTGCAATGCACAAAATCTTTGTTATTAAACCTCTACAATTGAGCAAGACAGAAGTCACTGCAAGATGTGCTGATCCTACTTGTCTGTGGCGTATCCACGCTTCGCTTGTATCACAATGATATCCGGATTAGGGAATGGATAGGATCCGGGAGCAGGTCTCCGAAGATCGAGTAAAGTGGCAATCCTTTTTGCATCCACAAACAGTGTCTTTCCCCGAACATATGTCTTGAAACAACTGCTTGTAACATCAAATATGTTGCAATAAAACTCCCGTACCTAGTCCTCAAAGCATTCATCAATCAAGTTCATTAGAATCATGCAACGGCTAGGATGAAGCTAGTGCAAAAACCTCGTAGTGGTGAGATCGGTCTGCATAACTATTCTCTCAAAGATGACTGTGCAATTGATGAATCTTGATTCAAAACGTTGAGCACCTCAGCATCCTTAAACCATTCAGTATTGAAACTAGAGAAAGACCCAGCTGGTCACTTCCCTTTATAAGTTTTAGGAGGCGCATCTGTACCATGGAGAGTCAGAGAGACAAATAAACAAACACATAAGGTGCAAGATTTCTCCGAGTCAATTCAACAAACATATAGTGTGCAGAAAAATCATATCCAACTTTCATGATATATAAATGACTTCATATAATCCCAAAGGGTGAAACATCATATAGCACTTTGTCACAGAGTATATAACCAAGTAATGTCATCTGTTAAAATGGAGAACACCCAAAATAGAATCACATGCACTTACACCCAACCTTTAATCAAATTCAAAAGTTCATTTTTCCTTATTTTTTTAGAGCAACATGTTGTTGGGGCTTATGCACTGAATAATGTTGTTAATGAATAGATAGTTTCAAAATGGCTATTGACCTCCGTTAGTAAACATCATCTTATTTCACATGGCCCATGGTTACTGACATGACAGATCATGTATTTTTGAATTCCGAAACCTTTTTTTTTGCTTTTACCAGACTTCAAAATATGTTCAGATCTGAGTGTCAAATCTCAAGAGAACCCTTCCTCGTGTACATTGTACAGAGAAATGCCAAATATGGTTTGGGATGAATTAAGAAAACCCAAGAAAACCGAAACTACACGAGTGAATGTAAGAAAAAAAAATGATAATACCCATTAGAAGAAGAGGAGAAGAGGATCATACCTGAGAAGATGAGAGAAGAAAATGGAAGAAACAAGTGACGAGAGTAGGAGTGGGTAGGATACAGTAAGAGAGGAGAAAGGGATAAATGGCATTAATCATTTTACGAAAATAACCCTGGCAAGGAGTGTGGGCTCGCTATAGTGAGACCCTCGCTATAGCGAGGTTTGGCCTTCGTGTGGGCTCGCTATAGCAAGACCCTCGCTCTAGCGAGGTGTGCCCTCGCTATAGCGAGAATTCTCTAGAAAACCTCATATTCTCGCTACTTTCTCGTTATAGCGAAAATTTTACTGAGATATACAGTGCGATATCCTACGGGCTTAGGATATCGAACCCTAGGATATCCTACACGATTAGGAGATATCGTAGGATAAAAGGGTAAAATTGTCCAACTTTGGGTGTCCTTTTATGTACGATCTTCTATTAGGTAATTTTCAGTCTTTCATCTGGTCTTGGGTAAGTGTAGGGTTTTAGAATGTCCGTGCAATAATTTTCCCTAAAAAGAAACTAACCACATCCCTGCACTTTTAAAAGTGTTAGAAGAGGTGTTGCACTCCATAAAGCCTTCAAGCATCACTCTATCTAATTCTTGGTGCCCCTTGCTGTGTACAAACCTCTTGTGAATAAGTTTCCCATATATATATGCAGAGGAAGGGAGTGGTGGAGCACAATCTCCTTTGGTGAGACTAATTTTGCTAGTTGGTTTGCCGCTATATTTGTCGATCTTCGACATAAGGTCACCTTCCATTCATTGATCTCCTTCAGAATTTTATCAACTTACTTCCAGCTTAACATTAAAGGCCAATGGATTGTATCTCCATTTTGCATAGCTTGCCAAATTAGGAAGGAATCTCCTTAAAAGTTACCTTATTTGGGTGAAGAGTTTTGCATAGTTGAGTCTTACATAGGACATGAACAAACTTCTCATGTCCTATTTCCTCCCACGGGAAGCTTTGGACTTCCTATTTCAATTAGGGTTTTATGACTCTTGAGTGATCCACTTAAGAAAAATGAATATAGATCTAGAATGTGGATTCTTTAGAGCTAATCTCTTGAGTGGGGCTCATTAAAAAATCCCTAAACCTTACAAAAGAAATAAACTATCATCTATGAAATCTTTAACTAACCCCAAGGGGTTGGCCAAGTAGTCAGGACCACGATTCCTCCCTCTTCCGGAGTTAGAGGTTTTGGTATCGACCCCCGATTCCCCCTAAGAACCGAAGGTTGAGTCCACTTGTGCTGCACTTTAGGGGCCACAGGGGTTTTACCCAGCTTCCCTCTGGGCCCGGAGGGATTAGTCCAGTCCAAAGGGTTGGGAACTCACCGTTAGCCAAAAAAAAAAAAAAAAAAATCTATGAAATCTTTAACTCAATAAGTATGGGCCAAATGTCAAATTGATTTATATGAAATATTTAAATTATTTAGAATATTTTACCTGAGTGTTTTAGAAGGAATCAATAAGGTGAGTCATTTGAGTGAAATTCGATGGGGACTATACACTTTATGTGAGGGCCATTTCTAAATAATTTAGATGTTTCATAAGTGGGCTTAGTATTGTACTAGACCAGATATCTGTCACGTAGTGAGCCTAGTCAACATATATCAATCAAACGCAGGTCCTAACCATTGGACTGCTGTAAATTGTATTCTCAAAGACTTGAGAAGGACTAGAGATTACATGTTAATTTACGATAGTGATGAGTCGATTCCAGTTGGATACACAGATTCTGACTTTATGTTAGATAAGGATTCTAAAAAATCTACCTCTGCATGTATTTATGTTTGGCGGCGGAGCCATTAGCTAGAGGAGTGTCAAATAGGTTGTACAGCTGATTCCACCTCGGATTCTATGTATATAGCGGCTTGTAAAGTAGCTAAAGAAGCAGTATTGCTTAGAAGATTTCTCTTGGAACTTGAGTGGTACCATTGGCGCGACACCCGCTCATAGTCTTCTGTGACAATAGCGGGGCAGTCACCCAATCCAAGGAACCAAGAAGCCATAAAAGCCAAAAGCACGTAGAGAGAAAATATCATCTAGTCAGAGAGATTGTGCAGAGAGGTGACATCGCTATTACCAAGATAACATCTGCAGATAATCTTACAAATCCCTTTACTAAACGTTTAACTACCAAAGTCTTCGAGTGGCATGTGGATGGGATGGTGTGAGATGTAACCCTAACTGGAGTTGAATCCAAGTGGGAGATTGTTAGATTATATGTCCTCAATCCAGTGGATAAACCAAGCCAAGCCTTTTCCCATTAGGTGGGGTCGGCTATATGGATTTAACGACGCTAATCAAATCTGTTTAGGGCCATGTCCTCCATTAGATCCTCAATCCAGTGGATAATGTGAATAAATTGATTTATTATTTCATGCTTTATTCATGTGATAAATGATATTTTATTCTATGATTGCACATAACCAATACAAAATGACATGTTGGTTCATTAGATGAACTGGAGCCCACAAGTATATTAAATGTAACCCATATGCGAGGATGAGATTCACATACAAGAGACATGGATCACAAATCTTATACTTAAAGTATATTCACAACTAGTGATGAGACCGAGCATCTCATCTGAAAAGGTTGTAGCACCACAATCACTATAAGATTGTTTGGTCTGTCTCAACCATCAGAGTGTAGGACTCTGGATTGTTGTGCTAGTACATTGGATTTACTGAATGACAATGAGTAGAACCTTATGCAAATCTGTCTTTGATTAAGGACTGCTCTCATAATTCCCAAGCAATAGGCTCTTAATCATGAGAGATTAATGGACTCAAGTTTCTGTTATACATTTACTTTGAGTTGCCAAAGAGTGAGGCCAATTGTAGGTCAACATCTCGATATCTTGAGTATGTGGTCGTGGAACTGTAGAAACATATAATCCTTAAGATGGAATCTATCCTCTAAGAGAGAAATATCCCCTTATGCCAATTAATGGATTTATCATTGGTAAGTGCGCCCCATCTTGATTAAGAGTTAATCAGATGGTACTGATGATCATTGTGATTAATTGGGTCACAAGGATAATAAGATGTGGATCTAATTTGGTTGGACATATTTTTTTTTCAATGGATCCATGGATATAATTAATGAGGGGCCTACTTAAAGTAATTGAAAAGTTTAGGGTTTTCTTGTAAATATTTTTAAGACTGGAGTGGAATTGTATTTATTTAGTGGAGTTATTTGCATCTATAAGTGAGACTTCTAATTTTTGTCAGAGAGGATGTGCCCCATAAACTACAAATAAGAGGAGAGGGTTAGAGATATCTATACAATCTCTCAGGGCCAAGTCTTGTTAGGGATTTTGTTTGTTGCAAATTGATGAGTGCATTATCATGTTATCATCATTTGAATTTTCACATGAGGAATGTTTTTGAAAAACTTGAAATCTTGATATTCACATGCATTGTTTTTAAAACTTTTAGAATTTATGTCACATGCATGTTTTGGATTTTAAAATTGGATGTATTCATTTTAAAAAGAAGATTTTCGAATCATGCTAGCCTATGAGTTTAGTCTTTCAAATCATCTTAGGCATTTTAGTTCATGTTTTGATATTTAAACATGAAACGAGCATGACTCTCCATGGCCAAACTTCCCTTTTTAGAAACTCACTTTCATATCATTTTTAAGGAAAAACTCAGTCAACTAGTTGGTTCATGAAATTTGGTAAAATGGCTAACGAAATTTTACAAAGCCAAAAAAGAAAAAGAAAAAAAAAATCAGAATTTAGGTAAACCGAAATGGAGATTTCGGTCAATGAATTTTCATAGATTGTAGCGCCCAAAATTTCCAACCGTTGGAAATATGACCGTTACGAGTTCGGTCAATTGAATAGAAATGTGGTCAACCGAACAAAGAGCCGTTGGACCACTTTTTCGGTATATATTTGAGCTCTTCCTTGGGATTTGAACCAACTTTGAGGCTTTCTTTGAAAGATTTTAAAGCCTAAGGAAGGAGATTGAGCTGAGAAAGGATAGTTGGTCCCTGGAAAACTAAAAGCTTGATTTCATTAAGTTAAGTCATTTCAAGTAAGCTTTGCTTTCATTGCCATATGTTTTCATGCTTTGTTTAAATTATTGGTAAATCAATTTAAGTATGATAACTATGATTTGTTGATGATGGACTCGCTTTTTCGCTCTTGGCGCTACCGAGGTCAACGAATGTGAAAGTCCATGGGGTCCAACCCTTTCGCGACTGGTGGCGAAATGCTAGCATCAATATTTTTTTGTACGGGTATGTCAGATTTTCTACTCTACTTGGAATTGATCTGCAGATCCACCTTCGCAAGTAGAAAAGGAAATCAAATTTTTTCTAGTTTTCCATTGCACATATATTTAAGAAAAGAGACATGGTTTGTTTGCAGTGAAAGGCAATTTTTGCTGTGAAATGCGATTTACAATTCTTATATCAATAATGGAAGATAAGAGTTGTGATTTTCTTTATGTCTCCTCAAAAAAATACAAACTACAATGAAAATCAAGAAAAAGAAATCTAACTTCTCAAGAGATTGTGATGATTGACTCGTTCAGATTGACGGTCGCAAGCCATGTGTGGACTTTGCCATTATCCTTCAAATGAGAATAAAGGATGCTCTTGATTTGCTTGACTCGACTTAAACTTTAGTTTTTTAGAGGATAAAGACCAAGAGGAGGTCCTATGTCCAATAAAAAGCCAAGTAGACGAGCTAAAACGCCACATCGAAGCCATAGAGGAGGAGAAGGAGAAGGCCTTGGGGGGAGTGACCCTTCAATGGACTATTGGTCACCTTGTAGTGGTGGTTGATGCAGAACTTCTTCAAAAGAGGAGAGATTGTTGTAGAGATTTCTCTCGTGTATGAATTTTCGTCTAGAAACGGGATCGGGGATCAATTTTTCTGGATCCGTTTCCTTTGGAATGATCCCCCTTTTATAGGCCTTTGGTAGCCATTAGGTGGGTTTATGAGCCTTAAAATGAATTAAAGCCTCATAATGGGAGGAGTTGTAAGTTTTAATTCATTATTTTTGTAACTCCTTTTTCTTGGCTTCTGATTGGCCAATGGAGAATTAAGACCCTTTAATCGTCTTTAAGCTCCATGATGGGAGGAGTTACACGGTTTAATGTCATTTTGTAACTCCCATTTGCTCGCTTCTGATTGGGCCGTTCGAAATAATGAGTTAATTACCGCATTAACTTGTCATTAAACGGGTCATTTAACTGCATTAAGTGATCATCGAGGCGCTTGAAGGGTCACGGGCCGTGCTGAGTGTTTTGGAATCCTTCTTGTGATGGTCGTCGATGGATCTTCATGTTGAACGATGTCAGATGACCATGCAACTTCAGACATTGATTGCAACCAATGGGCTGGTGCCAGATGTCCTGTTGATTTCTCAATCGATCGGACAGAAAGTGTGCTTTCTTGGTCGTCCGATTGGCGATTTCGAAGCGATCAATGATGATTTGATGCTCTTGATGACGGATCCATAATGTTGATGAAGATCGATGGAGTCCGGGCCTCAAAAGTCTGAATTTTGGAAAACCACAGGGGCCGGACATCTCGAAACGCGAAAAGGGACTGAAAAACAGTCTTTTTGGCGAAAATTCAACGACCTGGATTTCCAGGGTCGCCATGACCATGGGCCAAGGTCACCGGCGACCATGGAGGATTTTTCCTCTTTTGGTCACCGATTTTTGGCCGTCTTTCCTATTTTTGCGATTCTTTTTTCTTCGGTATTTTTCCTGACATTTTTTTACATGTATTGGCTTGATTTCCCTGCAAAAAACTTGACAAGAAGCCATGCATATCAGAGAGCAAAGTTTTCGATTTTTCGGAAAAGCTGAAGACTTTATCGCGTAGAGTTGCTGATTCCCCATCAGAAGCCAAAATTGGGTCAAACGATGTCGGAATGACTTTAAATTTGAGGTGAAGCCTCGTGAGTAATAAATAAGACCAACCATAGGTTTTTTTTTATTTTTAAAGTCGTGTGGGGTCCTGTCTCCAGGAGACTTGATTTTGTCGCGAGGTAGATGTCGTGCTTTGATGTATGGTCAATCGATGTCCGCTTGGTTTGAAATTTGACAAGGAGCCTATTGGAGTCATTTTGAGACGATCCATTAGCTCCGATTTGGAAATCATGGTCCCGGGGAGCTCCGCCGCCGGGAGGCCTGATTTGGGTTCTGAGATTCAAAGTCCGGTCAAATGTTGTCGAAAGACCTGAAATTTGATATGTAGCCCTTTCGAAGCATTTTGAAGTCACCCATGTGCTCTTTTTGATGAGTGATGGCCTCGGTGATTCTCACCTCCAAGAGGCTTGATTTTGCTGCTTGAAGGTTGATGTCGGATCAAATATTGTCGGTTTGACCTGGAACCTGACATGAAGCCTTTTTGAGGTATGTTGAGACCATCAATGGGCTCTGTTCGAAAATTTGATGTCTTTGACACTGTCGCCGCGGGAGCTCCTGTTCAACTATTGGAAGAGTGAAGTTAGGCCAAATAATGTCGAAGTGGCCCAAAACTTTATGTGTACTATTCTTTTGGCTGTTTTGAAGGATCTTGTAAATTTTGTCTGATTCTGACAGATTTGACGCCTGAAGTAGCATTGCTTGTTTGTGGTAGGATGCGGTTTCGTGTAGTTTCTTGATGTTGAAGAGGCAAGTGATATTTTTGGTGTCAACAGTTGAATCCATTACATGAATTTTACTTTTAATTGATTCTTTGTTTTGGATCCTTTACTTTGATTCAAACCAAGTTTGTTTTCTATATTCTAAATCATGTTTTGCCAACATCTTTGAATTCACTTGTTGCTTGATCTTAACTCTTGGTTGAATCTCTAACTTGTTATTTTTCAATCCTTGAAACATATAGTTCAATTAGTTTATTTTGTAAACAACAAGTTCACAAATCACATGCTTTAGTTGTTTTTAAATTTCATACAACTTGCATAACTTGATAAGCCAAATCTTTACAAGTTGTTCATTTCAATTACATGTGATTTGTATTTTCATTTCAACCAAAACATTTGTGATTTAAACTTTTAAAAGCTTTAAGCTTACATTCTTTGAGCTATCATTTTACAACTTTATTGAAGTTTTTATGCATACACTTAAAGCATTCATCTTTGCATTCATATAGTGTTTGTGTTGAGTTAGATTTACATTTTCATATTTGCCTAATTAAGAGACATTGCATTTGAGCTTTAATTGTAATCTCTTTTAGTGTTTTGTAGACACTTTTTAGAGAAAAACCAACTTAGGGTTTATAGGTTAGCGCTAAGCCTTAGAAGAGCATCAGTGTAAAGGTTAAGGGTGAACTATAAAACCCAAGAGGTTATTTCTTAGCCTTGGAAATCACATTGTAGGGTTATTACTTAGCCTTGAAAAGCATTTTGTAAAGGTTATTGCTTAGCCTATTGAAAAGCATTGATAGTGGAAATCCAGTAGCGTGTAGAATCACAAGCCGGTAGTAGATGTAGGCATTGAGGCCGAACCACTATAAACCTTTGTGTTATGGTGTTTGATTTGTAGTGATTGTTTTTGTTAGCTTCCACACTTAGTTACATAATCATCACTAGTGACTAATTAATTTAAAGAAGTTTAAAATTGGCATAATTGGTCATTTATTCAAGCTCACCCTATTCACGTTCGGATCACGGACTTTCAAATCTCTCTCTCCTTCCTCCTCTTCTCTCCTTTGGTTTCCTTCTAGAGTGCCTAGGTTTCTTCTCCTTAAAAATCCCACCATTCTCTTTGGGAAGTTTTCTGCAAGAGGGCAATAGAATGGAATAGCACAAAAGCTAAAATGATCAAATCTGCGAAAGGGTTTCGCAGAATCAAGTTTTTCAAGTTCTCGATTTGAGGACAATCGGGTTCCTCATATATAGATCTACATCTAGTTTATTTTGGTGGATCTTGTTATGCTTGTTTTCTTGATCTGTCTTTTCATAGATCTTTAATCTTAACGCATGAGATTGTGGTCTTTAGATCTTGTAAAAGAGTTTTTGGCCTTTTGGGTGTTTGATCCTTGCGTTAAGTGGGTCAAAAGCTTTTGAAACCCATCTAGAAAGACCATATACTTCCAACATCAATAACGTCAGTCATTTTGGTGAAATTCGATGGGGACTATACACTTTATGTGACAGCTATTTTTGAACGATTTAGATGTTTCATAAGTGGGCTTAGTATTATAGAACTCTTCATTTATTTATTATTTTTTCTTCTCTCTATTGTGTAGTAAACATTTGGAGGCTTTGAAATCATTATTACTCAACAAAAGAAATGTCCCTTTTCTATGAGAAACTTTATTCCAATAGGATGTAACTTGTAAGCCTATTTTGGATCAATTCACAGAAAAGGCTCCTTGGCTTGCCATTCAAGGAAGAATTCTTACTATGGACAACCTTTGCCGATGTTAGATGATGGTCATCAATGCTTGCTCCCTTTGTCTCACTGTCGAGGAATCAGCAGACCACCTTCTCATCCATTGCGATATTGAAAATGCATTATGGATTGGCTTCTCGGAGAATTCAACTAACTGTTGGGTGCTCCCTCGGTCCTTCATAGGCTTGTTTGATGCATGGACTTGCCAATCTCTTTTAGCCAAAGGAAAGATTTTGAGGCATTTATCCTTTTTGGAGTGCTCATGGACAATCTAGAGAGAGAAATTGAAGATGTTTTGATGGTATTACATCCACCACTGAAGATATCATGCACAATATGAAATTCGTCGCCGCTTCTTGGGCTTCTATGTACCTGAAAAAAAAGTTGAGGAGTTTGAATAGAGTTTGTCATGCAAAAGACCCATTTCATGCAAATCCATGGGCAAGCCTTCTCTAATAAAGTATTTCTCCAAGCTCAAAGCCCTCACAACCACTGACACAGCACTCCACTCTTTCTGCACAGCCTTTCAAACTTCCATACAATCCAAACATCATTTCCTTCACCTCTGCAATAATAGAAGCTTAAAACTCTCTTTACCCACCTCCTGTAAGCTTGCATACCCAAACAATCCCTTTCTCGAGCCAAATAGCTCCACTCCCTCATCATCACCTTTGGCTCCTCTTCAGACAAGTTCATCTCCAACCATCTCTTCAACATATATGCCAAATGTGGAGAATTGAGTACTGCAGCAATGTTGTTCGATGTAATGCCAAGGAAAAATATAACGCCCTCGAACATTTTGGTAGGTGGGTACATTGCAAATGGAGAATTAGAGACTGCACGCAAGCTATTTGATGAAACACATGAGAGAAATGTCGCGACGTGGATTGCGATGGTGACGGGTTTGGTACAACATGGGGTTAATGAAGAGGGTTTGGAGTTGTTGTTTCAGATGTAGAGAGTAGGATTTAGTCCTGATGAATTCACTCTAGGAAGTGTACTGAGAGGGTGGGCGGCATTGAAGGCACTTGAATGTGGCATGCAGATTCATGTCTGTGTTAAAATATGGGTTTTGTTTGAATTTAATAGTGGGGAGTGCACTTGCTCACATGTATATGAAATGTGGGTTTGTTGAAGAAGGTGAGAAGGTTTTTGAAGGGATGCATGTACATAATGTAGTTGCAATACAGTTATTGCAGGAAGGGCTCAAAATGGGGTCGCAGAGGGAGCGTTGGTCCAGTTCATTCTGATGAAGATGGCGGGATTGAGACCAGATCAAGTCACATTTATGAGCGTTATCAGTTCTTGCTCTGAATTGGCAACCCTTGGGCAAGGCCAGCAGGTTCATGCATAGTTGATCAAGGCCGGAGCCGATTTAGAGGTGTCTTTGAGAAGTTCCCTTGTTGACATGTATGCAAAATGTGGGTGTTTGGACGATTCCTTGAGGGCGTTCTCGGAATCCACAGATTCAGACATTGTCTTATGGAGTTCAATGATTGGAGCTTGTGGGTTTCATGGATGTGGGCAGGAGGCAATCAAGCTGTTTGAAAGTATGGAGAGGGAAGGCATGGAGCCAAACGATGTTACATTTCTAGACTTGCTCTATGCTTGCAGTCATAGTGGATTAAAGGACGAAGGAAGATACTTATTTCAGTTGATGAAAGAAAAGTATGGGTTGCCACCCAGATTAGAACATTACACTTGCATGGTTGACCTTCTCGGGCGATCGGGCTATCTAGATGAAGCAGAGAGCTTGATTAGATCAATGCCTGTTAAACCTGATGCAATTATTTGGAAGACTTTGTTATCTACATGTAAGAACCACAAAAATGCAGAGATGGCTAGAAGGATTGCAGAAGATGTTCTTAGGTTTGATCCTAAGGATTCATCTCCTTATGTCTTGCTTTCAAACATCCATGCGTCTGAACAAAAATGGGGAGAAGTTTTAGAGGTGAGGAGAGCTATAAAAGATAGGAAAGTGAAGAAAGAGCCTGGAATAAGCTGGTTCGAGGTAAAAAATCAGGTGCATCAATTTCGTATGGGAGACCGATCCCATCCAAGATGGAGGGAGATAGATGATTACCTGAAAGAACTAGCAGCTCGGATGAGAGAATCTGGATATGTGCCTGATAGTGCATTTATTTTACATGATATGGAGGATGAAGAGAAATAACACAGCTTGGCTCATCACAGTGAGAAGCTGGCAATTGCATTTGCACTTCTCAGTGCCCCACTAGGTGTTCCAATCCGAGTTATGAAGAACTTGCGTGTCTGCAATGACTGCCATGTTGCAATCAAGTTCATATCGCAGATTGTTGCTAGGGAAATTATTGTGAGAGCTGCCAGTAGATTTCACCATTTCAAAGAGGGGAAATGTTCTTGTGGAGATTATTTGTGAACTGCTACTTTTGCAGTCAGAAAAGTAATTGTATCATTTCTTGGAATATCATGCATACAACTTGATATGCGTCTGTTAGAATAAACACTATGTGAACTGATGAAAGAGATGTGAGTTATTTATTAACAATTTCCAGTTGGGTGCTTATTCTTTGCATCAATTACTACACCTTCAAGATTCATTTTATTTTGTTGCAAGAATTAGTTTTGTTCAAAATTTTGAGAAATTTTCGAGCATGGGACGTGTAAGTTTTATTTATGAATTCCTCAAGTATTCTTCTTGATGTTTAAAAACTATGTTAGCAGTGTAAAACCCACTCTATTTATCTATTCCTCATTTCTGTCAACTATCTATTGTTGCTGATTGATCTTACAATCATAACCCAATATTTTAGATAATTTGGCAATATAAGTTCACTAAATCTGTCTATTTCACATTAGGAGTTTGACAATCGTGCTTCACGGTCGGCTCACGGTCCACCGTGGGTGTTCCATGATTAGTCGTGAGTTAATCGCAGTTCAAATTTCCTAAAGATGCAAGCTTCTTGAATTATAACCATGGGGCTCAAACGAGATCCATAGTAAACTTACAGTTGGCTCACGATTAGATGGTTCGAGGGTTAGGGGGAGGGGGTTTGTTTCTTACTTCATTCAAGCTTCAACAACTGTTATATGTGTACAAATGGACCTTCCAAAACTCAATACAATTACAAAATTTATAGGCATTAAAAAATTCACATTCATATTCAACGGACTAGCTAAAAACATACATTGAGCTTGCATTTGGGTATTCTAAACTTGAATATCATGATGAATCAAGATAAACATGCTTGCACACATGATTTTATTTGTATTCAACTTGCCATAACTTGGTGTTTTACTCAAATATTCCGAAATCCATGCTAATCTAACTCAACAAGTATCAAATAGCTAAAATCCCCCCAAATGTCTCGGTTAAAGAAGAATCCTACAATGGTGAATGAGTAAAACAAACTTAGAAGATAATGCATGCAACAAATTTGATATCAAACAACTAATCCCAAGCTTTAAGAAGCATTTGGGAGGGATTTACTTACCAATACGGTGAATGGGTGATGAGATAAGAATGTGGGCTTGAAGAAGATGAAATTGGCGATGAAGATGGACTTGAGAAATCTCACATGCAAGAGCTCCTTAGCTTAATTTCGAAGCAAGAATATGGAAGGGGGGTGGATAAAAAGTTCCTGTTAACACTTTACAAGAGGAAGAAAATGAGGATCAATGGGGTTGGGGTGATTTTAGTGTGATCCAGATTGTTAAGGGAAAGGTTATTTCTGGACTTTTGGGAATGGGCAAGCACGAAAGTCGTTCGAGATGAAATGCTCTACCCAGTTAACCTAAATTCATTCAAATTCTGAAACCACGATATACCTTTCGCATAAAATCTAAAATTACAAAAAGGTCGTCAAACTACCCCCAGTTTGGTTCAAATCCCTTTCTAATCTACCCAACCAACATTATAAGCATACAAAACACACATTTAGCATCTTATCCATATTAATTAGACACTAATCGAGATTAAGAGGGGCCAGGGTCTTATAGTTGGTGTGAATCATATATGTCCTATTTGTGTATTCTCTTCTCATTAAATTTAATACATATGATTGACTATAAAGAAACTTTGCGACTTCTCTTAAAATCTCAATTGCAAATGCTTTGATTGAAAAGATGTTGGGTCCATATGTCAAAATTATGTTTTTTGTAATTGAACTTGTAACAACTTCATGATTAATACCTCTTTTACAAATCATACAAGAAAGGCAACGATATATCTATAAGAAATGTAATATTTAGAGGTGAAAAAAATCTGATTTTAGAGCGGGTTTTTCCCCCATCGTGTTTTCCATCACTAAAAATCATATTTAGTGGCACAAATTGTTTCCCGCCATTAAAACTTCCTAAAAAGCTTAAATGGTGTCGTCTAAGGCGAAAAAACAACACTTTTAGTGGCGGATTTCTCCACCACTAAAAGTCACATTTATTGTAGTATCCTTAGCTTTCTATCCATCCACCCATCAACCAGAATAGAGAATCCAGTTAAGCTCTAATATGACTTATAATCTTCCATGAGACTATTCGCTTCTTTTATAAGTTCTTCCCATATCTTTCCCAGAAGGTCGGAAAAGATGACATCTTCTTATACCCTGGCTCAATGAGCTGAGTGCATTAGTTATCTATTGAAAAAAAAAAATTATGTTACTGCTTTTTGGGATGTTGCATCAAATCACCAATGTCCAACAATGAAATCGACTACATCTTTTTGCTTCTTTGTTGTCAATGCTATTTGATGCTTGGCTGGATGTCATGTCGCCGTTCGAGGTGAACAAAAATTGGTCATTAGAAGTTAGGGAGGACTTGAAAACCCCTTCTTTTATTTAGAGTAGATGTTTGAGGGACCTTTTCTTGTTGCTACAGGAGCTATTGAGTTTTTAAACTTTCTTACTATTCCACTACAACATTATCTTCTAATTTCTCAGCCCCAGAGTTACATACACTTTTTCAATTTCCCCATTTAATTGTCTTCTTTTTACTATGTCCATTACCCTCCAAAATAAGTGATTTGTTATTTCAACTAAGGTTAGAAAAACTCAGCAAGTTGACTCTCAATGAGTCAGCTCATTTTGATGAAACACTGAGTCAAATATAAGTAATTAATTCATAAGGTAATTTAAAAATGATTGATTGAAATATAATGAGTTTAACAATTTATTAATACATGTAATATATGTATATTTAAAATATTATAAGCAAGTGATCTATTTTTAAATTATAAGATTTTACGTGAAAAAACACTTATTGTGGCCATTAGATCGAAACATACAAATTAGCCAACTATGCACCAAATAAGGCAATTCGACCAAAAACCCCTTTTTTACCATTTTTTTAGAGGGTCGATATCAATTTTACCTTTAGTACCCGAAGTAGATGCACCATGATCATAACTGAGACCGCTTCTGTCAAAAGAAGACTTCTGACTGCACATGATCCACTACAAGAATTTACACTTTTACCGGCGTTTTTTCCCGGCGCAATCATTAAACGCCGGGAAAAGTATAACTTTTACCGGCGAAAAATCTTATTTCGCCGGTAAAAGGTAGAGTTTTCCCGGCGACATAGTTTCGTCGGCAATGGTTAGTACTTTACCGGCGAAATTTTTTTGTCGCCGGCAATGATTAGTACTTTACCGGCGAAATTTTTTTATCGCCGGCAAAGTTCGCTCCCCTTAAGGCATTTGGCAATTTAACTTTTGCTGGCGCATAAATTTCGCCGGGAAAGTCTTCTGCTATGCAAGATAACAAATAAGTGGAGCCCCAAAAATTTATTTTTCTATTTCCCGCGCCCGCGCACCTCCTCTAACCCCATATCCATTTCCTGCATCCTTTCCCGCACCCGCGCCTCTTTCTCTAAATCGTCTTCATGTTTGAAGCTGCCCCCTTTCCATTTCAGCGTCCCTGCCTCTTTCTCTAAATCGTGCGTCTCTCTCTTTCTTCATCATCAACTCAACTGCATTGCCTTCTTACAGCCCTCTTTCTTTTTTGCATTAGTGTTTGGGGTTTGATTTCTTCCACCAGCGTCGACGCGTTTGATTTCCATCATCTCGTTCTGGTGCGTTTGATTTCCAACGCTCCAAACCCTACCAGCGACCAGGCAAGTATGCTGCTTCTTCTTCTCTCTTTCTCCCCTTTCACTTCTCTAATGTCGCCTCTCTCTCATACCACCCTTGAATGGTGGCAGCGATGAGCGAAGGAATCGAAACCCAAAACCCCTTTTTCAATTTCTGATGCTATACATCAACCCAAAACCCTAATTTCGTCTTCTGATTCCCTTTTTCTGCACGGCACAGATCTTGATTTATGTTAATGATTGATCTATTTGTTTCCTTTTATCAGTCCATGGATCCGTAACCCGAACCTGTGAGCTACATCTGTGGAGGTACACTACATTTCCTCTTCTTCTTCTTGAAAATGTTACTGACATGTTTCTTTCAAAGTTCCAATAGATTAATGGAGATAATTTCTTACCAGCTGATTACAGAACTGGTGCAGACCATCGGTCGGACATCCTAAGGAGAAATGTTGTAATCGGAAGTGATGACATAGCAACCATGAATTAGGAAAAAGGGAACATGGAATTTAATTCAGTTCAGATTTTTAAATATGCTTGGGGTTTGGGAATGAAATACTTGATCCATATGAGGCTTTGGTCAGGTTAAAGGACTGGATTTGTTTATATACATCTATTAGATCTGAATTTTGGTAGACATAACTAATCAATGAGCTTTAGTTATATGTATATGGTGGGGACATTGGACCCCACAAATATGCCATGAATACTGCATTTATAAAGGCAGAGGGAAGTGGGGACTCTCTAACAGATGGAGAAAACCAACTGTTCCACATTGTGCTAACCATATCATTCATAGTTTTTCTCTAACTGGTGCAAGTTTTGTTTGCATGAGTACTAGATTACAAATAGTTAAGTGGGTTTTTCCTTGTCCATTAAATCAAGTTTTCCATGACAGTTCTGGAAATAAAAGGTATCAAAAAAAATTTTATTGGAAAATTTTTCAGTGCAACTTCCCATTTCTTGTAATTTTGGGTACAATTATATTCTACTGTATCTCAGACTTCTCTAGCATTGGAATAAAAAATAATAAAGTTAAAAGAAAAAGGAAGAAGAAAGAAAAGGAACCCTTTTTAGAGTTACTAATTCTAGACGTATGCCATTTGGATGATACTGTCTCATTTTCCTACTTCATCGCCTCACCTGTTAGGTTGGTGAATATTAGTGTAGCTTTAAATCCCTGTATGCAATTGAAAACTTTTTCCTTTTTCCTTTTTCCTTTTTTTTTTATAATGATTCTGAGTATCAATGGATGTGTTCATATTTATGCATTGTCCTACTGTTGGTATATAGCTGTCTTATATACAAATTCTCATCCTCCACAACTACTCAAATTCCCATTTTCTGCATTTCAAGGGTTTATTGATTTTAGAATCCTGCCATTTGGCTGATACTATCCTGTTCTCCCTTTTCAACACCTTGACTCTGTTAAGGTAACAGTTACCTTTATAAACCTGAAGCTGGAGCCTGCCCCTTTTATATTGGAAGAATATAAGATGGACTAGTTCATATTTATGCATAGTTCTTGGGAAATTCTATCTTATAAACTGTTCTCATTTTCTACAACCTAAGATCCTATTTATCTGCATAAATTTGATTTTCGTTTTCCATATAATTCTTTATTTTTTTTGTATTGAAAAGTTCATTTATGCACATCCCTATATTATTAAACTATAAGGTAGGACCAGAGTACAAATTACAAATTCCCATTTAATTGAGAAAGATGCACGGTTTACTTAAAAGTTTCCGATCATGACCACAAAATGCCCTACTCTTTGACCTGAAAAGTATCTACATTTTTAACAGAGGGTTGAGCATAATCTCAAGCACAAGCTCTGACTTCATATGTATTTCTGTAGCTTGCAAGTTACTGAAAAAGATCTTCATTTACACTGCAACATTATGAAGTCATGGAATTGTTACCATGATTTGTAACATTTTGCAGATGTTATTCAGGCAGTGTATGTAAATTGTGCTTTCAACAACATTGTTTAAACCAAAATCTGTTTTCATTTGCAGGTCCTGGAGGCTTGATTCTTTTCATATGGATTTGTTCTTGATTGGCTGGCAGTGGTTAAAATTTGACATCTGCAATGGAATTTTTTTTGGATTGAGTACATTATTAAGAGATTTTTTTTTAGACTTTTAGAAAGTCATATGTGCTTGTACTTGTTAAATGTATGGACTCCTCAATCTAGCTTGCTTGGAATGTAAAAGCTGAGTGGTCTCCTTGACTTTAATTTGATTAAGTTGACTCAGCTTTGTACTTGATTGAGTTCTAAACCATCTGTATATTAAGTGATACGTATAGTTAACCTACAACATAATTATGTGAACCAATAGTTTGATTTAGCTGGATTTTGTCAGAATGATTATCTGCTTTATTTGGAGGTTTTACTTGAACACTGAGCATATTGGTTTTTTTTTTTTTGGCTTCATGATCAGAGGCTGCTCATGCAATGGTGGTAGCAATCATACTTGGACAGTGAGTAATCTCTCCTGGTCACTCAATTCTTCTGTGTCTTGAAGCTCATTTGGACATGAATGGATCTGCATTGTAGTGAAAGTGGTATCTGTGCCTAACTTTTTTCTTGCAGACTGCAGGGCTGCATAATTGTGCAGAATTAAGTAGAGCTGGAATCTTGAAATTGGTTCCAATAGCCCAGGGAATGCGGAGACTTCTCTTACTCTGTGACTATTGTAGGTTGCTCCTGTCACTGGTCTTTGTAGCAGTATTAAGAGCTGTCTGTCATGAAGTTTCACGGGAAATGCCCCACAAATGCATTGTTGGGCTGACTTGTTTCATGGATTTGAAGGATGACTCAGAGAAGACTGTCCTTGATCATGAGGTAGTCACTCAAGGGTCAGAGAGTGGCAAATAAGATTTAATTGGATAGTTGAGGAAGGCTTCTCCACAAGATGATGGCTGCTTGATGTGAAGCCAGGTGATATTCCGAAATTGTCACAAAGAGGCCAGGAGATGTGCTATTTGATCAGGTTGGTTAGGAAGAAACCTTTCCATGAGATGCAGGCTGTAAGTACTACCATGCTCACTGCTCTCTTTGGTGCCTATTCATGGAATTTTTATGTGAGGTGATGACTAGAAATCTATTAATCACAAGTGTTTGGTTGATTTCTATTCTCTTAAAGCAGTGATAACTTGCATGTGTGGTGCAAACATGTCAATGGATCTCTCCACGCCTTTCTAAATATACATGGAAGAGCTGCCATATTTTTTCCCTAGAGCTGGACTACACAGTACACATGGTGATATTCTCTCCAGGAAGACACAAAAGTCAGTGGCGGGCCCAGGATTTTCGTTTGAGGGTGACAGACGATGATCATTCATCTTCATTGGAATCTTCCACTTGTGCCCATTGAGGTATTTCCACCTGATATAGTCTTATCTTTGCCATGTCAAGATTATAGTGGAAACGTTTGCCAAGTGTTGGCCTGAGCTAAGGCTTTTGCGTGGGGCACTCTGTTTGGTGCTTTGCAAGATCCATGGGAACCTGGAACCTCTGTCGTGCAAAGGTGGTTGAACCAATGGCTCTTCAGATGGGAGACCAAGATTGCAATAAACTATGTGATTTTTTCTACCATGTTCATGGCAGTGAGAATGAGGTATGGAAGTAATATTTTTTCTTTTGGCTGTTGCTATTGGGAGGACTCAAAACAGCATAAGGTAGTGGTCCTAGTGGATATGTTTCTTATAGAGAAACAATCCTGTATTTCTGAGCACCCCAGAATTTGTAATTTATCCAGAGTCACTTCAATCCTAAAATTATTGGTTCAATTTATATTCTTGCAGACATGTCCAACTATCACTGCCATCAAGTAGTATATTCAAGGCTTATTAATTAGTATAAATGAAACCTTTTAATCCTTGCCAGCCCCCCAACCCCTGCCCATCTCCTCCCCTCTCTCTCTCTCTAATATTTTAATGTTCCCTTGTGGCCTTTTCTTCTTTGTTGTTAAACCTATTACCATGGTGAAATTATGTAATGCTAGTAATGCGATACTGTTTTATATTTTGCAACTTTAACATGAGTAAACTGCTGACATGTTATCCACTATGTGCAGCTTAAATTGTGCTTTTTTGTGTGTGCTTCTTCAATTCTAATTTTTTTTTCTCTTATGTTCGGTTTGTTTGCATTCAAGTGTAGTGTTATAGCCACTTCGCATTTGGTACAACCATTGACCGCGATTTTCATCCATGTCAGTCAGTGTGTCAATTGTTACTTTTATATTGCTTTATTGCTAATTTTGTTTGTGTTCTGAGTAATATATCCAATTTTTTTCCGGATATTTCTTTGAATTTGGAGTTCCTTCTTTGTTAGATTACAGGCACTATATTGTCTCCTGAGGTGGCCTTTACAGGAGACACAACGTCTGACTTTATACTTGGCCCAAGGAATGCAGATGCCTTGAGAGCAAAAGTTCTTATAACTGAGGTAACATTCTCTCTCACGTGTGAAGTTTTCTTTTGGAACCTTTTTTCTTGATAATGCTGGCTTTTTTTTTTTCTATAAATAGAAGCAATGCTGTCCAAGAGGCCCTCCTTTAAGGGCTGGTGTGGGTAAACAAGTTTATCCAAAGTTCCGTTTTGGCCTTATGAAATGGTGATAATTGATGGGGAAGGGCATTGAGTTAGTAGATATTATGAAGAGGACATGTATAGCTTGTTTGCAAGAGTCTAGGTGGAGGAAGTGATGCAGGTCTAGCAGCAAATCCTAGATTAATGTTCTTCTTTGCAAGCTGCCATCATTTCATGCACAAAAAATTTAGAATCAACTGGAAAAAAAAAACACGAAATCGAGAAGGTTATTACTTGGATTTTACGACTACGGAGAGTTTTAGTTTTGCAAATGTTCTGGGTTTTTTGTGTAGATCTTGTCTCTATTCTTTTCTGTGCATTGCATATTCTTTTAGTTTTAATGTGTTAATGACTATTTGTTATTGATAAAAATGAAAATGAAATCAGCCTTAAATTGACCTAGGCAATAGAATAATACAGGAGAACAATTTATACACCTAGCCCTTCTCCTTTTCAACTTGGACTGGGAAATGTCATCAATAGTTTAGACATCTGGCCTATTACAAATCTCATGCATGCCAAGCAACAGAAAATCAACCTTAGTACATGTTGGAATCTATATACTAGCACAACTTTACAAGATGATCATTCTCACCCCTAAACATATAACTCCATACTACCGTCGTAACTTACGAGAAGCAACAGATGTCATAAAGAGAAATGATTCTGTGTTGATGACCCATAGAACTTTCCATGCTGCCACTGTTTTTTGACACATGGAGGCTCACCTTTGATTGATCCAAGGCATCAATGTGACACACCCCACAATGACTAGGAACTGTACCAACTTAAATTGGCTGTGTCGATTAGTTTGAATTGCGGAACCTGCTTGCTCACAACTGAAGTTTATATTTTTCATCTTTTGCTGGTCTCAGGCGACTTTCTTAGATGAGGAAATGGGTATCGAGCATGCACGGCAGCATGGTCACATGCAGTTGTTTGAGGTAAGAATTTAATAGTAGGTTATTGGTAAACTTGTTCCCTAAAAGTATCAATGTAGTACTTGAGTACCATTTGGTCCTTGTTATCCACCCTACAAACTATTGATTGATCCACATAGGTATTAAAAAGAAAATACAATACCACAATCTAGATCAAATAGTTAGGGAAAACCAATTTCTGCAGTTCTTTAGCTTTCATCCTGTCAGTGAAGTGCTTGGTGGCTGGTCTATACATACTAACTGAATTAAGTTACTGAGTGAACCTTAATGGCCAAATGCTATTGAATGGCATATGACCAAAGTATCTAAATTCTCACTTATTGGCGTTTCCTTCCTCTGTTCATCTTAAAACTTTCCAGGGTTGAGGATGCATTTAGTTCCTTGTATTTCTGAGAATATTTATTTCCTGATATTTTGGACTCAGAATACAATTTCTAAAAGATATGATTGGAAAGGATTTTCTGTACTCCAGATTAGGTAGGACTATACACTACTTAGGGTATTATGTAAGTACACTTGTAGCTTGAGTGTACTCTGTTACTGGCATGTTGAGGATTTTAATGCAGATGTGCTTTCTTCTGAATGACATTGTTCAACAAATGTAGATTCTGGAAAATGCTGAATGGATCCGGAATGAATCTATTATGCTCACGCATTTTTCTTCCCGGTACAAGATTGAGGTAACAATACTTTTTGTTGGGTGAAAATTTGTTGGGTCAATATCTGGGTGGACTGCCACTCTACTCTTCATGTGGATGCCAGTTTCACAGATGGTATCTATAAACATTCTCTCTGGTTCTTAAAACAATAAACGGTTGTAACCATTCTTTTCATGTCACCCTAAAACCTAATATTGCATTTCTGTTCAGTGGACAAGTTTTCTCAACCCGGACTACATCAGAGGTTTGTCAGCTTTTTCAATGCTGCTAGCTATGATCGAAAATGGTCTTATGGTCCCGCGTGCACTTTTTATTCGTGACTTCATGTGGTACTTCTTGTTTCCTTGGAATCTTCATATTATCATTGCAAATACAGATTATCATATTGCTATGGTTGTTCTCTTGATTTTCTAAGAATGACTGAATCTAGATGCTGAAATACTTGATTCTCGTAGCACATAGTGTATATTGGATTAGGAATATTTGGGATTTGGATAGCCTACAATTTGTGTTTCTCGAAAAACTTATGCCATAACAGGAATTTTGAGATGTTAGCAGCGACAACACCAAGTATATATTGTGCAAAACAATAATGACTATTATAATAATTTATAAGGCAGCGGTCAGTTTTCTTTATATAATGGTACTTTACAATTTTTTTTTAATGTTCTTACCTGCTTGTATGTGCTTCTCAGCAAATAAATAAATTGTTACACCTAGTGGAAGTGAAAAATGATGGGTTTATAATGGCACATTTCTTGCACCTGTTACACCTGTTTGGTTCTCTGGTAGGAACTGTACCTGAAGTCTTTCTCTGGTAGGAATTGTACCTGAGCTTCACATTAAATACTATTTGAATGTTGTGCCCTTTTTTGGGCTTATTTTTATTAGGCTCTTGTAGTTCCCCTCTAACCTCCTGATTCCTTAGACTATTGATGTGTAGTAGCTAAATTTGATGTTAGGATGATAGCACCCATTGGATATCACTTTTCTTTATGTTGTCACAACTGAGAAAGAATAAAAGTTGGCTGCTGGCTGGTACATGTAATGTGAAAATTTTTCTATTTTTTCAATTAGTGAGAAAGAATAAAAGTTGGCTTCTTATATAGATTCTTTTTGGGATAGTATCAACTAACTATCAATAAGTGATAAAATAAGAGAAACCGTTTATGATGATTGGACATATCCAATGCAAGCTAACACCAAGGGGAAATAGTAGGCCGAAGAAAAATAGGATAGAAGTAACAAGAATAGATTTGAATAAGTGCAATCTATTTGAAGATTTGGATCAAAATAGATTAGAATGGGTAAACAAAATTCATATAATTGACTCTAGCATAAATGGGACGAGGCTTTATTGCTAATGTACATGTTACATAAATTCTTCTTCTTCGAGGTGTGAAAGAAAATCACATTAAACATGTGATGTGAGAAATATATCAGAAGTTTAAGCTATAGAATTTTCCAGGAGGACTTTCTCAACCAACGCACGACCCTTATTGAGTATCAAGTGATTGATATATCTGCCCACGGTTTCCAGTGACAAATGTATGGATTTGGCACTTAGGGATGCTTTCCTTCGAATTTTATTTTTCTTGCGCCATTTGGATCCTTGAAATCAGTTGCAGTTCACTTAGTCAAAAAAAAAAAAAAAGAAAAAAAAGAAAAGAAAAACACCTTTAACTCCGTTTACAAGTAATTAGTTGCAGCAAAGAACAAAGCCATTAGGGCATATATATGACTCAGGATATTCAAACGAAAGAATCCTGATTTTGCATAAACCGAGTTATCTTCATTTGGTTTATGAAGATCCAAGCGGGCCTAATGCATCAATGTTTATCATGAAACATGTATTGTATACTGTGTTGCAATGAAAATGGCATAGGAAGCTGATCTTATAATTATCAATTCTGCTGATGTTGCTCTACATGTATGTGGTACATCCAAAATGCACCTACACTGTCATAATGAACTTTGATGTTTGTGTGTGGGTTCACCTTTATCCACATAATGAACTTTGATGAATTTTTTTTATCACTTGGTTACAGGTACTGTTTTTGCATATGGACAAACTAATAGTGGGAAAACACACACCATGCAAGGATCCACAGCTGAACCTGGGGTTATTCCTCTTGCCGTGCTTGACCTGTTTCATATCATTGTCATCATAAATCAACTAGTATTGCAGCTCTTGTTACGGAAGTTTGGTGGTCACGGACTCACGGGTGTCATTTCTTGCTTATAAAATTTTGTGTGTTTAGTGGTCATTTGAATGTTGGTACATAGTAGAATGTTAGCATTTGTTTTAATTTTGTAATGGTAATGGTAAAGTGTTTTCAATGTTGTAAGGATGTTTGAATATTAATATGAAGTGAAATGAATTTTCTTGTTTCATTTGTTGATGATTTTGGAATGGAAATGGATGTAGGGTGTGTAGTAGATGTGGTCTTGGATAATGGAATTAGAAATTTCAATTTATTAATGTGACAAACAGGAAAAGAAATTTAAAAATCAAATAAATAAAAAAAATTATTCCCGGCGAGAAAAGACGCCGGCAAAAAGATTTAAAAATAATAATTTTCATAATTTGTAAATCTTTTCCCGGCGCAAAAAACGCCGGCAAAAGTTTTTCTAAATATATTTTTGAAAAAGTAAACCACTTTTCCCGGCGTAAATTAACGCCGGCAAAAGTTTTCTATGAAAAATAAACATCTTTTCCCGGCGCAAAAAAACGCCGGCAAAAGTTTTCTATGAAAAATAAACATCTTTTCCCGGCGCAAAAAAACGCCGGCAAAAGTTTTTTAAAATTTATTATTGAAAAAATAAAAGTCTTTGCCCGGCGAAATAAACCTCCTTTTCCGGCGAAATAAAACGCCGGCAATGGATAGATTTTTCCCGGCGCTACCTCTTTTTCGCCGGCAAATGGTATTACTGGCGTACCTTTGCCGGCGCCTTGCCGGCGCAAGAGAAATCGCCGGGAAAAACTTTTCCCGACGTTTTATGGACCTTTCCCGGCGCTTATTTAGCGCCGGCAAAAGTGCATATTTGTAAGAGTCTTCAAACTAGTGTTCATCTTGTTTAGAGAAACCTGTTTTACTTCAAGCTCAGATAAAGTGATCTTCAATCTTTCTTGCAAATCTTTATTTTCAACTTTCACAATCACTATCTCTTTCTTCAGTTTCATTATTTCTTGTTCAACCTTCTCAAAATTTTCACCATCGGCAGTCAAATTTCCAGCAACGCAATTTTTCTGACTTTCTAAGAGATAAACTTGTTTAAGCGCTTGCTCTAATTCAATCTTTAATGCAGAATTTTCTTCTCGAGCAACTTTGAACTTGATAGTGATCTTGTTACCATATTTGGTCATCTTGACACAATCAACATATATAGTATGGTACAACTCTTCATAATCTTTTTCTTGATATGACATCTCATCATCATTATCAGTATCATTGTAAGACACATACTGAGCCATGAAAGCTGCAAACTTGCCATTCACATTATCTGAATGATCATCCTCAATATCTTTTTTCTTCTTCCTTTTCTTCTTCAAAAGATTCTTCATCCCAAGTTGTATTGAGAGCCTTTTGTTTTGTACCCTTTTTCTTGTTGGCACACTCATTAGCATAGTGTCCATAACCTTGGCACTCAAAAAACTTTGTCCCTTTAGAAAGATCCTTCTTCTCAGATTTGGAATTCTTCCAATTGGCTTGTTTTGTCTTTATGTATTTCTTGAAGCATTTCATAAACTCAGCCATATTATCTTCAGCCTCGAGTTTAGAACCAGACTCAATTTTCTTTTCAAGTTTCTTTCTTGATTCTGAGATGACTTTCATAGTAATACCTTTTTCTTTTGATTTTCCTTTATCCAAATGGTTTGCTTCAAATGTTTGAAGATTTCCAACCAACTGGTTGACCTTGAGGGTATCAACATTCTTATTTTTCTTCTATAGCATTAACTTTATAACCGAACCTCTAAGGTAGAGAGCTCAGAATTTTCTTGACAATCTGTTTTCTTGAGTTTCCTCACCCAGATTGAAAACAGAATTGACAATATCATTCAGCTTTGCATAAAATTGATCAAAGGTCTCATCTTCTTCTATCACGATGGTTTCAAATTCTTTAGTCGGCCTATGCAATTTAGATTGCTTCACCGTGTCTGTACCCTCATAAACTGTATTTAAGACTTCTCATGCTTCTTTTATAGTTTTGCAAGTGGAAATCCTACGGAACTCTTCAGCAGGCACTCCATTCTATATTCCATTCATTGCCTTGTTATTACAATTGGAAGCATGCTTCTCATCTTGAGTCCATTGGGCCTCAGGTTTATGAACAGTTTTCCCATCAACCACAATTGTTGGTTTGGAATAACCCTCCTCAACAATATCCCAAACATCATCATCAATGGACTTAAGGAACTCAATCATCATTTGCTTCCAATATGCATAATTAGAACCATCTAGCAAAGGGGGCTTGATAAGTCCTTAAAAATGCATAATTTCCTCATCATTTTAGAGTAATTAAGGACTTAATCTTCAAATCCTGCACCATTTTAGTAAAAAATCATGATTTTATGTTTGTGCGCATCAGAGTTTGAATTCGAGTAAAAATTCATTGAAAAATCGTATTTTCACATAAAATAATGAATTTCTCTATTTCTTGGCATTGAAAGTCAAAAATTTCTCATAACTTTTTTCTTCACTCATGAAATGATGAATTGTCTTTACACCATTGATTTAATTAAGGGAAACTTGATAAAATGGTGACATTTTATGCATCTAATTAGTGTGAATTGGGGCCCGCATTTTGTAATGTTCTTTTCCTATATAAATATATAATTCTTTGATCATTGATTATATTATTTGTATTCTTGTAGGGGAATTTCAGAAATTGGAGCCCGCGGAAGAGAATTGATGAAGTAAATGCACCATGAGACCCATCTACTTTTTGCATGAATTCCAAGGTAGGGGCGGCCATGGTTGGGTCCGCTCTCATATGCAAAAATTCAAATTTAATCTGTTGAAGATAAGTTCTAGATTTGTGGGCGATGTGATGAGGTGTCCTATCTACTCTCCAAAAAATATTGCTTACATATCATGATGGATGGCTAAGATTCAAACAAGCCAAACAAAGAAGAAAAAAATTCAAAAAAAAATAATTCCTAGCCAAGGTGGAGGACGTCGAAGACATGGGAACTCAAGCATTGCACACACAAGTGGGGCCCATCATATGTTCCAATTGCAAATACAAATCTGATTTTTAGATTTGGAATTATTTTAGCCAACATGGAGCCCACAATATTGTAGAATTTCAGAAATCATCCTTACCTGTTTGAGATAAGATTCTTGGAAATTCAAAAGGTAAAAAAGAAGGCAAGAGCATCATGGAGTCCTAATAGCTAAGGAGCATATAATTCAAAAGAGGAAAGGAAGATAAAGCAAAGAAGCAAGAATAAAAAGAAGAGATATTGCATGAGAAGGTGGAGGACGTCCAAGCATCCCTAATCCATGTATCACACGCCCAATTGGTCCCACCATCCTAGCAAAATCTAAATTTTAAAGCTTTGTTGCAAACAAGTTGGGACCCATCTAAGGAGATTTTTCCTGCCATGAAGAGTTCTAAAAAAAATGGAAGATCAAATTCAAAGAGTCTATGATTTTAGCACTATGTTGTTAAATTTAGCTCCAAAACGATAGGCTTCAAGATTTGAAGTTTGCAACCTAAGATTTATCCAAAGAAGCATCACAAGTTCAAGCTTCCCCCATCCCAAGTTCCATACATCCAACATTAGGCTATACAAGCAATCACACGTCCAAGATGGGTGGGGACCACATGCATCCAAGATTTGTTCCAAATATGAAATTTCAGACTTGAATTGTTTCTTAGCTAAAGTGGGATCTTTTTCAAGAGAAGCAAGCTACAAAGAAAAGTTTAAATTCAGAAGGACTTTTGGTGGCAAGTCAATAAACAATGGAACTCCGAGATTGTTCAATCTCAGCCCTCCAAATCCTATCCAAACTTGGACCCCACACTTCAAACCCTTCCAAACCCAAATCCAAAGAGTCTAAGATTTTAGCACTACGTTGTTAAATTTAGCTCCAAAAGATAGGCTTCAAGATTTGAAGTTTGCAACCTAAGATTTATCAAAAGAAGCATCACATGTTCAAGCCTCCCCATCCCAAGTTCCATACGGCCAACACTAGGCTATGCAAGCAATCACACGTCCAAGATGGGTGGGGACCACATGCATCCAAGATTTGTTCCAAATATGAAATTTCATACTTGAATTGTTTCTTAGCCAAAGTGAGATCTTTTCCAAGAGAAGCAAGCTACAAAGAAAAGTTTAAATTCAGAAGGACTTTTGGTGGCAAGTCAATAAACAATGGAACTCCGAGATTGTTTAATCTCAGCCCTCTAAATCCTATCCAAACTTGGACCCCACACTTCAAACCCTTCCAAACCCAAATCCCTTGCAACCCAAGTCATCAAAAAAAATATAAAAAAGACCCTAAGAGGGGTGAACGTGAATCCCATCTCCCTGAAAGTCCGGGATCCGAATCCTAGAGGGGGGGTGAATAGAGTGAGCTTTAAATTAGTGACCAATTATGACCAATTTTAACTTCTTTAATTCAATTAGTCACAAGTGATGATATAGAACTAAAATGCGGAAGTTAACAAAAATAATCATCACAAAGCATTCACCATCACACAATGATTTATAGTGGTTCGGCCTCAATGCCTACATCTACTACCGGCTTGTTATCTAACACCCCACCGGATTTCCACTATTTACGCTTTTCAATAGGCTAAGCAATAACCTTTACAATATGCTTTCCAAGGCTAAGCAATAACCTTTAACAATGATATTTTTCGAGGCTTAACATCAACCTATTACACTATGCTTTTCTAGGCTAAGCAATAACCTAGACACTATGCTTTTCTTAGGCTAAGCAATAACCTTTACAATATGATTTTCTCAAAATAGTGTCTACACAAACACTTTAAGAGATACAATTAAAGCTCAATACAATTGCCTCTTAAATAGGCTGATATGAAAGTTTAAATCAAATTCACACAACACTCTATGAAATGCAAAGATGAGTGTTCATGGTGTGTGTGTGAAAAACTTCAATCAAGTTAAAAAATGATAGCTCAATGAATGCAAGTTGAAAATATTAAAGCTTTTGAAGGTGTAAAACACAAAGATAGATTTGATTGAAGTAAAGGAACAAATCACATGTAATTTAAAAACCAACTTGTAAATGATGTATATCAATGCTAAGCAAGTTGTGTGAAACTTTAAAACAAAATATATGTGATTTGTGAAGTTGTTGAATCCAAAACATAAGATAGATTTGAAAGTGATTTTCTTATGATGAAAAACAACAACCAAAGATTCAACCAAGTATAGAAATCATGTTACATATAATTTCAAAGATGTTTTCATTAACATGATTTACTTAGACAAACCAATTTGAATCTTACTTAGTTTGAATCAAGGTGATGTATCCAGAACAATAAATCAATTCAACACATATATATATATATATTAAGGACACAACAAATTATAGTTAACATGCCTAAAAAGATTTACTAATAATTTAAGCAAAGCATGAAAACATATGATAAGGAAAACTAAGCTTACATAGATGATTTACTTATGATTCCAAGCTTTAGCTTTCCTTTTTGACCAACTAGCCTCCCTTAGCTCATTCCCCTTTGTTTGGCCTCAAAACACCTCAAGGAGTATCCCTTGGATCCTCACATTTGGCCTATGAATGATCTGTTTATATAGAAAAAACAGTCCAACGGCTCTATTGTCGGTCAACCGACATCAAGTTCGGTCAGCCGAACTCCCAACGATCATAAAACAGCTAGTTTTGAGCATTCTGGAATGCGAACCGAAGTGGGTTCGGTCAAGTGTCGATTGACCGAACTTGAGTTCGGCTGATCGACAACACTGTAGCAAAATCACTGTAGCAAAATTACTATAGCACAAAAAAAGTTTTGCCTTCTTAAATGATTAAGTAAAAGACTACTCCAAAGTATTTTGCTAAAGGGAGTTCTGGGCCATAGAATCATGCCTGGAAACATGTTTTAAATCAATCTAAGAGTTTTAACAAACATGAAACCTAAAATGCCTAAGTTTATTTGAAAGGTTTAAACTCATAGACATGCTTGATTCAAAAATCTTCTTTTCAAAAATAAATACATCCAAGTTTAAAATCAAAACATGCATAAATGAATATTTCTACAAGTCTTAAAAAACAATGCATGTGTAAATCAAGATTTCAAGAATTTCTAAATCAAAGCATGTGTGAAAATTCAAATGATGCTAATATGATAATGCATCCATCAAATTGCAATACACAAAATCCCTAACACTCCCCCGCACCTTGGACGACCAGCAACAAAACCTCCCCCTTTTTCATTAATTTTTCTTCATCCCTCCTCCTCCTCCCATCACTACTTCATCCAAGGCCGTCCCTAAGGCACCCCACCACTTGGATTTCTACGTCACCGTCGTGCCGCTGCCGTTGCTACTGTCACTCCACCATTGGACCAGCCAATGGTGGTCTTCCCTTTCTTGGATTTCAGATCGCAAAACGAGAGCCGGTTGGATCACGGTTCAAGACCGCGAGTCCTTCTCCTTCGTTTGGTGTTTCATGTGTCTAGGGTAAGGTTGGATGCACTTTATTTTGATTCAAATAATTTTGTAATGGTTATTTGCTTGTAATGGGTCTTTCATTAATAAATCAAGTTTATAGGGTCTTGGTCTTCACCAATGGGTCAACATTGAATCTTTGTGCGTAGTGACAGTGCGTACTTGGTGCGGTGGTTATGGTTTTTCTTGATGGCATCAAGCAAAGTAACCTCTGCAAATTTTTAGAATTAAAATCCATTTTTTATTCTCTAATTTTATTTTTATGCATCTTAATAATTATTGCAGTTGGTTGGACTGACAAATCTTAAGGTGAATGCAGTAGTTAGACTAGGTTTCTAGATTAGGGTTTTTCTTTTTCTTTGGTTGTAATTAATTTTAAATTAAAGTAGGACATTTGATTTGTATAGTTTTTTTTTTTAGTCTTGAACTAGTTTTTCAATAGGATAGGTTTTGCGCAATTAATTACTCTCTGTGGATCGACTTCAAACATCACCGAGTTACTACTACATCGCGGCCTTGCACTTGGGGCCGACGATTAGGGCTTAGTAGTTGATGTCCCTTTTTGATTAAGTACCATTCTAGAAATTTCTTAGGATCAATACACAATAACTTAGTGCAACCCGCTCTGATATCAATTAAAAGTTTAGGGTTCGAGATCTCTAGATTGATCTACTCAGTAAATCATCCCAAAAGTGTGCAAAAATAATAACTATGTAGCGGAAATAAAATCATAAGCACACACCACAAGGACAACAGATTTTGCGTGGAAAACCCTAACTGAGTGAAAAAGCACGGATCTGAATTGGATCAATAATCAAGCACTATAAATCTCTCAATTACAAGAAACTCAAATTTCCTCCCCAGATACCCCCTACATAAGGACTGAAGCTACCTTGTGTCGCTTCACACTTCAACGACTTCATACCGCTGATTGCAACAGACTCAATCCATAATCCAGTACTTGACTCCTCAAATCTTCTAGCAAGAAGATAATCTTCTACAAAGGATGCAAAAGAAACTGGCTCTAGAGAACTTGGCAGCACAACTTCTTAATAAATCTCTAGAGAAGAATTCTCTCAATTAAGTCTCTAACTCAGAACTTTGAGAGGTGAGGTCTAACTTTGGAATAGCTCTTGAGTCCTTTAAATAGCCCACGGGATGTGCTTAAGGTTGCCTAACTTGATTATGATTAAAACAAGCAATTTTGGCACAATTAGAACAAAGTTTCTAAATTTCTTAGGACTCTGCCACATGTTCGCTCGAGCGGATGAGGTTTTATCTCAGCGCAAATAGAACTTCTGTAAGGCGTTTGGCTATTCTCTCATGTCTGCTCGAGCGGATGATATTGTAACGCCCCAAAATTCGGGCGCCTCGAATCTCGAGACGCTACGAGAAAGTACCCAAGAGATGTGGAAAATCCAATAATATAATCAAGTGTGAATCTCATATGGGCAAGTAAACAGACAAAGCCCTATAATTTTATTTCACTTTAAGGGATTACAAGGTACTTTCCGTAATTAAACTAACTATTCAGTCATAGGTCGACACGGCCAGCTATAAGAAAAGGAAAGAATAGAGATCTTAGTGTCAGACGCCTCTCGATGCACTAACTGCATCATTCTTTGAACCCTGCGGCAACGGATCAGCCGCCAAGCAACTCTACCAATAAAAAAAAGCGGAAGAGAAGATACCTGAAAACACCAAGGATTGGGCTAGGCTCGATGAGCCAGGCAAATAGGCATGTTTAGATGGCAATACATTATATTAATAGATAGGGAAGAAGACCATACCTAATCCCAACTGTACCTGCGTTATTAGTACCTCGATAATAATATAGAATATCAAAGTGCAACAGAAAATGGTGTAGAGTGTAGTGCATGAACGATAATCGAGATATTTATTTAACAGATGTTTGATGTAGTATATCAGGTAGATAAGAGAAGCCATCATCATCAATACATCATATAAATCATATAAGCACATTAGAGTCACCAGTAGCATAGATAACATGAGGAAGTAACATTACCATATACGTAACCATCGTATCAAGACCCAATCGTAACAATGTCAACAGTTAAAGACAATAAATAACAGCATACACGACACATAATAATCATACATCCAATATACATCCACAAGAGCATATAAAAGATACGTCAGCCAACTCATTGCCGTTGTCCCAACAACTGTGGATGGACATTAGCCATGGGGGTCATAGCCACCCTTCACTACCGTCACATCGAATAGGAGCGTACAAGAGTCCATCAATGTCCATAGCCACTGCCAAGTCCCAGCCATTGGTCTTACGTGCTAGATCTATCTCAACACTCATCCATAGCCACGACCAAGTCTTAGTCATTGGTCTTACGTGCTAGATGAACATCAACATCCATCCACATATACCCGGTCCGAATGCCGGCGGTCTTGGTACCCGATCACCATCGGTACCTACTATACTCAACCACATCTCAATCACTCGATACTCAATATCAATATCCATGCCGGCATCATAACCCTCGGCAGACCAATCGTACATCCATAAATCCTACAGATCACTAGGTGGGGGTACTCCGAACTGGATAACCTTATTATCCTTAATATGAGATGATAATAGTCAATGGTACGAGGCACAAAGTTCGGGTATAGTTAATCCATCCTTGTGATTCTCAACAGCTAATAATGCATACCCTTATAAACTCCGCTTCTCTATACGCTTAGTTAGTATTATCTCATTATACAGTCCGTCTATCAGTAACTACCGTTAAGTTCCAAATATTACAGGTCAGGACTTCAAGTGCCATGTCCAGACATTTCATCCAATACGGACTGTGATCGTGGACCAGAGCTTAATTGCAATGCCCTGATTTATAATACATCTCGAAGCCTATATCCAAGGTTTGGACTTACCGGCCAGACTTAGTGTCCGTTTCACAATATAAGTACCACATATCACAAATATATCGGTAATCGATGCCCCTCTCTTCAGGTCCAGGGTCTCACTTTACCTAAGACTATGATCATGGAGTCCTAGATGCTTATTAAGTATCATTGGTGCTCCTGTAGGTATTTAGCATCATAAGACCTCCATAACCATTGAATCAGGTTCTGTTTTACAACCCAAGACCCTACTTAGGTGGCTACACGGGTCAAGGTTAAGCCCGGCCCTTGACTCTTGTCTCGCGTATCTCAAACAGTCCAAATGGAAGGTCAACGGGGCCCACACATGATTAGATCATAAAAGGAAACTAAATATGGAAAATCACTATTTACAGTGTACCGGGTCAACATCATGGGCACACGGGTCGACATGCTACACTGTTGAACTGGACAGTTAACTGGGAGATAGAAATCACATTTTACAGTGTTCCTGGTCGACCTAGAGGGTACCTCGGTCGACCGGGTAAACTGCGGGAATTTCCACAAACATCTGGCAGGTGAGGGGTACTGCAGTGTGGCCGGTCGACCGGGCCTCTTCACCGGTCGGCCGGGTACACTGAGTTCTGTACCTTGCAGGTGATTTCAACTCCTAGCTGAGGGTCAGTCTGTTGTGTGCCCGGTCAACAGTCTGAGTGACCAGGTCGACTGGGTACACACGAAACCCTAAAAATCAAGACTCTGTCGTCTCCGATTTTCCATCAAAACCTCATCAAATACATCCCATATCTTCACCAATTACTACCAATCATCAAATACACCTCCCACATCATGATCTCATCACACATGGGTCATTGATCTTCCAAATGAGGGATTCTCATCCATCAATGGCCAACAACACATAAAAAGGCTTAAAAAGAGAAAGATCTACTCAACATTGCATCCATACAACCATCTCATTACAGAAATCAAACCAAATATCCATAAAAGACAGTAAGTAGCAATCTAAGCATGTTTACTTGCCTAATTAGGAAGAAATCTCCTCAAATTGCTTGGGCTCCACTCCAACAGCTCTAAGATCACCCCAATAGTTGAATCTACAATCTCTACACCCATTCCCAAAGAGAGAAATGCATAAGAAATCGAACTTCAAAAGAAAATGCTATACTACAAGGGAATTGGAAAGAGTGAATGAGGATTACCTTTACTTGGAGAGGAAAGAGAGATCTAGGAGATGAGATGAGCTCCTTAGCTTGTAGATGGCTAGATGTAGATGGGCTCTTGCTTCTAGTAATTTGAGGGCTAAGACCTAGAGAGAGAGACCCTAATCTCTTACATAGAAAGAGAGAGAGATGGGAGGAAAATTGTAGTGAAATGAAAGGAAGAGAGGGGTTTCTTTTATAGGGGTTGGTTGGATTATAGTCCAAAATGCCCTCTCTTGCTAGTGTAAATTTATGATAAGGATGAGGGTATTTGAGGAATGTTAAAATAGAATGACCAGAGGGTCCTTGGTTGCTAATAGAAATAAAGGATAAGGACTATGGTAGTTTAGGTATTCACATATAATGACTAAAGTATCCTCAAATGAGTGGTTGTGAATAAAGGATCCTAAGGGCAATAAAGGTAGGCTATTTATTATGACAAAAGTGCCCATGTTTACTTGGTAGAGAATAAAGGAGCCAAGGTCATTTATGGTATTGGGATTTCCAAAAAAGAGGGAAAATTTGTGGTAGGAAAGACTAGAGTACCCTCATATGATAAATGGGCTAATGAGTTTGGTCATAAGTAGTTGGGTCATTCTAAGATAAATTGCACCACTCTTTAAGGGAAACACATCTATAATTAGGATTACAACTAAGGCCTCTAATTGGTTAATTAATTCAAAGAAAAGCACTATTAATCTCACAAGGGTCTCAATCCTATAAACTAGGCTTAATTAATGGGAAATCACTAACATCTTATACTAATCGTCTATTAAATAGGATAACATATGGTTGGCTCGGTCAAATTGGGTCCCACTAGGTATTCCTAGGAACGGATCCTTACATCCCCCACTCCTAAAACTCATTTGGTCCCCAAATGCAAAACAACCACTTCTAAGCTTCTAAGGTCTCTATTATAACCAACTCTGTAAAAAGGGAGTTAAACTACCTGGTTAACACTCGGAATAGCTAGTCACAACTAGGAGAGATACTAGAACTATTCTTCTAACAATACAGGTTAAAAAACAACAGCTAGTAAAACAACAATTCAAACTACAATCAACAACCAGTAAAACAGCAATACAAGTTATAATCAACAACTGGTAAGGTAATAAAATCTGACCTTCTAACACTCTGGCATGCTAGTCAGCAGGCAGCTGGACGATAGGGTCTAATCTTTTAACACTTGGGATTACAAGTACTAATCAATAGCTAGTAGTACAAGGGATCTGATCTACTAACAATCTGAAATACAAATAGATAGATAGCGGAAAAATAGGGTCCGATCTGCTAACACTAAGGAATACTAGTCAGTAGCTAGTTAGGACAACATGACCTGGTCTTCTAACTCTTTGAATAACTAGTCAATGGCTAACAAGACGAACAAGGTTTACCCTCAATCACTCTAGAATACTAGACCTCAACTAATAGGTTGATGGGATCTGGACATCTAACATTCTGGAATACTAACAGGCAACTAGTAGGATAGTAGGATCTAACATTCGAGTACTCTAATCAAGGTCGGCTATCCAACTCTGCTCAGTTTGGGCTTCTCATACTCTTAACTCCAATAGGACTGACTAGGGGTGTCGCACACCCCTCACTCCTAGGAACTAACTATGGGTGTCTCACATCTCAACTTAAAAGGAACAACTAGGGTGTATCACACTCCTAATTCCAAAAGTCAACTAGGGGGGGGGGGTATCGCACTCTCCATACTAGTTTGAGGAGTCTCACTTCTCAGATACTAAAAGGTCTGACTAGGGGTGTCGCACACCCCTCATTCCTAAGGACCTAACTCAGAGTGTCTCGCACTCCTCGCTTCTAATAGGACTAGCTCCGGGTATTCTACTCCTCTAACTCTAAACGGGTTGACTAGAGGTATCTCACACCTCTCAGATCTAAAAGAAGGGTGACTCGGTGTCTCTCAACCTCACACTCTAACTCAAAAGGTTAACTCAAGGTGCCACTCACCTTGAGCTCCAAAAAGGGTAACTCGGGGTGTCACACACCCCTCACTCCTAAAGAACTATCTCGGGATGTCTCACAATTCCCGACTCTAGAAAGGACAACTCGGGGTATTACATACCCCTCACTCCTAAATGGAACATTAGGTTATCTAAGAAGCAACAATCAATTATTCACACAATAATGAGAACACACACATTACAAGGATACTAAGCATGACAACAACAAGGGATCTAAGCACACCAACCATAAGAGATAAAGCAAACCTCCGGAGAAGCTGATCTCAGAGTCTTTGCTCGGTAGGGAAATCAGGTTGACGTCTTTTAGCAATCAGAAGTGCCGCAGAACTGTCCGGAAAATCCCAAGCTGGCTGAAACTGATCCTGTGTCTGCAGGTATGGGGACCACTGCTGAATAGGTTGTACCTCGAGTACTATGCTGCTGGTACACCTAGGTAGTGGAAGCCTATGAGTCTACTGGCAGAGTTCTGAAGTATGGTTCCTCTTCCTTGGACAGTTGCGAGCCTTGTGTCTAAAATTTCCACACACGTAGCATGCTCCTGACCACCTTCGGTGCTCACTGGTCTCACAACCTCTGCGATAGTGCCGCTGTCTCTGTTGAAATTCTCAATCAATCCATGATTGTTCGTCATCTTGGACTGTATCGTCTTTGTCCCCTTTCGGATATACTTGCATCATCTTCGTCTGGCTGGAAGCTCTCCATTGAGCTAAGGCTACTTTCTGAAGAGCGTCTTCAACCCATATCGCTCGTTCCACATAAGCCTCATACGTGGGGAGCTCTATAGGAGTCATGTGCAACTGGATGTTCCCTCGAAGACCATCTATAAAGCGTCTGATCTTCTCTGATTCTGGAGTGATAAGTCTTTCGGCTAATCGTGATAAACGGATGAACTGTGCCTCACACTTCATCACTGTCAGGTCCTCCTGAAGTAGCTGCTCAAACTCCCGAAGCTTCTGAGATCTGACGGGTGCTGGAATGAACTTCCGAAGAAAATGCTCCTTGAACGTCTCCCAAGCTACTGTATTGTCCATGTCTGTATAAGGAGTTCTCACTGTCATCCACCATAACTCATCTGCATCTCGCAACATGTAGGTCACTAGTTAAACTCGTTGTCCGCCCATACATGGAAGCATCTTGAAGATCTGCTCCACCTCTATAATCCATGCATCTGCCTCCATTGGGTCTCCACATCCATTGAACTCTGAAAGTTTCCTCTTACGGAATCTCTCGAATAGCTCGTACTGATCTAGCACACGTGGTGGAAACTGCGAAATCTGCGGCTGCTGGGTCATACAGCTAAGGATCTCTAATATCTGAGTGTTGATTCTAGTCTAGTCTGCACAAACTGCTCAAATCTGTCCTCTATAGTGCCTTGACTATCCCTATCCGGACAATGCTGTTGTGACATGATATGCAATTAAACATTTTAGAACAAGCAAACACAAATGACACAAACAAACAACAAACAACAAACAACAAACAACCATCATGTTACCAATCTAAGTTTACCCAATCCTCATATCGAATCCTAAGAGTTGCTAAGTATTTTAATTGTTCGAAAACCGTAATGCTTTGATACCAAAATGTAACGCCCCAAAATCCGGGCGCCTCGAATCTCGGGACGCTACAAGAAAGTACCTTAGAGATGCAGAAAATCCAATAATATAATCAAGTGTGAATCTCATATGAACAAGTAAACGGACAAAGCTTTATAATTTTATTTCACTTTATGGGATTACAAGTTACTTTTTGTAATTAAACTAACTATTCAATCCTAGGCCGGCACGGCCAGCTATAAGAAAGGGTATTGGGTTTCATCCAATACCAAGTGGCAGCTCCGATACCATGTAGAGTTTGTATGAGTCCTTTGTATATTCTTTATCATTCAACAATATATTTATAGTACAAGGTACAAATGAGATCCGTAGAGTTAATAAGACTTATATCAATATTACAAATGGAGATAAACCTGTGGACTCTTATTTTTATCTCATGTATTTGAAATCAGAGTTATCTCTATTGAAGGTGGGTACAGTTGCTAACACACATATTTACAAGTGATACAATGATGATCATATACATTTGTGAACCGGACAAGTTGCCCAAAGGGAGCCCTTGGACGTGTCCCAATGAACATGTGGTATTTGATGGCACTGTACAATCAGGAGCGGTGGGACCTTCGCTCCTATTTTCCCCGCATGGCCTATATTAGTGGGCTTATATCTTTTTTTCCATGGGCATCATAGCAATAGTGGCGGCATGGAAGCTATCTCGAGTCTTTCCTCATAAAAAGTGGGTACAGGGAATCAATGTCCCAATCTTGCTTTCTACCCCTTTGATTATGCCTCCAGCTACCCCCAGTCTACGTTTGGGCATGGGCTGGACTAGCCATTTTCTTCAACATTTATGTCTTCAGAAGGCCCAAGGAATGGTGGGCAAAGTATAACTACGTCATATCAGCAACGCTAAATGTAGGACCTGCATTTTTGGCACTTTTACAATCCTTTGCTTTTCAAGGAAATAATATATACTAGCAACAAAGGTTCATGCTAAGCCTGGGCGAAAAAAAATAATTAGAATTTGCTTCATAAATTAACTTTTTTAGAGAACAACAAATAAAATCTCAAATTAACTATAATAAAAAAAAACACTATAACTTATATCTAAAGTTAAACTAAAACTTAGAATATTTAGATTAGCTATAAACTAAATAGCTATAACTTATATCTAAAGTTAAACTAAAGATTCAAATATGTTGTTGTGGAAAAATAAATTTTTATAACACTTTTATATTCACATTTCCATCACAATCTTCGTAGCATAACACAACGGCCTCAAGATGGTCGTAATTTTCCTTAGCATAGTTCGGTATCAAATATTATGATGGTTGTAATCCTCCTGGTTCGATAGCAAATAAAGAAACCATAAATCTAACCCAAAAGTTTGATTTGCAGAATACATGTTGCATCTAATGGCTCATATTATTATGCTTTCCATGTGATTATTGATGGTGATTACTTTTTTCTTTTTCCTATGTGATTATCAATTCTTAAACATGACCTCAAAATGTAGTTTCCACATTTTAATTTGAGAGTCTTTGACTGTTGCTTTGATTAAATTTGAGATTTGATAGTTGTTGATTTAGGATTAGATATGAATATTGATCCAATACAATCAAGTGGCAATCTAATGTATGAAAATGTTATCTTAGGGAGACCAATGGTTTGGTGTTGCCAAGAAAGCTGCTGAACCAAAATTTTAAAATTAACTGGTTCAACTAAAGAACTAAATTTTTAAAAAACTGGTAAAAAAATAAACAACCCTACAAATGCTGATCTTTTGCCCAAAATGAAGTAAACATACCCAAGAGTAACCTCTCAATTGAAGCATTTCAATACATGTACGATATTGATGTAAACGTACCCAGATTCTAATGTCCATTGATATACGAGAACGTCAGAGATCTTTACGTATCTATTTGTGATACATTCCGAGACTCTTTCGAGTTTAAACTAATATATGATAGTGAAGAAAAGATGTTGATAACTCATAAACATACCTTGGAGGCATCAAAAGGCCTCTCGGGATCACAGTTGGACGGATATGATTCATCATTGTAATTAGGCCACAACCCATGGTGCATTGATCTTACACATTCAGATGGAAGAGAAACATCAGAAATCCATGTGGCCAGGATAGTATGCAATATCTTTTTTAAGAATTTGAATTTGAAAATTTAAAGAGTGTTTTTGAATTTTTTTTAAGAGAGAAATGATAGGTTTGAGAGAGAAATTTTAGGTAATGGAGTGGATTGGTGGGGAGGAATGGAATTGGGTGATCACTGTCCTCTTGCAACTTGCCCTACCGCTAAAGGGATAGTGATTGAAGGCTGTCCAGTTTTTTCTTGAAAATGATGGTAATGTTTTTACTTTTGAGGCAGTTATTAGACAAAATGTGGGTAATATTTGTTTGTTTTTCTTATTCTCTTATATGACTCTAATCGAAAATAGAATTTTTTTTATACCTTTCGTTCTGTTAGAATGAGACTCAAATTATAAATGTTTCGTGCCCATTAATGGGATAATTAGTCACAAGATCAAGAAGTCAGCCGGCCACGTCTTCGGGTCAATAGGCCCATGGCCACATGAGTTCAGGCTCACAAGCATTCCATGCGTCTAAATTTGGCCTAGGGACTCCATGCTTATTTATCGCCAGGGAAGTTTCTCAATTTCTCAAAATTCATGGTAGGCCTATATCTCGAGCTAACGATGGAATCATTTGTAAGACATATATACCTACCGACATAAGATTTCAAAATTTCATCATCGGGAAGTTTCAGACCTCACTAGGATGGGCATTTTCTCCTTAAAAAACTATCTGGGCGTTGTATAGCTCTCCCCTATATAAATATATAATGAAGACCATGCATAGAAGTGATTTTACGAGGATATTTGGATATGGGAAGATTTTGAGAAAAAGGAAATTGGATTTTGGCTGTGAGGTGATTTTGTGAAGAGGATATGGGTTGTGGATGGGTTGATCCTATGAAGGGACGGGGATTTTGGATTTCTAAGGGGTTTCGATGGATTTTGGAGAATGAAATAGGTAGAAGATAATTGAAGAAGATGGGAATACCCATGAAATTGTGATATCAAGTAAAGATTAATTTGCTCCAAAAAAAAAAAAATTCACCATGCATAATGTGGACACTTAGTAGTCATTTTCTTTTTGCAATGTTTATTTTAACTACGTGTAAACTATATATAAAATTTTGATTTTTTGTTTACATATGTATTCAATCCCATACAAACAAACAAACCCTTTTGACAATGAATTTCTACATTTTCGAATTCCATTTAAACAACCAGACCTACTTGAATTAGTTACTTCCTTTGTAATCCAATTACATCCAAATAAATTGGCCCAGCCATCAACAAATTCTTATTCGTTTCAATCTAATGCAAACAAACAAGGCATTTAAAGAATGAATTCCTATATAATCAATTATATACAAACAAACAGGGCAACCGGAATCAATCACTCCCTATGTCTTCCAAATCCATGCGTATGGGCATGCCCATTTCACAAAGTCTTCTTATGTAATCCCAATTCCTTATAAAATAGTAGGTCCATTGGAGAGCGAATTCCTATGCACTCATATTCCATGCCAACAAGAACACCAATTTTAATCAATTACTCCCTATTTATTCCAATTCTACGCAAACCACAGGCCCATTTGACAATGAATTCTTAGATTTGTCAATGTTAAGTAGGTCCATTTGAGATGAAAACAGATTTACCATTTGAATCAATCACTTCCCATTTATTCCGACACAATGAATTAATGAAAATGAGTAGGCACATTTAAAATGCTTGTCTGCATACCCATTTGAATCAATTACTTTTTATGTATTTCAACTCCATGCAGACAAAACTGTCATTTAACAATGAATTACAAATATTCCAACTCAACGCAAATAAATAGACCATTTTCCAAAAACTGTCAGAGATAGGAGATAGGATGTTAGAGATAGGATTAGGTTGGTTGGTTTGGTTACTAGGGATAAGATTGCATTTGAATTTGAATCATCTTAGTTATTACTGTGTATAAATTGAGAGGATTTCCTCTCTTCATAGTTATGGTGATTTTATGGAAATTATTTGAAAGTCTTTATAGTATCAGAGATGAGCCCAGTGATATTTCACGATCAAGCTGTGGCACGATTCTATCTTCCGCAATAATTACAGTCAATTTTTCTATTTCAATAAAGAAATGATCATCATCTCCTACTCACTCATCAATAAAGAAATCGTGACAAATCTAATCCAGTAGGCCACCGGCACCGACAGACTCCAAGAAGACATGATGATAGATATTTATCATTTTTTCTGATAGGTAATAGGAGATAGTTATCATCTTTTCTGATAGGAGATAGGATTAGGTTGGTTAGTTTGGTTATTAGAGATAAGGTTGCATTTGAGTTTGAATCATCTTGGTTATTGCTACGTATAAATTGCGAGGATTTCCCCTCTTCGTAGTTAGGGTAAATTTTATGGAGTGCATTGATTTCTCTAGAAGTCTTTAAAAACAACGACAAACAAAAGGCCACAAAATCAATCTATCCATAAATTATCCTTGGCTGTGGCTTTGATCCATAGGATATCAAACCATCATACGTCAAAATCGGCTATTAACAACTCCCGCTTTCTCTCCTGCCCCCTGCTCTCTTTTTCTCAAGCACGCCTCTGCCTTGACTAGGAATCTCAGAAGGGTGAGACCAAGAGCCACAGATTGCTTTGGTTGCTTCGATCAATCTTCACACTTGCTAGTCTGGTTCTTGTTGTTGGGGTGGGCTGGTTCTATTGGAGGTACCGAACCCCATCTCTTTTTTTCTTTCTTATTCATTTTCCCCAAACCCCATCTCTCCATCAATAAGCCCCATCTCTCATTTCCTTTCTTCTCAATAGGTTTCTTCATAAGCCCATCTTACCATCAAGGGGCATCACGAGCATGAAGAATTGGGTTGAGGTTTTTTTCCTCTGTCTTGCACAATTCACTGATTCACACCAAGATTTACCCAAAACTCCAAGGGTTTCTCTCGGTTTGGTGTGTCTGTACATGGCGAGCAACAGTTAGGTCTTGGGCTCTTAGGCTCTTGGCCTCTTTATTTTTCTTTTGACCTATGATCTTGCTACCCCTTTTATTGCAAAAGCATCATTTATCATTTTAGAAAAATTTGGTTTGTAGAGTTACGGTTTTTCTTACTATCGATTTTTTTTTAAATTGTTAGTCTCAGTTGTCCAAATAGATTGATTAATAAACAACTAGAAATCAACTAGAGATCTTGATTTTGGCTAAAAATGCAATTAGTCTGGGTTCAAATCCACCATTATAGTGTACTGGGTTTGGTTCCAGAATCGGTCAGCTATAATCCCATTGGATATGAGGTGTGCTCAGTCAGGCTGGCTGGATATGAGACAGAAGGCCCAGACCCCATAATGTGCATATGCAGTCTGCTTGTAGGTGAAAATCTTTTATCACCAATCGTGGAAAGATAAAAATGGGTCCTTCAAAATCTGAATGATCAAATGATCCAACAGAGCTTCAGCAAAAAAAAGAAAAAAAAAATCAATCGTGAAAAATCAGGTATGAATTGGGTCTTCACTGACATAATAAACTCACATTAATTTAGGCTAGTCCATGGCTTCATACAAATGCTTGAATGGCACACATGCAACTAACTATATTTACCTATAACATTGTGTTCTTCACAAGCATGATCATGTAATATTGCATACTGCTGAAGGGTTATCATCATTCATAATCATACCTCTCTGTATCTAGAATGTTTAAATTATAACTCAACTGTGCACTGCACGCACCTCGGCCGTGCACTGCACTCACTTTCTCCTTGAATTTTCTCATGATCCAAAACAAGAATGTGTGAATCCGACTGATTTGAGTTTTCATTGGGTGTGATGAGTTGAAGCTTGACCTACTGTGATGGTCTCCTTGGTCGTGGCAAATTGAGCCAGACTCCCTTGGAGCATTGTAATATGTGGGTTAGAACTTTCCTTGATTTTACTCCAAGCCTTGGCTTTGGCTTGATTTAGCAGACATTCATTTCATGGGCCCACACAAGCTGGCTGATGATGCTAAAATAACCAATGGATTGGCGAATCATATGCAAGCTAGGGAATAGAGTCAACTTGACAATTAAGGTAGTTTACTGGGATGGTTGTCTTAATATTTAAATATCACCAGGCCCACATTCAGGTCTGAGTGATACTTAGCCCGTGTTTGGCATCTCTATTTTCAGCCTCTACTTGTATAAATGTTTAAAGCGGTCAGAGATAATAAAAATAAGAGTGTTTGGCTCAGATTTTAGTTGTCTGCCCATTTTAGAGAAATAAAGGCTTTACCTCTTAAAATGAAGTGGCCCAATTCTGCATGTGAAAATAAGAGGATCTGGCTCTCCAAAAAAATGGATCTTGCTATTGGCACACAAAATTTAGCTTTTCCCACACAATTTCTCTCCACACACATCACAATAATTTAAAAATGACATTTTTTCTTTCCACACACAGCAGAAATCTCCATTTTAACCCTCTCTCCATTTCCCTCTTTCTTCCCACACACAGACGTTTTTCTTTCTCTTCACCAACATCAGCCGATCCATTTTTCTTCCCACTCTCTCCACTTCTCCGACGTCAATTATCTCTTCGGCGTTACTCCAGCGTTTACAATCATCTACACAATCTCCTCTTTCAAAGATAAATCTCTATCTCCACCATTGTCATTTCATTTTTCTTCACCATTCATTCTTTACCATTTTATCCATCTTAGATTACCTTTTTTTTTTTTCATGAAAACTTGTTATGGGGATAGATTCTCATTCAATGTAGGTTTTTACAAACAATGGTGACGTTTTTCCATGCATTTGGGTTGGTTTGTACACCATCATCGCCATTTATTTTCCACACAGAAAGCATGGTTTGTTCGGACCTGAAAGTCCGAACAAAATGGATTTGTTCGGACCTGACTTTGTTCGGAACTGAACATCCGAACAGTTTGTTTGAAACATCATAATCCTACAATGTTTGTATTTTTATTTCAGATATGGACCAACCGAGCTCTTCTAGGGTGCGACCTACTGCTTCTAACAGAAGGCGTCGCTACCGAGTGGAAGAGGTTGTAGAAGAACCTGTTCTTCGTGAGGAGGACGTTGAAGAACAACCAGAGATGGAAGAACAACCAGCTCATGGGCCACGAGATATGTCGTTATTGACCAGCTTTGATACACATATCACTGGGTATATTTGGAGTGGAGAGGTGTGTTTCGTTTGTTTCATATGAAGTTTGATTGATTTATTAAGTTGTGAATTTTTTCGATAATGATGTATCAATTGTTGACTGCGGGATCAAGGACCACTGAAGTGTCTAAGCCATGGTCAGAAAGTGCCATTGTGGCAATGACAATTGAATGAGTCTGATAGGTTCAGGCGATGGATGTCCAGGTCCAGTTTGGCTCCCTTAGTGACTGCATCATACCGCTCTGTCAATAAGATTATTGTATCGGGTTTTGTGGAAAGGTGGCAACCTGAGACTAACACCTTTGACATGCCATTTGGTGAGATGGCCATCACTTTAGATGATGTTGCATCCATCATAGGCATCCCAGTGACGGGGCGGACAGTCTCGTATAATGATAGAATGACATATGAGGCAGCTCAAGCACTCCTTGTTGATGCACTAGGAGTAGAACCCATAGAGGCACATGATGAGCTGATCCAGGTGCGGGGCCAATCTGTTAGATTGGAGTGGCTACGGGAAAGGTTTGGTGGAATGTCTGACGATGATGGAGAGGAGATGGTTGACTGTGCAGTCAAAGCTTACCTTCTGTACTTACTGGGATGTACGTTGTTCACAGACAAGAGTGGCATGAGGGTGTCGATCATATTTCTTACACATCTGGTGGATTTGGATAACGTATGTTCATATGCATGGGGTACTGCTGCATTGGCATACTTATACAGGCAGTTGGGGTTAGCAACCCGGCGTAAAGTTAAACAAATTGCCGGTTACCTGACTCTATTGGAAGCTTAGGTGTACGAGCACTTTGAATGTTTGGCTCCAACTCCAAACATTCACTATCAGCCCGATCACCTCCGGGTCCATCGATGGGTCTCTCGTAGGGAGTCTGCGCCTTTACAGGCATTACGAGAGAGACTTGATTCCATGAGCACTGACTTGGTAACTACGCAAATTTTCTTACTCATTTTCTATCACATGAAGTTATTATTCTGTATTATGTATTTTCATATCTTATAATTGGATTCACTATTTTCAGGTCACTTGGGACCCATATCGTGATGTTAGGCGCTATCACCCTTTCAACGAGGTTGCATACTACTGTGGATGCTTCAAGTGCATGGATGTTGTTGAGCCTTATCATCCGGATAGGGTGCTCAGACAGTTTGGGAGAGTACAAACTATTCCTCCACCGCCATTAGCCCCCATTCGCGCTACGCGGGGTCCGACTGCCCGTGACTACCATATCGCGTATCAATACATGAATCAAATTTGGGAGGGATGGCCTAATCACCTACTGTCTGCATTGAACCGTAGTCAACCAGTAAGGCGTCCTGCAGATTGTGTTCCCGGGTATATGGATTGGTATAAACGAGTCTCGTGGAGGATATTACAAAACCCAAATCATCACTCTAATTTTGCACCCAGACCCGACGAAACACAGTCAAACAATACGGTGGACTATGAGCATCGTAATTCGGATGCACTATTCATTCTCGATGAAGTCATGGAAAGGGGTGAGGACCATTGGGTTGAAGATCCATGGGGACTATATACCCATGTGAATCAGGTTGCCCACGTTTTACGGGGAATGTCCATTGCCGATGCTCAACGAACCATTCGACATCCCCACATGAGTGGACAGAGTTACACCCGCAGCAGGTCAACAAGGGGAAGGAACAACTGATGAAATATGAAGAAGTTTGACTAACAAAAATGAATGCTTGTATTTCTTTAGATTTTTTTGTTGTAATTTGGATGGTTGTTATAAGACTTGGATCCTCTTTTAAGTAGTCTTTTATTTGGAAAGTGGTTGTACTATCTTAGTTAATTCAAATGGTATTTTGTTTATTTTACCTTTGATTTTTTGTTTGGAATATGCTTGAATTGTTACAGATGTAGGACCATAAATCTTCAAAAGTGTATATGAAAATCTTCGAAAGGGACGAACTCTGAACATTTGTTCGGAAACACAGTGCTGAACAAATGCCATTTGTTCGGCACTGTGTTTCCGAACAAACCCAGTTTGTTCGGCCCTGTGTTTCCGAACATTAACTGTAACTCACATCACCTTTAAAAACCTGTAATAGGCGGCAAAACCAATACATCCTAGTAGTTTTAAAATTTGTACATACATCAAAGCATTCATTAAATACAATAAAAAGAAACTACTAAAACACATTCCAAACTCCATCAAATGTTTAAAAATAGTTATTACATGCAACATAAATTCGCTTGGATGACCAGGTAGTTCTATTCAATCCAAATCAATTGTCTCACATGTTGATACATCTGGAGTTACAAGCTCTTTGAATTGTACAATCCGATCCCTGTATGGAGTCTCCCAACCATTCGCACAAGAGTGATGAAATTGTCTCCACTTATTTGCAATAGGCGGAATTGGATGACCAGGTACTAAGAATAATTGAACAAAATGATTCCGATTAACAAAACCTATTGTTCGCTCGTTCCGAAAAGGTGTTGGCACTGGCACAGACCGCAATGGGAGGAAAGTCAGACACTGTTCTATGCTCAAGTGGTATAAAACCAAATTATAACGAGACGCTATGAGGTGCCCCATGTCAGACAAAGTCATCCAATAGTCCAAGCATGGGTTGTCATCATAGTATGATAATGCTTCCACCAATTCCCCAACTCTGTTCTCCACCGCATATAATTGTTTGTAGTGGTCTACATGTGCAAGCAACTCTTGTAATAAATCTCTCCTAACTTGTCTCCATTCATCCTCAGCTAGACCAACCAAACCAGCGATGGCTCTGAATCCACAGTTACCATCAGCTGCGACGTCCTTTACATGTTGAATGTAAGGCCTCAACCCCACGGGAAATGAGAGAACATAATTATTAATGCTCCTTGACCTCGTACGAATCGCACTAATCTTTTCTCTTCTCTTTGGTTTGCATTCTAGCCGTCCTTTATCTATAACTTCTGTCATTGTAACTGATTTAGGAGAGTAGTTATCCTGTGCAGACGATACCAACTCAAATGCGCTTGGATCTCGTCGAGTTGAGGTGTCAACTTTCATACTTGGTCTACCTCTTGTTCTTGATTTTACTTCGGGTTCTATCCAATGAGTACTTTCTGGTTTTGATAGTTCTCGTATCTTCTTTAGAAGTTGCAGTTTTCTTGTGGAGTCATATTCATTGAACCGTTTTTCCAGTAACTGCAAATCAGCCTTACAATCCAGGCCCATAGAAGAACTTGTTGACGGGGCAGTAGGCAACATATCAAGCTTACACCAATGAGGATGTATGCAACTTAGAGGAATAGGCCGCCCTTGACTTATATATTCTGCAATCTCATGCGCACAGGGTAATCCATGTGTGCGTCGAATAACACAACCACAAACACTAGCGTCAATTCCAACTAGGTTGGCTCTCTTGGTTTCTGTTAAGATTTTCTCAAGTGTATTCTTAGAGACATTACCACGAATCTCTTTGTATTCGGCCGGCTTGAAATTATGTTGCACAATTTTCTTACTTTTCTCAAATGAAGCTTTGATACCGGTATGCTGCAACTCAAGCAAATTGTGGATTTTAGTCTAAACCGCTTCAAAATTTCCTTGACTTGATCCCAGCTGCCTCTTAAGCTGTGCATGTGAACTCTCAGCCTTGCATATGATTGTTAAGAGGTGAGACATAGTAATTAATAGGCATAAATCAAATAATTGGTATTTTTTTAAAAGTACCTGTTCGAAGTAGTATTCCCAAAATGGATACTATTGTCTGTCCATGCAGAAACAAATCTCTCCTTATAATGATCTAACCAATTACCCTTCATGTAATTGAGTGCATCAGGATACGTACAGAATTCTTGATTTAGCTTACGTAGTTGTTCACCAAACTCCTCTTCTGTTGATGAAGACACTAACATATTCTAGCTCATAATAAACCTGTCCCATTTCTCTTTAGTTTCAAACAACTTTTTGCATCTCGCCAATACGTTTCTATTAATATGCCATTTGCATAACAAATGAGTTGCATTCGGAAATACTCTGTTAATGGCGTTCATGAATGACAGTTCTCTGTCCGTCACAATGACATCGGGAAAAATACCATCACCAATAATTTCCCACAATACACCCAATGCCCATGCATAATTATCTTCGCGTTTTGCATGAAGGTATGCAAAGCATACAGAAAAAGTCATGTCTGTGGATGTGACTCCAACAACTTCCAATAGAGGCGTGCGATAACGATTGGTCTTGTAAGTACAGTCCATTATCAAAACATGTGGAAATGCACGTAATAAATCTAAACTGCTTGGGTGCGTCCAAATCAAGTCAGTTACAGTATCGTTGTCCTCACAAGTCTTATGCCATTCAATGTAATTATGCTCTGTTAGTTTCCCAAGCAGTTGTTGCATCTGACTTCTTCCACCTCGATCATTAACTTTATATCTGTAGCGTGCATTGTATATTGTTTTCACTGTGGTTACGTTTAATTCACTTCTTTGTTCAACGTAACCAAAATTTCTTTTGGTCTAACCATGCTCTTGGACATATCAACCAGCAACTGAGTTTCCTCCTTTGATAATCTGCCTGCAAAAGAATGCCCCTCTAAATGTTCTGCTGCCAAATGATTGTGCACGCCACATATGACCTCCAACATCCAATCATCATTTGAGTCTAACTTTATGCCCTTTAATGCGAAAGGGCATCCACATTTTTTTTAACCGGTTTGTTTGACCCTTTTTCGCTTTTGGCCCTCTTCATGCTTATATTGTCCACTTCTTTCGCATGCAAGGAGTACTCTAGGTTTGACACCTATCCGAGCAGCATTTGAAACCTTTATCACAATGACAAACCCGTTTTTCCGTCCTACACCACGAGCCCAACTGATCAACGAATCGCGAGTGTGAAATATCTACAGTAAACAATTTTAATATGAATTTAGTAACAAATATTTATAATTTGAGTAATAAATTCACAATCGGACATACCTCTTGAGTTATAAACTCACTGGTATAATCGATGACAAACTCCGATCCAACCTGACTTTCCTGCGTAGAGGCCTACAAAAAATACATAATAATATGTCAATGTTCGGTATGAAACATCCAAACATATGAAGTGTTCGGAACTTTAAGTCCGAACACAAGCCATTTGTTCGAACATTAATGTCCGAACAAAAGCCATATGTTCGAACTTACTGTTCCGAACATATGGCATATGTTCTGACCTGAAAGTCCGTACATATCGAGAACCTGCAACTCGTTCCAGGTGAGAAAAAAAATTAAAAAAAGAGGTAAAATAAATAAAAAAACACAAACAAACAAAGGAACTGACCTTTCCAATACTACTTTGGTTTAAAGTTACAATTTGATTGTTGTTTTCTTCCTTCATTGCACTAGAAAGTAGAGGAATGTAAGTGAAGATTAATAGACAAGTGGATGGAGGAAGTAGAGAGTGAGAAGTAGAATGTAAATGGCTTGAATAGAAGAAGAAAATAGAGGAATGTGAGTGAAGATGAGTGAGAGAGGAAGAAGACCAGCTTGTGTGTGAAAAGAAAATAGGTTTTGAGTTTTTGTTGGAATATGTCTATTTTGGTCATTTCATGAAGGGGCATGAATGTAATAAAAAAAAGTTTCCTTGTATGGGAAAAGCTAAATTTTGTGTGCCAATAGCAAGCCCCAAAAAAATGGGGCTTGCTATTGGCACAATGAATTTAGCTTTTCCCACACAAGGAAACTTGTTTTTTTTTATTACATTCATGCCCCTTCATGAAATGACCAAAATAGACATAGTCCAATAAAAACTCAAAACCTATTTTCTTTTCACACACAAGCTTCTTCCTCTCTCACTCATCTCATTCTTCACTTCCTCCACCTTCCTAGGCAACTTATCTTCACTCACATTCCTCCATTTTCTTCTCCTATTCAAGCAATTTACTTTCTACTTCTCACTCTCTACTTCCTCCATCCACTTTTCTACTAATCTTCACTTACATTCCTCTACTTTCTAGTGCAATGAAGGAAGAAAACAACAATCAAATTGTAACTTTAAACCAAAGTAGTATTGGAAAGGTCAGTTCCTTTGTTTGTTTGTGTTTTTTATTTATTTTACCTCTTTTTTTAATTTTTTACACACCTGGAACGAGTTGCAGGTTCTCGATATGTACGGACTTTCAGGTCCGAACATATGGCTTTTGTTCAGACATTAAAGTCCGAACAAATGGATTTTGTTCGGCCATTAAAGTCCGAACAAATGGCATTTGTTCAGACTTTAATGTCCAAACAAATGCCTTTTGTTCAGTCCTGAAATTCCGAACACTTCATATGTTCGGATATTTCATACCGAACATTGACATATTATTATGTATTTTTTGTAGGCCTCTACGCAGGAAAGTCAGGTTGGATCGGAGTTTGTCATGGATTATACCAGTGAGTTTATAACTCAAGAGGTATGTCCGATTGTGAATTTATTACTCAAATTATAAATATTTGTTACTAAATTCATATTAAAATTGTTTACTGTAGATATTTCACACTCGCGATTCGTTGATCAGTTGGGCTCGTGGTGTAGGACGGGAAAACGGATTTGTCATTGTGATAAAGGTTTCAAATGCTGCTCGGATAGGTGTCAAACCTAGAGTACTCCTTGCATGCGAGAGAAGTGGACAATATAAGCATGAAGAGGGCCTAAAGCGAAAAAGGGTCAAACAAACCGGTTCAAAAAAATGTGGATGCCCTTTCGCATTAAAGGGCATAAAGTTAGACTCAAATGATGATTGGATGTTGGAGGTCACATGTGGCGTGCACAATCATTCGGCAGCAGAACATTTAGAGGGGCATTCTTTTGCAGGCAGATTATCAAAGGAGGAAACTCAGTTGCTGGTTGATATGTCCAAGAGCATGGTTAGACCAAAAGAAATTTTGGTTACGTTGAAACAAAGAAGTGAATTAAACGTAACCACAATGAAGACAATATACAATGCACGCTACAGATATAAAGTTAATGATCGGGGTGGAAGAAGTCAGATGCAACAACTGTTTGGGAAGCTAACAGAGCATAATTACATTGAATGACATAAGACTTGTGAGGACAGCGATACTGTAACTGACTTGATTTGGACGCACCCAAGCAGTTTAGATTTATTACGTGCATTTCCACATGTTTTAATAATGGACTGTACTTACAAGACCGATCGTTATCGCATGCCTCTATTGGAGGTTGTTGGAGTCACATCTACAGACATGACATTTTCTGTATGCTTTGCATACCTTCATGCAGAACGCGAAGATAATTATGCATGGGCATTGGGTGTATTGCGGGAAATTATTGGTGATGGTATTCTTCCCGATGTCATTGTGACGGACAGAGAACTGTCACTCATGAACGCCATTAACAGAGTATTCCCGAGTGCAACTCATTTATTATGCAAATGGCATATTAATAGAAACGTATTGGCGAGATGCAAAAAGTTGTTTGAAACTAAAGAGAAATGGGACAGGTTTATTATGAGCTGGAATATGTTAGTGTCTTCATCAACAGAAGAGGAGTTTGGTGAGCAACTACGTAAGCTAAATCAAGAATTCAGTACGTATCTTGATGCACTCAATTACGTGAAGGATAATTGGTTAGATCATTACAAGGAGAGATTTGTTTCTGCATGGACAGACAATAGTATCCATTTTGGGAATACTACTTCAAACAGGTACTTTTAAAAAAATACCTTCTATTTGATTTATGCCTATTAATTGCTATGTCTCACCTCTTAACAATCATATGTAGGGCTGAGAGTTCACACGCACAGCTTAAGAGGCAGCTGGGATCAAGTCAAGGAAATTTTGAAGCGGTTTGGACTAAAATCCATAATTTGCTAGAGTTGCAGCATACCGGTATCAAAGCTTCATTTGAGAAAAGTAAGACAATTGTGCAACATAATTTCAAGCCTGCCGAATACAAAGAGCTTCGCGGTAATGTCTCTAAGAATGCACTTGAGAAAATCTTAACAGAAACCAAGAGAGCCAACGTAGTTGGAATTGACGCCAGTGTTTGTGGTTGTGTTATTCGACGCACACATGGATTACCTTGTGCGCATGAGATTGCTGAATATATAAGTCAAGGGCGGCCTATTCCTCTAAGTTGCATACATCCGCATTGGTGTAAGCTTGATATATTGCCTACTGCCCCGTCAACAAGTTCTTCTATGGGCCTGGATTGTAAGGCAGATTTGCAGTTACTGGAAAAACGGTTCAATGAATATGATTCCACAAGAAAACTGCAACTTCTAAAGAAGATACGAGAACTATCAAAACCAGAAAGTACTCATTTGATAGAACCTGAAGTAAAATCAAGAACAAGAGGTAGACCAAGTAGGAAAGTTGACACCTCAACCCGACGAGATCCAAGCACATTTGAGTTGGAATCGTCTGCACAGGATAGCTACTCTCCTAATTCAGGACGGTTAGAATGCAAACAAAAGAGAAGAGAAAAGATTAGTGCGATTCGTACGAGGTCAAGGAGCATTAATAATTATGTTCTCTCATTTCCCGTGGGGTTGAGGCCTTACATTCGACATGTAAAGGACGTCGCAGCTGATGGTAACTGTGGATTCAGAACCATCGCTGGTTTGGTTGGACTAGCCGAGGATGAATGGAGACAAGTTAGGAGAGATTTATTACAAGAGTTGCTTGCACATGTAGACCACTACAAACAATTATATGCGGTGGAGAACAGAGTTGGGGAATTGGTGGAAGCATTATCATACTATGATGACAACCCATGCTTGGACTATTGGATGACTTTGTCTGACATGGGGCACCTCATAGTGTCTCGTTATAATTTGGTGTTATACCACTTGAGCATAGAACAGTGTCTGACTTTCCTCCCATTGCGGTCTGTGCCAGTGCCGGCACCTTCTCGGAACGAGCGAACAATAGGTTTTGTTAATCAGAATCATTTTGTTCAATTATTCTTAGTACTTGGTCATCCAATTCCGCCCATTGCAAATAAGTGGAGACAATTTCATCACTCTTGTGCGAATGGTTGGGAGACTCCATACAGGGATCGGATTGTACAATTCAAAGAGCTTGTAACTCCAGATGTAACAACATGTGAGACAATTGATTTGGATTGAATAGAACTACATGGTGTATGTGAGAGAATATGTTGCATGTAATAACTATTTTTAAACATTTGATGGAGTTTGGAATGTATTTTAGTAATGAATGCTTTGATGTATGAAGAAATTTTAAAACTACTAGGATGCATTGGTTTTGCCGGCCGAATACAGACAGGTTTTTAAATGCGAACAGAATGGTTACAGTTACTGTTCGGAAACACAGTGCCGAACATAATGGTTTTGTTCGGTTCTGTGTTTCCGAACAGAATGGGTTGGTTCGGACCTTTGTTTCCGAACAAACTGGTTTCGTTCGGCACTGTGTTTCCGAACATTAACTGTAACTCCCAAAACATGTTCAGTTCGTCCCTTTCGAAGATTTTCATTGAAGATATATGGTTCTACATCTGTAACAATTCAAGCATATTCCAAACATAAAATCAAAGGTAAAGTAAACAAAATACCATTTGAATTAATTAATAAAGTACAACCACTTTCCAAATAAAAGACAACTTAAAAGAGGTTCCAAGTCTTATAACAACCATCCAAATTACAAAAATAATAAAAAAATGACTACAACCATTGGTTTTTGTTAGTTAAACTTCTTCATCATTTCAGTTGTTCCTTCCCCTTGTTGACCTGCTACGGGTGTAACTCTGTGAACTCATGTGGGGATGTCGAATGGTTCGTTGAGCATCGGCAATGGACATTCCCCGTAAAACGTGGGCAACCTGATTCACATGGGTATATAGTCCCCGTGGATCTTCAACCCAATGGTCCTCACCCCTTTCCATGACTTCATGAAGAATGAATAGTGCATCCGAATTACGATGCTCATAGTTCACCGCATTGCTTGAATGTGTTTCGTCGGGTCCGGGCGCAAAATTAGAGTGATGATTTGGGTTTTGTAATATCCTCCATGAGACTCGTCTGTACCAATCCATATACCCGGGAACACAATCTGCAAGACGCCTTACCGGTTGACTACGGTTCAATGCAGATAGTAGGTGATTAGACCATCCCTCCCAAATTTGATTCATGTATTGATACGCGATATGGTAGTCACGGGCAGTCGGACCTCGCGTAGCGCGAATGGGGGCTAATGGCGGTGGAGGAATAGTTTGTACTCTCCCAAACTGTCTGAGCACCCTATCCGGATGATAAGGCTCAACAACATCCATGCACTTGATGCATCCATAGTAGTATGCAACCTCGTTGAATGGGTGAAAGCGCCTAACATCACGATATGGGTCCCAAGTGACCTGAAAATAGTGAATCCAAGTATAAGATATGAAAATACATAATACAGAATAATAACATCATGTGATAGAAAATGAGTAAAAAACTTTGCGTAATTACCAAGTCAGTGCTCATGGAATCAAGTCTCTCTCGTAATGCCTGTAAAGGCGCAGACTCCCTACGAGAGACCCATCGATGGACCCGGAGGTGGGAGGGCTGATAGTGAATGTTTGGAGTTGGAGCCAAACATTCGAAGTGCTCGTACACCCAAGCTTCAAATAGAATCAGGTAACAGACCATTTGTTTAACTTCACGCCGCGTTGCTAACCCCAACTGCCTGTATAAATATGCCAGTGCAGCAGTACCCCATGCATATGAACGTACGTTATCCAAATCCACCAGATGTGTAAGATATATGATCGGCACCCTTGTGCCACTCTTGTCTGTGAACAACGTACATCCCAGTAAGTACAGAAGGTAAGCTCTGACTGCACAGTCAACCATCTCCTCTCCATCATCGTCAAACATTCCACCAAACCTTTCCCGTAGCCACTCCAATCTAACAGATTGACCCCGCACCTGGATCAACTCATCATGTGCCTCTATGGCTTCTACTCCTAGTGCATCAACAAGGAGTGCTTGAGCTTCCTCATATGACATTCTATCATTGTACGAGACAGTCCGCCCTGTCACTGGGATGCCTATGATGGATGCAACATCATCTAAAGTGATGGTCATCTCACCAAATGGCATGTGAAAGGTGTTAGTCTCAGGTTGCCACCTTTCCACAAAACCCGATACAATAATCTTATTGACACTGCGGTATGATGCAGTCACTAAGGGAGCCAAACTGGACCTGGACATCCATCGCCTGAACCTATCAGACCCATTCCATTGCCATTGCCACAATGACACTTTTTGACCATGGCTTAGACACTTCAATGCTCCTCGATCCTGCAGTCAACAATTGATACATCATTATCGAATAAATTCACAACTTAATCAATCAATCAAAGTTCATATGAAACAAACGAAACACACCTCTCCACTCCAAATATGCCCAGCTATATGTGTATCAAAGCTGGTCAGTAACGACCTATCTGGTGGCCCATGAGATGGTTGCTCTTCCATCTCTGGTTGTTCTTCAACGTCCTCCTCACGAAGAACAGGTTCTTCTACAACTGGGTGGCGACGCCTTCTGTTAGAAGCAGTAGGTCGCACCCTAGAAGAGCTCGGTTGGTCCATATCTGAAATAAAAATACAAACATTGTAGGATTATGGTTTTTGCATCAAACTGTTCGGATGTTCAGGTCTGAACAAAGTCCATTTGTTCGGACCTGAAAGTCCGAACAAAATCATTTTGTTCGGACCTAAACATCCGAACAAATCCAATTTGTTCGGACTTTCAGGTCCGAACAAACCGTGCTTTCTGTTAAGAAAAATAATGGCGATGATGGTGTACAAACCAGCCCAAATGCAAGGAAAATCATCACCATTGTTTGTAAAAACTTACATTCAATGAGAGTCTATCCCTATAACAAGTTTTCATGAAAAAAAAGGTAATCTAAGATGAATAAAATGGTAAAGTATGAATGGTGAAGAAAAATGAAATGACAATGGTGGAGATAGAGATTTACCTTTGAAAGAGGAGATGGTGTAGAGGATTGTGAATGTCGGAGTAATGCCGGAGAGATAAAAGACGCCGGAGACAGAGAGCGGAAGCAAGGTGGATCGGCCGGATGAAAAACCCAAACTGCTGTGGATGAAAAACGTGTGTGTGTGTGGGAAGAAAGAGGGAAATGGATAGAGGGCTATAATGGGGATTTCTGCTGTGTGTGGAAAGAAAAAATGTTATTTTTAAATTTTTGTTATGTGTGTGGAGAGAAATTGTGTGGGAAAAGCTAAATTCGTTGTGCGAATAACACACCCCAAAAAAAATAGAGGCGGAGGTTACTTTTTGAGACAAAATTACCCTTAGACGGTGATTTATTGTCAACGAAAATCCTCTCCCACAACCTAGCCTCTTGACTCTCTCATTGGACATTTCTCTGCGAAAACCCTAGCTGCTCTCCTCCTCTCTCAAAATCACAGCACCTGCAACCTCCTCTCTTTGTTGAAATGTGAACCCTCGGGTTCCCTCGCCGCTGTGTTTCTCTCTTCGTGCCGCACCTCCATCCCTCTTCGTTTGGCCAAGGCATGATCATGTTACCTTCATCTTTCTCCCCGTCTCAAACGTTAATCTTCTTTACCTCTTTGTATTTCAGATTTTCAAGAAATCAAAGACTTTGTTTTCCAATTTTATTCATTCTAAAGCCATGGGTTATCCTATTAAATAGATTTGGTGAAATGGGTTTGTGCCAATGTCCTTTGTGGAACTAAATTCGAAATTTTTTTCATTTTGTTTTCTGTGTGAAGGTTGTTTTATTTGAATTGAAGACCCTTGCTTTGAGAAATTGGGGATTCTTTCTGCAGTAACAGAATTGGAGATTCTCATTTTTTTTCTTGTTTACCATGTGGGTTTGTGAGTTTGGGTATCAGAATTGGAGACCTTCTTTTGTTGCTCCATTGCTGAATTGGGGTGTTTGCATAGGTGGGTTTAATCCCAAATTGCCGAACACCAAAGAATGAGGCCTCAAATTCCTTGTCAGATATGCATGAACAAGGTGTATTTGACTGTGGGTTCAAACCCAATAGGCAAAAAATCCTGTTTCAGATCTCTTCTTGGATAAGCATGGGATGGGTATTTTTAGCAGTGAGTTAAACCCCAATAAACAAAACCAAGTCCTTTGTCTGATGATTTGGACGGTGTGGGACTTATCTGAAGAGGGTCACTGAATTGTTGTGCTTCTTTGGTTTGGAGTTGGTTGCAATTCCAGGGCAGACCTTTTACGTAATCTTGTCATTTGAATTTATTTAAGCATGGAAATGATGATTTAAATAATCTAGTCCTCACAAACTGATTTAACCTGCTCCAAGTCATAGCCAGTATGTTGTAATCAACTTTCAATAGAAATGCCTTGTTATAGCAGTTGTGTGGTTACTCTTTCTGATTTATGCATTTAAAGTATTTATTTTGTTTCGATCTATTAGTTGGTCATTTGAATTATGGTATTAGTTATTTTTTTTTGTTTAGGTTTTTTAAGTATTTACCTTCTGTTATTGTTGCATGTAGGCAATATTGATAATACGTTTATTTGTGATTTGTTAGCATCATTAAGTCCTTTACATGTCCAACACCACACGCTGCCCTAAGTTGTGCTGTTGCATCACAAGTAATAGATGCAAAATTGACAAGTGCAAAAGTGAGAAATAAAGTTAATTGACCTGAAAAATGTAAAAGCCTATGGTGGATCAATGATATAGACTCTGATAGAAAGCTTCACCTATAAATACTACAAAAAGACTATATTGGAAAATGTATTAGAGTATACATTGTTCACCAAAACTCTACACAATAAATTCTGCTGCCACCAAAGCAATCTGGTAACCTGAGTCAGCAACTAGCATTGTAGCAATGTGATAACCAGTGGAACTCAGTAATGTGGAACAACAGGGACTAGAGTGATATATCAAAACATTAAAGTGACTAGAGTGATATAACTCAGCAATGAGGAACAACAAGAGCAATATGTGTATGATATTTGTGGGTTGTGGAGATGAATGTTGTTGTATGTTGTTGTTTGTAGCTAGGCTCTTGTTTGTGAGATAAGAGTTGGGTGTTTGTTTGTTGGGTTTTTGTAGATGCTTGTGAAGGTATTTGAAAGGGTTAGATGAAGTGTGAAAAAAGCTCAAAAGCACAAGACTGGAACAAATGCAAATGACAACTAGATGAAGATGTTACAATCATCTCAACCTTTGCATTGGTTGGTAATTATTTGCTATTTGTAAATTGAGGAATCGAGGGAATCAAATGGTGTCATTTACTGACATTCTTCCTTTCTATTTGCAGGATAAGAGTGCCCGGAGCAACTTTTGAAGCAAAGAACCAGAAGAGATTATATGTAACTTGAGCACGATTTCTTCAACTATGGAGTGATAGTTTTAAATTTGTGTTTTTTTTTTAAGGTGGGGTTCATTTTCCCCCAACTGTTTTGTTGGGTTGGGTTTATTTTGTTGAAGGATGTTTGAATATTAATATGAAGTGGAATGAATTTTCTTGTTTTATTTTTTTGGTGGTTTTGGAATGGAAATGGATGTTGGTGTGTAGTAGATTTGGTCTTCGATGATAGAATTAACAAGTTCAATTTCTCCATATGACATGGATGGGAAGTTGTAATAATGTACTGTTGTATATACAGGAAAAAAAAATAAAAAATCAAATGAATAAAAAAATAAATATTGATTGTGGTAATTTTTAAATTGTTTACAAGTTACATGCCATATTTTGATGAAAATGATTGTAGTTTTCAAATGATAAGAGATTATGATGGTATGGTATGTGTGTAGATGACATATTTTGATAAAAATGTGCATAAGTTTATTTTTTACATAATGATAGAAGATACCCCTCTAGAAAGAGGCAAACCCTGCTAAAAATAGGTAAATAGAGGGCATACCAAACGGTCTATTTGAAGTAGACTCGTTCATTACCAAACACATTTTTTTGTTCTAGGATCTTTTTTTTATAGATCCTTTTTTAATAGCTCTATTTTGAATGGTCGGTCAAAAAAAGAGTAAAGATGCCAAACAAGGCTCCAAGACAAGTTCTTAAAATCAACATGTAATGAAAATGAGCTCAATCCATTAGAATGTATCCCTCCCATTGAGCACAACTCAGCATTATATAAAACAGGGGATAGTTTTCAGAAATTCCAGTGACGCAGTGACCACGCCATCCCCTCAAGGAGGTGACTCATGAGTTGAAGTCCTAAAGGTAGCAATATATGATAGTTGAGATCAACGAGACCACCAGATGGGTCTTGAATGAGGAGAGCATTTTACAAAAGACAAAGGTCTCTTCATTAATACATAATCCAAAATTGTAATAAAGGGAGTGGAGAACAGCATAATATTGACACGGATGAAAAGGAAAGAGAAAGAAAGAAAGAAAGAAAAAAACCCTATGAAATGTTGATATTAACGAAGTGAGCGATTAGAAATAAGAATGAACAATATAAGCTTCTTAAATTTTGAGAACAAGACTCTCCAGGTTGATGTTCCCCACCTATAATGAAAACTTTCCATGACCTGTAAAAATAGTGCATCATTTTCAATACCAATATTAAAATATAATAATAATAAAGAAACTAAAAGATGAACCATATATTGCAGAAAAACACCTTAAATTTGCTTTTAGAATCAGTACACATATATAGCAACTAGTGCAGATAAGGCAATGAGCTAATCCACTTGTAGCCCACGTGGCGAGGCATCTCCCTATCCACAAATACAACTGGGATCGATCCTTGGGTCTGTTTGATAGGGGATTGGGTGTTGAGTATATGTAAGAGTTAAAAAAATAAAAAAACAGCACATACATTTTCTATTATCGCAGTTCTTCAAGAATATGCATTGCCTGGTCAAGGGTAGTTTCCACTTATGGGCCTACCCCATGGCTTTAGGTCAGGAGCCTCACAAATGATAAAAGTGCTTGCCTAAAACACCAAAGAATACTATGATTGGGAATTAGGCATGTTTCTATAGAGAAGACTCCCGCTCTCACCATACACCATACAGGGATCGATCCCTAAGTGGGTAGGTTTCGATAACTGCCCTAGGCCATTAGGCCAAGTAGGGGGGAAAACAAGAAGAATAATACTAAATTAGAACAATATTGATCAATATTCAAGAAAAGAATCTTCATTACAAGAAAAATTCTAAAGATTACGGCTGTGATTTACAGCTTCCATGGAGCACAGTTACCCAGTTTGGAGTCACTAGGAGTGTATCTTTTCTGGACGAACAATTTCATGACAATCTGCCTGAGGCAGCAAGATAGAGGGTAATAAGGGACACATTTCTCCATCCACTACACATGACAGGTAGCTATCTTTTAAATTCAGATCCTTTACCTCTAAATTCCTTGTATCGTTGACCTAGAATCTAACAGTTTCATCATTGAGGATTCCATATCTGTATTCATCTTATTGTTTTTTTTTTTTTTTTTTTTTTTTTTTTTTTTTTTTTTGGGGAAAGGCATTTAACATCTTATTACATTGACAGAGTTTTCTCTGTGGCTTCCTTTTTCTCTACTTTATCTCATAGTCCAGCCCCCTCCAGACGATGGTCCTCTCTTTGGAAGATTTAAGGCTCTTGGCTTGCCATTCAAGGAAGAATTCTTACTATGAACAACCTTTGCCGGTGTAAGATGATTGTCATCAATGCTTGCTCCCTTTGTCTCACTGTCGAGGAATCAGCAGACCACCTTCTCATCCATTGTGATATGAAAAATGCATTATGGATTGGCTTCTTGGAGAATTTGACTGCTGTTGGGTGCTCCCTCAGTCCTTCATAGGCTTGTTTGACGCATGGACCTGCCAATCTCTTTCCACCGAAGGAAAGAATTTGTGGCATTTATCCTTTTTGGAGCGCTCATGGACAATCTGGCGAGAGAAACTGCAAATGTTTTGACGGTATTGCATCCACCCCTGAAGATATCATGCACAGTATGAAATTCGTCACCGCTTTTTGGGCTTCTATCCACCTGAAAATAAAAAGTTGAGGACTTTAAACAGAGTTTGTCATGCAAAAGGCCCATGTCTTGCAAATCCATGGGCAAGCCTTCTCTAATAAAGCATCATGCAAATCCATGGGCAAGCCTTCTCTAAAAAAGCATCTCTCCACGCTCAGAGCCCTCACCACCACTGACACAGCGCTCCACTCTTTCTGCACAGCCTCTCAAACTTCCATACAATCCAAACATCATTTCCTTCACCTCTGCAACACTGGAAGCTTAAAAGAAGCCTTTGAAAGATTCACATCCAATATCTGGACAGACCCATCTCTCTTTACCCACCTCCTGCAAGCTTGCATACCCAAACAGTCCCTTTCTCAAGCCAAACAGCTCCACTCCCTCATCATCACCTCTGGCTCCTCTTCAGACAAGTTCATCTCCAACCATCTCCTCAACATATATGCTAAATGCGGAGAATTGAGTACTGCAGCAATGTTGTTCGATGTAATGCCAAGGAAAAATGTAATGTCCTCGAACATTTTGGTTGGTGGGTACATTGCAAATGGAGAATTGGAGACTGCACGCAAGCTGTTTGATGAAATGCCTGAGAGAAATGTCTCGTCGTGGAACGCTATGGTGACAGGTTTGGTACAACATGGGGTTAATGAAGAGGGTTTGGAGTTGCTGTTTCAGATGCAGAGAGTGGGACTGAGGCCTGATGAATTCACTTTGGGAAGTGTACTGAGAGGGTGCGCGGGGTTGAAGGCGCTTGAATGTGGCATGCAGATTCATGTCTATGTGATAAAATCTGGGTTTTGCTTGAATTTAGTAGTGGGGAGTGCCCTTGCTCACATGTATATGAAATGTGGGTGTGTTGGAGAAGGTGAGAAGGTTTTTGAAGGGATGCCTGTACATAATGTAGTTGCCTGTAATACAGTTATTGCAGGAAGGGCTCAAAATGGGTTCGCAGAGGGAGCATTGGATCAATTCATTCTGATGAAGATGGCGGGATTGAGACCAGATCAAATCACATTTGTGAGCGTTATCAGTTCTTGTTCTGAATTGGCCACCCTTGGACAAGGCCAGCAGGTTCATGCACAGTTGATCAAGGCCGGAGTCGATTCCGAGGTGTCTGTGAGAAGTTCCCTTGTTAACATGTATGCAAAATGTGGGTGTTTGGACGATTCCTTGAGGGCGTTCTCGGAATCCACAGATTCAGACATTGTCTTATGGAGTTCAATGATTGGAGCTTATGGGTTTCATGGATGTGGGCAGGAGGCAATCAAGCTGTTTGAAAGGATGGAGAGGGAAGGCATGGAGCCAAACGATGTTACATTTCTAGACTTGCTCTATGCTTGCAGTCATAGTGGATTAAAGGACGAAGGAAGATACTTATTTCAGTTGATGAAAGAAAAGTATGGGTTGCCACCCAGATTAGAACATTACACTTGCATGGTTGACCTTCTTGGGCGATCAGGCTATCTAGATGAAGCAGAGAGCTTGATTAGATCAATGCCTGTTAAACCTGATGCAGTTATTTGGAAGACTTTGTTATCAGCATGTAAGATCCACAAAAATGCAGAGATGGCTAGAAGGATTGCAGAAGATGTTCTTAGGTTTGATCCTAAGGATTCAGCTCCTTATGTCTTGCTTTCAAACATCCATGCATCTGAACAAAAATGGGGAGAAGTTTTAGAGGTGAGGAGAGCTATGAAAGATAGGAAAGTGAAGAAAGAGCCTGGAATAAGCTGGTTCGAGGTAAAAAATCAGGTGCATCAATTTCGTATGGGAGACCGATCCCATCCAAGATGGAGGGAGATAGATGATTACCTGAAAGAACTAGCAGCTCGGATGAGAGAATCTGGATATGTGCCTGATAGTGCATCTGTTTTACATGATATGGAGGATGAAGAGAAAGAACACAGCCTGGCTCATCACAGTGAGAAGCTGGCAATTGCATTTGCACTTCTCAGTGCCCCACTAGGTGTTCCGATCCGAGTTATGAAGAACTTGCGTGTCTGCAATGACTGCCATGTTGCAATCAAGTTCATATCGCAGATTGTTGCTAGGGAAATTATTGTGAGAGATGCCAGTAGATTTCACCATTTCAAAGAGGGGAAATGTTCTTGTGGAGATTATTGGTGAACTTTGCTGCTTTTGCAAGTAGAAAAGTAATTGTATCATTAGTTGGAATATCATGCATACTTGCTATGCGTCTGTTAGAATAAACACCATGTGAATTGGTGAAAGAGATGTGAGTTATTTATTCACAATTTCCAGTTGGGTGCTTATTTTTTGCATCAATTACTACTCCACGTTCAAGATCGATATTATTTTGTTGCAAGAATTAGTTCCATTCAAGATTTTGAGAAATTTCGAGCAAGGGACGTGTAAGTTTTGTTTATGAATTCCTCAAGTATTCTTCTTGATGTTTTAAAACTATTTTAGCTTGATGTTTTAAAACTATTTTAGCAGTGTAAAGCCCACTCTGTTTATCTATTCCTCATTTTTGTCAACTATCTATTGCTGCCCACATTTGTGTGTCAATTCAATTGATCTTACAATCATAACCCTATATTCTGGATAATTTGGCAGTATAGGTTCACTAAATCTGTCAATTTCACATTAGGAGTTTGATAATCTTGGTAGTCTCAATACTTTCCCATAAAAAAAAGAAGTAATATAAACAGAACTAAGATATGTTACACTGCAATGAATTTGAATAGATAATACAAAAGCAAATATGATTGGCAATCACAAATCAGCCACCGATGTAACTTAGTTTTAGCCTGTGCTTAAAAAGGCTGCTGATTGTGGAAAGGCAGTAACTCCTTTGAGAACATATGTGGATGTGTTCTCTGTCTTGGAATCAGAGGTCCTTTTACAGCCACATTATCATTCCTCTGTATATTTAGTTATTACCCTTTCATGGGAGTCTATTATCTTAATAGCCTGCTCTTTTGTTGCAAGTTTTAAGCAGGGTATAAGAGCACTGTACTCAACACAACCAACAAAACAAACAAATACCAGCACAAAACCAACTACATATTAGAAATAACAAGAGCTTCAGCACTAGTCACCTAATTCTTAGCCAACCATCTGCCACTTCATTTGCGGATTGAAGAATGTCGTCTGGCTTATGTTCTTCATGTAGCATTGAAACCGAATGACCGCGAAATTATGTTGATACTTCCACATATTATGTGTAACGTAGGAGACATCTCTATTTATCCTTGGGGAATTTTTAGAAATACCACTTCTTAGCTTTCAATTCTCCTCAGTGCCTATTCTATCTGTACTTGAAACTGTTTTTTCTTCTCCATATTACTGTATCTTTAGAGTCAATAAATTTTTTATAAGGAACTACTAAATTGAAGCAACAGTAAGGAAATAAGAAAATCTATAAGGTAACTTCAAGAAATGTCATTTCAATCAAATGTTAATGGCACAAATTTACATATATTGTACTTTCATTTCTATTTATCCACACATTTAACTTGTGAGGTGCACTGCATATGTATCCTCTCTCTCTCTCTCTCAGGTTTTAAATAGGAAGATTGTAATCATTCAAAAAAAAAAACTTCAAGTATTTTAATCTGTTCTTATTAACTAAGAATAATGGCAATATTAAAGGCTAAAAAATGATGGTGAAACACTAAGATGATGATGGTTATTATCATTTTGTTCAAGGTTTTGCTTAATGTATGATAATCATATAAACAAACAAGTTATTATCATATATTCTGTCTAACTCATGTGCACAAAAAAAAAAAAAGAAAAAAAAAAAAAGAGGAGTTCCCAAGAGAATAATAGAGACAAGAATGGCTAAGTTACAAGAGGTAAACGTCATCTTGATCAAAGCCTTATCCATCTATTTAGTAATTACAACTGCCCTTGTAAGTTTTCCTTCTCCATTTGACCCTATGTGAAGCATACCTCTTTGTAACTCCACAATCTAACATGTCTTTCTGCAATGATTGTATTACATTTACCATTAAAAAATCACTATATTAATTTTAAAAAGATACAACACAATGCAAGTTAACATCATAAATAAACATTGGTCATTGAGTTCCATCTTTGGTCACACTTGCATTTTGTAAAAGAACATGACTGTAGCTGCATTTTTATTTGGGTAGAGTACAGCTATGATTTTTTATAATCATTATTGCACAAATTTCTTTTAGGAGATGTGCCATACGCCAAGGATAACCAGTAACCACAGAAAAGTAGATGCCCATTTGATTGTTCCATGCCAAGTCTCCCTCGACAATTGCCACTACATCACGTAATCTTACTCAAGCATAGGCATAACACCAGCTCCATGGAAGAGGAACCTTGAGTTGGCCCTGTAAAGATCTGAACAGGGGCACCCACCCTGTGTATTCCTTGTGCAACTTCAGTACCTTGCTCTAATATATTCTCATGATGCACTACCATCGAATTTAAGTATCTGCAGCTGAGGAACCCAGAGAAAGTGGGGCTTCTCCAAGTGACTTCTGAAGTTAAAACACCTAGCCTAAACTCTAAAGCATTTGAAGAACAGTGACATGATTTTTTTTTTTTGCAAACTGACAACTTTTTAAATTGGAATATCTTTTTATATATTCATAGAATTTGATTTTAGCGCCTTAAATGTGTTGGGTTTGGTTTATGTTTATGCTGATGGATATGACTATGGTGCAGCGGGTGCCATACCATCGTTTAGGGTATGTCGATGAAAGACTTGAGGTCAGTGTACAATTTGTTGTTCTACTGCTTGTCAAAATATCTCAAACATCAGAATTGAACTTATTATTGTCTTTATCTCTATACTGCTATATTTTTTCCTGTCTCTGTATTGAAAGTTTTTGAAATAAAATAAAGACAACATTGAAGAAGATGCGGTGGAACTAACAACTTCGTCAATTCTAATATATTAAAGCCAAGGGTTTCGGCTTTAATTTTGACAGTCAATTATTCCCCACCTATCTCATGCAAACTAACTACTTTATCTCTTTATCGAAAATCACGTCTACTCCCCACTTTTCCATTTCTGCAGGAACTCCCTTTCTACCCAAACTCTACCATTTCCTTTCTACTCCAATTAGCCTCTTTCCTTTCTATGCCATTAGCTCTTAGATTACATAAACATCTACTCTCATAATCTCCTCTTCTTTTGCCTTCTTTCTAAAATTTATGGATATTTTTTTAATGCATGAATATTTAACTTGCAATGGTGGCCGTACCTGTGCTAAACGCGAGTTATTATGCTAGTCTCTGTATTGCTAAAGTGAGCAGCCTTATTCGCCTTCCTTTTTTGGCACAAGAAAAAATTAAGTAAAAAAAATATTGTATTAGACTAGACTCCCTCTCTTGTAAATATTGATCATCACATTATTATTATTATTTGATAAGAATCTTAATAAGCTTCAGAGTTGTTACTATGTTCTTTAGTGGATGGTGGCACCATGGTTTAAAACCCAGACTCGGGACCTGACTCGCCCAGGGCTGATTCCTAGCAACTCGGCCATCTCAAGCGAGTCGGACCAGCCCTCATTTCAGTGCTCAAAACCAAAAAAAAAAAAAAAAAGATTGAGATGGATGGAGGTGCTGGGCTTGCCACCAAAACCCATCTGGGTTAAAGTTAAAGGAGTTCCTCTACAGGCTTGGCAAGAAGGGGTGTTCAGGCTCATAGGTGACTGTGTTGGGAAAACAGTGGAAGTAGATGCTAGAACCCGAGAAAAGGAGGTTCTCAAGGAAGGGAGGGTGCAGATTCTGCCCAACAGTTCCACCATACTGCCTTTGCAGGTGCTAATTTGGGTGGATGATCAGAAGTTCATGGTGTCTATGGAGAAGGAGGAAGAAGACAATCTGGAAGGGGAAGAGGCAAGACAAGGGATGAGAAGGAAGGAGCAGAAGGAGGTTCCTAGTTGCAGTTGCAAAGCTCAACAGTGTTTGTTGGAGGAAGATGGTGACATCAGTAGCCCCATTTCAAATTTCAAAATGCCCGCCTTTTCGCTGGAGAAGGAAGGGCCAGTCTCGAATCAGGTTGTAATGGACTAGGATGGTCATTTGGGCTGCCACTCACTTAAAGCCTGTGGATTGCATCGTGTTGGGGCTGGAGGATCTGACGAAAATGATTAGTGTTTTAAAGGGCTAGGGCTCGTTTCAAGGGCTAATGTCGAAATTGAAGGAGGAGAGCTGGAGCTCCTGCCAAGTAAGGCGAAAGAGTATAAGGAAATAGCGACATGGCCAGACGACTTCGACACAGAGGGGAATTTCACCAACGCAGAGGCGGCTACCATCTAGGGAAGCTCCGTCGATGGAGAAGAAAGCGAGTAGTTAGTCGAGGACTCAAGGGCTTTGGTAGACACAATCAAATGTTCGCTAAAGAGGGAGTTATCAAGGGAATGGGCCTCGACATCGAGAAGCACCTTCGAGACAGGAGCATAAAAAAGGGAGCACATAGAATAACAAACCAGAGGGGGAAGGGATAAGAGAGCCAGCGATCTGTAACAGTGGCATTAGGGAAGGGAGATGGCTGCCGATTAGGGAAGAAGGATGATGCCCTAGTCCGAACCCTTACCAGAGATTCGGAGGGCTGGATCTCCATTCTACAGAAGCGAGAATGCAAGCAACTTGCAACACGGGGATCCAGGTCAACTCCTCTTGGTCAAGGATCAAAGTCTCAGCAAGCCATCGAATCCCAGGGAACAGAGAGAGCTCTCACCTTTTGCCAAGAGCAATGGATTACTGAGACAGGCCCAGGTATGTTTGGTTTTGGAGGGTTTTCTGGGGAAGGGGATGACCTCAACAGTCTCGAAGGGAGTTCCTTTGGGGAAGATGATAAGGCTGAGTCGCAGTGGACACCCCAGGAATCAATGTGGCAATTCTGTGGGAGTAACAGTAGAGGGATCAGAAAATGGAGGGAATCCATTAGTAAAATTTGTACAAGCCAGGGAGAGGCAAAACCGAGAAGAAAGGGAGGGCAACAAGTCCACAAAAAAGGGGAACTATGACAAGGCTATCCGGGGGGGGGGGGTTTGCTCTTCCTCGTTCTAAATGAAGGTGCTTTCATGGTATGTCCGCAGTCTTGGGGGAGTCGCGCGCACACTGATGGTAAAAGAAATGGTTAGAAGTCAGAAGGCTCAAATAGTTATCCTGTAAGAATCCAAATTGAAGGAAGCCTCTGAAAGAGCAGTTAAAGAAGTATGGGGAAGAAGACAGGTTGATTGGGTTGCTGCAGAAGCAGTGGGTGCTTCAGGAGGGCTGCTGACTCTTTGGGACACAGGGTCAGTGTCTGTGGTTAGAAGTTTTCTCCCTCAGTTCTGGTGGAGGACCTTCTGAACTCCAAAAAATGGCTTCTCACCGCGGTGTATGGTCCTAATAACAGTTAGAGAAGGGATGAGTTCTGGAAAGAGCTGGACATGATAAGGGGAAGATGGAGTGGTGCGTGGTGTATTGGTGGGATCAGATTCCCAAGTGAAAAACGAGGGAAAATCTAACGGGTGAAATGAGACGCTTCTCTGACTGGATCAACTCTCACTCTTTGGTGGATTTGCAATTGGGTGGAGCTTCATTCACTTGGTCGAACCACCAAAGCAATCCGACTATGTCCAGGCTGGATAAATTTTTGGTCTCCACAGATTGGTTGGATATCTACCTGGGGGGTCTCCCAGATGGCTTTACCTAAGCCAGTTTCAGATCATTGCCTGATTTTGCTACAATCAGAAAATGAAAGATGGGGACCTTCACCCTTCCGCTTCGAACTAATGTGGCTAGAGGAAGAGCATTTCCGTAAGTTGGTTCAAGAATGGTGGGAGGAGATTAGAGTGGAAGGATGGGCGGGTCATAGACTGGCTACAAAACTAAAGCTGCTGAAAATCAAAATGAAGGAGTGGGCAAAGGAGCACTTTGGGGACGTGAATCTCCAAAAGTCAAAGATTCTAGCAGATATCCAAACTTTAGATGGGAAGGAGGAAAGTGATCAGCTGTCCAGTGATGAAGAAAAAAAAAAGGTTGGAGCTAAAAGATGATTTTCAAAGAAAAGTGAGGGAGGAGGAGATAAGATGGAAACAAAGATATAGATAATTGGCTAAAAGAAGGGGATAAAAATACAAAGTTTTTTCATGGTATGGCTTCATCGAGAAGAAAGGCAAATATAATTCAAAGTATAATGGATGATGGAAAAAGGCTGGAGAATAAGGATGAGATAATTTCCCACATAATAGACTACTTCCAATCGCTTTTCACTGTTGAAGGTTGGGAGAGACCTCATCTGGGAAATTTAGACATTGAAGGAATTGGAGAAGAAGAGGCAAAGTGGCTTGAAAGAAATTTCGAGGAGGAAGTTCGTCAAGCAGTCTTTGACCTTGCAGGTGACAAGGCTCTAGGCCCAGATGGGTTTCCGATAGCTTTTTTTCAGTGATTCGGGTAGATGTTGAAAAAGGATGTTATGGATTTTGTGGGTGAATTCTCGTAAAGGGGTAAATTGTCCAAAGGTTTGGGGGCTTCTTTCATTGCGTTAATCCCGAAGAAGGTAGGAGAACTTGGGATCAAGGATTGTAGACCGATTAGTCTCCTGGGAAGTCTATAAAATCCTCACCAAAGTTCTAGCACGGACAATGCAAAAGATTTTGCCAAAGATAATCTCTAACAAATAAGGTGTTTTTGTAGAAGGAAGGCAAATTTTGGATGACATCTTGGTGGCCAACGAGCGTGTGCATTCAAGACTCAAGGAGCGGAATCCGGGGATCATCTGCAAGCTAGATAGGGTGGACTGGAAATTTCTTCATTACATGTTAGGAAGAATGGGGTTTGGGGAAAAATGGCGGATGTGGAATCAGGAGTGCATTTCTTTAGCCTGGTTCTCTATTTTGGTGAATGGGTCTCCTAAGGGCTACTTCCAAGCTGCAAGGGGGCTAAGACAAGGGGATCCTCTCTCTCCTTTTCTATTCCTAATTGTAGCTGAAGTATTTGGAAAAATGATAAAGAAGGTAGTGAGTGTTGGTTTATTTGAAGGCTTCAGAGTGGCTCGAAACTCCCCAGAAATCAGCCACTTGCAGTATGCTGATGACACTCTTATATTCTGTGGAGCAGAAGAAGATCAAGTTAGAAATGTTAAAGCCACAATCCTATGTTTTGAAGTAGTGTCAGGCCTAAAAGTGAACTTCTACAAGAGTGAGGTGATTGGGATAAAATCTAAGAAGCCTTAGCTCCTCAAATGTTCTGAGATCTTGGGATGTAAGATTGGGAATCTTCCATTTTCGTACTTAGGCATGCCTTTGTGCTCGGGGCGGGTAACGAAATCTCTTTGGAACCTAGTCATGGAAAGGGTAGAGAGAAAGCTGTCTTCCTGGAAAGCTAAGTACCTATCTATGGGAGGAAGGGTTACCTTGATCAAATCTGTCCTATCGAACCTGCCAGTCTATTACTTCTCCATCTTTAGATGTCCGGCCTCAATGATAAAGAGGATCGAAAGACAGCAGAGAGACTTCTTATTGTTAGAAGATATGAAGGAGGAAGAAGAATGAGAAGAAGAAGAGTGGAGAGAAGGTCGTGCCAACACAGAGCATCGACTATCATATTTATATTGATATGATGCCTTAATCAAGGCTCTAATTAAGTAAAGATTACAAATTAGATACAAATCAAAATAACAAAAGAATGAAAAGAATCAATTATATCCTATACATAGAATGAGAGAAATTAGGGACTAAATTTAATCATGTACAGATTTGTGTATATCCCATGAATGGGCTTGGCACATGGGCTGGGCCGCTGGGCCTGTTATCTTCTACACTCCCCCTCAAATTGATGTGGTAAGTTTGAAAATATCAATTTGCAAGTTAGATCATGATGACGCAGTTTGGGAAGTGCTTTGGTGAAGATATCCGCCAACTGGTTAAAAGAAGATACATGAGGCAGAGTTTATCTTCTCGGTAACAACATGTTGACGGATGAAGTGACAGTCAATCTCGATGTGCTTTGTTCTTTCATGGAAGACCGGGTTGTTGGCAATTCTGGTAATTGTCCCCATGGAGAGGTGTGGAACTACCAACAAGAATACCCAATTCACACAGAAGGCGGCGGAGCCAGATAATTTCAGCACTGGCGGAGGACATCGCCCGATATTCTGCCTCAGCAGAAGACTTTGAGACAGTGGTTTGCTTCTTGCACTTCCATGAAATTAGAGATTTTCCAAGAAACATACACCAGCCAGTGGTAGACCTCCGAGAGTCCGGACAGCCAGCCCAGTTAGCATCCGCATAAGCTGATAATTGCAGAGAAGTATCAGAAGGGAAAAAGAGACCATGATGAAGAGTTCCTTTAACATAGCGGAGGATGCGTAAAGCAGCAGCAAGGTGCGGTTTGTGGGGATTACTAACAAACTGACTTATTGTGTGAACTGCATGAGAAATATCCGGCCGAGTCATAGTTAAGTAGAGCAAACTACCAACTATCCGCCGGAAAACAGATGGATCATCCAGGGGAGTGCCATCATTGGAACTGAGTTTGCTGTTCAATTCCAAAAGCGTATCGAAAGTGTTAGCATCATCAAGCCTGGCTGACGTGATCAAATCTTGCGCATATTTGCGCTGAAGGACCCTAATGCCGGATTTGTTACGCACAAACTCAAGCCGCAGAAAGTAGGTAAGAGGACCAAGATCCTTCATTTTGAAGTGGCGAGTAAGGTGGTGTTTGAGATCTGTAATGCCGGCAATATCATTTCCACTGATAATCATATCATCAACATAGACCAAAAGGAATGTGTAGCCCTTTGATGTCCATCTTAGGAAGATGGAACTATTAGAGTTACTCTGACGAAATCCGGCTTGAAGGATTGCTGCCCGGAACTTATCAAACCAAGCCCGGGGAGCTTGTTTAAGCCCATAAAGAGCTTTCCTCAATTTGCACACATGCTTTGGAGGACAAGCATATCCCGGTGGAGGTTTTAAATAAACAGTCTCGCGCAAGTCCCCATGTAGAAAAGCATTTTTGACGTCCATTTGCCATAGAGGCCAATTGCGGGCTGCCGCGACACAAAGAAGAGTACGAACGGTGGTCATTTTCGCCATTGGTGCAAATATTTCCTCATAGTCAATGCCATATTCCTGCTTATATCCCTGTGCAACCAATCTGGCTTTGTAACGATCAAGGCTCCCATCAGAGTGGACTTTGACAGAGTATATCCATTTGCTGCCAATCACAGAGGCTCCATCCGGGGCCGGTACCAATTCCGATGTTCAGTTTGCTTCAAGAGCTACTAATTCCTCGGTCATAGCATCCTGCCAGTAAGCAATCTTTGAGGCCTGTGAATATGAGGTGGGTATAGGAGTACTATCTAAGGAAGTAAAAAGAGCAGGAAAACCATAGCGGTTAGGGGCAACAGAAGGACGACTAGAGCGTCATAGAGAAATGGTGCTATCAGAAGGAGTGTCATTACCTGAAGATGCAGTAGGCGGCGCTGGGAGAGAATCAGGAGAGGGAGTCGCCAGAGGAGGGACTTTGTTCCGCTGGACATAGACTTTGGGAAGAGGTGATGGAGACTCAGACTCCGAGAATTGTGGCAGATATGATACAACAATAGGATGACTATCCAAATGTAAAGAAAAGAAGGGAATATGTTCCAAGAAAATTACATTACGAGAGATGCGCATGCATTTTTCCAATTGATCATAACACAAAAATCCTTTATGTTCATTACTGTAACCCAAAAAGATGCATTTAGCAGCTTGTGGAGATAACTTTGTGCGCTCAGTCGGAGGAAGATGAACAAAACACAAGCAACCAAAAACACGTAAGTGAGTATGAAGGGGTTTGACCAAAGAGAACTTCATAAGGAGTAGTCTTTCCTAGAACAATGCTGGGAAGACGGTTGATAAGATACACAGCAGTCTGTGCAGCATAACACCAAAATTTGGGAGGGACTAAGGATGCAACCAACAGAGTACAAACAGTTTCAAGAATATGTCTGTTCTTTCTTTCCGCAATCCCATTTTGCTGAGTATGCGGACAAGATTTTTGGTGAAGAATTCCTTTATCAGAAAGGAAGGTAGAGAATTCATGAGACATGTACTCTCCACCGGAATCTGATCTAAGAATTTTGATTTCTTTCTGAAATTGGGTGTGGACCATGTTATGAAATTTTTGAAAGATAGAGAAGACTTCAGATTTCATGCACATAAAGTAAATCCAAGTATGACGAGAACGGTCATCAATAAAAGTCACATAGTATGTAAATCATGTCCTACTCAAGGTAGGAGCAACGCCCCAAACATCTGAATGAATAATGTCAAATGATGCCAAAGCACGAGCATGATGAACAGGAAAAGGCAAAATATGACTTTTACTTAAGCAACAAGTTTCACACTTTGATTGAGATAAAGAAGACATCATTTTATTATCAATAGTAGAATCCAAACAACCAAATTTAAACAATGAAAGCAAATGCGCATTATTCAAATGACCAAGACGTTTATGCCAAACAGTCCACAATGTATTGAAATTAGAAGAAGAAGCAAGGAAAGAATGATGTCCAATGTCTAACAAGAACAAGTGCCCATGTTTACTCCCCGTCGCGATCACCTTCCCAGTTTGCCGCCCCTGTATAACACAACTAGAGGAAGAAAGGTGAACAAGATAGCCATCATCTATAAGTTGTCCTACAGAAAGTAGATTGGCTGATAATCTGGGAACAAAGTAAACATTGGGAAGGGTGATGGACTGACCAGAAATACAAGATAAAGTAATGGTACCAACTCCCGAAATGAGTAGTTGATCCCCATTAGCAGTGGTTATTTTCTCTTTTCCAAGGTAACAGTGGGAATCTGTAAAGCTATGAGCTACAGATGTCATGTGAATCTAAAAACCATGTGGAAGAGGTAATAGGAGAAGAAAGAGAAGCAGAGGAATGAAAAACAGGAGATGCTATATGAGAATGAGTGTGATACCGACCGCCAGAGAAGCCCATTGATGCATATGCAGAGGTAACCGTGCTCTGGATCAGTTCTTGAATCTGAGCAGGAGTCATGGAAACAGCCCCAGATGAAGTGCTTGCTGCATCGGATGATGGTACTTGAGCCTGGAATGCATAAGGAAGATTTTGTCTTGGCAGATGGGAGGGAGGCTTTTTAGGCTGCGTCTCATTCCTTCGCTGGAGGCTGAGGCAGTTATCAATAAGATGACCAGACCTCTTGCAGTAACGGCAAACCAACTTCTTGCGGCAATTCTTGGCAATATGACCAAAGCCTTTGCATTCAAAGCATTGAGTGGGCTTTGGATTGGGGGTTGCTAGAAGAGCAGAGTCAGCCGGAATGGGTGCAAGGAAGGCCTTCGGTTCTTCAAGAATAGCCCGTTGGGAGGTGAGACGAAGTTCTTCGCGAAGTACTTCTTGAAAGCAGGTATCAAGATTAGCCGACAGTTCTCGGTTCATGAGGGCAGACATTCAAATTCTGGTTGGAGATTCATAAGGAACTGGCTAATGTGAGTTTTTTCTTGGAGTTTAAGAGCCTCGAAGAGAAAGTCAGGAGAGACTGTCTGAATCAACATGGAATCCCGTTCGGTCCATAAGGTGAGGAAGCCATTAAAGTATTCCTGCATAGATCGATCCCCTTGAGTAAATTTGGCAATTTCACTATCTAAGTGAAATTTCCGGGCTTTGTTGGTTTGATGGTAGACCTTCTTGAGGTGAGCCCACATATCTGCTGTTGAATTATATGCTTGAAGAGCTACGGTAAGGGAGGGATCAATGGAGTTCAGAATCCAAGTAATCACCTTGGCATTTTCCTTGGACCAGGTGGCTATGGCTTTGGAGTCCGTGGTGCTTGGAGTGGGAGGTTTTGTAACCGTTCCATCCAGATAACCAAATAGCCCCTGTCATTCTACGAAGTTCTTCAGATGGAAGGACCAGGCCATATAATTTTGCCCATTAAACTTAACGGGGATAACATCATATTTTTCCATGATAAAAAAGCAGTAGTAGCAACAGTAAATCAACAAGTCAGCAGTTTTAAAGAAGACAAAGCAGCCCTCAAATCAGAAATCAGCAGTAACTAGTAGTTGATGAAGCATCCAAACAGTAACCAGCACATAAAGGTGGCAGTTTTAAAGAAGAAAACAGCCCTCAGGTCAGAAATCAGCAGTAACTAGCGGCTGATGAAGTGCCTGTTTTGTCAATAAAACAGCCCAGACGTCCTGAAATTTGGATGCAGGATCCCTGCGTGGGGCCCACAGATTGATCTGATTGAGAATCAGATTAGAGGATAGAGACCAGTATCAATTTTCCTTTCCAGCAGTACAGGTCTCATCAAGATTCATTCAGAATCCAGGATTTTATGCGGTTGAGATGAAAACTATTTCAAAAAGTTTGATAAACACAAGACAGATCAAAAGGCCTACCTCTGATCTCTGAAAAACTACTGAAAAAATCTCCAAAAAGACTAGGAGAGATGGACGACCAAGGCTGGAGTGAAGCTTGTGGATTGTGAGATGATCGTAGGTGGGCCACTATTGATCAGATGAGGGAACAGCCTCGACTTGCTTTCCCAAAGCACAGATCCTTGATCTGTGTTTCTTCCAAGTAGCGTCGATGTCAGAATAATGAGGCCTCCAAGATGTTATGGCTCTGATACCATGTTAGAAGATATGAAGGAGGAAGAAGAATGAGAAGAAGAAGAGTGGAGAGAAGGTCGTGCCAACACAGAGCATCGACTATCATATTTATATTGATATGATGCCTTAATCAAGGCTCTAATTAAGTAAAGATTACAAATTAGATACAAATCAGAATAACAAAAGAATGGAAAGAATCAATTATATCCTATACATAGAAGGAGAGAAATTAGGGACTAAATCTAATCATGTACAGATTTGTGTATATCCCATGAATGGGCTTGGCACATGGGTTGGGCCTGCTGGGCCTGTTATCTTCTACACTTTTGGCATGGCACAAGCTTAAAGAAGCTTCACTTGGTAGATTGGGAATCCATTTTCAAGCTGAAGGAAGAAGGAGGGCTAGGAATTAGACCCCTGAAGAAGATGAACCAAACCCTTCTGGGTAAATGGTTGTGGAGGATCGGAGATGGTTCTCGAGGCCTTTGGAGATAGGTGCTGGAAAGGAAATACAATCTTCCAAGGCATGGATAGGATGTCAAAGATCCCCCTTCGAACTCCTCTCCTATTTAGAAAGGAATCATCTCAGTAAAGAAACTCTTCATGGAGAACATTAAGTACCAAATTGGTTCTGGGGAGAAAACCCTTTTTTGGACAGATAGGTGGGCTGGTGAAAGGGTGTTGTGTGATCAATTCCCTGACTCTTTTAAGTGTGCTCACGCCAAGGATGCCACAGTCAGTTCTTATATGAGCACAATTGGAGGGTAGGTGGTTTGGGCTCCCACTTTTAGGAGGAACCTGAAGGATCATGAAGACCCTCCTTAACTCCCTAAATTGAATACTCATTCATATCAATAGAACAGATGCTAGGGTGTGGATAGCCTCTAAGAATGGACCCTTTTCTGTCTCCTCTTTCTTCAAGGCTATCCTAAGCAATCCCAGGGAGAAGAGTGGGCTGTATGGAATTTGGAAGTTGAAAGCTCCTCCAAGGGTGCTGGCTCTAAGAAAGAGGATTCCTACCATAGATCTTTTAGGGCATGTTTGTGTAACACTTTTCCGCGGAAAAGTTTACGGTTTTCCGCGGAATACCCATTTTTCCGGCGTTTGGTGCGAAACAATTCCGCGGAAATGTTTTCCTACCTCGTCAGCATTTTCCTTGATAATTATGGAAATGGGTTTCCCATGGAGGGGTATGGGAAATGGTTTTCCTCGGAAAACTTCTCCCTCTTTTCCTCACTCTTGTCCATTTCAACCCAAAAACCCTATAACTCTTTCATTTTTTTATTTCTTTATATAAATTATTATTTAATGTTAAATAAATAATATACATGTTATGTTATTTTCTTCAAAAAATTATATCACCAAATAAGAAATTTTGATTTTCTATAAGGAATCCACAGCCGCACCAAACAACATCTGCACCAATTCAATGAGGAAACTCTTTTTGCACCAAACATGAATTTCTAAATTCTACGGAAATCCTTTTCCGAGGTTTTCATTTCTATGGAATTTGCTGACGTGGCAATTTCCTCTTTCCGCGGAAAGGGTGTGTACACAAACGTGCCCTTAAGAAGGAGAGGGATGACGATTCTGAATGGCTGCCCTATGTGCTTGAGGGACGAAGAATCTGTGGGCCATCTCTTGCTATTTTGTAAATCTGCTCATGCAATTTGGATGTCTATAATTTGCGAGTTTGGCTTCAGCTGGGTCCTTCTCTCTCTCTCTCTCTCTCTCTCCCACCGAGCTCTTCCAAGCCTGGAAGGCCCCAATTGGGAACCCAGAGGCAAAATGATGTGGCGGCTGTCTTTTTTGGCGGTGATTTGGACAATTTGGAAGGAAAGAAACTCAAGATGTTTTGAAGAATTTACATCGAATGATAGCAGGCTGGTGGAGAAAACAAAATTTCTTGTAGCTCTTTGGGTTTCTATTCTCCCTTTAGAGGATACTCTTTAGATCAAATTGTGTATCAATGGAAAGAGCTGGCCTTTTCTTAGGACTCTTTCTGTTTTTTCTGATTTTGTTGTCTTTTGCTTTTAGTACTTTTCTCTTGTACTGTTTGCCTTTTTTTCAATGAAAGTAACCATTCAAAAAAAATAAAAAATGAAGCATGTGAGATACTCCGGAGGATGCACATGCGAAATGTCATTTCATGGGCTGCAATAATTTCGGGGTGCACACAGAATGGAAGGAGTGAAGAGGCTTTGGAGCTCTTATCCATGCTTCATAGACTTGGAAATATGCCAAGCCATTTGAGTGTCACCAGTGGTTTGTTTGCCTGCGCTAATATTGGAGCTCTAGAAATGGGTATACAGATTTATGGTCTCACCATAACAACAAGGTCTCAATTCAATTCTTATGTTATGTTGGAAACGGTCTGATTTCAATTTATGCAAAGTGCAAAAATATGGAAGATGTTACTTAGGTTTATAGTATTAGGCCTGTAAAAAACATTGTATCGTGGAACTCTCTGATAGCTGGCCTATCTCAGGGTTGCATGTTGGAGGATGCCCATGTTACTTTTGAGAAGATGCCCAAAACACGATGTTGTGTCATGGACTGCAATGATATGTGCATATGTGCAAGCTGGCCTTGATATTGAGGCCTTGGAACCGTTTCTTGGAATGTTGGAAAGTGGAACCAAACCAAATCCATCTACAATCACTAGCCTTCTCAGTACTTGTGCGAACTTGGGTCATCCTAATGTTGGAAGCATTGTATCTACTGGAAGGGTTACGACTGGCAGTGCAGTCATGATTGCGGCAGCAAATAATCGGTCATGCCAGGTTCTTTGGAACTTGGTGGAGAAAATATTGTATTTGAGTATGTGGATCTTGATTAAGCTGCTGAGCGAACTCTTTTTTGTTGCTTTTGGACAAATGGTCAAATATATAGTGCAATATCACATCTTCTTGTGCATGAGGGCATCACAATGGAATCTCTGAAAAATATCCTTATGCTAACCTTGTGGGCAAGGTTCGTCAAAGGGGGCTGGAATGATATGTGACATTATCTAATCTCATCACATGCAGTGGGGCGCTTTTGCATGATTAGGGGTCTAGTGGGTCCTCACCTGGGTGTTGTTAATTCTCTTGTTGCTTTCAATTTTTATTTCTTTTGTTAGTTTGTATTAGTAAAAAACTTCCCATGCAGGGAGTTGGTTGAAACTGTACGAGTCTTGTAGAGTAGATTCTTAGGGAAGTGGGTATGTGCTGGAGTTTTCTGTATTTAGGTGGATTAACTCTCAATAAAAGCATTATCTGAATTTCAACACAAAACTCTTAGTTTATTAGGTGTGATCTCCCTTGTGAGATCATCTACTTTCTTTCTTCTTACCTTTGTGAGTAGTGCTTTTAGGCACCTGAGCACCATAGCTTGAGGTCACAGAAAATCACATATCAACGGTAAGGTCATCTTTCTTGATTTGACCGTGGAAGGTCAATGGGAAATGCAGGTGAGTATGAAACTGATTCTAGGGTTAGGCAAGATTTTGGATTTGAGAAATAGTCACAAGTGACTTTCTTTTTTCTTTTTTCCCCTGTTTTCTTACTTCTGTGATCTTGGGGAGAGTGGGTTTGTGGTTATTTCAAAATTCTAGATTAACTTTTGACACACACTCAATGGGGTTTGTGCGTCATTTTATTTGTCGCATAGAGAGACTTAAATTTGTAAAAAAGGTTGAAAAGGAGGTGGCATAAGTGCGTGTTTTCTATGATTTCTGTCTTTCCTGTTTTTGTTTCACTCACAGAGACGGCACCCAGATTGTTGCCTTGCCTCCGGGAATTCAAAATAGAAAAGAAATTTCTGGCCGGAGAAGCTTACTCCGGTAATTTTCATTCAAGTCTCTCCTCTCTGCTGTCCAACACAACTCAGAAATTTATGGGCCTTTTCTTTTTGTTGTTTTAATGAAGATGATGAGAGTTCTGTTCTGCCCTTTTACAGTCCTTTCAGACGCAAATAAAAGATTTCTGTATGATGTAGAGACCTACAACAGTGATGATGACGAAAATGTAAGTCGATCAATGCCTTAAAAAGTTATCTGCTTGTTCCAGCAATCTGTACCCCTCATAGCCCTGAAGAACTGAGAGTGCAAGAAACTAGATTTGAGAGCTTTTGTGTGGCAAAGGGAAGTTAAATTATACCTTTGATTTTAAGTGTTTGTGTCCAAATATCTACAGATAGATTATTTGCCTTATAATCATGTAGGTTGCTGAAATTCTCAATATCTTTTGCTTACTATGTGGGATCTTTTGTGATTCCCTTTAGAGGACAAAGAAGATAGTTACGAATTGTGGTGGGGAGCTTGATTGCATAAACAACTTCTTACAAATGGTGTATGTACCCATATCATTTTAATGACATTAATTGATTTTTGCTTCTATTGAAGCTACTATTGGGTGCAGTTATTCAATTAGTATTGAATTCATAGGATTCTTAAGCAAAGATGTTCTATCAAAGGATCTTTTTTTTTTTTCTTTTTTTCTTTTTTATTAATTTTTGGATTTTGTGATGGTCTGATGGATTTCAGATATGATGAAATGGGTATTCATTTTGTGTATTTTCATGTGTTTTGAAGGTGATTTTGGTTGATGGGTGTGATGGTGCAGAGTGGGTGTACTAGTGATGGTCTGATGGGTTTTGGATACGGTGAAATGGGTATTCATTTTGTGTATTTTCATATGTTTGGAAGGTACTTTTAGATTTTTCTGAATTCATAATGGTTTGGGGCTTCATTTGATTTTAGTTCTTAGAAGGGAATTGATTCTGATTTTTCTCTTCAAATTATAATGATTCGCTCTAGGTGGATGTACTAATTGAACTTTTCTTGCAGGTGAATTTCTGCCTGAAATCCCCCAAATAACATTAATAAAATATACAACAAGGTCTGCCTTTTCCTATCAAATTTTGTCCATCTGGTAATTCATGTTGTCCATGCTTGGATTTGGATATTCAATGTTTTAGCATTAATACATCTCAATGTTTCACACATGGAGGCCATTCTACGTTGTTCTTATCTTAGTATTAACGAGCTCACAATTTTTGTATCGATCAAGTACTACAACTTTTGGCCATTATCCATATTGATATTCTTTAAATTTTTAGACTATAACCTAAAATGAACTCTATTCCTACCGCCATTTTATATGCTATTTTTTATTTTATTTACATCTAGAACAAGTTTAAAAATGAATCCAGATTGATGGAATGAGTTTTAGATAATGATGTTTATAATGAGTGCTAATAGTAGGATTTGTGTAACCTTGTTCAATCCATTAATACACTTATATGTGAATCATGCAACACTTGAGACAACATTGTGGTTGATCGAGGGAGGTCATGGTAGAAAAGGTCCAAATCTTCTTGTTGATTTTCATTCCCTTTTATTTGTTTGGCTATAAACTGTAAGTGTGTTAATTATGACACTGTTGCAGAATTGACCAGTTGAAAAGCAAGGATTGATAATGACGATGTAAGTTAAGTGTAGTGTAACATAAGGTACAGACAGCGAGGATAATGAAGCACATTAATTTGTATTATCAAAATCAATGTTGCTTGAAATGAAACCAGATCAGCCAACAGGGTCTGAGATGATGGTGTTTAGAATGGTATTCAAAATACAGTTTCCTTATGGTCAGTTGTTCATTGCTAGCTGCAAATGCTACACCACCATTGTTAACTCAGCACTGGACCAAGAGGCCATGGGCACTAAATATTCGTGACCTTCAAGGTTCTTGGCCTTTGAAATAGTTATAAATGGTTCATTAATTGAGTAAGCTACGTGATCTTTGGATCTAGGTTCATCTGTGGTCATATGTTAGAGAAGAAACTTCTCACGGAAGGATAATAGTCTCTCTTTGTTAACATTAGCCCACATATATTAGGCCCTACCTTAAAATGGGCCTTGACCCAACATACCATGAGAACCCACGTGAGGGGACTTAGTCAATAGGATGAATTGTAAATATATTAAATATTTTTTCTTTCCTTTCATGTTAGATTACCATAGCTGTACATAATTGTAATTAGCATGATTAAGCCTTGATAAAGGCAACTAGTGATTATAAAAGGAAGGATCGACCATTCAGCATCCAGTTTTCCACAAAATCTTGTGTTATGTTTGTTGGCTATTGAATGTGCCACTCTTTAAACTCTTAGGGCTGAATGCTGGCTATATGTACCATGCTTAGTTGACATAATAAACTGTTAGACTGCAGTTCAAAGATTTACGGTTGATTTATAAAAATGCAGTGCTTCAATTTTCTTCACTTGGTTTCTACTTAGTGGTATAGACAGGGCAATGTTACTAATATTTTTCCTTTGTAGACAGTGTTTGCAATGAATGTTGGAGGTGTGCCATGGACAAGGCAAAAGGATCCTACTTTAAAGGATCGGTTTTGAAATGCCATGATTCTGTGTTGCAATTCTGTTTTGCAACGAAGTTTTAAGAACACAATGGCTCCCAGATATCACATGAGCTCCTTAGGGATAAGTGCAATGGCAGATAATTATTCACAAAGGGCCTTTTTTTCAATTATTTCATTTTAGGTGGACTGCCCCATCGTTCAAAATTTATCTAGTCAAAATCCGGATGAGTCGTGTGTACATGAAGGGCAAAGGATGCTGGGTAGTTTTTTTTTTTTTTTTTTTTTTATATGTCAACGACATCCTTCTCATTGGGACTAATATAGGGATGTTGTCAACGGTTAATGTTTGGTTGGCTTAGACGTTTGATTTGAAGGATTTGGGAGAAGCCAATTCAATCCTAGGGATCAAGCTTGTTCGAGACTGGAAAAATAGGATGTTAGGCTTATCTTAAGCTGCTTATATGGAAAAGGCGCTGGTACGGTTTGCTATGAATAACTCCAAGAAGGGTATTACACCTTTCAGGCATGGAGTTCACTTTTCCAGGGATCAGTGTCCTAAGACACTTGAGGAAACGGAGTATATAAAGGCAGTACCGTATGCTTCGATTGTTGGTAGCCTCATGTATGCTATGCTTTGTACTTGATCGGATATCTGTTATGTAGTGGGCCGAGTCAACAAATATCAATCAAACCCATGTCCTAATCATTGGACTGTTGTAAAATGTATTCTCAACTACTTGAGAAGGACTAGAGACTACATGTTAATTTACGACAACGATGAGTTGATTTCAATCTGATACACAGATTCTGACTTCATGTCAGATAAGGATTCGAGGAAGTCTATCTCTTGGTACGTGTTTATGCTTGGCGGAGGAGCCATTAGCTGGAGGAGTGTCAAACAGGACTGTATTGCTGATTCCACCTCGGAAGCTGAGTATGTAGTGGCTTGTGAAGCAGCCAAGGAAGCGGTATGGCTCTAGAGGTTTTTTTTGAAACTTGGAGTGATACCATTAGCGCAACAATTGCTTATAGTCTTCTGTGACCGCAGCGGAGCAGTTGCTCTATCGAAGGAACCATGAAGCCATAAAAGCCAAAAACACGTAAAGAGGAAGTATCATCTAGTAAGAAAGATTGTGCAGAGGGGTGACATTGCTGTCACCAAGATTGCATCTGCAGATAATCTTGCTAATCCCTTTACTAAGCAATTGACTGCCAAACTCTTTGAGTGGCATGTGGAAGGGATGGGTGTGAGATGTAATCCCGACTGGAATTGAGTCCACGTGGGAGATTGTTAGAGTTTATGTTCTCAATCCGGTGGATGATGTAAATAATTTCATTTCTTATCTTAATTGATATATAATTTCATTCTTTATAAATGAAATGAATGTGAGTTTATTAATGGTTGCATATATTTGATACAAAGTGACATGGTTGTTCATGAGAAGAACAAAAGCCCTTAAGTATATTAAATGTGATCCATGTGTGTGGATGATATTCACATGCAAGAGACATAGGTCACAATTCTTATATTTAAAAGGCTTCACAATCAGTGATGAGACTGAGCATCTCATCTGAAAAGATTGTAGCATTGCAATTACTATGAGGTAGTGTGGTTTGTCTCGGCCATTAGAGTGGAAGACTCTAGGAGGTTGTGTTGGTGCATTGGATGTATTAAACGACCATGAGTAGCACCTTATACAAAATACCGTCTTTAATTAAGGGACGCGCTCATAATTTTCAAGAAATAGGCTCTCAATCTTGAGGGAGTAATGGACTCAAATTTCTGCTATGCATTTGCTTTAATTTACCAATGAGCGAGGCCAACTGTAGGTCAACACCTCGGTATCTTGGGTAGATGGTGGTGAGACTAGGGGAATATATATTCTCAAGGTGGATGGAATTTATCATCGGTAAGTGCGCATCCGTTCTAATTAAGAGTTAATAAGATGGTATCGATTATCAATGTGATTAATTGGGTCGCAAGGATAATAAGAGGTAGATCCACATTGGTTAGACAATTTATTTCCATTAGATTCATGGATATATTTTATAGAGGGACCTGATTACAGTAATTGGAAAGTTTAGGGTCTTCTTGTAAAATTCCTAGGACTAGAGTGCAATTGCATTTATATAGTGGAGTAATTTGCAATAAACTGTGGGTCAGGAACTTGCATGAGATGTGGGGTCCAGATGCTTTAGTTGGAGCCCGATCGAGGAAATTCCTAGTGGTCCCCATGCTAGCCTTGAGAAAGGGAGTTATAATCAAACATGACTCATAAGAGAAAGAGGAGTAAGACACATAAGAGACGGATGAGTAGGACACACGAGAAAGAGGAGTAGGACTCATAAGAAACTTAGAGAGGAAGTCTCAAAAAACAAAAATAGCCATCTAGGGTTGGACGTCTAGTACCTCTATTAGACGAGTTTCGTGGTCTTCTCCTCTTCTCTCTTTTCTCCTCTGGCTTCTCTAGTTTGAGTGCGTTGAGGGATTTCTTCTCAATTGAGGTCCCACCATTCTCTTTGAGAAGATCTCTTCGATTGGGCATAACATGGAAGACTGTGAGGTTTAGGAGATGGCGTTTGCAAAAGGGTTTTGCGGAATCAAAGATCAAGAGCTCCTCAGGTATAGATTTGCATCGAGTTGTTATTTGTAGATCTAGTTCATGCTTGTTTACATTTGTCTTTTCTTTTGTTAGATCTGGGATCTTAATATATTAAGATTAGGGTTTGAGATCTTGGGATGGGTTCTACGGCTTTTTGGGTGTCTAATTCCTGTGTTAAGCGGATCAAAGTTTTTGAAATCCTGTCTGGAAGGCCCACCTACTTCCAACATTTCTCCTTGTTTTCTTTTACTCAACTTTAACTGCATCAGAACGAAAAAGACATTGTTCCATTCATTTATCAAAAGTTGCATGAGAATATTTTGCTAGATAAACAAATGCTAGAAAAAGAACAATACATTTGTGTATCCCTCTACCTTATGTTTGTCTCAACCCATGGAACAATAAATAAGTTGAAAAATTGCCGTACAGAGGGATTCACCTGTAAAGATTGAGAGGGTTGTTATTTGATTAAAATGATCATGAGATGGTGAAGATACAACCATGGTTTTAAAAATCGGCCGGCCGATATGAACCAGTATCGGCCGATACCGATCCGATATGGCCCCGAGATATCGATATTGGTATCTCGGGGCCATATATCGCCAAAATATCTGCCCATATCGGCCGAGATGAAGTTCATCTCGGTTTTTCGGCCGATATTTTGAAGATCTCATAAAAGGTGATAAGACCCTAATTTTTCTATTTTTTTTCCCATCATCTTCTTCTCCTCTCTTCTCATCTCCTTACCCTCTCTTCTCATCTCCTTACTACCCATAGCAGCAGCCATACTCCATCACACATCCCTTTTGCATATTTTCAAATGCCACATCTATTTCTTGAAGAAAATATTATTTAAGGTAAGAGAAAATCAACTTAAAGCATTTTATTATGCGTTTTTTATTTTTTATTTTTTATTTTTAGATAAAGCGTAGAAATCATTGGGTTTGTCACTTGTGTTGTGTTTTTCATTTAGAAGTTAGATCTCCATACTTTCATGCTAGATCTACTCATACACATGATTTTGAAATTTTTTTTATTTTCGGATTTTTTAATATTTGAATTATAATATATCCTTTTTTGGGGATTTCATCATAAATAAGTTCTTTTAATGATTCATGATCATTGTATGGTGTGTAAATGATTGATCTACATACTTTTATGCTAGATCTATATATTTAGAGTTTTGAAAATAGTTTTATTAAATCTTTATTTTCTCTAAAAATAATTGTTGCTACTTGTTAGAATATTTGTGATACCAAAGGCTTATTAATAGTGTGTAGATGATAAATCTACATCTACTCATAGTCATAAACATGATTTAGATCTACCAAAGGCTTATTGATATGTTATCTTTATTTTATTATATTTTACACTAATAAATTGGAATGGTTGCATTATATGAAATACTAGAGAAGATAGCGAACTGCGACACAGACAAGACTCATAACTTAAGGTGACCGAGATTTTGATTTATTGTTGTTACTAATGGAAAAAATATTGTTTTCCAGCATTTTCTAGTATTCTGGATTTTTTTTGGATATTTTTTCGATTTTTTTTGGATTAGAAAAAAAAATTCACACCGCAATGACTGAGACAGTCCGATATCCGCGACCGATACCGATATCATATCGTTTTTTCGGCCCTGCTGATACCGCGACCGAGACCGATATTTTAAACCATGGATACAACCTTCAAAACTAATTTACATCCATCAAAATTCCAAATTCCTGAATCTCTGTATTTGAAGTAGGCCAAATGGGGTTTTTATTGATCACAGTCTCATTGCATTCAGGTAGATAGTATAAGTCTACAGAAAGATGCTGACGATGTTGATGATCATGAAAAGTTAAAAGAACATGCATATATCAGTAACCCTAGTATAAAGTAGGATTTTCTGTTATGAAGAACCTTATTAAAAATAAAATACGGCCATAAAAAATCTCTCATTTCATTGAATGCAGTCCATTGATTGTTACTATGCATATCTGTGGCATAAAACAGAGGAGCGGTGGATCTGGATTCTACATCTTATTTCCAAAAACATAAAATTATAAGATATTGGGAAAAAAAAAGGAAGAACCCTAATGAGGAAGCGAACAAAAATTTGAAGCTTGGCGCGAAGCGAGTAAGAAGTCTGTATGAGAAAGAGGCGCTCCTGGATGGGCAAAGGAGACCAGAGGGAGATGGGGGTGGAGACGAGAAAGTGCATGAGAGAATGAACAAATATTCTTATGTGAGAAAGATGTTTATTAGAGAGTGTGACTCAAAACAAACTCATAGGCCTTGAAGCCGTTTCTAAAGAGGTGTAAAGAAGAATTGAAAGGAGATGACCTATATCAAGAGGATATGACGTGGCTTAAGGGAGAGCCAGAGTTTAGAGATATTTAAGGAGTAAGAATTAGATTCAGAAACCAGACCTTGTGTTGATATAAAAAAGATTGTTCTTCAGGGCTATGTGAGAGAAATGGAGAGGTGCGAAGATAAAACAAAGCATAATTAGGGGCAACTTTATGAGAGTCGGAGACACTTAGAGAAAGATGCATAGACACAAAGTTAATGGGATGGGGAGTTTCACCGATGAAGAGTAGTAGTGGTTGAGAGGAGGGGATACTCATAATAATCGTTTTGTTTTTTAGATGAAACCTCTTAGATTTAGAGTAAGGAGGTGGGGTCCATATACATGACGTGAATCAAGGGAAGAGAGATTTAGTTTCTTTGCATCCGTTTCTCAACTTCAAAGAGAAAGAATTGCACATATCATTCACATGCAGTTTCCTTGGCATATCCGTTGTATGTCTATGTCTTCTATTTGCATAATTGTCTATGATTGCATATTCATTGATTGAGGTTCTTATCTTGTCTTGTCTCTGTCTTCCATTGTATATCTATGCCTTCTATTGACAGTCGTGATAGGAAATTTTAATATTTATGCTTGCAAGATAATATCACAGGGCGTTTCTTCTTCGGGATCCTCATCTACGACTCCAGGGTGCAGTTTGCATGAGAGCACACATTGCTTATTTTCATGTATTTTTATTTCTTTAATATTTTTCATTAAGGTTTTGCTACAGTTAGCTTATTTGCAACAGGTCACCTTAACCCCATCAATTTTTGGCCAAACTATAGGACCTAATCCATGTTGGGGATTTTTCAAAAACAATGGAACTAATTTTGGGTTTAGTTTTAGGATTTTCAAAACCTTCCTTGTTTTCTCTGTGAAGCTAGAAATTGGTGGGAGTTTGTACCCGATTGTGATCAGGCGTGTCCAGTCATGGTGAGTCTTTGGTGTTGAGCAGATCCGCGCCATAGATCGACGATCCAACGGTCAGACCTGATAGGATGCGTCCAAGGGTCATGACCCTTCAGATCAGGTACATCCAGGCCTATATAATCCAAAGCAAGTTTCTGCTTTCTTGTCCCAGTTAATCATTTCCTACAGATTTGATTAACAGTTATCTTAGTTCTCTTGATGATATCAAGGGTATTCTGCTCTACAGTCGTTTGTGCAGACGCCGGTAGAGTGATCTTTAGATCAGGCTTCATTGTATCCTGGATGCAAATTTGTTGTTAACCCGGAGCACACCATCTGGTGGGGGCAAATATTGTATTTAGGAAAGCGACGCTGTAACGCGACTTGAAACAATATTTCTGTATAGTTATTTTTGAAGATCGTCAAATCCGAAGACCACCGTTTCTCCAACAATCTAAAGACAATATTTCATAATGGGAATGTCTATTAAGAAAATGACTCAAGATTTTATGAAGCTGGACCGATTTGATGGAGGAAACTTTAGACGCTGGCAGAAGAAGATGCATTTCTTGCTCACCACTCTCAAAGTGGTCTATGTGTTGACTACCCCATATCCGGATGAACAAGAAGATGAGACGGTGGAGCAGATTCGTACCAGAACCAAGTGGGAAAATGACGACTACATCTGTAGGGGGCACATTCTGAATGCGCTGTCAGAGTCACTGTTCGATGTCTACCAGAACATGGAAATTGTGAAGCAACTTTGGAATATATTGCAGACTAAGTATCTTACTGAAGATGCTACAAGAAAGAAATTTCTTGTCAGTAATTTCATGCGTTTTAATATGGTAGATAATAAACCCATCATGGAACAATTGCATGAGATACAACATATCCTCAGTCAGTTTCAATAGAAGGATATGAATTTGGATGAATCTATTGTAGTTTCATCTATAATAGAAAATTGCAACCTTCTTGGAAGGATTTTAAGAAGAGCCTGAAACACATGGAGGATCTTACTTTAGAGGAATTGGTTCAACATCTCCGAGTGGAGGAAGAGTCAAGGCTTCTTGAGAGTAATGATCACCAAGTGGCTGAAACTTCCAAGGTCCACATGGTGGAGGATGGCAAGAAGTCCAACAAATGGAAGCATAAGCGCAACCCCCAACCTGACAAAGACTCTAAGAAGCCGAAAGGCTCTTGCTGGCATTGTGGTAAGCCTGGGCATTTCAAGAATGAATGCCGCTATACAAGAAGAAGCCAGAAGCATCAAATGCCAAGAACAAGTTTGTGGCTGTTGTATCCGAGGTGAATATGCTCGAAGATGCTGGTGACTGGTGGATTGACTCAGGAGCAACAAGACATGTCTGCAACGACAAAAACCTTTTCACCACTTATGAACAAGTGAGTGATGGAACAGTTCTCTACATGGGGAACTCTTCAACTGCTGCTGTCATGGGTAAAGAAGCTGTGGATTTGATGTTTACTTCTGGAAAAGTCTTAACTCTCAGTGATGTGTATCATGTTCCTGATGTCAGGAAAAATCTTGTATCTAGAAGCCTGCTTAATAAGCATATTTTCAAGTTAGTCTTTGAGTCGAACAAGTTTGTACTGTCTAAGGGTGGGATTTTTGTTGGGAAGGGCTATTTGTATCAGGGCATGTTCAAATTCAATATTAATAATAATACATCTGTTTTTGCTTATATTGTTGATTCTCTTTCTTTATGGCATGCACGTTTAGGACATATTAATACTAGGAAAATGAATGATATGGTTAATTTAGATTTAATTCCTAAGTATTACATTGACATGATTAAAAAATGTAAAATTTGTATGCAAACAAAAATAACTCGTGTGTCATTTCCTAAAGTAAATAGATCTACTTCTTTGCTTGAACTTGTGCATAGTGATGTATGTGATTTGCATAGTAACCCCACAAGAGGAGGTAAGAAATATTTTGTAACATTGATTGATGATTTTTCTAAGTTTTGTCATATTTATCTTTTGCATTCTAAAGATGAGGTTCTTGATAAATTTAAAGTTTTTAGATCAGAAGTAGAAAATCAATGTAATGTTAAAATAAAGAGACTCAGGTCTGATAGAGGCGGTGAATACCATTTTCCAGAATATTGTGAAAATGTTGGTATTATTCATGAAAAGTCTGCACCCTATACAACACAACAAAATGGAGTTGCTAAAAGAAAGAATAGGACATTAACTGAAATGATTAATGCTATGCTATCTTATGCAAATTTGAGTTATGGTTATTGGGGTGAAGCCTTGCTTACTGCCTGTCACATCCTTAATAGAATCCCTATAAAAGGAAAGAAAATTACTCCTTATGAACTCTGGAAGAATAAGAAACCTAACTTGAGTTAGGGCTGTAGAGCAATTGTCAGATTGCCTGAACCTAAAAGGAAGAAATTAGGTGAAAGAGGAATTGAATGCATATTCCTTGGCTATGCTATGCATAGTAAGGCCTACAGGTTTCTGGTAATAGAGCTCAATGGTTCAGTAAAAGTAAATACTATCATTGAATCTCGTGATGCATTATTTTATAAATACTATCATTGAATCTCGTGATGCATTATTTTATGAAAACCGGTTCACGACCATTCCAAGGTCATACTCTAATTTAGAAACCGAGTCAACTCCTTTGGTCTCTAAGGAGCAAAGTGAACCAGATGAACCTAATGAGCCTATTGAACCAAGGACGAGTAAGAGGGCCAGGACTGAAAAGTCTTTTGGTCCAGACTTCATTGTTTATCTTGTAGAAGGAACAAGGGATGTTCACCTTAAGCAAACGATGATTTCTTTAAATGTGAAATCAGATCCATTGACTCTTGAGGAGACTATGAAGTCCCAGGACATTGCTTTCTGGAAAGAAGCAATTAGTGACGAGATGGATTCTATAATGGGAAACAACACCTGGATACTTGTCGATTTGCCACTTGGATCCAAACCAATTGGTTGTAAGTGGATTTTCAAAAGGAAAATGAAAGCTGATGGCACAATTGACAAATTCAAAGCAAGGTTGGTTGCTAAGGGCTTTAATCAACAGGAGGGTATTGATTATTTCGATACATATGCTCAGTCGCAAGAACTGCTACTATTAGAGTACTGATTGCCTTACCTTCAATTTATAAGCTTCAGATCCATCAAATGGATGTTAAGATCGCTTTCCTAAATGAAGAGTTAGATGAAGAGATCTACATGCAGCAACCGGAAGGGTTTGTTGTGAAGGGTCAAGAACACAAGGTGTGTAAGCTTATCAAGCCGCTTTATGGACTGAAACAAGCTCCAAAACAGTGGCATGAAAAGTTTGACAAGGTAATAGTGTCAAATGGTTTTAGGATACATGAATCAGACAAGTGTGTGTACAGTAAGTTTACTAGCAATAGAGTTGTAATTATATGTCTCTATGTAGATGACATGCTTATTTTTGGAACTGACAATGAAGTCACTGACAGTACCAAAACTTTCTTGTCAACTAGTTTTAGCATGATAGACATGGGCATAGCTAATGTTATTTTGAGTATTAGAATTAAAAGAGAATATAACAAATTGGTTCTTACCCAGTCGCACTATATTGATAAAATTCTTAAGAAATTTAATCAATTTAATAGTGCACCCATGTTTACACCTTTGAATTCAAATTTGAAGTTGTATCCTAATACTGGAAGAGCTATTGATCAATTGGAATACTCAAGAGTGATTGGTAGCTTAATGTATGCCATGACATGCACTAGACCAGATATTGCATTTGCAGTCGGGAAACCTAGTAGGTATACTAGTAGTCCCAATAGTGTGCATTGGCATGCTATCAATTGGGTATTGAGATACTTGAGGAAAACTATGGACTATGGAATAGTCTATGGTGGCTATCCAACGGTGCTGGAAGGATTCATGGATGCCAGTTGGATTACTGATCGTGAGGATCACTCGTCTGCGAGTGGTTGGATTTTTACACTTGGAGGAGGAGCTATCTCCTGGGGATCTAAGAAGCAGACGTGCATAACAAACTCAACTATGGCAGCTGAGTTTGTAGCATTGGCTTCTTGTAGCAAAGAGGCAGAGTGGCTCAGAAATCCATTGTTGGAGATTAGGCTTTGGCCAAAGCCTATGTCACCTATATCTTTGCATTGTGATAGTGAGGCAACTCTATCTAGGGCCTATAGTCAAGTGTATAATGGGAAGTCCAGGCATATAGGACCGAGACATAGTTGTGTCAGACAGCTAATCACGGATAGTGTGATTACTATTGATTATGTAAAATCAAGTGAAAACTTGGCTGGCCCTTTAACAAAGGGACTTGCAAGGGATTTGGTGTGGAAAACATCAAGGGGGATGGGTCTTAAGCCCACTTAGCATAATCACTCTTGGTGGAAACTCGACTCAACGCTTGAAACATTAAGACCTTGAGTTCAATGAGCCCAAGTACACCATACGTTGTGATAGCAAGCACTTAAATTGTTATTCATTTTATTCATCCCAAGGTTAAAGTGCTTGGTACCTGTAATGTGAAAAAGAAGAGGTTGAGTTAGTTAACTCTTAATAGGCTTACAACGGTGGTTGTTAGGGTATTGTAGTTACAGGAGTACTCTCAGTAAGCTTACCTATATGAGTGTAGGAAGTGGTGCCGCTTTCTATGAGTCCAAGGGCTTGGCTCTAGAGCGCTCATGAAACAAGATATAGACATAAGGCCAATCCACTTGTCGGCTTATTTGAATACTTGAGGTAACATGTACTGTGCGCGAGACATATCCGGTGAGTCGCATAAGATTGCTAGTTCAAAGACAAGTCTACTATGCCATCTTGACTAACTTTGACGTGTCTTCGCTAAGTGATTGGTTCAAATCGAAAGATACCTTCACGTATGCATAAGGCTGCCAAGTGAACCAAGAATCGCCATCCTGTAGTTTGAAAATGGTGGGGAATTTTCAAAAACAACGGAAATAATTTTGAGTTAGTTTTAGGATTTTCAAAACCTTCCTTGTTTCTTTGGGAAGCTAGAAATTGGTGGGAGTTTGTACCCGATCATGATCAGGCGTGTCCAGCCATGGTGACTCTTCGGTGTGGGCTAGATCCACGCCATAGATCGACAATCCAACGGTCAGACCTGATCAGATGCGACCAAGGGTCATGACCCTTTAGATCAGGTACATCCAGGCCTATATAATCCAAAGCAAGTTTTTGCTTTCTTGTCCCAGTTAATCATTTCTTGCAGATTTGATTAACAGTTATCTTGGTTCTCTTGATGATATTAAGGGTATTCTGATCTACAGTTGTTTGTGCAGACGCCGGTAGACTGATCTTTAGATCAGGCTTCATTGTATCATGAAGGCAAATTTGTTGTCAACCCAGAGCACACCATCTGGTGGGGCCAAATATTGTCTTTAGGAAAGCGATGCTGTAACGCGACTTGAAGCAATATTTCTGTACAGTTATTTTTGAAGATCGTCAAATCTGAAGACCACCATTCATCCAACAATCCATTGAAGTTGTGCACATTATTAGGGCAGCTTGCAAAGACAATTGTGTTACCTACATCTTCCAACTACAAAGACGTGCCAGATGCATTGAAGGAGCAAGTCTGGCAGATCGTCAGCGCGAGTGCTTATGCATTTGTCACTTTTAATTAAACATAATAATTTGATGTTATACATGCATGACTTTACTTTTGAAACATATTCTCTAACGCGGTTCTGGGATCTCACAACCAGTGGGTATTGAAGAAATTGAAAGCCACGTGAAAAGACTGAAAGTCATCCTTCCACCATGATGTCCCCCCATATCTTCGGCAAGAGGATTTGGAGAGATTTGTGAAGTTGGTCCAAAATTCTAGATTGATGTGCATGACTTCTAGGTCCATATAGGTTCATCCTCACTCTTCCAGAAGAAAGAGATAGGCTATAGTAGCGGAAGAGTTGGTAAGTGCAAATATTTCATAAGGTTTCACTTTCACGTCATATATAGCTCTACTCATACCAGGAAGGATTGGCTTCAGGTCAAGTGAGAACTTTTTTTTATTTAAATGCATTTTATGTCGTTATATAGCTCTACTCTTAACAGGAAGGATTGGCTTCAGGCCAAGTGAGAACTTTTTCATTTAAATGCATTTTATGTCATTGAATATGTTGTATAAAAGATTCATGGAGGATGGATATATATGACTTTAATGTTTCATTCCTTAATGTTTTGCATGTCTGAAGTTAACTTGTTGAAGTGCTATGGTTGTGTATGAAATCCATTTGTAGTTTGGAGGGGCAACGAGGTATTTATACGAAGTGTTTATTTATGTATAGGTACCTAATAGAATGTATAAAATAAAAATGAAATGCCCCCTCGTAAGAGGAGACTCTGAATTTTTATGAATTTTTTTAAGTTGAATTTTTCGTTAGGAACATTTCTATCAAACACTATTAAATGTTTGCTTTAATGTATTTATGCTTTTTATTTATCTTTCATTTTGTAGAATACCATTAATAGACTTTATATGGCTGACAGTTCCATTGCACAAAGAGATCTAGATAATGATTCTGTTGAAATGATATTATTCATTTAGTTTTTTTTATTGGATCATAATGTCTTGAAATGTCAATTTCATATTTGTGAGCAAGTTTTGAAGTTGTTATTTTCATGAGGTCTTTAATCATAATTTTGGAGGATGTGTCAGCAGCATGGGTATGGGTGTTTTGAAGATCGCGATCCATCATTCTACTCCTTACACGAGAGCTTTGACAGGGGAGCAATCATTCTACTCTCCTAAAATTAAATAAATATTTGGATTGATGAAATACTAACATAAGGTGTTCCTAATAATTTTGTAGGCTTGGAATGGTTCCCTGCATCAACAGGCATGGACGGACCAAAGACGCGCATCAATATGAATGACTCAGTGTAGGTTGATGCATTTGCTTCAGAAGTTCATTTGTGTTGCCCATGGAAGAGTGATGGGTTAGTCGCTTGAGGATTCGGGAGCTACAAGATTGTTTTGGATGAGGATCTTGAGGAGAGCATAGATGACTTTTGGAGATTTGGATTTGTGTGATGTCATTGATTAGCCTAAATTTAGGACTATACTTTAGTTTCTTTCCACCTCGTTTCATTTACACTTTATAGTTTAAATGATGTTGTATTTAAATGACCTGCATTTAAAGAATTTAAATTCATTTTTTGAATTTTTTAATGTCTATTATAAATTTCTTCATACTAGATTTAATCGTTAAATGGATGGATGATTGTTGGTAGGAGTAGATAGATAATTGCAAGCATTGTATGAATTCTCCAAGTTTTTTTTTTTTTTTCAAAAATATTATTTTTTTTGATATTCTTTGGAATATAAAAAATGATGGCTCAAAACCTTTGTTTGATTTTATAACTTTTCAAAAAAAAAAAAAGAAAGTGCAAAAAACTACAGTCATTATGGGAATAGACGAGTCTTAGAACTCAAAAAAAAAAAAAAAAAAAAAAAAAAAAAAAATCAAAGGCCTATACCCATAGTTAAATTTGATATGTTAAAGAGGCAAGCAGCCCATCAACAAGTTCGCCCCCCAAATCTCATGGTGTTGACTGTGACAAGGATTGCAGATGACCCCCGTAATACATATGGATTAAAGCAAACACTGATTAAAGAAGTTTCGAAATATTGATCCATACCTTGTTTTCACAATTTGGGTCTTTTGGATATTTTTATATTCGCGGATCCTTTCACTTGCATCCTTGCATATTTAAATGATGCAAGGAAAAGTTGCATCTCCATATCAACCCTTTGGATATATTTATTTTGGGTTCCTCTTCGGGTACCCATGGGCTGACCTATCCTACTCAAGGTTAAAAAATGCAGGCCTAAAAATGAGCCCAAGCCCAAACAAGTCCAATCTGATTCGCTTTTCATGTGAGCCATGAGTACATATAGGCTCAAGCCCGTTCCATCTCATGTTGCAGTCCTACGGGCCTTTGAAAGCTTATAGACAGAGTCAGCTGGGTACCCAAGGAGGCCAAGAAAGCTATTAATGCAAAATCAACTCAGAGATAACCAAGTATTAAAAAGTGGAGAAATGTGGACATATAACCAACTAAAGGTTAAATTAGGAGTAACTTTTTAACAATTTTCTTTGAAATTTGAACCGAGTCTTGGATGAGTCTGCCTAGCCTTGGCTGAATCAATCGACTCATGACCGAATCAAACCGAGTCACTACAAAACTCATCAAATACCTTTTTTTTTTTTTTGGAACGGTATTGAGAAAAAAGAAGTAACCAGTTTTATACCCGATTCAAGTCAGTCTTGCTGCAAAACCAGCCCACCGAGCCCAACCAAGCAACAATGTGAGGATGTGGTCCTAAGCTAGGCTATCCAAAAGCCTATCCAACCAAAGTGTATCATCAAAACTTCAAATAAATACTTCTCCCAGTTCTCCTAACAAGCCAGTAGCCATGGCTGCTGCAAAGCAACTCCTCCATTCCTCATGTGCTGCCTTGCACGTGCCATTCTCCTCCTCTTCTTCACCTCCTTTGAACTTCAATTCACAGGTATTTAGGACACACAAGTGTGTACATTGCACTAAATTGAGCACAACTTCTAGCGGTCGGATTCTATCAATCGCGCCTAACCGGGCCTCCTCGCAAAGTGACGGCGTCATAGAAGCTGATATCGATGGTGGTGGGGTCCCTCTAGGTACTATGAAGCTGCCGCCGGATACCGACGTGGATAGATTTGAGACCTTGCTGTTTCAGGTACTTCTCTTTCTGCCGTTTATAATTTATTGGCATGTTGTAATTGTGTGATGATGACAAGACTAATGCAATGGCAATGGTACTTGAAGATAGACCATGTAATCATCCAAGATAGCAGATTTTATGGTTCTTTTTGCTATCCCCAATTGTTCCACTTCCTCATTCTAGTGTGCAATTTCTAGATGTAGTTCATTGAAGACAGGATGCATTGGAGAGAATGATTGGTTTCACAAGTACTGCTCTACATGGGATACCCACCAAAATTCACATTATTCAGTTCATTCATAAATTTATCAGTCCTCGCCAATTCTGGGCAGTTACAATATTAATAGTTAGAAGCTCTCATGGTAAGACTGATATTTAGAGAATAATAAGAAATGATAAAGACGCACTGCACTTAGGTTTCTTGGGACCATTTGGCAATGTCAATTCAGATAGAGGTGAATAATACAAAAAAAATAAAATAAAAAAAGGACCAGAATATTCTAAAAATGAATAACTTCCCTGCTAGAGGAAGCGGATTATTTGAATGTCATTAGATGTGGACAAAGCGGATCGCCATGGGAATGGAGTGTGGAACCAATCATTAAGAAGGTTAAGAGGTTGAGTTCCTCATTGTGTGTTTGATTTATGCACATCTCAAGAGAATGGAATTAAAAGTCAAACTGCTTGGCGGAATATGGAGTTTCCAAGCCTTTGTAATGTTGTGTCTTTATAATTTAGTGTTCTTTCCTTAAAATTGTTGTCCTCCTTGATTAAACGGTTTTCACTTTTGTATAGCCATTCCGTTTTCAATTAAATTCCACATTAGTTATCCAAAGACAAAAAAAAAAAGTGTAGAAAAATTCAGGGTCCAGATCATTTTAGCTTGATTTTCATTATTTGCATACATTCTGGAATCTTAAACATATTTTTCCTGGTTTATGACAGTGGGCCAATAGTCTATGCCAAGGAGCCAATTTGCCTCTTCCAGTGCCTTTGAAGGTTTGTTTTTATGACACTATTATCATCATATGCCTCCGGATTTTAAGATTCTTTCGCCCCGGATCAATGTTTTCAATATTGGTTCATCCATGATGCAGTCACTGGCTGCATGGAAAACAATCCAGGTCGTCCATCAGAGGGCTCTGATTATATATAATAATACTGAATAATGATGGGACAATACCACCTGTCTCTGCTTTGCTCTTCAACACTGCTGCTTGATCAGTTTTGTTTTTTGAGTTTCATGTTTGATTGTAGTCAAGTGAGCACAGAGAAGTCCAACAGATGCGATACTAGTATGATCTTGCTTATCCAATATAGCGCCCAGCTGTTGGATACCATGGATCATCGCTCAAAGTAGCCAAGTGCAGACCATCATGGATAGAGTAGCAGAGTCGATCTCAAGTGAAATGAAACCCCAAGTAGCAGTTTTTTTTTTTGGCAAGTTGGTTAACCCACATTGATCAATTACTGTAGCTCATGCTCGCCACAGTATTTTGGTTCACTGCGACTCACATCTGCATACACATTGTTATATATACAGTTGGTGAAACCAAACTGCCAATCTGATAAACTTACACCACTAGCAATGGCCAACAATAGAATAAAAGAAATAACACTTATCCAAAGAATCCAGCCCTAAACTAAAGTACACATTTTGACCACAAATCATGTTCTATTATCGATTTTTTTTGTGAAGACGATGGATGAGCAAACTAGCTTTGCCTACTTGGTGTGGTTTGTCCCTCCATCATGGACTATCTATGGTAGCAGCAACCAGATAAACCACAGACTTACCACATGAAAAGACATGCTCATTTGAGCTGCACAAATGGAAAAAGACTGACACAATGTACTATGAGCGAAACAACCCTCTGAACATTGTTATCAGAGCACTAACTTGTTAGTCGTATGAGCAAATTACCCTACAAAAAAAATGTTTCAATAAAATTAGTCTAATAAATTATTCTATTATAAATTGAATAGGTAGACAGAATAAAAGGAGGAGCAAGATTGGGCTTTGTAACTATTGAAGATGCGAAGACCGAAGTCTGTGTATATATAGATTGCCTAGTTTTTCCAGCAACCAAAGATTCGAGTCCTACGTTCCGAGCAGTAAGGAATGGAACTATGAAAGACCAGCCACCTCCAGGGGAACCAAGGATCATGAGAAGTCTGCTTCAAGCTCTCCAGAAATCTGTTGAAATCGCACGGATTTGAGCAGTGGCAGAGTGGAAAGTTCTTGACTTGAGTATCATGTACTATTTTGTTTTCTTTAGCATTCTGATATGTACTTTATATATAGGCTAAGATTTGAATGGAAAATTGGAAATTCTCTTTCATTTTGCATGAATCTTATTCTGGTATCTTTGTTCAGATTGTAAGACAAGCGGTAAAACATTAATTTTATAACTGTCATTGTCTTTATTATTATTTTTCTTGAAACAGCCTTTTTGGAGGGCTACCTAGACTTCTCCCCTTCTGTTTAATTTCAAGTGTTCTATTTACTTTGAGCAACATTAGAAATGGCTTTCCCAGTTCAAGTCTTCATTATCATTCGAGTGTACAATTGGTGTAACAAATCCGAGAGGAGCGTATTGTATATTGGGGCAGTGCGCTTTTCAAAATATTTGCATTATTAGTGGGGTCTAAGCATTGTCTAAATATATTGTTCCATATAATGTGCTTCAGCTTTCAGTCAGACACTCAGACTTGGTGTGTTTTATTTTATTTTTATGTTTTTTGTATGGTAAATTTCTACATTCACAGCTATCCCAACAAAATTTCCATCATGAATATCATCGCTGACCCTTTTTGGAAAGAGTGGTCAATAGGAATGCACAATGTGAAGAGATAAGCAAATAGAGTTGATTAACTTAACCATGGAATCAGTTTCTGTAATTACATTTTTTTATTATATTTCATCATTACTCAAACTGGCTTTGTAAGTTCCCAGGAGAATAGATGGCGTCTTGGAAATTTTATGAAACATACACAACTTGTCAGATGCACAATCATACGACAGCAGAACCTTTACTCTATGAATATTATAATTCCAATAATCAGCAGAGCTCAATCAAGAAATTCTCTGTAATCAGATGGAATCTTGCATATATAATGGTGTACTATAATAAGAAACTCTAATCAAATGATAATTTGACTGTGCATCTATTATAATCATATATTGCAACACCCCAATCCAAATTAATCTTCATTAGTGCTACATTAATGGGATTTAGCTTAATTGATGATGTTTAGTTGTAAATCATCGACTTTAGTACTCATTAGTCTTTTTAGACTGAGTTAAATTGAGTCTTGAGTCTTAATTAGTTAAGTGAAGTAGAGTTGACTCACTTGGATTGAGTCAAGGACTGTTTCGTAATTATAGATTTTTTCTCGTTTTGCATCATTTCCACGTCATTTTGGTGTCATCGCGTGTATCTTGTTGAGCACGTCAATTTTCGTATTTAGCTTCATTTGACTTAAATTGAAATTATATAAAACCAGTGGACTTTTCAGCAAAAAGTTTCCAACCTTATCACTCATAACCACTCCAACCCATGCACTTCATTCGTTTGCACAGTGACTGTGGAGAGAGTGAGTGAGAGACTCTTCTTTCCTTCCTTCCTTTCAATTTCTCTCCCTTTCTCCAAGCTCTTTAGCCTTGTGCAAGGGAAGACAAGTGTGGGGATCAACTTCTTCATCTTCTACACCTCTTGTTTTCAAGAAACCATCTCTTCTCTAACTCCAAATTTCGGATTCCTTGTCAAGGTATGACTCAAACCCATCCTTCATGGTATGTTTGAGTTGAAATGGAGTCAAAAGACCCTTGTGCTAGACATGCATTCATATTCATGTGTTTTCCATGTGCATTGTGTCTAGGGTTTGAATCTTTTGGGGATTTTAGGGTTTTGAACACTAAGAGAGTAGAAGAGTTTTGGAAAGCTTAAATTTGAGGCAAGTATAAGCATAATATGAATTTACATTTTGTTATTTTCCATTGATTCTATGTTTACTCATGATTCTTAGTATTCAATAATGTAATAATGGATTTAAAATGCATGTTGAACTCTCTTTATGTATTTAAATGTTATGGAATGATTTTATGTTGAACATGGGACCAAGAAGGCTCCATGTTACAGAAGGTGGGAAGAAGTAGGGAGAGGAGAAGAGGAGAGAGAGCTTCAGAATGGACACATAAAAACAGATCCGCAGGACAGGCGGCTGTCGGCTAGCCACGTGAACCCCAGGCGGCTAACCGTAACTCCACGGTTCCAATTCCAGTAAGTGACCTTTTCTGTCAGGAAATCGCGATCACCTGACGGCTAGCCGCGTGACCCTTGGCGGCTAGCCGAAAACCACGGTTACCTTTCCAGTAGCTGACACTCTGTCAGGAAACCGCGGTCACCAGGCGGTTACCTGGCGGCTAGCCGACTGTTCTACAGGCGGCTAACTGCCAGGTCACCTCCAGCTGACCGAAACCCTAAAAGTTTTAAATTGTTTTATTTTATTTCCAATGCCCTCTTAGAGCCATAAATCACTACCTAAACCTTTAGTTGCCTAATTGAAAACCTAGGAACTTGAGTAGGTTAAAACCAATCAGGACCTTATTACCACACCATGGATATTAATTTAATGAACTTTTATTAACCTGTGACACTAAACAAAGGTTCCTTAAATGTATATCGAATTCGATGGTGATGACACAATAGAGGATTAGACTAGATTGACTAGTAAATTCCTTGATTCCTTAAATTATTGCATTTCATATTGAATTATATCTTCCTTTGATAGATCAATCATTATAAATAAATAAGTTATTGCATCATCAATATCCTTTGAGGTTTAATTCCCTTATGATCTCCGTCATTCTTCAAATCTTGTATATTGATTCAGTAATTATCGAAAATGTAGATAAAGTAAGTATATTGTGATATATGAATTGAATTGATTTGGATTATAGACAGTCTGAAATACAAACTCACTTGATTCCACATATTATTTCGATTAGTTTGATTTGATTGAGTCGGCACTACCTAGCTTCGACCTTGTGACGCCCGACGGGGTCAGCACTTGGTTTATTTATTAGAGACTATTGCAGTAAGTCGCCTGGAGCACCGGAACTCCAGAACCGGATATCCAGTTAGCCTTTGGTCGGGCAGCTGGTGACATCCCAACTAGATTTGCTCTCTTTGAGAGGATGAGCTTAAAGTAGTAGCCAATTTAGTGTGTTTTCTTATTAATTGATTCCCAGCATAAATTCGATCTTGGACAATTTACGTAGTTGATACTTATCGTTAACATCACTAAATTCTATTTACTTGTCTTAAATTCAAATTGCAACATTATGTGATTTCTTATCTTGCCTATACTTGCGAAATCGTCGTATTGAGATACTACATTTGGTGTCACAGACGCAGATTCAACTCCCGACCCTGAAGCGATCCAGGAGAGAGAGGAGGGTACTCAAGAGGTACTGTCACTTGACTCCACATTTTATTTCGATTAGTTTTATTCGATTGAGTCGGCACTACCTAGCTTCGACCTTGTGATGCCCGACGGGGTCAGCACTTGGTTTATTTATTAGAGACTATTGCAGTAAGTCGCCTGGAGCACCAGAACTCCAGAACCGGGTAGCCAGTTTGTGAGGCCCCACCCTTGGTGGGCCCTCTAATTGCTATTTTATAGACTAATCTATGCTAATATATGCTAATTACTACTAATATTTGCTAATTATTGCTAATCTTTGCTAATCATGGCTAATTACTATTTAATTGGGCTAATTAGGGGTTGATATGAGAGATTAGTTAGATTTCCTAAGTTAGAGTTAGATTAGCTTAGTCGAGTTAGTATTTTAATTAGTAGGAGGTTTTGTTAATCCTAGGGTCTAATAGAGCTAGATATGTCTTTAGTGGGTTTAATTTTAATTAGAGTGGGTTTAGTGTTAAGAGGTGCTCCTTTCTAGAAGCTTCTTACCAAAAGACCTAATCTACCCTAACCCTAACCCTAATTGCATAATAACCCTAAGGCTAATCTTGTCTTAAGCCACCCCTCCCCTAAGCTATAAAACATCTCTTATCCCAATGCAAGAACCCTAAACCTTAAGCTCAGCCCCCATCCCAAGACCAATTCACTGTTCCTTGCAATTTCCCTCTTCTTCCTCTCTCAATTTCCTTCCTACGTATGAACTGGTATTGCTACTGTGTTACTGCTGGGATCCTTCCCTAAGAGCCACAACTGCTGCCTCATCTTCCTTCTTCATTCCCCTCTACTTCCCTTCCCATTTCATTCCTCCAAGCTGCTGGGCCGAATCTGTGCTGGAACTCCTCCTCTGTAACTGCTGCAACTACTTCTCCTTCTTCCCTGCTGAGCTGGAAACCACAGTTTATGCTGGGAGTTACTGCTGTGCTGAGTTCTCCTTGGAGCTGCTACAGCCACTACACTTTCTCTTCACTTCCTCTCCCTCATTTCCCTCATTTCTGAGATTACTGTGTGCTGGGGCCATCACTGTTACTGCTGGGATTATCCCCTACACAGCAGCAGCTGCTACTTCTTCTTCTTCCTCTTCATTTCTTCACCTGGGAGGTTCTGTGGTGCTGGGATTCTTCATTAGAGAGTTGCTGCTGCTACTGCTACAGCAGCTGTGTCTTCTTCTTCTTCACTTCACTGCTGGAATTCTGCTTCTCTCTCTCTTTAAGTTATCTCTCTCTACAAACCCTCTCTCTATTATCAAAGGCAAGTGCTCATACTCCTAGCTTAGCACACATATGTTTATTTCTTGATTTCAGTAGCTTAATTTCATAGCTGTGATTAAATTCAGTCTTTAGAATCACCTGGAGCCTCTGTTTTTATTGTTTGGATGAAAGGTCACTGATGGATGGGGGTTTCACCCCCCATTTGGAAGATCAGTGGGCCACAAGGTGTTAATGGATGGGTTATGGAGTTAATTAATGATTAGAAAGGTGTTGGTGAAGTTTGGAAAGGTTTGGAAGTGGTTTGGGCGAAAAAGGAGTCAAAACGGAGAAGTTGCAGAAAACTGCCTGGGACTGAAAATGCAGTGTCCTCGGTCGACCGAGACCCCCCCTGGTCGACCGGCGACACTGCAAAACTGAAAAAAATGAGGCTCAGTTATTTTTCCTGCAGACTCGACCTGACTCGACCGACAGTGTTCTAGGTCGACCGAGACCTGTCTGGGTCGACCGAGAACACTGAAAAATGGGAAAAACAGCTCCCAGTTAGCTTTTCTCTACAGACTGAGTTTCCTATTGTCTAGGTCGACTGGGACCTATCCTGGTCGACCGAGACCACTGTATTTTTGGGAAAAATTGGCCCTCAGCCATTTTCTTGCAGGAAACCCTATTCCTAATAACCAAGTTGACCTGATCTTACCCAGGTTGACCCGGAATACACTATTACTGCAAGAATTGACTGAAAGTTGATTTTTCACCCGAAACTCAGACTCCTTACATCCAAATCAACCTGATACTTAGTATTTACATTTAGAAAGTGTTTAAAGCTGGGACATCAATCTTTCTAAGGTTTTTGGAGTATGCGGTCAATCACCTAGGCCAGGTTGTTTGACCGGACACGCTGGAAATCTTTAGAAACGAATTAAGTTGTCCAGGAAGCCTGATTCAGATTAGTTAGTACACTCGGTTGATCCTCCCGGCCAGGAGATCAACCGAGCTCACTACACATCAGGTTCACCTGGAAAACCCTGATTTTCCAGTTTTCAACATTTAGGAGCTATGATCAGTTGTGGGGCCCATTGACCATCCAAATGAACATTTATCAGTGTTCTAAGCCCGAGTCAACGGTGTGGCTCAACCTTGACTCGCGGGGACCACTGTTTAGGGTTTAGGTTATTAATCTAAGATGATTCGACCTCTAAGAGTTGTCAAAGATGCCCGTAACCACCTAAGCACCAAATACAGTATTTTATGGCATTAATGACTTCGTTTAGAGATCGAATTACCGGAGATAGACCTGAACCTATTGTGGCCATTACCTAGGATTGGACCGTTGGATTTTCTTGTTGATTCCTTCATTGAAGTTTATACTTCATTATTATTATTCTGTCATTCTTAGATCTTTAGTGTAGCTGTTTACTGTTAATTAAACATAATTGGAGGACCTGAACCTAGGGTATCTTAGAGGTGACCCGTTAGAACGATTGGAGATCACTGACCCGTGTCTGTATCTAGGCGGGCCCTTATTGGGCCTAAGTGTGGAGATGAGAACCCTTTAGTTGGAAGAGGTAGTTTTATTGGACTGTTAAGTTATATGGATTGAAATGGAACTGTTTATCAGTAGTAAATGGATTAGTTGCCTCGTTTGGACAGATTTAGACCAGGTCATGTGCTGATGGGCCTTGGTATGGATCCAACGAGCGGGCTTGGACCTTGAATGAAATCCATAGACTAAAATGGATATTTGTAGACCTCTTAGAGACATTGTTAGGACCTTGTTCACGCAAGGCAAAGCCTAGACAGACACAAACCCTTAGAGTATTCCTGAGTCGGCATGAACATTCACTCGGTTGATTTAAGCTCAACCTGTGGACTGATCATCCCCGGTAGGAGCTAGTTGAGTATTGTGAAGCTATCATGATGAGCTGTATGGTTAAGACGGACGGTGTGATACCGTGCCGGTCTGGAGTGTTGAGATGATGAGATGATGAGATGATTTGCGGGATTAGTAATTCCCAGCACAGATGAGATTTCCCCGCCGCAACTGTGTTCAGTATGGGAGGGCCGCGGCATAATATCCCGCGGTATTCCAGCTCGTGTGAATGTGCCACTTCGTTGTAGTAGTTTAGATGTTTATCTTTATACTGATTCCTTATGATTTAAATGCACAACTGCTTAGTTCTTTACCTTGCTATTCATTTAATCTATATACCTGTCTTTATTTTCCTTTTATATATATGTTCTATGTTAGTAGTATGCTGTAACTTGCCAGATCTTTTAGATCTGACCCTTCATTGGTGCTTAGGCCTTGACCCAGAGTTCGCTGAGGATGCATTAGCGCTAGTTGAGGCGCCGCTCGCTGGAGAGTACGCATGGGGCCCGGCCGACCCGGATGTCGAGCCGGAGGGCGGAGACGATCCACATGGGTTCTGAGTGTCTCTTATTATTTTGGGCTTTGAGAGACAATTTTTGTAGTGAGTTGGGTAGAATTCAAATATGTAATAACTTTTGATTTACAGCTGACACATTTTAATTAGACTACTGTTCTGCTCACACTTATATATATCGATACCTATTGCTTCCGCTTTATTTAATCGTTATGCTTTCGCAAATTTAAATGTTATTATTATATGGTTCAAAAAGTTTTAAATTGGACCTCACTGCGGCCTACGATCTTGGAAGTTCTCGGATTTTCCGGGTAGTAGCGCGCCAACTTCGGGTATTCGAACGATTATTTCGGTATCCGGAATTGGGGCGTTACATTTATTGGTATCAGAGCGAGCTGGTCTCTAGGAAATAAAACACACTAGAAACCATAGGACGTAGTGAGGATTCGAGTGATGGGATACGTGTGAGGACGATGGATTGGGTAGAGTCAGTGTAGTCTTAGGTTTTGGACTTAAACTGACACAAGTTCTTTTTCGTGACAGATGTCTGGAGATGGTGCACGCCCGGAGACGGTCGTTCTCGACGAGCAGTCCGCCCACGAGCGACGATTCGAGAGGTTTCTTCAGGCCTTCCTCACTGCTCAGGAGGCCCAGACGGTAGCCCATCAGCGGCAGACGGAGGACTTCGCGCAGTTTCAGGCGCAGGTCCTGGAGGTGATCGATCGAGTGGCCCCACCAGCCCATGAGGATGCACCAGTTCGGGGAGCAGACCCGAACCTGATCTTTGAGAGGTTCCTCAAGAGGGGACCGCCTGAGTTCACGGGCACAGACGACCCTATGGTGGCGGACGATTGGATCGTCCGGATGGAGAAGATTTTCCGAGTCTTCGAGTGCTCGGGGCGCCAGAGAGTGCAGTTAGCGGCTTACATGTTCCGCGGCGTGGCGGAGGACTGGTGGAGAGTCATTCAGAGGCCCTATGAGGAGATTGGAGACGAGGTAGCATGGACTGCCTTCAAGACTCACATTTTTTCTGAAGTTCATCCCCACTCATGTCAGAGAGCGTAAGCTCCGGGAGTTTCAGACTCTTGTTCAGGGTGACACGACAGTCTCTCAGTACGAGGTTCGCTTCACCCAGCTGTCCCGATTTGCAGAGGCGCTGCTCACGTCAGAGGCCGAGAGGGTTCGGCGGTTCGTAGACGGGTTGCGAGAGGAGATCCAGATAGCCATGACCTGCATCGAGTTGCCTACCTACGAGGAGGCTTTGAGGAGAGCTTTCTGGGCAGAGGAGCATCTTCAGCGACTAGAGTCCATTCGCCAGCAGAAACGACTCCGGATCGCTCCGATCAGGCAGCAGCCCATGCCCCTACGATAGCTGCAGCCATTCCAGAGGCAACGGCCAACAGGGCAGTTTCAGTACCAGCCTCAGCATCAGCAGTAGCCGCAGCGTGGACCCCGAGTGTGCTATGATTGCGGAGAGACAGGGCATATCTCCAGGTTTTGCCCACTACGTGATTTTTTATCTTGCCTATACTTGCGAAATCGTCGTATTGAGATACTACATTTGGTGTCACAGACGCAGATTTAGCTCCCGACCTTGAAGCGGTCCAGGAGAGAGAGGAGGGTACCCAAGAGGTACCGTCAGGATTAGAAGAGTGGCCAGAACCAGGGCCAGCTTAGATTCTACCTCCTCGGAGTGCGGACTACACTTTTGCAGATACCATAGTTCGTGTGATTAACCTTTTTATATGGTCATACGGAATTCTTTTGCATCTACTTTTGGTTGTGGCTGTATAGGCTTTCTTTTCAATGGATGTATAAGGTTCTTTCATTGATCCCTCTTTTGTAACTTAATATATATATATATACTTGTCTAATTCTTTTGTATCAACTTAAATGTTTAATTGCACTGAATGGGAAATGATACCTTCTATGAATGAATTATGACTTCCGCTGTGTTTAACTGGTATTGTTTATGTTAGTGAGCTGAACTCACATATGGATTAGTCAATTTTCTCTCCTTCGTGTGTTGTATTTGGCTCGAGATAGGTACAACATGCGGGAGTACGTGTGACACACCTCGGGGATTACCCTAGGCCAGGGTGATTTCGGGACCGGGATGTGACATACGTAAGTATGGTATCAGAGCTCTGAAAGTCTTCTTAAAAGACTTAGAAACAATTAGAAATGTTGTGAGGACACATTAGAATCGATTGTGAGTATAGAGTTATCAGGCTAGTTTATTACTGGTTGTGCGTTAATTGTTAGAAATTGGTGTCTCGTGTGAGTACCGTGTAGGTAGAGAGGTAGACTAGAGTCCTAACTTTTATAATTGTTTTGCAGGACAATGGCATCCGGTTCCGGAAACGAAAATAACGACGGAAACAATGAGTCACATAATGAGGAACCCTTGTGGAAATGGACAATGATCCTTCCCCGATGGAAGCACGAATGATGGCCTTAATGGAAGAAATGGCCAAGACAAACGAATATCTCGTAGCAGTGATGACCAGATAAGGTCAACCACCACCAAGCTCGGGTACTCAAGTGGTCATCCAGTCAAAAGAAAATGACCTAAATGCATTGTTCGATAAGTTCAGAAAAAGAGGAGCTACAGAGTTCCAAGGGAAAGAAGATGTCATTCAAGCTGACGAATGGTTAGAGCATTTAAACGATGTGTTTGAAACAGTAGTATGCGACAATAAGCAACGAGTCGTACTCACTACTTCTATGTTTCGAGGAGTTGCCAAGGATTGGTGGAAGACTATAAGAGAGGCTTATAGAGTCATGCCCAATGCTACCATATGGGAAACATTCCAAGAACAATTTCGTCGCAAGTTCATATCGGAGCACTTGTACCGGAAGAAAGAAGAAGAATTCATCACTCTCAAGCAGAACCAAATGACAGTGGCAACGTATGTGCATACTTTTACTCAATTGTCCAAGTTTGCGAAAGATCTGGTGGACACGAAAGAGAAGAAGGTAAAACGATTTGTCGGTGGACTTCACCCAATGTATGAAGAACACGTGATAGTATACAAAAGGCCTAAAACTTTCCAAGATGCAGTAGACAGAGCCTACATGGCAGAGGAAATGGCTAGGAAGAAAAGAAATGCTGATCCTAAGCGGAGTGTGTCTCACTTTGGGAAGAACTTTCCGCACAAAAAGCAAAAGGGTGTAGTTAGTGGCCCTAACACACCTAAGTGTGGAACATGTGGAAAAGGACACCCTACTGAGAGGTGTTGGAGAAACACAGGTGCATGTGTTCTTTGTGGATCTATGGAGCACCGAGCAACAACCTGTCCTAGGAACAGAGGAGGTTATGGAACACCTCAGCAACAACATCCCCAGCAGCCAACCAGGCCAGCAATTCCAGCTCCATCTTAACGGTTAGCATTACCCCCACCTCCTCCAAGACCTCAGCAGCAGCAGCAACGACAACAGTCAGGAAGGCCAGGACCACAGCGTCAGCAAGCCGGACCGTTGCCACAACAAGCTGGGAGACTTTTTGCAACCAACCTTGAGCAGGCAGAAGCAGTCGGTAATGTAGTAGAAGGTACTGTTTTGATTTGTGCTAGAGATGCGAGGACCTTAATTTATTCGGGATCCACACACTCTTTTGTGGCGCCTCTTTTTGCTAGTGGTCTACAGCAACCGCCTGAGTTGCTTCCTTTTGTGTTGATGATGACTACCCCGGTGGGTAAGCGAGTAGCTTGTGATAACTACTATCCCGAGTGTAGTGTCCAGATCAGAAAGTTACTAATGCCGGTAGATTTGATCATCCTAGCGATGCAAGACTTTGACATCATCCTTGGAATGGATTGGCTCGCGAAATATCGCGCTTGTGTGGACTGCTTCCACAAGACTATCACCTTTAAGGTGGAGAAGCCGGAGTCGAATGTGATATTCGAAGGTGTACAGAGAGAAAGGTCGAAGTCCGGACTTGTGTCAGCGTTGGATGCTGTCAAGCTTCTAGAGAGTGGCTATGAATGCTACTTTGCTTTTGTCTGTGAGAAGAAACTGCCTGTGAAGTTGGAAGAGATCCCAGTGGCGTGCGAATTTCCAGATGTGTTTCCGGATGAGATTCCAAGATTGCCTCCGTCTAGGGAAATCAACTTTTCCATTGATTTAATACCGGGCACCGCTCCAATCTCAAAGGCACCATACAAAATGGCTCCAGCAGAACTCCGAGAATTAAAGGGGCAGTTGCAAGACTTGCTGAACAAGGGACTTATACGTCCTAGCGTATCACCATGGGGAGCTCCAGTGTTGTTCGTGACGAAGAAAGACGGGACTCTTCGAATGTGCATAGACTACAGGCAGATTAACCAAGTAACAATAAAGAACAAATACCCACTGCCTCGAATTGATGAACTATTTAATCAGCTTCAGGGAGCAGCTTACTTTTCGAAGATCGACCTCAGATCAGGATATCACCAGCTAAGAGTCCGAGAGCAAGATATTGAGAAGACGGCCTTCAAAACAAGATATGGTCACTATGAATTTCTGGTGATGCCCTTTGGCTTTACCAATGCCCTTGCAGTATTTATGACATTGATGAATAGAATCTTTGCTCCCTATCTCGATCAATTTATCATAGTCTTCATCGACGACATTTTGGTGTACTCACTACACCAAAAATCGGAAATTGGAACGGAAAAGCGTTCCTAATCCTCCCGTTCCTAATCCGTTAAACCGTTCCAATTTCCGTTCCAATTTGGATTAGGAACGGTTGGTACCAAATTGGAACGGAAATTGGAACGGTTTAACGAATTAGGAACGGGAGGATTAGGAACGCTTTTCCGTTCCAATTTTCGATTTTTGGTGTAGTGACTCCAAGTCTAGGGAAGAGCATGCAGATCATCTCAGATCATCACTTCAGCTTTTGAGGATGCATCAGTTATACGCTAAACTCGAGAAGTGTGATTTTTGGCTTGAACAAGTGGCCTTTCTTAGACACATTATCACTCGAGATAGCCTAAGAGTTGATCCAGCGAAGATAGAAGCCGTCATAAATTGGCAGAGGCCGAAAACGGTAGCAGAAATTCGAAGCTTCTTAGGTCTTGCAGGGTATTACCGTAGGTTTGTTCAAGATTTTTCTAAGATTTCAGCCCTGTTGACTAAGTTGACTAGAAAGGATGTGCCCTTTGTGTGGACCAAAGAATGTGAAACTAGTTTCCAAACCTTAAAGGAGAAATTGACTACCGCCCCAGTTTTATCTTTACCTGAAGGCACAAGAGGATTTGTGATATATTCAGACGCATCTAGAGTCGGCTTGGGATGTGTTCTTATGCAGAATGGCAAAGTTATACCTTATGGATCAAGGCAATTAAAGAACCATGAAAAGAATTATGCCACACATGATCTGGGATTAGCAGCTATTGTATTTGCACTAAAACTTTGGAGACATTATTTATATGGAGAACAATTTGAAGTGCATTCAGATCATCGCAGTCTACAGTTTTTATTTTCTCAACAGGATCTCAACATGAGACAAAGACGGTGGCTAGAATTCATAAAGGATTATGATTTCCCAATCAAATACATTCCAGGAAAAGGGAACGTAGTGGCTGATGCTTTGAGTCGAAAATCTTCTTTAGTTGCAGCTATGGGCACACAATGGTTCAAATTTGATGCTTTTGAAGAATTAGATGTAGAAGTCCGACTACTAAATGACTCGGTGATGATGGTAGTCATGTCAGTGTACGAACCAGAGCTGATGGATCGAATTAAGAATGAACAGTTCGAAGACCCTAACTTGGCTAAGATAAGAGATCACATTGCCGAGAAACCTGATTTTCAATTGGTGAATGGAATCTTGTATTTTAGAAATCGCTTGTGTGTGCCGAAAACAAATCAATTGATAGTTCCAATTTTAACAGAAGCACACAATGTCAGATATGCGATGCACCCTGGAAGTACAAAGATGTATAAAGATCTTAAGAGACGATTTTGGTGGAATAATATGAAGAGGAAAATCGCAGATTTTGTATCCAAGTGTTACACTTGTCAGCGTGTAAAGTTCGAGCACAGGAAACCTCCGGGTTTGTCACATCCTTTGTCTATCCCTCATTGGAAATGAGAACACATATCCATGGACTTCGTTTCAGGGTTACCGTTGACTAGTTGGAAGAACAACGTCATTTGGGTGATAGTTGACCGGTTGACGAAATCAGCTCATTTCCTTCCTTTCAAGAAAGGTATGAAATTCAATGAAATGGCCAAACTTTTGTGAAAGAAATAGTCCGACTGCACGGCACCCCAGTCTTGATCGTCTCCGATAGAGATATGAGGTTTATATCTTCCTTCTGGCAATCTTTTCAGCAGTCTATGGGCACGAAACTCAGCTTCAACACCGCTTACCATCCACAAACAGATGGACAGTCCGAACGCACCATACAAACCCTAGAAGACATGCTTCGGGCTAGCGTTCTTGATTTTAGTGGTGAGTGGGATGAACATTTGGCACTATGTGAGTTCGCATACAATAACAACTTTCATTCGACCATTGGCATGCCTCCTTTTGAAGCTCTATATGGTCGTAGTTGCAGAACTCTGATTTGTTGGGAAGAAGTCGGCACCAGGAGTTTTCATGGACCTACTATTATTGCAGATACAGTTGAAAAAGTCATTCAAGTCAGGGAAAAGTTGAAGATTGCACAGTTAGGACAGAAAAGCTACGCGGATAATAGAAGAAGGAAACTTGAATTTCAAGTTGGAGATTGGGTATTCTTGAAGACATCTCCAATGAAAGGTACCATTCAGTTCGGACAAAAAGGAAAACTCTCCCCAAGATATGTGGGACCATTTGAAATCAAAAGCCGAATAGGTGATGTGGCCTATAGATTGAAGCTCCCTCCTGAATTCGCTGGATTACATGACGTATTCCATGTGTCTATGCTCCGCAAGTACATCTGGGATCCATCTCATGTCATCCAATATGAAGAAGTTCAGATTAAATCTGATTCCACATACATTGAACATCCACTTCGAATTATCGATGAGAAAGAGCAAGTGTTACGGACGAGAACCATTCGGTGGGTCAAACTACTCTGGGATCATCATGGACCTGAAGAACCCACGTGGGAACTCGAGGAGCAAGTTGCACGACACTACCCCGAACTCTTCGTGCAGGTAAAATCATTCGGAGGACCGAATGAGTCCCAGTGGGGGAGAAATGTAATACCCCAACCCAAATTAATCTTCATTAGTGCTAAATTAATGGGATTTGGCTTAATTGATGATGTTTAGTTGTAAATCATCGACCTTAGTACTCATTAGTCTTTTTAGACTGAGTTAAATTGAGTCTTGAGTCTTGATTAGTTAAGTGGAGTAGAGTTGACTCACTTGGATTGAGTCAAGGACTATTTCGTAATTATAGATTTTTTTCTCGTTTTGCATCATTTCCACGTCATTTTGGCGTCATCGCGTGTATCTTGTTGAGTATGTCAATTTTCGTATTTAGCTTCATTTCGTTTGATTACTCGTTGAAGAAATGGACCTTCATTTGACTTAAATTGGAATTATATAAAACTAGTGGACATTTCAGCAAAAAATTTCCATCCTTATCACTCATAACCACTCCAACCCATTCACTTCATTCGTTTGCACAGTGACTGTGGAGAGAGTGAGTGAGAGACTCTTCTTTCCTTCTTTCCTTCATCCCTTTCAATTTCTCTCCCTTTCTCCAAGCTCTTTAGCCTTGTGCGAGGGAAGATAAGTGTGGGGATCAACTTCTTCATCTTCTACACCTCTTGTTTTCAAGAAACCATCTCTTCTCCAACTCCAAATTTCGGATTCCTTGTCAAGGTATGACTCAAACCCATCCTTCATGGTATGTTTGAGTTGAAATGGAGTCAAAAGACCCTTGTGCTAGACATGCATTCATATTCATGTGTTTTCCATGTGCATTGTGTCTAGGGTTTGAATCTTTTGGGGATTTAAGGGTTTTGAACACCAAGAGAGTAGAAGAGTTTTGAAAAGCTTAAATTTGAGGCAAGTATAAGCATAATATGAATTTACATTTTGTTATTTTCCATTGATTCTATGTTTACTCATGATTCTTAGTATTCAATAATGTAATATTGGATTTAAAATGCATGTTGAACTCTCTTTATGTATTTAAATGTTATGGAATGATTTTATGTTGAACATGGGACCAAGAAGGCTCCATGTTACAGAAGGTGGGAAGAAGTAGGGAGAGGAGAAGAGGAGAGAGAGCTTCAGAATGGACACATAAAAACATATCCGCAGGACAGGCGGCTGGCGGCTAACTGTAACTCCACGGTTCCAATTCCAGTAAGTGACCTTTTCTGTCAGGAAATCGCGGTCACCTGACGGCTAGCCGCGTGACCCCTAGCGGCTAGCCGAAAACCACGGTTACCTTTCCAGTAGCCGACACTCTGTCAGGAAACCGCGGTCACCAGGCGGTTACCTGGCGGCTAGCCGACTGTTCTACAGGCGGCTAACCGCCAAGTCACCTCCAGCTGACCGAAACCCTAAAAGTTTTAAATTGTTTTATTTTATTTCCAATGCCCTCTTAGAGCCATAAATCACTACCTAAACCTTTAGTTGCCTAATTGAAAACCTAGGAGCTTGAGTAGGCTAAAACCAATCAGGACCTTATCACCACGCCATGGATATTAATTTAATGAACTTTTATTAACCTGTGACACTAAACAAAGGTTCCTTAAATGTATATCGAATTGGATGGTGATGACACAATAGAGGATTGACTAGATTGACTAGTAAATTCCTTGATTCCTTAAATTGTTGCATTTCATATTGAATTATATCTTCCTTTGATCGATCAATCATTATAAATAAATAAGTTATTGCATCATCAATATCCTTTGAGGTTTAATTCCCTTATGATCTCCGTCATTCTTCAAATCTTGTATATCGATTCAATAATTATCGGAAATGTGGATAAAGTAAGTATATTGTGATATATGAATTGAATTAATTTGGATTATAGACAGTCTGAAATACAAACTCACTTGACTCGACATTTTATTTCGATTAGTTTGATTCAATTGAGTCGGCACTACCTAGCTTCGACCTTGTGACGCCCGACGGGGTCAGCACTTGGTTTATTTATTAGAGACTGTTGCAGTAAGTCGCCTGGAGCACCAGAACTCCAGAACCGGGTAGCCAGTTAGCTTTTGGCCGAGCAGCTGGTGACATCCCAACTAGATTTGCTCTCTTTGAGAGGATGAGCTTAAAGTAGTAGCCAATTTAGTGTGTTTTCTTATTAATTGATTCCCAGCATAAATTCGATCTTGCACAATTTGCGTAGTTGATACTTATCGTTGACATCACTAAATTAATTTACTTGTCTTAAATTCGAATTACAACATTATGTGATTTCTTATCTTGCCTATACTTGCGAAATCGTCGTATTGAGATACTACATTTGGTGTCACAGACGCAGATTCAGCTCCCGACTCTGAAGCGGTCCAGGAGAGATAGGAGGGTACCCAAGAGGTACCGTCAGGATTAGAAGAGCGGCCAGAACCAGGGCCAGCTTAGACTTTACCTCCTCGGAGTGTGGACTACACTTTTGCAGATACCATAGTTTGTGTGATTAACCTTTTTATATGGTCATACGGAATTCTTTTGCATCTACTTTTGGTAGTGGCGGTATAGGCTTTCTTTTCAATGGATGTATAGGGTTCTTTCATTGATCCCTCTTTTGTAACTTAATATATATATACTTGTCTAATTCTTTTGTATCAACTTAAATGTTTAATTGTACTGAATGGGAAGTGATACCTTCTATGAATGAATTACGACTTCCGTTGTGTTTAACTGTTATTGTTTATGTTAGTGAGCTGAACTCACATATGGATTAGTCGATTTTCTCTCCTTCGTGTGTTGTATTTGGCTCGAGACAGGTACAACATGCGGGAGTACGTGTGACACACCTCGGGGATTACCCTAGGCTAGGGTGATTTCGGGACCGGGATGTGACATATATTCTTGAGAACTTGTTGTAAGCAATGTACCCATGTACTTTTCTAAGACAGAATAGATGAAAAATAAATAAAGCATACCTGCCATGAAGCTCTTGACATAGAATTCACAAAGATCTCATACTGATGAGATGACAAGTTCACTGTGTCAATAGAAGCCTGCTTATCCAGGCCTAGGCCCAATAGTCACTTATTGCACATGTGGGACTATGGATACTATGCCAACCAAGGCAAGCAGAAAATTTGTAGGTATTGCAAAGCCATTGGTCATGTCATTGACGAATGCCTGAAGCATCCAAAGAATCCAGCCCCTCCTGCCAAAGTTGTTGTTGTTGCATCTTCTACCCCTTATGCTAATGATGCGTCTGCGAAACCAGGTTCCTCTGTGTCATTCTTTAGAGGAACTCCAATTGAAACAGAGTATGAATGAATTGGTTTGTCTCCTTAAGGGATCATGCCTCTCTCATTTCAAGATCCAATTTTTAGCTAATTACAAGAATTACATCTATACAAAGAAAGAATAACTATACAAATCTTATGGTTCATGGCCCACGTAATTTGCTACTGGGCTTGGATTTGGTGGGTCACAGATGAGTCACTAACCCCCCACCCTCAAATTGATGCTGGAGAATCAACAAGCATCAATTTGTTGATAAGAATTGATGTCAAGGACGTGGAAGTCCTTTGGTAAAGATATCTGCAATTTGTAGACTAGAGGAGATGAATGGAAGAGAGATTACATTACGCATACATTCATCTCAAATAAAATGACAGCAGACCTTTATGTGTTTTGTCTTCTCATGAAATACTGGATTTTCTGTAATCCGTATTGCACTTGTGTTATCGACATAGGTTGAGTGAAGCCAAGATCGGCGAGTAGCCCACGAAGCCAAAGTATTTTTGAACAAGTGGCGGACATCGCACGATATACAGCCTCAATTGATGATTTGAAGACCTTTTTCTTGCCTTTTACACTTCCAGGAATTTAGAGCATCACCCAGGTACATGCACCAGCTAGTCGTTGAATGATGAGTATCCGTAACATCAGAATAGGCCTTCAATGTTAGATTTGATCTAGTGGGAAAAAATAGGCCATGATTAGGAGTTATGAGAAGATAGCAGATAATGTGACGAACCACAACTAAATGAAGATGACTCGGGGTGGTCATAAATTGACTCATCAAGTTGACTGCGTAACTGATATCCAACCTAGTGGTTGTTAGATAGACGAGACTGCCAACAAGTTGCCTATAAAGTGATGGGTTCGGTTCACCATCTTAATTAGATTGAGAGTGTACTTGTGTTGATCAAGAACCATACCTTTTTTTTATTGATGAACTTCCAGTCCTAAGAAATATATTAAGTCCTTCATGTGAAATGAGTGATGAAGTGAAAGTTGGAGATCTTGAATCATGGTTGGATCTGTTCCTGTGATAATGAAATCATCCACATAGACTGGAAGGATAGTAATTCCAATGGAGCAGTGATGAAGAAACATTGATGGGTCATAAGGGCTTTGAAGAAAGTGCAATGTTAATAATGCGTCCTTGAGTTTCTCAAACCATGCCTTAGGTGCCTGTTTGAGTATATCAAGAGAGAATTTCAGGCGTGCCACCACACCTTTTGAGACTTTAGGAAAGCCAGGTGGAAGGCGCATATATACTTCTTCTTTAAGGTTGCTATGTAGAAACACGTTTTTCACATAAAAAAAGAGGCCATGATTGGGTGGCTGCAATGGCAAGTATCGTCCAAACTGTAGTCATCTTGGCTACGGGAGAAAATGTTTCAATCAGCTTTGGTTTGTGTGTCATGGTCCCGATGGACTTTATCGTCGGGAGACATGATTTTGCTACCGGAGGCTGAAGTTGGGTCTAATGATGTCGAAATGACCTAAAAACTGATATGTAGTCCCTTGGGGATATTTTGAGACTATTCATGTGCTTTGTTTGGAGAATGATGATTTCGGTGGTCTCCATCGCCGGGAGGCGTGGTTTTGCCGCCAGAAGATAATGTTGGGTCAAACGATGTCGGATTGATTCAAAATTTTCCACATGGCCTATTGGGAGTACTTTAAGACCATACACAAGCTCTGATTGAAGATTTGATGTCTCCGACGTTGTTTCCCCTGGAAGAGCCGACTTTGTCGCTAGAATAACACAACTTTTGCACTTTAGGCAAAACGATGTCAGAATGGCCTGAAGTTTGAAGTAGAGTCTTATAGTGGTATTTTGAGACCAACTGGGTGCTCTGTTTTGTGAAATAGGGTCTCCAACATCGCTGTCGCTGGAAGGTCCCGTTTAGTTGTTGGAAGAGTGAAGTCAAGTCGAATGATGTTGAAATGGCACAAGACTTGATGTATACACTCCTCATGAATGTTTTTAAGGATCTTAAAGTTTTCAATCTTAAAGTTTTCAAATAATTTTGAGAAGGTTTGATGCATGAAATAGTTTTTCTCATTTTGTCGCGTGAAGCATCGCACATGAAATGATATTGGAACTTCTACAAAATGGTGTGAAATCTTTGGGAATCACACTTATGTGGCTTGATGCAGCTTCATGTAACTTTTTTGATGTTGCAAATGTGAAAAGGCATAAATGAATTTTTCGTGTCTGACAATATCCTTCCTGGGATACAAATCATGCATATTTAGTATATCCACCCATCATGAAAACTAATGTATATTTAGTATATCTACCCTTCATGCAAATCCATGCATATTTAGCAACCCAGCTTTTTAATTCCAGCATTGCACGTCCATGGATATCTATAGGTCATGTCCAATTGTTTTTCCTTTTATTTTGAGTTGTTCTAGCTTCCATCTCTATACATATGTAATTCTATGAAATGAGAAATAAGAAAGCACATTATTACCCAAAATCCTGCATCGGCATGGAGGAAAGCCCTTTCCCTCTCACTTGTTGGCTTGATAGGGTCTAGGATCCTATCAACCGATATCAGAGACAACTTTCTTGGGCATACCAAGGAAACTCAAACTGCGGTAACAAAAAATCGAAACAATGGAAAAACACACGGAGAACCTCGAAACAACCTGTGATAAGCTCAATGACAAGCTCGAGTTGATCTAGCAGACATTGGAGAGTTTCACCCTATGCCTTCCACCCATTAATGTTAGGGAGCATTCTGAGATGGGGGATTCCATCATAGTAAATCTAAAGAGGCAAGGCGATGGTATGATCCAGCCACTCTATGCTCGAATCGACTTCCCACGCTTTGAAGGACATAAGCCGTTGGAATTCAACTATAAAGCCAAACAACGTTTTCGCTATCATCGTACAATAGAGACTGAGAAAGCAGTCATCGCACCAACATGGATGGTTCCAGTGGTATAATCGAATCAATACTAATCTTACTTGAAAGGCTACAACAAACGCCATGCTTGTTCGGCTCGGTTCAACAAACTATGAAAACATGGATGGAATGTTAGCCAAACTACGCCAAGGGTTTGGATCTATCCAAATCTATAAAGAACAGCAGGTTCGCAAGTTGGTCCAATAAGGCATTAATGGGAACCTTCGTTGAAGGACTGTGAGACGAGATTCGACCAGAGGTCCTCATGTTTCAACCCATCTCGTTGTAAGAAGCTTTGGGTGTATCCCGTCGCTAGGAGGACAAGTTTAATCCCTTACGCAGACGGGGTCAACCCACAACCACTAGGCACAATAGCATAGCAGAGACATCGATGTTACCCTCTCCAGTTGGGATAATGAGGCCTGAAACGAAGGGGGGTGGGGTTGGGGTTCACATGCCCAAACGACCGATAGGGATGCTGTCAGCTCCAACAAAGAGGATCTCAGCCGCAGAAATGTAAAGTCACCGCGAGAACGGCCTTTGCTACTACTGTAATGAGCACTTCTTGCCAAGCCACAGATGCAAAAAAATGCTGATCTTCTTGATCGAAGAGCTCGAGGATGCAACAACAAAAGCATCCAAAGAACCCAGTCCTGATTACGATGAGACGCCTATTGAAGTCTCTCTTAATGCCTTGATTGGGCTAGAAGAAGTTCAAACCATGCGTCTACAAGGGAAGATCAAGAATGCTAGGATCAATATTGTTGTAGACTAGGGGAGTGCGCACAATTTCCTTACGGAGGCAACTTATAAACAATAATTGGGTTACCCCATAATCGCTCTTAATCATTCTCGTTACAAATAGCTAATGGCACTAAAACCAAATGTGGTGGGTGCACATTGTCACTTAGATGAATCTAATTTTTTTTTGTTATGTGTAGATATTCAATAGCCGAGAAGCCCTAATTAAGTGGGCTAGTGATGTTGGGAGGAGAAAAGGTTTTGTTATCATGATTAAGACATCAGTTGTACCTAGCCAAAGATATAAGAAACCAAGAGTGACCCTTCTGCATTCCATGCCCATTCACTGATTTTTTGGGCATGGCTTAGACATTTAAGTGGCGTTCTCTCCTGTAGTACAAAATAAAATAATTAGTGAAGGTGATAAATAGCTACAACACGTTTATCAAGACTAATCAGAAACCTCCTGGTGCCAAATACTTGTAGCAATATGTGTCTGAGAATTGGGTAGCAGCTACAAACTTATAGGGCCCTAGGAATTGGGTCACTCCTTTCTTGAACGACAAATGAAGTTTGTTCATGGACTTCTGGTTACTCTTGGGCTTCTGCTTGATCTTGGACTACCGATTCATCATGTGTACTTCTTTAGCGTCCACTGCATTCTTGGCCTCATGAGTTACCATTAAATCAACTTCGAAGTGTCGTAGACACCGTCTCCTATTCGACATTATGGGTCAAATCCTAGAGATACTGGGCACATCTATTTCTGAAAAACAGAAAATAAAATCTGGAAAAAATCAGTACAAGAAAATAAACGGTCAACTGTTTAGCCCTGAGTCACCGTGTCCTCAGATTGTTCGGCCCTGAGTAACTGTGTGGATATTTTCTGTTCGGCCTTGCTTCACTGTGTGACTATGAACCGTTTGGTTATATTTGAGCATCAAAGTCCTATATGTTTGTAATTTAGATGCTGAAAAAGTACGACCTTTACGCCATTTTGAGGCCGAACATGGTCTTCGTATTCGGGCCCTCTATGCCAAATAGTGTCGAGAAACCGAAAAAGAAAACTTCGACAATGGTGGGAAACGGGAGAGAGATATAGTGGAGGCAAGAAACTCCTCTCAAGAAACCAATCAACGGAACTAACACACAAAATGTAAACATCACTCAGAAAAATCACTCACGTTAGGTACCCGTTTTTAGAAGAATAATGCAAAGAGGAAAAGCTGCATCTGAGAGTCGTTGGGAAGCAATCATTGAGAATAATGCAAAGAGAAGATGCAGAGAGTGTGGAGATTGAAATCGTCCGGGGGGAGCTCGTTGAAATCATCGTGGGTAGAGGTGCAGCATGCCCAAACTTGAAAATGGGAGGGAAGAAGGGGTTGAGTGTGAGGAGAAAATGGCATATGTCGAGGAGTCCAGGAAATGGGTATTTTAGGGAAAGTGCAGTGTGTAGAGAGAGAAAATTGGAATATTTGGGTCTCTTGTGTTGTGTGTATGAAGATGTTGTGTGTGGAGAGGCATTTTTAGCGTGCAGGTACAGCTCTCTATCAGGCCATACCATTATCCACACATGCAAGAAAATGAGATCGATACTTTAGTTAAGGAAATGATGACTGGGAGAATCATACAACACATCACAAGTCCTTACTCTTCTCTTATTGTGTTAGTGCGAAAAGAAGATGTGTCATTGCGTATGTGTGTGGATTATTGGGCCCTTATTCGACTCACGATCAAGGACAAATTTCCTATCCGTATGATTAATGAGCTACTTGATGAGCTCCATGGGACCCAATACTTCACTAAATTGGACCTGCGTTTTGGATACCACCAAATTCGGATAGACAAAGCTAACATCACCAAAACTGCTTTTAGAACACATGAGGGCCATTATGAATTCTTGGTAATGCCTTTTGGACTTACTAATGCTCCCTCAACATTTCAAAGTTTGATGAACGGAGTTTTTTTTTTTTGACCTTTTTTAAAGGAAGTTTGTGTTGGTTTTCTTTGATGATATATATATATGGAAGATGCTCATGTGAGAGCATCTCTCACCTTACTATGAGGGATATGGTGGGGGCCCTCACATTTAAGTTGTTGGCATTGGATATGGATGTGAGAGCCCCCACCTTATCTCTCATAGTAATGTGATAGCATCTCTCATATAGGCATCTCCCTATATATATATATTGTTGGAGCAATCACCTATATCATGTCAAGGTCGTACTAAAGGAATTGTCTAAACAACAATTTTTTTAAAAAAAATCTGAATGTACATTTGGCCAAACTAAGGTCAGATACTTGGGTCACATCATCTCGGCCCAATGGGTGGCAGTAGTTCCTGCTAAAATACAAGCAATGGTGGATTGTCATACACCCAAAAATCTCAAATCTTTAAGAGTTTTTTTCTTTTTTCTTTTTGCCTAACAGGATATAATTGGAAGTTTGTTTGTGGTTATGGGCAACTCTAGAAGCCCTTAACTGAATTGCTTAAAAAAGATGCATTGTGGACCCAAGAAGTGACAGTGGCATTTGATATTCAAGGAAGCTATGGTGACGACACCAGTGTTGCGTTTGCGGGACTTCTCCAAGGAATTCACCCTAGAACGTGATGCCTTTGGCACTGGTATTGGGGGGTCCTCATGCAAAATGGACAACCCATTGCTTTTAGTAGCAAAGCCCTTTCTGGGCAACATCTCACGTTGTCTGTGTATGTGAGAGAGAGATGAAAGCAATACTACATATGGTTCAAGAGTTGAGTCGCTACCTATTAGCCCGGCATTTTCTAATCAAAATATATCATCAAAGTTTAAAATAGAGAAAATCTGTGAGAGGTCGTATTTTGAGACCTGGATCTTTTTTTTTGTGAAATTTTATTGGGGTCCAGAGTTTTTTTTATTATTTTTTGACTGGATTTGAAGGAAGGGTGGAGAGTGGAGGGTTTTTTATTTTTTATTTTTTAATTTTTATGAGACTGTGGATTCAATCCATCATTGTTTGAATTTATTTGAGTTTTGTATTTCAAAAGGTCGTAAATGACAATATTAAGGGACCTCTGTACAATCCAGTTATGTCGTTTGCTATAAATTTATTTGAGTTTATGTGACAAACTCAGACAAATTCATATGTCGTTAACTCGGATAATTTTAGTTGAGTTTTGGAACAAATTTATTTGAGTTTTGCGCAAATTTATCTGGGCTCTGGACAAATTTATATGAGTTTTGAAACAAATTTATCTGAGTTCTTGGACAAATTTATTTGAGTTCTAGAATAAATTTATCTGAGTACTATACCAATTTAATTGGATACAAGGCACATATACTTCCAATCAAGGTCGTTCAGCTGGTGTACCCCAATATGAATAGTGCATTTTGGGGCACATTGGCTTTGATTGGGCAATATTAGCCAACTAATCGATGGCCGATGAGTGGGTGGTAGATCTTTATATTTGGTACTGCCAGTTTTGGGTGGGATGTTTTTCACTAATTTGACAGTATCGAAGGTCTGGTTAATTGGATTTGTTAATCGATGCCCATCCATGGTGGGATCCACTTGATGAACAGTCTCCTACTCTCCTGATTCACTTTCCCTCATTTTCCTTGCGCCCGATGTTCAAAATCCCTAATTTCTCGCTTTTATTCATTCTTTGGCAAGTTACCGCAATTTTAGGCTCAGTGTTTTTAATAAAGAGATAATTGATTATGAGGAGGGTATTATTGTCCTTTCAAATATATGAAACGGTGGAAGGGGCCTTTGCCTCTACGAAATTAATTCGTTGACCGTTTGCAATAAAAACCAATATTGACAAAACTCTGGGTCCATTTGAGTTGTAATTTTCTATTTATTTTGGAATGGACTATAGTTGAGCCGCCGGTTAGAATTGAAGCCAAGATTGAAGCGAAGACGGGCAAGTTCTGGATCATTCAAGCCATTTTCTAGAACACACGTTCACCGCTATAGTGAAGTTCCAACCCAGCCTAGGGCTAGAGAGGACCCTCGCTATAGCGAACAAGGCAGTCACGCCGAGTTCCGTCCGGACTCTATCTAAAGAGTTTGAAAAGACTTCCTATTCTAATTGTATTATTCTTAGGAGTCTTATGCACGGATTTGGGGCTATTTAATGAGTGTTTCTTTCAATCCAAAGATAGACAAGAAGTTAATTCTCTCTCTTGATCCGATGTTAGAAAACCTTAAGAGAGATTTCCTTGTTCTCTAGAGCCATCGAGAGATGATTCTTAAGGGCTGCTCTAGAAGGTTTTTTTGCTTCTACTCTCTTGTGGAAGATTGATCATCTTAGTTCACAAGGTACGACGAGATCACGTAAGGAGAACGGTGCACGGCGAGGAAGTCGTGGTAGCGGAAAGTTATGTAAGAACAACTACAGTCCTTAGGTCAAGGTATTGACTGAGGTAAATGAGCTGTGGGTATATGTTGTAACTATTCGTGAGTTCTTGATTTCTGGATCGTAGTTTTTCTCCCTGGAAAGGGTTTCCACGCTAAATATCCTGTTGGGCTTCTTGTGGATTGAGATCGGTAGATTTATTTGCTAGTTGTTTTTCATTTTGTTTGATTAATTAGACTAGATCCATTCTAGTTGGTTCTGCGGAACTTTCATAACATACGAGCACCTCTCATGGGCCTTTTATTGGGTTGGTGAGAAAAAGCGGGTCCAAACAAATGTGGTATCCTATGACACTTGTTAAAGAAACAAAACTGAGACGCTTTCACCACCATGCCTTCTTCAGCCATTAGCCATTCCTGACCTTATATGGTCAGACATTTCCATGGATTTCATTGAAGGACCTCCTAAATCTCAAGGGCACTCAGTTATTTTAGTGGTTGTAGACCGATTATCCAAGTGTGCACATTTTGTGGCTCCTGCACATCCATAAACAGCAACCTCTGTCATGTAAATATTTGTCAAGGAGATTGCCCGTCTCCATGGGATGCCCACATTGATCGTTCGTGATCGCAACAAAATTTTCCTCAACCAATTTTGGAAAGAGTTCTTTTAGCTACAAGGGACCTGATTATGCTTGAGCAGTGCATATCACCCCCAATCTGACGGTCAAATTGAAGTTATTAATAGGTGTTTGGAAACATATCTACACTGCTTTTCAAGAAACCAACCTAAGCAATAGACAAAGTGGCTACCATGGGCTGAATGGTGGTACAACACCACATTTCATGCATCCATAAATATGACTCCTTTTAAGGCTGTTTATGTGTGTCCACCCCCCACCATTAACACTTATGCATCAGGAGATACATTGGTGGGCCATCACGACAATGAGCTACTGGATCATGACCACATTCTCCTTCGGCTTAAAGAGCATTTGTTGCAGGCCCAATCCCGCATGAAGGCCCAAGGTGACAAGCATTGGAGTGAAAGGAAATTTAATGTAGGAGACCGGGTTTTTTTTTTTGCATTTACAACCATACAGACAATTTTGACTTGCTGCTCGTCACAATTCGAAGCTTGCACCCAAGATTTACGAGCCATGCCAAGTTTTGCAGTGAATTGGGACTGTTGCTTACAGACTTGCTCTACCACAACACTCCAAGATCCATTCAGTATTCCATGTCTCTTGCCTGAAAAAGAAGATGGGGCCCAATATTTATCCAAGAGTGACACTACCCCCACTATCTGAGGAGGAGTACCTCCACCCTGAGCCCGAATGAGTGTTGGATCGCCGCTGGGTGAAGAAGAACAATCATGCCATGATAAAGGGAATGCCACCTGAAGAAGCTACGTGGGAACTTTGGTTCAACCTTCATCAATGTTCCCATATTTGATGCCATGAGGTCATGGCCACTCTCATAGGAGGGGCAATGATGGGATCAGCCATGCACTGATGCATGAAAAAAGCCATTTCGAGACAATTTGAGGCCTAAAGCGACAATCATAAATGAGGCCTTTTCCATGTTTTAATATTACTATAAATATTTTATTTAAAATTTATTTTTCTTGATTTTTTGTGATGCAAAATTACTAATTAATTTTTTTATATTGAAGTTTTGCTAACCTATCTTAAGTCCAACTCCAAAACCCACGTGAAAACTCTAGGCTCATCCCCAAAACTCACATGAATATCTTGGGTCACAGAATCCAACTACCTACTTGGATCCACCCCCCACAAAAAAATAAAAATAAAAATAAAAATCTTGAGTTTGCCACTGGTGGGGCTAAAAGCATTTTCACCTGCGCACGGTGTGCATATACACCATGAGTCAGGACCGTCCAATATGGACTTTAGAGGTGTGCCCCACATATTGGATGTTCCAGATGCACGATGCTCATATGCATTGTGGGCAAGTGAATAAATTTCGGTGGGGCCCATTGTTTATCTTAAATTTTAAGATCTATTTTTAGGGTTGAAATCCCAAGCTATGGATCTATTACAACCACATCATCAATCCAATCTGAATGGGCCCTTATTGAAATAGGATACACAAAAATAATGAGAAAGGCTTGTGACGCAAGTTCATGAATGAATGTATGGTTGAGATTTGATACACATGGACTCCAAGAAATATAATGGTGTGCTAAAATCAATTGGACTCCTAGTAATAGAAAATATAAGGGGCACATTTGGAAATATAATAGGCCATAAATGACACTTTAAGCCCCCATGAAAATCTTGATAGTATCTTCTCAAGATTGAGTTATTATGGGGCTTTATATTTTGGGGAGAAAAAAATGGATGACAGTTGGCAAGTTTGGTTTTTTGGAATTTCGAAAGATGACAGCTGTTATTATGGGGCCTTACTTTTTGGGGGCTAAAGCAATGGCTTTGTTGGCCTTATGGTAAAGCCGGCCCTGTGCACATGTCAACTCATGTAGAAACTCACTGGCAGCCATTCATATTTAGCAAATAATCCATGCATATCCTTCCTGGGATACAAATCATGCATATTTAGTAAACAAATCATGCATATTTAGTAAACAAATCTTGCATATTCAATAAACAAATCATGCATATTTAGTATATCCACCGATCATGAAAATCCATGCATATTTAGTATATCCACCCTTCATGCAAATCCATGCATATTTAGCAATCCATCTTTTTAATTCCAGCATTGCACGTCCATGTGAACTGGGATCATCTGAGGATTTCCCCCATGGTGATTGTGAGTGGACCAATCACGGTCCACCACGTCACCGTAGGCAGCTCCTGCTCGAATGTATGAAAAGTTGTCCGCGTGCATGACAGGCTGCTTGCGGTGATGTGGCGGACTGTGATTGGTTTACTCACGGTCACCGTGGGGTAAATCCTTATGAGAGGTGCTCTTGTGAGAGACACTCTTACCTTATTATGAGAGATAAGGTGGGGGCCCTCACATTTAAGTTGTTGGCATTGGATGTAGATGTGATGGCCCCTACCTTATCTCTCATAGTAAGGTGAGAGATATCTCTCATAGGCAGAGGCGGAACTGTGTTGAGGCCCGGGGGGGCCAGCCTTTGAAAAAGTTTTTTTTTTTTTTTTTTTTTTTTGAAAAAGTCTTTTAAAGCACCAAAATGGGCCCCCCCAAGGTTTTTGGATTTTTTTTCTAAGTTAAACCCCACCCCACCTCGGTCCCCACTCCCAACCCTTTTAACTTTCGAAAACCTCTCCAGACTCCAGTCTTAAGCCCTAACCCTCTTCAGCTCTTCCTTCTTTGTTTTGTTCGTCTCCTCTTTTTTTCCATTAATCTCTCATCTTTAGTGGTTAAAATTTTGCACGCCGTCTTCTCTATGTCCAGCATTTTCAAGGAACAAAATCATGGTTGAACTTATAACTATGTCAAAAATGAAATTTTAAAATATGATAGTTATAATAATTGGTGAAAAAAAGATTTATTCAAGTTTTGGCCCCCCCCAAGATTAAATCCTGGCTCCGCCCCTGCTCATAGGAGCATCCATATCTCATATAAGGTGAGAGATATATCTCATATGAATATCTCCCGTACATATATGTATATATGTATACACGGAAATATTCATGTGCATTCATCTCTCACCATATTATGGTGAGGGACGAAGTGGGGTTGCCTTTATGATACATCTGAACTATCTACAAACAAGGTAAATTATGGTATATTATAAACAATTGTAACTATAAAAAAATATAATAAAAAATTGGGTAAGATCAACCGAATTAGGTAGAAGACTCAACGAATTGATACCAGAAAAATGCTTTGAAATTATATTTTAATCAATTTGATGTCTGTTTCTTTCGGATTCCTCATTATGATTCCATTATTCTAGCTAGGGTAGTGAAAAGGGTCTGGCTCTAGCCGAGGTAAGTCCTTACCCTACCCTCATATATGTGGGTTGGGCCTAGGTCAAATAAAAGCCCTAAGAGACATCGACGAGCCTACAATACCTAAGCCCCCTATGCTCAAGGGCCAGGGCTGGAAAAAATGGTATTACTATATAATACTTTTATATACCACCACCAACTTTGAACCTAATGCTAGTCCTCTTTTATCTAAATTAAGGACATGTGAAATACATAATTCAATCCTTTGTGCTATTAATGAATGAAACAAATTACTTTGTTCACATGTAAAAATCTTATTTCGAATTAAATGAGTTAAGCAAATTTGACAGTATTATGACATGAAATTATTAGATGGAAGACACTATTAAAGAACTTAAATAAAATTGTGAGGAAGAACATACTAGAGTTCATGAAAATGTGGTAACAAAAAAAGTCGAAAGGACAGAGAAACTCAAAAAGCTGACTCCAATTGGATAGAATAAAGCTAAATATAACAATCATGAAAATGTGCATGCAGGTTTGATGAAAAGGAAATTGCATTCTAAATAAAGTAGTACGTAATAAGTGGTTCTTTTCCCAAAGATCGATTTTGCTCCGTATATATAGTAATTTAAGAAGTTCCTATACCTGTTTTCCTTTCTAATAAGAGATCTAGCATAACTTGACAAAGATAATAATCTTTTAACAATTATCGTGAACTAAATGACACAATTGGTCATGAAACGACATCAAAATAAAATAAGCATGAGTAATTTTTCCAAGCATTGGAATTGCGATGGAAAAAAAATACTACTACATACAAAGTCTTCAATTGTTTTATCACTAATGCAAATAGATAGAAACAAATAGGGCTGTCACCGAGCCGGGAAAGGCCGAGCCGGGGTTGTCCTTATCCTACCCTCAATATATGTAGGGCCTGACTCAAGTGCCCCAAAGCCCTCGGAGGGCCTGCACCACCTAGGCACTTATCCTACCTCAGAGGGTTCGGTTCAGTTTAAGCCTCTCCATCGGTCGGATCAGATCGGTTAATTAAAAACCGACAAGTTCGGTTTGATTGTTGGTTTTAGTGTTAAATCGATCCAAACCACCCATGTATAGCAATTGGATAATTCTTTCAAATGGATATCTGCAGTAGCAACTGCAACTGCTGGCCACTACATAGGTGATAACTTGGTGATTGAGATCTGCACAGATACTCGAGATCCATCTGTTATCTCCTCGTAGGAGATGATGAGAATTGCTGCACTCATCACACCCTCAGCTTCTTGCCCTCCTATCCCCCCAACTCAACCATCCTCGATTCTCGTCACGGTTTCCTCCTCTGCTCTTCTTTCACCACCAACAACAACTGCTACCTCTGCAACCCCGTCATCCATCAATTGCTCTCTGAGTCTCTATCCCCCTCCCTCAGCTTCACGCTAGTAGACATGCTAGCTATTCTAAGCTGAATGTGAATGTTGCATTGACATCGCTCTGCGCATGCCGAGAAGGATACTTGGAATCTCCAGATCTTGGCCTTAGTAGGGTTTGCTAACCATATTCTCTCAGGTAAAGAGGAGAGATTGTGATGAGAGATAGATGGAGATCTCCTTCATCCTCCCTGAATTTCTGGGCGGGATTTCATTTTGAGGTCTTAAGTTTTCAATATTTATAAGAAAACCAAACACCCCACCCCACCATTTGGTTATTAACGGAAATTTTCAAATATGGCCTTAAGTTTTTACCTTATTTTAAAAAAGGACACAAGTTTTGAAAGTTATTAAATTAGTTCTTAAGCTTTACCAGTAAATTTTCAATTAAAGACATTCGGTCATTTAAAGGTATTTTTGGTGACTTTTCCTCAGTATTTTAAAAATATTCAAATTACTCTTCATTTAAAGCCATGACATGGTTTCGGCATCCACTACATGTAACCAATCACTGTAGGAATGGTGAGTGTCCTTAATCACTGTGAGGACACCGTCAAGAGAAATGAGGAAAATATAAAGGGGTGAAGGGATAATTTGGCTATTTAAAAGAAAGGAAAAAATTTGTCGAAAAATAACTTTAAATAGATAGATGTACTTAATTGAAATTTTTTTGAAAAACTTAAGGGCTAACTTAACATTTTTTAAAACTTGTGTCATTTTTGAAATAAGGCGGAAACGTAAACACTGTTTTGAAATTCTCCCTTATTTCAATAATCGAGGTTAGAGGCGTGGAAATGATGCAGACGGCCACGCGTTTTGTCGGAACAAGGTTCACCTGCTGGCCTCAATTTGGTAGGCTGACAAGTATGAGGGACATTTTATCAATTTATATTTAATGTAAGTGGGCCACACCAATTTCTCATGAAATCTGGCATTAGAGTCAAAATGCATGCATGTCTCAATTTATATTTAATGTAAGTGGGCCACACCAATTTCTCAGGAAATCTGGCATTAGAGTCAAAATGCATGCATGTCTCTATTTCCAATTCTGATTCTTATTCTTTTATTTTCTGCTGGTCCATCGCTTCTTCTCACTCACCCAACTTCTTCTTTGGTGCTGTTGTTGTCTTTCTCCCTCAATTCTTTTCATGGATCCATCCCAGGTAGCACATGACAACAAAGATGCTAAAGATGGCCAAAGCATTGACGATGATGTATTGATGGAGATCGTCTCGCGACTTCCCCCAAAGCCCCAAACCAGATTCAAATCTGTGTCCAAAACCTGGCACAGTTTGGTTTCCTCCATCATCCTCCACTCCAAACCCAAATCTCCTCTCTCGGGACTCTTCGTCCAAATGAAGGCTTCTTTCAGGAGACCCGAATCCACCCATTACCTCCCAATAGGAGATGATGATGATGAGACCTACACAGATCCTACCTTCAGCTTCTTGCCCTCCCATCCCCACAAATGCATCGTCGGTTCTCGCGATGGCTTCATCCTCCTCTCCTCTTCTCCCACCAACAGCAGACAAAACGAATACTTTCTCTGCAACCCCGTCACCCGCCAATGGCTCTCTCTCCCTCTACCTCCGATTCGTGTTTGTAGAAACAGTGCAGGTAGCTTGCGTGTGCATGTTGCATTGGTTTTTGATGACCCCACACATCTTTCCTCTCTGGAGTTCAAAGTCATTCGATTCTGCAGTGGACCGGTCATTGATATGGTTACTTCTGCTGGTGGGGAGGACTATAACCCACTACCCCATCGTGGGGTAGACTTATGTGTTGATATCTACTCTTCTAAGACGGGGCAGTGGGCGCAATCAAAGGCATCTGTAAAGAACAGACCCACGTTTTACCTCATAGATTGGCCCCCTGTGTTGTTTGATGGGGCTGTCTACTTGTCAGCTGCTCCGCAGCAAGTCCTGAGGTTTGATATTGAAGAAGAGAGCTCTCAGTTCCTGCTCTTACCTAATGAGTTGAGATGGTCACAATTCATGGAACATCTCTGTGGAGATTTTAAGCACCCAATGAGTTGTTTGGGACTGTGTGAAGGGCGTCTGTGCTATGCCTACCACAACTGTTCTGACATGCAAGTGTGGGTGTTAGATCGATCTGGGGATTGGGTTTTGAAGCATCATGTCGATCTTCGGATATTTGGGTTCCTTGATCGACCTCTGGTGCATTCAGGCAACTTCAATGATCACTTGAAAATCCCGTTTGATTTATTGGCCTTTCACTCAAGTTTGGATGCTGTTTTTATTAGGAAACCAGATGGTTTCCATTGGTATGATTTTCAGAAAGGAGAGTTGGAGACGATTAAACCGAGTTTGCTTTGGGCTTCTGATGAGAACTTCCTACTGGTCTACCCATTCTTAAAATCTTATATATCACTGAGGCTTTGATGGAGAAAAATGTTGGTAAGAAAATTCACTAGTTTTTGTTACTTTTCTGTCACCCTTTTATGCAGATTTTGCTTCTTTATGTTGAAAATGATGTATATATGTTGTGTTTAGCTTGCTTGATTGTATGCCTATCTGTTGTGGAACCCACTGAAATACAAAAATCTACTCTGCTTTTTCTCACCCCATAATATAATTATAATTATAATTATAATTATAATTATTTTGCTTGAATTTTCTCACCCCTTATTAGTGCTTCTATATAAGTGAACGCATATTTCCATGGCTTCCCCCCTATAATGTATATGTAATAGGTTTAAAATAGTTGGTGAGATGGCGTATCTCATAATAGAGGAGTCCCTCGCAATAAATAATTCAGTATATAAAATGCTTTAATAAGTAAATAAGCAAATTATTAGGATCGATCGTTTTCTTTCTTAATTTAACTATCAATACAAAAAATATGACAATTAGCGGCGGACGATATGGCCTTTTTTACACCGCTAAAAACTTTTTTTTTACACAACTAAAACTGCCATTTTAACCTAGACGGACGATATGGTTTTTAGATTAGGCAGACGATATGGTCTTTAGCCTAGGTTTGTGGTTAATCTACATTCTTAATTTAATTAATTTCTCTAGGTTTAATTTTAAATGAACTCACAACTATTTTTCATTCTAATCAATATCTCACATCAATCCAGCTAAAGAGTGCATCCAAATCCAATTAAATATATCAAATGACAGACTCAATCCATCTTCAAACAGAGTTATATCTTAAATGCCGATGTTGTCCTGTTGCTTCCAAGGAGGACTACAACCCACGGGACGCCTATTTATGTGACAGGAAACCCCAAGAAACTCAAGACATCATTGTGAGATGAAGGAGTAGTTTTGGAGACAAAACATAAGCCTTCTTCACATGTAGACCGGGCGGAACCAGAAAACTTGCCTGGGGAGGCGCATTTTTAATAAAAACCAAAACTAGTTGTTTGCTGTTTAATATATTTAATGTGAGTACAATATGGGTTCTAAATCCTAGGAAGAATCCTAACTATTGAGCCAACTATAACAAGCAAAATTAGAAGTAATAATGAAAAGATAATTAAATTGCATAAGTCCTAAGCATGTGCTATATATGTTAAGTTTCATTTGTCCCTGTTGGGCTTGATAAATAGGTTATGAGGCCTCTTTTGAAATGCTATAGGACTGATAAAGCCCCACGCATTTGAGGGCTCAGTTTGGTTCCAAATTTGGTCCTCTTTGGGGCCCACATCCTACTGATTCATGAAAACATCCTAGAAAAGGAACTATTCTATTAGATCACCTACTAATTGCATATTTAAGGGGCTGGATCTAAAACAAATGGATACAAACCTTCTACATTTGGGTTCCAAATTCATGATCATATGGCTTCAGATAGGCGAAGAACTAGGCCAGTACTAAAGTGTCACCCCGAAAATTTCTCTCAACTTGACTCTTTGACTTTATGCATTTACAAATTCAAAAATCTATTATATGCAAAATAGAGAACAGTTGATTTGATATTTCTTTTTTCATTTTTTCATTTTTTTGCTTAAAGGAGATAATATATTAAGATAGCATAGAAGTTGATACAAAACATTGGCTTAGGGGTCCATTGTCGTTACAAAATCCTAATTCAGAGTAGAAGCCTCCTGAACAACAGCAACAAAAGAGTCTGCAGCCTGATATCTTGAACCCCCAACATTATTTGTGTGGGGTCATTCCGTGATCATGGAATTAGGTGGGGCCACCACCTGGTCTCGGTAACCCGTGATCTCGGTGCCAGCAAGTTCGGCTGCATCGCCGTCTCGGTTAGTTATGGAGCGGACCCCGGTGGGTACGTCACGAGTCCCAGCTTCGGCCTCAGCCTCGACCGAGCTCGGGCCCCTTTCATTCGATCATAAATGCCGCCATTAATGCACTGCCAGACAGGATCGGCGGTCTGACAACAGAGTGGGCTCCGGACCTACGCAAGGGGCACGCCATATCCACAGTCATATCCATAGACAGGGAGGGCTGGTCCGATGGGACATCCCCTTTTTACCTACCCCCACTCAGGAGGAGAGAGTATATTCAGATGGGACTCCCGTCCCCTCAAGAGGACAGTCCAATGATGACTTCTCACACCTATATATTGCATGAGAGAAACCATGAAAGGTACGCACACGCATAATCTCTCCCTCCCAGAACTCTTTCTCTCCATTCTCTCAGTCCCTGCACTAACTTAACCGTCGGAGGGCCTTCGGCTACCCACAGCCAGGGTCTCTGACCGTTGTTCTTTTCCTTTCAGGTCATTGGAGGCTCGATCCATTCCCCTTACCTCCCTCAAAACCTTGCATCAGGAGCTTAATCCTCCATTAACTAAGTCCGTAATTTTTAGGCACTTACAGTTGGCGCCGTCTGTGGGGATAGGATCTGTGCCAAAGCCTCTGCAGAAGCCATGCCTCCAAAAACCAGAAACGGTGGCGGAGGACCGTCGACGTCTAAACAAGCATCGTCCTTCCCGCTACGGGAGGAACCTGCATTCCCACCATTCTTGCCGTCGCAACCAGCCCAGTCGGTTGTTCCGGAACCACCCCCTGACCTTCGTGGTGCTCTCCTTCCCCCCCCGGGACCGCCAGCGGTTCCTCCCATCAGACAGGAGGAGCCGCAGGACCCTCGCCAGGGGAGGTCAGGGGGAAAGCCGAGTGCCGCATGCGTGGAGGGCGTCGTCCAATCGGCCTCTTCATCTCGGCCCATAGCCACGCGCCTCCGCCAGGATAGCCGTCGTGATGCTCCTCACCACACTGGCGAGCGGTCACACGGCGGTCCGCAGCGGAACGCCTCCCCAGCGGATCTTCGACGACAGGGCAAGACTCCCGTCAGGACAGGATCCCGTCATTCCCACCAGCACGTCCATGATGACGGCCAGTCTTTTCACCAAACCCATGGGGACCGAGATAACAATCCCCTGCTTAAAGAGCTGGATGCCCGGAACCAAGCCCTCCAACACAAAGACGAGGTGATCCGTCGTCTCGAGGAACGACTCGAAATGAATGAGAGGAGGTCTCGCGGTCCACCTCCCCGGCGACCGCGGACCCGTCCGGACCACCAAGAACTGAGGCAGGCCCTCAACAGCAGAAGGAGATATCACTGCGAAGAGGAGGGCTCGAGTAGCAGCCATCTGCCTGATGGACTCGGGGGATCGCAGCACGAGCCAGAATCCCCGAGACTCGGAGACCAGACAGGCCTCAAGGAGTTGCTAGACTACTACGTCAAGCAGGAGGTCCAGGCCCGCTTGGCCGAAATCGGGATTGCCCGAGACCAGACTGATGAACATGACGAGGACGATCAGGGCATGTCCCCCTTTTCGCAGGAAATTAAGAATTTCTCTCTCCCCGAGAGATTTAACGTCCCAAGGTTCGTACTTTACGACGGGGCCTCAGACCCAGAGGCGCATCTGCGGCACTTCACTCAGCGGATGTCGGTCTGGGGGGACGTCGGTCTTCTGAACTGCAGGGTTTTCTCATCCAGTCTGGGAGACCTCCCTCTCCGGTGGTTCTGCGCACTCCCTCCCGGGTCGGTCTCAAGCTGGCGGCAGCTCCGGAGCTCTTTCCTTGAAAAGTTTCAAGCGCACCGCGTCATCCCGAAGACAGGTAGCAATCTCATGGCGATCCGGATGAAAGACGGCGAGGGTATCACTGCCTTCGCCAGAAGGTTCTGGACGATATACAGCCAGATCACCGACGCCAATGACGAAGTCGCCATCATGTGCTTCAGGGAGGGGTTACTCCCAGGAAATGAACTCCGCAGAGATCTAGTCCGAAACCCCGTGGCCACGATGAAAGCACTAATGGCAAGGGTAAAACAGTACATTGAGCAGGAAGAAGACGAGGCCCATGGTACAGAGCGGTTCGGATTCCCGAAGAAACACCAGGCCTCCACCAAGGAAGAAACATTCCCCCGACCGAGGTCGGATAAAAGGAAGCCCGCCCGCTCCTTCTCAATCGCCTCGGACAGCGGCAAGAAGCCGAGGTCACAGTCCGCCAAGCCTGCCAACGATCCTTACAGGGCTATCAGTGTTGTGTTTAAGGAGCCTATTTATAGACTCCTGAACAAAATCAAGGCAGAGCCATACTTCCAGTGGCCTCGGCCAATGACAGGCGACCCATCCATCCGAGATCAGAAGAAGCGCTGCTCCTATCACAAGCAGCACGGGCACATGACCGAAGACTGCTTTGCGTTGAAGTCCCATCTCGAAAGGCTCGTCCATGACGGACACCTCCAGGAGTATATCAAACAGGAGGAAAGGGTCCACCGAGGACAGCAGCGCACTCGACCCAGCGATGACCATGAGAGCGATGAGCCGGCGGGTACCATCAATGTCATCCACCTAGCACCCGCCCCAGGCAGGGGAAGCGCCCAGGCTCGGTCAGACGCCAGGAGAGCTGCCCATGGCAAGCAGGTGATGTCGGCAGAGTGGGAAAGCGCCTCGAAGAGGCGTAAGAGAGAAAAGCCCAAGATTTGGTTCTCGGATGAGGATCTGAAGGAAGTCGAGCTCCCCCACAATGACGCCCTCATCCTCACCCTGCGGCTGAACAATTACACTACCAAGCGCGTCCTTGTGGACCCAGGGAGCTCCACCGAGATTGTATACTATAGCTGTTTCAAACAGCTCGGCCTGCCCGAATCCGCCCTGCGGGAGGCCCACGTCCCCTTGATAGGGTTTAGTGCCCAGCCAGTGTACCCCAAGGGCAGGATCTCACTTGAAGTCCGGATCGGAGGCGCGGCAAAGGTAGCAGACTTTATGGTGATAGACGCGCCGTCCCCCTACAATGTAATATTGGGACGAAGTTGGCTGCACGCCATGGAGGCAGTACCATCCACCCTTCATCAAAAACTCAAGTTTCCATTAGAGAAGCCTGAAGGAACGGTCGAAATAGTGACTGTGTGCGGAAACCAACAGATGGCCCGAGAATGTCTCGTGGTCGTAGCAACGGGAGTAGAGGAACCGAGACGGGTGCACATGGCCGAGCTCGAGGCCGAGATCGAGGATGTCGGGCGGACTGCAGGGCAGAAAAGCATAGAAGATCTCACCGAGGTCAGGATCAATCCTGAAGATCCGGAGCGCTACTTCCTGCTGGGTAGCCAGCTCCCTGACGCTGAAAAGGCCGAATTGCTGGATTTCCTGCTCCTGAATAAAGATATCTTCGCGTGGACTCCTTACGAGATGCCCGGGATCGACCCCGAGGTCATATGTCACAAGCTAAATGTGGACCCCGGACACAAGCCCGTAGTGCAGAAGGCTCGCAGAACGGGGATCCCACAGACAGAGGCGATTATAGAGGAGGTGGAGAAGCTCCTCGAAGCTGGGGCAATCCGCGAGGTGCACTATCCCCAGTGGTTAGCCAACACAGTGGTTGTAAAGAAGAAGAGCGGCAAGTGGAGGGTCTGTGTAGACTTCACCGACCTCAACAAAGCCTGTCCCAAAGATAGCTTCCCGCTCCCAAAGATCGACCAGATGATCGACGCCACCTCAGGGCATGACAGAATGAGCTTCTTGGACGCCTACCGAGGTTACCATCAGATCCCCCTGCACAGATCTGATGAGGAAAAAACTGCGTTTATCGCACCTCGGGGCACCTATTGTTACAAGGTGATGCCCTTCGGGCTGAAGAACGCCGGAGCAACATATCAGAGGCTGGTCACCAGGATGTTCCGAGATCAGCTCAGAAAGACGATGGAGGTCTATATTGACGACATGGTAGTCAAATCCAGGGAGTCGCAGAGCCACCTGTCAGACCTACGTCAAACGTTTGCCATCCTCCGGGAGTTCCAGCTCAAACTCAATGCCTCGAAGTGTGCATTTGGTGTCGGCTCCGGCAAATTCCTGGGAAGTCTGGTTACTCGGAGGGGGATCGAGGCCAACCCGGAGCAGATCGCCGCCATACGGGCTATCCAGAGCCCCACCTCGGCCAAGCAGGTCCAGAGACTAACAGGGATGGCTGCCGCACTTAACCGCTTCATCAGTCGCGCGTCGGACAAGTGCCGCCCATTCTTTCGGCTCCTGAAGAAGAGTTCCAAGTTCCAATGGACTCCAGAATGCGAATTGGCACTTGAGACGCTCAAAAGGTACCTTTCCTCACCACCACTATTGTCCACTCCGTCGCAAGACGATTTTCTTTATCTTTATCTTGCAGTCTCGGACCACGCGGTGAGCTCGGTCCTGGTTCGCGAAGGCGACGGGCAACAGCACCCCATCTATTACACCAGCAAGACCCTGCTCGACGCCGAAACCAGGTACCTGCCACTCGAGAAACTAGCATTGGCCCTGGTCAGCGCCTCCCGCAAGCTCTCCCACTACTTCCAGACACACACAGTAGTAGTCGTCACCGAGTACCCGCTCAGGTCGCTTTTCAGGAAGGCGGACTTCTCTGGCAGAATTTCCAAATGGGCTGTGGAGTTGGGTCAGTTCGACATCCAGTATCAGCCCAGAACGGCAATCAAGGCACAAGTCCTGGCCGACTTTATCGTCGAATTCACCTCTCCTAGTTCGGCACCGACCTCGCTCGATACCGAACTGGGGGAATCCAAGGGCAATGAGGAGGATAGCACCGAGACCAGGGAAGACCTGCCTTGGACAGAATTCCTTGGATCGGCCTGGAAAGTTTTCGTTGACGGATCATCAACTTCTAAAAAAGCAGGCGCTGGGGTCGTCCTTCAATCCCCGGAAGGACTAGTCATAGAACAAGCACTAACCCTCAACTTCAAAGCATCAAACAATGAAGCAGAATATGAAGCACTTATCGCTGGTCTCGGCAGTGCGAGAGTACTGGGGGCACGACGGGTGGTGGTCTTCAGCGACTCCCAGTTGGTGACGAGCCAGCTGAGCGGGGACTACCAAGCCAGAGACGAAAGAATGGTGGCCTATCTAGCCCATACCAGGCAGCTCCTCTCCCAGTTTGAAAAAGTTGAAGTCAGGCAAGTCGGTAGGGAGTCCAATCGCCATGCAGACGCCCTGGCAAGCTTGGCCTCAGCTGTAGAGGCTGGGAAAAGAAGGACAGTTGATGTGGGGACGTTGGAGAAGCCGAGCATAGAACTCCTCCCAGTTCGGCCAGTTCTGTGCACTGACCTCGGTCCGAGCTGGATGGACCCAATCATGACGTTCCTGAGAAAGGACAAGCTCCCCGAAGACAGGAACGAAGCCCACAAAGTTAGGATGAAGGCAGCTCACTTTTGGCTATCTCCAGATAAGAAGCTCTACAGAAAATCCTACTCCGGACCATATCTCCAATGCGTTCATCCTAGCAAGGTAGAGGATTTTCTATTTGAGATCCACGAGGGGATCTGTGGAAGCCACATCGGGGGAAGATCGCTGGCCTACAGAGCTATTAGCCAGGGCTACTGGTGGCCCTACATGCAGAAGGATGCCCAGATCTACGCCAGGAAATGCGAGAAATGCCAAAAGTTTTCCCATTCCCTCCACCAGCCAGCTCAGGATCTGAGCCCGATCTCCAGCCCATGGCCCTTTGCTCAGTGGGGGCTGGACATCGTCGGACCTCTCCACCGAACTCCGGGAAACAAAAGATGGTTAATGGTGGGCACCGATTACTTCACAAAATGGATTGAGGCAGAGGCCTTATCCTCCATCACCGAACTTGACACAAAGAATTTTGTGTGGAAAAACATCGTCACACGGTTTGGGATTCCCAGAGCTCTGGTCTCGGACAACGGAACCCAATTCGATTCAAAATTCTTCAAAAGCTTTTGTCAAGAGCTCGGCATCAGAAACCTCTATGCGACTCCGGCCTATCCGCAGAGCAATGGGCAAGCAGAGATCTCGAACAAAGTAGTCCTGGAGGGGCTGAAGAAAAGGCTTGATAAAGCTAAAGGGAGATGGACAGAGGAATTACCAAGTGTCCTCTGGGCATACAGAACCACGCCGAGGCGATCCACTTCGGCCACCCCTTTTTCGTTAGCCTATGGGATGGAAGCAGTCATTCCCCTTGAAGTCGGCCTCCCGACCTTAAGAACAAATCTCTTCGATCAAGGGCAGAACGAGATGAACCTCGCCAGAGAACTTGACCTCGCCGAGGAACGAAGGGAAGCAGCATCCGTACGTCTGGCCGCCTATCAGCAGCAGCTTTCCCGAGGGTATAATCAAAAGGTCAAAGAGAGGAGGTTCTCGGTTGGAGAACTGGTCTTGAAAAAAGCGCTCCCCGCGGATAGAGATCCCAATGATGGCAAGCTAGCACCAAATTGGCTCGGCCCCTACAAAGTAGTCTCCATCTCGGGCAGGTCGGCATACAGACTTGAAGGGATGGACGGCAAGGAATTGCCCCGGCCATGGAATGCTGCCCACCTAAAGAAATTTTATTTCTAGCTGTATTCGAGGTGTTTGATCAATAAAGAAGAACCTTTTGACACAGATTTGCCTTGTATTTCTTCGAACTCCGCAAGGATCCGGCCCTCGCGCCATCCTCTTTGAGTTCGGTCGTAGGACCAACTCCGCAAGGATCCGGCCCTCGCGCCATCCTCTTTGAGTTCGGTCGTAGGACCAACTCCGCAAGGATCCGGCCCTCGCGCCATCCTCTTTGAGTTCGGTCGTAGGACCAACTCCGCAAGGATCCGGCCCTCGCGCCATCCTCTTTGAGTTCGGTCGTAGGACCAACTCCGCAAGGATCCGGCCCTCGCGCCATCCTCCTTGAGTTCGGTTGCAGGGCCAACCGACCAAGAGGCGACCTCTGCTGCGTCTGTAAAGCTAATGATCCTAAGTCGCGGAACTCGGCCTACCCTAGGGCCTCAGCCGAACCCCGGCAGGTAAGTCGGGGGCTCGCCACCGTTTTACCCCGGGGACCTCCCCCTCAAAGATGTGCCATTAAGGCCTAACCTTCGGTCAAACGACAGCATGACTCCTTACTCGCTAAAATTTAAAAGTAGGAAAGGGACAACCTAGTCTTCCGAAACTGGAAAAGGTCCGCCCGAGGCAGGCCCCTCCTGCCGACCTCATCCACTTTGGACATCACCTCACATCAGAGCATCCACAGACCATTGCAAAAGAAGAAGCAAAGAAGAGAAACAGCAAGATGGAAAAAGAATTTCTTTTCATTAATCAGGAAGTACGATTACATGATCTCTGTACACTTAAAAAAAAAAAAAATTATTATTACAAAATAGGGAAAATTCCAAAAAAAAGTCTACTCCTTGGACACCTCCTTATGGGTCTCCGACTCCGGAGGTGCAGAGGAAATGGGGGGATCACAAGCAGATGTAGGAGCTGCAGCAAGAGTCTCGGCCACCGGGACGACGGCAGGAGTCGGAGAAAGAAGAGGAGCGCCTTTAGCTTCAACCGGGGTCAGAGGAGGAACAGGAGTGCCTTGGACTTCGGCAGAGGTCGGGGGCGGAGGAGGAGCGATGGGGGCATCGGCCGGAGCCTCGGAAGGGTTGGAGCCTGGCTCTGGCTCTGAACCCACTGCTGCAGGTCGGAACTGAGGAAGATCCGAGAAGATGGGATGGTCCTCAGAGACCCCATATTTGAGCAGGGCCGCCTTGCACCCCATCTCGTACAGCACTGAGCTCAGATTTATGATCTGAGACGCGTAATCCTCCGAGGCCCAATCCACCCCGTCCTGGTAAGCCTTTGTAGCCTGATCTCGCAGGATGGATTCGGCCTCGGATCTCTCCTTCTTGGAGGCCTCAAGCTCAGCCTCTTTCTTGGCCAGCTCGCCTTGCTTCTCGGCAACCTCGGCATCTTTCTTCGCGAGCTCGGCCCCCCTCTCCACGAGCTCAGCCTCCAGCCTGGACGCCTTTCTCGCCTTCTCGTCCGCGGCGCCCCTCAGGTTCTTGTTCTCGCCCCGCAACTTGATGATTTCAGCCTTCGCTGCTTGCTGATCCGTTACGTACTGGGCGATTTTCTCCTCCGCCTTCTTGAGTTCGGCTGCGCTGACCTCCAGCGCACTCCCCAGCTTCCTCTTCTCCTTCTCTAGCCCATCAATCTGGGCAGCTCTTTCCGCCTCCCTCTCCATCAGTACTTGGAGCCTCTGCGCGTTCTGCGAAAGGAATAGAAACGGTGAGTAGGTTGGATCGGGTGGCTAAGAAGTGAAAATTTTAGGAATGCGGGAGAAAAGCTACCTCGAGCGACGCCCTCAAAGTATGATGGATTAAGTTCGGAGACCGGACTTTCCTGTGCCTCTCCATATCCTGGGGGAGGGCGCATCCCCGGGCGAGAGCCATGACCGACTCCCAACTCGTCCCCAGCTGCACCCCCACCGTCATCGGCTCGTTGGGGTTGAGGTCGAAGTTGGGCCTCCAAGGAGCCGGCGTGGAGCGCTCGGGTTGCGGTTCTGCCGAGTGGGGCCTCCCCTCTGCGCCTGCCAGACGGGGCCTCTTCTCGGGAGGGGGCCTCTCGCCCTCCTTTCCGGCCGCCACGGACCGAGGCCGGGCTTCCTTCTGTGGCAGAGGAGGCGGAGTCGCCTTCCCGGGTTCCACCACTCGCGGCCTGCTTTCTTGGAGCGGACGAGGTTCCCTCGCCTGCCGAGCGGCCCCGGAAGACTCCCCCGACTTCCCCTTCGAAGGCTTGGCAGAGGGAGCGCCTGCTGCACCCGGCAAGCTAGAGGAGGCGGCGGAGGCGGACCCCTGGGCGGCGCCTACCCCGCCAGGGACACTCTTGGGGGCATCGGGGGCTTTGCCACCAAAAATCAGGGCCCCCAGGTTCTTCAAGGTTGGGCGCGGCCTCTCCATTTCTTCTTCTTCTGCTTCTCCTCGGTCTCGGGGAGGACTGTCGCCGATGACTATCGGGTCCCGAGGATCCGTGGCTTGACCGTTTGTCTCGGCAGGCTCGGGTCCGACTTCCCCCGGTGGAACAAGAGGGATCTCGGCAGTCTTCCTGGTGTAAGACTGATACCGAGGTTTATACCCCAGCAAGGAAAAAGCGGCTCGGTCGTGATGACCGTGATAGCGCTCAATCTTCTCTAGCCACGCGTCGTTGCGTTTCCACTTGTCGAAACCGGCCTCTCTCCTCCTCTTCTGAATGCCTACACGGAAAAATGGGCAAGGACATCAGTTCGGCTTAATAACAGGCAAAGGACAGATAAGCTTTAACCTAGAAGGATTGGGCATTTACTAGGGGGTGTCCCAGGTTTTCGAGGGACCTGGATCCTCCGGTCCACCTCGGTCTCGGCCCCACAGAACTCCCAGTTCCCCGAGACCAAAAAGCGGTCATCCCCGGCGTATTTGGTGGAGTCCTCCAGGGCATTCACCAAGGGACGGCGCCTGGCCTTGACCCGAAGGTAGTAAGCGTCCTCGGCCCCCGCGGCCTTGCAGATGTCGTACACATCTTCTATATCGTGCACGCCGAGGCCGATGTCCAAGATCCGGTTCAGCTCGGCTACGCCCATTATTATTTTGAAGCCATTCGGCATTAACTGGAAGGGGCAGAGATTCCACGCGTGGAGACAGGACCGGAGGAGTGGGTGGATGGGGAATCTTACCCCCCCTTCGCACACAGCCAGCAAAGGGAAGGGCATCCATTCCTTATAGGTGACGAAACCCTCGACGGAGCCCTGGAAGGCACAGGGTTTCACCAGGACATCCTCTGGGACCCTAAAGTTTTCCCTAAAAGCCTCTAGGGCTGCAGGGCCCTCTAGCCAGTGGCTGAATATCCCCATTTTCTTGAAACAGAGGAGAAGGAGGAAACGGATGAAAGGGAACAAAAGCTGGGAAGGCCTAAGGGATTAAGAGTCTCAGAAATCGCAGAGGAAAGAGAGATACAAAGAGGAGATGAGGGCAAAAAGCAGAACTCACAGAGAAAGCGAAGAAAACCGCAGAAGACGGGTTGGCAAGGAACGGGAAGCAGGGGGCGAAGAGTCTCCGAGTTCGGTGGTCTCCTGGGTTGAACAAAGTTGCAGCGGTGCCTCCTTCAAACTAACAGCAAAGGTAAAAGAGAAAGAAAGAGGAGCGAGCCCTTTTTATAAAGGAGCGCCCCCTCTTGATTATCGCACGTCGCGTCGCTTCGACTTCGGTGTCCTACCAGACAGAAGGCTCCACGTGGCAGAGGCGATAAGTATTCCGCCATGCCTCTGGTACGACATTTATCGCCTCGGGTATGCGAAACGGCGCTCTCCGTATCCGTTGTGGCAGGACAATCATGACGCCCTAGTTATTGCCCAGGGCAGGTGAAGAGGCGCCATAATGAGGGTATCCCTAAGGCGGGAAACGAAAAGACAGCCCCGTCACATCCAAGTCTTAGCTCCCGACCTCGGAGAGAGCCCGAGCTCAGGGAGCTAGGGGGCAATTGTGTGGGGTCATTCCGTGATCATGGAATTAGGTGGGGCCACCACCTGGTCTCGGTAACCCGTGATCTCGGTGCCAGCAAGTTCGGCTGCATCGCCGTCTCGGTTAGTTATGGAGCGGACCCCGGTGGGTACATCACGAGTCCCAGCTTCGGCCTCAGCCTCGACCGAGCTCGGGCCCCTTTCATTCGATCATAAATGCCGCCATTAATGCACTGCCAGACAGGATCGGCGGTCTGACAACAGAGTGGGCTCCGGACCTACGCAAGGGGCACGCCATATCCACAGTCATATCCATAGACAGGGAGGGCTGGTCCGATGGGACATCCCCTTTTTACCTACCCCCACTCAGGAGGAGAGAGTATATTCAGATGGGACTCCCGTCCCCTCAAGAGGACAGTCCAATGATGACTTCTCACACCTATATATTGCATGAGAGAAACCATGAAAGGTACGCACACGCATAATCTCTCCCTCCCAGAACTCTTTCTCTCCATTCTCTCAGTCCCTGCACTAACTTAACCGTCGGAGGGCCTTCGGCTACCCACAGCCAGGGTCTCTGACCGTTGTTCTTTTCCTTTCAGGTCATTGGAGGCTCGATCCATTCCCCTTACCTCCCTCAAAACCTTGCATCAGGAGCTTAATCCTCCATTAACTAAGTCCGTAATTTTTAGGCACTTACAATGGTCCAGAGTAATACTTATCATCCGTAGCTCTTCCTGATTTAGCGACCTGTCCTCCTGCACATAAAGTTCCTGTGAGTAAATTTCCTGAATGTGTATGGGTAGAGATGTAGTGAATAGGATTTCTTGAGGAAGTCCTACTTTTGCTAGAGCATACGCAAGCCTGTTCGCATTCCTACAAGCTAGAGTTACTTGCCAATGGTTGATTTGAGCTAAGGCATCCCTTAGATTCTTCCACTGGGGCATGATCTTCCAAGGCATTCCCAAGTATGAAGAAAGGTTATGGCAAACCATGAATGAGTCGCCTTAAAAGATGACCTCTTGGATTCCTAGTTGTCTACACATCTGGGCTCCACACAGCAGCGCCTGAATTTCAGCCTCTAAGACCGAATCCGTCGAAGTGGCCGAGGCAAAGGCCTAAATGATTTTTCTTTTATGATCCATAATAATTCCCCCGATGCTGGAGGTTTTAGATTGATCATTGAAGGAGCCATCAATATTGCATTTCGAAAGGTTTGGGTGTGGCTTCGACCAAGTATCAGCAGGAATATCTCTGGAAGGGGCGAATTTGAAGAGGTGGGTTGTAACCTGCCATTCATGGATGGCCTGGCTAGCAAGGTGAAGGATGGATGGAGGGTACCGAGGATGATTTCTGAAGATGATACTATTCCTAGCTTTCCAAATGTACTACCAAATCTATGCTCACATCTTCTTGGACTTGTGAGGTTGATGCCATCTAATTTGATATTTCTATTGTTGGCACCTCTCTCACCCTGATCACTGAAATCAAATTCAGTCTTTTGCTTCTGTTCTCTCTCCATAATCCTCTTAAAATGACCATCTCTTCCAATTTCAACAAATTACTGCTATTATTTATTTTTGTTTCCACCATCTTTTTATATAGACTACTGTTGTGAAGTGTTTGGCCCATCCTGTCACATGGCCCATATCTGGATTAAGTAGTAACCATAAAAGAATGGGTAATCTCTTGATCAAAGTCTTAATCCTTAAGAGTTTGCATTAGACACAACTTCTATTAGTGACCACTGCCAGTCAAGATATGGAGACTCCAACAGGGTGGTTGAGTACAATAAAGGGACTCCTTGGGATTGCTATATTTAAAGGGGATGAGAACCCCAGGTCAAATCACTCAACAAATCTACAAAGTTGGCAAACCGTCTGGAACATACAAAGTTGTCAGGGGAAGAACAGTGTGACTCATGAATACTAAACCTTTAGAATCATCACCATTAGCGACTTAGGTACTTAAGGTATTTTCGCAAAAGGGGAAACAATTACTCAATGCAACCATGAGCAACTCAAACGATTTTCACACCAATATTTTAATGCCTATGATGCCTATAAAAAAAAAAGTGACTTCTAGCGGCGGAAAAATTAATCCGCTTTTAGTGGTGGTTATTTTCAATAGATGAAAATCAACGGGAGAAGTTTTCCCTTTGATTGTGGGTGGGGGTTGGGGGATGGCAATTGTAATGGGGAGGCTATTATGAAGTGGGGTTGGTTGGCTATGCCAATGGGAAAACTGGCAAGGTTAATGATGATGGGGACCATGCTCTGATGAGGAAGTGCATTTGAGCATATTACACTGCACCGACAATGTAGGAGAAGATGGATAGAAATAAAGCACCTAGGAGAACTTTAAAAATTGCATGTTTTCTGATTGTTGAAATTGGAGATGAATTACACTACTGCCAACAAAGCGTACAATCTTCTGGCACTGGAATGTGGGAAGAAGAGAAACAACAACATCCTTAAAATGGTGATTGTGATAATTGAACTGTCCAATTGTGCTTGGAGGATATGATTGGCCTCAAAAAAAAATTGAACTTTTTGGATCAAGCAAAGTAGAAATCTTAAGTTTAGTCATTGATGAATTTGCATGTCTTCTTTCTTTTGGTTTAAGAAGATTCTAGTTCAGATGCTATGGCATTATGAAGTGATGCTTCTGTTTATATCTATCTTGATGCATTTTTGGTTTCTCTCTTCCTAATATTTTAATTATTACCATTTTTTTAAGAAAACCTTTTTCTGAATGATTTCTTTTCAAGAAAACCTTTTTAGTATGACTCAAGGTCCTACTATGCCGATACTCCTATTCCTTTCTAGTATCTACTTAAAGTGAACTATTAAAGGTTGTATGACAAAGGGGGATCCCCCACCCCCTTTGCAATAATTCTCTCTCTCCCATTTTCTCCCTAATCCTAGAAGCACACTCAAGGGCCAATGCAGAGAATTTCAATGTTTCATCAAGTGGATCAAGAAATCCAGGTAGGTTTTACAATGCACCTAAGTCTAGTGTTTTTATCTTAATATCATGGTTTAAATCTGAATGAATGAACAATGTTTTGACTGATAGATCTAAGTTGACTGTGTGATCGATTCAGTTTTTTAATATTAGATTATCCATTATCAATGTTTAGTCTTTGCATAAGTTCTTTTTATTTGTGCATGCATGATAGATGGTATGGATCATGATGGATTTTGGTAAGGGTTTAATGGCATGAAGGTTCTTTAATGACTGCACGATTTTGTGTATAAGGATAATGGACCATTAAAGTGTTCCTATTCATTGCTTGGCTTTTATACTGGCTATACTTTGGGTTCTGTTGATTTCCTTGTGGGGCTTTTTGGCTTATCCCTTCATTGTCTTTACAGATACAGATTCATACAGCTGAGTAAGTTGCAGGCTTGGATGTGGGGATTTCAGCTGAGATTTGAGTGACACCATCAATACTAGAGCAAGCTTACTTAGTAGACTCCTTACCATTTTATTTAAATATTTATTGGGATTATGTAATTTTAAGAATTTTCATTATTTTCCAGTTGGATTGCTTGATGCTTTTAATTTAATTTAGACTTTCTACCTAAAGGTCTGAATTACCCTTGTGTTATTGAACCAATTTAATTATGATATTGATTTCAATAGTCGACCATTGACTGCTACTGAGTCTACGCCATCAAATCTGAGGTGTTCGATCAGATTTCAGGGCGTTACAGTCTCAGTATGAGAGATTGAGATGGTCTTTTTTTATTTACACACACTGTTGAGGTCAACGTCCACCCTCGCTCATGAGCGGTCATAATTGTGGTCAAGCAATTGAGTTTGCAACAAGAGTTACGGCGTGTGTGTCGTTGAAGGAGGGATTGTTGAGGTCAACGTCCACCCTTTCTCCTAAGCGGTCATAATTGTGGTCGAGGGCAATAGGGTGTAAGATCCTACACACACTCTGGTTGACATTAAGGGGCCATTTGCACTGGTGGTAAAGGAGCGGAAATGGAGCCGATAAGGCACCGGAAAATCCGGGATTATTCCCGTCGTTGTTTGGTGCTTTTTTTGTATTACTTTTCTTTAAAAGCACAGACGGCAGGTTCCTACCTCTCTAGGTGGGATTTGAGTTCCGTGAAAGAAAAAATATGTGTTTTCCTCTTCCATGGCTATACACACACCCCTAATATTACATTTTCGTATAAATAGGTGTTTTTTTTTTTTTTTCCAGAGGTAGAAGTTTCGAATTGAAGATAGCATGATTTTAATAAGGTATTTGCCCTTGGTCAGCAACTATTAGATATTTTAAAACTTTTGGTGGTAGTTATTTTAATTGTTCATATCTGTTTGTGTGAAAAGGAGGCAGGTTTAATGTATATATGTTGAGTAAACAATACTTTCATTAGTTAGTTTACCAAGAAAATAAAAGCTTTGCAAAATACATGTGTCTACACTTCGGGGCTTATTTATATAATGCCTTTAGCTTTTGTCACGGACTACCTTTTCCGTGCAGGTCGTATAATCCGACTCTCCAATCCGTAGAAAATCGTTTCCTCATGCCATAGAAATTCAAAATTATTTATTTTATTTGCAGGAAAAATCGGTCATGCCCAAAATTAAAGTGTTTTCCTTGATATTCTTCATCCAATGTGACTTAAGGTGGCTTTTTAAATGTTGCATGTCATCGGGAGAAAAAACATTTATGAAAAGTGTAGCTATATTATCTTGGTGTATTATTTCCATAATATGGCCTTTTCACCTAATGGAGAGTCCCGCATTTGTGTTATGTGGGTTTTCAATTCCAACCATCTGGCCTCAGGTGAAGGTCCTAGTCTTCTGAGCAGATTGGTTGGTTCTAGACTTGAATGCCATGAGATCCTATTGTTAATAACCAGGCTAGACATATATAGGTCTTCTATGACCCAACCCAAAATTCTTGATGGAGAGTGGGACTTTTGAAATTCATTGAGGATCCAAGTCCAACGAACAATATACTCTTCAAAAAAGGCTTATATTGGGTTGACATTTCCAACCCAATTAAAAGATGGGTCAGGTTTAGGTTGGATGACTTCTCCAATCAAGAGGCCAACAAGACCCATATTACCACTATTGATCAGTGTCACAAATTGGGATCTTTTATTCTTTTCAATATTATTTGATCAGTTACCTAATGAGTTGAGATGATCACCGTTCATGGAAGATCCAGACAGAGGTTTTGGGCAAGCAATGACTTGTTTGGGAATATGTGAAGGGGCGTTGGTGTTATGCCTACTACAATATTCTTAATCTTTTTTACCCAAGCTATTAATGAGGACTCCTTTCTGTTTGTGATTTGATCAATATGATCAATCCCAATTTATATTCCATTTGTTCATGTACATTGCTTGACTTTTATACTGGCTATACATTGATTTTGTTAGATTACCTTCTGTCTTTATCCAGGGCCGGCCCTGGGCAAGGGCTGTAAGTGCCCTTGCCCCGGGCCCATTTTTTGAGGGGGCCCAAAATCCCTTCTACTTTTTTTTTTTTTTTTTCAATCATTTGGTGAGGGCAGGGCTCATCCAATAGATTCCATCGTCCTGGGCATCAATAGACTCATCATCAAATCATCTGAGAGTGCTTATTGCATCACTTATTTGAGCATCCATCAGAGGGGCCCACCAATGATATTTTATATTTGATGGCTGAAATTCTGGGAGAATCTGGTCTAGTGTTGGGATGATTTAGGGCTTTTTTTTTTTACAAATAGATCATTAAGCCTTCAGCCCTACACCCGTTCTTCTCATTTGTTAGTGGGGCCCACCAATGATTTTTAATTCCCCATATATGATGCTTAAATTCTGGTCTGAGTTTTCTTTCTTCTTTTTTTCTTCAAATAGTTATACTTGGGCATCATCAACCCATTGCCAATTTTTCACATCAGTGGGACCCACCAATGATATTATCATATATGATGGCTGAAGAGGCCTAACTTTTACTCTTGCCCTGGGCCCTGAAAAATTCAGGACCGGCCCTGTCTTTATCCCTTCACTAATTTTACAGATGCAGATGCAGAGTAAGCTGCGATCTTGGATGATGTAGCACACGTTAGGGAAGAATAACCAATTATTCTCCAAGCCAAAGGCTTTGGGATAGGGATCCATAGGATCCAAATTATCTTGGTCTCACACCACAAACAAACTACCAAGAGAAATTTTTATTAATAAAAAATCAGCTTAACTTAACCCTAACGAGGGATTACAATCCTTTATATAGACTAGTTTTGGTGCTCTAGCTTGGAAACAATAAAACAGAAATTTTCTAATTTATCTGTAAATCTTAGTAACTGCTAAAAAATGGAAAAATCTATAAAATCCTCTAAAAGCTTTCAAAATAGAAAAGTAAAGATGGAAAACATTTTTTAGGATTCTTCTTCATTAGGTCTTATTGGGCTTAGGCCTTCAGGCATGGACTTTTGGGCAGGGCCCATTACTCAAGCTTGCATCATTGGATATGAGGATTCGGACCGAGATTTGAGTCACACCATCAAGACTAGAGCGAGCTTACTTATTAGATTGCTTAGCATATTATTTAGATACTTCTTTGGGATTATGTAATTTTAAGAATTTTCCTTTTTTCCCATATGGATTGCTTTCAACTTTCAAGACTTCTAGTTGTTGCTTTGAATTTAATTTGAACTTTCTATCTAAAGTTCTGAATTACCCATTCATTGTTGAGCCAATTTATGATATTGATTTTGACCATTGAAGGCAACGGAGTTTATGCCATGGAATTTGAGGTGCCCGGACTGAGGCGTGACATTTTCAGCTCACAAGCTTGTTGTGAATCATAGCTATAAGGGATGAATTTTTTTATATATATTTTTATATTTTTAGCTCTTCCAAGTAAAAGAAGAGCTCCAAGAAACCTTCAGAGTTTTCTGCAAACCCTGGTTGATATTAATGTTGCATTTTCCTATAAATAGGTATCTTCTCGAGAGGTTGGAGTTTTGGCACAAAGATAACTGATATGCTTAATTAAGAAAACCATTTGAGTTTTCTAACACTAGATGAAGAATCATAGTGAACATGAAAAGAGGTGGCATATTGGAGGGCCCTGAGATGATTTGATGATGGAGTGAATGCTTCCAACTCTAGCTAAATATCTACGGCCCTCCATCAAGCCGGTTACTACATGCTCATTTTTGGATTCGGTTGCTGAATAGCTGCTGCCCACCATCAACCTGCAACCATGGGATCCCATGATCATATGGTCCGGACCTCCTGATCATAGCAGCTGGGCAGTAGCTGGCCATCTAGGTGTTAGTCTAACTGGTTTCAACACTATATCTAGCCTTTTTAAGTGCAACTGGGGAAGGCTAATGTTAATGAGAAATTGGAAAAATCACTAATCAGTGGTTGTCTTTATTGCCTAACATCATTATCAATCTGTTAGTATTTTTGTGTTGGCTAATCATGGGTTGGACAAAATTCTGGATCCATTGAGTTGTATTTTCTAATTTTAGAATGGACTGTGGCTGTGTCGCCGGAAGAGTTGAAAAGAAGAATAGAAGAAAATAAGACAGGGCGAAATCCCCCAAGCCCGATCGATTGGAGCCTCAGTCCAATCGATCGGACAGTTTTCATGCCCCAGTTATAGGTTGTCCAATCGATCGGACATGTGCGCAAAATTTCGGGAAAGTCTCCTATTTTGATACAAAATTATTTCCTTTTGAGACTATGTTTCTCAATATGAATCTTACTTGTGCTCTAAGTCTAAGGCACGAATTTGGGGCTATTTTTAGGGTATTTTTCTCAACCCTAAAGTGACTACTCTCATTAATCTGAGTCAAAGATATCCTAAGAGAGAGATTGTTCTCTAAAGACACTGAGAGATCGTTTTGAAGGGCTGCTCTAGAAGGTCATTGGTGCTTCTGCTTTCTTGTAGAAGATTGATCATTTTGGTTGACAAGGTGCGAGGAGATCGGGTAAGGAGAATGGGGCACGGTAAATGTCGTGTTAGTGGATTCTTTGCAAGAACAATTACAGTCCTTAGCTCGAGGTACATACTGAGGTAAAGGGGCTTGCGAGTATATCTTATAACTATTCGTGAACTCTTGATTTTTGGTTCGTTGTTTTTCTCCCTGGATAGAGTTTTCACGCTAAATACTGTGTCTGCCTTCTTGTGATGTGTGATTGGTAGATAGGCAGTTCTATATTATGTTATTGGTTTATTTCCAAACTAGTAATCCATTCTGGTAACCCCCCAAAACTTACACAATTTAACATGCCTAATACTTTGATGTGATCAATCTACTCAGACTAGAGACTGGATGAGCAATACTTTTCCGAACACAAAATACACACACAACACAATCATAATCGATCAAATTTTTTGCTGTTTACAAATAGCCACCGCTGTTCTTGAAATTACAGAAATAAATTGAAGATACCCTTTTTTTTTTAAGTTTCAACAAAATCGAGTTCAACCGTTTCTTGAAAATATCAGTTTGAAACTGTTGAAGGAATGTAGAACTGAGGATAAATGACATACTAACCATCCCACTTCCAATCCTATAGCAATACTCATCCCATCATCATAGTGAGTTGTTGGACATACGAGTTCCACATAGGGAACATGGCTGGTTCAAGATAATTTAAGGCCTAAAGTGACAATCCTAAATGAGACTGTAAGTGCCTAAAAATTACGGACTTGGTTAGAAGAGGATTGGACTCTCGATTTGATGATCTTGGGATGATTAGGGGAAAGGATTGGGCCTCCAATAACCTGAAAGGAAGAACAGAAGTCAGAGCCCTTGGCTGTAGGCAACCGAAGGCACTCTGATGCTTAAGTTAGTGTGATAGATGAGGGGAAACGGAGGAGAAACAGTATGAGGGGGGGGAGACTTGTTGCGTACCTCAAGTAGTTTCCCTCCACGCATTATAAAGGCGTGAGATTCATCATTGGACTGGATAGGAGTCTCATCAGTATGTACCTTCTCTCCTGAGTGGGAGTAGGTAAAAAGGGAACGTCCCATCGGGCCATCTCCATATACCTATGGACGTGACCATGAGATAAAGCGTGCCACTTATCTAGGTCCGGCGCCCACCCTATTTGTCAGTTCGCCGTCCCCCGTCATGGCAACGCATTTATGGCTGAATGACAGGAGGCCGAGACCGAGCTGGATACCTGCGAACGTAGCTACCGAGACGGGCTCCGGGCTTCCCCGAGATGGTGCTACTGCCGAGCTGGACAACATCGAGACTAAGGATAGTCCGAAATCGGGGGCGGCCCCACATAAATCCGTGATCACAAAACGACCCCACACAATTGCCCCCTAGCTCTCGGCCTCTTTGGTTCTCACCGAGGTCGGGAGTTAAGATTGAATGGATGGGCTGGCCCCGTCTTATCGTATCTTGTTGTCGTGCGATCCTCATCACGACGCCTTTTCGTTTGCCCTAGGCAATAAATACGGTATTATAATTGCTTCGCCAAGGTGGGCACGCAGGCGTCGTTTCGTATGCCCGAGTTGATAAATATCGTACCAGAGGCATGGTGGGAGATGGACCGTCGCTGCCACGTGTAACCCTTCGTCTAGCTGTTCACCGGGATCGAAGCGACGCGTGGCGAGTCCGAAGCGTTGCTTCGCGTGTGCGACAATCAAGAGGGGCGTCCCTCCCTTCCCTTTCTTCTCTTATCTTTGTTTTCGTCCGAAGGAGACTTTGCTGAAGAAGACAGCCTGCTGAGAACAGAACCCCGAAGACTTCCTACTTTCTGCTTTTCACTCCCCGCTTCTTGCTCTTCGCAATCCGTCACATTCTCTCTGTGAGTTCTCTTCTCTGTTTCTTTCTTCCTCTTTTTCCTTTCGTCCAGAGGGTTTCTGCCCCCAGGTTTTTCCCAGGCCTTGTTCCTTCTTCTTTGTTCTTCGCCCTCCCTTTAGTCTTTAGAGAATGGGAATCTACAGCCACTGGTTAGAGGGTCCACAAGCCCTGGAGGGACTTAGGGTGGCGTTTAGGATTCTAGCTGACGTTCTGGTGAGGCCAGACGACCTCCAGGGCCTCTATGATGGCCTCACCAGATGCAAAGATTGGATGCCTTTCCCCTTGGTGTCGGTAGTAGAAGGCGGGGTTAGGTTTCCCATTCACCCGCTCCTCCGGTCCTGCCTTAGCTAGTGGAGGATCTGCCCTTACCAGTTGATGCCTAATGGGTTTAAGATAATAATGGGCGTGGCGGAGCTGAATCGGATCCTCGACAACAACCTCGGCGTGCATGACATAGAGGATGTCTACGACATCTGTAAGACTGCGGGGGGCGAGGATTCGTATTATCTTCAGGCGAAGGCGAGACGTCAGCCTTTGATCAATGCCCTGCAAGATTCGAGCAAGTACGCCGGGAACGAGCGTCTACTGGTCTCGGGGAACTGGGAGTTCGGGGCGTCCGAGACCGAGGAGGAGCGGAGAATCCAGGTTCCACGAAAACCTGGGACCCCTCCGAGTAAATACCCTTCTCTCCGGGCTTATTTGTGTTGTTTTATGCGTCGATTTGTCGAGCTGATGTCCTCTATTTTCTGTGCATGTGTTCAGCGAAGGAGGACATCAGCTGAACACATGTGTTCAGGACAGATCGTTGGAAGAGGCTGGCCTTGATCGTTGGAAGAGGAATGACCCGTGGCTAGAGAAGATCTACCGCTACCACGGTCACCACGATCGGGCTGCCTTCTCGTTGCTCGGGTACAAGCCGTGGTACCTGTCTTACACCAAAAAGACTGTCGAGATCCCCCTTGAGCCGATAGGGGAGATCGTGCTCGCGCTTGCAGAAACCAGTGGCCAAACCCCGGAGCCCCAAGCCCCAATCCTAGTTGCAGACAACTCCCCCGACCGAGACCAAGCAGAAGAGGAGATGGACGGGCCGCGCCCTCCTCTGAAGAACTTGGGAGCCATGGTTCTTGGGGGTCGAGCACCCCCTGCCCCGAAGCGTGCCCCCAGCGGGCCTGGCTCTTTTCAGGGCCCTGAGATGATTTGATGATGGAGTGAATGCTTCCAACTCTAGCTAAATACCTACTGCCCTCCATCAAGCCGGTTACCACATGTTCATTTTTGGATTCGGTTGCTGAATAGCTGTTGCCCACCATCAACCTGCAACCATGGGATTCCATGATCATATGGTCCGGACCTCCTGATCATAGCAGTTGGGCAGTAGCTGGACATCTAGGTGTTAGTCTAACTGGTTTCAACACTATATCTAGCCTTTTTAAGTGCAACTGGGGAAGGCTAATGTTAATGAGAAATTGGAAAAATCACTAATCAGTGTTTGTCTTTATTGCCTGACATCATTATCAATCTGTTAGTATTTTTTTATTGGCTAATCATGGGTTGGACAAAACTCTAGATCCATTGAGTTGTATTTTCTAATTTTAGAATGGATTGTAGTTGTCACCGAAAGAGTTGAAGCGAATAATAGAAGAAAATAAGATAGGGCGAAATCCCCTAGGCCCGATTGATTGGAGCCTTAGTCCGATCGATCGGACTATTTTCAGGCCCCAGTTATAGGTTGTCCAATCGATCGGACATGTGCGCGAAATTTCGGGAAAGTCTCCTATTTTGATACGAAATTATTTCCTTTTGAGACTATGTTTCTCAATTTGAATCTTACTTGTGCTCTAAGTCTAAGGCACGAATTTGGGGCTATTTTTAGGGTATTGTTCTCAACCCTAAAGTGACTACTCTCATTAATCTGAGTCAAAGATATCCTAAGAGAGAGATTGTTCTTTAAAGCCACTGAGAGATCGTTTTGAAGGGCTGCTCTAAAAGGTCATTGTTGCTTCTTTCTTGTAGAAGATTGATCATCTTGATTGACAAGGTGCGAGGAGATCGGGTAAGGAGAATGGGGCACGGTAGATGTCGTGTTAGTGGATTCTTTGCAAAAACAATTACAGTCCTTAGCTCGAGGTACAAACTGAGGTAAAGGAGCTTGCGAGTATATCTTGTAACTGTTTGTGAACTCTTGATTTTTGGTTCGTTGTTTTTCTCCCTGGATAGAGTTTTCACGCTAAATACTGTGTCTGCCTTCTTGTGATGTGTGATTGGTAGATAGCCAGCTCTACATTATCTGATTGGTTTATTTCCGAACTAGTAATCCATTCTGGTAGCCCCCAAAAACTTTCACAATTTAACATGCCTAATACTTTGATGTGATCAATCTACTCAGACTAGAGACTGGATGAGCAACACTTTTCCGAACACAAAGTACACACACAACACAATCATAATCGATCAGATTTTTTGTTGTTTACAAATAGCCACCGCTGTTCTTGAAATTACAGAAATAAATTGAAGACACCCTTTTTTTTTAAGTTTCAACAAAATCGAGTTCAACCGTTTCTTGAAAATATCAGTTTGAATCTGTTGAAGGAATGTAGAACTGAGGATAAATGACGTACTAACCATCCCACTTCCAATCCTATAGCAATGCTCATCCCATCACCATAGTGAGTTGTTGGAAATACGAGTTCCACACAGGGAACAGGGCTGGTTCAAGATAATTTAAGGCCTAAAGTGACAATCCTAAATGAGACATTTTCTATATTTTAATATTATTATAAATATTTTATTTAAAATTTATTTTTCTTTCTTTTTTACGATGCAAAGTTATTAATTAAGTTTTTATATTCAAGTTTTACTAACTTATGTTAAGTCCACCTCTAAAACCCACATGAGAATTCTGGGCGCATCCCTAAAACTCGCATGAAAATCTTGGGTTACAAAATCCAACTACCTATTTAGCTCCACCCCCAACAAATGAAATTCTTCAGTGTGCCGCTGGTGGGATTCGAAGCATTTTCGCCTGTGCACGGTGCGCATATGCACTATGAGTCAGGACCATCCAAGATGGATTTCAAATGTGTGCCCCACGTATTGGATGTTCCAGATGCACGACGCGCATAAGTGGCGGCTCCAGAAATTCGAGTCAGTGGTGTCAACAAAAGACTTATTTTCCGCAAATCGAATAAATATGTTTTCCCTTTATCAACATCTATCATCTACTCTCGATAATTCGATAAGTATAATATAAAATTCTCAAATAATCTATTTTCGATAATTTGACAAAGATAATATTTAAATCTAAAAAAAAAAAAAACAAAAATTTAATACATTGTTACCAATAGTTCTTAATCCAAAAAGAAAATCTAAATACATAAACTCCTACAGCTGCCCTCAATGGGTTTTCATGTGTTGAAATTATCAACACTAGCAACCACATCGTTTTCAATATATGTGATCAAACAGTTATTCATCTATTGATCTTTCATTCGGTTACGCAACCTATTATTTACATACTTCATTACTGAAAAAGCTCTTTCTACCATCGCAGTCGCTACTGGTAAAATTAATGCCAATTTTAGAAGCAAATAAACCAATTGGTATACGATATCATTCTTTGTCTCCACTAATTTTCTAGTAATGTCACTAATTCCTTTAAGTTCCAAAAACTCGTTGCTAGAGCGCATATCAGCAATGTGGGCCCATTAAATTTATTTTTTTTAAATTTTGGTAGACAGTTGGCCCGTTAATTTAGGCAGTGGGTATTTTATGGTGACTTTTGTCGCTGCCACAGTAGCAAAGAAAATGTATAAAGTTAGCTAATGTGGGGTGAAACTCTTAAATTGAGTGGGGTCAAAAGGTTCTCATAAGTTCAATTCATGACATAAATAATTTTATTATTAAATATTTGTTCAGATCTCAATGAGGTCAATTGACCCCACTGAGATCAATGTGGTGCTGCCCATGGTGCTCAAATGCACTATGAGCAAGTCAATAAATTTCGGCGGGGGCCCATTATTTGTCTTAAATGTTAAGATTTATTATTAGGGCTGAAATCCCAAACTAGGATCTATTACAACCACATCATGAATCAAATCTGAATGAGCCCCTATTGACATAGAATACATAAAATTAATGAGAAAGGCTTGTGAAGCAAGTTTATCGCTGAATGTATGGTTGAAATTTGATACACATGGACTACTAGAAATATAATGGTGTGGTAAACTCAATTGGACTCCTAACAATAGAAATATAAGGGGCAGATTTGGAAATATAATAAGTCATAAATGACAATTTAAGGCCCAATAAAAATCTTGATCGTATCTTCTCAAGAGATAGCAATTGGCAAGTTGGCAAATTTACCTTTTTGAAATTTCAAAAGATGTCAACTGCTATTATGGGGCCTTATTTTCTAGGGCCTAAAGCTGGCTTTTGGTAAAGCCGGCCCTCATAGGAAACTCCTGTCCAACACTCTTATCTTTGTTACATGTGGGCATATCTGGATCCTGCATTGCTCCTCTGAATTATTCCTCATGGTATTGACATTCTTGATTTTACATCAACAAGAGTTATTTGTATCAGGTCTTAAAAACATAGGGGCATCAGTATTCTTAAGTCGAATGTTGTCATTTCTTTCACTATGAATAATGCACAAAGGTTAGTGTAACACAAACCAGATCAAAAGGGTTGTCCCAATCCTAAGACTATCAACATCCACATAAAGATTGTCCAGATGGATAATTCTTATCCTATCTTGGAGTTGAACCAAATGGGCATCTTTTGTTTTCTTACCTCTATATATTCACATGTACATAGCAGATATGATGTGCGGTTTCAGAGCAAAAACAATCACGGAACAGTTCTGTTCCTGCTTTTTTCTTGACCTCACAGTTGTTGTATCTTGCTAGCATATTTCTGTGAGTCTGACGGTGTAGATCTTTAGATCTAAGCCGTTGCCCTCTGTTCCGGCCTTTTCTTTTTGCTACAACTTATTCTCATGGAAAGAGACTAACCAAGCTCTCTATACAAGCAAGTCGTGCCACAGAGGTTGTCACGATTCTTCTCTACAGAGAAACGAACAGTATCCATCAGTGTATCTTCCCTCTCCTATTTCCTCTGTTCTCATTCCCTAAAAAGCATTGAACCTCCATTGTTCTGTTTTTGTGATTTTCTCCGTTCCTTCAACTTTTTCCATCGTTAAAGAAGGCTTTTAAGAGCATTACTCCACTGCTCTTTCATTTATCCAAACAAATCTTAAGGTTTCGGGTTTCTCCACTACTTTCTTTCCTTTTTCTTTTTCATTTGATCACGGCCCTGTTTTGATAACTTTACCTTGAAAACAATGGATATATCCATAATATTAATACCCTGTGAATTTTTGTCTTTTATGTGCTTCTTTTGGAAACTGTTTTTCATAAAACCATCATCAGATGAAGCGAATGAAAGACTGCACTTCTTAGAACTACAGCTGGGACTTTAATCAATTTCTTTTCAACTAAAGCTTTTTCTTATCGATAAAAAGAAGGATAAAACGTTAGAAAAAAAAAACAACTCAAAACCCCACCAGATTTGGGAGGCTAATTTAGTGCTTCTTGTGCGATTTCGCTTGGTCACTTGGCCGTTTTTCTAGAGAATGAGATTCCAGCGAGCTTCACTACATTTTTACATCTTTTGGGCATAACAGCTAGGACTTAAAAAAAATTTCTTCCCAACCAATTTTTTTTCTAATCGACTAGAAGAATATGGAATAACACCTCAGAAAAGGAAACTCAAAATCCTACCAAATTTTGGAGTCTAATTTATTATTTCTTGTGCGATAACGCATAGTCAATTTTTCCAGAGAATGAAATTCTAGTGAGATTCCTTGCATTCTTAGGCACAGCAGCTGGGGCTTTATTCAATTTTTTTCACAGCCAATGTTTTTTTCTTATCAATGAGAAAAATATGGAATAAGACCTTAGAAAAACACAACTCAAAACCCCACCAAATTTGGGAGTCTAACTTATTGCTTCTTGTGCGAAATTGCACAATCGCTTGGCTAGTTCCCCAAACAATGAAATTATAGTGAGTTTCACTGCATTCTAATCGATATCGCACAATTGATTAAAGTTCTAGCTATTGTCTCCAATGGAGGTTTGGTCCTTTAGGAGATGAGAACGGAGGAGAATATTAGGGAAAACGATCCGTTTTCATTTTAAACTTCAATTTGTGTGATATCCAACAAAAGGGGTAGAATTGGAAAAAGATTTGGGGGCCCCATCTACGATATCCACATTTGGTATATAGTTTTGGTCAACACCATTTTAAGGAATTCATGGTTTTCTATATCTTGCACTGTAAAAACCCCAAGAATTTTTTTTTGGTCAGGGTGCCATGTTGAGTCAATCTAGTATTTTCACACACAAAACCTCCATTAATAGTCATAAGTCCAAGTTTGACACTCATCAAACTTTTCCTCGCCATTGGATTGAAATCATAATAAAATGATGCATCTAAACCATTAAATTCCAGGGCCATTGATCACTAGGTTTGGATGATCTTATGGACTCAAGATCTTGCATATAGGTAGGTCTCACATGGATCTTTCCATACAATAGACTTCCTTGATCATCATGCATCTCTGTCGGCCCAACTAGGAGGGGCATTTTCTCCTAAAAAAACTCCCAAACGTTGTGTAGTGCTCCCTATAAATATATATATATATATATATATCTAATTGCAAGGTAAATTAATATATATTATAAAAAAATATAACTAGAAGTAAATATAACCAAAATTGGGTAAGATCCCTTGAAGTAGGCAGAAGACTCAAGGAGTTGATAGTAGAACAAATGCTTTAAAGTTATTGTTCAATCAATCTATTGTGTTATGTTTGATTTAGTTTCCTCCTTATGATACCATGCATCATTCCAACTAGGGATGTTAAAAGGCCTGGCTCTAACCGAGCTAAGCCTTTATCCTACCCTCATATATATGGGCTATGCCTAAATCAAGTAAAAGCCCTCAGAGATATCCGCGAGCCTACAATACCTAAGCCCCTACCCACAAGGGTCAGGGCCGAGCTAGGGTCGAACCAAGGCCCCAAAAGAAGATTTTTTTTTTTTTTAAATATGTATTGGTATATAATACTTTAATATATACCACCACCAACTTTGAGCCTAATGCTAACCCTCTTTATCCAAACTAAAGACATGTGAAACACATAATTCAAAATTTTTGCTATTATATATTGAATGAAACAAATTACTTTGTTCTCATATATAAATCTTATTTAGAATTAAATGAGTTAAGCTAATTTGATAGTATTATGACATGAAATTACTAGATGGAAGACACTATTAAAGACCTAGAACCAAACGTGGTCGTGGAACCGTCTATGGAAGCACTAGGCACATTGAAATAGTTACATAGTATAAATAATGTGCCCGATTTTGTCGGTCGTCCAGCCATTAATATGATTGTAGTAATTAAACTTTCATTAGTTGTAGCATTCTTGACTAGTACTGAGACTACAAACTTTATTTTAGTATAAAGCATTAATATGGACCATCAGAACCTGTTTTGCTAATTCTCGTCTGTATAAAAAGTTATGATTCAACTAGATTGATTTCAAATAGATATTAGACCGTGTTTCCCAAAAAAGTTATTTAGTAGTTTTATTTCATATAGTCATTAGACAATTTTTTCTAAAGTTTTATATCTTTTTACTATTTTTGTTAGGAACATCATCAAGTAAACGCTCACCCTTTTTAAGCTCGTGGGACACTAAAATCAATATAATCTCGTCACTTCCAAACACCCAAATTTGATACTAATTGAACTATGATTAACCAAACTAATCTACTTTTTTTCATTAATATGTACTGATTTACCATATATTAATAGAATATTTTTACTAATAAATATATATATATATAAAGGCCCGAAAAGACCCTCGGACCCGCCTAACTCAAGCCCTATCTCAACCCTTAAAATTACGGGCTTTCTCAAATTGAGCCACTACCCCCAAATTGAGCACTGACCCTACACTCGGATTTTTGTTGGAGGAAACTAAAAGCCCTTGCCCTAATCCCAGCCCCAATTGTTAGCCCCAAAAGGAAAGTTTTAAAAAGTGAGGAAAACAAGTGAGAGACGTTTTCTCAGGAATCGGGACAATTCACGACTTTTCGCAATGCATAAATAGGTAGCATGCAGTCTGCTGCTCCTCCTCCTCTCCATTTCAAATCCAATTCGACTTCTTCTTCTTCCCTTCACTCTCTTTCTTTCTTTCAGATGGATATCTGCAGAGTAGTATCAGAGTCTAACAAACGTGCAGCAACTGCAAGTGCTGGCGACTACATAGGCGATGACTTGGTGATTGAAATCCTTTCTAGACTTCCCCCAAAACCCCTAACCAGATTCAAATGCGTTTCCAAAACCTGGCTCCATTTGGCTTCTTCCATCATCCTCCACTCCCAAATGAAAAACCCATTCTCCGGATTCTTCATCAGACTCATTTATCTTTGTAGATACTCCAAATCCATCCGCTATGAATCCATCCGTTATCTCCCTGTAGGATATGATGATGATGTTGAGAACTGCTGCACTGATCACACCCTCAGCTTCTTGCCTTCCCATCCCCACACAACCATCCTCGATTCTCGCCACGGCTTCCTCCTTTGCTCTTCTTTCATCAAGAACAACAACAACAACATTCAGAACAACAACAACAACAATCAAAACAACAGCAACAACTACTACTATCTCTGCAACCCCATCACCGGCCAATGGCTCTCTATCACCCACCCTCCGCATCGCTCTAGTAGGCATGCTAGATACTCTAAGGTGAATGTGAATGTTGCATTGGTTTTTGATGACCTCTCCCATGACTTATCTCAGAAGTATAGAATCTTTCGCTTCACCAGTGGATTGGGCCTTGATATGGGCTCTTCTGCTGAATATGAGGAGGAGGAAGAGGATGACGACCACCCATCAGTACTAGATTTATGTGTTGATATCTACTCTTCCGAGACTGGGCAATGGGTAAAATCGAAGGCATCGTTCAAGCGCCGCCCCTACTTTGCTCTGTTGGAGAGACCCACTGTGTTACTGGATGGAGGTATCTTCCTGTCGGGTGCTCCAATTTATGTTTTGAGATTTGACATCGAGGAAGAGCGCTTTGACTTCATACGCTTGCCTGATGATTTGAGCATACCAGTGTACACTCGGCTCAGACTAAAGGAAGCAATGACTTGTTTGGGGTTGTGTCAAGGGCGACTCTATTACGCCTGCCACAATTGGAGCCGCATACAATTGTGGATGCTTGATGATTGTGAACCTAGTAAATGGGTTTTGAAGCATGGGGTTGAACTTGAAGTCTTTAGAAGCATTAATCCTACTTTGGTAGATGATCGCGTGGCTTTAGATGTCCTTGGTTTAGAGGAAGATCCCGTGCCTTTAGATATATTAGCTTTTCACCCATTTATGGATGCTGTTTTTGTTAGGATACTAGATGGTTTCTATTGGTATCATCCTCAGAGTAGAAAGTTTGACATAATTACGTCTTGTTCTCCTTGGACGACTGCTGATATGCGGTTTCGTGTATACCGCATCCACCCTTTCTCAGAATGGTATTCATACCAGAGGTTTTGATGGCAAAAATGGTGGGCAAAATTACAACTTTGTTACTTTTAGATCTTCTCCTTTATGCAAAATTTTCTTCTTCATGTGAAAAAACAGAGAATGTTTTCTATAGATTGCTTTATTATATGTTTGGTGGTTGTGGAATCCCTCTCCCAACTCTCCTTGTGGCACACTTAGAAATAGAGGAGTGCTTTCTCTCAATGAATTACTCAATTGCTTTAAAAAAAAATCTTCAATAAGCACTTATTAGGATTTATCCATGAAAATGAGCCCAACAAGGGAATATTATGTTAGAGCAGCCTGCTAATTGCGTATTTTGGGGCCTGATTTGGGGACAAATGGATGCACATTCCACTCTCTACTTGCAGATCCCATGCGCAGGATAGAATTAGATGGCCATGAAAGAATGGCTTCATGGTTGGGCCTCTTTGGTATCTAATTTTACTAGTAGTGACATCTATCATTCTATCTTTGGTTTGGTGAAAATGGATTTCAAAATATTTTAGAGTTGTTTTTTGTCTTTGGAAAAATCTTTAAGATGATGAAGTTTGAAATTTCAGATTTTGAGAACTTCAAAAGGTGTTCAAATTAAGTTTCAGTACATATAATAAAGATAACTTGCACTCTTGACAGTTAAGCTGGTGCATGTATGTAAAAAAATTTCTGGATGTTTTAGTTGGTGTATGTAACCACTATGTAAAACTAGCCTTTTTGAAAAATTCTACACATAATGTGTACAGGTGATGCTTATTGGATGTATGGGAGATCACGAATGTGGCTGTAAAGAGAATGGATTGATCTAGATGGAATGGTTTTTATGTGAAGTTTGAATGTATTTTGTTGTAGGATGGCAGATGTGAATCCAATGGATAGTTTCAGGGACTTGCAAATATGAATCCAATGAATCGTTTATGTGAAGGCCGGGTCTTCCCATTGGTAGTTTTAGGGACTGATCAATGCAATTTGTGATTCATCAGTAACAGTGCCTTCAAGCTAAGTTTTCAGTGCTATCCTTCAATGAGGAAGTGTATGAGTTCCATTCCATCATGCTGCAGGAGGTCTGTAACTAGTGATATTGGTCCTGTTGTTTGTGTCATGTTTGAATGATTAGAAATTGGATATGTTCACCTAAAAATGTACTGCAATATGGTTGGTTTCAATGACCAACATTAGGGCCGCTGCAGGTCATTAAATTATATTCTGAAGACAGGCTATCAATGGATCATTTTGAGAAGCCACAGCCTATATAGCAAGACTTATCTGGATGTCATTAAATTACTGCCTTTTACTGCCTTAAGGATGATGAACAAATGTTTAACCAATAGATCAGTCAGAATATTCTCCATGACTGTAAGAATATGTATACATCATAATTTCAGACCATTCCAGATGAACAGAAACTTTAGCACTTATTCAAAAGCATCCTCACAACCTGATTTAGACAAGTCCCAAGAATAACTTCAGCTCTTAATTCAAAACCATTCTTGCAAAAAGAAATTAAGATAAATAAAAATTTCAGCACTTATTAGACAATTGCTTCAGCAAGTCGAACAGAGTACTTATTCATGTGATGTGATCAACTATAAATTGAAATACATTGAAAGATCATCAACTATTCATCCCTTTGATGGGGTCCACCTTGTTATCCAAGTAAAAAGTTGCTGCTCATGTGATGGGATTCACCTTCGGAGAACCTACTGAACAAACCATCCTTTCTTACGCGCATTCAAACCATTAAATTCATTCATACTATTCTTACTAATATTTAAATCATTTTAGACCATTCTTACAACCATTCACACTATATGGAAGCATTCTTACAGCTATTCAATTAAGTCAAACCACACAGCTAAACAAAGGTAGGTGTTGATCAAACCACATAGAATTTCAACTATTAATCAATCAAACCATTGGTTCAACCTACTATTAGATGAGTCCGGACAGAAATCCCAAGAGTACATGCAACATGAAACCACACCTAAACCACATGATAGAATTATGGCCGTGAAGGAAAGGGATGAAGAGATGTGGGTGCAATGTTAGAATTAGATGGAAGCTGGCGAATGAGAGCACGACCATGATTTGAAGAACCGCAATCTCGCTGCAGAGCTTCATATGCTTGTTCTTAAGGCTCTCCTTTGCCAGTACTAGCTTTCACCTCTTCTAAGACTTTCAACAGTCGTACTCTTTTCTAGCCGATCAATGTTTTGTTGTTAGGATTTGATTTCACAACAACAGCATAAGCACTGCTTTTTGCACAGCAGATAGCAATCTATGATTTGGTAGTTTCATTGTCTGCAACTGTCATGTGCGATCGTGTCATTCAAGACGGGGACCATGGAGTCCACACATTCACCGTTCTTTTGGGAATGATCTGATGGTGATGAAAGGTAAGCAACAAGTGTGGAATCTGAGCATGACGGAGGGCTATTGAGTTTGTTTCTCTTGAAAAAGACTTTGCTGCCTATCGCAGGTGACCCTTTTGTGCTATGCTATGCTTTGATACCAATGAAAGAATCATGTTTGTAATGCAGGAGAGATGTTTGGCTGGCGAAACTGGCAATCCTCAGCAACTATATCTATATATTTCAAGTGGTTGAAGACAACATTCTCATCTCTCTAGAGAAACCGTGTTGGCTAATTGCACTAGCAAATATGTTTATTGTCATCCATGTCATTGGAAGTTATCAGGTGTATTCACATTTTCAGTTTTTTGTTCTGCCTTTTCTTTTTCTGTTCTCTGTTCAATCAAACTAATTTTGATCAACATAACCAAAGTTCATTTCAAATGTGTTGATTACCCAAAAAAATTTCAAGTCTTTAAAATATGTTCAAATCAAATATGATCCAAGTTTCATCTATATGACTCCTTTAAACTATTGTTTTGGCACATATTAGTTAAATTGGTATTTGATTCATTTACTTGGACAGATATTCGCCATGCCCGTGTTTGACATGATGGAGACTGTGCTGGTGAAAGGCTTCACTTCACCCCTGGTCTTACTCTTCGCTTAATTTCAAGATCTATATATGTTGGTAATATTTTTTTCCCTTCAAAGGGAGTGTTCTGTATTATTAATAACATAGTTGCGCAATTACTTGATCTTATTATTCTTACTCAATCTTTTTTGGTATATTGCTATAACATTCCCTTTCTTTGTTGGATTACTTGGATTCTTTGGAGGATTTGCTTTTGCACCAACAACATACTTTGTAAGGATTATAACATTTATTTAACCAATCAAGAAAAAAAAGGAGTAAAGCACATCTTTTTGTCTAGGATATAGTGATAATGACAAGCTTCAATAATGCTTCATTTGAATGTCCATTTTTCTTCTAGCCTTTGTATCACTGGGGTGCATCTTTTTACCTAGATCTTAAATGCAATAGAATCAGGCTGATCTGTTTGATTTGGGCCCAAAAATATGAGGACGTGGGCTTGAATGTCCATTTTCCTAGGAGTTGTATCATTGGGGTGCATCTTTTGCCCAGATCTCAGATACAATTGAATTACTCTAATTTATTTAATCTCTATGGCAATTAGACAAAAAAATGAGACTCTGGGCATTTTCCCAATGTCTGGCGGTGCACATTTTTGGAGTTAACCAAATGCATCAGATAGAGAAATTAACACTTTCTTGCAACAATCAATGTTCATGTGATCTTTTATCCATCCAAACAAATGCTTTTGGATATTCTATGTAAGAATTGGTCAAATGATATTAGTACACCAATTTGCAGTAATGCCACTCCAGACTGTGCACAGTGCATTTTATATTTCCTCCATTGTTTGAAATTTGTTGAGTAGATGCGTATATTTATAGTGCACGTGAGGTGATGATGATAAAAGGCCTTAGAAGTTCAAAGTCATGCATATTTATGGATGTCTCTCTCTCTCTCTCTCTCTCTCTCTCTCTCTCTCTCTCTCTCTCTCTCTCTGTGTTGGCTGTCTTTGTTTGGGGCGTGTAGTGGGGTGGATTTAGATGAGTTTAGTGGCTGTCTTTTACTACTTCTATATTTTTATTGATGGATTTTTTTTCTTTCTTTTTTATGCTGTGTTTTGTGAGCAGAGATGGTTGGCTGACCAACTTCATAGGGGGAAGAAGCTTACAGAGCATTAACAGCTCCATTTTGAGAAGGATAAGTAGTTAGCAAAGAGGTTTCTATTTGCATTGTTATTCTGCACAAGGAAAACCCCCTCAGTCGCTATTTGAGGTATATGGGATTCTTCTTCAAATGACCTACGTGCCCTTTTCATATCTTAAATGGGTCTCTTAAATTTGCTCCTTTGTTGGTGGTGGATTGTAGTGCAGGTACAGAGCCTTTGATTGAAGTGGGTTCTGAGATTTGAGAAGTATTGGTGCGGACATCGGAGGTAAAGATGCGAGAGGGCAATGAAGGTAGAAAAGATAGATAGGGATGAGATAGAACTCCCAAAATGCTTAGGGAAGGTCCAATTGTGCAAAACTCGTATTTCTTGTATTTCTTGTGATTATCTTGGCAGGGGCTGGGTGAGATGGACTAATGGAAAAACCCTGGGGTTGAGATCCAGCGACAAGGGTCGCGGATCTGATGATTAGGATCTTAAATGGAGATTTAGGGTTAGTGTAAGGAGATAGCTTGTAGGAAAAGAAATAGAGAAAGAGAAGATGATACCTTTGATTGGGCTCTCACCAAACTCCAATCCGAAGGTGTTAAGTCAGATGAGCAAGGTAGGGCTCAAGAGACTCAGAAATTGGGCTCACCAAACTCCAATCCAGGAGGCGTTAGGGATTTCTTGGAGGAGAACTCGAAGAAAACTCATTTTCATTAATCATCAATCATTAATTACCTAGCCAAAGAGGCTTTACATCATTATATAGGAAAATAAATAACCCTAAGACTAATTTGGACCATCCAAACACACTGATGGCCCAGATTAAAACATCCTAATAAGCAACCTAAAACATAATTAAAGGCCTAAATAACATAAAATAAATGGGCTGGGCCCAAAGGCTTGGACAAGGTATTTGGGTTGGGCCCGTTGAAGGGTCGACCCATGGGGGGATCATGGGCTTGTCCTGCATCAAGTATTGGTTTAGATTGTGGTGGGTTATGATATCTGAGAAGTATTGGTTTTTTGGGCTTGTCATTCTCCTTTGATTTTTGACTTGTCTTTATCCTTTGATAGTTTGATTCCTTTTATGGTAGGTATATGCAAGAGCACAAGAGGGTGAATATGAGGGCAGTGAAGCATTGGTGCAGGCAGATATTGAGGGGACTCTTTGTGTTAAATACATATAAACAATACATCTCTAATCTTTGTAAAAAGTTGCTGATTCAGAATTTCAGACACTAGTAGGCATGATATTAGGTAAAAAACCTTAGCCAGATTTTTCCTAAAATGATATTAGCTAGACACTAGCAGACATGATATTAGGAAAGTAACATTCCATGGCTGTCACCCCCAATTCTTGCCCACCCACTAATCCCATTTAAATAAATCCCTTAAATTATATGAGGTGCTGAGTAGTTGGAGAAAATCCACATTTTGCCCCTTTTAAAGAATCCAAGCAACCGCATAGAAAAGTATGTTGATTATTTTTGTTGTGCAACCTGAGGGCTTAGTCACATGAGTAATGGAAGTTATATTTTTTTTCTCTATCTCTATATGTTTTCTGTTCCAATCAATAGTATACATCTAAATCATCAGATTTTGTGGCACTTGGATATTGATTTCTCATTGCCAGAAAAGCTTGTGTATAGTTGTTGAAATTTTGATAACTTCTCATGTAAAACTATTTTTTCCATGCCTTACAGAAAAACAAGCCATGAAATTTACTAATGTCAATTAGTGTACCCTGTTATGCTCTGTTACTGCTTATCACAAGTGCTTCTTTTTCTGATATTCTTGAAATGTTTGGTTTTATTGATTCAATTTGTTCTTAAGAAGTGGTCATGAAGATATTAAACTATTTGGCATTTATGCAAGATAAATTTTACTCTTGCTTCAAATAAAGGCATAGCATTTCAGTGAAAGTTCAGTTGTGCGATTTGAAGTACATGGATTCATGAATAGGTGGTATTCGACATGATTCTTGTCATTGGCCATCATAAGAACTTCTTGTTATTGGATTTTTTTTCTATCCTTTTGCTTTCTTACAATTTATTCATGAATTCAGGTTTCTATAGGGGTGGTGCACTTGATTGGAACTGGAATTGATAAGGCATCTCATTTTTATTCCAAGAAGAAAATAGAGAATTTTGAGAATCAACGGGTCTATACTCTATTGCATCTTCACCATTTGTTCAATAGATATTCTAGTTCACCTCTAATAAATTTGCCTTTCTATAATATCTTTGAATTAAAGATTGCTAATAACCCAATACAACATATAAGTCCAAAGTTAATGATTACATATCATTTAGTGAGGACTTCAATTCATTCTTATGCTGTGATCTCCAGTTCTAGCGTGCAGTGGAGTCATTTGGACACTCTGTAGCACAGGTAACCAAGTTCATTAGAGTGCTTGGCATTAATTGTGTTGCCATGATAACATGTCTTTTTGGGTTTTGCAGAACAATTTGGAACCTCTTCAGCGTAAGCATTGCTATGGAAGGGACCTCCATTTATCAACTTATGGGTGAACTCTAGTATGCTACTGTTTTAAATTTAGTGATGAAGCCCTAACAATTAACATGTTTATGTACTTTCAGACACAATGGATAAATCTATCCTTCCTAATACATTTAAATAATTTAAATGAAGTTGTTTAATTCTGAATAAAGACATATAAAAGTATTAGTGCCCATAAGCAGACCCATTTCTCACTCACTGCATGCTACACTTAGCCCAATACTATATGTTTTATTTCTCCGGGTTTAGCCTAAACATAGTTTTTGGTTCATAGTTAACACTAAGTTCAGTGGATAGGCATACATTGATGTAGATCTGAGCTTAGTATTATGCCCTTTTGTTATGCTTAATCAGATATGCAGTTGAACTTCTTGTGATTTGAATGCTCAAGTATCTATTTTTGCAGCTCTATGTTCTAATTTGCAGATATGTTTGTTCTACCTTACAGCATCATCGTGTTCTTGGTGCCTTTTGTCGTAGTCATGAATTGTTGAATTGATGTCTTCTTCCTTCACGGGTCTTTACTATTGAAGAAAGGTTCCCTTTATCTTTTGTTTTTTATTTCAGACTTGTGTTCTCAAGTAAATATACACTGTGATGGGTGCAAGCTGAAAGTGAAAAAACTCCTCTAAACGATTGAAGGTACTTCTTTTGAAGACTCCCCCTTTTGCTTTTTTCATGTGTTTTCTCAAATCTATTTGTCTTTTCCTCTGGTATGTAGTCTGCCAAAATCATGAATACAAAATCTTTGCTTTGATATGTAGAAAAGTTGGAGATGTTTTTATTATGTAGATGTACAACAAAGCAAAGCTGTTAAAAGCATGATAAGAGTTCTATTTCAGTTACAAAGGATTATGCCATTGTCTATTTGTTGCAGGATTATTACAATTATCACATATCATTATCATCATGATTACCATCTCATATATTATGTTTCTTTTTTCTATCTATCTTTTCTGCTTTGTAATCAGGTCTATAAAGTGGATGTAGATTCAGATCAGTAGAAGGTTAGAGTATCTGGAAAGGTAGATTCTTCAACCTTGATTAAAAAACAGCTAAATGGTGGTGAATATGCAGAACTGTGGTCTCCAAAATTCAATCAAAATCAGAAAGCACAACAACCCAATGCATCAGAGATGATAAAAACACCAAAGACCAGAAGGAGGGCCTGATCAACGGCCTCAAAGCCTTCGGAAACGAGCACAACCTATCAACCTTCAACTTGACCATGATGATGATTGTGAACATGATGGTGATGAAGATGAGGAAGATAAAGAGTTCAAATTTATATGGCAGAAAATTGATCTTGGACAAGCAAATAATAGTAAAGCAGACAATGTTAGTGTAAATGAGAATGTTGGAAGGAAAGTGGAGAGAATCTTGTGGTTTATTTTGTAATGACTATTCTTTCACCTAATAACAAAAAAAAAAAAAAAAATTTATTTTAAAATTAAAAACCGAAGGCCCAAAACTATCTTTTGGCTGTCAGATATAACCGACTGTTTGCGACCGTCATTTTTTCTGGTCGGAAACAGCATCGTTCTTTGCTAAAAACAATGGTTTTGGGCTGTCATTTTCGACTATTTTGAGCATCATTCTTTGTGAATGTAGTACTCATTCACAGCTCAACTATGTTGTACCTTACTTCTCTTACATTGAAGTAGCTTCATTCAGTTCTCTTATTCATATTTCCAAATTACTAACATTAATGAAAGTACTCTATTTTTATTTTTTTTAATTTGACTCAATTTACCTGTTTTCTAGCTCCAGTTGTACTAAGTATAGGTACAATGTTAGTATGCCATCTCCGATTATATTTGAATGGCCCCATTGATAAATCCATAGACTTGGACCCACTTTGTATATGCCAAGAAACCTAAGGAGGGTGTAAACAAAGAAATTCTTGATTCAGCTGGGAGATTTTGAAGTTTCTAAATGCCGTCATTGGTCTTTAAACGTCTCTTATTAGTCAGGAGCCAGTTCATACGTTTACTATTTGTTTTATATTAGATTCTTAAAGATAGGATTTAGTGAATGGCTTTTGTCTGTAGCCTCACTATCATTTCTGTGTTAGACCCATCTAATCCTCGGAACAGTCCAAGTATGCCCTCCAATCCCTTGTCACAGCTCCCTTGCATCATGTGATTGGCCATTCACAAGCCTAGGAAATTCAGCTTATCTTGGATTACAAATTGGGTATGTATATCTCAAACTATAGTAAACTCTATTGTTCTTTCTCTCTTTTTAACATGGTAATTGTTAGATTGTATGGTCTCAATCCATCAGTTGATGTAATAAATTGATTAATTTCTTTATTTATCAATATAATCATGCTTTCCTTTCATGAGATGAATGGTGATTTATTACTTAATGCACATGACCAATACATATGACATAATGGTTCATGAGATGAACCGGGTCCCATTAGTATATTAGATGTGATATATGTATATGGATGAAATCCACATACGGAAGATATGTGTAACAAATCTTATACTTAAAATATATTCACAACCAGTGATGTGACTGGGCATCTCATCTGACAAGGTTGCAGCATTTTGATTACTATGAGATAGTATGATTTATCTCGATCATCAGAATGTAAGATTCTTGATCATAGTGCTGGTACATTAGATGTATTGAAGGGTCATGAGAAGCACCTTATGAAATACTGTCTCGATTTAAGAATTGCTCTCATAATTCTCTAGCAACAGGCTCTCAATCCTGAGACATTGATGAACTCAAGTTTCTGTCTATTCATTTGCTTTGAGTCACCAATGAGTGAGGCCAACTGTAGGTCGACATCTCGGTGTCTTGGGTACGTGGTAGTAGGACTGTGGGAACATGCAATGATCAAGATGGAATCTATCTACATTATCCCCTTGTGCCAATTAATGGATTTATCATTGGTAAGTGCGCACTGATTCCAATTAAGAGTTAATTGGAGCGGTACCAAATAATTACTATAATTAATTGGGGCTCAAGGATAATAAGATGTGGATCTAAGATTGGATGGGACAGATTTATTCCAATTGATCCATGAATAATGATAGAGGGGCCTACTTGTGGTAATTGGGAAGTTTAGGGTCTTCATTGTAATTTATTCCTAAGACTGGAGTGCAATTGCATTTATATAGTGGAGTTATTTGCAATTAACTGTGGGCCCGGATTGCACATGAGATGTGGGGGCGCGTGTCCCAGTTAGAGCCAGCTTTCTAAGGAATCCCTAGTGGTCCCCACGCTAGCCCAAGTTATTAGAAAGATACTAATTCTACTTGAACTCTAATAGGAAGGTTACTATTTCTATTTGAAGTGAGACTTCTAATAGTGGTAATAGTAAGTTACTAATTATTAATGGAAGTGAGACTTCTATTTTAATTAGTAAAAGGGGAAGTTACTAATCATATTTGAAATAAGACTTCTAATTGTGATTAAGTAAGTTACTAATTATTAATGGAAGTAAGACTTCTATTTTAATTAGAAAGGAGAAATCTACTAATTGTTATGAAAGTAAGACTTCTATGGCAACTAGCAAGGGAGAATGTTACTATTTTGTAATGGGAGTTAAACTTCTATTTAAAATAGGAAAAGAGGTGGAATGGAGGGCTATATAAAGAGGAACAAACCCCTCTTGGACGTCATTATTAGAGTGAGAGTCATTCCAGCCCCTTTGTGCAAGTGTTGCACAAGTTCTCTTCCTCTCTAAGTTCTCCTCTCTTTCTCCTCTAGTTCCTTAGAGTTACTAGTTAGGTTTTCTCTTGGAGATCCCATCATCTTCTTGAGAAAAGAGAATTTAATACGGGTCATAGCGTGGAAGATCAAAAGGTGTTGGAGATTCTGAATTGGATAGTGAAGGTGTTCATCATCAAAGGAAAGAACTCAAATTCTCCACTAGAGCACTACAAAGCTCCAAAGGTATAATCTACATCCTTGTATGTTGTGGATTTCGTGGTTGCATGTTTAGGTGTTGTTTTCTATCTTCTAGATAGGATATATTGCTGTACATGGTTTGCGAGTTTGAGAGATTACATCCTGGATTGGGTTTGTTCCCTTCTAGATAGATGATCCCTGCATCAAGTGGATCAAAAGTTTTTGAAACCTGTCTGGAAGGCCCACCTATTTTCCAACAATATGACGGTTAAGCTGATATTGTGTTTGTTTATGCACTATAGGTTTGTATTATACTCGGGAGTCGGGATTATGTTGATTATTTTAGCGCCCATTAGTGCACTAAGGACGATAATTATTCAAGCCAATACCTACAAGTTTTATAATTGAATTTTTCCTTTGGTGATCGGATTAAAAGTTTATCTGAAGTTGGGTGACGAGTGTCTACCACGTGCATTTAGATATCCTAGCTTTTCACCCAAGTTTGGATGCTCTTTTTGTTAGGATACTAGATGGTTTCTGTTGGTATCATGCTCAGAGTAGAAAGTTTGACAGAATTATGTCTTGTTCTCCTTGGACTACTGCTGATATGCGATTTTTGTCTACCGCATCCACCGATTTTCAGAATGGTGTGCATACCAAAGTTTTGATGGATAAAATTGTGTGGGGACCATCCCGGGAACCAAATCCCATTTTGACTTCGGCAGCGCGTCGTCCTTGGTCTCGGCCTCGGACATAGATTCTCGGCTTCGGCACGTCCTGCTGATGTCGGATTAGGGTAACCAGTTCGGCCGCGCCACCTCGTTCAATCTCGGCTATACAGAAGCTAGACGACTTCATCCCGTGGCCAAGGCCCCATCCGGGCAAGGCCCAAGAAAGGGGTTCGATGGGACCTCAGCCGCCAGCAGATCAGGGGAAGATCAGGCCCAATGTGACTGGCATTAAATGCAGTATGGGCTGATTGGACCCTCATTAAATGCAATGAGGGCTGTGATGGACCCTCATTAATGATTCTGTGGGCTGATGAGACCCCAATCACATCATTAGGCCCACTGGCACAGACGCCAAAACGATCCTCTCATATAAGGTATGGGACAACCCAAAGAGGAGGTAGGCATTCTCTGACATGCAACCATACACATCTCTCTTCTCCGATCAGTTACCTGGACTAACTTAAGCATCGGAGAGCCCTGTGCTGCCCCCGGTCAGGGTCCTCTGACTGTTCTTTTCCTCCTTTTCAGGTCCCTCAGACACTCAGCTTCTCCTCAACTTCCTTGAATAAGTTCTTGAAGGCATCCTAATCTTGTGAGTATATTTTTTGCACTTACAAAAATGGTGCGCAAAATCACAACTTTGTTACTTAGATCTTCTCCTCCATGCAAAATTTTTTGCTTCATGTGGAAAAAACTAAGCATATTTTCTTTAGGTTGCTTTATTATATGTTTGGTGGTCGTGGAAATAGTGACATCTATTTTCTTCTCCTCTCTCATCTCTCCTTGTGGCACACTTCAAAATAGAGGAGTGTGTTCTCAATGAATTACTCAATTGACTTAATAAAATTCTTCAATAAGCACTAGTTAGGATTTATCTTTGAAAATGAGCCTCAACAAGGGACTATTCTGTTAGAGCAGCCTGCTAATTGCATATTTTGGGACCTGCTTTGGGGCCAAATGGATCCTGCTACATGCAGATTTCATGCGCAGGATAGAATTTGATGGACATGAAAGAATGGCTTCATGTTTGGTCCTCTTTGCTATTTAATGTTAGTAATAGTGACATCTATCATTCATCTTTGGTTTGGTGACTATGGATTTCGGAATTTTTTAGAATTGTTTATGTTTGGAAAAATGTTTAAGATGATGAAGTTAGAAATTTCAGATTTTGACAACTTAAAAAAAAAGTGTCCAAATTAAGCTTCAATGCATATAAGAAAGATAACTTGCACTCTTGATGGTTCAGCTGGAGTAAACAATTTCTGAATGGTTTATTTAGGTGATGCTTATTGGATGTGTGGGAGAGCATGAATGTGGTTGTAAAGAGAATGGATTGACTCTAGATGGAATGGTTTTTGTGTGAAGTTTGCACGTATTTTGTTGTAGGATGCCGATGTGAGTCCATTGGATAGTTTCATGGACTTGCAAGTGTAAATCCAATGGATAGTTTATGTGAAGTCCGGGCCAGCCCACAGAAAGTTTTAGGGACCTGCTGCAGCATTTACTTAGGACGAATGGGGGACCTTTAAATAAGACCCATTACAATAAGGTTCTAGAGCAACTGTTCAAAACCCATTTCATCAATCCCTCAAAAAAATTTCTTAAAACAACTGAATGGAGGTAATGGTGCTTTGATCTTGATAGTGTTTTGATCTTCATCCTCAGTTGAGATTATCTTTCTCCAAAAGTAATTTGCAGTCTTTCAGTGTGGCCATTTCTTTATCAAACATTCTCTCTTTAAGTTCTAATAAAATGATGACTAACTATGCAATCTAGTTAAGTTTTTTCAGTACTATTCTTCAATGAGGAAATGTACGAGTTCCTTTCCATCATGCCACAGGTGGTATGTAATTGCTGATATCGGTCCTGTTGTTTGTGTCATGTTTGAATGATAAGAAGGATATGTTCACCTATAAATGTACTGCAATATGGTTGGTTTCAATAAACAACATTGGGGCCGTTGCAGGTCTCAAAACCGTAGTTGGCGGGCAGAAAACAAATATACTAAAGACAGGCTATCAATGGATCATTTTAAGAATCCACAGCCTATATATATAGCAAGACTTATCTGGATGTCATTAAATTACTGCCTTAAGGATGATGAACAAATGTTTAACCAACAGATCTGTCAGAAAATGTTCCATGACTGTAAGAATATCACAATCTGTTTTAGACAATCCCAAGAAAAACTTCAGCTCATAATTCAAAACCATTCTTGCAAAAAGAAATTAAGATAAATAAAAATCTCAGCACTTATTAGACAATTGCATCAACAAGTCTGAACAGAGTACTTATTAATGTGATGTTATCGACTATATATTGAAATACATTGAAACATCATCAACTATTCATCCACCTTATTATCCTAGTAAAGAGTTGCTGCTCATGTGATTGGATTCACCTTCAGAGAACCTACTAAACAAACCATCCATTCTTACATGCATTCAAACCATTCAATTCATTCATGCAATTCTTACAAATATTCAAATCATTTTATACTGTTCTAACAACCATTCACACTACATGGAAGCATTCTTACAACTATTCAAACCACAGAGCTAAACAAAGGAAGGTGTTGAACAAACCACATAGCATTTCAACTTATAATCAATCGAACCATTCGTCCAACCTACTATTAGATAAGTCCGGACAGAAATCCCAAGAGTTTTTGCAACATGAAACCACACCTAAAACAGATGATAGAATTATGGCCATGAAGGAAAGGGATGAAGAGATGTGGGTGCAATGTTAGAATTAGATGGAAGCCGGTGAATGAGAGCACGCCCATGATTTAAAGAACCGCAATCTTGCTGCAGAGCTTCATATGCTAGTTATTAAGCCTCTCCTTTGCCGGTACTAACTTCACATATCTTCTAAGAGTTTCAACAGTCACTCTTTTCTAGTCATGTTTTGTTGTTAGGATTTGATTTCAGTGACAAAAGCATACGCACTGCTTTTTGCACAGCAGATAGCAATCTATCATTTGGTAGTTTCATCACCTGCAACCTGTTGGGTTTTTAAAATGTTTCAAAATTTCATAAGGTCTTTTGGCTCTACTTGAAAAGTGCTTTGTCCTTTTCTTCTTTTGCTTTATGTGGGTAGTGTAGGTCTTTGGAAAACAACGCATCCCACGTTGCTAAAGTTCAGGTTTTTGGAAAACAACGCATCCCACGTTGCTAAAGTTCATCACTCGAGGAGGCTTTATATGTTTCTCCATTCCCATATCCTTTGTAAACCATTGAAGCCTTTTACCATGGGCTCTATGCACGCGCGTGATTTCGGCTCAACTTGGGGTTCAAGGTCTGAAAAACGTTTAACCAAGCACCTGTTGGCGACACGCATCCTGTGTGTATATCGCGTGCGCAGGGGGCTGGAGGGTCCCATATTCAGATATAGAAATAGCTTGCATGTCTTTATTAATGGCCAACGTTTCAAAATTGAAATTCAAACGCAGTTTTAATTGCTTTTTATTGCTGCTTAACGTTGTGGTTTAATCATTGATTTAATGGCCCAATGATGATTTTTTGTGATATAATGTGGCTGTCTGGGCTTAGAAAAATTACACAACTCTATTCTCTTCCCTTCTCTGTTCTTGTGAGCATTCTGTGTTTCTTGGAGAATTGATCTGGACTTGGTGTGTGACTAAGCCTGATCTTCTGTGAAGGTTGTTGTATCCTGGGGGCAGTTCCTGCAGAGATCCTGTTCGCAGCTGGGTTTATCCCAGAAGGGAGGAACTCGTTCTAAAGAAAGCATCGCTAGACGTGCCTCATCCACGAGCTGCTGCCGCTGTTCTCCTTCGATTTCTGCCCATATAGCATTCTCCATATCAGTATTGTTGTTTCAATTCTTTCTAATAAATTAGTTTTGTAGCCTTATTTTTTCAACAATTTTAGGACGATTCCATGGCTACCTCTCTTGTTAAGCTTATGCATTAGGACTTGGTTTGGTTGGATTATTTTGACGGATCCAACTTCCGACGATGGCAATAGAAAGTCTTATTTCTGTTAACATCTCTAAAAATAGCATATGTTTTAACAGAACCATGTCCTGATCGTGAAATGAAATTAGGGGGCTCATATGCACGAAAAAAAATTAAAAAGAAGACGACTATTTGTGCAAAGGCCATATCTTAAATTTGGTTGCAGACAACATTTACAATCGTTACTCTGATGCCCAAATTGCTGAGAACTCTGGAAAGCTCTTGATAAGAAGTATAAGATAGATGAATCTGGGGATAAAAAATATGTAGTGGGATAGTACTTAAATTTTAAAATGGTAGATGATACTTCCTCAAGTACATGAGTTACAGACTTTGGCGAATGAAATTGTCAAAGAAGGGATCCAAGTTGATTAATAGTTTCAAGTAGCGACAATAATTAAGAAACTACCATCAACTTGGAAGGATATTCAAAAGATTTTGAGACATAAACAGAGGGATTACTCTCTAGAGCACCTTCAGCGCTGCTTGAGGATTGAAGAAGGAGCCCGGATGAGTGATCAAAATAGTTTACTTGAAAACAATGGAAAAATAAATGTGGTTGAACCTAAAGGTGATGGTGAAAAGAAAGGAAAATTTTATCAACATCTAGGCAAGAACAAGAAAAACAATCCATCTTTCAAAACTAAGAAGCCTAACCATTTTTAGAAAGAAGGTTCAACCAAATATCAGAACCAAGGGTCAAATATTCCCAAGAACACAGGCAAAGGGTGGTCGTTTTGTTTGTGGGAAACCAGGTCAGTTTGCAAGAGAATGTCGCCACCGGAAGAAGCTTCCACAACATTCCCAATCCAATAAGCCTCAAGCTAATGTCATTGAAGAAGAACATTTCATGGCTGTAATCTTTGAAGTAAATACACTTAGCACAGGAAAGAGTGAAGGATGGTGGATTGACACAGGAGCAACCACACATGTTACATTTGATAAAGGTCTGTTTAAGACCTATGAGTCAAGCAAGACTGTAAACTCGCTCTGGGAACTACCATTACTACACAAGTAATTGGTAAAAGGAAGGTTGAACTTCAGTTCATTTCCAGAAAAGTTGTGACTCTGCTGAATGTGCTTCATGCTCTAGAGATGAAAAAAAAATCTAGTTTCTGGTTTTCTACTCAACAAGGTAGGCTTCAAGCAAGTAATAGAGTCTGATCAATTTGTTATCACAAAAAAAAAAAGCATCTTTATTGGCAAGGGTTATGCATGTGATGGTATATTTAAATTGAATGTAATCAATAATGATGCATATTCTTCTACTTACATAGTTGCTTCCGTTTGTGACTAGCATGGTAGATTAGGTCATATTAATTTTAAAAAAAAATGAAAAATATGAGTAATGATGGATTGATGGAGAAATATAAAGATGAATAAAAGAAATGTGAAATATGTTCTCAATCCAAAATTACTCGAAAGCCTTTTCAAAAAGTGGAAAGAGAAACTGATTTACTTCAGCTAGTACATTTTGATATATGTGATTTAAGTAACACTATGACTAGAGGTGGAAAATATTGCTTCATTACTTTTATTGATGATTGCTCTAGATATACCTATGTATACTTACTTAGAACTAAAGATGAAGCTTTATATAAATTTAGAATTTATTCTTCTGAAGTTGAAAATATATTTAAATAAACAAGTAATTACATTTAGAAGTGACAAAGGAGGAGAATACACTTCAAAAGATTTTTTGGACTTCTGTGAATCCAAAGGAATTAAAAGAATAAGTACTGCTCCTTATACACCTCAACAAAATGGGATAGCAGAAAGGAAAAATCGGACTTTAATTGAAATGGTTAATTGTAAGTTGATTTCATCCGGTTGTCCAAAAAATCTATGGGGGTGAAGCTTTGTTGACTGCTTGTTATATCTTAAATAAAATTTTGCATTCTAAGAAAAATTGTACACCCTTTGAAATTTGGGAGGGGCAAAAGCCTAAGCTCAAATATTTTAAAGTTTGGGGTTGTCTAGCCCATGTTAGGATAGTTGATCCCAAAAGGCCTAAGTTAGGACCCCACTCATGGGAATGTGTGTTCATAGGATATGCACAAAATAGCGCTGCCTATAGATTCCTAAAAATGAGAGACCAAACTCTAGTTGAGTCTAGACATGCGGACTTCTTTGAGGATGTTTTTCCGTTTAAAACTAGGATTACATCTGAACATTCATCATCTAAAATAGTTATGAAAATTCCAAAAGAAGAGGAACTCCAACTTAGGAAAAGTAAGAGAGTTAGGACATCCACTAGTTTCGGTCCTGACTTTGAGACCTATTTAATAGAAAATGACCCATCTACTTATAAGGAGGAAATGTCTTCCCGTGATGCTGACTTTTGGAAGGAAGCACTAGATGATGAAATAGAATCCATTTTAGCAAATCATACTTGAGAACTAGCTGATTTAGGTACCAAACCTTTAGGATGCAAATGGGCTCTTAAGAAAAAACCTAAAGCCTGATGGAACAATAAAGAAATACAAAGCCAGGCTAGTAGGCAAAGGCTTTAGGCAAAAGGAGGGGGTAGACCTTTTTGATACTTTTTCACTTGTATCAAGAATAAGTTTCATTAAGACTTTGATTTCTATAGTTGTTATGCATAATTTATATATATTCATCAAATGGATGTAAAAATTGCTTTTCTAAATGGTGATTTAGAGGAGGAGATTTATATGGATCAACCAGATGGTTATGTAATAAAAGGACAAGAGCATGGGGTTTGTAAATTGTTAAAGTCCTTGTATGGACTAAATCAAGTACCAAAACAGTGGCATATGAAGTTTGATGGGGTTATTCTTTCAAATGGCTTCAAAATAAATGAGGTTAAAAGATGTATTTACTATAAATTAATGGTGATTCAACAATAATTTTATGTCTATATGTTGATGATTTATTGATCTTTGGAACTAACTTGGATTGTGTCAAAGAAACAAAGTTACTTCTCTCCAATAATTTTGATATGAAAGACTTGGGAGAAGCAAGTGTAATATTGGGAATCAAAATTATTAGAGATGACATTGGTATTAAATTGTCCCAATCACATTGCATTGAAAAGGTGTTGAGAAAATTTGATCACTTTAACTGTAAACCAGTGTCCACTCCTTTTGATCCAAGTATTAAATTAGTAAAGAATAATGGTGATAGTGTAGCACAACTTGATTATGCTAGTGTGATTGGTAGTTTAATGTATGCTATGAACTGTACACGCCCTGATATAGCTTATGTTGTGAGCAAATTAAGTAGATACAATAGTAATCCTGGTGTTGAACATTGGAATGCTATATCCAGAGTACTTAAATATTTAAAGCATACTATAGACTATGTATTGTCTTATTCTAGCTTTCCAGCTGTAGTTGAATGTTACAGTGATGCTGATTGGAACATAGACTTAGACGATTCTAAGTCTACTGGCTATATTTTCACTTTGGGAGGTAATGCAATCTCTTGGAGATCCAAGAAACAAACTACAATTACTCCATCCACTGAGGATTTGGAATTCTTGGCTCTGGGAGCAGCCACAACGGAAGTAGAACGGATTAGAAATTTATTATTTGATATTCCTTTGCGGAGTAAACCAATTCCTCCTATTATTATTCATTGTGATAACACTGCAGCAATTATAAATGCACACAATACCACATACAATGGAAAGTTTAGACAAGTAAGATTCCAATATAGCTATGTGAGACAATTACTCGATGGAGGAGTGATTGCAATTGATTATGTGAAATCAAAGGATAGCTTAGCAGATCCTTTGACAAAAGGCCTTGCAAGAGAAAAGATAAAGGAAACAACCAAAGGGATGGGTCTTAAGCACATAAATCATCAATAGCGGTAACCCAACCTAATGACCGGGGATCCCGAGGACTAGGTAGGTTCAATGGGGAAAACAAGCTATCCCGATGATGTGTAGTACTGACGTTTAGAGAACGCATCCCTATTGTGTGTGATTAATTGTTGGTACATAACCTGTAACAAATGAGGTTGGATTTAATCCTTAATGAGCTCTATAGCCTATACAGTGGGGTTCAAAGCTGCAGGAGCACTCTTGATAGACTCACTTATACGAGTGTAGAAGTGGGGCTGCTTCTTATGAGAATTTGAGTAGATTCTCTACAGCACTCATGAAATCTAGGATTAAGCGCATGGCTATAAAGTGCTAACCTACGAACTCCAGGTATATAAATCTTGATGTATTTTCGAACTGATATAAAGAGTTAAAGTTCAAGACTCTGGTCACTTTATCTCCTAAAAGGTTTGCAAATATGTTATGACGGCAAGGTTTAAGCCATGCCACCTTACCTATATAATGCTCATTGAATATTTTGAAACAAAGGAGAGATTGTTGGGTTTGTTAAGTGTTTCAAAATTTCAAAAGGTGTTTTGACTTTACTTGAAAAGTGCTTTGTCTTTTTCTTCTTTTGCTTTATGCGGGCAGTGTAGGTCTTTGGAAAACAAGGCATCCCACGTTGCTAAAGTTCATCAGTTGAGGAGGCTTTATATGTTTTTCCATTCCTATACCCTTTGTGAGCCTTTGAAGCCTTTTACCATGGGCTCTATGCACGCACCCGAGTCCGGCTCGACCTGGGGTTCAGGGTCCGGAAAATGTTTAACCGGGCACGTGTCTGCAACGCGCATCCAGCGTCGTGTATAAAGCGCGCAGGGGGCTACAAATCCTACCTAGCCTAACTTGGAGGGTCCCATATTCTAATATAAAAATGGCTTGCTTTTTCCAGAAATTTCAAATCCCTATTTTGTTAGAAAAAAAATATTTTTTTATTAATGATTCCAAATCCCAAAAAACGTTGTTATTGATGGCCAACGTTTCAAAATTGAAAGTCAAACACAATTTTAATTGCTTTTTATTGCTGCTTAACGTTGTGGTTTAATCATTGATTTAATGGCCCAACGATGATTTTTTGTGATATAAAGTGGTTGTCTTGGCTTAGAAAAATTACACAACTCTATTCTCTTCCCTTCTTTGTACTCGTGAGCATTATGTGTTTCCTGGAGAATTGACCTAGACTTAGTGTGCGACTAAACCTGATCTTCTATGAAGGTCATTGTATCATGGGGGCAGTTCCTACAGAGATCCTGTTCGCATCTGGATTTATCCCGGAAGGGCAGAACTCGTCCTAAAGAAAGCATCGCCAAACGTGTGCCTCGGCCACGAGCTGTTGCCGTTGTTCTCCTTCGATTTCTGCCCATATCGCATTCTCCAGATCGGTATTGTTGTTTTAATTCTTTCTCCTTCGATTGCTGCCAATATAGCATTCTCCAGATTAATATTGTTGTTTCAATTATTTCTCATAAATAAGTTTTGTAGCCTTGTTTTTCAACACAACTGTCATCTGCAATCATGTCATTCAAGATGGCGTGCTTGGTTGTGGTCAACATTTTTTTAAAACCCATTCTTTCGAATTTCATGACCAAAATTCAAATAATGTCACAATAATGGCTTGACTGTGGTCAATTTTGTTTTAAAACTTTTTTTACCCTGGACCCCATTATATCATGGGAATAGTCCATGATGTCATGGGATTGTGCCATGATGTTATGGCTTTTATGCGACATCTTAGGAAGTTTTTTTTTTTTCAAATGATAAAACTTGCAAAATAGTGGTCAAATTTGTTTTTTCTTTTCACAAAACATCATTTTTCGTGTTCTATAAAAAATGATTTCTTTGCTAGTTGAAGAAAATGTTATGATACAGAAATTGATAAATCCCACGATATCATGAGATATGATTCTAAAAGGTTAAAAAATAAAGTGGACCACAGTCAAACGACTTCGACGACATTATTTGAATTTGGGTCATGAAATTGGAAAAACTGGATTTAAGGAGGCCTAATATGTCAAAACCCTTTTTTTATATCTCAATTATATATATTATAACAACAACCCTCTTCGTGAGGGAGCGACGTGTGGCTCATTCTAAAACTTTTTGCAATACTATATTCCGGAATTACGCTTCTAATCTTCCCTAAAATCCCTCAATTAAAATCTTCCCTAATTTCTCTCTAATTGCAACATAATTTCTTTAAGATTCCACCACAAAAGGAATCTTTCCTAAAATCTCTCAATTAAAATCTCTCCACTATCTAATCTCTAAAATATATCAATTCAAATCTCTCAGATATATAATCTCAGATTAGAAATCCCTCTCTAATCTCTAATTGCAACATAATCTCTTTAAGATTCCGCTCAATTCCAGCCATCACAATCCCTCCCTTCTGGAGGTCACTTTTCTAATTTTTTTCCCAACCTATTTCTTAACCCTACGTATTCTACAAATCCAACTCATTTCTTAACCATCCATGTTCTACAAAATCCAGACCCCACTATCTCAAACCAAAAAAAAAACATATAAGAGGAGGAAGAAGAAGAGAGGGCTAACAATTTACTTCGCTTCACCAGCACCGTCAATTCCATTGCTCAAAGAATCACATACGACTCATTGGATTATGTTCTCCTATCTGTGTAAAATCATGAATCAGAAAGTCACTTCATTATAATTGTAGATATGATCATGGGTGGGCCAATTTACAATAAATCTCACTGGTTGTAGAGATCACCGTGTACTCTATTCATATAGGTATTGACTCTTGTGTGGGTATAGGTATGACCATGGTTCATTAATCTAACAATTGATCTTATAGGCTGATCATGCCACTATTCTCTCATATGGAGCAATCCAAACCCTTCAATCGAATGGATAACAAAGGTGTGGATAATTTGTATAACACGGGTTGCCCACTTGTACAATCTGAGGGCCATGAGATCTATGGTATTGATCATTAATCCATGAGCATCAACAGTGCTGAGTCGTGAGACCCAGAATACAGTGCACATTGGACAGAAAACAAGGGCCTTTTCACAACCCAATAAGCACGATCTACGTTTGTCCCGTTATTGCCTTTCGTAGGAGTAGGATCCACTGTGGATAGTAGTGCAATGAAAACTCTCTATTGAAGTCCTAAATCAACAACTATAGATCCTAATATTTTTTTTCAACCATCCATTTAAAATGCAATATAAATATAGATATATATATAGTGGGGCCCACCTGGGGCCACGCAAAATACCTGAATGAGACCTTGAGACCTCACAAATCTTATAGAGGTATGCATTTATCTTTCAATTGGGTTTCTTTGATATGTTTTTTATAAGAATATATTTTTTATTTTCTTTTTCGGCCCGTGTTTGGCACATGCCTCTCACACTAGTTATATATTATATATAGTAAAGCAATATCGTTTTCGTGGGGGAGCGCCACGTGGCGCAACTTCAAGCTTTTTGCACCGCTTGATTCCGAAATTGCCCTTCTAATCTAATCTCATCACGTAAAATATCTCAATGCAAATATAAGACATTCTTGAAATAAGAAACTTATCCCTTCCCTAAAACATAGCCTACAATAATAATTTCTCTTTAGTTATGAAATCCAAGTCTTCTTTATTTACGGGGTCCACTTTTTTTTTATACCAACACAATAAGAGCTTTTTTTATACTAGAGCTCTTGAAATAAGATACTTATCCCTTCCCTAAAATATAGCATACAATAATAACTTCTCTTTAGTTATGAAATCCAAATCTTCTTTATTTACGAGTTCCACTTTTTTTTTATACCAACACAATAAAAGCCTTTTTTATGCTAGAGTGAGGGCCACTTCTATAGACTGTATTCTACTTCTACTACTTTTTTCTCTTTATTTTCCTTTCAATATTTAGTAAGATTAATCTATGGGGCCCATTATGGACATCTTTCTCCTTATTTTTCTTTGGATATTTGATAGGATTAATTAATCTGTGGGTCCCATTGTGGAAGCCAATTAATTCCAAAATCCACATGTAATTCTGAAATGACACTCAATTTATGGCTGAGCACAAATATAATATGATCTCCAAATAATAAAGCACCCTACATAATATGATCAATTCTCTAATTTTCCTACATAATAGGATCTCCAAACTATTCTCCCCATTTTCATTCTCAAATCAAGTTACCAACTATCACTAATGTAATCAATTACAAAAAAAAAATTATGAAATCTAAATTTGGTTATTTACTAATTTAATCAAATAAATCTATGAGTCCCATTATGAGAAGCCCATTAATTCCAAAACCCACATTTAATTTTGAAATGGCACTCAATTTATGGCTAAGCACAAATATAATCAAATCAGTGTTATAAAAATCTTTACTATTTACTTGATCCTTCCCTAAATATTTCTACCTACCTAAAACTTCTTTAATGAGTTTCCATCTTTGAATTATATATTAATATTCATTTATAGTTTATTTAAATATTGAGATATATTTCTAATTAGAAATTCTAACAATTTCTTAATTATGGCCTGCGTTGGGCACAGGCCTATTGTACTAGTATATATATATATTAAAGCAGCATCCTTCCCGCGAGGGAGTGACACGCGACATTATATTAGCTATCTGCTTCCAAATGAAGCCACCTAAGCACCTAAATGTCAAATATTGATAGGTCCATGTCAGCTTTTAAAATGTTAATAAGAGGTTCATGATTTCAAATCTCCAATCAACTCCTAAAATCTCTCCGTCTAAGATATCTACAAATTAAAATTATCCCTAAAATATCTCTCAATGGTTTTGGGCATTGAGTTTTTGAAGTGGACCTGCAAAATGGTCCACCCCACTTCATCAAATACAATTCAACAAGCCACACCAACCATCAAACCTGAGGAACATCAATTCAAATTGAGTCCAGCCTGCTCCAAATATCCAACACAATCACATAAACCATCCTTTCAGCTCTCTATTAGAATGGAAATAAATCACCATTCCAATCTCCAAAGATCAAATCCACCCCTAAATTCCTACATTTGATTTAAAGTAGCAACCGAAGAGATAGTGAGAGACAAAGAATAAATTGCAGAAATGGATTTGGTATGGACCATGGCAAACTTCTCAAAATCAAAGCACACAATACCAAAATCTCCTCACATGCACCAAGACAAAGTTTGATACCTTCTCTGGACATCATTGTAGGGTTTTTCTCAAATCCATGTATAATTCCAATATCCTGATAACTCATTTTTTATTTCTTTTCTTTTTTATATTTTAGTTTTTTTATTCCCATATTTAAATTGTTTTACGTTTATTCTAGGTTTAATTATGGTTTGAGTTTGATTTAAATTTTAAATAGTAAAGAAAAATGAAAAATCTTCTCATTCATTTTTTTTTAATTTATTTTATTTCTAATTCTATTGTAAATAGTTGGATTAAATATGATTATATGGTTTACAAAAGTTTATAACAAAGATAGGTTTCTCGCCTCAATCACAGTGTTTTGTTATATATTGAAGTTATAATATACCATCAATCGATTGTGTATGTGTATATCAAAATAGACTATGTAAACGAGTTTTTTTTTTCTCATGACACTAGTTTGGTTTACCATAGGCTCAGTTGCATCTCAATTAGATTATTTTCTAACGATGATGCATATCCATGATTGTGTAAAATGTTCAATCAAGGACTTTTAATTTAAGGTCAGACTTGACCCGAAATCAATTCAAGCCCAGATCAAGTCTCTTCAACCGTTTGCTATCCAGGTCAGTCGGTCAGGTAGGACCCAAACTAGATCTATGCATAATTCTTAGTATTGATTGCATATTAGATTTATATGAGTCTTAATTTGTAAACATCATGTTTGGCCTTGCAGCTTTTGTAAAGTGCAACATATCTATGACGTCAAGAATTAGATTTATTTCATATTTGACCTTACAGCTGCTAGATTTGATGAGGGCCCGTTCATTTACTAGAATTCAAAGAATTCTTTTCTGAGGAATTCTTGAATTCCTAGATAAGGTGGAATTCCAAAATCCTCCTAAGGGCATGAGCATTTTGGAATTCCACCAAAATGCAAAGAATATGGAATTCTAGGAATTCCTATAGGCTAATTGGGACTTATTATGTGCTGGAATTCATAAACTCTTGTAAAGAAACAGGGGATTTGAAAATGCAAGGGGACATGATGTGTCACATCATGTCTCAAAAACCCCAACCACTAGAATTCCAGTCAGGAATTCTAGTAAAGAAAAAGGCCCTAAATGTTTTTCTTTTAGATCTCAATTCCTAAAGATGGGTCCATGTACAACAATTTCTATATGTGGGTCAACATGTAAATTCTAAACTATCAATTATAATTAATATTGAGAGAAGATTTGAGGGAACCCTGCATAGATGGAAGATATTAGGAAGAACAGACTATTTTGAGATAAATGAAAACTCATTACAACTTTTTCTCTCTTTTTAATAGATCTTGACATGGAGAATTTCATAAAATTGATTAATATATTTATATATTTTGGACTTATTTTATTCCTAGTATTATTTCCAAAACTATTAAGTTTTTAAATGTTTTTTTTTTTGGCCTGTGTGTGCCACTAGTATAATTCATATAGCAATACCCATACCCGCCTTGTACCTGGCAAGCTCATTACCAAACCTACCGTGTTGGGCACGGGTTAAGCACATACATATTTTGCTAGCTATAAATGAAAGTTTTCTAGCACACCACTCTTGCTTGTTGGAGAGATGGAAAGATTAGGGAGGCGGTCATTTGAAAGGAAAGCTAGACTGATGTAGGGTGGGAGGGTGGAGAAGGTTGAAAGGGAGATTGTAAGGTCTTATGAGGTTGTTGGCTAATTCATTGGGTTATGGACAAAACCGAAAATAAGATTTTCAATTTAATTGTTAGAAGGACTGGTCCAAGAGACCAGCTTTTCAAGCCTAGACAGTAGCTTCGAGCGCGTCACTATTCGCTCGAGTGCTCCCAAACAGGTTGATTCACAAGTCAAGATAACAGCTTCCCGCGCTCGAACACGTCACTATCCACTCGAGCGCACCCTAGCAATTTGCTTCACAAGAAGAGACAGTGGCCTCACGCGCTCGAGCGTGCATACCTGCGCTCGAGGAGGAGAAAGATTCGGATTTGACGAATCTTTTCTCTCTTTGTGCTAATCTGATTCTGAGTTGACCTAACTCCATATATGAAGCACAGATACTCGTTCAGAAGCATCTCTTCTACATCTCTCTCTTCATTCAAGCCCTAGCATAATTCATAGGGGGATCTTATTTTCTCCAAAGCTTTTATCCTGCTGATTTGAAGTTCTAAGCATTGGAGTTCTTTTTCTCATCCGAGGTTAATCATCTTGAAGAGGCATTCAAGGAATTTGTTCAAGCATGGCAAAGGTGTACAATGAGCAGTCGACAAGATAACACAGTCCTTAGGTTGAGTCAGCAATTAGGAAAGGGTTGTGAATTCTCTCTTGTAACTTTCATTATTTTAGCGCTTGGTTATCTGTTCGCCTAGACGATAAGGCCCATGGTTTTTTCCCAACTAAGGTTTTCCACGTATAAATCGTGTATTCTCTTTTGTGTGTGATTGCTTGTTGTTAATCTGGTTTAGGATTAACTGCTAGATTAATCTTTTATCTCTGGAAATGTAAAAGAGAGATTATTGGGACCTAAGCCTGTGTTAAGGCGGTCTTTCTGAGATTGGACCCCTTAATTCATCGCTGGATGCCATCATAGACTAATGGTGTGATGGGTGCAAGGATCGGTAGTTCATCGCACCCATCTCATGATCAGATGAAAACCTTTATATATACATTCAAGTTTTGGGATAGTTTTTTATTTTTTTTATTTTTAAAGATAACGTATTCTTTCTATTCTCATTAAGAAAAAGGAAATAAAATACAAACATGGATAAGTAGAAACTTAGGTCAATCCCCAATGGAGCATACCCCATTAAAACCCACATCTCGGGTCAAGAAGATAAAAAAAAAAAAAAAAAGAGCCCACAGGTCGGGCATCAGTTACCCTTCATACAATTGAATTAGGTCTTGATCTGAGAAATGCGTAGCAGAAGTTTTGGTATAATTATCATGTATCATCTTCAAGATCTTACAGTGGACCAGCTGAAACACAAAAATGCTTCATTGTCATTAGAACTGAAATAGGGACTACTGCCATACTATACAATGTACTTTGAAGAGTAATCGCTTATCGTCAGCCACTCGCAAGTATTTTCTTGCGTAAAGCAAAGCAGTGATTATGGAAGAAGTAAGAGCAACAAATCTTTAATTTGTTGCTTTTTCTTCTATTTGTTTAATAATTGTATCTCTTTCTTTGCATCACAAGAACAAAACAAAACAAAGGAAAATACTTACAAGGAAAGGTAAGGAAGCCCCAAACAATTCTTGAAAGCAAAGAATCCTTACTTGGATTACAAGACAAGAGAAATATTAAGTCCAAAAATATGTGATAGCCCACTGCGGAAGCAAAGCACATCATTCAGTCCCTTCAATCAAACGTCCAAGAGGACAAGCAAAGCAGATCCAGTCTTTTGAACCATGACATGTTCTCCTTGTCTTTTGTATATATATGGAATGATAGAGAGATGCATACAGAGAAGGTATTCAGTGAGCTGGGCCTTTATCATTTGAAAGGTATTCAGTGAGCTGGGCCTTTATCATTTTATTTGGGCCTTTGTTATTGATTGAAATCATGGTTCTCAGTGTAGTCCAACCCCAAGAGGAAGCCTCCTCCACTGTCATTCCTTCAGTCTTTGCTTCCAGATATGTTCGCGATTCGCTTCCAAGGTTATGCTTCCTTTGGTTTTTGAATTTTTTATATCATTGTGTTCTGTTGGATGGAAAGGTGAGACTATAAGGCCCATTTGTTTACTCAGGAATTGAATTTTAAGGATTTGTAAAAATGCCTTTCTGTTGAATGGGGCTGCAAAGATGAAGGATTAAAAGAGGAGATCCAAACTGGGAACCATCAAATAGAATCCATTTGATAGAAAATGTTATCCACTGATAAACTTGGTAAATTATTGGAAAGCAATCTTCAACTTGAAACCTTCAATCCTCACATCTTGTATACTTCCTTGAGGAAAGCTTTTTTTTTTTTTTTTACGATGAATCATTAGGATTTCAACACGAAGTAGACAAATGGGTCCTTAATATAATCCACCAAATGCAACTAAATTCAGAAGTTTTTTTACTTATAGAATTTATGATTTTTGGGTAAGATTTCTAGAATTTGTTAATTTAGTTAGAAGAGTTTAATTTGGGTTAGCCAGACCCAAACTTACATGGCCCAACCCTAGCAAAAGTGAGACTTGCCTTGGGCAGCTGGGCTTCTTTTAGTTTGGGTCTGGTCATGCCTTAATTCTCAGAAAAGTTTTCCTAACAAATAGCTGAAGTTAAAAGAAACAAGCTGAAGTCCACAAATAGCAATTAAATAATCTCCTCTTACATGGAAAATGAGTAGTTAGCTATGGCTCTAATTAATCACATCCTAAGAAAGTCCGAGTCTAATCCACATCTCATCCTTATATCTTTTATGTTGAATTCCTAATATCGGGGCATTTAAATGTTGGAATACTTCATAAATAACAAGGATAGAGGATAGTTTCGGTCCTCATCCGACTGTATAGGGTAGTGTGCAGTGTAAATCTTCACATGATCAATTTAACGGTTGGCCTAATTTTGATTGGAGTGAAAATCTCCTCAATGATTAGAAAAGGTAGGACAAGGATCTGGAACACCGTGGATTTTAATAGCGGACTGGACCCCATTGATGGATATATATATAGTGTTCGATTGACCCAACTAGAACATAATCCAACATTATAAAAATGACTACTTTCTTTTCGTTTTAGTCCAGTTAGGAGTTTTAGGTGTCCCTACTGGGCCATGCCTGCGCTTGTCAAAGCTGGGCCCATTTAGTTATTAATCCCATTATTTTGGGACTATATCCATCGCATGGGCCTTCGACAAATTTCCCTCTTGTAGGAATTGGGCCTTACCTTTGGATTGATCACTTATAAAGCACATGAATAAGAGTCTCAAAGAAATTCTTGAGCTCCTCGGTGGGAATGCACGTATGATGTACGAAAAGCTATACCAATTTGATGCTCCTCTTGTATGGGCCTTGGGAAAATCTCACTCTGACATGAGTTGGACTCACTGTAAAATTGATAGTTTATAAAGCACATGAATTTCGTTAAACATTGTTTCTTTGCTCGGTGAAACAAGGTGATTTTTGCTTATATGCTGTATCCTGAAGTGAGAAATGGAAATGTATTCTCAGATACAGGATGCCTGAGCAGTCTATTCCGAAGGAGGCAGCTTATGAAATAATCCATGACGAGTTGTTATTAGATGGTAATCCCAGACTTAATTTAGCTTCCTTCGTCACAACATGGATGGAGCCTGAATGTGATGGATTGATCATGGAAGCAATCAACAAGAACTACGTCGACATGGATGAGTACCCAGTCACCACAGAGGTTCAGGCAAGTCTATATATAGAGTTTCCTTCAACTGAGAGGTAAAATTGAAGACCCTTGTTTCATGTCAATCAGCAGGGTTAGTGAGGGATTGGTAGAGCTCCTTATGGATTAGTAGGTGGGTGCAACAGGGGTCACAATTTGGTTATTTTGACCATCGGTTTAAGACCCGAGTATAAAAACATTAAAAGACTGTTGGTTTGCATTAAAATATAGAGGAATTAAATACGTATGGTGGTTAAAATTTTAAAATGAAGATTAAAGATGAGCATCAAATAGCATTATCTTTTGAATCCAAAACATTAAGAGAAAATGGCATTTGGTGTTTATTTTTTAAATTGACCTTTAATCTTCATTTTTAACCAATGCAAACAAACAAACAAACAAACAAACAGGCCTTAAACGTTTAGGCTTCTTAAAAAGATCATCAAATTGTGTCCTTATGGAGTGCATTCTCAAATTTAGAAACAGATATTACAATCCCTACCTTGGATTGACATGAAAGAAGGTGGATTCCAAAACTGGATTTGCAACTTTGAGAGTTGCAGAGCAGAGATCAAAGTCCATCATTCCTCATATATATAAATCTTCCATGGCTTTGATCAATTGCTACTCTCAGGATTACTATGTTATGTGTTAAGACTTATGGAACTAAGCTCTGAGATTTCTTCCTAGGAGAGTAGGATTTGTTGGGAAAATAAGTCCAGGACCCAAAGAGAGAAAGCTAGAAACTGATTCAATTAAGTGAAAGAGTAGAGAAGAGGGACTTTCCTGTGCTTCCTGTCATCTGATAAAGTTCTATACCTGTATGACACACATTCTTTGGGTTTTCCAATAGTAATTTCATTTTTTTCTATTTTTGCCCGTCTTCGTGTAGAATCGGTGCGTGAATATTATAGCCCACCTATTCAATGCACCAGTTGCAGAGAAGGAGACGGCGGTCGGAGTGGGGACAGTTGGATCATCGGAAGCGATAATGTTGGCCGGACTCGCCTTCAAGAGGAGATGGCAGATCAAGAGGAAGGCACAAGGGAAGCCATATGACAAGCCTAACATTGTCACTGGTTCCAATGTCCAGGTAGCCTTCAACTGTCCATCTATATTTTCCTATTTAGCTAACAAAGGCCTTTGAATTGCAATAGTTCTTTTTGAACAGTTGACAGTTCAATTAATTAACTGTTTCCCTAAAATTCTCTGAGCCGAGTCCTAATAGTCAATCAATGCCAGTGGGAACCTCGTCTTAAGGAATTTTCTTTGGGCCCCCATAGGGGTATTCGTATGGTTTTGTTTCTGGTCCCTCATTTGGCCCCTCATTGGCGTACCCAAAACGCGTTAGGCTAGAAAAAGACCCGGACCTCTATATTAGCCCAGTCTTGAACGCTCACATGAGTGATGTAGGACTTTACATTAATGATCTGAAATCTAATGTTGAGCTCTAGTTGTAGACCAAGTGAAAACACCAGTAATTAGTTCCCTACCATTGTAAGATCACCTGTATAGATTTCTTTGATGATAATTAAATTGCATTGGAATAGGTCTGTTGGGAGAAATTTGCTAGATATTTTGAAGTGGACTTGAAGGAAGTGAAGCTGAGAGAAGGGTACTATGTGATGGACCCAGTTGAGGCTGTGAAAATGGTCGATGAAAATACCATCTGCGTCGCGGCCATCTTGGGCTCAACCCTCACCGGAGAGTTTGAAGATGTGAAACTTCTGAACCAGCTCCTCATGGAGAAGAACAAGAGAACTGGGTAGGATAACATTGACATGCTTCTCTTTGGATAATTTTTTTTTTTTTAAAAAGCACTATAACCCAATATATATTCTATGTTGTTAAGAGTTAGGGTATGTTTGTAATGAGAATTTTCCATGGAAACTGAAAATGATTTCAGATAGAATATTAGTTACTCTGTGTTAACATTTTTCAAAGATTTTCACTTATGAGATGAAAGCCTTTTCCTCAAATTTTGAAAAAAACAAAAAAAAAGAAGAAGAAGAAGAAGATTTAGACCCAAAAGGTCGAGAACCAACCAGTTCTTACAACCATGTAAAAGGTTTTGCTGCATCAAACAAAACAAACTAGAATGGTAGAAAATGAAGTTTCCAGTTTCCATTTTCCTCCATATAAATAAAATCACTGAACATAAAATATTGTACAAATTTTATATACAAATATTTTCTTTGGAATTCATGCCAAGAGTGGTTAAAAATGAAGATCCATGGATAATATACAAAAATAACCATCAAATAACATCTACTTCAATAGAAAGTGAATAAGGGAAGATGGAAAACGAATAGCCAGCCGATGCCATAGTAATTCAAATCCTAGTAAAGTCAAGGTCGTATCCACACCACTTAATAATTCATCGGCAGAGATGCTTTGACCATGAATTTTTCCATGTATTCTAATCCAAACAAACAAGCCTAGATCATTTAAACCCACGTTTTGCAGCATTTAGTGTTTGAAATAGCTAGTGGGACCTACTTCATATTGGTTTATCAATTCATATTGTCCATCATCCATAGTGTTATTATTATATAAAAGCTCCAGTGAAGTACTACTCCTCTCGTCAAAAAATAAATAAAGATCATTTTATCCAATGTACTAGGGCTGCCAATTGCATGGCCCCAGCAGCAAAAATATAAGTTTTCAAGGCACAGCCCAGCAAGTTCAATAGGACTACAATGTCATTTTCTCCCTAGTATGGTTTATTATGATATCAGATACTTTCAAAATAGGTATATTATGCCATATCATATCTGATACTTCACTTTTTATGTATAAAATGCATACTCTTGTTGTAGCTAACCTATGTCAGCCAGGGCATCATTAGATCTATATCAGTAACAAGCTCTCTTACAAGCAATGTACTAAAATTTGGTTTAGATGGAATACTCCAATCCATGTAGATGCGGCAAGTGGTGGATTCATTGCACCATTCCTGTACCCAGAGCTGGAATGGGATTTCCGGCTGCCGCTGGTGAAGAGCATCAATGTCAGTGGACACAAATACGGTCTCGTCTACGCCGGAATCGGTTGGGTCATCTGGAGGAGCAAGGAAGATTTGCCTGATGAGCTCATCTTCCATATTAACTATCTTGGGTCTGATCAGCCAACCTTCACCCTCAATTTTTCCAAAGGTAAGTAACACAACAATGCAATAACAAAATTAACACTCTCTAAAACATATGTTTGAATATGTGGCCCGTGTGTGAAATGGTCCAAGTTCCTGTTCTCACCATCAATTGGCCAATTTTAGTGTTTTGGTCCATTTAACTAGGACCATTGAATAGATGGACCAGTTCATGATCACCTATGGCATGTGTATGGTAGAGATGGCCATAAGCATGGATATCATGAAGTTAATTTGTTATCACAAACCAGATCAAGAGCAGACACCAAGTCACCAAAACTCAATTTGTTTATTGCATTTTTTTTTCCCTATGTGTTTTGTGTTCAGGATCCAGTACCATTATTGCACAATATTATCAGTTCCTGCGTTTGGGTTTGGAGGTAAGATTCCATCAGCCCATCTTTAGAACTACTACTTCTTTCTTCTTTACTTTAAGCACTAGCAGAACTAGCTTCTTCTTCAGTTTAAGCTTTGGCGGAACCAGGGGCTGCCCTGACTTTAAGAATAAAGTAAGATCTTTTGGGTTTGAATGTGATGAACTTGAGCCAGACTAGGCTTCTTTTTTTTTTTCCCCAACACATTTACTAAATTGAAGGCCAAACTCACTGGCTTGGACATGGAAGCCTTGGCCCAGCCCTTTGAACAAATGGTCATGGTTTAGATATCATTCAGTTGGATATGACCCTAAGGTCACTATCAGACAGATGGGCTTAAATATCCAATTCATGGTTTAAAACCTACAAAATTGACTCGAAAGGTGCCACGGCCCCAGAATGGATTACCATGATAACCAAACCCTCAAGGCCCGTGATGCCCCTGTGGGAGGTGACAATTTAAAATTTTCCCCGAAGAAAGTCGATTTCCCATAGGATTCCGTGATGTTAGACTTTGTCAGGTTCCTTGACAAAACCAATAGCGAAAACTTATGTAAACATTCCAACAGACGTAGATATATAAAAAAGACAAATATTAGAGAACAATGCAACATTTCCAAAATTCTCAAGACAAATATTACATATCCTTACAATACCCCATGAACCTACAACAAGACGCATGCCTATTCATTTACTAGAATTTCAAGAATTCTTGTCTGGAGAATTTTTAAATTCCTAAACAAGGTGGAATTCCTAAATCCTTATAAGGACATGAGCATTTTGAAATTCCATCAAAATGCAAAGAAAGCGGAATTCCAGGAATTCCTAAAAGCCAAATAGAACTTATCATGTACTGGAATTCATAAATTCTTATAAAAAAAACAAGAGATTTTGAAATGCAAGGGGACATCATGTCTCAAAAATCTCAACTACTAGAATTCCAATCAAGAATTCTAGAAAAGAAACATGCTCATATAGTATTAGATGGCAAAGACGTTAAGCAAAAGATCGATGTAAATGACATCATTAAGTAAGTCAAAATAGAGTATAATGACTAACCTAAGCATGACTATGCGTGAATCGCGATAATTATGAAGAGTCATCAAAGAGAAGACTCTATTACGTATTTCTAAGCAAAATGGTAAACCACATAACTAAAATCTCCAAGTTGTTTGGTTACCCTGGTATGACCATAGTGGTTGGGGGGCGGGGGCGGGTTTTTTTTAATACCTTTGGGACACCTCCAAATAAAATACTACACAATACAGTAGGCTACTTTTATACATAATATATACAGTAGGCTACATATATACATAATATACAAGCTTGGGTGGTGTTGACTTAGATTCCACGGCCTACATGGTCCAACAGATGGGAACTGCCAAAATGCTAAACATAGCCTCCAAACAAACTTCCAAGTGGAAGCCCTTCATAAATATCAAAATAGACTAACTTAAACAAAGCTGACAAGACAAAAGCTTACCGAAGACAAAAGCGAATAGGTATAAACCAACATTACTAAGGTGGACAAGCCAGACAAGGCAAAGCGGACATAACTTCATTAACTTAGTCTAAAACACCAATTCACTTATACCGAATTCTAACTTGATTTGGACAACATTTCGGTATAAACGGGCACAAAACTGGTGAAAAAGGTTAAGTCGGGTCCGGGTCAGTTGGGATGGTAGCAAGCATCAAGGTCATGCTCTCTGACTAAATAGACCATAACCATAAACCCTGTCATCTAGAGGGCGAGGTGGGCAATTAAATGCTCTCCAACTCCAAGGGCATTACCCATCAAAGTTTAATAGTTAGTTTAAGGTGGGGCAAGTCAAAGAGCAAAGCGGATAGGGACAACTTAACATAAAAGGGATGCATCGAATAGACATGAAACGATACAAAATAAGTATTGGATGGACTAAGCATTTAAAGAGTCATTACACCTTACCATCTTAAGTCATAGATAGCCATTAACATGCTTGGACAACACCATTCACCTCAATGTACCCCTAGGATCTGAATGTCGGGAATTGCATGTTCTTTGTGCTTCGATGGCATTAGACATCCAACACCATAGTCTTACGCACCCACGACTTAATGTTGCACCACGAATGTCTCCGGACAACCCCGAAGGTGAATGTCAGCTCAAACATCAGCACTCCATCTTCTAAGTCCAAGTCTAAAGTGAAACCGGATTGCATGTCCAATTTTTAAGTCCTAAGGTCCAATAATCTAGCTCAAAGAATCAGGTTTAGGGTCCTCAAATTGGTCAAAATGAGGGGGCAAACATTGACCCAAATCATGGTATACAAGTCCCTAAAATATATATATATATATATAGAAAAATGTTCATATGCATCTATCCCTCACCATAGAGTGAGGGATGCTTCCATAAATAGGGGGTTTCAAGTACAAGTGGCGGAAAAGAGCTAAAGCTGGCATCGAATTGGGCCCTAAAAGTGCCCAAACATGCATTGTCAGACATGGGGGGCCAGGCTGGTCAGACATGGGCCTGTCACGACCATGTCCGACCACATTGCCCGTTGGAGACAGATTTGAAGTCAGCTTCAAACTGACTGATTTTTGGGCTATTTACTCCCATCTTTGGCCATCTTTTGGGGACTTTTTGGCACAATATTGGACGTCCATTTAACATCAATTTAAGCTCTAACTTGCCATTAAATCATTGAAAATTTTAACAAAAGAAACATAGGCTTTAACATGGTTTTCTACACATAAACATAAAGTGAAAGTCTAGAGTCATCAAATCCTTGCATACATGCTATGAAATTTAAATTGACCACTTGCCTTGGGTCTCCTATGCTCCAAATTCACTGCTGAACTCACTCAAATCAGTGGGGCTCGGTGCAAGCACTAAATATCCAAAAGTCATACTTAAAACTTTCAAAAATCACCAACAAAGAATGGGTTGGAATCGAGTCTTGAAATTAAAGATCTATGGTTGAATCACCTCTTTAAACAACATGCTGAGATTTTAGAATGATCCCTCACCTCTAGAGGCTTCAAAAACACTTATTTTGATGGGAAGAGGGTCAGACAACCCACCCGGATTTGAACGAAAAGGGACGGAAGCGATCGCGTGGACAATATGAACAACTTCTATGAAACGAAAATTTGATCTAGTGAATGAATGAAGGTGAAATGAGCTGGGGAGTCTTTTCTTGTTGGAGAACGGAGGAAGAAATGAGGTTGAATTGGTAGTTGCTTATATAGACTTGCTTTTGGGGATTTATAAGTTTGTCTTCATAACTTGTGGACATGATTACTTTGACCTTAAAATTAATTTTCTAGCCATCGCATTCTACTTGAAAGTTCCATGAAATAATTCTCTTTTCGATGAGTCCAAATTTGACAATGCTCAAGTTCAATCAAAAAGTCATATTTTTCAAGAATGACACGTTGACCAACACTAAGATGGGTATCGACTATCGAGTATTCACAGACGTTCCTTGAAATGAACCAAAATGATAGTTTTTCAAAATTCTAGAAATACCCCTCAACTTTTTCCAAAATTCCAACTAGGTCCTCTAAGGCTCCAAACTAGGTTCTATGACCTCCGAATTGACCCAAGCTCCATTCTAACATTCAAAACCACATGGCCACTGCCTAACTAACAACTAAATATAATCAATTACCCTTAATCACAATTAATTTTCATTAATGCAAAGTAAATAAGATCGAGGTCTTACAAAAGGTCATGTTACAAGTTTAGCTTAGCACTCATACTCATTTAATTCACCTAACTAGGCAGCTCATAGACCAAACTGATCTGATCCAACTCAGCTGAATCAGGGCAAGTCAAAGCTAGTTAGTAGGTCTGAAGTGGGCAAGGCCTTATCCATTAGTCCTATGTTAATTGTGTCTCCATTAGAGTAGATCAAGTTAATATTCTTTTTTAATCATGAACTCATGATGTAATAGGGCTACAAGAAAGTAATGAAGAACTGCATGGACAATGCAAAAAACCTTCAAGAGGGCTTAGAGAGGATTGGGCGTTTCAACATAATCTCTAGGGAGAAAGGTGTGCCCTTGTTGGCATTCACATTCAAAGACAATGACCAAAGCTTGGCATTCAAGCTCTCCAAGGCTCTAAGGCATTATGGTTGGATTGTGCCAGCCTACACAATGCCGGCTGACATTGAGCACATGGTAGTTCTCCGAATCGTTGTTCGGGAAGATTTTGGTCGTGGTTTGGTGGAGAGGCTTCTCACTCATATCAATATCGCATTGAAGGAGATAGATGCTGCACCGATTAGCCAACCAATTCCCAAGATTACATTCACCATCGAATTGAACCAGAACAACGAGGGTGATGTTGTGCTTCAGATCCCGACTGTGGTGCAGGAAGAGCCAGAACATCATGAGCCGAGGAAGATAGTAGTGAAGGGAGGCAAGACCAAAGGTGCATGTTGATTGCACAATGGAATGTTGAAATATAATCTTTTAAAGGATGATGATGCTTTCTTAATGTTGTAATCATTTGTAAGCCCCATTAACCATTGATAATAGGATCTAAGGGCCAAGCAAGTTGTGGGACCTAAAGGAGACCATGTGGTTCTATTAAACTGCTTGAATAAAAACAACACCACTAGGTTACAAGCCTTTGTATGCTTTCTCCCAGTATAAGGAGATAATAAAGCAATGGTTGATTATCATGGTTTAGGCACTTGATATACTTGACCTAATTAAGGTATTTGTTAGTGATTGATAGAACAGTTCCTATGTTTGAAGCAAGGGATATTATAAATATATATCTTGTGTTTCTCATTGTGAGAATCATATATTTATTGTGGTGGAGGTCTAAGTGGTCCTCAAGTTTGGGCCAGTTACTTTATTCTTAAAAAACCGTATCATATATATAATGAACAAGACATATACACACATCTATGTATTGATATAATAATTATAAACTATATTAGATTTTATATATATATTTATATTTATTTATTTATTTACAAAGTTCAAGACCAGCTATGTCTTGCCCTAGCATATAGCTCTCAAAGTGGCAAGCTTTGTAAAAGTAGGCCCTTCCCTATCTGGGCTTTATGATAAGAAAAGAAGCTCTCATGATTTTCACGATGTTGATGGGTCGAGCTACTGCCAAACCTCTTACTAGAGGGACGGATCAACATGCTCATCTGCAATCTTAGATACACTATAGTTATGGAAACTGAGATGCAGATATCTTAGAAAATTCCAACTAAGAGTTTTTTATTGGGTTTTTGTAAGTTGAAGATATCTGAAAGGAATGTTGTTATTGTTCGAGCATTTGGAATTTTATATTTGATTAGTGGCTTTTCAAAAATTTTAACTATTTGTGACCTTTGGCATATAATGTTCACTCGGGACTGTTTCTTTACTAGAATTTCTACAAAAAATTTGACATATTGGGTTTTTTGGACATGATATGATAGTTTTTTCCATAGCATTTGAAATGTCATGTTTGTTTCACCAGAATTCAAAATTCCAAATTCCAGACACCTTAAAAGTTTCAAATGACCTATTGGAATTTCTAGAATTCGACTCTCTGTGCATTTTGTTTGAATTCCAAAGGAATTTGGGATTCTACCTCATGGGACAACTTTTGGAGAACTTGATGAATTTTTGGAATTCTAGTAAAAAAACAAGCTCCAAGCGTGATTCTCAACCAATAGGCCGTGACAAAAAAAAAAGATCCTAGCATTTTCAAATCACAAAAACATGATAAAGAATTAAAAACCTAAAGAACAAGTAATCGCCCGTGCTTATGTGACCCACTGCACACACGTGGTGTTATGACGATTCACACGTGCACCGACATGCTAATATAATTGTCATTCATCTAGCTACTATGGGCCAACAATATTAAAATGCTCTTAATGGCTCTCCATTCTCCAAATTGTGGGCCCCATATGCACAAATTGCAAATTATGTTACAAACTATTATATTGTCCTTCCAAAAACTGAAATTCATCCACTTCCGCTAATTTTACATTCCGGCCAACCAATATTTAAGTCTAGTGCCCCTTTCTCCTTTCCCATCTATCTCTTGGGATAAAAATGGGAACTTGATTCTCCCATTATCAGGAGGTTCTGACATACTAAAAATCGAGTTTAAAGTCCTTTTAAGGGATTTTTTTATGAAGAGAATTGGCCTTAAACCATGATAACATGAGTAGATTAATAAAGACATTAAAACATCGAATTAGGGTGTCACTCCTTATAACTTAGGTTTGAAAAACACGTAGGAGAAGTCAATTCTTATAAGTCAGGTGTTACTTTGCCTCCGTAGATTTGCAAAATTTGAAGGGTGGAGATGGAGACTAGGGAATGAGTAGAAGAGGGTTTCTGATGGGATGGGAGGATTTGAAAAATCCTTTCTCACTTTTCCTCTTTTCACCTAAGCGTGGGTTTTTTTTCGGAATCAAGGAGAACTAGGGAGGATTCTTGTTTGACGACATTAGCCAAACGTCTAACGCATGTAGAGGATTCCTTGATAAAGAGGATAACACTTCTTGTAACGCCCCAAAATTCGGGCACCTCGAATCTTGGGACGCTACGAAAAAGAACCCAATAGAAGTGGAAAATCCAATAAGATAAGCAAATATAAATCTTATAAAAGCAAGTAAATGAGCAGTGCCCTATAATTTTATTTCACTTTAAGGGATTACAAGGTACTTTTTGTAATTAAATCAACTACAATCCTAGGCTAGCAAGGCTAGCTACAAGAAAAGTAAAGACTAGAGATCTATGTAATAGACGTCTCTCGATGCACCAACTACATCATTCTCTAAGTCATGCGGTAACGGATCAACAGCCAAGCAAACCACCAACCAAAGAAATAAGAAGAGAAGATGCCTGAAAACACCAAGGATTGGGTCATGCTCGATGAGTCAGGCAAATAGACATGTTTAAATGGCAATACAATATGTTAATAAATAGGGAAGAAGACCATACCTGGTCCCAGTTGTACCTACATAATTAGTACATGAACGATAATTGAAATAGGAATATAACAGATGTTTGATACAGCATATCAGGTAGGAAAAAGAAGCCATCATAATTAATATATCACGAAAATCATACAAGCACATCAGTGTCACCAGCAACAAAGATAACCTGAGGAAGTAAACTAACCATATCCGTAACCATCGTATTTAGATCCAACAGTATCAACATCGGCAGTTAAAGACGCTAAGTAACGACATCCACAATACATAATAATCATACATTGAATATATATTCTTAGGAGCAAATAAAGGTACATCCACAATTGAAGTACAAGTGATGTGGGGAGTCAGAGTCGGTCCATCGTCATTGTCCCAACAACTGTCGATGGACATCAACCATGGGGGTCATAGCCATCAATCGATGTCGTCTCATCGAATATGAGCGTACAAGAGTCCATCAATATCCATAGCCACGGTCAACTCCCAGCCATTGGTCTTACGTACTAGATCAACATCAATTATATCCACACGTACCCGGTCCGAATGCCAATGGTCTCGGTACCCCGAAGGTACCTACTGTACTCAACCACATCTTAGTATAAATATACATGCCGGCATCAAATCCCTCGGCAATCCAACCTTACATCCACAATCCTACAAACAACTAGGTGGGGTAGTCCAAACTGGACCGCCTTATTGTCCTTGATATGAGATGATATTAGTAAAAGGTATGAGTCGCGGAGTTCGAGTATAGCTAATCCATCCTCATCATTCTCAATAGTTCATAATGTATACCCCTGTACACTCCGCTTCTCTATACACTTAATTAACATTATCTCATTGTACCGTCCATCCATCAGTATCTACCATTAAGTTCACAATATTACAAGTCAGGACTTCAAGTGCAATGTCCTGACATCTCATCCAATACGAACCGTGATCATGGATTAGAGCCTAAGTGTGATGCCATGATTTATAATACCTCCCAATGCCTGCATCCAAAGTTCAGACCTACCAGCCAACCTCAGTGTCCATTCTCATCAACATAAGTACCACATGTCTCAATCCATCGATGATCGCCGCCCCTCTTTTTAGGTCCAGGGTCCACTTTACTCAAGACATTTATCACGGAGTCTCAAATGCTTATTAGATATCATTGGTGCTCCTATAGGTGTTTAGCATCATAGGACATTCATAACCATTGAATCGGGTTTCGTTTCATAACCCAAGACTCTACTTAGGTGACTACACGGGTCAAGGTTAAGCCCGGCCCTTGACTCGAGTTTAGCGTATCCCAAACAGTCCAAATGGAAAGTCAACAGGGCCCACACATGATGGAATTATACAAGGAACCAACTCTAGGAAATGACTATCTACAGTGTACCAGGTCGACATCATAAGTCCACAGGTCGACCTGGTACTCTGTGAAAGGGAATAGCTAATTAGAAGACATAAAACACAGTCTAAGTGTCCCCGGTTGACCTGGAGGGTCCTCCAGTCGACCGGGTGAACTAGAAAGCATTTCCACAAAAACTTAGCAGATGGGAATTTCTCGGTGTGGCCGGTTGACCCGGTACACTGGGTTTTGTACCCTGTGACCATTTTCTGCTCTCAATTGACAAGAAGTCCCCTGTTGTGAGAACCCAACCCCTAATTTCCTGGATTAATGTTGTTTTATTTGTGAATTAGTTTCTTTTAGTGGGATTAGTGTTTGTTGGGTTGAGTTTGTGAGCTAAAATGGTTTTTCACTAGTTTTGAGGAGTTTTAAATGCCTTTGTGATTAGTGTGACTCTTTGGGGGTTCTTTTAGTGACTTTGCGCGTGATTGGGAGATTATTCGAAATTTATGATAATTCTTGTTTTAACCTCGTTTGACTTAGTTTGTTAATCTCTACAACTTTTGTGTTCACTCCGTACCCATTCGAAGCTCCGAAAATCAATTTTTCCAGCTCTGGGAGCAAAATCGGTCTTTTCACATTGAATCTAGACCCAAATTTTAAGATCCCAGAACCATGTCAAAATTATACTTTTTGAAAACTAGATTTTATGATAAACATATTTCCCTTCTGCGTCAATCGCACCCAAAGCCCAGAAATCAATGTTTTAACCCTTGAAATCCCAAGTTTTCCATTATTTGGACCCCTTTGACCAAAAAGTTGACTTTTTCTGTGGACCCTGGTAGTATGTCAATATTGACCTTGTTGGAAACATAATCTTATGCCGGACACTTTTCATGTTTTAAGTTTCTTGATCCGAGGTCTGGAAGGCCCTCTAATTTCCATTGCAAGTTTTACTTAGTGTGGACCTCACCTCCACTTATTATATAACACCACCCTCTCTTTCTCCCTCATTTTTCCACTCTCCATCGACTGCAACTCTCTAACTACAGTACCAGCAGCCATTCTTCTTCTTTTTATTCCATTTCTCTTGCTCTAATGGAGCCTCCAAGCCACCAATCCGACGAGGAAACTCCGGCAACTTCTTCCCCTTCACCTCCTCTCTCATTTGACATCATTTTCGTGGGAAACCAAGGTGGGCAGCCCCTATTTCAAGCTTCTTCTTGTTGATTGATAACCCTAGAGGTAAGGACTCCTTCCCATTTTCTTTTTATGTGCAATGGCATCCCCTTAAGTTCTATTTCCTAGTTTGGTTTGAGCTCATTCCTTGTCTTTCATTGTTTGACCCATTTTAGGGTTTGTTTTGGGGGTTTTGCTTGTAGCTTTGGAGCTTGGATTTGGAAGAGTGTTTAAGCTTGATTTCTTGATTAGAAGACCCAAGGCAAGTGGATGAATGGATCGTTTTGATTATTGACATGTTTTGTGAGAAAAGCTTGATTTCATTAATGGTTTTGATGATTTTAATACTTGTCTTTTGCTATGGTTAATATTAATTTCGAAATGTGCTTATTGATGAGTCTATTTATCTCTTGTTCATACTTGGAAATGTATGCATCATGTTGTCAAGATTTCAAACGGTTTCACATAAATGAGTTTTCTCTACCTTGAGATTGATTGTGAATGGAAAGAATGGAAAGGGAGAAATTTGAAATGAGGAGAATGGAAGTGTTGAATGATGCATTTGAGGAGCTTTTTAGCTCATTTAATGTCTTGAAAACATTGGTTCATAGTTTTCATTATTTCTTGTTAATAGCTCAATGGATCCTTGTGATTAGTAGGTTTCTTCTCTCTTTGGTGATTGAATGTAAAAAGATGGAGGTGTTTGGGATGGATGTTTGTGAAATTTTGATTGTGTATGGGAGGAGCTTTTAACTCATTTTATTGTATAAAGATGGATGGGAATGAAGGGAAATGGTTTAAGGGAGAAAAAGGGCTCAAATTTGATTACAGAAGGGCTTCTCCGCAGCTGGCGGTCACCTGCCGACTAGCCGCCTGGTGACTGGAGGGGAGGCTAGCCCCTGGTGACTGGACGCTAACCCCCAGATAACCGCACAGTCGCGGTCACTTTTCCAGAGAGCTTCATTTCTTCCTCAAAGCCGCGGTCAGCCAGCGGCTAACCGCCGAACCCAGCGGCGGCTAGTCGCCAGCTGACCGTTAGGCAACCAAAATCACCCAGAAACCCTGAAATGAAAAGAGATGAAGAGAAATGGAAGGGGCTTCTATCCCAATCATTCGTGAACCCTTTTAATGAATGATGGGGACTGTTCATCGGGAGATATGTATGAAGCCCGTTTGAAAAGAAAACCATGTCACAACGATTCATTGAAGTTTTGAATTTACAAAAGTGTATAAGGAGCCCGAAATGTCTTCAAAGTCAAAGAGTACTAAATCTATATCGAAATCAACATACGGGATCCCTATCCACCTTGAACTAGTCTTGAATCCTGATACTTGTCCTGAGATTTCAAAAGTTCTATAGTATTTCATTGTTCCCGAATTTATACTTCATGACTTATTATTCCCGAAAGTATTGAAAGTGTATTTGTAATAATTGCTAGCCTCGAAATGTATTGCCCGACATGAAATGACAGTTATGCCTTTGAGCATTCTTGCCCCGCCCGTTTATTTACTTGCACTTGATTTACTTGCACATGTCTCGATTTGTTATTTGACCTATGAGTCGGCACCACTAAACTTGGATAACCTTGTTAGTCTGATCCACTAACTTGGAGATCCCCCTCCCGTCCCGCCGGCTGCAGTTTGGATCCCGATGCCCGGTTTATTACCGTGGTCTCGTCCCGATACCCGGCTCGCTCCCGTGGTTCCCGATACCTAGTTCGCTGCCGCGGTTCCCGATACCTGGTTCGCTACCGCGATTCCCGATGCTCGGATTGCTACCGTGGCCCCATCCCGTATTATTATTATATGTATATGTATATTTCGTTGAATCTCCTCACCTTGTGTGACTGAGATCAAGGCCCCGATATACTCTTGTCACTTCAGTGATAGAGGACTTAGCTCCGTGTGGTTGCCATCTTGCTAGTTCCCGATTCCTTGGATACCATATTGCTTATTTGTTTTCCAGTAAATGATTCAATTCTTTTATGAAAATTATTGTTTAAACAGGTTTTAATGCTTTCCAAGGTAAATTCAATTGTTGTTACATTGTTTCCCGTTCTATGGTTACACACGCTTTTAAATGAATACCCGATTTGTTAAATATCCGTGCTTTTAAATATGTTTTAAATGACACTTGTTTTGCCAGATCCCTATATTTACACATGTTTTAATTGAATACCCGATTTGTTAAATATTCGTGCTTTTAAATATGTTTTAAATGACACTTGTTTTACCAGATCCCGATGTTTACACATGTTTTAAATAAATACCTGATTTGTTAAATATCCATGCTTTTACATATGTTTCAAATGAACATTTGTTTTACCAGATTTCTATGGTTACACACGCTTTAAATGAATACCCGGTTTGTCGAATACTCATGCTTTTACATATGTTTCAAATGAACGTTTGTGTTGCCAGATCTCTATATTTACACATGTTTTAAATGAACACCCGATTGTCAAATATCTATGCTTTTATAGATGATGTAAATGAACATATGTTTTGTTAGATCACCATGTTTAACTCATGCTTTAAACGAATACATGTTTTATCAGAGATCCACGATTTTCCACCCGTTTTGATTATATGCAGCCCTTGATTAAATAATATGAATTATCATATGTTTTAATTCTCAGCATATTTATTATCTTTTCATCCACCTGCCAGACCGTCGTGTCTGACCCTCTACTTTTGGTACTTAGGTCCAAACTTCTTCGTTCCGAGATGAGTGCTTTTGTTGGCTGTGGAACCATGATTTCCAGGTTGTTTTGTCGGCTATGTCATGTAGACATTGAGCTTGACATCGGAGTTGCGTCACATATGGGTAGTGGTTATTAGCTTGTTATTGTATAACTTTTATTAGCCTTTTCTTGAGATTCTTAATTAATATACATTGATAATTGTAACTTGAACATGTATGGGAATGTAATATCATGTACTGTCAGTTCTGTACTTGGTTGTTATGGTTTACTCCAGTCTGATATGGTTCTTTATATAATAGTTATATGCTAGAGGTTAAGTACGACGCGAAATCCGATGGCCACGAACTCCGGGTCGCAACGCTACGAAAGCTTCCGCAAAAATATTCAGAGTGTATTGGAATGTGTTGTCTTCACACACGCGGATCTTGGGAGAAAGAAAAATATAATTATCCTTAATCCCATTCGCGCCCCCGAGGTTTCGGTTTGGGGGCGTGACACCTGTGTGCCCGGTTAACATCCTGCGTGACCAAGTCGACCGGGTACACACGAAATCCTGAATTTTAGGATTCTGTCATCTCCCATTTTCCATCAAAACTCTATCAAATTCATCCCAGATCTACACCAATCACCTCCAAACATCAAACACACCTCCCACATCATGATTCCATCACAAATGGGCCATTGATCTTCCAAATGGGGGATTCCCATCCATCAATGGCCAAAAACACATAAAAATAGCTTAGAATAACAATCTCACAAATCATATCATCCAATCAACTATCCAAATACAGAAATCATGTTAAACATACATAAGACAATACTTATCAATCCAAGCATATTAATTACTTTAATTAAGGAATCTAAGCATGTCTACTTGCTTAATTAGGAAGAACCTCTTCAAATAGTTTGGCTTCACTCCCAAAAGCTCTAAGATCACCCCAATAGCTGAATCTACAATCTCTACACCCATTCCCAAATAGAGAAATGCATAAGAAAGGGAATTCTAAGAGAAATGATTATTCTACAAGGAAATTGAAAAGGGAAATGGAGATTACCTTCAGTTGGAGAGGGGAGATAGATCTAGGAGACGAGATGAGCTCTTTCGCTCGAAAATGGCTAGATGTAGATGGAGTTCTTGCTTCTTGCAATTGGAGGGCCAAGATCTAGAGAGAGAAACTCTATTCTCTAACTTAGATGGAGAGAGAGAGAGAGAGAGATAGAGATGGGAGGGAACTTGTAGTGAAAAAAGAGGGAGGGATGAGAGGAGTTTCTTTTATAGGAATTGGTTGGGTCATTGTCTAAAATGCCCTCATTAGTAAATGAGAATTGTGAATAGGAATGGGGGTTCTTAGGGAAGGTTTAAATGGAATGACCAAAGGGTCCATGGTTGCTAATAGAAATAAAAGATAAAAATTAGGGTAGTTTTGGTATTCATATTAATGACTAAAGTATCCTCAAATGAGTGCTTGTAAATAAAGAAGTCTAAATACAATAAAGGTAGGCTATTTATAATGACAAGAGTGTCCATGTTTACTTAGTAGATAATAAAGGAGGCCAAGGTCATTTAAGGTATTTGGATTTCCAAAAAGGGGGATAAATGTGTGGTTGGAAGGACTAGAGTACCCTCATATAATTAATGGGCTAATGGGTTAGGCTATGAGTAATTGGGTCATCCTAAGATTAATTGCACAACTCTCTGAGGAAAACCCATCAATGATTAGGATTATAACTAAGGCCTTTAATTATCTAATTAATTCTAGGAAAACCACTATTAATCTCACAAGAGTCACAGTCCTATAAACTAGGCTAAATTAATGGGAATTACTAACTATTCATGCTAATCCCCTATTAAATAGGATAACCTAGGGTTGACTTGGTCAAATTGGTCCCACTAGGTATTTCTAGGGACGGGTCCTTACACTTCCACTTTTGGCACGACCCAATTTAATTCCCATCCTTTGCAGCAACACTATTCCATGTAAATAAAATGAAAAATCTTGATTTGGTTTTTCTGCCACCAAGGAAACCATTTTCCATAGAGTGGGAAATGGGATTACACAACCTACGCAGAAAAGGTATTCCGCTGCAGAAGCTAAAAGCATTGCACAAATAAGCTGTAAAGTGTAGGTCATAGATGTATGGATTGTTGGGCACAATCGGATTCACTTTAGGCAAGGCTTATTCTCTAGATAAAGCATCTACATTCACACATCATGCACATGCCTCCTTTTTCACATAAACAGAAATGAACAATTAAAACATGAATTACTAACACCTGCTTCTGTGCAATAGTCAATGCATTCATTTATCTTCCTTCATCTACAACTACAAAAAACTAAGGGCCCATGCGGATGACACTCCTAATCCGTCGGAGCATGGTGATGTACATTTTTTCTTTTATTTATGCCCACGCGGAACAAGACGGAACACAATGCCTGCGTACGTGATTTCCCACAGGTTTGCACTGTGAGGATGTCACACTCACAAGCAAACCATAATGGAAGTGCGGAAGCATGTAACAAATCAAATCCATAAATCATCCGATAATAATAAGACTGATAAGCACAATTAAATGACATGATGTTAGAGAAAGGAGCTATGGGAGAGGAACGTGCCGGTGTTTGCGATGAGCGATGGGAGAGGAACGTGCCGCGGGTTCGTTGGCGACGAGATGGGAGGGAGAAGGAAGAGAGGAGGGAATCACTGCCAATTTGGGAGAGATTTTTTTATTTTGGGTTTCATTTTCGTTTCCCTCCAGCCAATATATACAACGTATGACGAGCGTTGGATGAGACTCAAAATCCAACTGTTTGGATGAGTTCATAAAGCATATGTATGTACGTATGTATGTAATAAAAAATATATAATATATTTGTAACTAAGAATGAACCATATTTATGTAGCATAACATATGGGCATCACAATCCTTGGATATGCTAAAGATTGGCAGGAAAAGAAGGCACCAAGGTGGTAGACCACCAAAGCATGGGATTTTCAATTTGAAGGCAAGGGTGGTCGGCTGTGGGCCACCACATTTATGTTTCTTATATAATTCTAGCGGTGGAAAATAGGAAAGGCCAAAGTAGGGTAAAACACTAACACGTGGGAAATACAAAGTTGTAACATTTTATCCAAGGGCATGTTTGTTTGTGTAGAATACATAGGAATTTATGGTTAAATGAGCTCCACCGAATGATTATTAAAGAGATGAAAGCTGAAGGAATGAAGTGGAGTTCAGGATGAGATCTTGACTTTCCTAGGATTTGATTTACTGGCAAGATGGCTGGATATTCATTTCCCACCTCCCTTGATTCAGTTTCCGTTTAAGGGGAGGTCATTTGATGGTCAATTTTATATGTTTACCTTTGATTCTTCATTATTTTCCACTTAAGCCTTAATTCCTAGGAATTCAATTAGAAGAAATAAACATACCCTAAGATGACCTTCATGCCTTCTCAAGCTTACACATGTGCAAGATCCAATCCACTCAGCGGTGAGATTAAAATTATTTCCCTTTTAGTAGATCAATCACGGAACAAGTGGATCAAATGGACCCAAAGAATGAACAATAGAAAAAGATCAAACCAAATTATCCACATGTAAAATACAACACTAATTTTTAGCTGACCTGATGAGTTATCTGGCGTGAGCTTCAGGCCTGGGAATGTACCAGGTGGGCCTCCAATAAGCGTCTTAAAGCTGGCCCATATGGGGTTACATGTACATGTAAGCACAGGGGCATTTAGGCTTACCAAACATTGTAACAAATGGTAATAGACTTCTGTTATATTCCATTTCTTGGAGCATCGGTTCCTAATCTGAATTAAGGTCCATGATTTATGGTGCAAACCGTAATCAAGAAAAACGAGGCTGAGTTGTAATGACTCATCAATCAGTTTATACCCTATCTATCTGTAGTTCACAGAGCATGGCGTATAATTCAACAACTTGGTCAGGGGTGGCATTTGGCAGTCTTCCAGGACCATGTGTAGAGGACAATGTAGGAATAACTCTTTTATCTGATAATTAACTAGTATCTTTCCAAAATGGATATAGCTCTAGGTACTAAACAAGTCAAACTTGAATGACCCAGATCATTAACACTATAATGACATACTAATATATTACAACAAATATTATAATGCAAATTGAATTAGTACAAATAATTTAAAAACTACTCATCACATGCATCCAAATACTTGACAATCTATTACATGTTATTACATGATAACTACAGGAATGGGACACATTTTTTATATGAAAATGTAAATTCAAGTTTTGCATCTACTGTGAAGAGGAGCTAAGAAAATCACTGTCTCAAATCTCCACAAGGGACCTAGGGTGTAAGGACCTCATAAACCCAACCCGAAAAACGGATAAGAGAGCTTTAAAATCTTTTTAGGAATGATAAGATATTTAAGATAATCTTAAAACTCACATTCCTTATCAAACTCTTGGGGACAAGGGTTTGGATGCATATTAAAAGGGGACATGTTTCTACCAAATCAATATATAAAATCATCATTTAAGACAATTTGGTGTAACTTTAATTTCAATTGGTGATCATAATGAAATGTCGTAGGAAGGCTATTCTAGTAAGATCTTTTCTTAATACTAAGGTCCCGTTTGGCATGTCTAAATTTAGGGTCTATATCTCTTAAAAATGTTTGAGAAAGACATTAGACTGTTTGGATGCACCAATTTATATGTCTGTTTCAAATAGAAAATAGACATTTGCTGTCTATTTTACAATGGGCCAGAAACAGTGCTACTTGAGACAGAGCAAAATGTCTGAAGCGGGTAGGCCATTCCAGTTTATTTTTGGACAAGTTTGCCCTCTTCTTTTTCTGGGATTGACAAGTTTACCCTAAAAGAACAGAGGAATAAGAAATGGGGTGTGAGAGCATCTTCTACACAGTGTTCATTACCCTCTCAGTAGCTGCAATCACATACAACATCATCATCTCCACCAATGCCCCCCTCAAACAGGGCTTTCCTGGCCCTGATACAAGCAGCAACCCCATCTCTTCATCTTCCCACATCTTCTCTGTTGACCCCATCATCAAGATGCCCCACGGCAAATCCAGTCCGTCTAAGAAGAGGCTCTTCCACACAGCTGTGACTGCTTCCAACTCGGTCTACAACACCTGGCAGTGCAGGGTCATGTACTACTGGTTCAAGAAATTCAGAAACGAACCGGGTTCAGAGATGGGCGGGTTCACCAGGATCCTGCACTCGGGTAGGCCCGACAAGTACATGGATGAGATACCCACCTTCATTGCCGATCCCCTCCCGCCCGGTATGGATCAGGTATGTGGAGAATTCGTTGAAAGAATGAGTTTTTCGATGTGGGGTTTTGTCCTTGTTGTTGTTTTTCAATTGTTTGGATTGCGAGTCTGTACTTTCTTCAATTTCGATTTATAGATTATGGGTTTTGTTCTTTCAGCTAAAAGAAAGTGGAGAAATGGTTTCTTTCTTCTCTTTTTCTTCGTATCTATTGGTGATGAACTATGGGTTATGGCTTTTGGCCTGGTATGGATCACCTAAGTGGAGAATCAATTGATAGAATTACGTTTCCTGTGGGTTTTCATTGGAATTTCTGAATTGTTAGGACTATGGGTCTGTTTTTTTTTTTTTTTTTTTCCTTCATAAATTCAGGTTTTGAGATTGTGGGTTCGTTTTTTGAACTGAAAGAAAGTGGAAAAATGGTGTTTTTCCGTTCTTTTTCCCAACCTCTTTCCATGTTGATTATGGAGTTGGTGCTGAATTATGAGAAGTATTGTGGATTTTTTATGGTGACAAATCACAGTTGGATAGCATGCTTCTTGGTATGATATGATGCTGATTTCATGTTAAGAATGTTTGTCTTTGCTGAATTGATTATTTGGGTTGGGAATTTCGGACTGGAGGTGTATTGGATTGATGATTGGTTTGTTTTGGGCCCAATTAGATTTTCGTAGACTGGGCGCAGGTTACTAGGTGTACATGTAACGAGGGCTCATATGTTTTTTTGTACCCTGAATCACCTGTAATGTTGTTCTTTTCAATAGCCAATTATAGGTAAAAAGAGTTGCATGTAATTATATTTACTAGTAAACTGAATGCAGCTTAATCGAGTTCAAAGGAACTAAATAGGACCTTTGTGTTTGTGGAATTTGGGTTTTAGTTGTGCTTCCGATAATCTAATTACATTCCATTCTTGAGAAATCTGTTGATTGTTTCCATGAACACACTTGAAGACTAAAACGGCCTATAATGGATGGTGGCACGCAGGGAGTGCAAAGAAACATTGTCAACTAAGATTAAGTTGGTTATAGGACTGGAAATGAATGGTGATCTGCTACCCACCTTGCCAGGGTGGTCTTAGGACAACCTCTGTAGTGGTGGACCTGCCTTTGCATTCAGAGTTCCTAAAAAAAATGACCGGATGTGATCATTTCAGTGAGTGGGGACTGTAAGCTTCTTAATAAGATCTCTTGGGTATATTGTGCCATTGTTTCTCCGTGTTATGCTATTTGGAGGTGTATGAAAGAATTGGCACTGTATCGGGCAGTTTTTTATTTCTTTTTTTTTATAATTTTTAATTCCTTTGTTCCATAAGTCAGCCTCTAATGCATTACAGCTCTTGAAATGAAGCATTGTGGAATTTCCAAATGCACCATAATTACTTAACTTGAAGGTTTGATTTGTAGTTCTGTTTCCACACTAGTAGTATTACGAGGGGAGGGGCGTGTGGATCTATCTATTCAATAATTAATAAACTGAAAAGTATCAAGTCTTCTTGGGACAACTAGTTTAAATTTATAACAAGTATCTTGTCCTTTTCTGATATTTATTTGGGATTAAGCAGATACTAGATGTTTCCAACTTGAAGGACTTTCTTTTAATCGTGTGTTTTCTTACAATTTCAGGGGTATATAGTCCTTAATAGACCTTGGGCATTTGTCCAGTGGCTTAAAAAGGCAAACATTGAAGAAGAGTAAGAATCACTTTGATCATTAATCTTGTTGGAAATGGATCTTTGTTGATTTTTTGTTAACTGGGTCTTTGTCAATTTAAAACAGATATATACTGATGGCAGAACCAGATCATATTATTGTCAAACCTATACCAAACTTATCAAAAGGCGGGCTTGGAGTTGCGTTCCCTTTCTTCTACATCGAACCGAAAAAGTATGAGTCTACTCTTAGAAAGTTCTTTCCTGAAGACAAGGGCCCAATCACCAACATTGACCCCATTGGAAATTCTCCTGTCATCATCAGCAAGGTGATTCTCATTCATGTTTTTACCCAGAAAAATCACTCTTCATCTTTATATGATTTTGATGTTTTTGTCCACTAGATTAAGGCTCGCCACCATGGTTCCTTCTTTCTCATGTTCAAAATTCTCTCTCTGTTTCATTTACATTGTCATTTTTTTCATATTTACTTTGAAGGTATGCTTATGCTGTTGCATCTGCTTTCCATGATGTGAGCAACATCTTGTACAAGGACTTCATGATTCAGGTTGGATGGGTTTGCTTTGCTCGAATGATTCATACCGTTTCTTTGTTGTACTCACTGGTTTCCATATCCCCATCTTATAGCCTCCTTGGGATCTAGAAGTTGGCAAGAAGTTTATAATTCATTATACTTATGGATGTGACTATGACATGAAGGTACTGGGGTTGCTGAACTCTTGTTCATTGTTTTTATATCAGAGATTCTTATTACTGAGATTTCTATTTTAACAAAAAAAAAAAAAAAAAAACTGTTGTTCTTGATCATTAAGACAACAATACTTCAATTGTGTTTTTATTTTCTGTTGTATGTTATGTGACACCATTTGTGTTATGTTGCCATTTTAGGGCCAGCTAACTTATGGAAAGATCGGGGAATGGAGGTTTGACAAACGATCTTATGAGAGTACCCCTCCTCCAAAAAACCTTCCTTTGCCGCCTGCAGGAGTGCCAGAAAGTGTGGTATGATTCTTTCATGAAAGGATAGTTGCACTTTGAGTTTTAGCTTTTTTATACCATTAAGTATAGCAATAATAATCAGCAGGAAAAGTGGAAGGTGATCTCGTTCATATAACTTACACCATGAAATATTTACATCTATAGGTTACAATTATTTTTTGCCCATTTCCAGGCCAATTTCTGGGCTGTTTTGCAACCCATTTCAGGCCCATTCCAGGGCTGATTTCTACACCAATTTATGGGCTGTTTTCCAGCCCATATTGATATTTTCTATTTAAGCATTTCCTTGTTCTTCTTATTATATTACATTAACATATCGTAAAGCTGACACTGATTGACCATGTCCTGATTTTGGTGTCCTGTATTTGCAGGTTGTTTCAGCGTTTGAGTATGAACTGATGGTGCCAAATGTCTCAACTCAGATATGGATTCACTCCTATCATTGCATGTCTTTTGCATTGACAGTATGTGAAAATTAATCAGATATTACCATGATTGTAACTAAGCCAGTGAACTAATCCTAGAGCAGGTTATATCGATTTTAAAACAGAAATGATGTTCATGTGTTTAGCAGCTTCAATTATTTGTAAGTAATAGTTTAGTTTAGTTTGTTTTCTGAATGTGTCCGCATGCTATTCATATGTGGTCCAAATGTTGAGGCCAACCCAGAAGAATGCCAATGAACAGTAAGTTATGGTTGGATGAATGCCAAAGTGGGTCTAGAGAGAGGGAACTTCATCTAATTGGATTGGAGGTGTGAAGAGTGAAAGGTCAAGGGTGAGTGAAGATCTTAGAGGTACCAAGTACCAACAAATTTTTAGATTTTGACTCAGAGAAATAGTAGTAGACAATTTCCTATGAAAATAGGGACATTTGATGATCCCTTGTGGGTATTTTGGAGGTGGGGATTTTTTAATGATCCTATGTAGGAATTTTTCTATCAAAGTGCAGACATCCAAGTGAACCCTCCTTGTAGGTCCCTACTTTGATTCTTTGCTCCAATGTCAGAATTAATACCATTTCTATAAGAAATCATAGAAACTCATTTTCTAGTTAGGCAAGAAACATGTATTACCTGAGATGCAAGGAGTGATAACTCCATCACCAATAACGATGGAAGTACCAAGCATTGTAATCAACGAAAGAAAGTACTTTGCAGATGGACTGTTCTCTAATGCAGACTTCACCTTTGAAGCTAAGCGCTGCCTGCTGCTTGGCAATTCTAGCTTATAATTCGATACATCTCTATCATCAGCTTCAATATGAATCTAAAACAAGAAAGAAAAGGGTTTTTTATACTAAAAAAATAAAAAAAAAAGAAAGAAAAGAAAATGTTTCCAGAGGATCCATTCTGAGAAATTCTCTTTTTTTCCAGAGAAAGTAGGAATTGAACATAGATTTTCAAATTGAGCATCACTCTTTACCACCGGTCCAACTTAGAAGAAAAAGGGGCACCCTCATGTAGGTGAAATGTTCACTTCAATAGGTGGGCCTCATGGTGGAATTCCACCCCACAAACTTTCTTTTCTTCAACCGGCTCCCACTGGGACCCATAGAAAAAAAACAAACAAAATGAAACGAAGAATCTTTATTCGCACCGAGAAAGAAAAGCATGCTCACGTAGGAAATAAATCTATCAGGGACTTTCAACTATGAGACAACCATTGTCACAAGGGGCACATCTTGAAGCCCAGAGCTGTGATCTAATGGGCCCAAGCAAGTGGTAACTTGAAGAGATTATGGCACTCCATTTTAACAATCTGGTGGATCAAGACATAGCTTGGTTCATTTTATATTTTTCTTCCATTGGACGGACAAGATCATTCCAGTCATGGGGCCCACCATTTGGACAAGACACAAAATTTATTGCTTCTCCATGTGTTCCAGTCAATAATACATTGTTTGAATGAATTTAAAAATAATTTGTAATGGATGTCAAATTGAATTTCTTTCCTAAATTGACTTTTTTTGGAAAAGACAAGAAATGCCCCTGTAATAAGCTCTTCTTTTTATGTTTACCAAACAAGTTTTATCAAATAGATCTATTTGAATTAAATATACTGGATGTGTTACCAAACGGTCTATTTGGAAAGGAGTCTATTTGAAATAGATCTATTTGAAATAGTCTATTTGAGCCAGATCAATTACAAACAGATCAGATTTGCCAAACAGACCCTAAATCTTCTAAACTTTAACATTTTATATCTCTTTGTGAGAAAGGGGTTCCAACATAGCTGGGATAAGGCTTTGATGATGATGATATGAAAAAGGGGATGGGATGGTTGAGCATGCCCTGTTTCATTATGATTTTCAATGAGTCATATGGTTTGCTTTGAGTTTTGGTCCCCTAAACTATAATCTTTCCATTTTAAACAATATTACGAGATGTGGTTTGGATGGATGATTTGTCAACCTTTTCACTGCTCTTTTGTAGATCACAATTCTCAAAGCGTGGTTTGTAACCTCATGGTGGGCTATGAGGATTGGGATTAGGGATGTAAACGGGTTGGTTTCGGTTCGGGTCCACCACCGTTAATGAGAAGATGGAACTGGAATCGGGCCCAGTTTGGAAACGGTTCCGTATATGGGATGGGTCCAAGTCCGGGTCTAGGTAGAGAATGATATGGAAGAAAAAAAAACCTACATTTTAGGGGGGATTCTTGAAAACTGAGCCAATATGTCGATCCCAAGTCCACAGGTCGGAACCGGAATCGGGCTTGGACCCAGACCCATTTTCTTATGAGGGCCTAAATAAGGAACCAAATCCAATTTTTAATGGATCGGAACCTCCGGATAATTGGAGGATTGGGACCCATTTACATCCCTAATTAGATATATTTTAATTTTAGGTCTAAAAAAAATTAAATCCCACGAAATTGATTAATATGGTTAAGAGTCTAATGATCTCTCTAAGTGCTCTCTCTGATGAGGCTATATCCAAGGACTAGCTCACCTCTAAGAGGATTGGGTTGGTCGAAAATAACATCAAAAGAAGATGGAAAATGTATGAACCATCTATCACCCTATTAGTTTATTTCCCATCTTCTTCTAATTCTATTTTTTTTAAAAGGTTATTTAATGCTCATTTTTAAAATTAACGTTTGGTCTTCATTTTTTACCACTTATGGTATCAATCCTACGTAGTTTATTGTTACATATTTTAATGCAAACAAGCAGGCTCGAAGAGTATTTTTCCTATGTAAGGCCCACATGGATGAACGACAACAATGGAGGTAGAGGGAATGGATAGACTTCGAAATGGATTGAATGTAGGGGTGTAAACTGGACCATGCATGGGTCGTGCCCAGCCCATTGAACATGTTGACTGGCTCGACCCGACCCAAAGGATGCGCCGTACTGGCCAAGGAGACTGGGCCGTGCTATGCTAGGGAATGGCACGTTGCATGACACACATTCCTTGGGTGTCCCAATAGTAATTTCATTTTTTTCAACTTTCTATTTTGCTGATCTTATATATATTTAGTTCTATTGCATGGATGATTTGTCTTGGGAAAATCTCAAAATGGAGCCTATGTTTTCTTGGGACATTTCAAAACAGGACAAAACAAAAAACACATTTCAAAATGGGCCTTAAATTTGGGGAGCCGTTATGGCTCTTGGAGTTGCTCTGTACACATCCTAGCAAAAAACGATTTCCCTCCCATTTCACCAAGTCTTCTTCTTCCTCACCTCACTTTCTTCCTCAACTCTAATTCTCCTCATCCATTAGACCTTGGGCACACATCAAGCATCAAGCAGGCTGCACAGAGGAGAAGCTCATTTCCATTATCGTCACTGCCGACATCTCATTCTCTCTTCACCTTCATATATACACTCTTCAAGAGGTTCTTATTCGTCACTCTTGATCAATGGACAAGCAAATCATCGTTTCAGATTGCTATAGCAACACCAAGGTATGCAATCACTTTGTTTTTTGGTTTTTTCTCAAGTTCAGAGGACGTGTTGTGAGTTCGTCATCCTGATATGTTCTGTCACGCAGGACCGACCACTATGCAGAATGTTCGGCCCTAAGTGGCCGAACATTACAAAACATGTTCCGCTTAGTATGGCCGAATATTTACAGGGGCCGAACAATACGATGTTCATTAAACTTATTAATCATTGGTTGTTGTAGGGTTGTGTGTCCACCCAGTGCAGCAAGGTTAAATCGGAGCGTACGGTGGACTACAGTGTCGAGTTTATCACAGAAAAGGTAATAGATTTACCTTAATGGTTTGTAATGTTTATGTTGCCACTTGTAAACATTCTAATGGATGCTTTTGCGTGTCCATATATTCAAGAGCTTTTTGCATATACCCCCTAAGGTTTGTAGGATTTGTAAATACGCCCCTATGGTTTTAGTATTTGTAAATAAGCCCATACTTCTTCCATTTAATACCTTTCGTATCCTCAAAATCAGTAGACTTCCAACCACCAAAGGTTTTTAGAGTGAAATGACACTTTTACCCATCTATTTATCCCTATATGCATAAATTTAAAAGCTTGGACTTATTTTTGTCTGAAGCTTGTAACATTAATAATTTATTTAGTGGGAGAATAACCACACATAAATCTACTTTTATCAGTATAGGGCCTAATTAATTAGATTCAAATAAATCATAATGACAATGAAAACATATGCTTATAGTTGATTATAATTGATTCAATCCATGCATGACTGACCGTTTGGTTGATGAAAGTTTCAAAATACATGATAAGGCTCCATTTGCATTAAAGAGTTATTAAGAGAGACAATTGGGACTTGGGATAAAATAATAGTATTCTTATAGATAATAATATATTGATTTTTATTTAATGGATGTAAGGGCAAAGCTGTCATTTTCATAAAAGTTCAACACAAATTTCACAGTGGTTATCCATTCTCATTAGGAATATTGATTTTGGAGATATGAAAAGGGTATTGAAATGAAAGAGTAGGGGCCTCTTTACAATTACAAATACCACAGGGGCTTATTTGCAAATGATACAAACCTTAGGCGGGGTATATACCAAAAAAACTCTATATTCAATAGTCGAGCAGACTTAATCAATTGGGCTTGTGATGTTGACAGAAGAAGTTGTTTTATTTTTGTGATGAAGACATCAACTTCGGGTGGTCTTGGTAATAAAAAAATCCCATCTTACACATGGATGTGAGAGGAGTGGGTGTTATAAAAAGAACCTAAAGATGAAAGTTGGGAGTACAAATAAGAGATCAAAGGGGACTGGTTCAAAGAAGTGCGACTAACCTTTCACACTAAAGGGAAAAGTGTTGGGTAGCAAAGACGAATGGACGTTGCTTGTTGTATGTGGTGTGCACAATCACCCACCTGCAGACCACTTAGAGGGCCACTCTTTTACAGCGAGATTGATGGAAGATGAAAAAATATTGTTGGTTGACATGTCAAAGAGTATGAATCGACCAAAGGAGATATTGACTACATTGAAGGAAAAAAATCAACTAAATGTTAGCACAATCAAGACAATCTACATTGCTCGTCAAAGGCAAAGGGTCGTAGTGAGGACCGGCAGGAGTCAAATGCGGCAATTGTTTGCAATGTTGACGCAGCTTAAACACATTGAGTAGTATAGGAAATGTGATGATACCGATATTGTCCTTGACTTGTTTTGGATACACCCTACTAGCCTAAACTTGTTGTGTGCATTTCCACATGTATTGATTATGGATTGCACTTACAAGACCAATCGGTATCGTATGCCCCTATTGGAGTGACATCCACGAACATGACTTTCTCCGTATTAAGGGTGCACAAAAAACTCGTCAATTCGTAAAATCAATCCGATCCGTGGATTTTTAACCGAACCGAAGGTAAACGGATTAGTGACGGATTGAAAATCTTGTAATCCGTTAGCAACGGATCGGTGATGGATTTCACCCTTAATTCACGGATTCAATTCGATCTGATCCGTTGACATTAAATATATATATATTAAAAAACAGAGAGAGACTTAAGGGGTCTAAATATAAGTTAAGGGGTCTAAGTATAAAAGAAGAAAAAACTTCAGGGGCCAAAATGTAAGAGTTCAAGGTTTCAAAAGAAGGAGTGTGATTTTTATGAATTTAACATCATGTTTGGCTTTATTTGTTGATTAGATCTCTTTTGGTTGTAATGTAGATAAAAACAGCTCTTTGTATTGATCAATTCGGTAGCTTCCGAGACAAAAGAACATATTCGTAATTTTATTTTTTTGTGGATTGTTTGCTTGTATGTTGAAACTCTTTACAACATGTTTGATTTTTTTCTTTAACATTAGCAGATCGGATCAGATCGGTTTTTAACAGCCACGGATTGGTAATGGATTCCAAATCCATCAATCCGTAGTTAACAGATTTGTGACGGATTTGTCCTAATCTGCACCAATCCAATCCGTGTACACCCCTACTCTGCATGCTTGCATATCCCCAGCATGAACGCAAGGACAACTACACATGGGCTTGGGAATGCTGCGGAGTGTGATTGGTAAGGGTGCTCTTTCGGCTGTCATTGTCTAAGACAGAGAGATGGCCTTGATGAATGACATATCTTCTGTATTTCCTAGTGCTACTCACGCCACTTGACCAATGAGCAATGCCTAACCTTCCTACCTATCAGATCATTACCGATTCCCACACCGACTCGGAGGGAGATTGTTATCGGTTTTGTCAACGGGAATCACTTTGTTCAGGTGAACAATGTGTATTGTCATGAAAGTATTATCCATGTTTCGGAAATTGTTGTTATAATAATTATTGTTGTTTCTGCATTTCAAGTCTTCTTGGTGCAGGGTCACCATACTTCGCCAATAGCAACTAACTGGCGCCATCATTGTCTTGATTGTGCGTCAGGTTGGGAGGCTGCATACCAAGCCCAGATAAAATATTTCGCTGAAATTATCAGTCTGGATGTAGCCGCATGTGAGATGATCGAGGTGGATTGATGCATTTCGGAAATTAAGTTGTTGGAACTTCTGAGGGTTGATTGTAATTTTTTATGTTCATTTTGGTTGTAATGATTACTAAGATTGCACAAATATGGATTGACAACGTGCTGGTCACAATTGTGAGAGACATTGGAGTTCATTTCGGATATGCAATTATATTCATTTTGTATTTTATTCAATCAATGCATCCACCCAAAACACAATCATATAAGTGACAACCAATATAAATCCATTAACCAAGTTTCATTAAATTAAAAGGACACATTTCCAACAATTCCTTACAACATAGCCAACCAATACAACAATGGCATCAAACCAACCCAGCTACATTGACAAAAAAAATGCTATTGACCGATACACCAATGGTGTCAAGCCAACCCAACTACATTGACAAAATGGTTAGCTACTAATACACGAATGGTGACAAACCAACGCAACTACGTCCTGCGTTTCAAACAAAATCAAACATCCACATATCATGGATCCCTCCTGCGGCTCAGGGTGCCCATCCTCGTTAGGGTACGAGTCATGGGCCGCTGGACATCATCAAGAGGAGCTCCCTGCAATACTCTCACAACCCGCTCAAGTGCCTCATACAATTCACCAGGGTTGCTTTGTTCATATCCCCTAAGAAGGATCGGTCATAGTTTGCTTTGAGCGTTAACGATGCACTGCCATTGTTCGACCAAATTGGCGAGATCATCTGGTTCATTACGGACATCTACAACTACATCGACATTACTAGCCGGCTGGATGTCCGCTAGGTCGATCCGGCGAGCTCTAGTGTGTCGTACTTTACTATTGGGCAGATTGTAAATTCCATTAAACCACTTTATCAAAAAAGCCTAAACTCAATCACATAGAAGAAGAGAATAAACTATATTCAATAGATTGGAATCTATTCCAATTACAACTTAAAAGTCTTTACAAAAAAGAAAACATACAATAACATTTACGTGCCATAATTCTTGGCCTTCATCTCCAAACTCCATTACAAGAAATAAAAACTGTCTATGAAAAAGTACTGTTAAAACTTGACGAGGGTTCTTGCCCACATCAGAAAATTCATGTTTGAAATCTATACAGCTGAATTTACACTGAACATTTCAAACATTCTCATAAAAAAGATCAACCACTATCAAACAAGGGAGAGAGGCCACGCAGTGGAGAGATGGGGAGGGACAAAGGAGATGGCGTCAGGGAGCTTTGCAGACGGCGTCGCGCGAGGGAGAGAGGCCACGCACGGCAGGGCGGAGATGGTAGCGCAGCATAGGACAGATGGCGTCGAGAGGATGAGATGCAGGGCCGAGAGGGATTGCAGATGAGAGAGGGCGAGTGCAGATGAGAGGGTCGGACAGTTCCAGACGAGAGGGGGAGTTGTAGATTTTTTGGATCTCGCCGGAGGGAGGGAGTGCAGACGAGAGAGGGAGAGAGAAACGAGATAGTGCTCGCTAGAGAGAAGCTCCTCACCGTTCGCTGAAGAGAAAGGAGAGAGAGAGAGAGAATGATATCGATTAGGCTTAGAAAGGGGATCGATTAGGCTTAGAAAGGGGGAAATGTGAAAAACACGTGGGACCTTGAATTTTTCTTCCGAATCTACCACACACGTGGATGTCACACGCCCATCTGATGGTCCCCTAAGCTGTAGCTTAGGGGAGCCATTCCCAATGTTGAGGAGAGCCTCAGCTGCAAGCGTGTGGAAACGTGTGGAGTGGATGAGTGAAATATATGAGTGAAATGGGTCAAACAGCTGCCTCGTCTGGATGAGTGAAATATATGAGTGAAATTTCGCCCGCCCGCCCAAAAGAGAATCGTTTCCCACCTTCCTCTCCGATCGCTGCGACCAGACGAGGCACTTCCCTGCGATCTCTCTCTCCCAATCGCTCCTCCTCCCTGCAATCGCTCTCTCTCTCTCTCTCTCTCTCGCTCCCATCGGTTCTCTTCCCTGCGCAGAATCCATCCCTCCCGATCTCTGCTTCTCTCCCTCCCGATCTGATCTCTGCTTCTCTCCCTCCCGATCTCTCCTGCTGCATTTCCACTCAAATCGTCTCTCTCGCTGGACCTCTGCAGAGGGTTTCGAGGTGCTGTCATCTCTCCTGATCTCGTCGAGCTCTTCCGCCCTTGCTGCTGCTCTCCCTCTCTCGTCGATCGCTCTCGCGCTACTGCTCTCCATCTCGCATCGTCTGCTGCAGCTGTGTCTGCCTTCCCTGTGCAGAATCCAGCTCTGCGTCTCTGCTGCTGCGTCTCTCTCGCTGGACCTCTGCAGAGGGTTTCGAGCTGTCTGCCTGGCATCGTCTCCCCCACTTCAGTCTCCCTGAAGTCATCTCTCTGTTTCAACGGACCAAGCCCCTCCCTCAGCAACTCTTCTACAGAAAACAGAGTAAGAAAACACGTCTGGCCTGCGCAGATTTTTTTCTTCTTCTGTTTTTCCAACTTTGCATTTGTTTCAGATCTGCTCCTTTGCTTTTACTATTGCATTTCCAACCTTGGATGAGCCACTCCCTTTCTGATGTAAGACACCTCTCTGTCATCTTCCTCATGCATTTTTAATTGTTTTGTGATCCTGGCCATTGATTTGGTACCCCATTATGGACTGATTTTAATTATTTCATGATCCTGCCCATTGCACTAAAAATTCCAAGTTCAAAAGGCTCAAATTATTTTCAAAATCATGGAACCATTTTCAAATCTTATGAAAATATTCAACTATCCCCTTCCAGATCAGTTTTCATGTAACCCCAATTGAATTCGGCCTTCTCCATGGTTGCCACTTTAATGCATATATTTTGAGCTAATGGTCTGGATTGAGAGCTGAAAGCCAGATTGCCCCATTGCACTAATAATTAAAACAAAGATAACTCATGCCTATTGCACTATAATTCCCACAGAAATCAGGGTAATTTATTTGGGGTTTTTGTCTTTTGTTTATGTTATTTGGGGTTTTTGTCTTTTATTTAGTCATGGTTTTATAACTTATGAATTTGGGTTTGTTATTCATGAATATAATTTAATTATTTGTGATCCAGATTGCATATGGATATGACCTCCTCCTCATCACCAGCTGTCCATTACCCGGTTGTGGATGAAGCCATGACACCAAGATCGGGCATGCATTTTGATGATTTAGATGAGGCATATAACTTTTACAATGCATATGGAAAACTCGCTGGATTTAGTATAAGAAAAGAATCTAGTAATAGAGGCAAAGATGGGGAAGTTGTATGGAAGCGATTTGTCTGTTCAAAGGAGGGTAAAACAGATGAGAAACACTGGATTGATAAGGAACTTGTTCAAAGACGTCGAATGGAAACAAGATTCGATTGTAAGGCTAAGATGCAAGTGAAAATAGACAAGTCAGGTGGTTATGTGGTATCCAAGTTTGTACCACAACACTCTCATGCCCCCGCTACTCCTAGTAAGAGATTTATGCTGAGGTCGCATCGTGAAGTGCCAGAATCAAAGCGGCAACTTATAAACACATATGATTCAGCAAACGTGCGAAACAAACAACAAATGCAAGTGTTTGCATCTCAATCTGGGGGACTAGACAAAATGAGATTTACAGATAAGGATGCCAAGAATCACCGTAGGGATGAAAAGGAAAAGAGAAAGGGGCTAGATGGACAGTTGTTATTTCAACTTTTTGAAAACCGCAAAGAAATGGGAAATGGTTTCACATATACCATTGAGCAAGATGCAGAAAAGAAGATAACACATGTGTTTTGGGCAAATGGATCATTTCGTACGGCTTACAAAGCATTTGGCGATGTGGTGACATTTGATACAACCTACAAGACAAACTGTTATGAACTTATTTTTGCCACTTTTGTAGGTTGCAATCACCATGGGCAAACTACTTTATTCGGATGTGGGTTTCTTCCAAATGAAAAAACGGAGTCTTTTGAGTGGTTGTTTAACACCTGGCTTGAAGCCATGTCCTTTGGTCCACCAAAGGGTATTATAACAGATCAAGATCTGGCAATGACAAAAGCTATAAAGAATGTCATGCCAAATACCGTTCATCGGTATTGCCTATGGCACATTTTGAATAAGTTGCCTACGAATTTAGGAGGGGTTCATATTCACAATGAGGGTTTAATAGAGCAGATAAAAAAATGTGTTCATAACTCTGATACTACTGATCAATTCGTGAGTTATTGGAATCAGATCATAACAGACAATAAGCTTATGGAGAATAATTGGTTGGCGGATATATTTAATATTCGTCATATGTGGGTTCCGGCATATTTAAAGGAAGTTTTTTTTGGCGGCATGTCGACCACTCAAAGAAGTGCAAGCATGAATGCATTTGTGAAGCAGTATGTAGAGTACAAGAATTCCCTCCTTGATTTCATATTGCGTTTTGACGCCGGGGTTGAACGTCTAAAGTATCTTGAAAAGAAAGAGGATTTTGAGAATAGCAATGGGAGGCCTAAAATGAAGACATGTTCACCAATGGAAAAGCAAATGGCCGAAGTATATACAAGAAACTTATTTTATAAGTTTCAAGATGAGTTATTCAACACCATGTCAGTTGCAGAAGTTATTGTATACGAGGATGATGTCACCTGTAAGTTCGTCGTGAAAAATTATTCCGATGAGAAGCAAATTGATAGAGAGGTTTTATGGAAAAAAGACGAGAAACATGCATATTGTTCTTGCAAGAAGTTTGAATTTGAAGGCATCCCTTGTTGCCACATTTTGTGTGTCTTGAAGAGATGTTCTATACTATTTTTGCCCGAGCGTTACATTTTGAAGCGATGGACGAAGGGTGTTACAAAAGATGCATTTGTAGATGTTGAATCGGGTGGATCTGTCGGTGTTAACCAAATGTGGTGACATATGGATAAAGGGTATCCATATTTATGTGTTGATATCTACTCTTCCGAGACTGGGCAATGGACCCAGTCAAAGGCATCATTGAAGCGCCGCCGCTTCTTTCACCTGTTGAACAGACCCTCTGTGTTATTGGATGGAGCTATCTACATGTGCTCCACATCTTCTTTTGAGGTTTCATGTCATAGAAGAATGCTTTGAGTTCATTGACTTACCCTGTGATAATTTAGACATGATAGCTAAACAAGCGAAGGCACCAAATGATGCAGTGAGTTGTTTGGGACTGCGTGAAGGGAGGCTCTATTATGCTTACCAAAATTGTCGTCATATGCAAGTGTGGATGTTTGATGAATGTGAACCTAGTAAATGGGTTTTGAAGCATGGGGTTGAACTTCAAGTCTTTGGAATAATCCTTGATCCCCCTTTTGGAGCAGGTGAACCTCGGCCGCCGCACGTGACTTTAGATATCCTAGAATTTCACCCAAGTTTGGATGCTGTTCTTATTAGGAAAGTAGATGGTTTCTACTGGTATTATACTGAGAGTAGAGAGTTGGAGAGACTCTTGTCCTGTTCTCCTTCCTTTACTAAGTGGTATTGTGTCTACCGAGTCCACCCGTTCTCAGAATGGTATGCATATCAGAAGCTTTGATGGCGAAAATGGTAACATATCACTCCTTTGTTACTTTACTCTCCTCCTTTATACTAAATTATCTGCATCATGTAGAAAACTCTCAATGTTCTTTTCAGTTTACTTTATTATATGTCTGGTTGTTGACTTGTTGTAGAACCTGTGATACCGAAATCTTAAACCAAACACGCACACAAAAGAAGAAAGTAACAGAGGAGCACCTCTAAATAAATAATTCAATCACATTATTAAAAATTCTTCAATTAACAATTATGGAGGATAAATGCTTCAGATTCAATTCAAAGAAACAGCCAAGATGCCCAAATCTAGTTGTAGAGAGTCGTCTCTCAAATTGGAGTGACGATAAACATTTGGGAGATAAAGAGGGAAGGGATAGATTGCAAGCTACAATCTTTCCTTGCAATTTGGTGAATCATTTACTTATCTCTTTAGAAACAATTAAAAGACAGATATCCTTGAATCTTTTTAAATTCTCTCCTTTTTTGTGAAATGAAAAGCGAGTGGGGGCAAAATTGTAAGGGACAAAAACGCCATATAATTCTTTCCAACCGCTTCCATATATTCAAAAGAATCTCGAAAGTTGAGGGGGAAATTGATCCCACTCAAACCCAACCCTCCGCCCCCCCCCGGTCTCTGAAATAGAATTCATGTAGCCGACCCCAACATAGTTGGAACAATCTCTCCTTACAATTTGGAGAATCATCAAAGATATCCTTGAATCTTTTTATATTCTCTCCTTTTTGTGAAATGAAAAGCAAGTGAGTGGGGCAAAACTGTAAGGGACAAAAAACGCCATAAAATTCTTTCCAACCTCTTCCATATATTCAATCTCAAAAGTTGAGCAGGGGAAATTGATCCCCCCCGAAACACACCCCCGCCGCCCCCCCCCCCCCCCCCCCCCGCGATCGGAATGGAGAAATTGAATTTATGTAGCCGACCCCTACATAGTTGGGACAAAGCTTTGATGATATTGATGATGGTTGTGTATTTTTTGTGTCTTTTTATTTGTAAAGTATTCTTTAATATTTAACCTACTAAATTATTGTATTCTCTCTTCAAACAGTTGATTCTTCATAAGTGAGCATTGTTTAAAATATCGGCTGATAACGGTACGTATCGGTCATGACCGATCCAATATTTAACAATATATCGGCATTGGTATTGGCACAGTGAAATATCGCCATCGTATCGGTAAATATAGTTTGATATTTTAAAATATCGGCGGAAAAATCTGTATTGGCTGATATATTCACCGTAGCAGTTCTTAAGTTTTGGAAAAAAAGAAAAGAAAAAACCAAACAAAAGAAGAAGAGAGAAGAAGAAAAGGGGGGAGGAAGACAGATCTACGTTCATTCCACTTGAAGTTCTGAACAAAACAAAAATGAAAAAAAAAGGGGGAAGGAGAGATCATGCTTGAAGTGTTAAAAAAGGAAAAAAGAGACAATTCGATGGGGACGTACCTGTGCAGGTGTTGCTCTGCTGGTTGCCGCTCCTTGCCTCTTCTTCTCTCCCCCACTTTTCGCTTCTCCGTTTTCCCCTTTTCTTTCTCTCTTTCCTTTTTTTTTGTTTCTTTTTTTTTCCCAACTTTCCCCTTTGGAAGTCAAGATACAGGCAACCAAATCGACAGATTTTTACTTATTGTTGCCATGTTGGGCAAACATCCCTTTTATGATTTTAACTTTTAAGTGACTAAAAAAAAGCTTTCAAGGGACTAGATCTCTTAAGGGCTCCACGATGAGGCCCACATTAAGTTCCGGCTTGTCAACTAAATGCCACACTATTACATATGGGTATTCGCAAATTTCAACCAAATTTGATTGGGCCCACATTTAGAATGACCAGATTTTAAAATATAGGCCCATTATGGAGTGTAAAATACTTTATAAATATTGAGCCTTTTTAATTAAATGTTCCCTGCTAATAGGCCCGCATAGGAACAAATGCCCGCTCTTGAATGGTCTCTTAGCAAATTTTATCTAGATTAGAATTGGGGCCACTGTGGTGTTAATCACTTGTAAAACATGTAAATATAATTAAAAAAAAAGTTCTAAGAGAATCTAGATTTTAAGTGATCTAAACTTAAATATGAGCTACACTGATAGATTTATAAATTGCAAGAATTGGCCCAAAAAATTAAATACTAAAACTTAGCATATTTAACGGTTTTAGATAAGACAACGATACGGGATGTTAGGGGGATCGATATTTTGATTTATGGTTATGACTAATGGAAAAAATTGTATTGTTTTCCAGCATTTTACAATATTATGGATTTTTTGGATATTGTTTTAAATTCTTTGAGGTAAAAAAAGAAATCACGCCGCGACGGCCACGACGAGCCGAAAACCGCGACCGATACGACGACGGTATTGGTTTTGGGGGTTGGCTGATACCGCGACTTTCAGCCATGTGAGTAATATTTGTCTTCACTGAGTCAGTATTGTCAAGTCCGACTAGTCAATACATCCCAAAAGGTTAAGCTGATAGGGAGCAGAAGACAAATCTACTTACCCCCCCCCCCCCCCCCCCACCACGACCACACCCCGCCCCGGAATAGTTAGCCGTTTGAATTCGCAACTCACACGTTCCTACCCACCCGATACGTGCCTGCCTAAGCAACTTGAAGGAACAATGCCTTCCCTGGGGTTCGAACTTGAGACCTAGTGTTGGCTGTAATACCATGCCAAGTCCAACTGGCTGATACATCCCAAAAGCTTAAGATGATAGGAAGGTGAAGACAAATCTAGTTAGCCGTTGAGGATCTTGTGAGTCTTGTGGCCATGCATGCCTTCACATATGGCCTTTTAAATTAATAAATATGGAAAAAGTAATCATCATCTGACATGAGCTTCTAGTTCGAAGCTGCTAACTTTGGATCTTCCAGGCCTCTCAGATCTGGACACAGTCATAGTCTAAGCATGAGAATCTAGCTGTTTTAGGACTCTCAGACGTGTCGTGTCATTGGACTCTTATTTCAAATATGTTGATTTCTGGCAATTGCTCAGGCTGACTTCAAGACCCATTGGGATCTTCCAATCCTCTCAGATCTGGATCCATCCAAGGCGTGAGACTATCCATTTAGGATTAATAAACATGTGGATATCCATTTTTGCACATATTTATATTTTTTTTATGACCGTTCTTTTGCACAAGTTATATAAACTGTCCCTTACTGCTGACCTTGTCTGCACTTCTATTGGGTCTTTTGGATTAAGCTTGTGTTTGCGGTAGAAGCTTGGGCTTTACATGAAAGAGGGAAGGTTTATATGCATATGTGAAACTAAGGACTCATTTGTGCGGAGAGAGGAATCCAGCCCCAGTGGAATTCTTGGAGCTGCATTTTCCATGGCACTTAAAAGCCATTGAAACAGAAATCTTTGTGCCTCTTTTATTGTGTTTGGTGCAGGACAGGAAAAATGCCTGAATTCCTCAAATTGACTGTGTGTTGCAGCAACAGATTCCTTGATTATTTCAATATGTTGGTGTTTGCTGCAACACTCTTGCTGCATTGGAAAATAATTTGATGCTTACAAAAGTGATAAAAACTGCTCATAGATGGTGTAGACTCCACTACAACTGTTCATAGATTGTGTGAAAATGATTTCATGTGTTTCTTTTTTTTTTTTTTTTCCTTTTTTATTGGGGAGGACTCGAATTCACATGCTTTTACCCTCAAGGAGGGTGTTTTCAAATAAGCTCACACACTTTTGACAATACGTCGCAAATCCTACATCAAATAAGCATGGCAAAAGAAGAAATTTTCCTTAACAAAAACAAAAATGCAATTATAGTGTGGAACAATTGAAGATCTTCATTCAACTACTTCCCAGTACCATTTGATCATAATTCATAATCAAATGGTGTAAACATTTCACCATGGAAGCTATCATACATGACTATTTCTAGTAACCATGTACAAGATTAAAAATTAGTTAAAGAAAGCAATTCTCATCAAGTTAGTAATATTACATGAATGATATCAAATCAGCCCCAGTAATGACACTATAAACCTTGTCGATTACAACAAAACAAGGCAAGATATCCCTAAGATTAAAGTCAGCTCATCTAAACTCATGTAGGTCCCCCCAATCCAGCAATAAAATAGGACTTCTGTGCGTAGTCATTTCTAATAATATTTTAGTCTTTGTAATTTATAATTGAGTTGCATTGGGTGAAGGATCCATTGAGTGGCTGTCTGCTTTTGCTTTTATAGAGTCTCTGTAGTCTTCGAATTTCGTGATGGTTCTTTGTGGTTGTGAACCTTGAGGACCTAGTTCTTCAACCAACTTTATTGGAATATGATCCCTACCATGTTTCCACTAGAATCTTGAAGACCGAATCAGTCATGATTAGATGTGAAATAGTTTGCAAGGCCTTCCAATATCAGTAGAATGTTCAATGCTTGCCCATGGTGAGAAACATTGTCATGATAAGATTGAATTTGAATAAAAAAAGAGACATGACAACCACAAGAAGTAGAACACATACACTACCTCAAATCTGTACGACTCATCATCAAGATGTTGCAAGCATCTTCTAACACTTCTGCAATGCAGCATCTTAACACTTATATATATGAGGTCTACATGACGCCCAGGCGTTTTTACAACAAAAAACGCCCCTCCTTTTGACGAATGAGAGAAGAATTATTAATGCCAAATTGTTCTGAGGTGGAATTCTCATCTTAAAAGGAATGCATACCTTTTCCTAGTTTTAAGTAAAAGAGGTTTAATGCTTATCATCTCAAAACATGCAATAATGGTGGCTAACAAACGATTTAAAAATCTTCCTAGGTTTTCTCTTCATTTAATTCACGATTGATTGAATATCCTGACCCTTTTCTCCTTCACTTGGTTCCATTAATTTTTTATCAGGCCCAATAATGTTTCTTATGGGAATTTTATAGAATGCCCTCCTCCAAAAGGGTGTTTTGCACAAAAAAAGCCTCTTCTTTCCTGCTTTTTAGGGAGAAAATTCAAAGCATTTAAATCCCTATTTTCTCTCCTTAAAAGCAATTAATGATTTCCTACTTTTTTCAAAGATCCCTGTTGGTGGTGAGCTGTATCTTCCTGTAAGAAATTATTTGTGGGGAACTGTTTCTTCTAGCATGGCTTTGTTTTGTTTGGCATTACAAAGAGGCGAAAACGCCCATATTTTGATGGGGCGTTTTAGAGAATTTCCCTATATATATACATACTAGAAAACTAGATTAAGAAGTGTAACTTATCTGAGGATTTGGCTCAAGATCGGAATGGAGATACAGAATTCGTGTAGGCGAACCCAACATAGTTGGGACAAGGCTTTGATGATAAGAAATATTAATGATATGCTATAAAACTGATATAAGCTAAATACAGAGATGTCATTGAAGTATTTACTCTTCTTTGAAATACCATATGAAATGCAAATCTAAAATTAGTAAACCAACATGAAAGTGCATTACTAATCTAAACAAGAGATATCCATTAAAGAGAAGAAAATGGAATTTCAAATTTCAACTTCAACAATTGCGTGAGGACGGCTCATTCGGTGCCCAACTGTCAGAAGGAATTTGAGGGATCATGAGGAGACGCAATTTATGTCTCTCCTAGATCTTTTGAGGGATATTCAAATTCCTGGCGAAGGGGAAGATGCTTGGGTTTGGAAAGCTTCGAAAAGTGGGCCATTCTCCGTCTCTTCCTTTTATTCAGCTCTATCTGCGAGGGCTGGGATTAGAACTTAGCAAGCATATGAAAGTTTTAGGCTCCTCCCAGGGTGGCTTTTGGTTGGATTGCCTTCCGAAGGAGAATTCTAACTTTAGATAATCTTAGAAAAAGCGGGAAATGTGCTTGGAGGACGAGGAAAATGTAGATCGGCTTCTATTAAGATGCAGGTGTGCTGTGAACATATGGAATTCTGTTATTAGCTGGTTGGGGGTGTAAATGGGCTCTGCTGGAGCTTTTTCAGAACCTTTTTGAGGCAGGGAAATTTCCTATAGGGTTTCCGAAAGGGAAGGAGATGTGGAAGCTTTCCTTTCTTTCAGTCATTAGGAACATCTGGATGGAGAGGAATGCTAGATGTTTCGAAGGAACAACTGATGTAGAGATTCTATGTGGCAAGATTAAATTTTCAGTTGGACAATGGGTGAAGATGAATCCTATATTTTGACACTACCCTGTCGATCAAAGTATGTTTAATTGGAAGAAAATAGCCTTCTCGTAATCAGGGTGTCGTCAGTTTTACTTTTCGGTCCTTTCTCTTTACCTTCTGGCAGCCTGTTTTGATGGTGGTTTTAGGCTTCTGTTTCCCTGTTTTGGTTCATGTCTGCTTGCTTCTTCTGGTCAGTATAAATCTTTTGTTCTGATTTGTTTTTAATGAAAGTTATCATTCAAAAAAATAAAAAAATTCAACTTCAACAAACCAGATAGAGAATTGACAATTAGCTAAACATTATCACAATACTTGAACTTCTTTCTATAAGATGAAAATTATAAAAATAATGAATATTACAAAACAGAGCAAATACAATTTCTTACCAAGAGTAAACAAATTTCTCAGTCATAATCATAAGGCCTTGCAAAGTGACAACGTCTTCAATAAGAGAAATATTTAGCCACTTCAACAAACTTCATTTTAGTAAATACTAAGAGTCTATTCTGCCCTAAAAAGACAACAAAATGCTACTCATACATTCTGTTATTGAATCAGAATGAATGAGACAAAATATTCTGGGTACTCTAATTTCAAGACCCATGTGAAAGAGAAAATACATGGAACAAAGAGAGAGAAAATACAATACCGTTTAAATGAGACCATGTGAAATTCAAACCCATGTGAATTAACACCATAAAAACATAAATGAAGAAAAATTATAGAAATTGGGAGATATAATACCTTCCTCATATCCCTATTCTGACAAGGGGGAATGCAATCTGTAACTGCTGCTCAATAACAACACAGATAGAGAGAGAGGGGTTGCCCAGAGATGGAGAGAGAGACGAAGGAGAGAGAGAGAGTGAAGTGGGAGAGACAAATTAGAGAGAGGGAGAGGGAGAGAAACAGAGGGAGGAGGATAGTGTCCGCCAGAGAGAGAGCGAGATGATGATGATGATGATGAAAATGATGGCTGGAGCATCTTCTTTGTCGGTACAATAATACCATGGGAACTCCAGAGAAGCGGGGACAAGGGTTACTGGATTTTCCGCTCAATTCATCCTGATTTTGCGATGAAAAATGGATTATAAAGGGTGGTCAAGTTTTCCGATGGAACGGAAGTCCGACCCTCCCTTGTTGGAAAGCAAAAATCTCTCTAGCGAGGAAAAAGGGGCATTTTAGATTCAATTTTCCGCTGAACTTTTTCGCACCAGACGCCCAAAAAATTGTTTTATGCAGAAATTGGCTCCACAAACATGCCCTAAATGTTCATGGGGCAGTTGCTAAATTTTTTTGTTACATTGCTGGATTTCTGGTTATGTTTTAACATGTGGACTGAGGTACATTAATGGTAGCGGCTGGGAGTTTTTTTCTTAGAGAGAGAGAGAGAGAGAGATCAACTATTGTATCAATTTGGTAATACTACATCCCTCACTGGGAGTGATGGGAGGTTTTTTGGGCTCGCTAAGATGTGGTTTTAGGCCTGATTCTTACATTGGCGGAGATCAGAACCTTGCTTGCATCATTGTGAAGCTTGCTCTTTGATTTTCGCTTGAGGTGATTTTGTGTGTTATGATGGAGATGTTGCAATTTATCCTGCTTTGTACATTCTTCCTTAAAAAAGTGGTTGCCACCAACTATTTTGAATAAGTCATCCTATGCCGGTACATGTGCAATCTACCATGATGACACCTTTTCGTCCATTGCTAAAAAAGTATAAAATATTATTAGTTTTCTTGTCATTGAACCTGCCTACATGTTGGATCACGATGTTTAGATTCGATTTTCCACAGAACTTTTTCGCACCAGACGCCAAAAAAATTGTTTTATGCAGAAATTGGCTGCACAAACATGCCCTAAATGTTCATGAGGCAGTTGCTGAAATTTTTTGTTACATTTCTGGATTTTTGGTTAATGTTTAACATGTGGACTAAGGTACATTAATGGGAGTGCCTGGGAGTTTTTTTCCTAGAGAGAGAGAGAGAGAGAGAGATCTTAGCTTGTATCAATTTGGTATTACTAATTTACTACATCCCTAACTGGGCAGTGATGGGTGGTTTTTTGGGCTCGGTAAGATGTGGTTTTAGGCCTGATTCTTACATTGGCGGAGATCAGAACCTTGCTTGCATCATTGTGAAGCTTGCTCTTTGATTTTCGCTTGAGGTGATTTTGTGTGTTTTGATAGAGATGTTGCAATTTATCTTGCTTTGTACATTCTTCCTTAAAAAAGTGGTTGCTACCAACTATTTTGAATAAGTCATCCTATGCCGGTACACATGTAATCTACCACGATGACTGCCGCAACCCCATACCGGGTTAGTGCGAATGACACTCCTAATCCGGGATCGGAGCATGGTGATGTACATTTTTTTCCTTTTTTTTTTTTTTTTTTTTTGTGCCCACGTGGAACAAGACGGAACACAACGCCCGCGTACGTGATTTCCCACATGTTTGCGCTATGAGGATGTCACACTCACAAGCAAACCATAATCGAAGTGCAGAAGCATATAGCAAATCTAATCCATAAATCATCCCATAATAATAAGACTGCTAAGCACAATTAAATAACATGTCAGAGAGAGAGAGAGGAGCGATGGGAGAGGAACGTGCCGGTGCTGGCGACGAGTGATGGGAGAGGAACGTGCCGCAGGTTCATCGGCGGCGCGATGGGAGGGAGAAGGAAGAGAGGAGGGCATTGCTGCCAATTTGGGAGAATTTTTTTTTTTTGGGTTTCATTTTCGTTTTCCTTCGGTCAGTATATACAGCGTATGACGAGCGTTGGAGGAGACTCAAAATCCAACGGCTTGGATGAGTCCATAGAGCATATGTATGTAATAAATAAAATATATAATATATTTGTAACTGAGAATACACCATATTTATGCAGCATAACATATGGGCATCACAATCCTTGGATATACTAAAGATTGGCAGGAGAAGAAGGCACCAAGGTGGTAGACCACCAAAGCATGGAATTTTCAATTTGAAGGCAAGGGTGGAAGGCGGTGGGCCACCACATTTATGTTTCTTATATAATTCTAGTGGTGGAAAATAGGAAAGGCCAGAGTAGGGTAAAACACTAACTCATGGGAAATACAAAGTCGTAACATTTTATCCAAGGGCCTGTTTGTTTGTGTAGAATACATAGGAATTTATGGTTAAATGAGCTCCAACGAAGGATTATTAAAGAGATGAAAGGTGAAGGATATGAAGTGGAGTTCAGGATGAGATCTTGACTTTCCTAGAATTTGAATTACAGGCAAGATGGCTGGATATTCATTTCCCACCTCCCTTGATTCAGTTTCCGTTTAAGGGGAGGTCATTTGATGGTCAATTTTTTATGTTTACCTTTGATTCTTCATTATTTTCCACTTAAGCCTTAGAATTCCTAGGAATTCAATTAGAAGAAATAAGCATACCCTAAGATGACCTTCATGCCTTCTCAAGCTTACACATGTGCAAGATCCAATCCACTCAGCGGTGAGATTAAAATTATTTCCCTTTTAGTAGATCAATCACGGAACAAGTGGATCAAATGGACCCAAAGAATGAACAATAGAAAAAGATCAGACCAAATTATCCACATGTAAAATACAACACTAATTTTTAGCTGACCTGATGAGTTATCTGGCCTGAGCTTCAGGCCTGGGAATGTACCAGGTGGGCCTCCAATAAGCGTCTTAAAGCTGGCCCATATGGGGTTACATGTACATGTAAGCACAGGGGCATTTAGGCTTACCAAACATTGTAACAGATGGTAACAGACTTCTGTTATATTCCATTTCTTGGAGCATCGGTTCCTAATCTGAATTAAGGTCCATGATTTATGGTGCAAACCGTAATCAAGAAAAAAGGGGCTGAGTTGTAATGACTCATCAATCAGTTTATACCCTATCTATCTGTAGTTCACAGAGCATGGCGGACAAGAAGAAGAAAAAAAGGGGTGGGGGGGGGGGGGGGGGGTGTTTGCATTTGGCAGTCTTCCAGGAGCATGTCTAGAGAGATAATGTGGCATTTGGCAGTCTTCCAGGAGCATGTCTAGAGAGACAATGTAGGATTAACTCTTTTCTCTGATAACGAGGATCTTTTCAAAATGGATATAGCTCTAGGTACCAAACAAGTCAAACTTGAATGACCCAGATCATTAACACTATAATGACATACTAATATAGTATAACAAATATTATAATGCAAATTGAATTAGTATCAAATAATTTAACAATTGCGCATCACATGCGTCCAAATACTTGACAATCTATTAAATGTTATTACATGATAACTGCAGGAATGTGACACACTTTTTTTATATGAAAATGTAAATTCAAGTTTTGCATATACTGACGTGTAGAAACATATGTATGACATGGCAAATGAAAGCACATATACATATGTATGTAGGTCACAACATATGACACAATCCACAGTTGGAATAGTGAGAAGATACTATATGTATTAGAGTACCATATGGAATCAAAAGGAACTAACATGATGAGAGAGAGAGAGAGAGAACTTACATAAACTCAGCTGAAACACCATCTCTGTTTACATTATTGGGAAGTGGCCTAACAACCTGTTATGGCCCTTGCATTATCTCCCTCCTCAGTTATTTTGGATTTGAATCTTCTGAAACATTCTCCACAGTCCATCTCTGAGTTGAGTGTTTACCTCTCACTACCAGGCTGTGAACAAATAACAGAAGTTATCAGATAAGTTGAAAAAAAAAATGGTAAAAGATTACATATTGTTAAAAAGAGCTTGTTTTATATGCAGATTGTCCAGAACATTTTTTACTCAATAAAACAAGAAAGGATAGTACATAAACAACAATCATCAAATAGTGGACATACTTGTGATTAAATACCAATGCACGAAGTTCATGGATTAAAGAAAAAAAACAAAGATCCAATCCCCACGACATGATCCAATAATGTACACAGATAAAGGAATTAAAGCAACAGAAAAGAAGGAAAATATCAAAACTGTATTAGATAACAATCTGTGACTGCATAAGAAATTAATAGGAATGGCATTGAAGGGTTCTTTTAATTTTTCTACATTGGAATGAGATTTCATTCAAACTGGTAGCTTGAGTTGACATTTAAAATGGAGAAGAATACTTATAAACTGTTTTGAGGGAATCGAGTTGTCTAAATTCTAGTCATTTGGTAAAGTAAGATGGTTGCTAAAAATCTGGTTGATTAATTGAATGGACAAAAGAGGAAAACAATTAAATAAAAATTAAAATAATTCAAACTCAAGTAGAAAAGAAGGCAAATTTCTATTGATAGGTATTGTAATTGAAGAAATATGTAGACATCAAAAGAGGTCATAGAAAAGATCAATAAATCTATGTGAAACTATGGAAAATTTCTGAATGGATTATCACCATAAAGGAAGATTTTCCATTCCACTCCATATATCTCAATTTAGCTGAAAGGAAACTGTTAGATTCATCATTCATGCACATTACACTACTTGTTGCTCTCTTTTGTTTTCAATGATAGACCAAGTTAGAAAATAATAATAATAATAAAAGCAGTTCAACCTTTAACATTCTGTGGAGTGTTGGACTGTCGTATTCCAAAAGAAACCTGTCGATGTTTTTAACTTGCAAGCTGAGTTACAAAGACGAAAATCGAAATTGCAACAGATATAGTGCGAAAGAAGCAACTGGCAAAACAACATAGATAATATGCATAAACCATTATGACACTACCACATACATGATACACATACTTTAGGACCTGTTTGGGTAGGCAAGTAATGGAATAAAGTGAAGTTAGATGAGCCCCAACGGTATAAAATTTCAAGTCAATGGTGTTTGGATCAGCCTGGCCCGACAGATGAAGTAGTGTTGTCAGCCCACGTGGATCCCATTTCACTTCAACCCTAAACACTTCGGTTCCCATGAGTAAAATCGATTCTACTCCTCTCCTCTCCTCTCGCTAGAAGTCGATTCTACTCTTGCAACAATTGGATGAAGAAAAACGCTCCACATCTCAAGTAATCTCCCTCTCTTCCTCCCTCTCCCTCCCTCTCCCTCCCTCTCTCTCTTGATACTGGGTTACGATTTCTGGTTTCTCTCTTGATACTGGGTTACGATTTCTGGTTTCTAGACATGGTTTCAAGGATTGGGTTAGGGCTTACGATTTTGTTGCATGGTTCCTTTCCACTGAAAGTTTGGATAATGGTTTTTCAAAATCTGGTTTTGGCAAATGTCTGATTCTGGGAACATTGAATCATCCGGGCTACTAGATTTCTGATTTGGGGTTTTGGGTTTTTGATTTTATGAACTTTCTTGTTTGTGGATTTTTATTTGGGGTTGCTTAGATTCTTAGTTATATGTGACGCCCCCACCTCTATCTCCCACCTCCGCTGATTCAACGCCCCAACACCCCCCCCAACCCCCAAATGCTCATGTGTCATTTTTATATGAAGGATTTATCCTGATGCTAAATTGGAAATTACATTATCATTTGCATGGTATGATTAACAAGTGTTCATGTCTTCTCTGTTTTGAAAATCTTCTCAAAAATTTCTAGTGTTTCTCACAACGTTAGTGGTAGTTTCTCCTATTTTGATGACCAGTTTAACCATCTACAATAAATAACTTCTTATAAGTTTAACCTGTTGCATGACATTTATCATTCTTTTGGGTAGCATTATCTTTATGTGCTATTGTAGTCCTTTTAAGTAGTCGAGAGACCTGATGGTTCTCAAATTATTTGGAAAGCATTTGGCCTTTATGCCAAATAGGCCAAATGCAATGATGATTGAGTTTTAATTCAGGCTTGGATTTGGATCTTAGCCCAGTCAGTCCATTGTATGAAAATAAATCTGGGAGCAGACCCTTTTTTCAGAACAGATACATTATTCATTAGAGCATCTTTCTGCCACACATCAAGGAAAGTCTTAAAAGGGAATTTCTATGCACCGAAAGTGTGATGCCTATGCATTGATGATTTGGGTTTGAGAGTAGTGGAACCCAAAAGTCAAATTGGGTGGTTAGCCCAAATGTTGTAAAAAATAAAAAAAATAAAAGTCTGTTTCTCATGGTTCTGTACCACATTATGATCATTATTTTTTGTTTTGTGAAGCCCAGCCAAGTCATTTGCTAGCCAGCTTTCTTTGTTTACACCTTCTTATGGAAAGCTAATTCATGTCTTGACAAAAGACATCCATGTTTCCTTTGATTGGTTCCTGTCAATTCCCTTCATGCTGGTTTTTATTAGTAATTAGACACATTGGATCATATGGTGCTTTTGTTGTGAGATTTTTAGTTTTCACTTCAGATACACTTCAGACATTTGCTTCTTCAATTTTCTTGCAAGAAGTTGTTCTGGCTTAGAGTCTGTTTGTGTATGAGGTGAAAGTTAAAAATCATCCTTAATTCAACTTTGTACTGCAAACAGTTTCCTAAACTTATTTTTTTTTCCTTTCCATTGTTTTCTCTTCGTCCAAATGATCTCACAGTCTCACAGAAGGATAATTTTTCCCCCTCTTTTCCTGCTTGGCTGCCACATTGGCTGCCAGGATAACTTGATTCATGGTGCGAATAGAAAAAACAGACAATAACTTTAGTTGAATACATCAAATTATATGAGTCAGTACAGTACTGACAATAAGCCTGTCATCAAAGTAGATCTCATTTTATAACTGAAACACACATTTTAGATGTGGACCTCACATCTACATGCTCCTACTTTGACTATACCCACTCTCATAACTTGCGCACAATTTGTTTTGAAAATACTTGAACTATAAGATTTCCCATATCCATCCACTTAACCTAGTTCGCACAAGGGTTTTTCAACTAGAAGTCAGGCCTCTTGATAGATTGGGATTCACTATAGGATTATGAAGACAATATACAGGGCCTTGCTACTATTTACTTGTAAAAACCATATCTCTTATTTTCTGCTGTTTCTAAGTACCATTACAATTACAGTTGATAAGATGGTTTCTATTTACTTTTCTCCTCTTATTTACTTTTCCATTCAGTCTCTTCATTAGCTTATTTGTAATTTCTTCTTGATTGATTTCTCTTTTTAGGTATGATTGTGTTGAGATATGACTGAATGCTTACTAGGGCTGTTGGTGTATTATTTTCGATCTAAATATTGTACATTGACAGCTTGTTTAATCTTGATGAAGAAATGTTTTCTTCGATCCTGCTATGGAGCCTTCTCCTTTGGTTCATGTGTTTGTTATTTGTGGACTTGTTACCCCTTTTGCTGCTGTGTCTATTAGGAAGTCATTGGTGTACAATATTCTTTCCTCCCTTTTCCATGGCTATAGTTTTGAATCATAGTTATCCTTTTATGCAGCTCCACAAAAAGGGCAGATGCTGTTGAGTATTTGGTAACAGCAATAGAGGTAAATGATCAGTTTTCTTTTTCAGTATAGGGTTTGCCCTTATGAGATCTCTTTCCCCTGTTTTCCTTCTAATTATTATTTTCTGAAAACTACATTGCAGACTTGAACTAAGGAAGACCTTGAAAAGTTCAACAAAAGGATTTATTTAACATCACATTTATACCATGAGATTAGGTTGATTTTATTTCTTAGTTATTGTGCTGGTATATTGGTTTGTTATTGGGGTGCTTGACATACGGTGGTGGGAAGGGACTTATATTGAGTTTTGTGTCTCTATTTCCGTTATGTTTGTGTTTTTTTCCGAGTGTGTTAAAACTTTTAATTTTCATAAGCTGTTGGACTAGACTTTTGTTTCATCGGTTTCTCATGTTCTTGATTCTGTTGGTGGTTGCTTCATTTTATTAAATTGGTGGTGAGTTTCAGATTTCTTGTTCATGATTTTGTAAATATGCGAAAGATATTGTTTTTTTTGTTCTCTTTGACTTGAAGTTGGATATTGGAAAATGAGATTTGGGCTTTGGTTTGTTTGAGATTTGAGGAGAGCATTATTTTTACAGCTAAGATTCAACTAAAATTCATCCCCCTACAGACAAATTTTTTTTACAGAGCTCAGTTTTTTAATTAGGTGGGCCACTCTACAGATAAAGTTTTAAATAGATGGGGCCCATTATGAACACGATCGGAGGATCTAAACTCGATGAATATTTGGATCCAATTCTCATGCACTTCCTAAAATAGAATTATTGCCATTTTTTCACTTGCTCGTGTTGTCCCATTTTCACTTTGCTCATAAGTATCCAAACACATACAAAATATTTTAGATTTCACTTTACACAAAGCAACCAACCAGAGTGAAGTGAAGTACTCCAATTAACTTCCACCCACTTCACTTCTCATGTGAAATTTACTCCACTTCACTCCACTCCTTAGTTATCCAAACAGGCCCTTTTAGGATCTTTGTCAGCAATTATAATACACGTAAAAAGAAACTAAAGATCAATATGAAAATGCAAATATATATATATATATATCTAAAATTAGCAAAAAAAATCAATAGGGATGCATAAAACCACTATAGCATTAAAACATTCAGGTGGTATGTATAATGATCTTCGTCATCAATTAACATTTAGATGCACATGAAGAAATTAAACTCAAGATTAAGACGCACTAAAATAAACTAAAATCACATAAATAAATTATAGGGAAAACTTACAGAAGAGGGAATTTAGGATTTTACAGAGGAAAACACCTAAAGCGCACATATTCAAAATCATTACTGAAAAACATCTAAGGCCTTAAGCAAAAAATAAATAAATAAATAAATAACGCATGATTCTTCTACCTTAAAATAATGAGCAAGATACGGTACCTCTGCTTTGACAGCTGCTCGATCCTATGGAATTTCAGATCCTAACCAAAACGAAATGAAGACCATCAATAGAAAAACATGAGAGAGAGAGAGAGAGAGAGAGAGAGAGAGAGAGAGAGAGAGAAATTTACTGTAATTTGTAATATCAAACTGCCATCCGTTACGTAAGAAATGTAATAGTGAGATGTATTTCTAAAAAAAGATAGTGATTGTATATGGGTCCATCTGGACCTGGCAATGCTGCTCCTTTTAATTAATCATCATGGCATCTATGTTCTTGGTATTGCATCAATAAAAATAATATGTATTTTGATAAGATCTTCATGTGGGGCATCTATCTTAGCTAAATGTTGTGTTTCCTTTCACTATGACATAAAATGACTATTTGAATGTAACTTATATATGTTTATATTTTTTGCAGAACTTGGATGCAATATTTAACAACTGCTGATGAAACGTGTGATTGTGGTGATGGATTTGCTAGTTTATTTTCAGTACTGTGATTCTTCTTTACAAGCTTAAATCATTACTGTTTGTTCTAACTTGTGATGGGAAGTTGTATGCAACCACTCTATGCATGGTTGCTCCAAACAGCATGAAACCATATGTTACCTAGTGTGGTTATGATCAATAGATGCTGCTCCTTGTTCTTCTCAGGTTGAATTTTTTCGGTGTCACAATTGTCGTAAGGTAATAAATAACCTATTCTGAATTAAAGCTTGATGTCAATCTTATAAGAGATTTTAGCTTTGGTTTACCCTCATCTAAAAGCATATAACATCAGCTGCAGTTACCTATTGCAAGCTTTGCGAATAAATAATTGTCGTGTCTTAGATAATCAATTAGCATGGGGTAACTAATGTTGAAGAAAACATTCATTTAGGCATGTTTGTTTGCTTGTATCCACTTTTAGGAATACCTTTAGGCGTGTTTGAAAAATGTTATTTAGCAGTTAAGAAACCTCTTAAGAATTTCTGCGATTTTGGGAGGTTTTAGAAATAAATATGGAATAAGCAGGGGACGAAGCTTTTGATTGTATGGGGTTTGGGGTTGCATTCATTTTTCAAAACACCTTTTTTCCTCTATGAATTTTTTTTTAATTTAATGAGACATACTATCATGAAAAGTGTATGATTTGAATTTATTTTTAGTTTTCTTTATTTAAAGATAATAAAATAAATATGGTAACTTGTTCATTTTCCCCCTAGTAAGTTGTAACGTTGGTGTCTCGAACATATTTAACTATTCACACATACTAGATGATGTTTCTCACCTGATTGTTTTATACTCTTTATTTGTCATCATATTTATACCACTCTGGATGAGTTATGAGTACTTTTTACCCTTTTATAAATTCTAATTATTTCTCATTTTTAAAAGAAAAATTAGAAAGTTTGTAGTAAAATTTTATTCATCCTCTGAACAACTTGCAAAAAGATTTCCATTTTTGAAACTATGTTCAAAATCATATTTTACATTTGAAAGCATTGAAGCATCATTGGGAGAAAAAACATATTAGAAAAGTGTCATGATACTTTTCATGATACCAGACCTACCAGTGATATGTGTGACAGTGGTTCCAACTTTCTAGAAATGGTTGATCTGACTTTTTTGCATAGATTCATTGGTTATGGACTTGAATATTGTGAGGCCCAGTTGTTAAATGGTCTGGCCATAGACCATCTTTGATCCCTTGTGGAGACTCTAAAATTCATCAATTCCAAGCTAAGATGGACGGTTGGCATTAGGGATAGAATTTCTATTTGGAATAGCAATTAGATCTTGTGAAAAGGAGCTAAGAAAATCACAATGTCTCAAATCTCCACAAGGGACCTAGTGTGTAAGGAACTCATAAACCCAACCCGAAGAAGGGATAAGAGAGCTTTAAAAGCTTTTTAGGAATGATAAGGATAATTAAGATATTCTTAAAACTCACATTCCTTATCAAACTCTTGGGGACGAGGGTTTGGATGCATATTAAAAGGGGACATGTTTCTACCAAATCAACATATAAAATTATCATTTAAGACAATTTGGTGTAATTTTAATTTCAATTGAAGATCATTATGAAATGTCCTAGGAAGGCTATTCTAGTATGATATTTTCTTAATACTAAATCTTCTAACTTTAATATTTTATGTCTATGTGAGAAAGGGGCTCCAACATGGCTGGGATAAGGCTATGATGATGATGATATGAAAAAGGGGCTGGGATGGTTGAGCATGCCCTATTTCATTACGATTTTGGATGAGTTATATGGTTTGCTTTGAGTTTTTGTCCCCTAGACTATAATCTTTTCATTTTAAACAATATTACAAGCTGTGATTTAGATGGATGGGTTGCCAACCTTTTCACTGCTCTTTTGTAGATCACAATTCTGAAAGCATGGTTTGTGACCTCATAGTGGGCTATGAGGATTGGGATTAGGGATGTAAACGGGTCAATTTCAGTTCGGGTTCACCACCGTTAATGAGAAGATAGAACTAGAACCGGGCCTAGTTCGGAAACGGTTCCATATATGGGATGGGTCTAAGTCCGGATCTAGATAGAGAATGATATAGGAAAAAAAAAACCTACTTTTTAGGAGGGATTTTTGAAAACTGAGCCAATATGTTGGTCCCGAGTCAACAGGTCGAAACCGGAACCGGAATCGGACTTGGACCCAGACCCGTTTTCTTATCAGGCCTAAATAAGGAACGAAACCCAGTTTTTAATGGATTGGAACTGCCGGATAATTGGAGAATTAGGGACCCATTTACATCTCTAATTGAGATATATTTTCAATTTAGGTCTAAAAAAATAAATCCCACGAAAGTGATTAATATGGTAAAACGTCTAATGATCTCTCTAAGTCCTCTCTTTGATGAGGCTATATCCAAGGACCAGCTCACCTCTAAAAACAACACCACTAGGTTACAAGCCTTTTTATGCTTTCTCCCCATTTAAGGAGATAATAAAGCAAACCCCGAGGGGTAGCTCAGTTGGCCTAGGACTACGGTTTGCACCCGGAGGTTGTGGGTTCGAAACTGATCTACCACACTGGGGCCACAGGGGAATTTTACCCGGCTTTCTCTCCTGGGCCCGTAGGGATTATTCTGGTCCAAAGGGCTGGGAACCCTACGTTATCAAAAAAAAAAAAAGGAGATAATAAAGCAGTGGTTGATGGATATAATAGTTGCCATGTTTGAAGCAAGGAACATTATAAATATCTTGTGTTCCTCATTATGAAAATCATAGTATAATTCATTGTGGTGAAGGTCCAAATGGTTCTCAAATTTGGGCCAGTTACTTTATTATTAAAAAAACCGTGTCATATATATAATGAACAAGACATTCACACATCTATGTATTTATATAATAATTATAAAATATATTTTATATATTTATTTGCAAAGAACAGGACCAGCTATTGTCTTGCACTAGCACATTAGCTTTGTGAAAGTAGGCCCTGCCCTGTCTGAGTTCTATGATAAGAAAAGAAGCTCTCATTTTCACGATGTTGATGGGCCGAGCCACAACCAACCCTCTTGCTAGAAGGCTGGATCAACCTTAGATACACTATAGTGATGGCAATAACACAGGACAGACCAAAAACTTTCTTTCATAATCCATCAAGAAGGCCTATCGAAAGAGGCTATTCTTTCATATTTGGAGCAACCACTTACGGATGGTTAGATACAAGTTAGAAGTTAGAACCAACAATAGTGATTTAAGTTTGAATAGAAGAGATCTCACTATAGAATATTGTTGGGTTTATGTCTTGTATTCCGGTTTGATCACAATGGTCTATTGGGTTAACTAATTACCGGTTTCAGGACCAAGGGTATTTTGGTACTTATACTAGGGCTTTCTTGTGGATCGAGAAAGCAAAGATTATATATTCAATATAATTTGTAATCCTAAGCTTTGAAGAGAGTTAAGATATGTTTCTATGCCCTCTTACCATTGACGTAGGCGGTTTTGCTGAATTACGTAAAACCCTCTCATCCCTCTTGTGTGGCATGGTTATTCGATCGCAGATTTCGCGCTTCTGCACGTACGTGCACAACATATGAAAAGGCAATTCCTTTATTAGGTCCACTTGTTTCACTTGCAAGAATTTACATCCAAAATTATGCAAAAAGAGATTAGAATCAGTTACATTCAGCCAACCATTAATGTGTGTTAATGTCACGGTGAAAGGAAGAACATCATTGAACCCCGAGGGGTAGCTCAGTTGGCCTAGGACTACGCTTTGCACCCGAAGGTTGTGGGTTCGAAACTGCTCTACCACACTTGGGCCACAGGGGAATTTTATCCGGCTTTCTCTCTTGAGCCCGTAGGGATTATTCTGGCCCAAAGGACTGAAACCCTACGTTATAAAAAAAAAAAAAAAAAAAAAAAAAAAAAAAAAAAAAAAAAAAAAAAAGGAATAACATCATTTAGCTAAAACAGATACCCCATCTCAATACCTGATCCAAATACCTATTATTGATGTAATCCGAAATTTTCACCTACGGTTCCCGCAAAACGACAGTGCGTCATTTTCAATCCAGACAGTCAACAAAAGCCATCTTTGGTTTCTGAGTATGGTTATGATTAGTTTTTTTTTTTAGCTTTGAGTTGACATCTTCTGTTTTACTTTATAAATAACCACTAGCATTATAATCCGTGCTCAGCACAGATAGCAACTTAAATATTCATGCATGAAAAAAATATCTATAAATTTTAGAAAGAAAGCAAAAGAAGAAAAGATTATAAGAGTACCGATTTATGTATTATAAGAGCTAATTACATATAAGTAAAAGAGGAGAAGTGGAGGAGAAAGGAAATTGTAGAGTTTGGGTAGAAAGAGAGTTGCAGAAATGAAAAAGTGAAAGTTTGAGAAGTGGATAGTAGAGGTGGTTTTTGGTAAAAAGATATAGTTAGTTTACATGACATAAGTGGAGATAAAACTGAAAAGATTTAAAAAAAAGAATAACTAATTGTCAAAATCATAACTACCGATCAAAATTAAAGCAAAAAACCTCTTAACTTAATATAGTATAATTAGCTATTCTCAATAAGATAGATCAAATAATGGCAAGATGTAGCCCAAATACCTTCAACTAGGTATCAAAGCTTAAGTTTAGGTTTAGGTTTTCTTTTGCTTCCCTGTTTCTATTTTTCCTTCAAAAGCATCACCATTCAAAGGCCTATATCGATATGGCCTCCTTACAACCTATCCAAAACTGTGGGAAGCTAGTGGGGACCTAAGATTCTCGTTTGGGTTGGGTGGGTAATTTTTTCAACATAAGTTAAAGACATGATTTTCAACATTTTGTTTTCCTTTTTGTAAGGGATCTTATTAGTAACACACAATCCGTAAAAAAGCTTATGTACTAAACACCTAAATACCAATTCGTCAAGAAATTAGCACATCAATTAACAACCATACTACAATAATAATAAAGAAACTTTAGAAAACTCTAAAAATGTAATAATCATTATCGTATGAGAATTAGTGGCAAAAGGGAAGCATTACTGCATACATATGGCTAGTGGCGAATTCGGGATTTTCATTTGGGTGGAGTTGTAACGGGTCCTATTACTAATACCCAATTCGTAAATAAAGAATCCTATTGCTAACACCCAATTTGTAAATAAGCTTCTAAACTAAACACCCAAATACTAATTACTCAAGAAATTAGTACATCAATCAGCAACCATATTACAAATAAAGAAACCTTTGAAAACTCCAAAAATGTAATAATCATTATCATGCATACATTACCACATACATGTGGCCCTTGGTGGTTATGAATTATAATGATGAATGACGACAATGATTGGTCTATGTTTTGGTCTTTCAAAAACATTTCTTTGGTACGAGGAACATGGCCTATTGTAGATACGAATATTTAGAAACATGCACTAATCAGCATGTGGCCAACTAAATGGATGGTTAAAAGACAGCGATAGTAGTCCAAACGCAATGGATCAAATTGGATGATAAGGATCAATAGCATACCATGTAGGGATGTAAATGGGTCAATTCCGGTCCGAATCCAAAACCGTTAATGAAATGATGGAACTGTACTTTGACCCGTAATCGGTTCGAAACCGGTTTCCTCATTTCCGTCAATGGAAAGATGGAACCATAACTGGTTCCAGTTCTATATGTGGGACGGGTCCGGTCCAATAGAGAATAATTTTAAAAATAAAAAAAAGGGAAAAAAACAGTATACCTATCTGGACTTTGGTCGTTTTGCAGAGTACTCCTTGTACTTTAGTATTTTGTACTAAACCTACCTGTAGTTCTAATTAATATGCAAAATGAACGGATTCCGTTAGTATTAACAGTGTACGTCGTTTAAAAAGTGTCTGGTGCATACTGGCGCCAAATTACTTGCCTTAAAAGACTTATTTGCCCTTGAACCACACCTAGGCAACCTTTTTTTTCCAGCCATATCAAATGAATTTATCTTACCTTTTTTTTTTTTTTTAAGATCTCTTTTTGTAATAATATCTGGTTTTCTCTGCACATTCTCTTGTATGTAGATCTCACTCCAAAACCACAAAAGCTGAGATCTTTCTAAGTTATAGTGCAGGAGACGATTTCGGGTTTTGTTGATTCGATTTGAGATGGGATTTCAGCTTTTGAATGCAATCCTGATTTCTTAGTTTCCGAAAGATCATGTCCTTTACCTTCGACAGTAGCAAAGCATGTGGAATCAATCTTTCTGCCAACAAAAGCTTATCTTTCAACTGTATCATCACCCTGGCCAATATGCCTTGACCTTTTGGCAAGATGCAAATCATCACTGGTAGCCATCTTGTGTTTTCTACTGCAATCATCTGTTAACAATCCCACGTCTCAGTCCTTCTCAACATTGCTTAATGTTGTCTTCTTACAAACACAAGCTCTAAGTGAACCATCCCCTCTAACCAAATGCTTCTTGCCTTCAGACGAGCTTTTGGCTTTTTTCCAAGATCTTTTATTCTCCATGCTTTTGAAAGGAGATTTTTAACTTCAAAAATGGGAGGAGAATTACCAATTAAATAACCTACCAGGGCATTGCCCCAGTTTTGGACAGCTGCAGAGGAGTCATTCTCATCAAACTCTACATGGTGGGTCAGATCCTTTGAAAGATGGACTTGGTGATGTAAATCCCTTGACCTATCTGTATGGAGTTGAAATAAAGATGCCCATGTAGTAGCAGAAGACCGAGCATCCACCTTCTTGACCGTCGGATTCGTAAAATGCCCATCTCCGTTGGATTTATGATTCCCATCCAACGCATCATGTTCATCAGCAGACACCAGACTTCTTGCTTGCTTTTCAACCTGCAAAGTTTGACGCGTGCTCCCATCTACATCAAATCGTGCCATAGAAGGAATGGGTCCCACACGATTTGCTAATGCATTTATTTCATCTCCTATACGGATTTTGGCCTCAAGGATGAGATCACGTGGCACTTCAGGCGGTATTGAATCTTCTTGGTGTTTCCTGATGACCGACTTTAGAACAAAGACTTTAGAATGTCGGTCTTCAGCATACGTAAGCCATAATCGAATTTGCTCCATCAAGAAAGCTGCATCGTGATGACCAGATGGATTGGAGGTCGTCCCTCCATCCATACGGTGAAAACCGGCCAAGGTATCGTGGGGAAGACGATCGCCAAGGAGCAAGTGAACAAAAGAACCCTCTAGTGAAAAAAAGAACCCTCTAGTGAAAAAAAGAACCCTCCATCTTCTTTTCCCCATCACTTTTAATTACCCTTCGTCCGGACCAGAACCCTCCATCTTCTTTTCCCCATCACTTTTAATTACCCTTCGTCCGGACCAGAGCATTTTGTACGGAAGGAAATGGCCAAAGGTGGAGACCCATCTTTGCCGTCAATCTGAAAGATGTGAGAATCTTCTTCACCATCAACGCTCAGCCTCACAGTGAATCCACCGGCATTTCAATGTATCCCTTACCGTTGAGCCCTAAGAGGCGTGGAGAGAGGATTGCTGGGTGGAAGATGAACCCTAGCCGCAAGCGAAAGAGGGCAAATGAACAAAAAAAGCGAAGAGAGATCTTATATATGGAGGGGTAAATTTGTCATTTCCTATATTCCGTCACGTCCGTTTGTATTTGCATGTTAATTAGAACTACAGGTAGGTTTAGTACAAAATACCAAAGTACATGGACTACTCTGCAAAAAGACTAAAGTACAGGTATGTATAATGCTTTTTTCCCTAAAAAAACTTATCTTCTGAAAATAAGTTTCAAAAATTAAGATAATATGTCGGCCTAGTATCCACAGTTGGAACCAAGATGGACCCGAACCTTGACCCATTTAGGTTATGGGTTAAAAAGGATCTAAATAGGTTGATTTTATTGAGAACTAAATAATGATCCAACCCTATTTTAAACAGGTCAGAATCTCTAGGCGGTCAATCGGAGAATCAGGAACCATTTAAATCCCTAATACCATGGTCCATGAACTTTCCTCCATTTCAAATTCCTTTCCTCCATTTCAAATTCCTTTCCTCCTCCTCCTCCTCCCACTCCTCCCTTCTAGTGCTATTTCTGATGGATATATGCACAGTAGCAGAGGCTAAGAAACGTGCTCCAAATGACGAGCCCGACATTGGCGATGACATTTGGATCGAAATCCTCTCTCGACTCCACCCAAAAACCCTAACCAGATTGAAATGTACTTCCAAAACATGGCACCGTTTGGCTTCCACCGTCATCCTCCACTCCCAAATCAAAACCCCAATCGTAGGATTCTTCATCCGACTCGTTCGTCTCTCCACACGCAAAGAATCCATACGATATCATCACCACCCAACAGTAGCCGGCCAGAGCTCCTGCTGCGCTAATTACACCCTCAGCTTCTTGCCCACCCATCCCCACACAACCATCCTCGACTCTCGACATGGCTTCCTCCTCTGCTCTTCTTCTTCAGAAGATTTGCGAAACAACTACTACATCTGCAACCCCGTCACCCGCCAATGGGTCTGTCTCCCAAAGCCCCGCAACCGCATTATTGGTAAAATCACATACTCCTGCAATCACTTCGTTTTCTTGAGTGCTACATTGGTTTTCGATGATGACCCCTCCCATGTCTCATCTGACCAATATAAATATAGAGTCGTTCGCTTTGTCCTTGGATCGGGTATTGATATTCGCGACTACGACGAAGGCGAAGATGAGCAGGAGGAGGAGGACATGAACAATAACAGGGGTCCATATTTATGTATTGATATCTACTCTTCTGAGACTGGGCAATGGACCAAGTCAAAGGCATCCTGCGAGCGCGGCCGCTTCTTTTACCTGTTGAACAGACCCTCTGTGTTATTGGATGGAGCTATCTACATGTTGGCTGCTTCACAACTTCTTTTGAGGTTTCATGTCAAGGAAGAATGCTTTGAGTTCATTGACTTACCTTATGATAATTTAGGCATGATAGTTAAACTACCAAGCTCACCAAGTGAAGCAGTGAGTTGTTTGGGAGTGCGTGAAGGGCGGCTCTATTATGCTTACCAAAATTGTCGCCATATGCAAGTGTGGATGTTTGATGAATGTGAACCTAGTAAATGGGTTTTGAAGCATGCGGTTGAACTTCAAGTCTTTGGAATCCATAATCCCCCTTTTGTAGAAGGTGAACGTCGCCTGCCGCAGGTGACTTTAGATGTCCTAGCGTTTCACCCAATTTTGGATGCTGTTCTTGTTAGGAAAGTAGATGGTTTCTACTGGTATTATACTCAGAGTAGAAAGTTGGAGAGAATCATGTCCTGTTCTCCTCCCTATACTATGCGGTTTTGTGTCTACCGCGTCCACCCGATCTCAGAATGGTATACATATCAGATGCTTTGATGGCGAAAATGGTAACATATCACTACTTTGTTACTTTACTCTCCTCCTTTATACTAAATTATCAGCATCATGTAGAAAACTCTCAATGTTCTGTTCAGTTTACTTTATTATATGTGTGGTTGTTGTGGAACTTGCGAGACTGGAATCCTAGACAAAGCTTTGATGATGATGATAATGATGGTTGTGTATTTTTTGCATATTTTTATTTCTAAAGTATTCTTTAATATTTTACCTACTAAATTATTGTACCATACTAATAACTAAGTAATATTTGTTTTCACTGAGTCAGTACTGTCGAGTCCAACTGGCCAATACATCCTAAAAGCTTAAGCTGATAGGAAGTAGAAGCACCCCCACAAACAACACCCCCCACCCCCGATGCCGTTTGAATTGAATTTGCAACCAACACGTTCCTAACCATGTGATATGTGCCTGTGTACGCAACTTGAAGGAATAATACCTTCCCCGTGGTTCGAACTTGGGACCTGGCGTTGACTTTAATACCATGCCAAGTCCAACTAGCCAATACATCCCATAAGCTGTTAGAAAGCAGGAGACAAATCTACTTAATACCCCGCAAGTCCCCCCCCCCCCCCCCCCCCAGGATGCCGTTTGAATTCGCAATCCACATGTTCCTACCCACGCAATACGTGCCTGTGTACGCAACTTGAAGGAATAACACCTTCCCCGTGGTTCGAACTTGAGACCTAGTGTTGACTTTAATACCATGCCAAGTCCAACTAGCCGATACATCCCAAAAGCTTAAGGTGATAGGAAGGTGAAGACAAATCTACTTAGCCGTTGAGGACCTTGTGAGTCTTGTGGCCATACATGCCTTCACATATGGCCTTTTAAATTAATAAATATGGAAAAAGTAATCATCATCTGACATGAGCTCCTAGTTTGAAGCTGCTAACTTTGGGTCTTCCAGGCCTCTCAGATCTGGACTCAGCCATAGTCTAAGCATGAGAATCTAATCGTTTTAGGATTATTGGATCCACTCATAGACACAGGATGTTGATTCTGATAAAAAACCTTTAGCAATTTGTGCTAGACTTTTTGTTACTGAATATTCATAATTCAAACCAACCCTTGTAATCAAATGCGTCGTGTTTCGTTTAAATATGTTGATTTATGACAATTGCTAGGGCTAACTTCAAGACCCATTGGGATCTTCCAATCCTCTCAGATCTGGTTCCATCCTAGGCATGAGACTATCCATTTAGGACTAATAAACACGTGGATATGGTTGTCTTTTTGCATATTTTTTTATGACCATTCTTTGCCACAAGTTTTAGAAACTGTCTTTTACTGCTGACCTTGTCTGCACTTCTATTGGGTCTTTTGGATTGAAGCATGTGTTTGTGGAAGAATTTTAGGCTTTAGAGTTTACATGAAAGAGGAATGGTTTATATGCATATGTGAGACAAAGGACTCATTTGTGTGGAGATAGGAATCTAACCTCGGTGGAATCCTTGGAGCTGCATTTTCCATGGCACTTAAAAGCCATTGAGTTTGTAGAATTTGACTGGAAGAAAATCATTATAAGAAGAGCTAGGCATGATGTCTTCCAAGGAAAAAAGTAACACTCCACATGAATTCCTCATCATGTATATGACTCAAATATGCCATTACATTATTGATGGATTTGAATAACAATATCACACGGCATGTCTTGGAAGGAGTTGCATTCATTTGACTGAAAAATAGAAGAAAAAAAAGTGAAAGGATAAGTTTCAAGAATGTGGATAACAACCGATCTACTAACATTAGATCTCTTCTTCTTCTTGGATTGAAAAGGGAATCTCCCAAATCACTGACCCCAAAACCCAAGCCCAGGCTTCGGCTGTACCCAAATCCAAGTCCAATGCCAAAACCCATGTCCACCACCAACAACAGATTAAGATGGTTTCGCACCCAAATCCACTCACCAAGTCCCAACCCGATACCCCCACCACACCCGGGCCCAATACTGACTCCCAGCTCCAAAACCATGTTTGATTTGAGGAGGTTTTCATGGAGGAGAACCGCTTTTCCCTGGTGAAGAGGAGGCGACGCACCAGTGGGGAGGACGTGGCTGAGATGAAGTTGACGTATTCGAAATCCTCTTTTGATCTGGGCGAAAATTTTCTTTTCAATTGGTTTCCCTCCATGTATTAAATATGGTCTACGAGGGGCATTGGATGAGACCCGCATTCTGACGGTATGGATGAGTCCTTACATGAGAATGAGGACAGTCTCCCTATATATATATATATATATATATATATATATATATGGGAATGTTCATATGCATGCTTCCCTCACCATAAGGTGAGGGACAATGAGGTGGCAGAGAGAGGGACATCAGACTAAAGTAGGGATCCAACGGCTGGGTAAGGGGCTATAAAAGGCATGAATGAAATGGGGAAAATGATAACCCCCGTTTTGGCGCTCAGGTTTTCATTTCCCTGCCAAGTCCGATTGAAACCCTTCTCTTCTTCTCATTGTTGTTTCCCTCCAAAGCCGATCAAAATCATTCTCGTCCTCTCGTTGTAGCTCCGAGAGGGACACCAAATGCCAAAAGTTGATCGAATTCCTTCTCCAGGGGAACAAGCGGTGGCTAATAGTAGCCCCCGATAATTTCACCAAGTGGATAGAAGCCGAACCATTGTCCTCCATCACCGAATAGGACTCAAAAAACTTTGTGGAAGAACATCATCACAAGGTTTGGAGTCCCACGAGCTTCGGTTTCGGACAACGGGACTCAGTTCGACTCCAACTTCTTCAGAAACTTTTACAAGGAGCTCGACATTAGGAATTACTATTCCACTCCGGCTTACCCACAAAGCAATGGTCAAGCTGAAATTTCGAATAAGGTGGTGCTCGATGGGCTCAAGAAGAGGCTTGACCGACCTAAGGGGAGATGGGTGGAAGAACTCCCAAGTGTCCTATGGGCATATAGGACTACTCCAAGACGGTCCACTTCGGCAACTCCTTTCTCCTTGGCCTATGGGATGGAGGTTGTCATCCCTTTTGAGGTCGGTCTCCCAACCCTAAGGTCGGAGCTCTTTGATTAGGGCCAAAATGAAGTGAATGTGGCTCGAGAACTAGACCTAGCCGAGGAGCGAAGGGATGCAACAGTTGTCCGCCTAGCTGCCTGCCAGTAACAATTGGCTAGGGGGTACAACCAAAAAGTCAGAGGGAGGAAGTTCTCAGTTGGAGAGTTGGTCTTAAGAAGGCACTTCTCGGAGATAAGAACACCAATGAAGGCAAACTGGCACCGAACTGGCACGGCCCATTCAAGGTGATCTCGGTTGCCGGACAATCAGCATTCAAGACTTGAGGACATGGATGGTAAAGAGTTACCACGATCATGAAATGCGATGCACCTCAAGAAATATTATTTTTAATTGTAGTCAATTTTTGAAATCAATGAAAGTAATTCTTTTGGAAGAATCGCTCTTTGTTGCTTTTAATTCTCGCCAAGTTATAGAACTCGGCAATTTCCGACCTAACTGCTATGGAGCATCAGGGAAATGGAGAAAAGCCTTAGATAGCTAAGGCACAGACGAAACACCAAGTTAGAGAACTCGGTGGGTACCTCGGTGTTAGGAATTAAATTAGCTTTCGTTACGGAACCGAGCTTAAAGTATTCTATCACCGAGGTAAAAATTGCAATGTCTTGTATTCCTCAAAGTTAAAGAACCCAATCCAGTTTGTTCTTGTTAAGCCTGGTTAATGAACCAAGCTAAACAGTACGGACAAATTTGGTATTTGGATACAAGTTTGTTTTCTTGAGTTAGGGAACTTAAGATAAAGTATGCGGGATTTCGGTTATTGAACCGAACTCAATTACTTAAGCAAACTGTACATGTAGAGAGCTCGGTTATGGAACTGAGATCAAACACATGTGATTCTTGAAGAAATGTTTGGTTGCAAGCATGAAAAAGACAGTGCATTTGTATTCATAGAACAAAAATACATTGTACATTGTTACATCAGAACCACATAAAAAAGAAAGAGAAACAGCAAAGAAAATGTTCAAGTATCGGCCTTGGTGATAGCATCAACCTCGTTTTGAATGACCTCGGTCGCGGCTGGAGTGACTTCAGTCATGGCAGCTTCAGCAGGAACCTCGGCCACAACGGACGGAGTGGGAGCAGATCCTGGTTCCGAGCTCGGGTACTTGGGTGGATTCTTGTAAGCAAGGTGGCCCTCAGAGACTCCCACTACTTTCAGTGCGGCCAAATATCCGAGCTCCTAAACTTGATCCCTCACAGAGAGGACCTAAGCCGTATAGAGAGTCGTCGCCTCCGCCACCCCTTCGTTGAAAGCAGCGTTGGTTTTGGCTTGGAGTTTGGCTTCGATCTCGTCTTTTTGCTTCTCCAGGGAAGTTTCAAGATCAGCTGCCCGTTTCTTTTGGACCTCTGCCTCGGCCTCGAATCTGCGGTTTTCGGCCATTGCCTTATCAAGCTTGGCCTTGAGGCCGTCGTTCCTGTCCAATTGCTCCTTCAGCCTTTGATTGCTCGCTTCTAGGGCTGTTTGGAGGTCTTTCTTCTTTGCCTCCAACCTTGGAACCTTGGAGTGGTTCTGCTGATGCCTCCCCAGGGCGACCTGGCACTTTTGCACCACATGTAGAAGAAACAGGCGTGAGAAGGCAATATCTGAAACGAAACACTTGGTAAAGTTTGTAGAAAGCTTATCGAGATTGCCATCGTTGACATCGTTAGCGTCACCTCGTCGAGCTTCCTGATCCTTGCCATGTCTCGTGGCAAGGCACAGGCTTGACCGAGCGCGGCAATAACGAGAGGATCGCCGGCGATACGGTCCTCTACCGTCATTGACCTTCCGGGCTCGACCTGGAAGGTTGGTTTCCAGAGAGCCGGCCCGGTGGGACGGGGTGCCAAAACTGCGCTAGGACCCTCCTCGGTGGGAGCCTCGGTCATAGGCCTCTTTTCTCCGGGAGCCTCCTCTCTTGTGGTTTCGGCAGGGACGCTGCCGAACTCTAGAACTTGGAGCAGGAGCAGAAGAAGCAGTAGCGGCAGGGGACGTGGGGGCACGAGGAGCTCGGCCTCCCAATGCTAGAGCGCCCAAATCCTTAACCACCACGGCAGGTCGACGCTGTGACATATCTTCTCCCTCCTCCGAGCTAGATAAAGAACTGGAGGAGAAAACGACTTGCCTTGAACTTCTTGACCTCGAGGAGGTCTCGGCTACTACAGCAACGTTGGTGGTTTCGGTGGACCCAGTGGCCTCTGAGTCAGCCCAAAGGTGGTGGCCTCGGCACCAGAAGTGGTCCGGTGCTCAACGTCGGTTGGGGCTTGTACGGGCTCTGCCCTCTCTGCTTCGGCATGAGCTTGGCGCCCTCCCAGAGGTTGACCAGTCTTCCTCTTGATGAAGGAATGGTACCTCGGTTCGTAGTTCAGAAGCAACCAGGCGGCTCGGTTTTCGTGGCCTCGGTAACTGTACATCGCCTGAAACCAATCGTCGTTCCTTACCCAACCGACTCGGCGGGCTTCTTTTCTTCTTTGCTGGACATCTACATGACAAACAGAGAATGTGTTAAGTACCTCGGCAGAGAAGAGGAGAAAAATACAAGGAAAATATAAAGGCTGGGAGGTCAGTGGTTACTCGGTGGGCTTCCGAAGCCACGGGGAATCTTGTCAATCCTTGCCACCTCGGGCACGGTTCCTGACATTCAGAAGCATAGCCAGAATGAAAGAGAGAGAGTTATGTGAAAATCTCACATTCGATGATTGTCATCGATGGATTCCTGTTCTTTAAATAGACTTTACAATGCCTAAGATTAGGCTACAAATCAAGGAATTAAAAGGCTAATTAGATCTAATTAGATCTCTAAGAATGGAAAGACAATATCTATCGTGCTGTACACATTATGACTAAGTCTCCTATTTACACTTGGGCTGGGCCTGATAACATACAAGTGGGTTGGGCCCAATATCATACAAGTTTACACTTTAACACCCCCCCTCAAATTGATGAGGTGAATCAACCAGCAACAATTTGCGAACCAGGAATTCATGCCGCGGTCGTGGAAGGCCCTTGGTGAAGATATCAGCAAGCTGAAACTCAGTGGAAATATGGGGAAGAGTAATGATTTTGCGATCATACTCGTCCCGAATGAAGTGACAGTCCACTTCAATATGCTTGGTTCGCTCATGAAATACAGGATTTTCAGTGATTCGAATGGCACTTGTGTTGTCAGCATGAAGAGGAGTCGGTTGAGTCTGGGAGAATCCAAGCTCGGAAAGCAATCCACGTAGCCATAGGATCTCAGAACAAGCGGAAGACATGGCTCGGTATTCGGATTCCGTGGAAGATTTGGAGACTCTATCTTGCTTTTTACATTTCCAGGAAACCAAGGCGTCTCCCAAGTAAACACACCATCCTGTAGTAGAGCGATGTGTGTCTGGATAGCCAGCCCAATCCGCATCAGAATAAGCAGTGAGTGTAAGCGGTGTGCCAACTGGAAAGAATAAGCCGCGGGTAGAGGTACCAAGGATATATCGAATAATCCGTTTGACTGCCGCCAAATGATGATGCCGTGGGGCCGTCATAAACTGACTGACCAGATTAACAGCATAAGAGAGATCTGGTCGAGTAATGGTTAGATAGACAAGGCTACCAACCAAACGACGATAGAATGTAGGATCAGGAAGGAGATCGCCGTCTTGTTGATGAAGCTTGGCATTTACTTCCAACGGTGTGTCGACTGGGCTAGAATCACCAAGATCGGCTAGATCTACTAGGTCAGTAGCATATTTGTGCTGATGAAGAAACAAGCCTTTCTTTGATTGATGAACTTCCAAACCCAAGAAATAATTCAAAGGTCCCAAATCCTTCATATGAAACTTATCTTGCAGAGAGGCCTGTATCTGTCGAATCATATCACTGTGAGGGCCCGTAATAATGATATCATCGACATACACAAGGAGAATTGTGGATCCTCTGGATGAATGAAGTGTGAACATCGAAGGATCATACGGGCTCTGTATAAAAGAAAGCTGAAGGAGAGTGGTTCGGAACTTATCGAACCAAGCTCTGGGTGCCTGTTTAAGGCCATATAATGAGCGTCGTAATCGAGCAACATCGGTCTTAGAAGAAGAAGGAATTCCATTAGGGAGACGCATGTAGACTTCCTCTTTAAGATCCCCATGAAGAAAAGCATTCTTCACATCCATCTGATACAGGGGCCATGACTGAGAGGCGGCTATTGCAAGAACTGTACGTACAGTTGTCATTTTGGCCACTGGAGCAAAAGTCTCCTCGTAGTCGGTACAATACTCCTGCCTGTTTCCAAGTGCAACTAGACGAGCCTTGTAGCGATCCAAGGATCCATCAGACTTTAATTTCACCGAGTATACCCACTTGCATCCAATGGGTTTGACAGAGGAAGGACAAGTAACAATGTCCCATGTATGATTTGTTTGAAGAGCAGTAAGTTCTTCCTGCATAGCCTGTTTCCAACAATCATGTTGCACTGCCTGAGAGTACGAGTTAGGAATAGAAATAGAAGACAAAGTGGTTAATAATGAAGCATGAGTAAAGCCATATCGGTCAGGTGGCTTTATGTGGCGAATGGATCGGCGAAGAGCAAGAGGCTCCGAAGGTGGATTTGGTACATGATCAGAAGCAGGAGGCTCCGGAGGTGGATCAGGTGCAGGAGCAGGAGCAGTCAGGGTAGGCGTAGCGAGAGACCCAGAGGCAGGAGCACCTGTAACATTCCGTCGTTGATACACAAAATCCGGCTTAAAACGAGTAACAGAGAGGCATTGAATCTGAAAATGATGGAAAAAAAGAGAACGAGACAGAGTCATTCGAATCACCATGCCTTGGAAAGAAATATTGATTTTCAAAAAACACAACATTGCGAGACACTCGGATTCTTTTGGCTTTAGAATCATAACATAGATAGCCTTTTTGATTAAGAGCATAACCAAGAAAAGCACAGATGGAGGATTGAGCTGTTAACTTAGTGCGCTCAGTGGGAGGAAGAAGAGCAAAACAAACACACCCAAAAGGACGAAGATGATCATAGAGTGGATTCTTTTGAAAAAGTCTAAAAAACGGTGTCTGGTTGTCTAATCTAGATGAAGGTAGGCGATTGATGACATGCACAGCGGTTGAGAGGGCTTCGGGCCAAAACCTAGTTGGAACAGAAGATGCTAACAAAAGGGAACGAGCAATATCCAAAAGATGTCGGTTTTTTCGTTCAGACACACCATTTTGTTGGGGGGGTGTAAGGACAAGATCGCTGGGAGATAATGCCTTTGGATTGCAAAAATGTTTGAAAATCCGTAGAAACATACTCCCCCCCTGAATCAGACCGAAGAATTTTAATGGTAGTGGAAAATTGATTCTCAACATAAGACAAGAAAACTTTAAAAACCGAGAAAACATCAGACTTAGCATGCAAAAAATAAATCCACGTAAAACGACTATAATCATCAATGAATGTAACAAAGTATTTATAATGAGAATGAGAAAGAACGGGTGCAATACCCCACACATCACTATGAACAATATCAAAACATTTCATTGCTAAAGAATCATGAATAGGAAACGGAAGGGTTTTCCCTTTCCCCATCTTGCAGCTATCACAATTAAATGAAACATCCTTAAAAGAAACTTTATTGTCATTAATTAAACCAGAATTTAATAAAAACATCAAAGTTTTGGAATTAGGATGTCCTAAACGATTATGCCACAACTGGCATTTATTATGACTTAAATGGGAAAACAAAGCAGACTCCGAAGGGAGCTTTTCTTTTGACGAAATCTGGAGGGGAAATAGCCGTCCCTGCTTAGGGCCCTTCGCTAGCACCTTCCCAGATACTTGATCCTGTACAACACAACCAGAGCGAGAAAACAAGATGGAGCAATTACTATCAACAAGTTGACCAACTGATAACAAATTTGTGGTTAAGCGAGGGGAAAGAAAAACATTATGCAAGGGTAAGGAGTGAGGAACCTGTCCAACAGCAGAAATGGGGATACTGCCACCATCAGCAGTATTGATGCAGAGGTCTCCATCATACTTCCTAATATGAGTCATATTGGTAGGAGAGTGTGTCATGTGATTGGAGGCCCCTGAATCAATATACCAGGTGGATACTGAAGATTTTGGATTACCTGATAGGCCAAGTGCAGAGAAAGCATTTATGATCATTTGCTGGACCATTTCAGGAGTGAGGGTAGAAGAAGAAGTGGCAGCAGGTGGTGCAGGCATGACTGGTGAAGAAGCATCAGGAAGATGAGCAGAGTAGGCTTTCTGTTGCTGTGCTCGATTCTGAGGTCGCGTCCGGCATTCTAGAAGAACATGACCTTTGGTTTTGCAGTAGGAACAAAACTTCTGGTCGCACTGAGTGGAAACATGTCCAAGTTTGTGGCAGCAAAAGCATTTGACCTTGCTCATGTCCCGGCCTTGAGGCTTACCCCTGGCAACATAAGCAACATCGATAGGAACAGCCTGAGGAGCATTCTGTGTAAGAGCCGTCTGAGTCACCAAGCGCTGTTCCTCTCTAAGGAGTTCGCCCAGACATGATTCGAGTGAGGGGGATGGCACCCTGCTCATTAAGTTGGACCAGACAGTTTCAAATTGTGGCCTTAACTTCATCAGAAACTGATCCCGCTGACTCGTCTGATGGATCGCTTGAATAGAGGCTAAGGAGGTAGCAGGAAGGTCAGCATAAATTATCTCAGCATAATCAGTCCACAGACTTGTAAACTGAGAGTAGTAATCCTGTATGGACAAGGTCCCTTGAACAAACTGCGAGATTTCATGTTCTAAATGAAACCTGCGAGCAGTATTTTCCTGCAAATATATCTTTTTTAAATAGAGCCACATTTCTTTGGTAGTCTTGTATGGGCGAAGGTTCAGGATAAACTGTGTATCGACGGACCCCAATATCCAGGTCATGATCTGCCAATCTTTAACCTCCCATTGAGCTAAGAGCTTGTCATCAGTAGGTATGGGATCTGAATCATCAATATGACCCCAGAGTTCTTTACCCTTAAGGTAAATTTGAAATTGAAAAGCCCAAGTGGTATAGTTTTTACCATTAAACTTGGTTAACTTAATATCTCCTTTCTCCATAACTATTAATGCAGATATATTCAGCAATCCTACTACCAGCAGAAGAAAAAACCACTTGAAGATACCCAAACAGCCACCAGAGAGTAAAAAAACCAAAGTAGTGTAGCACCAAACAATCACAGAAGAGCAAAATAACTGAGATGTTTGTACTAAAAAAAAACAGTGGTAGTGGATAAGAGAACACAGAGAAAGATGTAGCAAAAATGGCTTCACCACAACAAAAAAAGAAGCCTGACGACCTTGAGATCCAGAGCAGGAGAGATGCGTGGGCCCCCCAACGTGATCCAATCACATATCAGAGGACAAAATCCTGGAGGAGATCAAAAATGTGTCCTCTAGTCCAAGTTTGATTGGATTTGGAGAAATATCCACAAAGTTGGACGGCTGAGATGAAAACTTTGGGAGGAAAAAACGTCAAAATTGCCAGAGGAAGAAGTGAGTAAATAGCACCTGATCCGATGAAGAAAAAATCCAGAAAAATCTTCAAAAATCCTTTGAAGAATAGTCGATCATCATCATGTAGATTGCTGGCTACAAATGATTTGATCAAAGGTGGACCACCTTGATCAGAGATATCCCACGCAGAGAGAAGAGCAGAACCGAAGCTTTAGAAATCTCTTAGAATGAAGAAGGAAGAAAATCTCCTAGAACTTGAGCTCTGATACCATGACATTCAGAAGCATAGCCAGAATGAAAGAGAGAGAGTTATGTGAAAATCTCACATTCGATGATTGTCATCGATGGATTCCTGTTCTTTAAATAGACTTTACAATGCCTAAGATTAGGCTACAAATCAAGGAATTAAAAGGCTAATTAGATCTCTAAGAATGGAAAGACAATATCTATCGTGCTGTACACATTATGACTAGGTCTCCTATTTACACTTGGGCTGGGCTTGATAACATACAAGTGGGTTGGGCCCAATATCATACAAGTTTACACTTTAACAGTTCCTTCATATTCCCAGTTACCCAAAACAAACAGGCGGTCCTCTCCAGCATATCTGTTAGAGACTTCTAGCTCATTGATGAACCACTCCCGGTTTGCTTTGGCTCGGAGATAGTAGGTGTTGTCACCGCCACCGCAAGACTTGCAGAGGTCATAAACTTCCTTGATATCATGGACGTCGAGATTGATTCCTAAGATTCTATTAAGCTCGGCTGTGCCCATAATGATCTTAAAGCTATTCGGCATCAGCTGGCAAGGGCAGAGATGCCATTTCTTAAGACAGCTTCTAAGGAGAGGATGAAGGGGGAATCGAACCCCGCCTTCGAGTATGGTGACCAAATAGAATGGCATCCAGCCATTGGTAAAAGAATAGCCATCGAAGGGTTTTTTCGGGTCATTTAACCTGATGAGGACATCATCAGGGATCCCGTAATCGGCCCTAAATCTAGCTACGGCCTCTGGGGTTTCTACTCCCTGCCTATAGACACCCATTATCGAAGCTTGAGTTCAAAGGAACTGAAGAAGTGAGACTGGGGGAAAAAGGTTAGGGAACCCTAAAGGAAGCCCAAAAGCGGAAATAAACAAGATGGGAAAGGAGGACTTACAAACACCCAACGGACAATACTGGGCTCAAAGGACACTGAGCTCGGATTTGCAAGAACTCGATCTCGGCGGAACTTCTCTCTTTAGCAAACCCTCTCTTCTATGACGAATGCGAAAGTGAATAATGAAGAGAAAGGCGCCTCTATATATAATGAAAAAGAGGTGCCCTTTCGAATTCCGGGGACGCACATGCGGAACGTCGCCTTGAGTACTCCACACGTCTCTTCGAATCGATTGGACAACCAACCAGGCAGTGACACGCAGTACCGCTGGTACGTCTTCTGCATCGATCGAGGTGCGCCATTAATTATCTCAGGCAGATGAAGCGACATCGTGATAGGGATCAGATGTCATCAACCGACATCGAGATGAAATACAGTATGAGCTTCAAACCTAATATTCAAAAGATTCTCCCATCATAATGCTTAGCTTCCGACCTCAAAGAGTTAGGGAACTCTAAGAAGTCAGAAGCTAGGGGGCAATTGTGTGGGGCATTTTCATAATATCGAGATTGTCCTAGTTTTGGTAAAAGTACCAGCTAGGCATGTCTTGGTCTCGGTTTTATGCATCTCGGCAATAGTGCCAGAATGCGTCCCTATTAAGGTCGTACCTGACCTCGGTATCGTCTCCGGTTCGGTTCGGTTAACCGAGAAGAGCATTGATGCTTAGTCAGTTACGACTGTACTCCTACAAAGACTCAACCACGTTACAGAATGTGTTGAGAGATAAGGATAAGCACCGGATAGAGATAAGGATTTATCCTTATCCGGTGATTATGTCCACAATCCCTGAAAGATCGGAATTGAGATTTTACCTCCGAGAAATCAGGACAAGAATCATGGGATTCACAGCCTATATATACAAGGAGCTAATTTAGAAGAGGTGCGCATACCCATACGCGAACATACTCCATCTCTCTTACCCTTTGTTGAGTTACCGAACTAACTTAGGCATCGGAGTACCTTGCGCCAAGAGCGGCCAGGGTCTCAGATCCCTCTTTTCTCCTTCCCTCTTTTAGGTTTCAGGCATTCAACCCTTCCCAATAAGCTTACATCTATCCAAGCAAGTCCGTAAATATTTAGGCACGCATAGTGGTGCCTGACACAAAGATTCCTAGACAAACAATAGTGAAGGGCTAGGCTTTCTTGCATGAACAAGATTCATTAGCCAAAAGAGAGACTACTTTCCATTATCAAATCAAGACCAAACAAGCAAGCTTCTTCAAACATCAATACCATAAGTAGTCCTCATCAAGCTTTTACAATCAAAGCCGCCTAGCCTCAACACTTCCATCAATCATCAAAACAAACGGAACATCAAAAGGGATCCTAAGTTCATCATCTAGGTTCATCAAATGATCCCAAAGCAAAATAAAGTAAAGCAATCTAAAGAACATGGGCATAGCATGTAGACAAGTACCAGACATTACAATCCGGAGTCAGAAGCGATAAACAATCCAATCCTAGGTAAAATGTTAAACCCGAGGCATTGTACAACCATACTCAGTCAACGAAAGTAATTAGGGTTCACGATACCCCAATCAAACAATCTTCGTGCATATATATAAAGGAGAGTATCCCGCTGTCCCATACTGTTCAAGATTGAGCGAAGTTGAGTCCCGATGCAACTGGAATAACCGTGAAGGACGTCGGCTCAAAACATCTTCACATATAGTCAAATGAGTCCAAAAAGGTAGCCGAGGTTCCTCCTAAGTCCAACCGAAAAAGGGTCAAAAAGGTACCCAACAGTGGGCCCGGTCGACCCCACACAGAGGGAGCCAGGTCGACCTAGCCCTTGGCTCGGTCGACCGCCCCATGTGCCCGGTCGACCTGGCAAAGGCCGGGTCGACCTGCAGTTGTAACCAAAAAGAGAGAACAGTGTTTTGGTCAGGTGCTTGGTGCACCTGACCTTGTGTGGCCGGTCGATCGGGTACACTGCGGAAACAGTACCCAGTTCTATTTCTACAGTGGAAATGGGGAGAAACCCCATTTCAGCCCCCTGTAACCAAAACAATGTATAAGTGGAGTAAAACCCCCTTCCATTCTAAGTCCAAAATCAAACCAATCCATCGATCTAAATCCAAATCCAATTCATTATACAATTTAGGCCAAATTATCATGTTTTCATCAAAAATCAAATCAAGTTGAGCAAGTGGTCATCTAAACATAATCAATCATCAAATTAAGGAAGAAACAAACATATCAAAACATCAATATATACATTAACTTGCCTTGATGAAGAGCTAAGACAAAACCAAACCAAACCAAGCCTTTTCCCACTAGGTGGGGTCGGCTATATGGATTTGACGATGCCAATCAAATCTGTTTAGGGCCATGTCCTCCGTTAGATCCATGTAGGCAAGGTCATGTTTAATAGTTTATTTCCAACTTCTCTTGGGTCTCCCTCTCCCTCTCCTACTCCTGGCAATCTCCATGCTTTCACACCTTTTAACAGGTGCCTCTGTTGAGCGCCTTCTAACATGGCCGAACCATCTCAGTCGATTTTCTCTCATTTTATCCTCAATCGGTGCTATTCCTACTTTGCCCCTATCTCTCCTTGTGATCCCGCACATCCATCTTAGCATTCTCATTTCCGCAACTTCCATCTTCTTAACATGATTATGCTTTACTGCCCAACACTCTGATCCATACAACAACGCCGGACGTACCACCACCTTATAATACTTTCTTTTAACCTTGAGGGGGACTATCCGATCACACAAGACCCCCGAAGCACTCCTCCATTTGGTCCACCCGGTCTGAATCCTGTGACTTACATCAGTATCAATCTCTCCATCTTGTTGCACCATAGATCCAAGGTACCTAAAGTTTTCTTTCTCTACAATCTTTTGTGTGCCCAAACTTACTTCTATGTTACCAGGTGTCCTACTTTGACTAAACTTGCATTCCATATATTCCGTCTTGCATTGACTTAGCCTAAACCCTTTTGGCTCTAACGTTTTCCGCCACAATTTTAGCTTAGCATTCACTCCTTCTCTCATCTCATCCATTAAAACAATGTCATCTGCAAATAGCATACACCACGACACCTCATCTTGAATATGTCTTGTAATCTCATCCATAACTAGGGCAAACAAGTACGGGCTTAACGCTGAGCCTTGGTGTAGACCAATCGTGATAGGAAACTCTTTAGTCTCTCCGCCAATCGTTCTTATAGATGTCACGACTCTATCATACATATCCTTTATCGCCTCAATATATGCGACACACACTCTTTTCTTTTCCAGTACTCTCCATAGAATCTCCCTAGGAACCCGGTCATTGGCCTTCTCCAAGTCAATGAACACCATAGGTAAATCTCTCTGACCTTCTCTATACTGTTCCATTAACCTTCTCAGGGGAAAGATAGCCTCCATGGTTGATCTCCCAGGCATGAAACCAAATTGATTCTCTGAAACGTTTGTTGTTCTTCTTAGTCTTCTCTCAATAACTCTCTCCCATAATGAAGAGCTAAGACAAAACCAAGAGAAATTAGGGGAAAATCTCTCTTTTGAGCTCAAACTTGTGCAAATGGCTTCTCAACCCAAAATCTCTCTACATAATCTGTGCACTTCCATTTCCATGGAGGCTACACAAACGTAACCTAAACGTCTAACCAAAGTTTAAAAATGAAAAGGTCAATGTTATTTTGGAGGGCATTGCATAATATATGACATCTACATTTTAAACTTTCCTTATATACTCTACAAAGAATCAAGTGTTCAATCTCAAAAAAAAAAAAATAGCAACACAAACAAGTACCTGGTCTGGCTGGGCAACATCAGAAAATATGACATCCACCATGCTAACCAATATTCAGTATTTAGCAGGATGCCTAGCATCTTCAGTAATGGGTATAACCTTTGTTCGCTTCTTCACCATGTTAACCAAGTCCCTTCCACTTCTATGAGAAAATTCTACTGCATAGACCACTCCGGTCTATCAAACACAAAGAAAAAAGGAGAAAAATAGCTCATGAACAAATAATGAATAAATAAATAAATTATAATCCCAACTGCACTTGATATCACAACAACAAAAAAAAAAAAAAAAAAAAAGGCGCTAATTTAGAGAGTTCTACTTTCAGGTCCAACAATGTTTGATACATGAGAAACGGTAGTAGTCCCTGAAGCAGCTCCAAGATAGAGGACTTTGGATCCAGGAGTCTTCGATTTGGGGAAAAAGGAAAAGTAAACAGTTCAATAGGTGAAAAAGAAAAGCAATGAAAAAAAGTAAGATACAAACAAAAACAACTGATTTCACTAATCACAGAATCAGAATATGGAATTGCCCTTAAAATCAAAGTAAAAATAGAAAAGAAAATAAAATACCCTTAGACAATATGCTTCTGAAAGTATAACTCTGTGGTTTGTTGCCTTCGTTTTTGTAAACCAGATCTGAAACAGGTGTTTTCAGAACCTGCAAATCAAAAATTGAAAAGTTGGCAAAGAAACCCACGAGAGACTTCTTCTGGTGGCTCAGGAAAAGCCAACAGACCACATCTCTCTCTCTCTCTCTCTCTCTCTCTCTCTCTCTCTCTCTCTCTCTCTCTCTCTCTCAGATCAGTAACCCAAAACGTTTCATTAAAACAAAAAGATACGAGTCCATCAAAGGAGAAAGACAGTATAGGAGACAGACCAAAAAGAATAAGACATGTATGATTTGATAAACTTTGATTTGATAAACTTCATAGGGGAAAATGAAAATCATCCAAGTTACCGCCCATGTCACCATATATCAAATCCTAGCTATTCCACACTCAAAGTTGAGAACCAGAGCCAAATTTAGGAACTAGCAATCCATCCAACATAAATTACAGCCAGTTCAGTTTGCACCCAAACTTAATCCACAACAATCGATAACTCAGCCAAACTCAACCATATTAATAGAGAATAACAAAAAACAATAAAATTACAGAAACAACTTGAAGACTACCAGAGACTCACCTGTGTGACTTCTGCAGATGCCACCCATACGGGGACAATGGCACCGATGAGAAACAATCCTGCTCCATATGGGGGGTGAGTGTTGAAAATCCTGCACGACTCACACAAGTGAAAATTCTAGAGTTTTGTTGTTTGCATGTAACCCTCTATTGTTTCACAAAACAATGAAGTCCCTGCAGTGCTAAAAGTCCCACAAGAATCATACAAGTGAAAATTCTAAGAGTTTTGCTGTTTGCATGTAACCCTCTATTGTTTCTCAAAACAATGAAGTCCCTGCAGTGCTAAGAAATCACAAAGCGGTCTCTGTATAGGAGAAATAAACTGAAAAACAGCAACATCAACTATTGATTGAAATTATTGCAGATTTTATGATCATATCCATCCTTCTGAAAGCATTGTAGAACAGACAGGCAAAAAGCATGACTCCCATTTCTAATCCAATAGCCATTCTCATCCATAACCATGATGAATTTTTGGCCACATGAGATCCACATAGGCAACTTCTATCCAACATTGTATTGTGATTGTATGTGGGTCCATCTGGACCCGGCAATGCTGCTTCTTTTAATTAATCATCATGGCATCTATGTTCTTGATATTGCATCAATAAAAATAATAGGTGTTTTGATGAGATTTTCATGTGGGGGCATTTGTCTTAGCTAAATGCTGTTTTTCCTTTCACTATGACATAAAATGACTACCTGAATGTAACTTACATCTTTTTTGCAGAACTTGGATGCAATATTTAACAACTGCTGATGAAACGAATGATTGTGATGATGGACTAGCTATTTTATCTTCAGTACTGTGATTTCTTCTTTACAAGCTTAAATCACTACTGTTTGTTTTAACTTGTTATGGGAACTTGTATGCAACCACCCTATGCGTGGTTGCTCCAAACAGCATGAAACCATATGTGTGGTTATGATCAACAGATGCTGCTCCTTGTTCTTGTCAGGTTGAATTTTGGTTGAATTTTTCAAGTGTCCCAGTTGTCATAAGGCAATAATCCATTCCGAATTAAGCTTGATGTCAATCTTATTAGAGGTTTTAGCTTTGTTTTACCCCCATCTAAAAGCAGATAACATCAGCAGTAGTTACCTTTTGCAAGCTTTGCGAATAAATAATTGCCGTGTCTCAGATAATCAATTAGCATTGGGTAACTAATGTTCAAGATAACAATCATTTAGGTGTGTTTATTTGCAGCACCTAAGTTTCTTCAATTGTATCCACTTCTAGGATTACATGGGCGTGTTTGAAAAATGTTATTTAGTAGTTAAGAAACCTCTTAAAAATTCTCGCGATTTTAGAGATAAATAAGGATTCAGCAGGTGACAAAGCTTTTGACTATATGTATGGGGTTTGGGATTGCATTCTTTTTTTAAAAAACATTTTTCCTCTTTATGAAACTTTTTTGATTTCATGAGACATACTATCTTGAAAAGTTGTATATTTGGAATTTTTTTATTTTTTCATTTAACGATAGTAAAATAGATGTTGTAACTTGTTCATTTTACCCTAGTATTGATATCTTGAACATATTTAACTATTCACACATACTAGATGATGTTTCTTAGTTGATTGGTTTACACTCTTTATTTGTCAATGTATTTATACCTCAAAGGATGAGTTGTGAGCACTTTTTCTCCTTTTATAAATTTTAATTATTTTTCATTTTTATAAGAATGATGGGAAAATCTTATGATTTATAGTAAATTTCAATTCATCCTCTGCCCGATTTGTGAAAATATTTCGATTTTTGCAACTATGTTCAATACCATAATTTACATTTGAAAGTACTGCAGCATCATTGGGAGAAAAACAGATTTGAAAAGTGTAATGATACTTTGCATGCTCTACTATTGTGTGATGGTGGTTCCAACTTTCTAGAAATGGTCTGGCCAGGTACTGACTTTTATGGGCAGGTTCACTGGTTCTGGACTTGAATATTATGAGGCCCGGTTGTTAAATGGGCTGGGCATAGACCAACTTTGACCGTGATACTCTTGGAAACATGATGGAGCATTCTTTGGAAAAGTGGGCCAATCCATTTTCATTTTTCAATTATTGAATGAGAGACCCTATAATAGGAGACTGGGTAGCAACTCTGGACTGCACCTGCTAACCCAGCCTGAACCCAACACAATACTCCTGGGTTTTTTGCTACGAACTTGATCATAGTCTGATTCGATCCAGATTTTGTTCTATGATCCACTAACTCAACCTCATATTTAATAGATCAGGTCAACAGGTCCGACCTGAATGGTAGACGGGTATGGTCTTCGAGTTGGATGACTACTTTATTTAGCAGCCAAATTGATCCAACATGACCCATTGCATTTGTAGATCAGGATCATAAATAAAGGGTCTACTTTCAGACAGCATAACTTCTATTTTAATTTTAGAAAATCATCTATGAACTGTTATTTGTAAATAATCATATTTTAAAAATAATCCTAACAGGCCCTACTATTGTGTTAAACCTTTTTTAATTGACCATAATACCTTTTTAACAAAAAAGAGCCGAACTGAACTCTTAACTGGCAGCTTGCACATGTATCCACTGTAATTCACTTTTAAGTGTTTGTTTGCATTAAAATACATAGGAATTGAATACATAGTTAACTTCATGGAGGCTCTAAAATCCATGTTAGCTTGGAATTGATGAATTTTAGATCCCAATTAGAGTCCAGTTATAAAATCCATCTTAGCTTTGTAGAGACTCTAAAATTAATCAATTCCAAGCTAAGGACGGTTGGTATTGAGCATAGATTTTATATTGGGAATAGCAATTGGATCCCTCGTGAGGAGGAGCGTAAAAAATCAATGTCTCAAATCTTCATTTAGGGATCTAGTGTGTAAAAGACCTCTCAAATCTCCATTAAGGGATCTAGTGTGTAAGGACCTCATAAACCCAACCCGAAAATGGAATAAGAGGGCGTTAAAATGTTTTTAGGAATGATAAGGATATTTGAGATATTCTTAAAATTTACGTTCCTAATCAAACTCTTGGAGACAAGAGGGTTTGGATGCATATTAAAAGGGGGTATGTTTCTACCAAATCAACATATAAAATTATCATTTAAGACAATTTCTAGTAACTTTAATTTCAATTGGAGTAGCTTTAATTAGGAACGCTATTTTAGTATGATCTTTTTTCTAAATGGGAGCTGCTATTGGCACATAAGAAATCTCCCTTTCCGCATATATATTTAAAAAGAAAATAAATAAACCCTATGAAGTTACTTTTTTACCCACCCTCTTCCTTTCTGTCCCCCCCACCTTTCCTCTACCTCCGGCACAGCCCTGCACTTGCTCCGGCCTTGGACGGTGGGTCCCTCCATTCCCTCCCTCTCCCTTCTCCCTTTTTCTTGCATGACAGAACTTGCTTGTTTGGTAGGCCGGCATTTCTGACAAGCATTCTGAAGATGGAATTCCTAGCATTTGAAATCTTAGAAAGCAAGCATTTGGAATGCTAGGTACTCAACGAGCACTTGAATTTTTTGAGAAGAAGAGTATTCCGATGACTACAACGGTCCTCTTTGATTTCAGTTTCCAGGCAAAAAAATTAGAGAAAAAAAATGTTATTTGTCTGATCTTCTCTTTCCCACCATCTCTATTTTCATGTTGTGTGGGGTCACTTCGTAATTACGGATTTATGTGCGGCCATTCCTAGTTTCGAGATAGTCCTTAGTCTCGGTGTTGCCCAGCTCAGTAGAAGCACCAGTTCGGGGAGGCACGGAGCCCATCTCGGTGGCCGCGTCTACGACTGCCCATCTCGGTCTCGGTCTTAGCTTGATCTCGGCCTACTGTCATTTAGCCATAAATGAGACCATAAATGCGCTGCCATGACAGTGGACGGCGAACTGACAAATAGAGTGGGCGCCGGACCTAGATAAGTGGCACGCCTTATCTCAAGGTCACATCCATAGGCATAGGGGGATGGCCCAATGGGGCTTTCTCTTTTTACCTACCCCCACTCAAGAGAGAAAAAGTACATGTTGATGGGACTCCCATCTCCCTCTAAGGGGCCCAGTCCAACGATGACTCTCACGTCTATATAGTGCATGAAGAAAAACTACATGAGGTACGCAACAAGCCTGTCCCCCATACTTCTTCTTCCCCGTTTTCCCTCATTTATCAAACTAACTCAGGCATCGGAGTGCCTTCGGCTGCCAACAGCCAGGCGCTCTGACCTTTGTTTTTCCTTTCAGATCACCGGAGGTCGATCCCTTCCCGTAATCTTCCCAAGATCACCAAACCGAGAGTTTAATCCTCTTTTAACTAAGTCTGTAATTTTTAGGCTCTTACAGTTGGCGCCGTCTGTGGGGACAGGATCTTTGCCAAAACCAAACCTACAAAAGTCATGCCTCCAAAAATCAGATACGGCGGCGAAGGATCGTCAAAGTCCCGAAGAGCGTCATCCTTTCCTCCGCCGGAACAACCCCCATTTCCACCGTTTTCGCAACCTTAGCCGCTCCAGTCGGTACTTCCAGAACCGCCCATTGGCATTCGCTCTGCTCTTCTTTCCCCTCCGGGACCAACGGAGGTTCCCCCCGTCCTGCAGGGGCTATCGGGGATTCCTTGCCAGAGAAAGTCCGGAGGAAAATCCGGTCCCGTGTATGCGGAGGGTGTGGTCCAGTCGGACTCCTCATCCCGACCTGTGACGACACTCCCCCAGCGTGACAACCGCCATGAGTCTCCCTGCCCCCTCGATGATCTGCCACCCAAGGGCCCACAGCAGAATGTCTCCCCGTCGGATCTTTGACGACAAAGCAAAACCCCTGTCAGGGCAAAATTCCATCACCGCACTCACAATGACAATCAATCCTTTCATCGAGCCCGTGAAGAAGAAGATGACCCCCTATTTGAAGAGCTCGAGGCCCAGAATCGGGTCCTCCAAGAAAAAGAGGAGTTGATTCGTCATCTCCAAGAGCAGCTCAAGGCGAATGAAAGGAGGACTAGTATTCCACCTCCCAGACGACAGCAGAACCGTCCAGGCAGCCGAGATTTGAGGCAGGTCCTCGACGACAGAAGAAGAAATCACTGCGAAGAAAAAGGCTCGAGCAGCAGCCACCTACCTAGCAACCTCGGGGGATCGGGTCGCGAGCTAGAATCCCCAAGGTCAGAGAACATGACGGGCCTGAGGGAACTGCTCCACCACTACGTCAAACAAGAGGTCCAGGCTCGGATGGCCGAGATCGGTTTCACCTGAGACCAAACAGAGGCCTGTGATGCAGAAGACCAGGGCATGTCCCCCTTCTCCCAGGAAATAAAAGACTTCTCTCTTCCCGAGAGATTCAGTGTCCCGAGGTTCGTCCTCTATGACGGGGCCTAGGACCCAGAAGCGCACCTACGACATTTCACTCAGCGGATGTCAGCCACCTGAATTTCAGGGTCTTCTCCTCAAGCATAGGCGACCTCCCACTATGATGGTTCTGCGCGATCCCTTCTGGGTCGGTCACGAACTAGCAGCAGCTCCGAAGCTCCTTTATCGAGAAGTTCCAGGTGCACCGTGTCATCCCGAAGACAGGTGGTAACCTCATGGCGATCCGGATGAAAGACGGTGAAAGTATCACTGCATTCGCCAGGAGATTCTGGACGATATATAGCCAGATCACGGACGCCAACGATGACGTCGCCATCATGTGCTTCCGGCAAGCCTTACTCCCAGGTAATGAGCTCCGAAAAGACCTGGTCCGGACTCCCGTGACCACGATGAAGGCGTTGATGGGAAGGGTGAATTAGTACATTAAGCAAGAAGAGGACGAAGCTCGCGGCAAGGAGCAGTTCGGACTCCCGCAAAAGGGTCAAACCTCCAGAGGAGAAGGAATGTTCTCCAAACTAAGGCCAGATAAGAAGAGGGCCGCCACTAGTTCGGCATCCTTCTCAACCTCCGTCTCGGGTAGTAGCAAGAGACCGAAGTTCAAGCCTACCAGGCTGACCGGAGATCCTTACAGAGCCGTTAATATTGTCTTCAAGGAGTCCATCTACAGACTCCTCAGCAAAATCAAGGCAGAACCTTATTTCCAATGGCCACAACCGATAACGGGCGACCCATTTACCCGAAATCGGAGCAAGAACTGCTCTTACCACAAGCAGCATGGGCACATGACCGAAGACTGCATGGCTCTGAAGTCTCATCTCGAGAAGCTCGTCATGGACGGACACCTTCGAGAGTGCATCAAGGAGGGGGAAGAGGATCAACCGGACTCAGCAGCGCGCCCTACCCAGTGATGACCAGGACAGCAACGAGCTGGCGGGTATCATCAACGTCATTCACCTGACCCCCGCTCCCAATGGGGGAAATACCCAAGCTCGGTCAGAGGCCAGGAGGGCTGCCCATGGCAAACAAGTGATGTCGGCCGAACTTGAGGCTGCACCGAAAAAAGCTAGGAAGGAAAAGCCCAAGATCTGGTTCTCGGACGAGGACCTAGGAGGGGTCCAGCTCCCCCACAATGATGTACTCACCCTCACCTTGCGGCTGAACAATTACACCGTGAAACGTGTCCTCCTAAATCCGGGGAGTTCGTCCGAGATCCTCTACTTCAGCTGTTTCAAGCAGCTCGGCCTGACAGAGTCCGACCTGCAGGAAGCCCGTGTCCCCTTAGTAGGCTTCAACGCCAAGCCAGTGTACTCCAAAGGGAGGATCTCGCTTGAAGTCTGAATAGGGGGCGCCACGAAGGTGGCCGACTTTATGGTAGTGGACGCACAATCTCCTTACAATGTTATAATGGGACGAAGTTGGCTTCATACAATGGAGGCAGTACCCTCCACCTTTCACCAGAAGCTCAAGTTTTCGCTAGAGAAAGCCGGAGGGGCGATCGAGATAGTAACCGTGTGGGGAGATCAGCAGATGGCTAGACAGTGCCTTACGACCATAATGCCAGGCGAGACGGAGCCACAACGAGTACATATGGCCGAACTCAAGACTGAACTCAAGGATGTCGATCGCTCAGTAGAGCAGAAGAGCGTAGAAGAACTCACCGTTGTCAGGATCAATTTCGATGACCCCGAGTGGTATTTCTTGCTGGGAAGCCAGCTCGCCGACAACAAGAGGTCCGAGCTGCTCGACTTCCTACTGCAGAATAAGGACGTTTTCGCCTGGAATCCATATGAGATGCCCGGGGTCAACCCCGAAGTCATGTGCCACAAGCTAAACGTGGATCCCGAACACAAGCCCATAGTACAAAAGGTCCGCAGAACAAGAATCCCGCAAACAGAAGCTGTCATCGAAGAAGTAAACAAGCTCCTCGAGGCTGGAGCGATCTGCGAAGTGCATTATCCAAAGTGGCTGGCCAACACTGTGGTGGTCAAGAAGGAAAGCGACAAATGGAGGGTATGCGTGGACTTCACTGATCTCAATAAAGCTTGCTCCAAGGATAGTTTCCCCCTCCCAAAAATCGACCAGATGATCGACGCCACCTCAGGACATGATAGAATGAACTTCCTCGATGCCTACCGAGGTTACCACCAGATCCCCATGCACGGGCCTGATGAGGAGAAAACCGCATTCATAACATCTCGAGGCATCTATTGTTATAAAGTGATGCCCTTTGGGTTAAAGAATGCCGGGGCGACATACCAGAGACTGATCACAAAGATGTTTCACGCCCAGCTCGGGAAGACAGTGGAGGTCTACATCGACGACATGGTGGTCAAGTCCAAGAAGTCATAGGACCATTTAGCAGACCTGCGCCAGACGTTCGCTATCCTCAGCAAGTTTTAGCTTAAACTGAATGCCTCCAAGTGTGCGTTTGGCGTCGGCTCTGGAAAGTTCCTAGGAAGCCTGGTAACAAGGAGAGGGATCGAAGCTAATCCAGAGCAAATTTCAGCTATCCAGGCGATCCGGAGCCCGACTCGGCAAAGCAAGTGTAGAGACTAACGGGGATGGCCGCTGCGCTCAACCGCTTCATTAGTCGAGCTTCAGACAAATGTCGCCCCTTCTTTCAGCTCCTGAAAAAGAACTCCAAATTTCAGTGGACCCCTGAGTGTGATCAGGCGCTGGAATAACTCAAGGAATACCTTTCCTCGCCACCACTATTGTCCACTCCTTCACAAGGTGACCTCCTCTATCTCTACTTAGCAGTCTCGGACCACGCAGAGAGCTCGATGCTAGTGAGAAACAACGACAAGCAGCAGCAGCCCATTTACTATACAAGCAAAATCCTGCTAGACGTCGAAGCCAGGTACCTTCCACTCGATAAACTTGCGTTGGCACTAGTCAGTGCCTCTCGCAAACTCTCCCACTATTTCCGGACACATACAGTGGTGGTCGTCACAGAGTACCCGCTCAAGTCCCTTTTTCGAAAGGCCGACTTCTCCTGAAGAATCTCCAAGTGGGCCGTCGAAATGGGGCAATTCGATATCCAATATCAACCTAGAACGACGATCAAAGCACAAATTCTGGAAGACTTCATCGTCGAATTCACCTCTTCTAATTCAGCACCGACCTCGCTCGATACCGAACTGGGGGGCTCCAAAGGCAATGGTGGAGTCGAGACCGAGACCGAGGAAGACCGATCCTGGGAGCAATTCCTTAAGTTGGCCTGGAAGGTCTTTGTTGATGGATCCTTCACATTCAGAAGGGCTGGCGCTGGCATAGTCCTCTAATCTCCATAAGGCATCGTCATCGAGCAAGCCTTGACCCTTGATTTGAAAGCCTCCAACAATGAAGCAAAGTACGAAGCACTGATTGCGGGTCTCGATAGCGCAAGAATACTGGGGGCACGTTGGCTAGTAGTCTTCAGCGACTCCCAGTTGGTGACGAACCAGCTAAGCGGAGACTATCAAGCCCGAGATAAAAGGATGGCAGCCTACTTAGCCCACACGAAGCAGCTCCTCTCCCGGTTCGAGAAAGTAGAAGTCAAGCAAATCGGCAGAGAGTCCAACTGCCATGCAGATGCCCTCGCCAACTTAGCCTCCGCCGTGGAAGCGAGAAAAAGGAGGACGGTCGACGTGGAGACGTTGAAAAAGCCAAGCATAGAGCTCCTCCCACCTCGGCAAGTCCTGTGCGTCGATCTCGGTCCAAGCTATATGGATTCGATCATAGCATTCCTAAAAGAAGATAAACTCCCTGAAGACAGAAATGAAGCCCACAAGGTCAGAATGAAAGCAGCTCATTTTTTGCTATCCCCAGATAAGAAGCTTTATAGAAAGTCCTTCACGGGACCATATCTCCAATACGTTCACCCGAGCAAGGTGGAAGACTTCCTTTTTGAAATTCACGAAGGAATCTGCAGAAGCCACATCGGAGGAAGATCACTGGCATACAGAGCTATCAGCCAGGGCTACTGGTGGCCCTACATGTAGAAGGATGCCCAACTTTACGCCAGGAAATGTGAAAAATGTTAAAAGTTCTCTCACTCTCTACACCAACCGGCGCAGGACCTGAGTCCTCTCTCCAGCCCCTGACCCTTCGCTCAGTGGGGGCTAGACATTGTGGGACCCCTTCACCGAACTCCAGGAAATAAGAAGTGGCTGATAGTGGCCATCGATTACTTCACTAAATGGATAGAGGCAGAAGCCTTATCCTCTATCACCGAGTAGGATACAAAGAATTTTATATGGAAGAACATTGTCACAAGGTTTGGGATCCCCGAGCTCTGGTCTCGGACAACGGGACCCAATTCGACTCAAACTTCTTTAAGAACTTCTGCAAGGAGTTCGGCATTGGAACCTTTATGCAACCCCGGCCTACCCACAAAGCAACGGACAAGCAGAGATCTCAAACAAGGTGGTACTGGACGGACTCAAGAAGAGACTTGACAAAGCTAAGGGCAGATGGGTAGAAGAATTACTAAGTGTCCTTTGGGCATACATGACCACTCCGAGACGGTCCACTTCGGCAACTCCTTTCTCCTTAGCCTACTGAATGGAAGCTGTAATCCCTATTGAGGTCGGCCTTCCGACCTTGAGGCCGGATCTCTTCGACCAGGGGTAGAATGAAGTAAATCTCGCCAAAGAGCTCGACTTGGCCGAGGAGCAAAGGGAAGTAGCATCCGTGCGCCTGGCCTCCTACCAGCAACAGTTATCCAGAGGATACAATCAGAAGGTCAAAGAAAGGAAGTTCTCAATCAGGGAACTAGTCTTAAAAAGGGCGCTCCCGGTAGACAGAGATCCTAATGAAGGCAAGTTCGCACCGAACTAGCTCGGGCCTTTTAAGGTGGTCTTGGTATCCGGGAGGTCGGCTTATAGACTTAAGAGCATGAATGGCAAAGAATTGCCACGACCATGGAATGCCGCACACCTCAAGGAATACTACTTCTAAATGTACTCAAATGATAAATCAATGAAAGAGGGATCTTATGGAAGAAGTGTGCCTTGTATCTTTCAAGTTGTGAACCAAGGCTCCAGTCCTCGCACCAACCTCCTTGAGTTCGGTCATAGGACCAGCTCCCAAGGCTCCGGTCTTCGCACCAGACTCCTTGAGTTCGGTCATAGGACCAGCTCTCAAGGCTCCGGTCCTCGCACCAGCCTCCTTCAGTTCGGTCATAGGACCAACTCCCAAGGCTCCGGTCCTTGCACCAGCCTCCTTGAGTTCGGTCATAGGACCATCTCCCAAGCCTCCGGTCCTCGCACCAGCCTCCTTGGGTTCAGACATTGGACCAACCCCCTTGGAACATGAACGAAATCAGCTGCCTTATTTCACTATCAAGTTGCGGATTTCAGTCTGCCTTTGAGCTCGGCCAAATCCCCCGAGTTATCAAAGATGACGGCACGGCCCCAGCCCTCCAACAACAAGGTCGCACCCCAGGGTGTGAGCCCAAGCTAACTACAAGGTCTTTTAATAAGGCGTTTCCCTCGGAAGCACATTGTTAAAACTCCGGCCTTAGGGCCAGATGCCCCAAATGCCCACCGATCTCAGCCACTTGGAAGGTTTGGAAGATCGATCAGTGACAGGGCACCAATTTTGTCCAATATCTTTCTCTGGACTAGAAGGTTAAGTCCAGTTCCTATGAGTTCATCGATCTCAGAAGGTTCGAAAAAATTGGTCAGAACATGGGGCTTCAATTTTGTTCAGAATTAAAAAAGCATTCACACACTAGGCCAGAAGAAAGAAATGAAAAGACAGCTGAAGAATTGAAAGAAAATTGTATTTTCATTAATAAGAGAAGACGATTACAAAGTTCTGTACACTCAGGAAAAAGAGAAAAATACATCAAAAGAAATAGAAAAATAAAGACATATTATTTCCTACATTATTTGGGCGTCGCGGCTTTATTCTCTAGCTCTGGAGGGATGGATGGAGCAGGGTCGGGAGCGCCTAAAGTCTGGGGTGGAGGAGCCGCGGAGGAGGCCTGGGCCTGGTCACCCTCGGTAGGAGTCGGGGGCGGAGGAGGGATGACCGGAGCTTCAAGAGGGGCTTCCGAAGGGTTGGAGTCGGACTCTGACTCTGGTTTAGGTATCATAGACTGGAATTGGGGAAGGTTCGTGAATATAGGGTCATCCTCAGAGACCCCTTACTCACGAAGCGCTTCCCTGCATCCCATCTCGTACAAAACCGGCCTCAGGTCCCTGATTTGAATCACGTACTCCGCCGATGCCCAATCCACTCTTTCTTGATAAGCCTTTGTGGCATGGGCTCGTAGAGTGGACTTGACATCGGCCCGTTCCTTCCTTGAGGACTTGAGCTCGGCCTCTTTCCCAGCCAGTTCAGTTTCCCTTTTTGCAAGCTCGGCCTCTAGTTGGTGCACCCTCTTCGCATTGTCATCGGCTGAGCCTTTTAGGTGCTTATTTTCTCTTTGCAACTTGATGATCTCGGCCTTCGCCGCTTGATGTTCCGTTGCGAGCTCGACGATCTTCTCCTCTGCCTTCTTTATTTCTGCCGCACTGGCCTCCAGGGCATCTCCCATCTTCTTCTTCTCGGCGTCCATCTCAAGAACCCATGCGGCTGTCCTCTCCGTTCTCTCCATTATTATTTGGAGCTTCTGTACATTCTGCAAAGAGACAAAGGGGTAAGAGGTCAGAACATACGGCTAAGGCATAAAGCTTAAAAAGACAAAAGAATTGGGAATCACCTCAAACGACGCTCTCATCGTCGAGTAGATCAGTCTCATTTGCCCGGATTTATTATGCCTCTCTATGTCCAAAGGGAGAGCGCATGCCCGGGCAACTGCCGTGATCGTCTTGGTGGAGGTCCCCACCCGGTCCTCCACGCTCAGGGGCTCGCCGGGGTTGAGATCGAGGTTGGGCCTGAAAGGGGGCGGCTTGGTAGACCGAAGCTGCGGCGCCACTTCCGGGGTCTGCTCCTCCTCACCCACGCGAGGCCTCTTTTCTAGAGGGGGCCTCTCACCCTCCTTCTCGGCCTCCGCGGCCCGTGGCTGGGCGTCCTTGGACGGCCGAGTCTCCTTGGGCGGCTCTTCCGACCTCCCACTCTTCTCTTGCGGGGGGCCTCGCGCGCCTTTCTCTTTCGCGGAGGAGGAGGTCCCTGCTGAGCCCGGGGAACCGGAGGGGGCGCTAGCTGAAGAGCCCTGAGCGGTGCCAGGCACGCCGTGAGCACGCTTCGGGGCAGGGGGAGCTCGGCCCTTAAGGACCAAGGCTCCCAAGTTCTTCAGAAGGGGCCGGGGTCCGTCCATTTCCTCTTATGTCTGGTCTCGGTCGGAGGGGCTGTCTTCGACTAGAATCGGACCGAGGGGCTCCGACGCTTGACCGCCGGTCTCCGCAAGCGCGAGCACGATCTCCCCTATCGGCTCAAGGGGGATATCGACAGTCTTACTAGTATAAGACTGGTACCGCGGCTTGTACCGGAGCAGCGAGAAGGCGGCCCGATCATGGTGACCGTGGTAGTGGTAGATCTTCTCGAGCCACGCGTCGTTCCTCTTCCAACGATCAAGGCTGACATCCTTCCTTCTTCGCTGAACACTTGCACAAGGAACAGAACACATCAGTTTGATAAATCAGCAGTAAAATAACACAAATAACCTCGGGGAAACGGGTATTTACTCGGAGGGGTCCCAGGTTTCCGTGGAACCTGGATTCTCCGCTCCTCCTCGGTCTCGGCTGCCCCGAACTCCCAGTTCCCCAAGACCAGCAGACGGTCGTCCTCAGTGTACTTGCTTGAGTCTTCTAGAGCATTGATTAATGGCCGGCGTCTCGCCTTCGCCCGAATATAGTACGAATCCTCGCCCCCCGCGGACTTACAGATGTCATGACATCTTCTATGTCGTGAACGCCGAGGTTGATGTCTAGGATTCGGTTCAACTCCGCCACGCCCATTATTATTTTGAACCCATTGGGCATCAGCTGGAAAGGGCAGATCCGCCATGAGCTAAGGCAGGATCGGAGGAGCGGGTGGACAGGAAATCTAACCCCCCCTCGATTACCGATACCAAGGGGAAAGGCATCCAATCCTTGAATCTGGTGAGGCCATCAAAGAGGCCCTGGAGGTCGTCGGGCTTCACCAGAACATCATTTGGTATATCAAACGCCGCCCTAAGTCCCTCCAGGGCTTGGGGGCCCTCTAACCAGTGGCTGTAAACTCCCATTTCCTAGAGACGAGAAGGGGGCAGAAGGCAAAGAAGAGGGAGCAAAACCTAGAAAAACCTAAGGGGCGGAAACCCTCTAGATAGGGTTGTAAACGGGTCGGTTCCGGTTCGGGTCCAGGGTGGACCCGGAACCGGAACCGTTTAGTAAGAAAAGGAACCGGACCCAAATCGGAACCAGGGAACCGGTTCCGATAATTTTAATGGGAACCGGTACCGGAACCGTTTGCGATGCGGGTCTGGTTCCGGGTATGGTTCCGGGTTTGGTAAAACACATAGATTACCATGTATTTCACTACATGAGAGGTTCGGCTTAATGTTGTAACATGTCAGACTCCTTGTAACAACAGAGGCTTTTCAGAGGTATTTGCTCCATTTCATTGGCTTATCACTAATCAGAGGCCTTTGCTTCTGGGGTGCTCTATGTTTAGAGAAGCCACTGTAGTTCCTCATGAATGATTTACAGAAGCTTTTGCTGTTTCGCTTGACTAGTTTGGTTTTTTTTTTTTTTGGGCTTTAATAGACTTTGGCAGGCTTGTTGCTTGATGATAAAGTACTTCACCATGCGTTTATATCAAAGGCCCAACAATGCCCACAGCAGAGAATGTTTGTCTTAAACTAATCGCAATCATCTGGAGCTTGTGGACTAAAGAATCCCCAGAAAAGTAGAACAAAAAACAGAAATGGCCCAACCAAACAAGCAAGACAAACCCACCTGCAAAACCACAGTTAAAGAATGCCCAAGCAACTAATCCTCAATATCAAAGTTTGATCTCCTTCAGTTCATCCATTACAAGCAACCTCCAGATCCTTTGAGAATTGCCACACTGTAAAGCATCATACCCATGTGTTGAGAACATAAGTAATCACCAGATGCATTTTATAAACAGAACATGCCAACAAGATAAGCCAAAACCAACTGTATGCTGTCACCCTGACCTGATAATTAACAATGATCATATTCAAATAATAAGGCATACAGACCCATTACAGCAGAATATGTGTAAGAGAAAAAACAAAAAGGAAATACTCTCTAGGCATATTTCACTTTATCATAACCACATCACTGTCAATGTTGAATTTCCATGTTCCTCACAATGAGATGGACCATGTCACCAAAGACTGCTTCACAGAAAATCATCCTTATATGATGATTGATCAAACTACAAGTCTACATCCAATAAGACATCATCAGCCCATAAGCTTCTTCAATTCTATTCTTCACAGCACAGTGAGTCATCACTCATCAGTCATTAGTCTATGGCATGCTTCACCTAAACAAACATGAGTTAATAAAACTCTCATTCAAAAGGACTATTCAAACCAAAATTAAAAATAAGTAAATGTGTGACTCACTAATCATTCCAAAAGGTGACTATCACTTTCATTTGATGTTCTAGTTGCAGTCTCTTCTTTATCAAACTTGGCTGCATTTGTGATTGTGTAGTGATGAGATTGAAGATCTGAAAATTAAACTTAATGTTAGACATCTTAATGAATCTAAACCCAAAATAAATCATATAACAGTAAAAGAAAAAAAGTTACCTTTTGTTGAACTTCTCAACCAATCTTGACAACACACCAAAGCCTCTACTGTAGCAGGGAGTAAATTGCTCCTGTAATCATCAATTGTTCTGCCACCAGTACTAAATGGTGATTCTGATGCAACGGTGGATACCGGAATGGCCAAGATATCACGAGCCATTCGAGCAACTTCTCGGTATTTGGCTACATTGGCTTTCCACCAAACTAGGATGTCAAAAGCCTCTTCATCTTCATCAGGCCATAGTCCTTCATCCAAATACAACTCCAAATCTGACTTTCTTTCAATGGATTTATTTTCTTTGAGAAACCCTTGGAGGCCAAGTTTATATTTATCAACATACGTAAGTGGAGAAGCAACACTTGATGCTGTCCCAGAACTATTGCTAGCACTGCCACTGGAACTTCCAACATTGGTTGAAAGTCTTCCATCAAAAGCATTCTTGGTTGACTCAATGGCATATTCATTGTAAAGGCTTGTCAAAGTAAGCCTAACATCCATAATCCTTGCATCAGACTCATCACCATAAATCAATGGAAAGTAATATTCGATTACTTTAAACTTGAATCGAGGATCAAGAACTGCAGCAATTGCTAACGGTGTGGAAATGATAATCCAATATTTTTTAAACTTGACAATCATTTTCCCAGCCATATCTTTGATAAAAGATTCTGAACTAGTGCACCATTCAATCAAATGCAAGTGAAGCATGCTAACATCTGAGAAATACAAGTTCGATGTTGGGTACTTAGTGCCTGAAAATTTTTCTGTCATCTGAAAAAATACTTGCAAACATTTACATATTTTTTGAACATTTTCCCATTCCTCATTGCTTGGGGCAAATTTGTATCCACTGTCACGATCACTTAACCGTTCGAAAGCCTCCTTGAACTGTATCGCTGTTTCTAGCATCTCAAAAGTAGAGTTCCACCTATTCAAACTATCAGGTTGAATTTTCTTTCTTGGAGCTCGTACTTGGCTTGCAATTTCATTAAACCTTTGTTCTCTTAAATGTGAAGCTCTGATATATTTTACACTTTCACGCACTTTAAAAATTACCTCACTTATGGAATCCATACCATCTTGAACTATCAAATTTAAAATGTGAGTGGCACAACGCACGTGGAACATATCTCCATTGGACAAAAGCAAGCCCTTAGCAATGAGCTTTGACTTGAGCTCCCGAACCACAACATCATTGGTAGTACAGTTATCTAAAACAATGGCACACAGTTTTTTTATCGATGTTCCAACTATACAATCTGTCTAAGATGCAATTACAAATCACTTCGCCGGTGTGGGGAGCTTCAACAGAGCTAAATGCAATGATCTTCTTTTGCAAATTCCACTCATCATCAATAAAATGACATGTTAAACACATGTACCCAAGATTTTGGTTAGAGGTCCACATGTCACTTGTCAAACTCACCCGACATTTTAGATTTTCCAAGAGATCATAAAGCTTTTGTTTCTCCTCATTGTGAATTTTTATAATATCGTTCTTCAAAGTATTTCGTGACACGATTCTAAACAACGGTTGAAGGCCTTTTATGAAATTTCGAAACCCCTCATATTCTACAAATCGAAATGGCAATTCATGCATTATGACCATGTGTGCAAGATCATGCCTACTTTTTTCTTGATCAAATTTGAAATTTTGAATTGCACTAACTCCTCCTTCATTTTCTTCCCCAATTTGTAGAATTTGTTGCTGTATATCAACTTTCCCCCGCTGCTTTAGTTTGTAAAGCACACAATGTTTTAAATGTTTAAACAAATGTGAAGTTCCGTCTTTGCTATTCCCATTCAGTAATTTCTTACAATGGTTACAACTTGCTTTTATAGCTCCATTGTATTGTGTAATTCTTGTAAACTCAGTCCAAACCGGAGATGTTAGCTTCCTTTTTTTTTGAGATACCCTAGAAACTTCAATGGAATCATTGGTTTCGGCATTGTCAATATCAATGGGTTCTAAATCTGACATTTTATCTGCATATAAATAATTACAAATTCTATTATAATTATATGATTACATGTATGAGCTGTCATTCACAACGAGATCACACAAAAAAACACATTTATAAGATCAAGCAACATGCAATTACTGAGCAAATGATGGGCAAGACACAGAGGTTCTCACAAGACAAGAGTGAAAATGAAATGCTCCTTTCAGATAAAAGGCAAAGAGTCAACCCACGATCATTTTAGTGCTTGGGTGATGACATATCTCATGTTGAGACCCCTCCTCTTTTTTTTTTCACTTGTTATCTCAGCCTATTCCATATAACTTTTCAAGACTCCCAGCATTGCAATTGGCCTGTTCTCACTAACAATCAACATGCAAGAGATTGAAACAGCTGCGCTTTAGTTTTGTTTCAATCATTCTGAGTTGTTGGGGATGGACCGAACTGGCCTTTTCTTATCTTAGACAAAAAGTAAAAAGGCCAAGGACCCAAAAAAACCTTTCTTGGATGGGAAAGAGTGGTCCACAGGAATGCTTTTCCTGAGGCCACACATATGACCTAACACAACACAAATTAAATTGATCCTGGCTGTTCCACATGTTGGATCACAATGAAATCAGCAAATAAGCAGTGGGTTACATCCCTACTCAGAAAAATCTCACAATAGATACTGTTTAAAATAGTTCAGAACTTCAGATTCCTTATTGCATAATTTCAAAACATGCCTATCTAAATGAGTGTTTTAGATAAGGACAGATGTGAAACAAACATAATTTGGATCAGCACAAGACAGAGACACAGAGGTTATTCTTCTGGATTCATTCCAGATTATCGGCATGTGGTTGAGAGATCTGTACAATTACATGAAAAGGATATTATTAATCACTTGAACTCATCATCTTATGAAAGATCAGCCTCCATTTCTCAACCTCAAACCTAACAATCTTAATATTTTGACAAGAGAAGAAGCAGTTGATCCAAATCATGAAAGACTCCACAGATCTAAAGTCAATCATGCCTATCACAACATAGATCTGATACAAATTGTTGGAAGCATAGAAATCCCCAAAACATGAGAAACAAGATCCCCTTACGAGATTTTCTTACTAAAAAGACAAACCCTAACCCTAGTTGTCGATCCTTTGCAGGTGCAGATGAAAGTAGAAGAATAAAATCGAGAAGAGATTTCATACCTAAAAATATGTAAAGAGTATTCGGAATGAAACCCCAAATTTGTAAGATAATATGAACCCTAAAAAGTAAAAACAAGTCAAAGGAAGAAATGAAATGAACTCACATGCTTCTTCTATAACAGTACTACAGTAGCGAAATCAAGAATGAGGAGAGAGGGCCGGAGCCGGAGCAGGAGAGAGGGCCGGAGCCGGAGACGAAATGAGGAGAGAGGGCGACAGCTTGTGGTTCCCAATCCCATACAGTGATACAGAAACCTAAATACGTTAGACTTAAAGTATATTGGGTCGGGTCCGGTTCCGGGTCCACGGGTCTGAGCTACTGTGGATCCGGAACCGGACCCGTTTAGATAACGGTTCCAAAAAAAGGATCCGGAACCGGAACCATTTACTTATCGGAACCAAAATAAGGACCCAAACCCGGAACCTAACGGGTCGGAACCTTCGGGTAATCGGATAATCGGGGACCCATTTACAACCCTACCTCTAGACAAAAGGAAAAAGAGGTGGAAGGAGAGTAGCAGAGAAGAGAACTCATAGAGAGAATGTGACGGTTTGTAAAGAATGAAAAGCGAAGAGTGAAAAGCAAAGGGTGAGAAGTCTTCGGGTTCGTTGAGGTTATGTTTTTAGCTGGGTGTCTTCTTCAGCAGGGTCTCCTTCTAGACGAAAGTAAAGATAATAGGAGAAAGGGAAGAGGGCGTCCCCATTTTATAGAAGAAACGCCCCTCTTGAATGTCACGCGTGCGAGGCAACGCTTCGGACTCTCCACGCGTCGCTTTGATCCCAGTAAACAACCATACGAAGGGTTACACGTGACACCACCGGTCCATCTCCCACCATGCCTCTGGTACGATATTTATCACCTCGGGCATATGAAACGACGTCTACATGCCCGCCCTAGTGAAACAATTATGATACCGTATTTATCGCCTAGGGCAAACGAAAAGGCATCATGATGAGGATCACACATCAGCAAGACACGACAGGACGGGGCCAGCACATCCTTTCAATTTTAGCTCCCGACCTCAGAGAGAATTCTAAGAGGCCGAGAGCTAGGGGGCAATTGTGTGGGGTCACTTCGTAATTACGGATCTATGTGGGGCTATTCCCAGTTTCGAGATAGTCCTTAGTCTCGGTGTTGCCCAGCTCGGTAGAAGCACCAGTTCGGGGAGGCACAGAGCCCATCTCGGTGGCCGCATCTGCGGCTGCCCACCTCGGTCTCGGTCTTAGCTTGATCTCGGCCTACTATCATTCAGCCATAAATGAGATCATAAATGCGCTGCCATGACGGTGGACGGCGAACTGACAAATAGAGTGGGTGTCAGACCTAAATAAGTGGCACTCCTTATCTCAAGGTCACATCCACAGGCATAGGGGGATGACCCGATGCGACTTTCCCTTTTTACCTACCCCTACTCAAGAGAGAAAAAGTACATGTTGATGGGACTCACATCTCCCTCTAAGGGGCCCAGTCCAATGATGACTCTCACGTCTATATAGTGCATGGAGAAAAACTACATGAGGTACGCAACAAGCTTGTCCCCCGTACTTCTTCTTCCTCATTTTCCCTCATTTATCAAACTAACTCAGGCATCAGAGTGCCTTCGGCTGCCAACAGCCAGGGGCTCTGACCTTTGTTTTTCCTTTCAGATCACCAGAGGTCGATCCCTTCCCGTAATCTTCCCAAGATCACCAAACTGAGAGTTTAATCCTCTTTTAACTAAGTCCATAATTTTTAGGCTTTTACACATGGTTTCCCCCATTTTTTCATCTATTGTCTTCTTCTTCCTAGACCATCTTTTTCATCACTGGAAAGACTAAGCTTTGAATTTTGGTTGTGGGTCGTGCTCTTCGGAGTTCGGACTCATAGATTTGGGAGACTGTCTTCGGATTTGGGGGTGAGGATGATGTGCGTAGGGTCCTATTGAAAACCCTCTTTTCAATGGTGAGTGTCTTTGGATTTGGGGTTTGGAGTGGTTTTAGTTTCTGTCTCTGTATGATGCCTAAACATCGGGTTTGGGCAGTGGAGTTTTGATTCTACACTTTTTAAGATATAAGACATGAATGGGAGGGAGAGGGAGAGATCCGCCGCCGTGCCGTCCCGGGCCGGAGCCAGTGGCCGCCGCTGGTGCAGGGCAGCGCCTGAGGCGGACGGAAGGTTGGGGGAGAGAAAGGAGGAGGGTGGTAAAAAAATATAACTTCATAGGGGTTTTTTTTTTTTTAAATGTGTGTGGAAGGGAGATTTCTTGTGTGCCAATAGCAGCTTCATTTCTTAATACTAAATTTTCTAACTTAGAATATTTTATGTCCTTCATGTGAGAAAGGGTCTCTAATATAGTTGGAACAATGCTTTGATAATGATGTAAAAAAGTGGCTCAGATGGTTGATCATGCCTTTTTTCATTACGATTTTGGATAAATCATATGGTTTGCTTTGAGTTTTAATCCCCTAACCTATAATAAAATAATCTTTCCATTTTAAACAATATTACAAGCTTTGGTTTAGATGGATGGGTGGTCAACCTTTTTACCCCTCTTTTGTAGACAACCATTCTCAAAGCGTGGTTTGTGACCTCATGGTGGGCAATGGGGATTGGGGTTAGGGATGTAAATGGATCGGTTCCAGTCTAGGTCCACGGAACTTATCTCGATTCGAAACTAGTTTCTTGGTTTCCGCAACCGAAACCTTTTCCTTATATGCAGTGGCAGACCTATGATTTTTGTTTAGATGAGGCTAAGTTTTTACTCGACTTTGCTGAACTTTTTTCACATTAATAATACTAAAGGCCAGCTCACCCCTAAAAGGTTATAGGGTTGGTGGAAAATAACATCAAAAGAAGATGAAAACTGTGTCAACCATCCATCACCCTCTTAGGTTATTTCTCCTCTTCTTCTAATTTTATTTTCCTAAAATAAAAAAGATTATTTGATGTTCATTTTTTAAAATTCAGGTCTTCATTTTTGACCATTTATGGTATCAATCCTATATATTTTTTATTTTTATTACATATTTCAATGCAAACAAGTAGGCCCAAATAGTGTTTGCCCCCTATAAAAGTTCACCTCATGTGAGGCCCACATCTATGCACGTCACTCAATGGAGGCAGAGGCACTCAATGGAGGCAGAGGGGATAATAGGCTTGGAAATGGATTGGAGGTGTATCCAATATCAATTTGATCAAATCATCATAGCCCTTCATCCTATGTCCTCAAAATTTAAGACCTGCATACCATTCAAATTTATCATGACAAAATCCAGCTGTGGCTAATCCCGTTTCAGCCCCAAGTAAGGTCAAGTGCCCTTTAAAATACATTAAAATATTAGTTGAAGGGATTTGGTTGATCAGAGTTAGACCATCTATATCACAAAAAACAAGAAGATGGATGGTTGTGGATTTGTCTTCCACCTAATTTGCATTTTTACACATGATTAATCTAATGGAAGGTCCAACGCTTAATAGAGCCAATTCTGGCCATGGCCCATAAAAAAGGGACACTTGTTTTGAACGGTCTAGATCTAGAACAGGTAGGCCCCACCTAGTCCCAGTCAGCCCTACGGAGCCTCAAATTTCTTTACAAAACCTCATTTCCCTCGGTCCTATTTCAAATTTCAGTTCCCGGGCAAAGAAGAAGAAGAAAAGAACCCTAAAATCCCATTACCAGATGGAAGAAGAAGAAGACGAAATTGTCTCCTTCTCTACGAACCCCTCAATTGGTAACGTCTCTCACCTTACTTCTTCTTCTTCTTCTTCTGATTCCTGTTTCTAATTCTACGATCGTTTGCTGTATTTCCGGATCTTGTGCTGCAATTTCCATTTCTCTTTAAATTTCAATCTCCTTCATCTTTAACAATGGTTTTAGCTGATTCGTGATGTTTCTCTTGTTTTCTAGTGTTTTGAAAGCCATTATTTTTATGAATTTGTAGGTTTTACATCTCTCTATGGTCTGGTTGTTGGTAGTATGTTGCATTTTTCAGAGACACTGGTCCTCTTTTTCTTTTTGTTTCTACTCTGTTAATTTGGGGTTTTTTTGATTTGGGGCTGATGGTTTGTGTGCTGCGTTGTGATCGCATTTCTGGATTGGTTCTGTTTTTATTAAGATTGCTTCTTGAAATTTGGGTGAATGGCATGAAGGAATTGGTTTTGGTTTTGTTTAGAAGGGTATAAAATTAGGTTTTAGCTATCATTAAACACTGAGGAAAGTTTGGATAAGAAAGGTTTGGCAAGTTTGAAACTTGTGGACCCTTATGCAGGGTTCACATTGATGCATGACCATTACGAAGTTGGGGTGGCATTGGAAGCTCTGAATATGGATCGAAGTTTTGGGGCCATTGAATAGATGAACAGGATCATCAGATTGTGCTGATTTTGTAGGTATCCTTATTCCTGCTATGAGCTTCCATTTCTACTCTAATTCTGTGCAGAGGATCATGCAGGGTGGTAAATAGGAAATATGAGTTGCAATTTATTAAAGAATTCATAAATTGACCCACAGGTGCTGTTCCTACTCTATTTCAAACCATTCTCATGCATGTTCCTATATATACAAGGGGTTTGAATGCTCTGTTGATAGATTACTGGAGGGGCTTCTCCCAAGTTCTATATCCAACATTATATTCTCATATCAACTCAGTATATGCAAATCTAGTCTGCTGAACCTTATAAAGTACTGGATAAATCTAAACACACATTAGGGGCAACTGGCCAGTATATGAGCTGATTCTTCTCTTACAGTTGTGTTTCTATTCTTTTCCCTTGAGTTGTCCTGGACTGCCATGATAGCTTGTGCATTAAGTAGACACACATGACATTTTCCTAAGTAAATTTTTTTTTTCTTCCGATTTTTGTTCCTCACCTGAATGCATATTAATTTTCACACTCTAGCAACTATACCCTGAACCATAAACTGGTGAGGTCTTTGGAAAATCCAGACAAACAAAGAATACAACATTTACTTTTAAAAAAGTGCATATAACAAAGACTGCTGTCTCTCTCTCTCTCTCTCTCTCTCTCATTCTTTGATTGGTGACATTACTTGAATGGCCAAACATTTAATGCTTTCCTAATAAACTATAAAGGAAAATATATTTCTGGTTCACAAAATTTATTTTTGCCAATTCTCATGGTATTTTAGTGCGAAGAGATTTTCCTGTTGGGGGCATGGAACTGGTTGTTGCCTCACTTAGCGGCTATCATGGTTTGGAGAAGTTTAAACTAATCAAGCTCATCAATCAAAGTGGTGCTAGTTATGTGGGGACAATGACTAAATCAATAACACATCTGGTAAGTTTGACTCATGGGTATGATTTTTTCATCGATTTAAATGTTTAATTTGTATGCTCTTTCATTTGAGTTATGTTATGATGTTTCTCATCGATGTTTAAAAACACCCATCATATGGGATGTTAGGTATGTTGGAAGTTTGAAGGAAGGAAATATTCTTTGGCCAAGGACTTCAGAACAAAGATAATTAACCATCGGTGGTTTGAGGATTGCTTGAAGGAAGGGAAACGCCTTCCGGAGGAGCCCTATCTCATGAAAAGGTATTTATTTTACGTCCTTCTGCGGCACAGGAACAAAGGAGGTAGCCAATGGGCTATCCTCCAAGCCAAACGGCTTAGGGTAGAATGTCCTGGTCTCACACTGCAGACAAGAGAGGAACGCACGATTGAAAGAACTCAATTTTCATTCAAATTTCTGTATATCCCAAGAGAAGGGATTACGTCCTTATATAATAAGGTCTAAGCAAGAATTTAGCAACCAGTTCCTACTAAAGAAGAAACTACTTAATTTTAAGAATCTAGGGAAATTTAGAAACTACCTAATTACAATAATCACTCAACTCTTAAGAATTCTACTAATTCTAGAAATCTTATTAGAATAGGAAACTGCCGATCTTGGAGACTTTCTTTATTGTTGGGACTTATGGGCTTTGGGCCTTCTGGAATAAACTTTCAGACGGGACCCATTAGTTTGGCCTGCATCATTCTTCGATGGAGAACAGGAGGGTGTTTGGTTGCTTATCATTTTTGAGTATTGATTGAGTATGCCAATTTTATGTTTTTTCGAAGTTAAATTATTCTAGATCTCTTCTCTCTCTCCCCTCTCCTCTTTTACTTAATTTTTGATTGTTTGCCTTTTATTTCATTAACTAAAGTCTGAGCAGTATCATGCAATATTGTACCATGTGTGAGAAACTGAAGGGGGGTAATTAATTCAGATGGTGCAAGTGTCTTTAATTTGTATCTCTAAATTCCATTTATTGGCACAAAACAAGCGTCTGTATCATGGCTCTGAATGTTCAAGGAAGCCATATCTATTAGAAGTAGTACCCAAATTAGGCTTGCCTTTTATGGCTACAAGTAATAAACCTGCATGATGCGTTTTTACCTGTTTCTAGATTGTCTATTAAAATGCAAAAAATGCACCTTTGCCAAATGAGAAAGTGAAAATTTTAAGAGTCATTAAAAGTTAGCACTGCCCCCCCCGCCCCCCTTTCGTGCATGGAGGACTTGGTGCTCACGTCCTTAACCAAATGACCTACAGCTGGGACCAATCTCCTTTCTTTCAAGTATCGGCAAAAAATGTGAAAATCATTTATAACAATCCACCTTAAGGGGTCGTTTTCCTTTTTACACATGGGATAAGATGGGTTTTGCATATTTAAATGTTACATGTGCAAATGTCGCATTTTTGAAACACATTTCCATGTTTGTCAAAATCACCATTTTCACAAGTAAATGAGCACATCCAACAGTTTTAGATGTGTTTAAATTGTTTGATGTTTTTTCACAAATTTCTCTAAATCTATGAAAATTTAAGATATAAAACTAAACGTCTTGATGCTTATCATTAATATGAAAATATTGAATGGTTCAAATCATAAATTAGGGGCCCATAAAAGTGCAAAAAATTAGATGTGTAGATTTGGATTTTTTCCCCACAAATCTCTTAAATCCATGAAGGCTTTAGATATGAAATTAAACATGTTAGGTTTATTAGACTTATAAAGAAGATCGATAGCTTAGATCATAAATATGGGGCCATAAGTGTAAAAAAAAAGTTGCTGGTGAGATTTGAACGAAAAACCTGTGTGGGTGTCCCCACTTGTTCCACCGTGCTTAGCTACAGTGAGATATGTAACATTTTACCAATCCAGGTATGTAAATGGAAGGCTGAAAATGGCTTCATTTAAGCATCATTTTCACACCTCATATACATGTCACATATGTAAAGTAAATGAGTGAAAACAAATGTGATCATTTGTAATCAGTACACATCATTTACATATGTAAATAAGTGCAAACAAACAACCCCTAAGTTCAGGGGTGGAACTAGGATTTCATCTTTGGGGGGGGGGGGGGGGGGGGCAAAACTTGAATAAATTTTTATTTCACCAATTATTATAACTATCATATTTTTAAGTTTTCTTTCGACATAGTTGTAAGTTCAAGCATGAAAAATATATTACGATTCAAGCCTAAATTTTACATGAAAATTAAAACCAGTATCTATTCATCCTTAATAAAATATAAGCAAAGAAAAGTCTTTATTATATGTTCAAAATCAAATAAAAAGTATTCCTTGTCTCGAAATATGAACCATTCATCAAACAACTCAATAAACACACGGTGGTAACTGGGGAATGTTCATTTACACAGTTGTTATGGTGATTGGCAGGTTCATCTACTGGTTTATGGGGATCGGCATTTTGTTGTGTTTTGGTACTTGCATTGGATTCTTTTATCAGAAATTCTGGATAACCACAGAAAGAGGGAAAAAATCATATACTGCAAGTCTGTATGTAATTGTAGAGAAAATATATAAATTCATATAATAATCCAAAAAAAATCCTAAATGTAGGTCTCAAAGAGAGAGAGACAGAGAAATGTCCATTGTCCAGTCTAGCAGTTCATGTAATCTAAACAATAAAAAAAACCATGTAATCAGAAAAAAAAAATATCATACCTAGGTCAAAGGCATTTGTTCTCCTCTCCTCTTCTTCAAGTTAAATCTGCACTTTGAGGGCCAATCCATTCTCATCAAGTCTGACCTTCAGATCAGAAACACCTCTTATTAATCACAAAAAATCCAATGTTTTAGATCATTGAATCATGTATGAGGAGGGGGGGGGGGGGGTGGGGGGTGGGGGGGCGCATTTTGGTGATGTAAAAGGATTTTCCTGCCCCCCCGGGCCTTACTGTGGTTCCGCCCCTGCCTAATTTTTTAACTTGATGACACTATTGAAGCTGCTTGCACCTTTGGACTTGCGGAATATTGTCCCACTGGAAGTTGCCATTTAGCTGATCTTTTACTCCCTGAAGTTGCCTTTCCTAACTGTTTACAAGTTCAATGATACAGTGGGGAGCTATGATCTTTATTATATGTTCAAAATCAAATAAAAAGTATTCCTTGTCTCGAAATATGAACCATTCATCAAACAACTCAAGCTGGACTTGCGGAATATTGTCCCACTGGAAGCTGCCATTTAGCTGATCTTTTTTACAAGTTCAATGATACAGTGGGGAGCTATGATCTTTTACTCGAGCTATGATACATGGTTTTACACATAAAAATGAAGTATCGGATATGATACGACAAGATATGTTGCCTATAATGAAGTATCCAGTGATCATAGGTGGGGGAGCTCCCAACGTAACAATGATACTCCTAACTTCAAACACAAATAAATTGCATTTAACTAGAACTAAAGGAACCGTGAATGCTCAAGGAACGTTAAATACAAGATGATAATGCAACATCTCCTGGGAGTCTGCACAGGAGTTGCATATGCACAATTGATACAAATTTTGTGAAGGCTGATCAGGACCTTATGTTTGAAATATTGGCACCTTGTACAATCAGTGAGATGCAAAAATTCTGATAGTTAGGTGGGTTTGATTTCCGAAGCTATCTTATCTTTTCCTCTGCTATCTTATAAGTTTTTCCTCGTAACCTTTTTGTGCTGGTTGATGCTTACTCTGGTACTAATTGAATAAACTGCAAGTGACTTATAAAATACCACATGAATTGGCACCTTTGTGTTCTTGATTTGTATATCTATCCTAGATGAACAATACCAAACATCATATGGGTTAATGATGATTGATCTGCAATGGTTTATTTATTTCTCTTGGTTATTTTCAGTGGGCAGCAAATAGGACCTCTGTCATGGGAAATTCCAGTGGTTGTAGAGACTTCTGCTAAAAAAGGCAATCTGTTGACAAGAAAAGATAAGAAAGTGCTTGTTGACCTGACCAATACATTCAACGATTACAATGCGTCAGAGATTGATACAACTAAAAGGTGTTTTAATGCTGGGTGCTCAACTTGGTCTGATTCTCATTTATTAAGAGAGGTATTACTGAATGTCTGAAGTCTGATTACAACAAACATCATCATTACTCATTTTGAATAAAAAGAGAAACTAGTGAGTCTGATATAAGCCTTTAATGTTTTAGATTCATGGATGAAAATAGCGGCCGCTACGCTACGCTATATCGGCCGTAGCGGCCGCCACCGCTGTGCTACGGCCGATTTATCGGCCGTCGCACCTGTAGCGGCCGCTACATCCGCTACGGGGTGAGAAAAATTCCTACTTTCCAATTTTTTTTAAATGCGTAATAAGACTTATTTCTTTTCTTCTTCTCTCCAAATAACATTTCTACACAACTCTTCTAACCTTTGATGTTTAAAAGAACACCACAAAGCACATGATCTGGTCGTATTACAGTTGATACAGAGAGTTCTTCTCAATGATTATTCTCTAAGTACATCCTATTAGATACCCCCTTTGGTAGATGTATTTTTTTCTCTAGGTACTCTTGAGTCTTGACTTCATGACATAATTTTTTCTTTTATAAGCCTTTCATTAGTTTCTAAGTTAGCATAACTAAGCAACATGAACACATATGAAAAAACTGATCATTACTATTATTTTCTATTTATATAGCGATACAGTACCTCATACAGTGAGGGGACCGCTACGCCCCCTTACCTTAGTTACTTTTGCAAAAAAAATACATTTTCTCTCATTTTCCAATATTCTAGATTTTCTAGAATTTTTCATATTTTTTTGACGATTTTTCCAAATCGCACTGCTACGCCGCTACGTAGCATTTTGGCGGCGGGCGTATCCGCTATTTTCATCCTTGTTTAGATTACATTTAAAGAAAGACTTTAAATTGCATAGTGAATGGTTTTGGATTGGATTTTGACATTGAAATTTTCAAAATGATAGGATACTCTAAACTAAGGAATTGAAGAACTAGACTGGAGTTCACCTCTCTGCAAGTCAGAAAGCAGCAATTTGATTGCATTTTGACATTAAAAATTTCAAAATAATAGGATACTCTATACTAAGGAATTGAAGAACTAGACTAGAAGTTCCCCTCCCTGCAAGTCAGAAAGCAGCAATTTGATTGCATTTTGGCATTGTAACTTTCAGAATGATAATAAGGTTGGGAATCGAGGATTTACAGTTCCCCTCTTTGCAAGTAAAAAACAGTAACTTTTTTAATCATACAAAATGGTTTCTGAGAAAATTTCCCTCCACAATCCACCCACCCCCACCCCCACCCCCCCACCCCCCCCCCCCCCCCCCCCCCCCGTTAAAGCCTTCAGATATTTTACTGATCTTGTTTTTTGCATGATGGACTTAAAAAAGGTTTTGGTATAATTTGGTTAGCCTGCTCCACTAAAGCTTTAAAAATTAAGACTGTCGGCAATGGTCTGAAACCTTATATGTGTGATCTTCTTTTTAACATTTAAAGCTAACAGTGTTAGATCAGAACAATGGTTCTTGAATCAAATGAAAGAGGATTCTAGTGAAATGAAGGTAGATATGAAACTGGGAGGATAGGACTGCAGAGATGGAAACCATTTTCTATATGAGAGACCTGTATCATATTAGATTGCTGAAATATGGGAACTGGAAAGTTGCAAAAATAACCCTTTATAATTCACAATAAGTACTGTAATACTAGGGGAAAAGGGTCAAGGAAAAAGCATGATACGAGGCATTTGTTCGGTACTGCATAATATGGTAGTCTGTTTTTTTTACAATAACTGGAAGTATTTCGGTATGGTATGATCATCTAGAGGTGCACTGTTTCCCCTTCACAAACAGAATAAAACAACTAATGCTAAGTGAAAAATATATCTTACTATTTGTTATGCAAACTAAAGAATGCATCATAGTTCTTCAATGTAGAGAAGTTTTATGCTCAGCATGGTTTCTTGCCTGTCTTACTCAATGCAAGTAGTTTGATGGACATTACAGGAAAACATGCCTTAAGTGATGCATGGTGCTGTAATCAAAACGGGCAAAACTAAACAACTAACAGTAACATTCTCAGATACATTAAAAACTTCCATAGATTTTTTTTTTTTTGGTAAAGAAAACCACCATTTATCGTTCTTCATCAATTTTACCTTGTTAAAAACAGTCTTCCTTTTTTATGCTGAGTTATTGCAGTGTTTTATATGAAACCAAAATCCAACAAAAAAAAAAAAAAGATTTTGTACTATTTCTTGGGCTTCTGCTTTCACAATTTGTTCCCCTTTTCCTGTATCCAGTTTCAGCATAGGAGTCTTGTTACATGAGTTCTGATCTTTAAACAGCCTATGGAACCTAGTTCCTACTCTTCTATGCTTTCTGCAAGAAGAAAAAGGAACATTCATATTGCAGATGGAAACTATACTTCTACGAAGTCTACTTGCAAAGGTCGCCGACTTGTGAAGAAGAACGCACCCGATGCCAGCATAAATTCTGCTGTACTGGAGGATAACACACAAGAGTGTTGCCCATTTGACCTCTTTAATGAACATAACAGTGTTGGTGCAGTTTGCCAATCCAGTAGAACTACATTACAAAATGGGTTCTTAAATTCTGGAGAAAATAGGAACAGGGAGCTGGAAGATGAAGAAATAGCAGAGTTGAATAAAATGTCTGTTTCTAATGACTCAGATAAACCAGTGAGTGATAGGTCACCATCCACCCAAGAAACAACTTCGCAAAATGAGTGTTGTAATACCATAGGCAATCAGAATGGAGTGGGGAGGGAAGTAGATCACCTGGAAGAACAAATTGTCTTACCTACTTCATCAGACTTATCCTGTGTTATATGCTGGACTGATTTTAGTTCAACTAGGGGGGTTTTGCCGTGCGGGCATCGCTTTTGCTACTCGTGCATCCAAGGCTGGGCCGATCATATGGTAATTTTTCTTCAACTGTTTTTTATGTTATCTACTTTATTTTACTTTTGCTTTTCTCCCATTTAATGTATATTTTTTCCATATGTAACTTGTTTCACAGATTCCCTTCAGTAGTTGAGAACATCTTATAAAAAATAATTAAACAAAAATCTTTTGTTGCTTGCTTCCTTGGAAATGTTCTAAAATGCCAAGCCTAAAGCTGAACCAGTGAATGAATGATATCAGATTGGTTTTATTGCAAGTTTGATCTGGTATGCGTTTGATCTGGTATGCCTGTTGTCAATGATTCAAAACTATTGTCTGCTACTGGCACCCATGGAATGGTTTTAAATTTGAATAAAACATCCAGGGCAGAGGATCTGGTTGAACCTGGCCTGACTGGATGCTTCAATCTTGTTATTACAATAGTGGTAGGAATGACCAAATGCCTTTGATATTTGAAAATTTTCAAAAACATAAAGATCTTCAAATTGACACTTGCTTCTAAAGCCTATGATAGTCCATAGTTTTTAAAATCGGAATCATATTGCAAATTGTTCATACTCATGAATAGTATTGAATTGCGAATTGGGATTTTTTATTTTTCTAATGAAAATGAAAAAGAATTAAAAATAAGAAAAAAGAAAAAAAGTAATTATTCACAACCATCCATTTTCCCATTTATATGAGTATAAATATAGTAACAAAGTCTATCATACACACATAAATATGAAATAAATGATGTGTAAATAGTTAAATAAGTTTAAAGTATCAATATATATTATTATCTTTAAATCAAAATATAAGAATAAAAATGAAATCCAAATGATCAATCTTACACAGTAGGATATCTCTTGAAGTCAAGAAAGTGTTCATCAAGGAAAAAAAAAAAAACAAAATAGATTAAAAAAAGAAGTTATAGACAAGCACCATATGTACAGTCGATTGCTTTAGTTAAATGCATGTTCTTTATTCATCTTTAAAACTTTATTATAGCTGCAAAAAATTCTTAGGAGGTTTCGTTAACTACTAAATAACCTTTTCAAAATAAAAGCGCTAAAAGAAATAAAGAATAAAGAAAGAAAAAAGGTAAAAGATTATTGATATTAACTAATTGGTTGTAGCTATTCTCTCTTAGCCAAATCGCTTGAATCGTAAGATTCAACAAAACGAGTATAAAATCGTAGGATTCACATTTGAATCGTAAGATTCATTTGTAAATGGGATTCAACAAAATCGTTTTCCTTAAGATTCGAGACATGAATCAGGATTTGTGATACAAATCGTAAGATTTTGATAACTATGTATGATACCCAGATATGGTGTGGATACAATAGGGACATGCCATGGGCATGGCAGGGACATGGATTATACACATAAAAAGTTTAGTATTGGATACTATACATACTTTGCCCATTTTGAACTATCCATGCATTGTAGTATGAAGCTACTATATATGATAAGAGGTGATTATGGTGGCCTCCAACCTTACTTTATTCAGTATATTTGTTGAGGGTTTAATTGGCCCCATAAAGTTCTTTATGTATGGCTGCACATTTTTTGTCACATCCAAGGTGTGGAAAAGATGATCCACCACTATATATGAGCTGGTCCATAAATAGCAGTTACAATTATCACTTTGCTACACATTGATGTAGAGTGTTGCTGTCGGAAATATTAATTTTTTTTTTAACTGTTTATATTCATGCTTGTTTGGCCTTTGGTAATATGTGGACAGGCCTGAATTTTGAGTTAAGCCACAGAAGCGGTGGAGTCCAACAGGAAGTTGAATGGCATAGATTAACAAAAATAAAAAATGTACCTGTCATATGTGGTTGTGTGGATTGACTGGATGTTCATGTGCTTGTTGCCTTAGAAAGCCACTTTTGATGATTAAAATGATTACAGAGTTTATGTTTTCAAACTTATCTGCTATAGTGAAATTTGTGACTCGCTTACATCATTATTCTTTGATTTTTCATTGTTCTTTTTTTCTTTTTTTCTGGTAGATTTCAATGAGAAAGGTCTCAGCATGCCCTTTGTGCAAGGCCTCATTTGAGATCATCAGGAAGGTGGAAGGTGCTGCCCCTTCCGATCAAAAGATATACTCTCAGACTCTTCCGTGCACTTCAACTGAAGATATCCTAGTCCTTGGCAGAGAACCTTGTTATTCTTTGACCACTGAGGTAGATAACTATTTTACTGTTTTTACAGGCGATGGGTCAGTCTCAACTTATGGTAGAAATGGTTATGGCTTTGATTATATGAAAAATGAAAAGCTTCAGTTCACGTGACAATATCATGATACAGTTTCTCTAGAAACTACTGCCTGTGTGCCAATTGAAATATATATATATATTTGGAGACTGCTTCATGCTTGAAAATCCTTGTGGCATTGAGAATTTTCTTATTGTTTTTAACTTGATATTGTGACCTGCTTTATTTCTGAAAGGTCGGGATGATCTACTTTGAAATGTAAATTCATGAATATATTTGGAGACTGCTTGCTGCATCTGCTACACTGCATTGGGATGATGCAGAACTTGGTAACACATTTATATGTGTTACTTTTGTCTCTTCCTGCTCCGAATCAGTGCTAGACCAGCCTGTCTAAAACATAATCAAAATGGTTTTCTTTTGCACTCCCCAAATGCCTAGCAGAATAATTACCATCTATTCCTGCTTCTGAATAAAATATTCGAAGTTCTATACCACTTATGTTGAGGTGCATCCAAATGTATGCAACAACTGTTTCTTGACAACCAAATTGAGTGCTTGAAGTATTTGGACAATACTCAGAAATTTTTAAAGTGCACAGAGCACAAGCTTTATTTACTTAAAAGCCAAAAGATAGAAAAGTCTATTGAGTACCTTATGGAACTCCATTTGAATATTTAGTCAACCTGTGCTTATGTTGTTTCATGCCCAGTTGGTTTTGTTTGTGCATTCTTGTTCAGGAAACTATATATGTGTGGATGGTCATTCATGTAAACATGTTCTGACTAATTTCCTTTTTGGTCTTCTGGATTTGTTCAGCATTCAGCGCGAGTTTGTTATGAATGCCGCAGCCATGAACCTGAGGATCTTCTTGTAAGCTGCCATATCTGCAGGAATCAATGGGTTCATTCATTTTGTTTAGACCCACCTTTAGTTCCATGGACATGCATTCATTGTAAGGACAACCGAAGGTTGTACCAACGCTTCTGGTAGAATACTGTACCATGAGGTACTGAACATGTGAATTTACTGGAACACCTTGTTGTTACTAGAAATGAATAATTTGTACTCCATGTTGAATTTATGGATTGTTAATTGCATATGAATACAAAATGCAGTTTGAGGCAATGCAGTGCTCCTGTACGTGATCCTGGTTAATTAATGAGATGAAAATAATCTGTCATTGGACCTGGGATAGCATCCCATTTGTGGGTTAAATTCAAAAACAGTGTATTATGTCACCGCATGGAGATGGTTGTAGAATATCTTATTTCACGGATTTAAGTTATCATTACAGGGCCACTTTGTATTGAATTTGTGAAAATCCAGTATTGATTAATGATATGATGATTCTGCTGTATACCTTAATTTTTCACTTTTCCTATCAATTAACCTTCATTGTCATCGTCATTATCATGAAAGCATTATCCCATCCATTTGGGGTTGGCTTTGTGAATTCTTTTTTTGCACTTCAACTTTATCTAAAGCCATATTTCAGCAACTCAACACTCCATGTGATCCATCATCATCATGAGTCTTGTCCCAACCACGTTGGAGTTGACTACATTAAATATATTTCTCAATTCTTGTCTTTCCTGGCTAAATCTTTAGATAGGTTGCACTTTTTCATATCCAACCTGACTATTTTCATCCATGTCCTCTTTGGCCAACTACTTTTTCTTGGCAGGCCATCAAGATGCATAGACAGACTTCCTCACTAATGCTGTTGCTTGCCTATGTTGGATAAGTTTATGCTATCTCAAATGAGTCTCTTGATTTATCTCCTATATAAAATAATTCCTCTTGAATCTGCTTATTTCTAATTTTTTCTTACTTTTATTACACATCCATCTCTATATTCTCATCATTGCGACTCATTTTATACAATGTTGCTTCCCAATTGGTCATCATTTGTGCTCTATAAGTTAGAGCCGTTCTAATTACTGTTTTGTAAGATTCTACCTTCAATTTTGCGGGTACACACTGATGACAAAACACTCTAAAAGCAAGTTTCCACTTCTACCGTCCCTCTTTTATCATATGTTTGGCATCTCCCTCTATCTCTCCATCCTTGTTAATTATTGAACCAAGGTAACAGAATGAATATCTTAGAGCATATCCTCATTAAGGTTGTAATTTATATATTCTATTTTTGTATGACTTATTTTAAAGCCCTTGGGTTTTAAAGTCTCTCCATTTAAGTTTTGCATCCACACCATCTCTTGATTCATCCACCAATACTATCTTATAAACAACATACACCAAGGTGTCTCTTCTCGAATATAAGCTGTTAATTCATCCACAATCCGTGTAAAAGAGATAATGGCTTAAAGCTAACCTTTGATGCAGGCCTATGGTCACACTTGTCTCTCTATAAGTAGTTTTCACACTTGTTAGTGCTTTTTTATCCATGTCCTAACGGTATCTATATAACCTTTTGGGTCACTTTCATCTAAAATTTGCTTAATTAAATCTCTAGGCATCTTGTTGTACACTTTCAGTAGGTTGATGAAGACCATATGAAGAATTTTCCTCATCTCTCAATATTTTCTAATTAATTGCCTAAGTGGGAAGATAACCTCCATAATTAACCTCCCCGCCATGAAACCAAATTAATTTTCAGATATCTTGACCACTTGTCTAAGTCTTTGTTTCATTACTCTCCCACAATTTCATAATATGATAAGTTTAATCCCATGATAATTGGTGCAATTTTGTATGCCTTCTTTGCTCTTGTACATAAGTAATACAACACTTTACCATTCATCTGACATTTTCTTTGTACTTAATATCTTATTTAAGAGTTAGTTAACAAAACCCATTCAATTTCTCCTAAACATTTTCAAGCCTTCATTGGAATATCATTTGGCCCCATAGCCTTTTCTATCTTAATTCTTGCTAATTCTATCTTTACTTTTGCTACCTTAATTTCATGGTAAAAGGTATGTCATGCTAACAAATTTTGCTCTCTCGTTTCTAATGCTCCTATAGAATCTTCATGTGAAAGTTTATTTCGATATTCTCTCCATCTATCTTTAATATCATTTTCATTCACTCAAACCCTATGGTCGTTGCTCTTTATACATCTGACATGATTTAAGTCCCTGCTTTTCTTTTTTTTTTTTTTTTTAATTTTTGCAAGCTTGAAAATATCTTCTTTCCTTTTCTTGTTTCAAACTTATTGTATATGTTCTCATATGCTTTGGACTTTGTGTCCCTTATTACTTTCTTTAATTTCTTCTTACTTTTGCCTCTCAAAGTACCTTGTAAGGCCCGAACTTTTAATTGTGCATTAGAATTAATTAACTGTGTTCAATAGTTAACTAAGTGTGTTTAGATGTTGTTTAACTAGGTTTGAGTATTAGAGTAGTGGTTGAGTTGGTTTGGTTATGACTAGATTGGGTTTTGGGTTAGAAAGGGCAGTTTTGGGTTTTAGGCATTTTTAGGGGTATCTTGGGTATTTTGAAAAATAGATCAATTTTGTGCTCGAGAGCTGCTACCTGCACACTGGGATTTGCTCTCCACACACTGCATCTCTTTACACAGTGGTCTTCAGTGAAGAAATTTTTAATTTTTTCTCTATACACTCTGCATTTTCCCTAAAACACCCATTGCTGGACTTGATGAAATTACTCCCTACACTCTGCATCTTCCCTCCCATTTCACTCTGTAAACCTTCTTTTGCTGCACCCTCCACATTGAAGACGATCTCGACGAGCTCCCCCACCCGGACGTAATTAATACTTCTCTTTCTTCTTGCCTTCTTCGTCAAACTGCATTACTGTGAATCATCGACTTTCCAACCTCCGTGAGTGATTTCGATAACTTTTACTTGATTAGAAATGTCTGTAGTTTTCTTTTAAGATCAAAGATTTGGTTTTTTCAAAGCTTTTTTCCTCCCTCATTCACCTTTGTATCCCCCATTACTCCATCCATCGTCATCGTTTTAGTGGCTGTAAGATGAACCTATTCGGCACTGTGGGTCCGAATACAGATATTACTTTCGGTCTTGATGATCCGCATATATTGAACTATCTCGGCAGTATGGGTCTGACTGGAAAAACTTATGTCGGCGTCAATGAACCGAGCACAGTGTCATCTCTCGGCACTGTGGGTTCAATAAAAAGCTAATTTCACGGCTCTGTAATGCCGAAACTATATTTTCCACACGGATAGTCAGGGCCGAACGGTCTGTGAATCAGTGCTGAACTATGTACTGATAATTTTTTTGTTTAGATATATGGATGTGCCCAGTTCCTCTAGGACTCGACCCACAGCGTCGAACAGGAGACTCCGTCAGAGGTTTGTTGCTGATGTGCTCGAGGATGACGAAGAAGTAGTTGAAGAACAACCCGAAGCCCAAGTGGAGACCGAAGTTTCCGAACCGACAGAAGAAGTACGTTAACAAACTTCTTCTGATGCTCATTATAGGAGTGGAGATATTCCCGGGGGGCCTACAAGTTTGAGCCTGCTACCTAGTTTCCGGACGCATATTGCTTCAAGTATTTGGCAGCAGCAGGTTTGTGTTTAATCTTTGTTAACATGTTTTAATATGTGATTAAAAATTTATTACCTTCACTAATTTGTTATTTATTTCATTTTGCAGGAGAGACCGCCACTTAAATGCATAAGCCATGGGCAAAAAATCAGTGAATGGGCATGGAATTCAGAGGGAAGGCAAAATACCGTTTTTAGTCGTCTCATTGGCCGTTCGGGGTTGGCTCCATTGGTGGCGACATCTTATCGTTCCATCAACAAGAACATGATGTCAACATTTGTGGAAAGATGGCAGCCTGAGACAAACACATTCCACATGCCTTTTGGTGAAATGACGATTACCCTTGATGACGTGAGCACCATTCTAGGGATCCCGGTCACTGGAAAATCTGTATCAGTGGAGCAACTGTCATTTGAGCGATCAAAGACACTTGTAGAGCATGGTCTTGGGGTCACATCCCAGCAGGCACACGAAGAGTTAGTAGGTGTGCGGGGCTCGTCGGTTACACTGTAGTGGCTGAGGGACCTATACGGAGACGTGACCGATGCGGGTCCAGAAGAGCACATTAGGCATGCCACAAGAGCATATCTATTGTATATCTTGGGCTGTACACTTTTCACAGACAAGACCAGCACGAGGGTTCCAGTGGTCTATCTAAGGCTGCTAATGAACTTCGATGAGGCACGCACATATCCTTGGGGAGCTGCTGCGCTTGCTCACCTATACCGACAGTTGGGGTTTGCTACTCGGAGTGGTGTCAGGCAGATTGCAGGATACCTTACTCTACTAGAGGCATGGATTTATGAGCGTTTCCCCTGTTGTAGGCCTCACCAAAACCGCACATACACAGAAAATTTACCGCGGGTGCATCGCTGGGTGCCACGAAGAGAGTCTGGTGACCAAATGTCCAACTTGCAGTCATTACGAGAGGCACTTGACGATCTTGGTGCCCATGAGGTAAGTTCTTATAAGTTATAAATTCAAAAAATATGTAAATGAGTATCGTACAATTTAACATATGCATTTGTCGATTAATGTTGCAGGTGGTGTGGGACCCCTACCGAGAGCATAGGGCAGAACACCCCTTTCACGAGGTTGCTTATTATACTGGCTGTATTAAGTGCATGGACATCGTAGAACCATATCATCCTGATCGGGTGCTTGGGCAGTTTGGTAGGGTCCAACGCATTCCCCGCACTCCACTAGCTCCACAGCGCGCCAGTAGGGGTGCCACCGCAAATCAATATCGGATCGCTTACAATTACTTGGATCAAATATGGGAGAGGTGGCATAACCATGTCCTGTCTCCGATGGAGCGTAGTGTGCCTGCGTCGCACCCATGGGACTGTGCATCCAATTATATGGAATGGTTCCTCCGAGTGTCGCACCCAATCATTCAGAACCCTGCACATCGCTCCACGTTCAATCCGCGTGTTCAAGATTCTATGGGCAGCTCTTCTATTGACCCACGTTTGGTACGATCCCTGACGAGCATATCTATCATATTAAGTATAACCAACTGTACAAACATTCTAATTTGTTCATTATGTGATTAATTAACAGCGCAACTTGAATGCCCAAAGTATTATTCAGCCTATTCTGAGGAGAGGGCATAGTCTGAGTGTCCGAGATCCTGATGCCTTGTACATGGCCCTTGAAGACGTCAACAGGGTCCTAGATGGAGTCGATCCAGAAGATCTTGTTCATAGACCGCCACGGAGCGAGGCACGCACTTACAGCCGCAGGGGTAGACGTGGGGTCTAGGATGTGGACTTAGCATTTGATATGTATTTTGTTATGGTTCTGGTTGAAGTACTTTTGAAAGACTGTAAACTGAATTTCAACATTGGTACATTGGTGCATTTTGTTGCATTTATTGGTAACAGAGATTGTTGCATTTTGTATTGATGTATATTGAAAGTCGCTTTCTATGTACACAACATTTATATGAAATGGATGACGTAGTTTGTAACCTGGTATTGTTTCAGGTATGAAATCATGTATATTGCTCGGTGTCTCAGGGCCGAGACAATGTATTTTGTGTTCTGTTTGGCGCCTCAGGGCCGAGGCAATGTTTTCTGTTTGGCGTCTCAGGGCCGAGACAATGTGTTCTGCTTGGCGTCTCAGGGCCGACCAAATTAGGTCTACTCGGCCTCTCAGGGCTGACACTATAGTTTTAACTCGGCTTCTTAGGGCCGAGCAAATTATTATCTGTCATATCATCACCACTCGGTTGAAATTGTCGTAAGCTATATGCAATTAAGAGCTATAGAATGTTCTTTTATTAAAAAAAAGTGAAAATGTTCTCATCTTAATTTACAACAATGCTCAATTGCATTAAGCTCTTAAAAAACATTGGATCCGCATTGACATCCTTATAAAATATAACAATCATTCTAGATCGATGGTTTCGCATGTGGCAACTGATGGACTTATAATTTCTCTGAAGTGTTGGATCTGATATTGATAAGCTGTATTCCAACCATCTGCAGAAGGGTGATGGTGACGGATCCAATTAGTAGTAATAGGAGGAATTGGATGACCTTGTACGAGGAAAACCTACCTATAACAAGGAGTTCAAGTGAGTCACAACATTTCATGGAAAATATAATTGGTGAATCTATGCATCTACTATTATCACCTGAACAAAGTGGTTTTGATTGACAAAACCGATTGTGATCTCTCGTCTAGCAGCAGTAGGAATAGGGATCGATCGAAGAGGAAGAAAAGTCAGGCATTGCTCATTTGACAAATGGTATAGGACAACGTTATAGTGCGAGGCAATTAGATGTCCCATGTCCGGCATCGTCATTCATTGATCATATGGAGGGCAATCCCCTTGGTACGATATGATATTGAGAAGTTCATCAACCCTTTGGTGTGATCCATATAGTTGTCTGTAATGTTCTGCATGAGTCACCAACTCTCTAGAAAGATCTGTCCGTACCTGTTGCCACGAATCCTCACCAAGTCCCATCAACCCTGCAATGGCTCTAAAGCCACAATTGCCATCCGAATTGACATCTTTTACATGATGAATATAAGACCTTAAACCATCCGGGAGTGTGTTAATATAAGTGGTTGGCTTCAAATTTCGGGTGCGGCTGACCTTTCGCTTAGGAATCAGCTTCTTCACGGGCACCAAAGAGGCCCCACTGCTGACAATAGTCTCTTTCATCTTTAAGACATGAGAGTAACTATCCTGAGCTGATTCGACATATTCAAAGGAAGAGGGTTCACGTTTAGTAGAATTGTGTAATTTCAATTTGGGGCGCCCCCGACATTTAGTTTTCGAATCTGGCTCGATCAGTGAGGTTGTCTCAGGCTTTGCAAGCTCTCTAAGCTTATCCAAGATCTGTAACTTCTTTCTCGAATCATAGCCCCTGAACTGTTCAACAATTAAATCTATCTCTGGCATGCAATCCAAATTGACACTGGAGTCCTGGTCATAAGCGGTATGTAGTAAGTCAAGCTTGTGCCAATGCATATGCGTGCAGTCTAAAGGAATAGGGCGCCCAGCACTTATGTATTCTGCAATCTCATGAGCACAAGGTAGGCCATGTGTCTGTCAAAGTACACAGCCACAGGCGTCTCTATCAATACCGACTGATGAGGCTCTTTTCGTCTCGGCCAAGATTTTCTCTAATGCACATATAGAAATGTTCCTACGAAGTTCTTTGAATTCAGAAGGTTTGAAATTGCGTTGCACAACCGTCTTACTTTTTTCAAATGATGCTTTTATATCTGTAAGTTGCAGTAGCAATAGGTTGTGTATCTTCATCATGAGTCTTCAAAAGTCCCCTGACTTGATCCAAGTTGCCGCTTCCGCTGTGCATGTGAACTCTCCACCCTGTTTGTAGTAGTGTTCCCAAGATGCATGACCTTGTCCGTCCAGGCAGCCACAAATCTATCCTTGTACTCATCTAACCAAGACACTCTAGCATACTGAAGTGCTGCAGGATAGGTGATGAACTCCTTTAGAAATAAGTTGAATTGGAGATTGTAATGTTCCTCTGTGGATGAAAAGACCAATATGTTTCAGCTCATTATAAACCGGTCCCACTTTTCCTTCGTCTCAAACAACTTATTGCATTTAGCCAAGATATTTCTGTTGATATGCCATCTACATAAAAGATGTTTGGCGCCGGGGAAAACAATAGATATGGCGTTCATTAAAGCCATTTCTCTGTTAGTGACGACAACACTAGGAAGAACACCCTCATCAATAACTTTGCGCAAAATACCCAATGCCCATGAGTAGCAATCTTCACGTTCATTCTGGAGATATACAATGCATACAAAAAAAGTCTTCTCTGTGGATGTAACCCCAACAATCTCCAATAAGGGTATTCGATACCGATTGGTCTTGTAGGTGCAGTCCATTATCAACACATGAGGAAATGCACGCATGAGGCCTACGCTGGTAGGGTGTGTGAAGAACAAGTCAATGACAATATCTGTTGTAGGACATTTCCTATGCCACTCAATGTAACCATGCTCCGCCAATAATTTCAACAGTTGCTACATTTGATTCCGTCCAGCCCTCTCCGCAACTTTATGCCTTTGACGTGTATTGTAAATAGTCTTCATTGTGCTTACATTTAACTCATTTCTATGTTTCAGTGTCACCAAGATATCCTTTGGCCGAACCATATTCTTGGACATGTCCACCAGCACTGAAGTTTCATCGTTTGTTAGTCTCCTTACAAATGAGTGCCCTTCCAGAAAGTCTGCAGCAGGATGATTATGCACACCACACACTACATGCAACATTCATTCCTCATTTGAGCCAACCACTTTGCCTTGTAGCGTGAATGGGCATCCGCATTTTTTCGAACCAGTCTGCTTCAATTTCTTCCCACCAGTCCCGTCTTTAGTAATCCTCGTGTCTCTATAAGACCCACTCCTCTCACACCCAAGGGTTAGCCTTGGTTTTTTATTTCTCCTATTGGGAGCTGCTGATGTCTTAATCACAACAATGAAACCATTTCTCCTCCCAACATCACGAGCCCAATTAATTAGGGATTCTCGGCTAGTGAATATCTGCACATAACCAAACAAAATTATATTGAACAAAGTGACTACATCAATTTAACGTATCGAATGATTCATCTCGATTAATTACCTCTTTGGTGATAAACTCATTACTATAGTCGACCACACATTCCGAGCCAACCTTGCCGCATTCAGTAGGCGCATGAAATTGCTATATAACCAATTTTGTTAGAATACGTAAATGACACAACTGCACAGCTCTGAATATCCGGACAAAATTAAATTGTTCGGCCATGCATGTCCGCATATTTTGTTTCTTCTCGGCACTGTAGTGCCGCGCAAAGGACCTTTTTTCGGCTTTTCAGGGCCGAGCAGAATACATTGTCTCGACCCTGAAAGGCCGCGCAAAGGACATTCGGTCGGACATGCAGGGCCGAGCGGTTCGTCTCTGCCAATGTACACATGTTGCGATGAATATGCTTACCTCGGCGCTACTAGAATGATTGGGAGACATCTTCTGCTTGTCCTTTTGCTCGTCCATTGATTAAGAATGCTAGCAAATTGTGATTCAACTTTGAATGAAATCAAGATTAATGAGTTGCAGTCAATTGAGAATGAAGTGAGGATTCAAACTGAGAGAGAAGATGAAAGAGGGAGGAAGTAAAGATCAGTAAAATGCGGGAAGAAGTAGAAACCTTGTCTTCATTTCATGATGCATGGCACAAACTAAATGGAAGGAAGTGGAGAGGAGTGAAACCCTTAACACACGTTCAGACATCTCAAGTGGAGGGAAAATACGCAGTGTGGAGATAGCATTTCAAGTAGACTGGGAGGGCTGAAGTTCATACATTTTGGTAAATTTACAAGTGGGCATTTTAGTCACAATCTATTGCAGTGTTTGGAGAGCAAAATGCAGTGTGTAGGTAGCAGCTCCCTTTGTGCTCATTGGATAGAAGAGATCAATGAGAAATTCACTCTTGACTCGTGCCCATTCGACGCCCGAAAGTCCTGCCTTTTCGCCATTTGCTTTTCCAGTTAAGTGAGGATATATATGACATTTCCCTAATTGTTGACACGCAGCACTCATTCCCACCATTTTCTTTCTTTCTTCTCCCATTATTTGCAGCAACTCCTCTCTCATTTCTTCTCTTTCATCCCATAAATCAAGATTGGAGCTTCCACTAGCCAAGCTAAGACCACCATTGCACTCCGCTCCTCATTCTCTCTCCATTGATGCCATTTTCATGAGATTTTAAGCTTGGCCACCCCTCTCTCCACCAAATTCGGCTCAGTTGGAGCATCTAGAGGTAAGCAATCATTCCCATCTTCTTGAGCTTAGCCATGGATCATTACATGCAAGACCCAATTCCAACCCTTTCTTTCTTTTTTACTTTTAGGAGTTTTTGAGTTTAGTTTTAGGGGTTTTGGTGCTAGAGTTGTTTTCAGTTGAGTTTGGGAGCCTAGATATTGTAATTTGTGAGCGAGGAGAAGCTTTCAATATCGATTTCATTACATGCATGCAAGTTTAACATTGATTCTATCTGAATTCTACAAGTTATGTTTAGATACCCTTTTGTCAAGCTCATGGTTTTGTTGACTTGTAATTGGATTGAAGGCATGTTAATTAGTAGTAGTGGTAGGATGTAGACCCCTTATAGTGTGCAAAAGACCCCTAAGAAGTTGGCCAAAGGAGGAAAATAGTTTAGAAATCAACAATGTTCAGCTTTTGATCAGCGATTGGCCTCAGTGCCAATCGGCCATTGGCTACTGCCAAGGGCTAGTTGGCTCGGATCCCTTCCCATGTTTGGAGGTTGGTTTGGCCCTTTGGCCATTTATCTTGTGGGCCATCTTTTTCACTCTCTAAGTGACCATTTGATGAATTTCAAGCCCTGGTTCTTTGGATGAGAATCTTATGTCCCAGAACATGAAATCTTGACCAATAACCAAGACTCACAATATTGTTTAAGTTTGAGACCAATGGGGCTGACTGTTTGAGTTTGTATTCATCTCTAGGATTGTCTGGAGACGTGTAGCTTAATACTAAGTCAAGGGGTATGTGAACTTAAAGTTTTGAATGGCGAACACCTTCCAAAGCATTGAGGGCCATGAAAGTTGAATAGTGTTTTGCAAAGTATGTTAATGGCTTAGTATTCCCCAAATGTGAGGTTGTCATGATGCCGTTATACCTGGTGAATGCGGGGTTGAATCCACAGGGAGCTAGTAGAAAGCCACGTAACTTGTCAAAAGAAAAAAAATAATCCTACTTCTAGCCTAATTAAAATCTAATTAGATTACAAAAAGAAGACCAAATAACGGAAACTAAAAATTAATTACAACTCTTCTAACAATTAAAATAAAATTAATTAGACTAAAGCAACCCTAGACTAACTAGAATTTGCAAAAGCAAAAGATCAAATCAAACCAACCAATTTGTGGAATTAAAAATTAGAATTAATTAACGTAAAACTTCAGAAATAATAATGAGAAATTTGCAATCCAAGGATGAGAATTAGTTGCTTTTCTAAGCACTAAAAATAAGAATGGCTTAGATCAATGCCTCTCATAAGGATGAGCTAAGATGAAAAATCAAAATTGTTGATGTTTGTGAGAGGTATCACACTCGTCCAGGCTCCAAAATTTTTATCTTCACCACTTAGAGGTTCTTAAGCATTCATTATATTAGGGAAAAATAATGAATCGGAAGAACTTAATTACTGAAAATAAAATCAACAAATTAAGAAAATTTCACCTTTATCGATCATGTCCACGCATAGAATTAGTCAAAGCTTTGCAACTTCTTCTTCCTCGTTGGATTACAAAAGGATTTCCATTCCTCTATTGATGTGAATTTAAATTCAATCTTTTATTACTGCAAGTGCATAGTTTTCTTTTTGAGATAGTGGCAAGTACAGGTCGAATCCTACAGGGAGCACTACTAAGTTAAAATTTAAAATCTGATTTTTTTCAATGATAATGACAAGAGAGAGAAAAAAAAAGACAATAATAAGATTGAGAAAATTCTAAATCTAAAGTGCATCAATAAAATATAAGAAAATGCATATCAGAATATCATGAATCCATTAAGTAGTCCCACCATCATTCTATGCAATAGATAAAATAAACTTATCCAAAAAATCCTTCAAATTAGAAACAAATGAATTTTTTGATTCGGATAATTTGTCTATCAAAGAGCATAGTTTTTCACAATTTATTTAAGGCAAAAATCTCCTTCACTTAATAAAATTATGAACTTAACTAAATATCATCTATTGATCAAAGATAGATTATCAAAGAATTTCAATCTAAGAATAATCTATTAAGAAAACATACATGATTAAAGCATTGTTCAAATAAAAAAAATTAAATAACATAGGTTGTCAATGACAGAAGGCAGATTTATTATTATAATCAATTTGCAAGAGACAAAAACATCATATAGATTAATGATGAGAAACACTTAACTTTATCTAACACTCTGATCCAGGAATCTGCTCCTCCATTGCAAAAGATGTGATTTTCATTAAGAACTTCATGACAATTACAATTGTCTCTCACACTCTTCTAACCTAGTTATGGAATAAGGCTCCATAATACCCAAAAATAACTCTTAAATTCTATTAATTAGAGAAAGAAGAGAAGCAATTGTTGGAAATTGGTGAGCCTCGTGGATAGGTTTCAAAAGCTTTTGACCCACTTGATGTAGGGATCAATTATCCATAAGGCTTCAAACCCAATCTAGGATCCAATCCTCAAACTTATCAACCAAGATCAGTAGATAAATTATCTCTAAGATAGAAAATAGCATCACCATGCATCTATAATAAAACTACAACATATAAGGATTAGGTTTTACCTTGGGAGCTCGATAATGCTCTAATGGAGAAGTGGACAACTTGTTGGACGAAGAGCTCTTTATTTCTAACAAATTAGAATCTCCAAGACCCAATCGTCTTCCACGCTATGTCCTTATCAGATCTCTTTTTGTAAGGAGATGAGTGGGATCTCCAAGAAAAATCAACTAGAAGCTCTAAAGGAATCCGGAAGAGAACTAGAAGAGGGAGAGAGAGAAGGGCGTGTAAGGCTTGGGGATTAGCATGGGGACGTCCAAGCCATTGCTCCCCTATTTATTGCTTTAAGCAACTCCTCTTACTAATTAAAATAGAAGTTCTACTTCTATTAAGAATTAGTAACTTTCTCCTTTTTAATAATTATGGAAGTCTCACTTCTACAACAATTAGTAATTTACTATTACCACTATTAGAAGTCTCACTTCAAATAGAAATAGTAACTTTCTAATTCCTTTCCTTCTTAGAATTCAACTAGAATTAATATCTTTCTAATAATTGGGCTAGCGTGGGGACCACTAGGGATTCCATAGAAAGCTGGTTCCAACTGGGACACCCTGACTCCACATCTCATATGCAATCCGGGCCCATTGTTAATTGCAAATACATCCACTATATTAATGCAATTGAACTCCAGTCTTAGGAATAAATTTCAAAGAAGACTCTAAGCTTCCTTATGACCACAAGCAGGCCCCTCTATCTATATCCATGGATCAATTGGACATATTCACCAAATTGGATCCATATCTTATTATCATTGAGACTCAATCAATTATAGTGATCATCAGTATCTATCCAATTAACTCTTAATTGGAATGGGTATGCATTTACCAATGATAAAACCATTAATTGGCACAAGGGGATAATGATGATAGATTCTATGTTGACCATTGAATGTCCCCACAATCCTGCTACCACGTATCTAAGCACCGAGGTGTTGACATACAACTGACCTCACTCGTTGGTGACCCAAAGCAAATGAATAGACAGAAACTTGAGTTCATTAATGTTTTAGGATTATGAGCCTATTGGTAGGGAATTATGAGAGCAGACCTTAAAGTAAAGGACAATGTTTCATAAGGTGCTACTCATAGTCCTTCAATATATCCAATGTATCAGCACCATGATTCAGAATCTTACATTCTGATGATCGAGATAAATCACACTATCTCATAGTGATCAAAGTGCTGCAACCTTGTCAGATGAGATGCCCAATCTCATTGCTGATTGTGAAGATATTTAAGTATAAGATTTGCAACACATGTCTCCCGTATGTGGATCTCATCCATACACATGTATTACAACTAGTATACCTGTGGACTTCAGTTCATCTCATAAACCATCATGTCATTCGTATTGATTATGATTATATGTAAGTAAGTAATAAAACATCATTCATCTTATAAAAGGAAAGCATGATTATATTTATAAATAAAGAAATAAATCAATTTATTACATCATCTAATGGATTGAGACCATATAAACTAACAATCTCCCACTTGGGCTCAATGTAAGTCAGGGTTGCATCTCATGCCCATCTTATCTACACGCTGCTCAAATACTTTGGTGGTCAAAGGCTTAGTAAAGGGATCTGCCAGATTGTCCGCAGAGGCTATCTTCGTGATTGCAAGGAAAGAATGAAGTTGAACCATGATAAGTCAATTTTAAGAAAATCCTTTGAACCGGGTATGAAAGTCCCTTTGTATAACTCCTGGTTATACATGTTTCCAGGGAAGTTACGAACCCGGTGGATTGGTCCTTTCATGGTCAGCGTTGTTTACTTTCATGGTGAAGTGGTAATTGAAAATCCCAAGAATGAGGATGTTTTCAAAGTGAATGGTCAATGGTTGAAACCGTTTCTGGAACTGAGGATAAAAACATTGAGGATATCCTTTTGGAAGACCCAATTTACCAGGACTAATCATCTTTTGTCATGTCGGGCTGACGACATTAAACTTAGCGTTGTTTGGGAGGCAACCCAATTTCGGAAGGTAATTGAGCTGGTTGATCACATCCTTTTGCAATCACCCCACATGGCGATGTTCCGATTTTCCTTATTGTTCATTTTCACATTACACATGCATTCATAACATTGAGGACAATGTTGAATTTAGGTTTGGGGTGTGAGTTAGAACTTGACATGTGATCATTTATTCAATTTTCATTCTACATTTTCTTTTTCAGTTTTTTTTGGGTACATGTAATCCTTCAAAGTCATGGGTGGGTCTGCTTGATAAGCCATCCTAACAATTTCAACAAAGACAAAAGACTTTCAGACAACAGTTAAGGCTAATTAGGGCTCTATCTTGACTAACCTTTTACTCTTGCGTACCCACAGTTTCTCTCTCATGTCTAGAGCGCATGCATCGGGTTCAACCTTAAAGAAATGCAAGCCTAATCTATATGCGGGGCCCTAATGGTCTTATTAGATGATGCACAAGCAGTCAAGTGCAAAGATTGAGCACAAGAAATTATCCTAGGGTTAGCCTAACTCACTAGACAACTCCTAATTGGTTTGAAAGGTGCACTAAGGCCTCCAATCCGGTCTTCTGAAGCCAAATCAACCAAGTAAGTCCTCAGGGTGAGTGGTGGGGTCACAATGCACTTGGCAAGGGTTCCGTTTAAGAACCAAACTCCTAGAACAGAGATTGCCACTCTTTAAAGGGACATGACTTGCCTAGACATCGACTTGACCAAAGAGTGCAATTGGTGCAACCTTTTGTGGTCTTTGTCCTAATGAGCTCGAGTCCTATGGTCTCGTTTCTACTTGATTTTAATTAATTGTTTGGTTACTATGTGAGAGGCGGTTAAACCTGATTGGGCAAGGATCTGGTGATAAAATTCAGTCCTTATCTTATTGGGGTGAATTGCCTTTAACTAAGTGTGTGGGTCCAGTCTACTTGGTGTGTCAATCACCCAATCACACTTGCTGAAATTTAAATCACCCAAGCCCTACTTGTAAGTAAAAGATTTGTGGGGTAAAGTTTATAAACTCTTGTAGCGGGCCCACGCTAATCCTTAAACAGTGTAAGCTTAACCTCTTTTGGCAAATTTCGCAATTTTGAGAGCAATTTGTTTTTAGCAATTCTAAGAGCAACTTGTTTGCTTAGAGCAAATCCATGCAGTTTCCTATTTTTGTGCAACTCTCTTCTTAGCAAGGTAACCTATCCAAAAGAAACTCTTGTTAGAAAATCCTAACTTAACAAACCAACTCAAAATTCTATCTTATCCTAATTAAAAAAAAAAGAGATAAGAAAATTCAAAAGACACCAAGTTAATCAAAACTTAGGGATGTAAATGGGTTTCGATTACCTGGAGGTTCTGACCTGCTAAAAACCGGGTTTGGGTCCTTATTTAGGCCCTGATAAATAAATGGTTCCGAGTCCGGTTCCACCTTGGTTCGGACCTGTGTATCCGAGACCCGACATATTACCTCAATTTTAATTTTTTTTTCCTAAGAACCATATTTTTTTTAATATCATTCTCTACCTAGACCCGTACCCAGATCCGGACTCGTCCCATATATGATTTTGGCTCCGGTTCCAGAGCCAAGAAACCAGTTTTGAAGCGGTTCCGGGTCTGGATCCGGTTCCACCTTTTCCTTAACTGTTCCGGTTCCGAGTCCACCATGGACCCGGACTGGAACCGGCCCGTTTACAACCCTATCAAAACTCTATCCAAAGTGGACTGTAAGTTACTGAAATGAATCAAAAATTCTATCTACAAAATAAATAAATAAAATCAGAATTTCTAAATTATCCAAACAAGTGTCCAGATATGGTTAAAGTTTCAAAAAAATTTCAATTATAAAAAATCCATTCTGATCCAATTCAAATTTCAGATTTTAAAACTCTAACTAATCTAAACAACTTAAGAGATAGAATTTTAAAATTTCTAACTACCTAATTTCAGAATTCAAAGGTTAGCATATTAATCAAAACAACCTAGTCTTAAAGATTTTAAACTCTACCTTATCAATCCTGATCTAATCCAATCAAAACATTAGTTAAACCAATCTAAAATAATTTATTTTTATTTTTATTTATTGAAATTCGGAATTAAAAGAAATCGTTAAATTTTTTTTTATTAATTATTTGTTCTAAAAATTCAATTAATTATAAAAAAAATCAGAAAAGTGAAAAAAACAGCTAAGTGAAATACTAACTAATGCTAATTGCAAAGAACACTTCTAATGCAAATTAGATGACTAAACAACTAATGTAACCTAAAGATGAGCATGCATACGAATCTAAAAAAATTAAGATTTTTAACAAAAACTCAGATTTGGCTCCCCGGCAACGGCGCAAAAAACTTGATGTGAATTTATATTCAATCTCTTAAAGCATACATGATTATTAAGAAAACATACATGATTAAAGCATTGTTCAAAAATTTTTTTTGAATAATAGAGGTTGTCAATGACAGAAGACAGATTTATTATTATAATCAATACGCAAGAGACAAAAACATCACATAGATTAATGACGAGAAACACTTAATTTCATCTAACACTCTAATCCAGGGATCTACTCCTTCATTGCAAAAGATGTGATTTTCATTAAGAACTTCATGGTTATTATAATTTTCTCTCACACTTTTTCTAACCTAATTCTGGAACAAGGCTCCAGAGTATCCAAAAATAACTCTTAAAGTCTATTAATTAGAGAAAGAAGAGAAGGAGGAGAGAAAATAATTATGGACGTCTAAGGGGGGAGTCTCTCACGTATGCTACTTTTGGGTTCCTTTTATAACTCCGGTTATCTTACATATACATTGAATCTGGACAGTTTCTCTGCAGATTTGATTTATCTTAATTGATAAGGTATATCTTTATCCGTTTTGAATTTGAATGACGTGGAAGCTTCTGGAAACCTCTGGATGGCTTGGCTAATCTTTAGATGGGGTCCCACAAGGGATATACAACAATTGATTGTCAACGGTGTGGATTTAATTGCAATCCTGTCTAAAAATGAACATGAAAATATCAAGGCCCATTACTTTGTCAATATAGCTCAGATTTGCACATTCTTGGGCTCCACGAATATTTACTCTAAATAAGCTTTCCAACAATAGGTAAATTTTATCGATCTGACGGTCAGATTGAAAATTATGGCCATCTGAAGATAAGTAATCCTGAGAAAAATGAAATTAACGTTTGAAATCTGATTTGCAATGGATTCTATTTCTGCACAACCTTCATTTTCGAAAGGAGATCAGATGTGGATGATTCACACTCTTCTTCTTTTGCTCCAATTAGAATTGTACTCTTTGAATTATCCATTAATAATTTCAAATTTGCAACTATTGCGGACCCTGCCAAGTGGGATATTTCATCTGTTTGAACAGTGGGCCACATGAGAAGTCTATTACTGTAGTTAGAACTCTTCAATTGACATGATGAGTGGACCCCTCCTTTGATTGATTTGCACATGGCTTGTGTGTGGGGTCCACGTGGTGAATTCTTCAATTTACTTCTTTTCAAGCTTCAATTCAACAATGCAGGGCCCATGATGACTTTGTGTGCTTGAAAGTGGGTTTTGTGACAGAGAGGCTTGCAATTCTCATTTTCTGCACATTCTAATTCAACACATCAAATGCTGAAGAGCCCATATTGAAGTGGGACCCATCCGGACATTGGTTTACTCCATCTGGGACTCTTCGAAGGAAATTTGCAAAACATTATAGATTAATGCAGAAAATGTATGAAAAGTATGAAAATTCAGGTTCCGAGGTGAAAATGCATGAAATGATGGAATTAGATGAATAATGATGCAATTCACCTAATTAAACCCCTAATTCATCGTAAAATGGTGCGTAAATGTGAAAATTCATGAACTCAACATCCATCTTCTTTTTCTTCACAAAAATTCCCCCAATTATTTGCTTTGAAAAAGTAAAAGAAAAAAGGAGGAAGAAAGATGTGAACAAGAGAGAGAATGAGGAAGGGAAAGAAAGTCCACGTGAGATATTAGGGTGGGGTGGTATTAGACATGTGTAATTTTCGGGCCTCCTCTTGTTGGATGTTCAACTCAATCCTTAGATAAATTCAAGATTTGAAACTTTTCAAATCCTTGGAATCTTGAATTTATCCAACAACTTTTGCAACTTCTTTGGCAAGTTTTGGAGAGATTTTTGCTCATCTTGGATAATGTTTTCTCTTTAAAATTTCTTCACAACTATTCTTTTCCAAAAGTTGGCTCCACCCTTATTTTCTTGATTTGCTTGGTTCTCTAGTGAGAAGGCCCCATGTCGACAAAAGGAATTATTTAAATCTGAAATTTCAGATTTTATTTCCAATTTGTAATAGTGTGGATGCACGCATACTTCTTCGGATAGTTCTCCTGATTTCAAGATTTTCAAATCTTGAAACACTTGTTTGATTAGGATCTTAGTTATGGTGATATTTTGGAAACCTTCGATAATAAAATCTTGGACTCTTCATAGCTTGAAACCACCTTGCATGGATCCACTTTCTTTCTTAAAAACCCTCAAATTTGAAATTAATTACAATGCAAACATGACATAGATGTGGACCCCACTTGGATGAATGAATCATCCCTAGGAACTCCAATACATGGACTTCCTTATAAATGCAAGTTCTTTTTTTCTTTTCTTTTCTTTTCTTTCTTTCTCTCGTTCCTTCCTTATCTTCTTTCTTTGTCTAGAATTTGAATTTTAAAAATTCCAAAACTACTTGAACACAAAAAGGAAGCAATTTCTGAAATTTGCACCAAGAAGTGGGTCCCATCTAGGCCATCCCATCCCTCCTTGGAATTCATGCCCAAGGTGGTGCCCCCCCCCTGCGGGAGGCCCCAACCCTTGTGGACCCTCAATTTTGAATTTGAATATTATATTATTCTAATTAATAGGGTTTTGTAAGGGTGGATATGTAATTTTCCCTAAGTTCTAGTCTAATTAGCCCTTTTGTTTATTTTGTAGGCTTCATAGGGTATCTTTTATAATTTTTGAGTTAGTTGGTTAGAGGCCCTAGCTAATAATTATAGTTTACTATAGGGGGTGTCCACTTGAGAAGCTTCCAGAATTCCTACTAAAAGAGCTAACTACCCATGGCCTTATCCACACTCTTGTTCAAACTAAAAGGGTATTCTAAACTACACCCTCCCCATCCCATACGTATGCTACCTCTCTCAAACCTCATTTCCCTCCAACTCTCTCTCATTTTCCCTCCAATTCTCTCATCTCCCTCCCCTTTCTCTCTCTAGAACTCTAGATCTAGAACTCCAAGAAGAAGGATATTATCACCTACAAGTGTAGCTACAACTATCATCTATCTTAATGATCTCTCTCCCTATCTTATTAGTCTCTTCTCTCTCTTCTAATCAGGGTATGTACATTCTTCTAGTTCAATTTCCCTAGAAATCTCTTTCTCTTTTTATTTTCATTGCTATTGGATTGAGGCAAGTGCAATATACCTATTTAGCATAGAATGCATGTTTTCCTTCTCTTGATTCTGTGATTTCAATTCAATTGATGTATGTATGCTTAGATCTATCATTTGAGCTTGTTTTCATGGTCTTTGCCCATTGATGGATGAGTTGATATCATTTGGAAAATCAATGGCGCATGTGTCGATGGCTGGATGTATATTGAAGTGTTTTTGATGATTGATGATGTTTCCCTGATGAATGAATGAGATTGGATGGGTTTTGATTGGAAATTGGGTTGAAGAAGGAGAACTCCAGAATTCTGGATTTTGTAGCAGGCCAGTGTACTTGGTCGACCGACCTACAATGTGGTTGACATGATACATTGAAATCTGAGAAAGAAACAGCTCTCAGTTAAATCCTTACAGGTTTGACAGACCAGTGTGCACAGTCGATCGGGTACATAGATTCTGCCGAAAAAGGTTGAGAGTTGGACTTTCTCTCAGAACTCAAGAAAACAATGTGTGCGGTCGACCAGCCTATGTGCCAGGTCGACCAGATACACTGAAGAATACAGGGTTTGGTAAATGACCCGTGTTCTGTTTATGTTCGGTGGACCTGTGTACCAGGTCGACCGGTTAGCCACTAGGTAGACTGGGTACACTAGAAATTTCCATAATACAGGCCATGTCCCAGCCATGATTCTGTGTAGCAGGTCGACACGACCTTAGCCAAGTCGACCCGCCACAGTGCAGGCAGTGACTTCTGAGTTCAACCTATATTTGATGTTGTGATCGATTGTGGGGCCCATTGACCATCCAAATAGACTTCCATTGATGTGCCAAGCTTGAGTCAATGGTGTGGCTCAACCTTGACTCATGGGGGCCACCAAGTAGGGTCTACGTTGTGGATTCGACGATGATTCGATCCTTAAACGTCGTCGAAGATGCCCGTAACTTTTGGAGCACGAAACACAGTATCCATTGGCATCTGAGGCTTCATTTAGAGATCAAATTAACTGAGATGGACCTGAACCTAAATGTGGACCATTACTTAGGATGAACTTTTGATATTCTCGTTGATTTCACTTCTTGTGGGTTTATTTCATTTAATGCATCACTATCACTCTTATATCTTTACTGTTGCTTATAACTGTTAATTAAATGGAAAATGGATGACCTGAACCTAGAATTACTTGGAGGTGACATGGTGATGTGATTGGGTGAACATTGACCCGTGTCTGTGGCTAGGCGGGCCCTTTTATGGCCTAAGTTTGGATGTATGATACCCTAGGATGGAGAGGTTGGATTGTATTGGTTTTGTAACTCATTATGGATGAGAATTGACTAATTATTATTGGAAATGGACTTGTTACCTCATTTAGACTATTTTAGACCAGGCCATGTATTTGGTGGGCCTTGGTATAGATCCAATGATTGGACTTGGACCTGGACTGTGTTCAATGGATTGAACTGGTATTTGGACCTCTTAGGGATTTTATTAGGACCTTGCTCGTGCAAGGCAAAGCCTAAACAAACATAGACCTATATTATTTCCTTGAGTCGGCATTAACATTCATTAAGTTGTTCTAAGCTTAGCCTTTTGACTGATCATCACTGGTAAGAGCTATTATGAGTGTTGAGTGATGAGTGGGATATCATGATGAGCTATGCTTTACACGGACGGTGTGATACCGGGTCCAGTCTTCTAAGTGATGAGTGATAAGTGATTGTGAGTGATGAGTGTTATTTGATGGGCTCATCATTCCTCAACATCGGTTACTTTTCCCCACCGCGACTGTATTCAGTATGGGAGGCCGTGGCAAAATATCCTGCGGTATCTAGCTTGTGTGAATGTGCCACTTTGATGTCTGTTAGAATAGATTACTTAATTATCTCGACTCTAATTATTATCATGCTCAACTTCCTAGATTATGTACCATTGTTTTTCTCATTAATTTTATGATTGTCTCTACTTTTTTGATGCATACGTCGTATGTTACTTGTATACTGTGCCTTGCTAGATCTTTGGATCTGACCCATTCTTGGTGCTTAGGTTTCGACCCCTACTACGAGGACGACGCGATCGTCGAGGCACCTGTAGCTGGTGACTACGATTGGGGACCAACCGACCAGGATGTCGAGTTGGAGGATGGAGTGCTGGCACTGGGGGTTTGAGAATACACCTTTATTTTGGGATTTGAGCGACTTTGTTGTGAGCAAGGAGTTAATCCAATATGTAATAAACATTTGATTTTCACACTTTGAGATATTAGGCTGGAATTCAGCCCTGCTACATTTGCTTTAACTCTTATGACACCCTACAGTTGCTTCCGCTATTATTATGTTCGCTTCCGCAATTTAACCATTGTTATTAAATTGCTCAATAAGTTTTAAATTGAACTTCATTGCGGACCTACAATCTTGGAAGTTCTCAGATTTTTCGGTAAGTAGTGCGCCAACTTCGGGCACCTTAAAGGTTTTCTCAGTGTTAGGAATTGGGGCGTTGCACCTCCCATGGTGGGTCTTCTTCAATTTCTCTTTTCTTTTATGCTCTTCTTAATTTCCTCCTTCTTGCGGGCATCAATTTCTGAATTTTTTTTTCACATCAATTAAATCTAATTCATTTAAAATAATTTTTAGAGGATCTTAACAGGAAAATGAACCGTATTTGGCTGTTGCACAAAATAATGAAAAGTATTTCCCAATGCACAAACGTGATTCGTTAGACATGGTTTCATTTTTTTTTCTTTTTTTGAACTCTGGGACCAGCGATGCTAGCGTTGCTCAATTTAAAATGAAGCAACACTAGCGTTGCTTTTCGTAAATCCCATAAAACCCAAATTACCCTCATTCACTCCCATTTTCACTTTTCTCCTTCCTTCTCCCACACTACATCGACGCCACTGTGCCTCACCTCCTGTGCTTTCTTTGCTCCCTTCTCTACCACCCTTTTTTTGTTTTCGCTCATCAACTCAAAGTAGGTATGTTCAAATGTACCCTTTGTTGGAGGTTCCATTAACCATTTTTTCATTTGCTTTGCTGTTTGGGTGTGTATTTTGTTATTAATGATTTCAAATCAATTGCAAGAAGCAAATTGTTGGTGGCATTTAGTATTCCTTCCCAATAATCCATTTCGAGTTGTGTAGCATTGGGGTTTGTGGTTTGAATGATTTGGGGTTTCAAATCCACTGCGATGAAGCCATTTGGGATTTTTGTTTCTAATCTTTAATGACTTCAAATCCTTGTTTCAATGGACTTTGTTGACATATGTGTTTCTATTTTTTAATGGCTAAACTTGTTTTTGTTTCTAATGAATGGGTTCCAAATGTATTTGTCTCTCTGCAGTGATGAGTTTCTTTGAGTGCAACTACTTAATGAGTATAAGTTCTTGTATATTATATTAACACTTGATGGGTTCCAAATGTATTTCAAATTATAAATTGATGGTATAAGTTCTTGTGCATTGTATTAAAATTTGATGGGTTCCAAATGTATTTCAAATTATAAATTGATGGTATAAGTTCTTGTGTATTGTATTAACACTTGACATTAAAATTGTATGTCAAGTGTTTGTTTTAATGCTTGATAGGTGAAACATCATATGTTTGCCATTTGACATTTTTGTGCAATATTTGTTTCTTTTGTTTTTCAATGAAGGGGACAAGATGTAATGGTCAGTAGTTACTTAATGAATTGATATCATACCATTGATTGTTTGTTGTTATGTTCTATGTGCTTGTTGTTACATCTTTTAAATTTGCACAGATGGTTAAATGGCACAAAAATGATGATGGTGGAGAATTGTGTTACGAGCAAGACTCACATGTCTCAAAGGCCATAAGGAATGGCGTTGAAGCAGGCGCTTATCGATGCATAAATACGAACCCAGATAAGAATATATGGGTTCTAACGAAAAGGCAGAAGGACATTGTGAGGGAGGTTGGTCTATCGTACCTTTCAGAGATAGACTACATGAGAATTGACCACACCCTCATTACTGGGTTGGTTGAGCGTTGGAGGCCGGAAACCAATACATTTCATTTGCTTATCGGCGAAGCTACAATCACTTTGGAAGACGTCGCATACTTCTACGGGCTCCTGATCAATGTTTCACTTGTAATAAGAAGGACATTTCTGCTTACCACTGACCTGAAGTGTGCATGGAGCTGCTTGGTAAGCTCCACGGCCTAATATTCCATTGGCATTAAAATCAAGTTCAAATGGTTAGATAAAATCTCAAGCCTTTGAAGAAGAAGAATGAAATCAATAAGACCAGGGCTTACTTGTTTTTCTTGGTTTCTGGGAAAATCTTTTCCAATTCGTTCGGTGCCTGAGGGCCAGCTTGGCAACTAGAGCTCTTTAGGGAGTTCAAGTGCTATGCATGGGGTCCAGCGTGCCTAGCTACCCTTTACAGCATGCTTATAAGGGCCATAAACTTGTTAAAAGGTGAAGAGGAGGAAGAAGAAGAAGACGAGGGGGGGAGAAAAAGGAATTAGTGCAAAGATTATACTATTGAAGACTTTAACAGGGCCCCTCCAGTTGTTACAGGTGACTACATTGCCAAGGATAGGTATGGATGAGAAATGAACGTCATGAGTTTTAAGGTAGGATGCAAAGTATCGCCTCCATGAGTTACTTTCCCTTCGGCATTATGACTGCTTCCTGTCTCAACAAATTCATCATCTCTTATCAAGCGCTTCTCAGTCCCATGTGACCTTCAATAAATACAATGAAAAAAAAAAAGCTAAGTTAGTGACTGAATCAGATATGAATTAAAAAGCTTAGTCAGTGGCTGAATTGGATATGAATTAATGAAGAGTGTTCATGGTAAAAACCTTGCTTGTTCTTTCAAGCATTCAGTGGAATAAAGTAGTCTCATCCTTATGTATAAATAAATCCCATTTGTATCATCTCGTGAGAGTGACAACATGCACCTTATATCATTATCATCTTCAATGGCCACCAATGAGAACACGTGACGATTGTACGTGCTGGAGATAATCCATGCTTATGTTATCAGAAGTTTCCTCCCAATTTGATGCTTCAAGAGCTATATTTACCAGAGAATTCAATGTTATATCGCTTTTAATGAACTTCATCTTCTGTTTTCCACCTTTGTAAAGTGGATGAATCATATCAAACTCGAAATCCCCATTATAGGGGAATATTACTATTAAATTAAATCACCGCCCGACATCCTAATCATGGAAATGTAATTTTTATTATCCAAATAAACATATATACAAAGAATTAGCCTAGGCTTAGAGGCAAAATACAACTGTCTATGGGGCAAAGGGTGACATATGTGCACAGTTCTTAAAGTACAGAAATAACGTGCATATACGCACGTCTATATTATCTATTGGAAATAAGAAGGAATACACATCATAAAATGAGCATTAATTCCTTTAATATATAGAGAAACAACTACTTTAAAGAAGACATCCAACCTCTTCAATAAAGGCAAACAACCTCTGAAATGGATCTAAAAGAGCAAGAAAATGTGGGTTATGTGTAAGAAAAAGTAGGTGGTAGAGTAGCTGGAAGTAGAGAAGAAGACCTGAAAAATGATGAGGGAAAACGAATGAGAAAAAGTAGGATTCGAGCCGAGGAATATATAGCGAAGGGGGACTCTAGTGTCGCCCATGCTTATTTTGGGTGATGCTATTGTCCCTTGTAAAAAAAAAAGAAAAAAAGAAGAAAAAGTGGCGGGATGAACGATCTCATGTAGCAGGAAACACTTTTCATTATTTCGTGCAACAGCCAAATACGGTTCATTTTTCGATTAAATACCCTAATTTTTATAAAAAAAAGAATGATGCCATGCATGGGGCCCAATAATGTAGAAATTGGTAATTTCACAAAGACATGCACTTTTACGGTTAGCTATAGGTGACTTGCGGCTAGTCGTAAGTATCAAAATTCCAATAATTAAAACTCAAATTGACCTGTTTTAGGGTTGTCTCTCCATATACAAAGCAGAGTGTCTAAAACTACAAACTCATGACCATTTCCATACTCTAATCAACACTCTAAAATGGCTGAACAAGGAAATAATACAAATCCATTCACCTTCCATTAAAATTACAGACGAGCGTAAAAATAGGTATCCACATGGATTATGATAAAGATAAATGAAAATAACGTTCATGTAGTGAAATTATACTATTTTACTTGGCCTGTCTTAACCAATTCCTACAAAATCTCCAACAAAACTCTCAAAATTCCCAAAACTCTAGAGGAACTCCAACCAGCAGAGGAGAAGCGAGAGTGGTGTGCCAATGACTTAGAGTAGCGTCATCATACCTGGCACTAGAGAGCCTCGTTGGGACTTCATTAGACCTATGTTTGTTCATTTATTATTCCCCATTGGACCTTTCATTTTATTGACATCATTGTTTCTTTTAAAATGGTCTTAGATATTGGGATGACCATTGTAATAATTGAACTTCTTCGTATAGTTCTATTTATTCCTGATGCAACTCTAATTATTAATGAGATTTGATATTCACTGTTTTGATATTTAATATGCCTTGAATTGTAATGAATTCCGCAGTTCTTATTATACATGAGGTTTGAAATGCAATATCCTCACAACGGACTTATAATCCTTTGGCCTAAAAGACAAATTTTTTAATTAGTTCTAAATTTTTCTCCACGGATCTGGTTTATTCTCTAATTAGGTTCGGTGGACGTGACATAAAAGAGGATGAAGAAGGTGAAAAAGATGATGCAAGAGGTGGTTGCTTGAGAGAGCAAGGGAAGGAAGAGGAAAAGAGTTGGAGAGACTGAGATTCAGCTGGGAGAAGAAAGAAAAACTAAGAGAATTGAAGATTTCTTTGGAAATTTGAAGTGTAGTCCATCTCTTTGAAAATTCCAAAATAGTCCTTAGTTCTGGACATGTGGGTATTTGAGGTAGTTAGGGTCATCAAAACATCAAACCTAAAGAACCAAAATTGCTCAGAATAACATCCTTAAACCAGCGACCCAAAAACACAAAATTCTAATATTTACAACGACTTAAATTCATTAATTTCAAATGAAACACAAGGAATCTTAAAATTCTATATTTCTATTTTTACATTGTGTTTTTGCTAATTTTCATATTTTCGGATTGTTATTGGGCCTATGGTAAGATGCAGTCCATCTTAGCCAAGGGGATTTGACTTGAAGGTGAATTGACTCTCCCTTTGGTGAGAACCAGTTTGATTCACAAGCTTCAGGCTCAAGCCTGGATTTTGTTGCCCAAGCGGAATTTAGACCTGCACTCGAGCCATTTTTGAACCCATGGTCCAAGCCCTCGGCCCCTCTAATTTAGTTTGGTTATTTACCATGGATCCAAGTCATGCTACAAGTTTGCCCAATCCCACCCCAACTAGAATTGAACCCACCATTAGCATGGGATTAGAGAGGAATCTTTAGGAATGGAAAACCTCTAGCTTTGGTATACTTTAAAGCTTAACTGACCTGGCGCCACATGCAGGGGCGGAACCAGGGTCTTTACTTTGGGGGGGGGGGGGGGGGGGATCATAGTCTTAGTGATTCAATCATAGCACAAATACCCATCATTTCTTATAGATGTGGCTTGCAGGTTATAATTTAAAACTTTATTATTTAAAATGTCAAAGAAAAGTAATGATAGCATCCCATATCTAAAATCTATACCATTCAAAAGTGTGGTTCTGCCAGATTTTATCTCTTTGATATAAATTTCTTTAATTAGATTTTTTTGACATAGATAATATTAATAAAAAAATGTTGCAACTATATTTCTTTATCCACAATGGATAAAATGTTAATTGAACTAAAACTTAATGTAATAGTAGAATACCAACAAACATTGATTTTAAGTGGATTAGATTTCAATATAAGCAATAAAGATTGAAAATACATCATGACTTATAGTTAAATTAGTACATTTATGCAAAATTATAAAAGAGAAAGTGGGTTTTTCATTCTTCTTTCACTACAACAAAAATCATTTTTCGCGACGCAAATATTTGTCACAGAAAATCGAAAAATCGTCGTAGAATATATTCTGTGACGAAACCATTTTTGTCGCCCATTAGGTGTCGGTGAATTTTTTTGCCAACGATCGCAATTAATCGTTGCTAAATATCAATTTTCTGCGACAACACATTATGTCGGCAAAAATGATTTTCTTCGACAACACATTATCGTCGCCAAATATCGATTTTCTACGACAACACGTTATGTCTGCAAAAATGATATTTTTTGTCGCCAAATGTCCATAATTCATTGCAAGAAAATGGATAAAAAATGGTGAAAAAGGAATTTGGCGACAAAATGGAGTCGTCGCTGAATTATAGCCTTTTACCGACAAAACTATATTGTCGCCAAATAGTGCATGAATTGCCATAAGTTATAATAGGCGACTAATTAGTTTTGTCGCGCATAGTTTGTAGACATTAGGGGCGTGTTTGGCATCATGCTGAGCAGTTGTTCCCACGTTCTCACCAGATAAATCCACAGGGCACTCGTTTGGCAAGCAAAATGACCTTTCCAAGTTTACTTCCCGCTGGAATTTTCCCACGAAATTTCACCCGCTGGATAAGAAAATTCGAAACGATTCATTTTCATTTTTTTTTTGGAAGAGTCTTGCCGGCACAATGGATATCTCCCAAAAATCTTCCCGCGTTCTTCACTCAAGATAAACACGGAGATCTCCACTTCTCTATGCGCTGATCGTTTTCTTCTGCAACAAGCTCTGGTAAGTGACGTATCCATCTCTTCTCTTTCCTTTTGCATTTCTATTTTTCTGTATCACTCCTTGCAACTCCTCTCTCTCACGGGCCAACTATCCATTTCATCCTCCCCTTCTTCTCTTCTCTTCTTTGGTTTTCTTTTTTCATTTTTCTTTGTTTTCCCCCCTTCCCTTATCTCCTCTCTCATTTCCCATCTCCCCCACCCAGCCACCCCACTCGATCCCAATAACCTCTTTCTTCTTCTTCTTCTTTCTTTTCATCTTTCTCTCTCTTCTCCCAACCCCTTGATCTTTCTTGTTTCTTTCCCCATCTTTGAGTTCCCAGACCCTCTCTTTCTCGCTTCTCTCCCCTACCCTCTGTAATGAAAATTATCCCCATCTCCCTGCCCCCATCCTATCTTCACTCCTCCCCAACCAGCCACCACATATGTCATGAATTTGTCAATCCCATGGAGCAAGTGACAATGGCAATCCTTCTGAATTTGTAAATCATGGAAACTGTATCTGTTTTTATTTGTTAATGTTTCTGCAATTCCCTTTTTAACAACTTAGTACTATTATTTTTGTTGGTTGTATTTCAGTAATTTCCATTCTAAAAAATGTGATACTAAAATTAGAAATTGTTTGTCATGCAAGTTTTCTTCTCTGGGCTCAGTGAAGACAACAGTGGATTGGAAATAAGAGGAACGAGAAACAAGTGCAGTAGGTTTGAGAAACAAGGGTAAGGTATGGTTTTTTTTTTTTTTTTTTTTTTTTTTAAATTTACATCACATTTTGAAGTACCAATTAGGTATTGTTAAATATGTATCCAAGGAGAAAAAAAATTATGAAACCTTGCCATCTTCAGCCTAATTTACACTCATCTTTTTATTTGTTCATCACTTGCCTCAAATTTCTATTTTTTGGTTCTAATCATGTTAAAGACCTTAAGTCACTTCTGACTTGGAATAAATAGAACAAAATTGATAATTGATCTAACACTCTGTTGTGGTATTTAGTTGATTTTTTATTTTGTATGTCGTGGTAGTTGGGTGGGTGTTTTCATACTTGTGTATTTCCACAGCTAGTTCAAGTCCAGACATTCCAATTCATATAACTTAAACATTTGTTTAAGAAAACTCACATGTTAGACATTCATTGTTCTCTTAAAAAAAAAAAAAGTGCAGTCGTTCTATCTCATATCATTTATGACCTTTGATTTTCAAAAGAGATAGAAGTAAAGGCATATGTATCATTTATTGATCTTTGCATTTATCATGCATATGTCTTAGTTAAATTATCACTTTCATATCAGCCTATGTTAAGAGGCATTTAATTGTATTCACTTGCATCTCATTGTATGCTTGTTTAGGCATAGTTTTTGAGATTAAAAATCTTGTTGTAAAGGTTTATGCTTAGCCTATTGAAAAGCATATGTGGTTGTATAGGTTAATGCTTAGCCTTGAGTAAAAAGCATTTGTGGATGTAAGGTTGGAGGTTAGCCTAAACCTTAAAATTGATAGTGGAATACCGGGAGTGAATGTAGGCATGTTTGGCCGAACCACTATAAAATTGCTTGTTATGGTGATTGTGTGGATGATGCTCTTATGTTTAATGTTTCCTTATCAATGTCAATTTTGATTGTATTAATTATTTTCTTACTTGATAATGGTTTAGAAAAGAATTGGGCTTAGTTGTTTGAGTGCACCCTATTCACCCCCCCTCTCTAGGGTTTGGTTCTGGACTTTCAGAAAATAACCCAAGAAAGAAAACAGGAAATCTATTAAATTCATTGAACAACAGTCCATGTGAAAGAAATTAAAAAAAGTCTTGTTTTGTAGCAACTCTTGGAAGATTTCATATTCAAGAACAAATTGAGGACTAAAAAACACAAAATCCATGGTTATAAAATTTGAAATAGTTTCAGAACCTGTAACACCAAAGATTAACCTATAAGAATTTATATCAACATCAATATGGTCTGATAAGCCGAGCCAACTGATATGGTTTTTTTTTTCTAGTTTGAAATTATCACACAAATATACACTAATACAATTGACATACAACATTGTTTGGCCCAGCTAATATGAGGTCCCATACCGATGCTTGGATGCATGAAGCAAATAGTTATCAACACAATAGAAGATAAGAATGTATGATCAGCTAGGATCCTAAGAAGTTATTATGATGATCTGAAAATATATAGGGACGTAAACATACTTACTAGAAGCACCCCTCACTAAAAATGCATTTTGCAAGCTGAAACGATTTGAAAGAAAAACATATATATATATTCTTGTTGTTTGTCTCTAAAATGCATATAAAACCAAATGGAAATGAAAGTGACTTGGTAAAAGGACTCATGTACAATCCATGGACAAACATTTTCATTTCAAGTGAATTAATGGAAACAGTAGAATAAAGCATTATAAACACAAGGAAGCAGTACAGAGTTGATATGAGAATGAAATTGAGAAAAAAAAACTGCTAATGAGGTTGAATGATGTATCTGTGAATTTTCATGCCCTGTTTCTTGGTTGCTTTTGATACATTAGAAGGATGTTGTGTGGTTGTTCCACAAATGATTCCTGAATTGCCTATTACCTAAATCTTCTTTCACATTTAACTTTTATTTTTCATACTTCATTTCTAGCTTCTCGTTTGTGCCTTTGTGATGTCAAATCTTTTTTCTACCTATATGACTATGGGCATCACACCTTATAATGAGTCTCTCTATCACTCCTACTTCACTCAGTCACTAACCAAATGCTCTTTATTGCACAGGAAATCTACTTGGTGACTGAAGGTGATAAAAGAATTCCTTACATAGAGAATTTGCGTTACAAATACATCAGACAAATGCGCCCTAAGGGGGTAGCATTGGCAGGGCTAAACATGAACAACCTGAGTCACACCAACCAAGTCCTGTATATATATGGCCCTGCGTTTTGTTTATATTTTGTGATATCAAACCTATCTCATGATGAGAGTAGAAAGTCTCTGAGTTTGATTTCAAAGATTTTTATATTTTAAATATTAAAATACAAGAGATTAAATTACATGTTTCTGTTGCATGAGAAATGCATTGAAGTCGAGAATCACCACTCGTAATTTCTTTGGTACGTACACATTTTCATTAACACAAACATCAATTCATACAGTAAAGTAGGAAACTAAATCTAATGCAAACTCTATTTCAATTAGAGAAGAAACTAGGAATGGTTTAAACTTAGTGGATGCACGTTAATTCAATCAAAGAAGAGACTAGGAATACTGACCAAGAAGTAAGCACTCCTCCCTGTGTCATCATGTTTGATCCCGTCACTCTCGCCACCAACCGCATCATCTCCTCCATCTGTCGTTGCATGGCTACTTGATTATTTCTCATCTGCTCTATCTCTTGAGATTGAGCTCCCAATTCATTTTGCAATCTCTCTATGGTAGCCCGCAATGCCCCACGTTCACCATCCTTTGAGTCCGTCCTGGTACTCCTAGTTGTAGACTTGGGCTTCAGACCGTTTCCAAACCCTCTCAGGTATCCAGACCGACCACCAAGGACATTGATTGATATTTGCTCCTGAGTCAATTGGATCTCACCCTCTTGCGTACACTTCTCCCATTCTGCTACAAGTTTTTTCTGCCATTTGAAATAAGTTAAATTATATTGCAGTTGAAAAATTAAGTTGCACAGAACAAAATCTACGTTCTGCACTGTAGTTAGAAAGATAAACTTAGAAGATGGAGATTTTCCTATAGCAACAGCTGGAAGAGATAAGACATGAAAAACGAAAAAACCAAAACATGGCAAAACAGAGTAACAACTGAAAGAAACTAATTAACCCAAAGGTCACACCAAAGCCAGCCCAGCCCATTTACAAAATGATAAAATGATAAAATCAAGCATGAAAGATTAAACTTACAATGGAATTACAATCAGAATTGAAGCTACTAAAGTTGATATTACTTCATGAACATCTGTCCTCATAGGCAATTAAACTCAAAAGTAAATCCAAAATTGTGTTTCCCTCCTTTTTTTCACGATGATGACTGTACTCACAATCTCACTTGTAAGCAGCTTTTAACAAAATTTTACTTCATTGAAAGAACTATCTTTTCCTTGTATCTTGAGCACGTCTTACTTCCAGCTTTATAAGAAGCCAAACAGTTAAAAAAAAAAAAAAACAGCAGCCAAACAATTATTAAATTTTATGCATGCCATGGCTTAATCTTAATCACCAGATGGACACACAACTACAACATGCCACCTACACAACTTTCCATGTAAAGAAAGAACTGAGTAGAACACTTGCATGAAAAAATCAAACTAAAAATTGTGCACCATATGTCCTATTTTTGAGTTCATAGGAGAAGACAACATTAACACTTTCACATAAGGTTTAAATCTACCTCTCTAGTTCATTCAACCCCACTCTTTTCATCTCTGATCTGATCATACTGGTACGTTCTCCTTTTTGATTTAATGAAGAGGGCTGCCTTTATTGATGTTAATCAGTTAAATAAGAATGGGTCTTTTCTATTTCCGTAATGAGACTTTATGTGCTCTTTTGATCCATTGATTTTCTTTTTTAGTTAAAATGGGAATAGACTTCTTTTTGTACTTCCATTTGGGATTTTTTTTTGTTTTTCAGTCACATGGAAATTTCATTAGGTCTCAAAAAGGCAGTTAGTGAAGCAAAGGGAAAGGCTTTTGAGGAGCTATATAGGCAACTCGACACTAAGGAAGGCGAAAGAGAGTTATTCAAGCTTGCCAAAGTCAGAGATAGGCGGACCAAGGACTTAAACCAAGTTAAATGCATTAAGGATGAGGATGAAAATATATTAGTAAAGGATGAAGAGATAAAGGAGCGTTGGAAGAGCTACTTCTACAAGTTATTTAACGATAGCAGTAGTAGTGACATACAATTGGGGCAACTTACCATTTCTAGGGAAGAATCGAATCATATGTTTTATAAGAGAATCAGTAGGGAAGAAGTTAAAGAAGTATTGAAAATGATGAAGAATGGAAAAGCGGTTGGGCCAGATGGTATCCCTATTGAGGTTTGGAGGTGCTTGGGGGAGGAGGGCATAAGTTGGTTGACAAATTTTTTTATTGTAGTGCTAAAGAGCAAGAAGATGCCTGATGCATGGAGGAAAAGTATTCTTATACCCATATACAAGAACAAAGGAGATATTCAGAACTGTACAAACTACTGTGGGATTAAACTGATGAGCCATACAATGAAATTATGGGAGAGAGTTATTGAGGGAAGACTAAGAAGAACAACAAACATTTCAGAGAATCAATTTGGTTTCATGCCTGGGAGATCAACCATGAAGGCTATCTTTCTCCTGAGAAGGTTAATGAAACAGTATAGAGAAGGCTAGAGAGATTTAAATATGGTGTTCATTGACTTGGAGAAGGCCTATGACCGAGTTCCTAGGGAGATTCTATGGAGAGTACTGGAAAAGAAAAGAGTGTGTGTCGGATATTGAGGCGATAAATGGTATGTATAATAGAGCTGTGACATCTATAAGAACGACTAGCGGAGAGACTAAAGAGTTTTCTATCACGATTGGTCTACACCAAGGCTCAGCCTTAAGCCCGTACTTATTTGCCCTAGTTATGGATGAGATTACAAGACATATTCAGGATGAGGTGCCGTGGTGTATGCTATTTGCAGATGACATTGTTTTAGTGGATGAAACGAGAGAAGGAGTGAATGCTAAGTTAGAATTGTGGCAAAAAACATTAGAGACAAAAGAGTTTAGGCTAAGTCGATGCAAGACGGAATATATGGAATGCAAGTTTAGTCAAAGTAGGACACTTGGTAACTTATAAGTAAGTTTGGGTACATAAAAGATTGTAGAGAAAGAAAACTTTAGGTACCTTGGATTTATGGTGCAACAGGATGGAGAGATTGATACTGATGTAAGTCACAGGATTCAGGCCAAGTGGACCAAATGGAGGAGTGCTTCGGGAGTCTTGTGTGATCGGAAATCCCCCTCAAGGTTAAAGGAAAGTATTATAAGGTGGCGGTACGTCCACCGTTGTTATATGGATTAGAGTGTTGGGCAGTAAAGCATAATCATGTTAAGAAGATGGAAGTTACGGAGATGAGAATGCTAAGATGGATGTGCGGGATCATAAGGAGAGATAGGATTAGGAATGAGGAGATTAGGGGCAAAGTAGGAATAACACCGATTAAAGATAAAATGATAGAAAATCGACTGAGATGGTTCGGCCATGTTAGAAGGCCCAACGGAGGCACCTGTTAAAAGGTGTGAAAGTATGGAGATTGCCCGGAGTAGGAGAGGGAGAGGGAGACCCAAGAGAAGTTGGAAAGAAACTATTAAACATGACCTTGCCTACATGGATCTAACGGAGGACATGGCCCTAAACAAATTTGATTGGTATCGTCAAATCCATATAGCCGACCCCACCTAGTGGGAAAAGACTTCGTTTGGTTTGGTTTCAGTCACATGGAATCAGATGTTTCTGCACTTTTTTTTCCTTTGGATTTCTGCATTTCTACAGTTGAAATGGAAATGGGTTTTGTCGTTCTTCTCTGAATTTATTAGTTCAGTTGGATGGAAAATTGGAAATTAAATTTATTCTCTTTAAACATACCAACCTTTTGATTTCAAATGCTTTGTCTCTGCAGGGGCTACCAAACCCTTCTTACATTATATACCCATCCCTCTAAGCCCTTCTAAATCATTTTGCTCAGAAGAGATCCTTGGTCTTTTGCCATAGTAGATTCAAAAGATAACCTGTTTGATCAAATGGGTCTATCAATTTCCTGTCCATTTGCAGGCTATGATGACTTGGATGAGCACATTGAATCCCTTACAGTGAAATCCTTCAGTTTTAAGGATGTCAGTGTCAAGACAATAGTGAGATTAGTAAGTTTCAAGAAGGGAGATTCTGAAACCAAGATATTGAAATCTCTTGGGTCTGGAAAGGTGATCGTAGAAGGATCCGTGAGTTTTCAGGGCTTGGATCCTTTTAACTTGGAAACAATGGTTTCAATTAAGGCCCCTTCATTGTCTACACCCAAGGACAATGCATTTAGACCTGCCAGCATCAAGGGCAGAGAAACTGAAAACCAAGTGCCTGTGTCAAACACCTTATTAGATGCAAACCCAATTCCACCCATAGTTGAACTAAGCAGTCTCAAACATGAAGCTTTCTAAATAAAATATAAATAGATATATAGATTAATCGCTTTCTAAATAAAATAGACCACAAGTAATACTTTCAATTGATTCCTAGCTAATTCAGCCACACTACTGAAAGGAAAAAAAGAAAATCATTTTACTTTTATGCAAAACCTTTCAATTGTCCCCAGCTGTAGCTCATTCTTGGTAAGAAACATGGTGTGCACGTGCCAGTGCATGGGTTTAAATCCCTATATATATAACTAATTATAGATAAATCAGTGAAGAGTAGGTACCTTTAAGGACTTATCATTGTACTTACATGTATTTCCTGACATTTTTGGTCCATCCACTTGGCTTTCTTCTTACTGTAGTGCGATTCCTTATAAAAATCAATGATGTGGGGCTCCTCCCCTGTCTCCGGGTCTGCCTACTTGCATAAATTTCAATGTTAGTACATAATTAAGATTTCATGATAGGTGATAACAAATTCAGAATTACACAACCACAAATTTAATAAGCTATAAGTTAAAACACTTCACCAAGGCATGCATTACAACTTGGAAAGACTTGGAACCCATGCAATGATTGTAAGGTAATCTCTTTCGATTTTCAATATTCTTCATAGAGCGTTCCTGTACACAAGGAATAACAAGTGAGCTATAAAGTTTTAGATACTATACGTGTTGACTAAATAGAAACACAACATATCAAAAGTAAGGATTGAAAACAAAGTTGTAAAACATAGTCTGTTACATGGAATTTCTCATCCTTGTACACAATTTCTATCACCCACACCCAATCATCCTTGTCAACACCTCCAAAGGGTACGGTCTTTGGATCAATCTCCTCCTTCAAGCAATTCTTGTAATGATTGTGCATCAGGCTGCGCCAATCCCTATACCTAGCTTGAAACTTACGATCAACAGCTACCCGCACATCATCACTAGTGTCATAATCCACGACCTCATACTTTGTCTGAAATTTAAAGTAATACGATTATTGGAGGACCCTTTCTAGATCAAAAAGTTGTCAAGTTTAGACTTACAAATACGTGAGCCTTGATGACTTGTCTAACATCAGCTGAAATCTCTTTCCATCTCCTCACGCCCCTAACTGGGGCGACGTTCCTAACTTGAAACCCAATTTCACTCACAAAATCTGAGGCATTTATCCCTATTGGGACATTAATCTTCAAACTGAACCAGTAGTTTGCCCCCGGTCTTGGCCCTTGCATGCTCCGAGCGAAACCCTTTAGTTGGTCCCCGCCCCCGTCGAGATGTAGAACCTACAAATTTCACATAAAACCTTGTTAGTACAAACAATATATGCACTAAAACATGAAGCTTACATGATTAGATTTGACATCTCACCAACACTGTTGTAGTCTGTATGAGAACTGGGAGTTGGTATGTATGGTGATGAAATCACATCAGTTGGTGGCATATCGGTGTCAGTAGACAGTCGTGCGGATGCCGGTGCAAATCGAGGGCAAAGTCGAGAAGAAGGTGCCATGTATGTGACCTGCTTAAAAAAAGTATCTAAAAACATAATAATTTAGTTACCTTACCATTATATAAGAACAATTCATTATACAAACTATTGTTATGTAATATTACCAATATCCATGTAAATAGAAAAGAAGGTCGAACAAAAAAAGAATGATCTTAGCTATGATTATAGAGTAGTGGTTCTTATACAAATAAACATTAACTATAAATCAGATTCTGCATCAGAGCCATCTATACTATGTATATCATTTTCCACTTCATCACAATACTCCTCCAATGTCTCATCTTCGTCATCGCAGATAAAGTCATCATCAACCACCATATCTTCTCGACTATTTTCCTCTGAGAGTATTCCACTTGTAACAATCTCTGGATCAATATCAGACCTATCATACCGTGGTTGATCCATCCTGTCTGGATCTTCAACGACGATGGGGGGCACATCAGTTGTTTTTTCCTGCTGGAACGCATCATCTTGAATAGATGGTCCATCATCATTGGATTCTACATCATCCAACTCTGGTATATCCCATATTCCTTGATGTTGAATCCACTGGACGATTTGCCAATGTGGGCCTAATTTGGGGTCATTCACATAAAAGACTTGTTGCACTTGACTAGGTATGACAAAGGGGTCGTTCTAATACCATCGACCTCGTACATTGATTGATGTAAAATGTGCATCGGTTTGTACAGTTCGCCCACTACCAAGGTTAGACCACTCGCAACGGAACAAGACAACTCAATACCCAAAAATGTAAGTCATTTCCCAGACGTTACACAAGTAGCCTTATAAGTCCATAGCTTTCCCATCATGATCCCCGTTTACCACCAGCCCACTGTTCTGACTTTTACGTCGGTTGTCACTGTCTTTAGTTTGAAATCGGACCCCATTACACATATAACCTGAGTAAAACTTCATTAACAGATTTGGACCATTTGCCAATGACCAAAGTTCATCTGTAGCTTCTGCTAATTGTTGACTTCACAATTCATTCATCTGCATGACCAAAATATATAGAGTGAATCATAACATAATGAATGACTACAATTTAAGTTGATTATACATGAGGTAACTATATATATTTTACCCATTTTTTAAACCACTTCGGAAACTCTCATTGTTGTCGCTGGTCGATATCATAACTACTTTGCATCATTAATAGGTTCTTGTGCTCCCTAATTAGAAAACATGTCATTAGTAATTAATAATTATAAGCATTAACACACACTATTACAAGTAATGCTCATGCGTAATATATGATCACATACTCTAGATAAGGTGCCACCTCCGGGCTATTATGAAGTATAAACCACTAAGCCATATCACGTTCCTTCTGCGACACCTCAGGTGCATTTCTTATTTGACCGAAAGGACGAACATTTTGTGAGAATACCCCCAGCCCTCGCCTACCTTCACCACCATCATCATTTCGTTCTTCCCGATTGAATACAGTTTCTACCCCTTGTAGATACATTGAACAGAGAGTAAGGCATTCCTTGACAATGTAATCCTCAACAATCGAACCTTTAGGTCGAGCTCGATTGCGAACAAACCGTTTTAAAGTTCCTAGTTGCCTTAAAAAAAAAGAGAATTTTATTTTTTGTTAGCATGAAAATGCAGCAGAGATAAATGTTTAATTTAAATGAAAGTCAGGCATTAATACCTTTCAATAGGGTACATCCATCGATATTGCACTGGCCCGGCAAGCATGGCCTCACGAGGCAAGTGCATGGCTAGATGGACCATAACATCGAAGAATGCCGTGGAAAAATCTTTTCCATCTTGCATAGTATTAAAACTACTCGGTCCTGTAATGCCTCCAAGTGCTTCAATCTTAATCTCTTCGAGCACAGCTGCTCAAAGAAATTGCCTAGCTCAAACAATGTGGTACAAATATCCTTAGGAAGATGCCCACGTACTCCTATCGCCAGAAGTCTTTGTAAAATTACATGGCAGTCATGACTTTTTAGTTCGATACCTTACCATCCTTGGTGTTTATACACCTCGAAATGTTTGTTGCATAACCATCAGGAAACCTGACCGATTTCAAGAAATCACAGAAATTATGTCTTTCCTTTAGGGACAATGTGTAGATCGTGAGGGGCTTTTCAAAGGACCCATCAGCAGGCTTGTGTAGGTGTAATTATTTCCTAATTTTCATACCCTCCAAATCCATACGAGCTTTTTCTATGTCCTTATTTTTCCCATCTATGCCCATCACTGTTCCAAGAGTGTTCTCACATATATTCTTCTCCACATGCATGACATCAAGGTTGTGTCGGAGTTTTAGTTTCTTCCAGTAAGGTAGCTCAAATAAAATGCTTTTCTTTGTCTAGTTCAATTCCTCCGGCAAGCGCTTTCTTTTCATGTTCATTAGATCCTTCCCAAACTTGACATTCGCCAAGCAGTCCAATTGCTCTAAAATCTGTTCCCCCGATAATTCCACCAGAATCGTTCGGTTCTCTGACTTACCGTTAAAGAACTTACTCCTTCGCCATGTGTGGTTCTCAAGTAAGTAACGGCGAGCGCTCGTGTACCCTATTTTATCTTTCAACCTTTGTGATGATGGATCCTTGTTACAAGTGGGGCACGCCTTATAACCTTTAGTACTCCATCCCGACAAGTTACCATATGCTGGAAAGTCGTTTATGGTCTACATCAGAGCCACATGCATTTAGAAAGTCTCTCCTTTGGATGCATCATAAGTTAATACACCGTCATTCCAGAGCTCTTTTAACTCATCTATTAATGGATGCATGTACACGTCGATCTCTTTTCCCGGTGCCTGTGGTCCAGGAATAAGCAAAGACATCATACAAAATGGTTCTTTCATACACTTCCAGGGTGGCAGGTTATAAGGCATGAGTATCACATGCCACATACTATAGGAGTTGCTCATATTACCGAAGGGGTTGAACCCATCAATAGCCAGCCCTAACCTAACATTACGAGACTCCTGGGCAAATGCAGGATACTGCCAATCAAAATCCTTCCACTCAATACGGTCGGCGGGGTGCGCGAGAATTCCCCATCATCCACAAGCTTCTCCTTGTGCCACCGCATATCTGTAGCTGTCTTTCTTGACATAAATAATCTCTGTAACCTTGGGATCAGTGGGAGGTGTCGCAGCACCTTGACTGGAATTTTTTTACCCTTGCCATCATTGCGCTTATATCGAAACTCCCCACATTCTGGACAATTTTCAAGATTCTCATTTTCTTTCCTGAAAAGCACGCAATCATTCTTACAAGCGTGAATGGATTTGTATCCCAACCCCAGTTCACGTAAGAATTTCTTTGCTTCATAAAGGGAACCCGGAACCATCTCACTCTCTGGTATAACATCCTTCATTATCATCATCACCATGTCAAATGCCTTATTTCTCAAGTTATTCAACACCTTTACATGCAGCATCTTAATGGAAAATGACAACAATGTAAACTTTGTGCAACCTGGATACAAGGCACGTTGGGCATCTTTCTATAAATTTTCAAAGTTCTGGACATTCTCTTTCCCAACACTATCAAAATCATGGCCAGATCCAAGATCCCCAAAATCATCGCCCATAAAACCCCCCCTGTATATGTCTTCCAGAAGTTCGGGCAACTCATCTTGAGGGTTGTCTTTTGTCAGAGATTCCACCATGAACACTTCCCCCCCTCATCGTCGGAATCATCATCATGTACACTCTCGACATTCGTAGGCATTGGCTCCCCGTGGAGTATCCATGCTGTGTAAGAAGTTGTGATTCCGTTAAACAACAAATGTTCTTGGACATGGGATAAGCATGCAATTTTACATTCATGCATCTCAAACACGGACACCAAATCTTACTATGCTCACCCATATGTTCACTGGAAAGTTTAATAAACGACCTCACCCCATTTCTATACTCCGGTCGAAGTTTATTCCTGCAAGTCATCCAAGTCTTGTCCATATTTGGCGACCTACAACATCACAGTTAAATGTAGTTTCATTCTGTTCTCATCTTAAAAATCACACATTATTGGTGTTAAAGAAACAAAAAATGTCCAGTTTTCAGAATAAGTGGAACATAAACGCATTTATATGGAGTATGCATGGCATAAATATCTATTTGCAGGAACATCTATGCTAATAATACAATGCCCTTAAGATCACAAAATACAATAAAAGTTTGTTCTATTTTTCTCCATCTTAACTAATGATGTCTTTACTTCTAATCTGGAAACCATTATCTGAATGGTTCAGATATGAAACTTAACTGAATAAGCAACATTTAAAATTGATATCTGTGTTTATGTGCATTAGTGCTAGGTTGCATACATAAGTAAAAAAAATCCTGCACCAGTTTTTGGATACATGGTGAGATTATTTTGTTTGGATGGGAGGAAACCCAATAGATTTACATGAAATCTAACATGAAATGTTTTTGAGCAAATAAGTGTGAACATTAGCATGTCCTTGCAATGATAAATTCAATGCATATAAACTTAAGATACAAAATGAGATTAAAGTGAAATTATGATAAAAGGAAACTAACATAATATCAATGAATGGTGAACCAAACTCCTTCTGCAAGCAGGGCCAATCCAGGATCTTCTCCACTTCTGCAGCTTCTACCTCAGGATCACCAGAATGATTGCGAGCCCAGTCCTATACAACATAATTTCAATCAATCAACATTTCTCAGTGAACGCTTGAAATGCATGGTCCTTAAAGGAACCTTACCCTGACGCGACGAACAAAAATCTGGATCACAGAACCACCAGCTTGAGCTACAGCCGATGCCTGAGAAAAACTGCACAGACAATATTGTTGGACTTTAGGGAGTGTGGACCAAACAATGAGAATCAAAGAAGTCTGTCAGATCAGACTTTTTGAAGGATAAGAAGCAGGGAACAAAATGAATGCACCAAATTATGTATTTTCCATACAACTTCACAATAAATTGGAAAGGAAAAAATCATCATGGCAAAGGTCTTCAGGAGTAAAGTAGAAGCCATCCAAAATATCACGGGCTTTTTTTCATTCAAAGAAAAGCAGAGGCTTGAAAATACTAGGGTGTGCACTTAATACCATTCATGATGAAGTCCAAACCAAATATTTCTTTACATGTGTTGGAGATGAACATTGATGACTTTGTTGCCTAAATAAGGATTGAGCAAAAGAGAAATCTTCAAGGAAATCTTCAGGGAAATGAAAGTGAGAATTCAAAAATATCTGTAGTTCAATTCACTATGGTAGATTTGTAGAAATGAAGAATAAGGGAGCTTTGGCAGTAGGCTTGTATGAGTTCTTATATGGTCCAGTCTGGAAACAGGTTGGCATTGTGGGAGTATAAGTTTATGAGCTTTGCACATTCAAGATTTGAACCATATTAGTTAACACAAAGACAAGTAATCAGTCAAAACATATTAGTTAGCGCAAGATTTGAACAATGATCCCCCTCGAGTTCAAATCATTTATTGGCAACAGATATATAATGAGCAAAGATAAATTTACACACTAAATTTTTGTGACAATAGAACAGTAGGCAATAAAAAGGAAGAATGGTATAAAGTTTTCCATCTGGTAAGATGTGAAAATGTAGTTAGCCTCCAAAAAGGAATAGTATATGAACATTGTTAAGGTCCAAAATTGAACCCTATATGCCACAGCCAGAAGGGTATTCCATTGAATAATTGTGTTGTGCTAGATATGCTAATTGCCAAACTTTTGAAGACAGTGGACCACATTACAACTCATCCTAGGAAGATCAAAGTCTGACTAGCACAATAAAGGAAAAAAAGGTGTGAAACTGAAAGCAACAAAGTTGATTCCATGGCATTACAGATGTTATCGTCTCAACTTTATTTTCTAAAATGCAACTGGCAGAAACATGAAAAACCACTTTTAATTTCAGTGTTAGGAAACTTCTCTTAAACAGTCCTACAGTGGTTCAGAATCTATTAAACAGTCCTACTTGATCTTGTTGGCACATAGTTCCAAAATATTTTTTTAGGGTGATGCATGCAGTCAAGAACATCAAAATTTCTCGATGACTCAAAATGGAAATAGTTCTCTGTCCAACTCAAAGTCAGACTTCATGACATTTATGGTAATGATCATAAAATTGACCCTTTTCTAATTCTGTTTGCCTCTAACACTCCCACTTCTTTTGTTGTGTTTAAGAAAAGAAATTCTTTTTTCTAATAATTAAGGAGTGAAAATCATGTAAAGAATTGTTTGGGAACACATGAAATATTTAGGTATGCACAGCCTATAAACTCTAAACCTATTGATTTGCTTATCCACTTGGCCCATTTGGAGGTGGATATTGAAAATGAAAGGTTTTTTTGTTCTTGTACACTACTAGAAAAAGGGTTTTTATATCGGCTAAAAACCGATATAAAAGACCTATTATATCGGTTTTTCAGTAAACTTCAAACCGATATAAGTACCCCCGATATAATAAACAACTATAACCAATATAATATGTGTAATATTTCATATCGGTTTTTGGACAACTGATGTCTTTTGAACCTGAAATTATAACACATATTATTGTAAAACCGATATAAAAAAAAGTAAAACCGATATAAAAAATATTTATCATATCGGTTTTCGATAAACTGATGTGTTTTGAAACTGAAATTATAGCATACATTACTGTAAAACCGATATAAAAAAGAGTGAAACCGATATAAAAATTATTTATAATATCGGTTATAAAGGGCTTTGTTATATCGGTTTTTTTGGATTGTATTATATCGTTTGTTCTGTAACCGATTTAATATTATATATGCATTTTTTTATCAAAAGAATTTGCATTGATGCAGTACCATTGCAGTACACTATACACCAATAAAACTTTGCACTATATATACAAATTAATAAAGTGATCATATATATATATAACTAATTAATAATTAACATAAAAAAGCTTGACATACTAGAAAAATTAAATCTCTATGGAAATATTGTGTGTGTGTGTATATATATATAGTATATATCTACATCATCTTCCATGGGATGTACAAAAAGTTGGAACTATATATAAACAAAAAAACCAAAAGATAAATAATCATAATTTACCTCCAGAGCTTCAACAACCATCTTTTCGCTTCCCTTGAAGGCAAGACCCAACTCCTTTTTTACTGGCGCTATGATCAGTTTCTGAAAAAAAATTACACTGCATGAATCATCTGTGAAATTGCACTCAATGGAACAAATTAATGACTAAACCTGTGTAGGGTTTGAAGGTCCTACCTCTAATGTAGGTTGTCCTTGATAGTGCATGCTAGGGCCAATGACTAAGTCCTAGAGGGGGGGCGGGGGGGGGGGGGGGGTGAATAGGACTAAGGGAATCAATTACCAATTTTAAACTTTTTAGGGCACTTTTAATAAAACCAGAACAGATAACAGAACAAACGTAAGAAGAGAAAGACTTAAGTAGCATATGTGTTCAACAAGACAGCTTAAACAATACCAAAGAGATACAATTAGATGAGAGTAGATAAGCTCAAGTGTGTGTGTCTATTGAATCTTAGTGATGACCTATCATACATAACAAATCCCACAATATAGATATAGAAATGATTAAATCATGCCACAAAGAATAGACACAGGCAACTTCTCACACAACACACTCATCTTGGAGCTAATGGAGCTCTAGGATTTTCCTAAATGTACTACATGAGTGTTTGGAAGAAGATTTGAGAGCTAAGATATGTTGGGAACAAAATAGCTTGCAAAAGCTCTCTAAAAAGAGTCACTGTGAAAGGAGAAATAAGCTCCAGATTTATAGAAAAGATCCAACGGCTATATTGGCGGCTAGACCCTTTAGACCAGCGGCTAGCCGATTTCAAATAACGGGCTAAAATTTCAAATCAGGTTAGCTCACGGCTAGCCGCAGGAACAGTTGGAGGCTAGCCGTGAGGCAGCCGCAAGGGTAGCCGCAAGATGATCTGACAAAAACACAGCCTCTGGAAAGCAAAACGAAATCCCACGGTTAGCTCTGCGGCTAGCCGTGGGTGCACTGGCGGCTAGCCGCAGGTGCACTGGTGGCGGTTAGCCGCAGGAAGCACAGAGAAAAAAATATGAGAAACAGCTTACTGGAAAGCTAGCCGCAGGTCTGGCGGCTAGCCCCTTTGCAAGGAGCGGCTAGCCGCAGGTGACCGTAGGGTCACCTGACCCTTTCCACAGGGACTACTTATCAAGGATAAAAAACATGAGTTTAAAACACAACTTTTCCCAGGGATCTAAGGGTTTGGTCTGGGTATGAATTACCTGAAAAGGTTATCAAACACAAATGGAGACCTTCTTTGATTAATCCGGACTTTCCCACAAGCTTGATAATCCTTCTGAATGTGATCTTCCTTGAGTCAATTTGAGAGGCAAGAACTTTGGACCTCATTGGCGCGTAATTGACAAACAAAACTCAGTGCACACAGACATGTGACACTTACAATCTCCCCCTTTGTCAATTTCGTGACAAAATCATTTAGCTAATACAAGATTACAGAAGATATCCAAAACAACTCAAAGAACAACCATATACTAAGTACAAGACCTTTTACAACTGAAAAACGAATACAAGAACAAAAAGGCATCAAGACTAGTATGCGTAGCTCTTCATATGAGATTGAGAAGATGAACCTGTAAAAGCACAACACTAACAAACAGAGATTAAAAGCATGAGAAATGGAGATGGATTCTCCCCCTGCATACTTAAACCATACTCCCCCTTTTTGTCACAAATTGAACAAGATAAAATAACCATGGATGTAGAGAAGACATACAATAAATGCAAGAAGATAATAGACAATTAAAGCATAAAAACAGTTAATCACTAAGACCATAAAAACATCCATATCCAGTGAACATCCATAGAGAGTAACCAACATAAGTTTAAACCAATTAACCATAGGAGGGGCAGCCACAAGCCAAAAGAACACCACCAAAAAGAGTACAACCAATAAAAACACAAGTGGCTATGAATCCCCAAAAGAACTAACCCGACGGAGGTGAAGGAGACGGAGGCATGATAGTAGCATCTTGAGTTCTGCACGCCTTTGACAGTCCACTGAGATATTTGAGAGTCTTCTTTAGAAGCTTTTCAGTTTTGGACTGATTGCGTTCGAAAGCATCCATCCGTTCTTCAATACTCTGGGGAACAGATGAAGAGGAAGCCTGTCGATGTGAAGAGGAAGGAGCGAGCCCTGAAGGTGCCTGATGTTGAGGAGCTAAAGGGGCTTGGGGTTGAGGATGAGGGGGTACATCCCCTGCTTCTTCATATGGAAAGAGATTCATCTGAATTAGATTAGCAGGGCCAAAAGGTGTATGGGAAATAGGAGGCTCATTTGGGCGGAGAACACCAAGAGACCGAGCTATTTGAGAGATGAGGAAGCCAAAAGGGATTGCTGGCTTAGAGGCAGTGGAGAGGTGAACGCGAACAATGATTCTACAGATAAGAGAGGGAAGACACATTTGAACACCTGACACCACTTTGGAAAGAACATTTACCATATACGCAGTTAATTCAGTCCGATTTCCTTTACGAGGATAGACATTGAAGGTGAATAGGTGGTGCAACAACCTGTATTTTGGAATGAGGGATCCCAATGGAAGGAAGTTCTTAGGATCCCATTTAACAGAACGACCACAGAGAACAATAGTAGCTTGGGCCTTTTCAGCTTCAGTGAGGGTGTCAGACACCATGGAAAGACCATCAGGGTTCACTGGAATATTCATGATTGAAGAGATAAGATCGGGATCAACCATAACTTCTTTGTTTCGAAAGGCAATTGTGAAGGAACATGAGTCAACGGAAGATACTGTACCAGTGATTGAAGCAAACACGCCAAAAACAAGAGACGGATATGCTTTGTCCCCTCAGTCTAAGAGGTTTTCCCATCTGACCTGAGAAAGAATGGCTGCTGACTCATGGGGATTTACAACATTACGCAAAGTGTGTCTTTCAACCATGATTGATCTTTTTTTCAAAGCAGCCAGCATTTGGGCATTGGGTTTGAGAACAGCAGAGCCCGGCTGTGGAGGAGGAGAAGAAGGAGGGGTAAGAGAAGGAGAGGTGGACTGAGAGGGTGAGGGAGATCTAGTTCTACGAGAAGAGGAGGCAGTAGTGGATCATCCTCGTTTAGCAGGGCGGTTCACAGCTGTTTTCATTCGTGGAGGCATTTTTACAAACACTTGGAGTGCACAAGAAAACACTAGGAGGAAGAAAACACAACATAGAGCAAAAAGGCAGGATTTAGAAGAAACAAGGAAGAGAAAATTACACGACAATAAGTAATATGAAGAAAGAAACCAATGGAAGAGAGAAATGGAGGAAGTTGGAAAGAGAGAAAGAAAAGAGAAACACCAAAACGAAACAGATACTGTTAACAAAATGGAAAAGAAAATAATTCTACAGAACTAAAATATAAGAGAAAAAGAAGGGAAGCTACCTTGGAGGAAGAAGGGAGAAGAGGATCAGATACGTAGCAATGAAGAAGACCAAAGAAGGAAGAGAACAATAGCTAACCGAAAGAAAAGGAGGGAAACGAAAAGCAACTTAAAAGGGCGCAGGCCCAGAATGCGGTTAGCCGCTTGAATTTTCACGGCTAGCCGAAAAAGCCCTTTTTTTTAAAAGAGTAACTGCAGGATGAATATTGTGTAAATCAGTTAAGGATGGACCATCTGTTTGGCCATAAGAACGAGGCCATAAATGCTCCCCTACAAAGAACATGAAGCAAATAATCATGCTAATGCTAATGCTCAATTTGAGCTCACACCCAAATTTCAATCTCACTCACATTATCAAGCTCAAGCTCACTGCAGTTAGCAGCCATCCTACACAAGCTCAAAAAAGTGTTCGTTTACCAAATCTTTGATGACAAAGAAGCTGAACCATTTTTTTGAAAATCATATGATTAAGACCTGTTTAAATAGAAAATGGATTTTAACCAGCAGAGGCATTCTAATAAGAGCATACAGCCAATAACAGGTCAGGAACACATTTGAGCGTAAGCCAGGAACACATTTCACCATATGCATATAAAAATCACCAAACAAAACAGAATGACAAACCATAAAAAAAATATGGGAAGGAATTCCACATTAATCATGTCATCAGACTATTAAGTACGAGTATACTCACAACTGGGAGTAGTAAGCTTCAGAGTTATGAAGCAGATATGATAGAGGGCCTCATTGTCAAGCACCATGCACTCATCAACATTCTCCACCAGCTGATGAACAGAGAGAGTGGCATTATAAGGCTCAACTTAAACTAATAGGCCAATTAAGCTATGCATGCAAAAAGTTTTAAGAACATTACCAAAGTTTTTCTTGGGTCCTAGCTTCTTCACTTCTTTTGTTACAGTATACCTCTCCTATACTGTATAACTTTCTTTAAATTCAATTCAGTCACTTAAAAAAAAGTATCAAACCACCCTGCACACACCCACCTTGCACAGCCCTCCTGCTGCACCACCCTGCACACACCCACCTGCACACCCACTGCCTTCTCTAGTAAAGTGCTTTTCCATCCACCATAAAGAAATGAAACAAGAATATTCATTCCATTTCATATTAATATTCAAATATCCTTACAACATTAAAAGCACTTTACTAGATCCATTACAAAACAAAAATCCATGCTAACATTCCTCTTTGTACCAACATTCAAAACATTCAAACTCTGAGTTCTGTTGGCTGCACTTTTCTACATTCAATCTCTCAATTCTTTTTGAACTTCATACAACTTGTACATGCATTTTCAACTTGTACCACCATTCCAAACCTGAAGGTCACATCAATCGAAGTATAGACCAAAAAATCCATGTCCATTCCATGATTCAAATTGAAACTAAATTTAGCCAACCCAAGTACTAAATTACATATAAAAGAGATCTTATAATTGGATGGAGGCTTATCTTACAACAAGGAATCATAACTTCTTTCTGTTTTAACATAAAGCTTGACTAGACAAATCTCTATGGAAATATTGTATATATATATAGTATCTACATTGTCTTCCATGGGCTGTACAAAAAGTTGAACTATATATGCACAAATTTACCAAAAGTATGTATATGTACTATGTAGCATATGATGCCATGGTGTACCGCTGCTCCCCGATTAGTTGTCCAATGAAAAATGGACCTACAAGGCATAAATCACTTCATCGATCAATACTTTGCAAGAGAAGCCTATCTAATATCTATATGCTTCCTATCATAAATGACATGGTAGTAAGTTTGAAGAACATTTTGGATGGTAAAAGCTTGTGGGAAGTTGACACTTCCCCTATTCGATGAATCAAGACAAAACATGCATTCATGACAATTTAGAGGCAAAAGCATAGAATGTACCTATTCTCCATTGTTGATAAAATCTAAAATGTATTCAACTAACTCCAAATGTAAATCATTAAGCTCTGCATCGCCATATGTCGCTGCCTCCCCAAGTTCTTTCAACTTAGATTTTGTCGACACGAGAGGATCTTCCATAAGATGCTTCATAAATTTCATTACATAAACCCCGCATTCTTTTTTCCCCGTTTGCTTAGGGCACTACATAGAGACCATAAAAAGCATACAAAAAGGATTATGTTGTATGTGTGATATCATAAACACAATTATTCATTGCTCACCTTCACCAATTCCCAAGTTGGATTTCCTTTAATTCTTTTTCCCATTTCCATAGCTGCCACTTTCATTGCACTTCACACAACGATATCCATTAAGACTTATTATTTTAAAAGAGAAGCCTTGAAAACAAATGAACAAGAAGAATTAATGGACTACTCACTCATTCACTATGAACTTTACATTCAAGTCAACAACCTTTCGTACCAAGGAGTCCAACCAGAACACTTCCATTGATGTCATATCAATGACTAATAGAAGCCAATGACCCCTAAATCCATAAAAGCGGACGGATTAGATGACAAATAAGATTTAATTACACACAAGTGGATATAAAATGACTACTAAGATAAATTGAAGACACGTGAAAATATAGTACGCCCTTACATGGTGGAGTATGAAACAAAAATCAGTTGGTCCTTTTTGCAAATCTCAACCGCTTTATCATGTTGCGTTTCATCTCTTCTTTCTCTCCAAAATCATTGAAATGTGCAGGATAGGAAAATCCATATCTTGCTCGAGAATTTTCAAATCGATCGTAGAGAAACCTAAAGAAATAAGGTAAATAAAATGGTCATAACATCAAATATATTAGAGACTGATATTTCTTAGGAAAAGACAAATAGTTTACCTTTGGTATGCAGTCATTGAGTTAACCTCTAGCTTCTTCATGTTACAAAGATCTAACAAATTAGATTTTAAAAAATAATTGAATTCTATATCTTCTTCAAATACCCCTTTCTCAAGTGGAATACTTATCTGACTTGATTTCATCATCGTTTCTAGAATCTTGCCAAACTTTTGGAGTTGACTTGCCCCTTCACCATTAGTTGCATCACCATTAGCTGCAGAAGAATCATCAACCACACTCTACATGGAAATCCAAATTAAAATGAAAAAGTTAATTACGGTAGTTTAACTTAAGCATATCTAATAAGAGTTGGAAAATACACTTTACCTTATCACCTAATATCACCCATTTTTCAGGCCAAGCCACAAATGAGTTGTGTGCATTTAAAATAGTGGTCAAAATACCACGTACGGGTATAGGAAGAGGGGAATCAGGACACAATACACAATCTATCGACACTCGTACATTGTGCTCCCCTAAAGAAATATTGTGAATCTTTTCCAATGGTCCAGTCTTCCCATAAACCTTTCCTTTCGCAACAATCTTGTCCTTTGATCCCAATGCCAATCTACAATTTTGCATCTTCAAATAATATATAAGTACTAAATCTTACATCGACTAATGTATATAATACGATGAAACTAATGTTGGTTGTAATTTCTTAATTTAATAGCCGGCCCATAAAACATACTTGCGGGGAACCAAGAATATTTGATGATGTCTTGTTCACTTTTGAAGTACCTCCATCTTCAAGCTGCATGTTATAAGAGTTAAATACGAATTCATATGGTTATTAAGCAATGCATATAGTTAGGTAAAATAGTTAAGAAATCATGTATTCAACATAATCTACTAAAACAACAAAAAACTATGGTTTGGTAAACTACCTGTTGACGTTTTAAAACGCCACTACTATTGGATGCAATATTTTCTGAATGGGGAGAGTTCTGACGTGTCTCTATATGCTTCACAACTTGTTCTAAAATTCTCACCCTTTCCTGAGATTCATGTAACTGGGCCAACAACTCCTCATTATACTTCTTCGTTCCGCGTTTTGGTATTTTGAAATAGGCCATTGGAGTGACATGCTTCCCTTCCCCTCTAACTCGTCCACAATGCTCCGGGGTACCCAAAGCCATAGTAAGAACATCATTGCTCCCCTCAGTCATTACAGTCCCCTCATTTACTTTCTTTTTCAGATCATCCTACAATAATCATGACACCAATGAATCCCGAGCCATATGTATATAGCTAATATTCAAATACCTTGATGCATGGTCATGCAAGGCACTTAGGGAGAATACTCGACCTACAAGTTATAGTGAAGACGTTTGATGCCTCGCATCTACCTTGGGCACTCTTACAAAAAGTCTAAAACAATTTACAATTTTTCAAAGAATGGAAACTTACAATTTTTCCTACTACTTCCCTTGTGGAATCATTTGAATATTCCCCGTTTTTGTTTTGACGAGCCAATTTCCATTTGACACTCCTATCTTCATGATCAACGAAAATGCCTGTCTCTATGGATTTTTTTTTCTATACATTAAATATGAAAACACAATTAAACATCTAAGTTAGTTTAGTTCAACCGTAAGAAACTATTTAAAATAGTTCTATACTAAATGTACTTACAATATCTTCTTCAAGACCCGCATAGCCTTATCTGCTTAGTCGGTGTGTATACACATTATTGGACTGCCTTTTAGATTGTAGAATGTTTAACTCCTTAAAATTACAAAGAAGAAAATACATTATTGTGCAGGGGTGTACTGCAGTGCAGTTGTGGGCTGTGTGTGGTGTGCTCAGTGTTGTGTAAGTGAGTGCAATGGTGTGGCTCCACAAGTAATCTATAGAAGTAGATATATACCTGAAACTCTGGGGTCAACCTTGATTGCACAAATTCAGTCCAATCTAATTTATCGATAAACTTATACTTTGTAGGTGGCTCCACAAGTAGTTCGGGATTATCTTTGAATGGAAGTATGTACTTAGTAGTCAAAGTTGTCTTGAACGTCCTCCACTTGAGGCCAATATCAGATATAACTTGAGCCCTAGTATTTTCATCCAACACAAATCTGGTCTATACCAAATGAATTAAATAGTAAAAACGACAAATAGCTTAGTAAGGCACATATTATTCTAAGGTCTTCCAAAAGTAACAGGAAATCACATATTTATTTACCTTCATTGTATCCCATAAATCTCTTTCCAGATGCCCTTCCCTAAGATCTTTCAATTTACGCCAATCACTAACTGTGTTAAGTGGGACCATCACTCTTGCCAAAGCCCCTTCATAACCAGCTATTTTCCTGCGTACTTCTTGTGGTGTAGGCCTGCCCTTTTGATCATACTCAATAGTAATTACATTTCCATCCCAATTCTTGGTCAACTCAAGCATTAAAGTCGTCCCCCTAGCTTTCCTTTTTTTTTGAATGCAGGGTTCACCAACATTACTTATGTTGTCCTGTGATTCACGAAAATGCCTTTCTGGATCCATTACTAGCTGTGAAAAAAAAAAAAACATACATATCAATAAATATATTGTGTATGTCATGGAATAGGTAATACATACAACAATGCAATGCATAGCATACTAACACTACCAATAAGTGTGACATCAGTTCAAATAACCTATATATGCTTCTTACAAACAAGTACATAAGGGAATATTTAGCAATAAGAAACACTTACACAAAAAATACAATTATAATACATTTTCAAATATCAATGTCAGTCCAAGTCCCCTCAGCATCTTCACGCGTGTACATTGCCTCAGATTCATTTATAGCATCCAATGGTTCATCCAATTGCATTACTTCATGACGAGTTTGATCTTCAATGCCAGCATCAAAGATGACTTCTTCATTGTCATCAACATTATAGGTTCTTTCAGGAGTTGTTAGAGCAATGGACCATTTATGATTGACTGGATCAGGTACATAGAAGACTTTCTTTGCTTGAGAGGCTAGAATGAAAGAATCAGATTTATAACCAATTCTAGCAAGATCAACTATGGTGAATCCTAGCTCATCTACCTTAAAGCCAGTCTTGTTGTCAACCCAATCACACTTGAAAAATGGGATTTTGAAATGACTATAATCAATCAACCATATTTCCACAATAACACCATAGTACCCTGATTCACAGAAAACAAGATTATTATCCTTTGCACTAGACACGTTCATCGCCGTGGCCACTAGACTTACACCACTATTCTGAGTGACATGTGAAGCATCACGATCCTTTGTGGTAAAATGAGAACCATTAATGGTATAACTATGATATTTTATAACATGTATACGAGGACCTTGTGATACCCATCTCAAGATTTCTGAGATGTTGTTACCGGTGACACGCCGATCTTCAAAAACCTGTGTTCCTAAGAAAGTTAGTCACATTTAGTAAATAGACACAACACAAGTCTTATGATTGACAATTGTTACCTCGTTTTTGAGCCAAGAACTAAAAGAACGGTTATGTTCATCTTGTAACCATTTCTGAATTTTGGACTACAGAGGAAATGTTTTCTTTAGGTGGTTCATGTGTCTCCTGCATAGTTTTCCATACGAACCGCATGTTAGCTCTAAAACTAGTGTAACGCTTTAATTTGTAAGTCAAGAAGTTAAAATACAATTACTCAATATAGGGTTGAACAACACTTGTGTTGTGCAATACATAACAATGTGCTTGCTCCAAGGACTTAGCATCAACTTCAACAAAATCACCTCCTAGAGGTTTCTTTCCAGTCACAATTTCAGAGTAAGTTTTATCTTCAAATGGTGGAATTCCAACTGCATCCAATCCAGAGAAGTGCTCACTACAAAATTCAACCGCTTCCTCCGCAATATAACACTCTGCCATGCAACCTTCTGGACGGTAACGATTTCTTACTTGACCTTTTAAAACCGACATATACCTAAAACATAGTAAACCATTGATTACTTTAAATAATTTAAATTAGTAAATTGCACTTGAAGAATATTTAAAGTTATTCATACCTCTCAAATCCATACATCCATCGCAAACAAACAGGGCCCCCAATCTGGACTTCTCGAACGAGATGGACGGTTAAATGAACCATAATATCAAAGAATGATGGTGGGAAATATTTTTCTAGCAAACACAAGGTGACCACCAGATTCTTCTGAACTTCAAGCAATCGAGGTACATCTACTACCTTCGCAAATAACTCATTAAAAAATGAGCAAAATATGATAAGTACAACTCTCACATGTTTTGGTAGCACGGATCATATAGCAACAGGAAGTAATTGTTGCATCAACACATGGCAATCATGAGATTTCATACCCCCCAACTTTAAGTCTTGCATAGAAACCAATGCTCTGAAATTTGATGAGTATCCATCTGGAACTTTTAACTTATGCAATGTTTCACACACACTGAATTTCTCTTCTTTGGATAATGAGAAACAAGCTGGTGGTAAGTACGCTCTATTCTGACTTACATCATGTGCCAGTTCATCCCTTAAACCCATATCCTGCAAATCAAGGCGACTTTCAGTCCATCCTTTGTTTTACCTGGAATATTCAGCAAGGTTCCAATAAGACTTTCACAAACATTTTTCTCTATGTGCATCACATCCAAGTTGTGTCGAAGAAGCAAGTATTTCCAGTAGTCGAGGTTAAAGAAAATTGACTTCTTCTTCCACCAAATTCTAGCACCATCATCGCTACCATCTTCCACTCGCTTCCTCTTCAATGAAGTCGATCTTTTTGATTTTTATTTCTTTTTCTATGGCTTCTCTTTTGGTACTGGTTTCCCCCACAAGGTTTTGATTCCATTAACCTTTTCTGCCACTTCTTCACCAGTCAAAATCATTGGTGCTTTTCGAAACTCTTGCTCACCATTAAATGATTTTTTCTATTTCCGAAAGGGATGATCTTCTGGAAGGAACATTCGATGGGCCATGTATACATTCTTCCTCGAATGTTTTAACCTGCATGATTGTGTCTCTTCGCCACATATGGGGCAACCATGATAGCCTTTTACAACACAACCAGACAAATTACCATATGCAGGGAAATCATTAATGGTCCACAACAACATTGCTTTCAACGTAAAAGCTTCTTGTCGGTAAGCATCATGAGCTTTAACCCCTGTATCCCATAGTGTTTTCAAGTCATCGATTAATGGTTCTAGGTAAAAATCGATGTCGTTTCCAGGTTGTCATGGACCCGATATCAACATCGTTAAAATCACAAACTTTCTTTTCATGTACAACCAAGGCGGGAGATTGTAAGTGACTAACATTACTAGCCAACAACTATACTTGCTGCTCATCGAACCATGCGGATTGACCCCATCTGCTGAAAGTGCTAAGCGCAAATTTCTTGGCTCTTGTACAAACTCCGGCCATTTATCATCTACCAACTTCCATGCGGGGGAGTCAGCTGGGTGGCGTAACTTATCGTCAACCAATCTCTCATCAGCGTGCCAAGTCATCTGTTTCGATGTCTGTACCGACTGAAATAATTTCTTAAACCTAGGGATAGGTGGAAAATACCATAGAGCTTTTGTCGGCACCCCATTACGTTGCTCAGTCAGGTTCTTATTCACTTTGTATCTTGACTCACCATAAGTAGGGCAACTAGTTTTATTCTCATTATCAGATCCCTTTCTATAAAGCACACAATCATTCGGACATGCGTCTATCTTCTCATAGCTCATCCCATACACAGACAATGTCTTTTTAACCTCTTTCATACTTCGGGGCAGTAAATTATTATTGTCGGGTAGCATGTCTCCAATGATTTTCAACAACCGTGAAAAGCTTATGTCAGACCACCCACTCCTTGCTTTCTAATTAAACAATGTAACTACTACAGATAATTTGGTAAACTTTAGACAACCTTTGTATAAAGGTTCCTCAGCCTCTGCAAGAATTCTTTGAAACTTTTCAGGATTTGATGAATACTGGTCACAAGCGGTCTGAGCCAATTTTAATGAGCTTGCAACATCATTTGGGGGTGTAGTATCATCTGGGACATCACTCCCAAAATGGTGTTGGGTGGACCTATTTAAAGGCACACTTGAGGGAGCTTCACCAGGAGATGCTTCTCCATGCCATATCCACCTAGTATAACTTCGATCGATACCATGGAAAAACAGATGGTACTCAACATCCTTAGCTACAACTTTATTGAGATTCCCACATGTTTTGCATGGACATGGCATGGGATTCCCATCACCAAACTTCTTTTTGGCAAACATCAAAAAACTTTCAACCCCTTCCCCGTATGCAATAGAAAACCGATTCAATGACATCCAAGACTTGTCCATTTCTGAATAGCCCAATAAAATGCTACAGACAAGCAATAATCAGAAAGTCATTGCCATATAATGCTAATATTACAACCAATTAATGTGAGAGAGACCTGGGTTGGTGTGCACCAAACGAACTGAATATCCTTGTTTCCAACCTTGGTTATTCTCGTTCGGGCAAAGCTTTCAGATTGGCTGAAGATTTGTAGAAATAAATCCATGGACAGAGATTCACCAAACAACAATACAAAAGCAACCGAGTTCAAAAATTCACAATTAAACCAGATACAAAAATTTAAAATAATTAACCCACAGAGAAGAGTAATGTAGATCATCCACAGAAAAAAATGACTGGCATTAATAAGATGAAATAAAAAGATCTAATGACAAACAAATGCCTGAGAAGAGTAATGCAGCTGCACACAAAATTTGATGACAACTGCACGGCCCCAATGAACTATATATTCAATAAGTTGGGTTTGTCACGAATAACAACTAGCTCAATAATTGTGCAGAGATATAATTGTGCGTTGAAGTCACTATTCATGTCCCACTTACTGTAAATTGTGCATTTGAGGATAACAACTAGCTCAAATATTGCTCCCCTGTGACCAAGAAAAAAAAAACCATCTTCCAAAACCCTCTTCCGAAACCAAAACAAACAAAAACCAACAAAACAAACACGAGCACCAACCAAAAAGTGAAAACCGAAATAAACAAAACACCAACACACCCCATCCACGACGTCTACCTCTCAGAAAATTGAATCAGGTTGGCTCACGGCTAGCCGCAGGAATAGTTGGGGGCTAGCCGTGAGGCAACTGCGGGTTCATCGCAAGAGGGTGTTCTAAAAAACTTGTCTCTGGAAATCAAACCGAACTCCAACGGTTAGCACTGCGGCTAGCCGTAGGTGGACTGGCGGTTAGCCGCAGGTGGACTGGCGGTTAGCCGCAGGACGTGCTGAAAATCATCCTGAGAGAATAGGCTTCCTGGAAAGCTGACCATGGGTCTGGCGGCTAGCCCCTTACAAAACACCTACAGTGCCAACCAAAATCCCATACCATAAAACCCAAATAACCAAACGCCCAAACGTAAAAGGTTAAAACAGATTGAGAAACATTGACAGCCAACAAAAACTACACTGTCAAAGAGGCACATAAAGCTTCTTCCTGGAATGAAAATACTGAGTAGAGCTAACAAGCCCAAACAAATTATACAAGTTAGGGAAAAAAAAAACATAACCATAACCATAACCATAAGTACCATCAGCAAGAATCCAAAAATAAAAATAAAAATAAAGGAAAGAAAGAAACAACCATTTTGAAATTGAGATAGAACTAACAAAAAGACTAGATGGTTAGGAGAGAAATGAAAAAAAAAAAGGTTCATGACCCAAAATTGCGAAAAAAAGAACTCCAATGTCTCATCTTTACAACCCAAAAATTAAACAGGAAAAAAAGGAGATAAAAAGACCCACTTGTTAGAGTTTTTGTTTTGTTGCAATTTGATAGGATGCATTCATCTTTCATAAGCTTGTCCTCTCATTCATTCATGGACTTTGTTATAGGATCTTCATGCATATCTCGCTTTCTTAATCTTTGTTTTTATCTCATGATATGCATGATTTTCAATTCAGGTTTATCTCTTAGATCATGGAGTTTTTGGTTTCAAAAATCATCCAAGCTTTCCAAAGTTTCTATCTTTAAAATCATTATTTTGATTTGGAGTTTTCATGGCTTTTATAATTTAAGTTTTCATCTTCTTTCAGTCATGAACTCATGCTTGACATATGTGCCTCAAAGTCCCCTGGAAAGGTGCCTTTCAAAGTTACATTTTCCCATAATTTCAGATTTCTGGGCACCCTTCAGGTTGATCTGCCAGTGTGGCCGGTCGACCGGGCACTGTTACCCGGTCGACCGGGCACACTGCAGGTCATCAGGGAGCTGTGAGCTGTAGCCTCTCCAACGGATCTTTTTTTTTTACCGTTGTGTGTACCCGGTCGACCGGGCCCTGTTTCCTGGTCGACCGGGGACTAGCCGTTGGCAACTTTTTCTTTATAAAAAAGTGTCTTTTTGGTTGAAGAAAGTTGCTGACATTGGAGAGACTTTTGAGGCCAAGCATTAGCAACTTCTCAAGAGCATCTTTGAAAGGATTATGAAGCCATTCCCTTGATTCAACCTTTGATCTTCAAATGGGTGTGCTTTCTTGAATCCTAAGTATTTTAAAATCATGTTTTGTTTCACTCTTTTGATTTCTTTCAATGCATGATTAACAAGATGCTTTTCTATTAATATGTTGACCTTCATAACATGCTTAGTACTTTAGAAATCACATGAGCTTTATGAAAGTAACATATTGTCTTTGGTACACATGATATTGTTTTTCATGTTTCAAACTTAACTTGTTAGACTTTAGCATATCTTCTTTGAAAACAAGTTTGTTCACATTGTTAAATACATGTGTTAGACATACAACTCTTTCTCAAATATTTGACTACCATCTTTGCATCATCAAGGTTTTATCTTTTCAAAAAGAGAAAGAGTAATTTCTAGTAAATGCATCATTCATAGACTTTGTTTTTATTATGCATGTTATTAGGAGTTGAGTTTTCAATTTCTAATTAGCCTATTTAGAGGCACTCCATTGCACTTACATTGATCTCTTAATCCATGCATTCTTAGGCATATTTCATAAGAGAAAAGTTCTATGTTGTAAAGGTTTATGCTTAGCCTTGAAAAGCATATGGTGTAAAGGTTTATGCTTAGCCTTGAAAAGCATAGTGTTGATTGTAAGGTTTGAGGTGATCCTAAACCTTAATTGAAGTTAGTGAATACCGATAGGTGTACCGGGAGTGGATGTAGGCAATTTGGCCGAACCACTATATATGCTTGTGTTATGGTGATTGTCTTTATGCTTTCATTTTATGGATTATGCTCTCTTGGTTAATTTTATTATTCTTCTTCAAAGCATAAGAGACTTAAAAGCTAAAAGGTTTAAAATTGGTCTAGAAATTAAGCTCACCCTATTCACCCCCCCCCCCCCTCTAGGATTCGATCTTGGACTTTCACCACTTATAAAATAGTAGCAAAAGAAGAAGAACCAACCTCCATTCATACAGATAGTAAGGGGCTTCTTCTCAGGATGCTCCTCTGCTTCAGCAAAATAGTAAAAGAGACTCCTCCCTCTCTTCTCATCCACATTAACATATGGCCAGCAGATAGCAGAGAGAAAGAGAACGAGAGTGAGCGAGAGAGACAGGGAGAGCAGAGAGAGTAGAGAAAGCAACAGTGAGAGAAGAGCAGAGAGAGCGAGAGTGAGGAGAGAAGAGAGCGAGAGTGAGAGGAAAGGGGTTATTGGAGGGAGAGAGGCGCTGGGAAGAGAGGTGAGAGTGAGGAGAGAAGAGAGCGAGAGTGAGAGGAAAGAAGGAATGATGGAGAAAGAAAGAGAAGGGAGGGATGGGAAAATAAAAAGGAGGGAAAGAAATGTACTGATCGAGCCCGCGCGGGATTCTAAGACCGATGTAAAATCATTGGATATATAATATCGGTTTCATAATAACCGATATAAACTATTATATATAACTGGCGGTTAGCCGCAGGTGCACTGGCCGTTAGCCGCATGTGCACGTGCGGTTAGCCGCATGTGCACAGGCGGTTAGCCGCAGGACGTCCTGAAAAGGGAGGGAAGAAGGAAAAATAAAAAGGAGGGAAATAACCGATATAAAATATGTATATATAATATCGGTTCCATAATAACCGATAGAAAATGTGTGTATACAGCCGATATAAAATATATATGTATACAACCGATATAAAATATTTGTCTATAATATCGGTTTTATAATAACCGATATAAAATATTGAAATTAATATCACTTATTTTCCTAACCGATATTATATATAGATATTATTATGTCGGTTCCTGTGTAACCGATATAAAAAAAAATTCACCGATATAAAAAAATATTAACCGATATAAAATACCTTGACTGAAGATATTATATCGGTTATATGAAAAACTGAAATAGGGCAGTTTTTGCAACCGATATAAAAACCCTTTTTTCTAGTAGTGGTAGCTCTGTAATGGTGTGATGGGTATTTGCAGGGTAAAATGCTCTCATAACCCTTTTTTGTCACCCTTCATGTCCCAGACAGTGAACTTGGTGGAACAGTTCCCCCTTCTTCTTATATTGGTAAACATGACACGAACTTGCAACTTTTATGGTTGCAACAATAAGCACATATCCTCATCCCATCCAATCCACCTAAAAGGTTTTTTTTTTTTTTTTAAAGGGTAATTGAATTGCAAAAAGGGGAAAGAGAGACATGGGTTCTAAGGAACCCCCAAAATGGAGAACACAGCAAAAGAAAACAAAAGGAAGACTTAAAAGAATGAGAACCAGAGAATAGGAGGAAAACATGGAGCTGAAAAGAGAGCTTGCTGAGGGAAAATCAGCTTGATGCTGCGGCTTAGACCTGAGGGTGTAAAGCAAACCATTGAACCTGGATCAGCTAGCTGCTGGGAGAAGAAGGGACCTGGATCTGGGGGAGAATACCTGAGGGAGCGATCTGAGGGCATTGAAATGAGATCAGAGTTTTCTGGGTCCGAGACCTTTGAGCTGTCTAATTGAAACAAAAGAGGATATGGGTGGCCTACATTAGGATTTTAGAGGTTTGTGAAGAACTCCACTGTATTGGCTTGGATAGTGGCTGAATCCTCTGTTTTCTATCCATCAATTGTGATATGACTAATGTTGTTAAAGGAGCTCCGAGCCTTTGCTGAATGGTGGAATAACTTAAATCCACCTAAAAGGTGAACGCTAAAATAGACCCAAGAGTAATATAAAATGCTCCACGTCACTAGCCAGTGTGAACAAGAGGTTGTGTAGTTTTAGCATGGCTTATTGCTTTCTCAACCCAGACCTCCAGCACATTAACCAAATTTCAGAAACAGGGATCTATTCTGTGAAGCTACCACAAAGCTGCATTATAGTACCAAGTGGCTGAAGTTCTGAACTAAATCATGGGTTCTTGAAGGTGGTGTTTACTTTTCATGAGCAACTCAGAAGATTGATTCAGTCAGAAAAAAAAAGAAAAAAAAAACTTCATTGGCCCTTTTCTTGTAAGAGAAAGCTAATATTTTCACCAACCTGAGATCAAATTTGTCCAAAATAACCATTAATCACACCTCAAATTGTAAACCCAGATTACAAATGACATTTCAGTTCAAGTAAAATAAAACCCAATCGATTTGATCAAATTAACAATTGCCACCTTAAACCCCACCCATTAGAAGATGATAACAAAAACCCAAACACCACAACCCAATATCCCGAATGAATCCAAAATGAGGAAGCCCATGATCTGCAAATGTCTACATATACAAATAGCACGATTGTGAATATAAAATGATGAGGTAAAAATCAAATAAAATATGCAGTCTCATGTATGAAAGATCATTAACACCTACCATTGTGAAAGAACCGACGACCTTCGAATCTATTGAGATCCAAGATCAATCTTACAACATGAAACACCCCCCCCCTCCCCGCCCAAAAAAAAAAACCCACAAAAACAACAAAAAGAAAAACCCAGAATAAAAAAAAAAAAAAAAACCAGATATCCTTCTTGGAGATTTGGAGATCTTTATGAGAGGAGAGGGTGTGCGTGCAGGGGAAGTGCTGAGGGATGCGATGGTGATGCAGAGAGGAGGGAGAGAGGCGCTTACCTATGAATGGGATGAGTTCTGCGCGTGATGGGAGAAAAGGGAGAGATGATGGGGCTCTGCGCTGCTGGTGGTGGTGCGGTATGCGCGTGGAGGAAGAAAGGGTGACGGTCCGCAAGCGTGAGAGAGATGAAGAGCAGAGAGACTGGAGAGGGGGGCTGCCTCTAAGATAGGTCTGCGCAGGGGGTTGCGAGATGCAGAGAAAGGGGGCCAAGATCGAGAGGGAGAGGAGGTGATGGTGCTGCGCCTTCGTTCCGGTGTGAGAGAAATGGACAAGGTCTGCGTGCGAGGGAGAGGTGCTGCGCCTTTGTTCCGGTGTGAGAGAAATGGACGAGGTCCTCTATCTGTTATATTATTTCATTTTGTCGCCAATAGTTCTAAAAAATGAACCACCAAGCTAGACCGCGCCCCCCCAAATCTTATGCATTCCACGACGAAATAATTTCGTCGTGGATTATTTTAAAGGGATTATGCGGCGACATATTTTTGTCGCAAAAATTCTTTAATAAAATATGGTGTAAATGATTTACCAATGAAATAAACTTGTCGTAAAATAAATAATTTCGTCGGAAAAATTTAACCTTTTCATGGCGCCAACTCCATATTTTGGCGCCAAACTTTTCGCGACAATATTTAGCGTCAATTGAAAATTATCGTCGTTAAATAATTTGTGTTTTCGTTTTAGGCGACGAAATGAATTTTTTGTCGCGAAAAACAATATTTAGTGACAAAATTTCAAAACGTAACGGAATATTTGCCGCGAAAAATGATTTTTGTTGTAGTGTTTTTTATTCATACCTCAAAGTCAAGTACGCAACTTACAGATTCTTTCAATATCTCCAATAAGAAGATGTTCTTTCTCATCTTTCTCTCTTGCATCATACGATTTAGGGCAAGTCTAAGATGAGAATGACTATTAAAAACATCTCTTCCTCAATCTCCATCAAGCTTTCTTTATTTAGTCTCCTTTTCTTCATTTCATTTCCTTCCTTTTTCTTTCCATTTTCCTTCTAAGTTTTTATGGATTTGGATGCGGAGACTCAGACACGCGGCCAGAGATCTATGTGCGTTTTGGTAATTGGTAAGCTCCACGAATCTCTTCGCCTCTTGTCTTTACTATGAGATGGAATAATACCAACCCAATGGCTCCCTTATCTTATATAGACAAGTCCCAAAGAGTTACACTTACTAAATACTTCTTCGTCAAGAAACCTACATCTACTAATCCTATTGGGAGTCTTATTAGTGGGACCAGATCAAGTCTTACCTTAAGTGAGATTGTATTCTCTGTTAGCATCAACTCTACTTGATCTGACGTGGGACCCGTGGCATGCGGGCCACACGATTTCCTATAAGTTTTCCCTAAAATCAACAATAGTCTTGTTTCCATTTTTCTAAGAGTCAAAACCATCTTAAACAAGCCCGAAATAATGGATTAATGGATGGCCACACATGGACGGGCCAAAGTATTGTTTTGAGGGGAGTTGCTAATGTATGGGGGCAATGGCCCTTGCCAGCCCCCTAGCTCCACTCTTGCCCACACGACCAATGCCTTCCGCACACACTACCCTGTACTTTTGAACTGCCACTACTTCAGATTTTACACTCATTCAATTTTTGTAGGTCCTTCAATTGATCAGTCAAAATTTGACACCTATATTGCTTGACTAGTAAATTTATCTAATTTAGAGAGAGAGAGAGAGAGAGAGAGAGAGAGAGCAGGCACCTCTATATAAATATATATATATATATATAGGACACTTATATTTGACACCTATGGATCTTTCCATCCCCCCGGTTCGATCCTCAAATGGGGCCCACAAAAAAGTTCTCATATAATATGTGATAACAAGTTCTCCCCTGAATATTACCCTATGTGTATGTATATGACAGACTTATACATGCCTTCTCTCAATGACAAACTTATACATGCCTTTGCCAATTAATATGTGGATATATGAGTCAATTGTCAAAAATCATATTGTGGAGGAAATTATCCTCTAATAAAACTATTTAAAATATTTAAAATTTAGGATATTTTCAAATATCCGCATTCTCTCGAGATGTTATTAGGAAAATACTAATCAATATTGAACCAAATAATTAAAAACTACATATATACATACCAAAGTCTCAAACTATTTTTAACTATTTTCCTAGTGTTAAAAATGTAATGCAAAGAATTTTAGAAAATAAAAAAAATACGTTAAAAGTGGTGGTTTTCTTGTGATGTTTCAAATTCCGCAAACATTTTTAAATATCTCTTACCAAAAAACAAACCTTAAATATCAAGATATACTGACAACACCCCATTCTAATACATCTCAATTTATCTCGATATTTTCAAAGTATGGCCAGTATATTTGTGAGGCTTGAACTTGGATACCCTCATGTAGAAGAAAAAATAATAAAGTATTGTTAGTTGTTAGTCATGAAACACGATTTTAGATACCGTGTGGGCATTCTTTCTCTGGGTAAGCCTCTAGTTGTACTAGGATGTAAGAAGAGGATCCCCTGTTTGGATGAATCAGAGGAGGCAGAGGAAAGATAAAAAGATCCGATCCAGGATGTACACACACGCATTGAAAATGAGTGCTTGCTGGCTACTCTTTCCCTTTCTCTTTCTATTTTGCTTTTGCCTTGACATTGATGAAGATGAATGGGTCAGTAACCACAAATCTAAACCAATGGTCACATGGGTATTCCATTAATGTACAATGCACAATGTTTTTCACTAACTGTACAGTTGAGTTTTACAACCATAATCTTAATTTACAAGATTTACAATCAAAATTCATGTCCTCTACCCACTCCCACACAGTGGCGGATTCAGGATTCAAAATCACTGGGGGCACGATTAAGTAGTAGGGGGTTCGGGGGCAACGGCCCCGGAATTTTTTTTTGGGTTATTTATATGATTGCAAATGATTTTTTCTTCTTTTTTTCTTCATGCTTGAGAAAAAACAATACACAAAAAAAGTAGTGGACCTTTTACATACACTATCAGTAACTAATACACAGAAATGTGCATTCAAAGACAGATAGTTTGTAAATTTCCACTGCATTGTAAATCATGCCTAGCAAGGACAAATAGTGTGCAGATTTACCCCAAACCTTTTATATGGAACAAATATAATATAATAATTTCAAGCAATAAAACAAGACATATTTATTTATCACAATTGTTCTTTACGAGTTTTCATTGGGGGGCCTGGTTCAATGTCACTGGAGGCCTAATTGATTTGGGCCTAACTTAGTATACATAATTTTCTTTTCCCAAAAAGTCACTAGGGGGCTGGGAACTACCTCCGCCTCTGCATACTAATTTATCTTAACTATTTTCAGCGATGACTGCTGTTAATTTTCCTTGGTATTAGCTCTTGTAGGAGACTGAGAACGCGGTGATGCTACAAAAAAGTGATTAAAACAATCAAAATTAGGGAGGACAAGAATATGGAATACCTAAAGTTAATATTGGGCTACAAAAATCCATTGGGGGCCCAAAAAATTCACTGGGGGCCTTATGGAAAAAATTAGTGGGCCCCCACCAAAATTATAATTGAAACTTAGAACCACATCCGCCTCTGCTCCCACATCCCGCCTGTACAGTTATTACAAGAGAGTCTTTGGATTAACTATTCATAAAACAAAATAAAATTACACGTAACCATTTCATTTAAAGCTATAAAATAGGGGGTCAAAATAGAAATTTCATTTCAAAGACTCAATGAATCCAAATTTTCAGAAGCGGCTAGATTTCAAAATTCTCTTATATCCAAATAAGTTAGCATGATAAACATTAAAATTTATGTGTCTTTTATCCTCATATCCTAGATGACACTCCATTCTTTCCTTCTCCATTGTGGGGGGCCACCCACTGGTCCATTTTATAGGATGAGTCCACATTGGATAATTATTGCAACTTATCTTTAAGTTGGTTAAGTTACAAATTGGGGCATTTGGCTGCAGGTCCCTCAATATTACGTTTTATAGCCTAAGGTCCAAAACATTTTCTCATAGAGGCAGCGGTCATCTTTTAACATTGAATGAATCAAAAAGACAAAAACGTCATCTCTTTATATACTCTATACGTCACCAAACACGCTCCGCTTAAAAACATTGAGACCGTCATACACTTCGAAGCCTAAGCAAAATTAAAATTCTGAAAGCGAAGACAAAGGAAACTGCGGAAAGAAGCAAAATCAATTCGGTGACCTCGAGCAACTGAATCATCTTGACTTGAACTTAATTAAGTTTGACATAAATTTATCTTAGTTTTGGATTGAATTTTAACTAAGTTTGATATCAAGTTATTTGACTCTGACAAGTATTTATTTAAGCTTGTTGTGAAGTTATCTTAGTCTGATATCAATTAAACATGACTTTAAATGAATTTATCTGTATATTACATGATTGTATCTGAGTTTGATTTCAATTTAACTACATTTGTTATCAATTAAGCAGGGCTCAAATGAATTTATTAGACTTTGACACTATTTTATCTTAGTTTTTACTAAATTTATCTGAGTTTCTTATGAAATAATATGAGTTTGGTATGAAATTTACTAGATTTCACATGATTTTGTTTGACTTTGAAATGTATTATACTTGGTTTTAAATGAGTTTTTTCTGAATTTACAGAGAATTTATCTAAGTTTTGTATGAGTTATCTGACTTTGATATAAATTTATCTATGTTTAGTATGAGTTTATCTAAGTTTGATATGAATTTATCTGTGTTTGCTTTGAATTAATCTGAGTGTCATATGAATTAAACTGGATTAAAGTGAATTTATCTGACTTTGATTTGAACTTATCTGACTTTGGCGTGAATTTATATGAGTTTATATGAATTTATTTGTGTTTGAAATCATAACTAGCTTGAAAACAAGTTATGTTACTTCGATATAAGATTATTTGTATTTGATATAAAATTATCTTACTAGATTTGGCTTGGTTTGACTAGATTTGGTTTGAATTTATCTAGTTATGATAAAAACTTATCTGAATCTAATATGAAATTATTTGTATTTGAAGTGAATTTAAATGAAATTGTTATGATTTTATTTGACTTTGCTTTGGATTGGGATGAATTTGATATCAATTTATTTGAGCTGTACATGTACGTGGCCAGCCAAAAACACCTAAAGGAGGGAAGACGACACAAAAAAGCAGCACTAAGCAAGCCACACCGGGCAAAATTCCATCAATCATCGTTCCCTCCAATTTTAAATTTAAAATTTGATCGAAAACTCATCTTACTACATTTAAATTGAAAATTAGTCCGAAAAAGACAATGAGTTGGAGCTAAAAACTATGATTAAATTGCATGACACTCATTTAAATGGTTAGAATGACAAATCATTCGTAAAAGAAATCTGTTGTGACATGCTTAGGGACCACTGCCTGAATTAATCTCATGCATAAGGGACTCTAGGCCTTAAATAATAATGCAATGTACTAGAGACTTTATAACACGTTACTCAGGGATCTCTCATTAATTTACCCTTGCAAGTTACTACAATGCATTTACTTGGCAACTAAAAGAAGTTTACAATTTCAAGTTTCAGCTGCAGCTGTTATCTTATATTCAAAACTTCTTATCATAATAATTGCAAGCTTAATCCATATCCAAAAATAAAAAATAAAAAAAAAAATACAGGTTCTAGTATCAATAAATCCATTGTAGTCCACATCAGCCCATCAGATTATACAGACCACATCAGGTATCAGTTATCGGTCCACAAAGATGCTCTGTAGCAGTCTAGCTCCTGAAGAATGAGAAAAGGTATAGGCGCGTAGATAGAGTATGTATTGCCAATATTCAAAATCACTGGACCAACTTCCTAAATCTGAACCGTTCATAATAAACCTTTCTCCTTTAATTTACGCTGAATCAAATTTCAATATAATCAGAGTAGGATCCACCGTGATATTGAATCATCGATCACTCATTAAACATGTGGTTTTCACGTGATTCATCCTGTTTATTGCTATAAAATTTTCAAATCATGTTTATTAATCCAATAGTGGGACCCATTCTCTTTGGAGTCAAGGTTAGCACAACTCCAGAGGAAGGGGGGAGCGGTTTAATTTTAAAAAGGTTTACCCCTAGTGATTCATGTTCTGTTGTACCAGATTGAACTCACATCAATTAGACTCAATTTATTACAAACATAGTATATACCTTTAGCAGTATAGTTGGTCAAAAAAAAAAAAAAAAAAGCCTCAGGAATTATGAAGAGTCCGACAACTAACAACAATAGTGGTTTTGGAAATTGAAACACTACTGTGGGCGAAACTGTTAAAACTGGTCCTATTAGCTGTATCCATCCGTCTTGTCTCTTAAATCTATTTGGTAATTTTATTTTTAAAATCAAGTGAAATGAAGTGAAGTAAACCATCACTAGAAATAGCTTGCAACTATTAAAAATTAAAAAAAAAGGGTAAATTCTTCATTGTTAGTCGTTCTCTTCTATAAAACTTGGGAAATGGTGAAAGAGTGAAAAAGAGAACAAAAACTAAAGTGTTAACATCACGTGGAAATTTGTCCACAAATTTGTCCACAGACGTCACTGACATTTTTCCATTGCGGATTTCTGCACTATTTTTTTTTTTTTTTTTTGCACTGTTTTCTGGTAATGCTGTTGCTGCTGTGATATTTTCTTCATGCTTCCACTGCTGCTGGTGATTCTGGTCACCTTCCACTGCTGCTGCTGCTGCTAAGATTTTGGTCATCTTCCTGCTACTGTGTTGCTGCTGCTTTTCCCTAATTGATCTGACATCTGATCTGACATTTGATCATCTACTAGTGCATCCCCAATTGATCACTGATCTGAACCTTCTGTTGGTTCCCACGTCCCTTGCTAGGGATGACATTTTTAACCCGCCCCGCCTCAACTCGGAGTGCCCGCCCCGCCCCGTACGGGTTTTCCCCGCCCCGACTCTTAGATGGGGCGGGGACGGGGAAAAAAAGCATACCCCGAATTCGGGGCGGGGCGGGGATGGGTATGGCTCTTGCCCCGCCCCGCCCCGCCCCGAAATACCACCCCATGCCCCGCCCCGAAATACCGCCACATGCCCCGCCCCATAACCCGCCCCGAAATTAATAATCCTCTAAAATATAAATATATATTAGATTTCTTTTATAATAAATAAACATATTTATATGTAAATGTATATATTGATTTTATATTGTTATTAAGGGTTAAGTAGATTGATTGAAGACTTTTTTTAAAGTTAAACATGTAATTAAATGAGACATTATAAAAGCATATAATATGATCTCATTCCCTCTAATTCAAATTTAATGAAGTTAAAGTTGTTAAAAAAATCTATCTAAGCTTATTTTACTTTAATCATATATAATGTTAAATTGTGACAAGATAAATCATATTAAATAAAACGAATATAAATATATAATAGAATGATGGATCATGCTTTAATAGCAAAGTAAATTATAGTAACTTATAATAGCAAAGTAAATTATAGTTAGTAACTTAATATGATTCTAATCATACTAACAACACTATAAATTATACTAATTTTAATTATATGTAATCAACCTCTTTATTAGTAAGTGGAGTTCATTGGTCTTAAAGTGAGGTTCCTGCCAAATCAATGAGATTTAATGATGTTTGACCATCAACTATTAATAATTTTGACTCGACTTGATTCTCGTTAAGATCTTCCAATCTTTTTCTTACCTGTGGTTGGTATGCATATGGTTGGGGCCCACACCATGGAAAGTTGGGTAAGCTTGTTGAGGGAAAATTGGAACATATATTATGTAGTCAGTTCAATACCAGAAATGGAGTGAAACCATGTATTGATGGAGTTCATGATATTTTAGAGAGATATTGTCTTTTTTATAAAGAATGTCTCAAAGCATATATGATATTTTCAAGTGTATGTTAGTGGCCTTCAAGGGCTTAGAGAAAATCTTATAAGAATAAAATCTCACTTTAAATAGGTAAAATTTCAGGAAATGGAAAATTTATATTATTAATTTTAGATAATTTTAAAAAATTTAAACAATCTAACAGTGCCCCACACTTATAAAATATTTATGTGGGGAGATCTTTTTATTCTATTTTGGGAGATTTTTTTTTAATTTTATTAAAGGCATAAAGACAACATAGATGAATCATTCATGTACTTTTTACCATGTAAAATAAATTAATTTACCTTTTTTTTATAGTCAATTTAAAATTTATTTATTATATTTATTATTGTACTACATCGGGGTGGGGCGCCCCGCGGGGCCCCACGGGCCATGTCGGGACGGGGACGGGGTATGTTACCATACCCCGAATAGCGGGGCGGGGCGGGGACGGGGCAGCCCAATTCCGGCCCCGCCCCGCCCCGTTGCCATCCCTATCTTCTGCTGCTGTTGTTTGAAATTCTTACTAGTTTATTATTAATGAAGAAATCTGAAATTGCTCTAGTTTGTTTCGAGGGGAAAGATTACACATCATGGGCCTTCCAGTTCCAAATCTATTTTGAATGGAAAGAATTTTGGGGCTACATGGATGGTTTTGAACCTAAACCGGAGGACAATGACAAGAAGATATCAGCCTGGAAAACTAAGGATGTTAAAATTAAAACTTGGTTACTAGGCTCTGTTGAACCCCATTTTATTCTCAATATGATCCCTTACAAATTTGCCCGTGAGATGTGTGATTATCTTAAAAAGATTTATCAACAAGGTAATGCCGCTCGACAATTTCACTTAGAGCTCGACATCTCCCAATTTTCTCAAGGCACCCTATCTATACAGGAATATTACAATGAGTTTCGACGAATGTAGTCTGAATATGATGAGGTCAAGTTTGCAACTGAGTCTGAAGTGCTTTTACTAGAATTACTTCCCTGACAACAAAATAGCCATTGAGACCAGTTTCTCATGAAACTTCGTCCGAAGTTTGAGACCTTCATATCAAACTTAATGAGCCGGGCTCCTATTCCAAGCTTAGATGACTGTTTTCAGGAACTTCTGCGGGAGGAACAACTTCTGGTGACAAAAACGACTCTAGAACAACAGAAATCTATTGAGGCTCCACTTGCCTATGCCGCTACAACTAGACCACCTTCTCAGGACATCAGTAAAGTTCAGTGCTATAACTATAAGAAATACGGTCATTATGCGAATCACTGTAAGGATAAAATTTGTAAATATTGTAAGGCCATTAGTCACATTATTGAAGAATGTCAGAAGAAGGCTCAAAATCCTACTTCCTGTAACTATGCATTGTCAGCCCCTGGTAATTACAATGCATAGTTAGCTCCTAGTGCTTACATAGTGACTTCTCAACAATCTGCACCCTCTGATTTCAGTGGTTCCCTACAGTTTGATTCTTCTTCACAACCGTTCCTCATCGCACTCTACGTCCCCAGCTCTTCTCACTCCTGATATGGTAAATCAAATGATTATTAATGCATTGGCATCCATGAACATCTCAGGTACTGATTCATTTCTTTCTCATTCGTGGTACTTAAATCCTGGCACAAGTAATCATATGACATCTTCACCCACAAAATTACAGCATGTTGTTCCTTACAATGGTAATCTTACTGTTCAAACTACCAATGGAGACCATCTTTCCATCACCTCTGTTGGTAATACTCTTGGCCCATTACCATTAACCAATGTTTTAGTGTCTCCTCATCTTTCTACCAATTTAGCTTCCGTTGGTCAACTTGTTGAGGATAATTATAATGTCTCATCTTCTTTTTCTGTTGTGTTGTGCAAGACTGGGAGTTGGGGGAAGTAATCGCGAGGGGGCCTAAGTGTGGCAGACTGTTTTCCCTACCCGTGTCTACATTTATTCAGAATAAATCTTTACACCAGTTGTTTTATTTCTTTCTTGAGAATAATTCTCGATTCTGGTATAATAGACTTGGTCATCCGAATGCTTCTATGATGTCTACTTTATTTAAATCTGGATTATTAAATAAAACTATTGATTACGTTGCTTTTGAATGTGATGCTTGTAAATTAGGAAAAAGTAAAACTTTACCATTTTCTCACTCCACCACATGGAGCACTGAATGTCTTGACTTAATTCATAACGATGTTTGGGGCATTACTCCTCACCTTTCCCATGGTCATTTCAAATACTTTGTTACATTTATTGATGACTACAACAGGTTTACTTGGGTTTATCTATTGCATTCTAAGTCTAATGTTCTTAATGCATTTTAGTTTTTTCTTAACTATGTAGAAACCCAATTCTCAAAATGCATTAAAACTTTGCGCTCAGATTTAGGGGGGAGAGATGTTTCCAATAATTTTCAATCTTTCCTAAAGACTAAAGGAATAATCATTTATCAACGTACCTGTTCGTATACTCCACAACAAAATGGAGTTGCGGAACGAAAAAACATGCATCTCCTTGATGTGACTAGAGCCCTATTGATTGAATCATCAATTCCTCCTCGTTTTTGGGCTGAAGCTCTCATCACTGCAATACATCTTATAAACCATCTTCTATCACCTACTATTGCTCAATTAACACCGCATTTTAAACTATTTGATAATCTACATACATTTGGTTGTGTTTGCTTCGTTCATCGACCCCCCCACATAACGGACAAAATTAACCACACAATCTCGCCGATGTGCATTTATAGATTATGCCACTAATAAAAAAGGTTTTGTTTATTATGGTCCCATTGGCCATCGCATTAGGGTTTTTCGCAATGTTATTTTCTTTGAAGATCGGTATTTTTTTCAAACTTACTTGGATTGTCCTCATCCATCTTCTCCAGCTATCTTATCGGGTTTTTCAGATAAAACAACTGTTACTATGTTTCATCTTGATTTTGTTTATCATCGTCGGGAAAAACCTACCACTACAGATGCCCGTCCTCCTGATCCTTCGCTAGCAAATAGTTTTACAACTCATATCTCGCGTCGCTCATCCAGAACTTGGAGACCACTTGAGCGGTATGTATTCACCCATACTTCCTTGATGACAACCATTTCTTTTGTCTTTATCTTAAGTTCTTATTTGCAGGCAGTACATCATGATAGTTGGAACCAAGATATAAAGGCAGAATTGGATGCATTGGATCATAATCACACATGGGACATTGTGGATTGTCCTTCAACAGTTAAACCCATCGGTTACAAATGGATCTACTCTATCAAACTTAAATCTAATGGCTCATTGGATAGACACAAAGCTAGACTTGTGACACTCAACAGGTAAGAATATGGGATTGAATACGATGAGACGTTTGCACCTATGATAAAAATAACTACATTTTGGTTACTTCTTTCCATTGCTGCCTCTAAATCTTGGCTATTATACCAAATAGGTGTAAAAAATGCCTTTGTTCATGAGGATCTGAAAGAAGATGTCTATATGCAGATACCATAGGGAGTCACCTCTCCATCTAAAAAATATGTCTGTCGCCTACGGAAGTCTCTTTATAGTTTGAAGTAATCTCCTCGGGCCTAGTTCGAAACTTTTAGGGGTTCCCTATGCACAAGTGGCTTTACTCAAAGCCCTTACAATCCGTCTCTTTTTTTGCAAACAACATCCACTGGTGTTACTGTTCTCCTTGTGTATGTAGACGACATTATTATCACTGGCACTGATGATGGTATGATCATGTCTATCCAAGCGTCTCTTAAGGTTCTTTTCACAAGCTTCAGGATCAAGCCTGTATTTTGTTGCCCAAGAGGAATTTAGACTTGCACTTAAGCCATTTATGAACCCAAGGTCCAAGCCCTTGGCCCCTCTAATTTAATTTGGTTATTTACCATAAACCCAAGTCATACCACAAGTTTGCCCAATCGCACCCCACCTAGAATTGAGCCCACCATTAGCAGGGGATTAGAGAGGAATCTTTAGGAATGGAAAGCCTCTAGCTTTGGAATACTTTAAAGCTTAACTGACCTGACCCCATATCCACATGACCAATCTCTGCCACACACACTACCCTCTACTTTTGAAGTGCCACTATTCAGATATCACACTCATTCAATTTTTGTAGGTCTCTCAATTGATTAGTCAAAATTTGACACCTATATTACTTGACTAGTAAATTTATCTACTTTATAGAGAGAGAGAGTCATTGAGAGAGAAAGCACCTATAAATATGACACCTATATTTGACGCTTATTATATATATATCAAAGCAAATGGGAGGGAATATGTACAGGGTGCCATGTCACCGCCACCCATAATTTCTCATTTCAGAAAAATACTTATAAAAACACACACAGCTTTAAGTTTAATGCGGGCCACTGCACCTCTTCAGATTTCCTCTTCTCCAAATCACACCCACAATTATCTCATCTCATCACATTCAAATTCAAACAACCTATATTCTATCTACTCAATTAATATATCCCAAAATCTCTCTTTTAAACTGTGGATATATATCCCCAACCAAATAGAATCCATCCAATTATAAAACTAATCTTCTAAAGCTAATTTCTATATTATAGGAGTTTCTTCTCATCTCCACGTCTCCATGCCTATCTCAACCGTTCCTCTCTCTACCCCACATGCAACCCCACCTTTTATCTCACTATCTCTCAACCCACCCTCCAACTAGATGTTTACAATCCTCCTTGATTGATTTTGTAGTGAAAGAAGGGGCCGCTTCCAATCAGGATCTGACCTGGTATTTATATTACATGTTTCGGCGGTGGACATTTTCCAACCACAAAAATAGAACTGTCAGATTTTGGATTAATGGTGATATGAAAGTGGGGCCTTTTTTTGAAAATCTATGGTTGTAAAAGTTATTGCTGTTGATATGCTTTTTATATGATAATTTTGTTTACACTTTTTTTTTTGGTTATGGAGCAGGGTCTAGGATTTTCTTTTCTTTTTTATGATTTTGTAGTTGCGAACAAATGTGTATTGCGATTACAAATGTGACTCTGGATTATCAATACACTGTTATTATGTGGATTCGATGGAGGGGCCTCTCCGATAGCCTAATCACCACTCTCTCTCATGAACATAGTATGTGTACTTCTATGTTGTATGTGTGCATGCTAACGATTTTACCATTTTGTTGTATTGATTTATGTATTGGGAGCTTATTTTGCACTATTTAATGATGTATCTACACAATTTTTTGGATCTTATAGCAGTACGGGTGTTTATATACGAAAAAAAACTTAATTACCCATTACCTTTTCTTGATTTGAATTTAAATGTCACTCTTATGATGCCCGGTGGTAAATGGGTTGCCATGCGACATTTGGGCCCATTCTATATCAATTCCTCTCTTTTCTTTCCTACACATTTAGAATTCAATCTATCCATGTTTTTTGAAATGTGCAAGAGAGCACCCCACTTTTCTCAATTTCAATTTTCTTTTAGGATTTGGTTGAATTGAGTTTAGATTTGAACAACCTTCCTAATTTTTTCATTGTATTCTTTCACGTGCAAGTTTACTTCATTTTATTCACAATTTATATTTTGATATATAGAATTTTAAGAATGATAAATAACAATTTTTTCTTTTAAATTTATTTTCTTTCTACTAATATGTATCCAAACTTTAAATATATTTTTTTGAGCCAAGCTTAACCTGGGCGTTTGTTGCTAGTATATGTATATGAAAAACTTATACATGCCTTCATCTCTCTCTATATGAGAGACTTACACATGCCTTCTCTCTCAATGACAGACTTATACATGCCTTTGCCATTTAATATGTGGATATGAGTCATTGTCAAAAATCTCTCTCTCTCTCTCTCTCTCTCTCAGAGACTTCTCTCAATGACAGACTTATACATGCCTTTGCCATTTAATATGTGGATATGAGTCATTGTCAAAAATCATTTTGTGGAGGAAATTATCCTCTAATAAAAATGTTAAAAATATTTAAATTTTAGGATATTTTCAAATTTGCCTGTTCTCTTTAGATGTTATTAGGAAAATACTAATCAACACTGACCAAATAATTAAAAACTACATATACATAACAAACTCTCAAACAATTTTTAATTATTTTTCTTGTGCTAAAAACATAATACAAAGAATTTTAGAAAATACAAAAAATATGTTAAAAATGGTGATTTTCTTGTGATGTTTCAAATTCCGCAAACATTTTTAAATAAAAACCTTTTACCAAAAACCCAAGCCTTAAATATCAAGATATACTGACAACACCCCATTTGAATACATAACAATTTATCACGATATTTTCAAAGCATTGCCAGTATATTTGTGAGGCTTGAAGTGTTATTAGTAGTTGGTCGTGAAACACGATTTTAGATAACTTGTCCGTTCTCTGCCGAAGCTGGCCTTCTATTAAATTGTACTAGCGATGTACGCGCACGCATTGAAAATTAGTCCATGCTCGCCACTCTTTCTTTTGCTTTTGCTTTACATTGATGGATGGGACAATGCCCACATATCTAAACCATTGGTCACATGGGTATTCCATTGTACAATACACAATGTTTTTCACTAACTGTACAGCTGAGATTTAAAACCATAATCTTAATTTACAAGATTTACAATTTAAATTCACATCCTCTACCACCTCCCACATCCCGCATTTACAGTGATTATATGAGAGTTTTTGGATTAACTATTCATAAAACATAATAAAATTGATCATAACCATCTCATTTAAAGCTATAAAATAGGCGGTCAAAATAGAAATTTGATTTCAAAGACTCAATGAATCCATATTTTCATAAATGGCTAGATTTTAAAATTCTCTTATATCATATATATATATATATATATATATATATAAAAGTTAGCATGATAAACATTAAGATTTTATGTGTCTCCTATCCTCATATCCTAGATGACACTCCATTCTTTCCTTCTCCGCTATGGGGGACACCCAGTGGCCCATTTTACAGGATCAGTCCAAGGGCATTAGTGCTCCACATTGGATAATTATTGCAACTAAAAGAAGTTTGCAATTTCAAGTTTTAGCTGCAGCTGTTATCTTTTATTTAAAACATCTTATCATAATAATTGCAAGCTTAATCCAGATCCAAAAAAAAAAACCGCAGGTTCTAGTATCAATAAATTCATTATAGTCCACATCAGCCTGTTAGTTTATATAGACCACATCAGTTATCACTTCACAAAGATGCTCTGTAGTAGTCTCCTGAAGAATGAGAAAAGATATACTCGCGTAGATAAAGTATGTCTGGCCAATATTAAAAATCACTGGACCAACTTCCTAAATCTGAACCATTGATAATAAACCTTTCTCCTTTCATTTGTGTTGAGTCAAATTTCAATATAATCAGAGTAGGATCCACCGTGATATTGAATAATTGATCACTCATGAAACATGTGGCTTTCACGTGATTCACCCAGTTTACTGCTTTTCTTTTTAATTTTCTTAAATCATGTCTATTAGACATGATTAATCTAAGAGTGGGGACCATTTTCTTTGGAGTGAATTTTGGCCCAACTCCAGAGGAAGGGGAGAGGTTTAATTTTAGAAAAGGTTAATTACCCCAGCGATTGATGTTCTGTTGCACCAGATTGAACTTACATCAATTAGAATCAATTTATTACAAACATAGGATACCCTCAGCAGTATAGTTGGTCAAAATGAAAAAAAAAAAAAAAAAAAAAGGCACCAGGAATTATGAAGAGTCAGACAAGTAATTAATAACAATAGTGGTTTTGAAAATTGGAACACTACTCTAAGCGGAAACTGTTAAAACTGATCCACTGATCCATCCATTTTGTGGAACCGTTTGGTGATTTTATTTTTAAAATCAAGTGAAATGAAGCGAATTAAAGCATCACCAGAAAGAGGTTGCAACTGTTAAAAATTAAAAAGAAATGGTAAATTCTTCATTGTTGGTGGTCCTCATCTATAAAGACTTGGAAATGATGAAAGAGTGAAAAAGAGAAAAATACAGAAGTACTGTTCACATCATGGTTGATGGTTTTGAATGCTATTCAGCACCTGCAACAGTCAGGCAAAGACTTGTCATGTGAATGCTGATGTAGCATTCCAATCCAATCCAATGACATTTATTTTCAAAATAATAGAAAATAAAATTGATGAAATTCTCCAGTTTATAATATGAAATTGTAATATGAATTATAATATGAATTATTCTTTTCCTTGAATCGCAGTGTATAATAAGCTGCTGAAACTGTTACATAATACAACGACGAAAACAGCTTAAAACCATTACTAACTTCTAAACTTACTTTTAGAAAGATTTGATTGTAACAATAACTAAAAGTATGAGAGAGAAACTAAATCTTTACAAGAAGAGGACTTTGAGATTTTACTTAATGTTTAAGACTCACTAGATTTCTATAAGTATGCAAGTGAAGGGTCTCATCTCAAACCATTACATGTTATGAAATAGATCAAAACTACTCAAAGTAAAGAGCTTTTGTGTCGCGGCGAGTCTGAAATCTTGTCAGCTATCTTGAGGGTCTCCGCGATGAGTTTCTGTGCTTTCCTGCTCTTTATCTCCACCCTCATGCTTTCGCTCTTATCGATCTTATCATAGACCTTCTTTGTCTTCATCACCCGCAATTTTGACTTCACCCTACTCACCAGCTTCCCAAGCTGATGAACTATCATCGCCATCGCGAGACCTACACAAAATAAGATACAATTAGAGAAACCAAGACTTAATAATTTTAGATGAAAGAAAGGGATTGTGTAGACTAAAGTCTGAAGGATGAGAAAATATACCTTGATTGAAATGATGGTGAGATTCTTTGATTAAAGAAGGATTCTTATTAGATTGGACAGAGGGAAGAAGAAAAGGGTTTCTGAAAGAAGTGAAGGAAAATGAAGATATGATGGTCTTATAGAGGAGGGAGGGATGAGTGAATGGAAAATAATAGCAGTTGTTTATGTTACACACGATTAAAGCGTTCAAGGGGAGAAGAAAATGGTGAGGGAGTTGGATGATTCCAGAATTGTCCTTGGATCAAGTAAATTCTGGTTGTTCGAATTGTGATTTGAGTAAGTTAGGTTGGTTGGACAAGGTTTCACTCGCTTCTAAGGCCTGACTCAATGCTGTGCAAATTTTACAGCTCCATAACTTTCGGGCTTTATGGTTAGGGATTTCTGGTTAGGGTTGCAAGTGAGCTAGCCAGCCCCGGCTCGACCGATGATCAGCCCCTTAATGGATTAATTTCTTAGGACTGTTATCCACGAATGGGTTTTTTCGGGTCACTCCCAATTATGTCTTGCCTCCACCTGATATATCAGGAAAGAAGGGCCATACATTATTTTATTCTAGTCAAAACTAGGCCCATGAGTTGGATATATCCCTCGGGGACCATTTGTTTTCTTGGCTAAATTGAGTTCCTAAAATTTTAACATAATACCTTCCTCTTCACACCCCACCCACCCACCCACCCACCCAAAAAAAAGAAAAAAAGAAACCCATAATACCTTCCAATTATATAGGCTAAAATTGAAGAAGTAAAGGCGAATGTTTCTAAAGAGTGATCGTATAAGCTCCCTTTTGGCATGATAGTGGGGCAATACAAGGGCATATGCATATGCCCCCATTCTCAAGGTTACTTGCCTAGGGTAGAAATGGGGTAAGAAATGACTACCCCACCCTAAAAATCAAAGCGAAGGAAAGTGAGGTTCCTCTTCATATCCACCTAATTATAACACCTTACTTTCTTAGTATTCTTATCACTTTACTATGAAATTCAAATCCACAAGGGACTCCACCATAAGGTGTGGGTTTGCTCTTTACATTTTGTGCTCGAAATTACTCCAGATTTGTCCAATGTGTGTTTGTGTGAGTTTAGCGGGCGCCTTCATGGGGATTAGTCTTATTAGATCAAAGACCTTAGGAATACCCACATCATAAAAAAGAAGAAGAGTAGTTTCTAAGAATTCAATGCAAACCGGACAAACAGGCTATATCTAAATGGACAGCCCCTGGACAAAGACTCAACCAACCCGGTCCATTTCCATTTTTACTTAATTTTAAATAGTAGTAGTCCAAAAGAAAGTTTCTATAAAAATGATCTTAACATTTACCTGCAACAGAAAAGTTCAATAAAATATAAGCCTTAAATTGGCCAAAATGCTTTTACCATTAACCATTAGTCTTGAACCTTTTTTTAAGGAGAATTATGTCAATAGGAGTAATTAAAATTTATAAATTTCTGTAACTTTAATTAAAATTAAGATAGAGACTATTTTTAAGTAAAAATTGAAGTGGTTCTTATCATCAAAGATACCACATAGATGACTTGAAATGTAATTTGATAGGACAAGTTTTTCATGGGAGGGATAAGAGTTTGGGGGAGAAGAAAATTATTTATTTAGAGCTTCTCTTAATTTGAAAGTCCATAAATACCTCTCAATAATAAGAATCAGTAATCATTAAAGTTCAAATGAAGAAATTTATTTAGAGCTTATCTTAATTTAAAAGTCTATAAATACCTCTCAATAATAAGAGTCAGTAATCATTAAAGTTGAAAGTTCTTTCTTCAGTTTCATTAGCTTTTTGACTTATTTCTTGTAATTTAATTATCACTTGCAACCATTTGGATGGTGATGATGGTAAATGTATTCCATTACCATGAATGTCAGAAATTTGATCATAGCTTGGTTCTAAGAATACATGATCAGTTTCAACATGCCTTGAACCCCATGCACACTTGAAGGCCTAGATTAGAATCTAACTAATCTACGAGATGGATGCCAAGGCTATTCAACATTTTTGTGGGATTGGTTGCAACGATTCCACTTTGAAAAATGCAACGTTCTGGAAGAGAGATCTTCTCTGGTTTCCCTCGGTTTCTCGGCCACATTTGGGTGAAGAGAGGAAAAGTGATAGAGAACTTTCTAAATTCCCTCAACCCATAAAAAATTCTCCTTTCCATTGATTCCTCGGTCTCCATCTCCCCCTATCAAATTTTGCAAATCTACGGAGGCAAAGAAGTGCCTGAGAAACCTAAAATGCAATGACCAAACTGTCACAACCCTGCCCAACTCAGCATAAAATTATCCACTTTGGCCCATGTACGCATGCAAGGACTTCTCAGCTCAACTCAGCATAAAGTTGTCCATTTTGGCCCACGTGCACGCACCCATCCCAGTACCGCTTCCGTCCGAGCATGCTTAACTCCAGAATTCTTATTATTTTTGGAGCCCGAGGGTTTTAGAAGGCTTTGTGTTGAGTTAAGGCGTGGTTTTGCTTGTAAGACCAAGGATCTGGATAGCTGATTTTATTTTCAGTGTGGGACTCATGTATTCCTCACATTGCAAACCCCATCCATATATGGACCCTTCTACTCGTCTTTCTTGAAGGGGTCACAATCATGGGGCATTATAGGAGTTGGGACTTAGAGCATTCCGCCTTTCTTTTTTATGATGCTTCTTTCTATGTTTCTTCTAGTGATTCGGCTTTTGGCTTTGCCTTGTAGTTTATGGGTGCTTTTGTGGCAGTAGATTTTTCTAAGGAACCTAGAACCTTCTCAGCTAAAGAGGCTAAAGTGTGAATGGCCCTCTTCGTGATAAATGCTATCAAAAGAAGCAGTCAGTTAAGAATTATTTTGTGCTTGGATGTGTTGGAGGTAGTTAGGGTTATTTAGAGTGGTTTTGATTAGCGGATCCACCCAATTATTTACGACATTTTGGATTATTACAGTAGTTTTGAGACCATCAAATATTTAAGTTTGGCACATTTCAAGGGACAAGAACGTGGTAGCCCATTACCTTGCTAAATCTGGACAAGTAGGCCACTCTTTTTTTGGTTCTATAATTTGTTTGTTGTCTCTTGTTTGTATTATCCTTGAGTTTCTTCCTTTGGCTTATTTGATGTTATGGTGTTGTCTTTTGGATATTTTCCTTCTACCAAAAAAGAAAGGAAAATCGACGGGTCTAGTAAATCTTGATCAAGTCGATTTTTGGGTTTTTTTTTTCTTTTTCCTTTTTCTCATAAAAGGTTTTTTTTTTTTTTTTTTTTTAAATCGATAAGTCAAGTAAACTTTGACCTTTTTCTTTAAAAGAAAAGGAGATGTCTTTTGAAATTTGGTATATTTTGATTTCACCCATCTTCTTTTCTTTTTTATTAAATTGATCAGTCTCTTCACTTTACTATTTAAGTAAATTACCCAAACAAGCTCTTGGGCCCATCTGGTAATTTTACTTTTAAAATAAAGTTAAATGAAGTGAAGTAAAGCATCAAGTTAAGAGGAAATAAAATGATGGTATTTTATTTTTAGTTGTTTAATATGAAATCTTTTTAACTTTTTAAGGAATTCATTAGTCAAGTACAAGAAGCATATTTTCTTTTCTATCATTTCCATTTAAATACAAATGGTTAGTAACAAACTAAAAAATTGAAAAAGGCTACATTGAATTCAGACGATCAGGTCAATAATATGGTTTTTGCTTTTTGACGTCCAATCCTAATAATGTCAAGGGTTTTGTCTAATCATATTTCCAAAAGTAAAGGTAGTGGCATTTTCCTTTGAAAATAGCATCATTCATTCGAGACGCACTTCCTCACCTCATAAAAATGTACTTCGTTTGTCCTTGAAATTTGAATTCAGATGCTGGTAGCACAAAGCTGCACCACGGCTTTCCCATGCCTGATGTCCACCTAATGTTAGAAAATAATAATAATAATAATAATAATAATAATGACCTAATTTTACATTTACATTACATTAAGAATCTAAAATCCGGATTTTTCCCTGGATGTTCCATTTTCAACACTACTTCTAGGAACCATGGCCATGAATATAATCTTGGGAAATTAGTTTCCTCTGTAAAATATTGGGATTCTCCGAACATTATCAATTAAATATTATGGAAAAAACAAATAAATAAGAGGTTTTTACTTAAAAAAACCACTTTATGTAGTCAGTACACTGAACATGGTGAACATGGAACATTATGCAAACATGCACCTAACAGGAAATCCATACAAGAATCTTAATTTTTTTAACCTTTTTTTTTAGTCTAATTTGACCTTCAGTTTCAGTGCTGGAGGTCGAATTCGACCCTGAAATAGAAAGTAGCCTTAATATATTTTAGTTTTCTGTGTTGAATTCGACCTTTTAAGAAACACTCGAATGTCGCATTTGATCAAAAATGTATATGAGTTTTTCTGACTTTAGGTACTGGGAGGACAGTAAATGAACCTGATAAACATCCTCAACACAAAGAGATTTATGAATATCTGGAAACTTTATCTGTAAAGATGCAGGAAACAGGCTATATATCTGATACAACATCTATTCTTCATTATGTTGATCAAGAAGAGAAGGAAACAGTTCTTCGTGTCCATAGTGAGAAGCTTGTTGTTGCATTTGGGATCATGAATACTGTTCAAGAGACAATGATGCAAATCGTCAAGAACCTAAGAGTCTGTGGAGATTGTCAAACCGCAATCAAATTTATTTATAAGATTGTCAGTCGACAGATTATTGTGAGAGATTCAAATCGTTTTCATTATTTCAAAGACGGGCTCTGCTCCTATGGGGACTATTGGTGAGATTGAATAAGAAAAAAGAAATTTTATGGTACAAACCCATTGGGCTAAGTTTCCAGGTAATTGTGTTGTCCTCATTTTGATGCTTGTGGGCAGATTGCTCTACTTCCCAACCAATTTTTATTATACAAGATTGTCAGTTGAGAGACGGTTTTGAGGATTCAAATTATTTCATAAATTCAAGGACTAGTTCTGCTTCTGTTGGACTTATTGGTGATATCACTTCATAAGGAATTTTAAAAACCAATTTTGACTCTTATGGTACAAACTGATTGAGCTGGATTTAACAGCTGTGTAGTCCTCACATGTTACTTGTGGCCAAGGCTGGCTTCCTTGTTTCAGATTTAATGTTTGGTCTTTTTAGGCCTTGAGGCCTCTTGTATTCTTCGACGCTATTGACTTCTGAAGATAAAAAAAACAAATATCATCAAAGAGCTAACTACAAGAATCATCATCTTAGCCTCATCCAGACATCCAATCATTCTAGGGTACTCAGCAGCTAACAATAGGAATATTTAAGAATAGTTTAATTCAAGATTTGTAATTTAAGAGGTGATTTTCATGCTTTTTCTTCATTTTCATTTAATTGAAATGAAAAAGTGAATGACAAGCCGAAAAACTCATGTACTGCCCTCCCAATACCTAAAGTCAGAAAAACTTATGAACATTTTCGGTCGAATGTGAGCTTCGGGTGTTTCTTTTAAGGTCGAATTCAACGCAGAGAACTAAAATGTATTAAGGCAACTTCTATTTTAGGGTCGAATTCGACCTCCAGTGTTGAAACTGAAGGTCGAATTCGACTACAAAAAAAAAAAAGTGGTAAAAAAAAATTAGGAATCTTGTACGGATTCCCTATTAGGTGTATGTTTGCCTAATGTTTCCCGTTTAGTGTATTGACCACATAAAGTGGTTTTTCCGGTAAAAATCTCAATAAATAATTAAGTCGAATAATAAAATAACTGAAACCAATATAAATTACTTTTAATTCCTTTTTTATGATTTTGAATTTTTGATAGTTTGGAGATTCATGATATTTTGTTAGTATTATTGTAATATCATTACTTTTTTAAATGACCCATAATTGTGACATTGGTGGGACCCACTTGTGAGGGCCTTTCTTTAGCCATGGACCATGTTGCTTTAAATGTCCACTTCCTCATTCAAGTTCCTGTTATTTTGAAATTTCTAATTGGGATGTTTATGGACCCATTCCATTTGAATCTCTTCCCTGCCATGTGACATAATAAATAGAAATAACAAAACTGAACAGCCCTTGTACTTTGCTACAATTACTTCTCCAGTACTCCCCTTTACATGAATACAATAAAAAAATGTTGCAAAAATGAGGTAATTCTGATTGAATTCGTTCATCTTCATGAAGAAAAAGCTTTTTCACTGTTCCATTAGTGGTTTATTTCTCCTGCCAAACTGTCAATTATCCAAGCTGAACCTGATCTGATCTCACTCAATTCCTTCAAACCTTGCAATTAAACCCAAAAACTTTCGGTTTGGACCGACTCTTTCTTTGCTTGATTGAAGAACGACTTCGGTTTGATTTTGGGTCTGATCACCAACCCTTTCCACCCCTATATTCAGCCAAATGACTGACTCTTTGGTTACATCATCCATGTCAAGGAAACAGACATTTCAGCCTAATTTGACCGTGCCATAAGGCCACTTAACTATCAAACGAAACAACCCTAAAGAGAGGTATAAGATTATAAACCTTTCTCTCATAGTGTTTGCACTGCATTTGTTTTAGGAATTCCTTGATGGATAGCCAATGCCTGATTACCTAACAAAGGAAATTGATATTTTCCTATCCACATAGAGTCACCATCCATATTCATTCTCCACTTTGACTAACTATACTGCATTTTTCAATTCAATGAGCCCCATGTAATCCTTAACCAGGGTTAGATATTGATTTAATTTGGGCAGTGGACTTTTCTCTTGGAGGAGATTGGATGTTGTTAACCATGGTTAGATATACCTGAACCATATTAAAGTGGAAGGCTAGAAGTAGATGCATACACTTATCTTCATTAATTGAAACAAGGACCACACGTAGTCAAGCGTTGTTGAAAAAATTGAACTCAAACCAAGGGTGACAAACCGTCAATGAGTTGGGTTGGGTCCATTTTTTGCTGCATTGAAGGAAATGGTAACCTGATCAACCTAAACCTGACTCATTTATTAAGCCCGGTGGAGATATCAATCCAAAATTCCTAACTCTGAAATCTCATGTTGAGCTTGGGTCGTGTCAAGTACGTAATTGATCTAACAACCCATTTACAATTGGGTTGGAAATGTCAAACTGAGTTCAAAACTACAGAATTGGGACCAAACTTGCATGTTAGGTCAGAAATTATAAGAAAAATGAGAGAAAGGGTAAAAAAAAAAAGGGCTAAGTAGAAATGGCCTGGTCCTTGGGTCCACTTTGGAGCATTAGTACTACTAGTATTAAATTCCCGCACTGGGTACTAAATTAGTAGTGGCCATCACTCAAAACTTTTTGATGGCATTTATTCTCGCTGATGTATTTTCACTGTTGTCCGAATTGATGGCTTTTCATTTAGAGTAAATGAAAAGGTCCCTCGTAGAGGTCTTATAGGGCGTTCAGTCCATCAACTTTTCCTCTAATGTATGTAATCCATGCAGCTGAACATATTTTTGCGAAAAGTCCCTAAATACAATTTTCATGACTAACTTACCATTTCATCTGTGTTAAGCATAAAGTTTTGAAATTTCAAATTTCAAATCTTGTATTATTCCTCTTCTTCTTCAACCCGGACATGTTGTATTGTCAAAGTAGTGGGCCACAACGTTGATTGCTTAGAGGATCTCAAGGTTCTCGGTTTGCCCATCTTGGAGTTGCAGTGTATCAAAAAATATGTAACAGAGAACTCCCATCTCTATTTTGGGCTTGGGTTTGCTCGTCGCAGAGGGAGAAGAGACGTAGTACCTTGGGTTGGTCTTGCTGTAGAAGAAACCCATCGCCCAAATCTGAGAAGAGGATCGCCACCCGGTTTTGCGCTGCTCTCGTTGTTAGGCTGGAGAACAAGACTCAACCAAGGTTCTGTTACATAACCCAATTGAAGAAGACGAGCATTGAAGATATTGGGTTCCGCCCGGAATTTATAGAGGATTCCGAAGCAGTCGCAATCGCAGAATATGAGCCCTGCTGCATCATTATTCAGACTAGAGGATTTCGGACCCATGATCGGCCATTGATCGGAGAAGTTGTAGAGAATAGGGCAGACAAGTTTTTCGTCGCAGTCAGTTTCCAAAGAGGATAGTAGTCTCTGGGATCAATTTGGATCTTGCAGTCGCAAGAGGATTGGACTTGTCCATTGGATTGATTCTCTAATTTCTCTGAACCAGAGAGAGGTTTGAAGTGGAACCGGAGAACAGTAAGACAGCAAGGTGAAGATCCGAAGTGGAGAAGAAGAAGACGAGCTTTGTCCGTAGACGTAGGTGTGAAATCATCGAACCACGTAAATCCGTGTTCTTTTTCTTTGGCTTTGATTTGTTTGCTTGTTGATCACACGCTTCCGCACACATTGATCATAATAAATTGGTATCTCTGTCAAATTTATCTGAGTTTTTGATTTTTTGTCAATGTATTTGAGTTTTTCTCAAATTTATCTGAGTTCTGAAACAAATTTCTCTGAGTTATATACAAATCTATCTGAATTTTTCATTTTTTGTCAAATTTATATGAGTTTTGGACAAATTTCTCCGAGTTCTAGACAAATCTATTTGAATTTTTGGTTAATTTATCTAAGTTTTGGAACAAATTTATCTAAGTTTTGAACAAATCTAATTGAGTTTTTGGCAAATTTTTCTAAAATTTGAAAAATTAGTTTATCTTATTTTTGGCAAATGTATTTCGTTTTTTAAATTTATTTGTATTTTTTAATTTTATTTACGTCCTTTGAAATTTATTTGCTTCTTTTGATATTCATTTACATCTTTTGAAATTTATTTGGATCTTTTGAAATTGAATTTCATCTTTTGAAATTTATTTATATTATTGAAAATATATTTGGAACTTTTGAAATTGATTTTCATCTTTTGAAATTTATTTATATTTTTGAAATTCATTTGGATATTTTGAAATTTCTTTGCATCTTTTTAAATTTCTATGCTTTCTTTTGAAATTTATTGCGTTTTTTGAAATTATTGTGTTTTTTGAAATTTATTTTCTTTCTTTCGAATTTATTTGTATTTTTTGAATTTATTTGCATTTTTTAAATTTATTTACGTATTTTGAAATTTATTATCGTCTTTTGGAATATATTTACATTTTTTTAAATTTATTTGGATCTTTTAAAGTTTGTTTGGCCAATTAAATGGTAGTAGACCATTATTAATGGCATATCCCACTAATCGTGTGATATGATTTTGAATCGTGAGATATGATTTTGAAGAAAGGGTAAATTAGACATTTTACGTCTTCAAATTTGAAAAAATGACCTATCAGGGACCTCCGACTAAAGCCCCTTTTATTTATTTATTTACTTATTTATATGTTTATCTATTTACTTGTGGCTAAGGCTGAAACAGTGGTAAGATAGTGATGCCTAGATACAACACGGAGATGACAGGAGCATATATATCACGATATATCACGATATGTTGCCCACTTGAAAGTATCTATGTATCATACAATGACAATGGATCCGGTAAACTCTGTATGTAGTATGAAGATCCATAAGTAATATATAAAATAAATAAATGGGATTAGGTGGGGTGGGTGGGGCGGGTCCAAACCCAATCAATTCACTGCTAAACCCACCCCTTATAGTAGTGGGTCAGGGGACCCCAATAAAACCCAACCCATTACCATCCCCAATCCATTTCCATCTCTACTAAGGTGCCTTGCCATTGAACTATCAATCATTTGGCCCTTGTCATTTCTTTCCATCAATATGTATATGGAAACATTTGGGCAAACGAGTTGGGTTCGGTCACTGCAGGTTAGGTTACAGCAGGGGCGGACCCACCTAATAAGCATCTGGAGCGAAAAAGAAAATCCCCTGAACCTTCAATTGTGCTCCTGGCCTTGCCCCACATATTTCGAAAGATCTGCCCCACTTTTATTGCTGCTTGCAAGACGAGTCTTAGAGTGTCGTATTGCCATCTTGCTGGTTGCCATGCATTAAGAGTCTTGATTTGAATAGGCTGTATTGTAGTCCTATCACATACTGGATTCTTGCAGTATTTTTTTATTTTTTTTGTTGGCACTAACAGGTTCCATTTGAGAAATTGCATAACTTGGTTCCAACATCCGAGCTGCATTGAAATTTTCTTACAAGTTGAAAAGAAAAACACACTGATCAATAAGTACCTGAGCAAAAAAAAAAAAAAAGGGTAATTTCGAGAGATCAATGTGCTTCTTCGATGACCTTTGTTCCCAACCCCTTGAGCCCCTCAGGTGGGATCTCAGCAACTGTGACAAGCGAGTAGAGCTCCTCCTTCGCGTCTTCCTCTTCATTCCTCTTGCGAGGAATGCGCACACGAACACGCCTTGGAACACTCCTGATGCCCTTGCTCCATATGTGCTTGTTAAGCTTCACATCAACTCTCACATCTGTTGTCCCCATTGCCTTCTGTGCAAATTTCCTTATCTCTTTTATAGCTTTAGGAGCCATCTTCTTGAAAGTGCATCCATGGAGGCGTTTGTCGAGATTGATTTGTGTATTCTCTGGTGACAACCTCTTCCTTCCTCCCTTTGGCCGGCCGCTTTCTCCACCATTTTTGCAGCTCTTCTTCCTCCGCTCCAAAACCCTGGTTTTTCCGAACTTGAGCCGCAGGAGGGATTCGTGCAGTATGTTTGAATAGTTTTGTAGTGCTGTTTAGAGGATCGACTGCTAGCCTTTTTTTTTTTTTTTTTTTTTTTTGTTGTTGGAGGGAGAAGAAATATATATAAAATTATATTAAATCGGAATTGGGTGTAAGCATTGTCTTCTTAAGGTGCATTTGGGCAATGAGAGAAACTTGCAAATAGAAGAAAAGTTATGCTAGTTTTCCATTCAACACCTATAATTTGGTCATTTTGTGTAACACATTTTTCTTGAAAAAAGGAAAATAAGTTGAATTGATTTTTCTTAATAGAGAGGATTTTAATTTTTTTTATGAAGCGTAGGAATGTAAAATCCTCTCTCGTATATATGGAAATGGGAATTCACATAGAGTGGAATCCTTTTGGATGCACAAACGCATCTTTACTTTAGTTTGTCACTTTATTTTGAAAGAGAGTTGGTCTTACCCTCAATCATATTAGGGTGTGTTTCCATGGAAGTGTTTTGGCTTTGTGGTTGTCCCATGCATCTTGATGGAAGCTTGTACATACAACATTGGAAAGGGCTAAGCTTGGACATGCAAGGGCGGATCCAGGACTTCTAATTTGGGGGAGCTGCACTTAACTTAAAAAAAAAAAAAAAAAAAATTGGGCTAAGATAAAACTTTTATTGAAATGTTGTCAAACTTTACAAGAAACGTAAATGTTTCAGGCATCATCCAAAGAGAAAATCATGAGGAGTTAGAAAACCCACCAGAAAAAACCCAACAAAACCCATGTTTCAGTCATCATCCAAAGAGAGAATGATAAGGAGGAGAAAACCCACAAGAAAGGTGGGGGGAGGGGGGAACCATGTTTCAGTCATCAAACACATGAAAAAGGGAAAAAAGAAAGAAAAAAAAAACCCATCTTAAAAAATCCAACAAAAAGCATGTTTCAGTCATCAACCACGTGAAAAAGGGAAGAAGAATGGAAAATTTGGGAGGCAATGAACCTGAATAGGAGACAAATTCCTCTGATAAAACACAGTCACTTTATCTTGAGACTCCCCAAGTTTCTTACAAATGTTGTTAAAACCATGGCTTGTGTTACTGATCAAAGGAGGATGACCAACAGTGTGCTCATTTTAACATATTCAATAAAGAAGCTTGGTATTTGCCAAAATTAAAAACCTAGTTTTTTTTTTTTTTTTTGCTGAAATCTTGGGTGGACTGCAGCCAACAAACACCCCCCCCCCCCTTCATCCCACCAAATTTCAGATTCAAAGGATCCATAACGGTCAAGAAAAGAGCCTCAAAAATGAATGATCGAAAAAAATCAATTGGATTTGAGGCCAAGTGACTTGATGTGATGGTACACGTGTGGCTACCTTTCAAAGGGATAAACCTTTGATGTGAATTTTGCTTATACAAGAATCACCGGTTGCTAAGTAAGTTGGCAACTCCACATCTCATTTGGATGACCAGGGAGTGACACTTTGCCTCCCCCTACTCCTTGCATGTGCGAGTTCTCATTCCCGTATGTACGGTTCTCCATTCGTGTGGGCTAAAAGGAAAAACAAGAAAAGAAAATAAAAAGAATTTGGCCCATATAAGTAAACACGTCCATATTCAACTTTTGGACAGTTGGGATCTTCAAATGGTGTGCAAATTTGACCTTACCAATAAGCTTAACCTTATGATATAAGTTATCACTCCTTATATAGACTCCCTTTTTGGGGAGGTTTTAAGTACAAAAGGATGTGCTCCCTTCAAGTGCAAAAGCTCTTTTGTACTTAAAACCTTCCTAAAAAGAGGAGTCTCTCATTGCACATGGTGAGGAAATCTCTCACTTGAATATTGTCCATATATATATATATATATATATATATATATATATATATATATATATAGCGCTTTAGGCCAGAATAATCCCTACGGGTTCATGGGGAGTTGGATAAATCCCATGTAGCTTCAGTGTGGTAGTGCATTTTCGAAACCCCAACCCTCAACCTCAGCTATCACTCCCTTATATGTGTATTCTACAAAAGAGATAAAGAGGGGATCAAGGTTGCTCAACTATTCCTACCAAAAAAAAAAAAGAAAGAAAAAGAAAAAGAACGGGTTGATCAGCTATGAGCTAATCAAGGTCATCCAATCTCACCTAATTAAGTTTTCAAGCTAATCAATCTATCTATCAAACAATTAAAGGCGATCGAGTTAGATCAATTTTCAGACTTCTGCCGAAACAGCTCCAATAATTCTTGGGCTAAATTCTCAACTGTATTCTTACTAAGTTTCTTGTTTTGATAGATTTCTTCTCAATTTGGTTGTTAGTTGATTTGCTTCAGACCATGTGACAAAGGTGAGATTAGAGTTCCTGTCACTCAACGTTATACTTACATGAGTTGTCTATAACAACTTGATTTATGTACATTCTCAATAAAATGAGAATAAGGAAAATTTCTTATATAACCCACTTTATTTCACACTTACTTTCGTGTTTTATATATGGAGACCACTTTTGATCAACCCAATGCCTTCACGTAGATTCTCTTCAATAATTGGGTACTATTCTACACGTGAGTGAATATTGGGTTTTTACAACCATTGAATAACCATTAAAAGCCTTTTTTTCTTCCCTGGTATACATAGGCAAAGGGAGCTGAGACCCATGAGAGAGCCTAAATATTTGAAAAAATAGCCCGCCTACAGACATGTGAAGAGTTTGCCTATTCACATAGAAAGAGGGCAGCATACTAAAAGATGGAACTCTGGACAACTGGGTGAGAAACAAAGATGCATAATTATTGAACTTTGAAGATGTAAAACAACGACTAACGTCATCATTTAATCAACTCAATATCTTTATATTTATTTTTTTCCTAGCTGGCCTAGTGGCTAGCGGATATTAAGGCGAGGGATCAATCCCTTGCTGGAGCTGTGGGAGTGGGCACACTCTATCTGCAGAGGCACCTCTGTAACTGTTTATATTTAATCTACAGTCATATCTCATCAATGCTATATCTCTTTTGATTTCCATTCATATAGGTAGAGACCAAATACATAAGGTGCGAATATTTGCACAATTTCTATTGTAATGAAAAAAAAATGGGGGAAAAAAAAAACAAAATAAAAAGATAGTTAATATAAATAGGAAGAGACCCTGATAATCTATTCAACCAATTCTTGGGCTTTAGGTAATAATTGATTGGTGACCCCTTAAGCTAACATAATCTAAACAGTGGGCCCTATTTACCTCATCGGACTTTGGCTGAGCATGAGACATCTTACAATCTGCTCTTATTTCTACAAATAAGAAATTGTTGTTGAAGTTGCTCGATCGTATTTTTCTGGCCAAATTACCCATTGGGAACCAAAGATCAAAGTCTACAATAGATGGCTCGGATCGAGGGTTGAGCTGTATTTTGATGTTGTGGTCGATGTGGACTGCTCATCTTTCAGCATTGATAGGATATGGTTAGGTGCTCCAATAATGGGCTTAAATGAGTGAGGGCCCAAGTTGATAATTAAAATTTTCGTATAGTAGTTGAGCCATACTTTGCTTTCTCTATTGATTATTGATCATTTGAACTCCTAAAATAAGACAAGCAAAAGCAGGAGATAACTTTTTTTTTCCTCCTTTTTTTGGCACTGCCCGAGGTGGCTAGAGGATTGAGAGACGCGTTTTAACCCGGACACAAGCAAGAGAGAGAACCGCTTGTTCACATAGAGAAAAACACTGAGAATTTAGCATTGGGCAGTTATTTTAAGAGATAATTAGCGAAAGGTCCCTAGAATTGAATCTATCAAGCCTCCAATCCAGGCAAATTCTTTTTAAGGGCTCTAGTCCAAGCAGTTAGACTGTTTGCAGCCAGAAGTCCCTGGATACAATTTACATGACTAATTTGCCCTCTTCCAACTGTTTAGGCATCTAATTTTGAAATTTCAAATTTCAAATCTTCCATTCCCCCTCATTATTTTAAACCGGACAGGGGTTTTCTTCTTCGGAGATCGATCTCAACTATTGAGATCTCAACCGATTTCTGATGAGCAGCAACACACAGCGTCTGGGAGTTTGCAGAGAAGGACATCGTTGATCTCTGCTGGGCCATCGGCAGTTTGAAGAGGATCCGGACGAGCGGTTGCAGAGAAACTTGGATTGTGGCCTTCTTCTCTGCTTCGATCTCAACACCGGTAATTTGTAGAGGACCTGGACGATCTGATTTGCAGAAGTTCGGCCATCACAGAAGAAGACCGAAACCCGCTTCAAAAAGCAGTTCCTGTTCTCAGCCGCCATTGCCGGAGAAGCAGTCGATGAGGAAACAGATCCACCATTACCATCGTCCGGAATCTACAATCGTCCCACCATTACCATCGGATCTGGGTCTGAGGTAATGGTATGGAATTTTTTCACTTTTGCCCCCAACGGTTATTTTCCTCAACCCGACATAGTAATATTCCGAGAACGATGGATTTCCGGCCGTCGGGTTTTGCAGAAATGGGGTGTACCCTACTCCTTTCTCACTCGAACCCGACCCGCCGTCCAAAACCAATGAACTGCTGTTGGTGGTGTCATCAGATCGGTGCAAGAGGAGGCAGTAAGCGAATCCACTGAGTCCGAGCTGGCAATTGGATTGGAGAGAGTCCGAATCCGAGAGCCAGCTGCATTTCGGGTTGGCGCATCCGACAAGCTTGGAAGAAGAGGAGAATTTGGGAATGAAAGGGGTTTTGGAGAGAGGGTTGACTGGGAAAAGATTAGTTCTTGCAGAGGTAGGAGTGAGTGCAGGGGATCCAAACAAGGCTGCTTCCTGTGTCCATGATTACAGAGGATTTCTGAGGTGGGGTACCAAAATTGACAGAGATTGAGTATGCTCCATAGCTGTGCGGGAAAAGGGGGTCTTGGAATTGAAGGGGGGTTTGGAATTTGGGTGTTTTTTAAGGTGTTTGGCTCTGGTTAGTGAGACAGAGACAAGTTGCGTGAGTTTCTGTAATGGGTCTAGAGATGGGCTTTGGGGGAATGGGTGGAGAGATAGAGAGATGAGTGTTGGGTTGGAAGAGGTGAAGGGGAGGAAGAGAGAGATGAGAGAAAGGAGAGATGAGAAATTTATCTAAGTTTTTATCAAGTTTAACGGAGTTTTGAGTTTTGCACAAATTTATCTGAGTTCTGGAACAAATTTATCTGAGTTCTGGATAAATTTAGCTGAGTTTTTAGCAAATTTATCTGAATTCTGAACAAATCTATCTGAGTTTTTTGTAAATTTATCTGAGTTCTGAAATAAATTTCTTTACGTTCTGTACAAATCTATCTGAGTTTCGGCTAATTTATCTGAGTCATGGGACAAATTTATCTGAGTTTGGACAAATTTATCCGAGTTTGTGGCAAATGTATTTGCGTTTTTCTAAATTTATTTATACTTTTTTTAAATTTATTTGGATCTTTTGAAATTTATTTGGATCTTTTAAAATTGATTTTCATCTTTTGAAATTTATTTGGTTCTTTTGAAAATTATTTGCGTCCTTTTAAATTTCTCTATGTTCTTCTGATATTATAGCATTTTTTGAAATTTATTTGCGTTATTTCAAATTTATTTGTATTTTTTGAAATTTTTTTTGTTTTTTTAGAGTTTAATTTTATTTACATCTTTTGAAATTTATTTTCGTCTTTTGAAATTTATTTGGATCTTTTGAAATTTATTTTCGTCTTTTGAAATTTATTTGGATTTTTTGAAATTGATTTTCATCTTTTGAAATTTATTTGCATTTTTGAAATTTATTTCATTTTTAGAAATTTATTTGAAATTTATTTCCTGTTTTTTTTAACTTTATTTGAAAATCCCATTAGTGGAATTTTATTAATCGTGACTAATTTAATGGTAGTTGACCATTATTAATTGCTTATCCCACCAATCATGGGATATGATTTGAAGAAAGGGTAAATTAGACACTTTAGGTTTTCAAATTTGGAAAAAGGACCTTTCACACTATAAAAAAAGATTGTGGACCTAAGGCAATAAAGTGAAATGTTCAGGGACCTTTCGCCGAATCCCTCTTATTTTAACCCCGACACAAGTAATTAAGAGAGAGGACCGCTTGTATACACAGAGAAAAACACTAGGAATTTAGCATTGGGCAGTTGGGTGAGATGAGGCTCCCAACTGGGCTATCCTTATATGATGAGGTGGTGATCAATTGGTTGAGTTTAACCCACCAATTTAGGTCTCCAGTGCTCAACAGTTAGGATTATGAAGTTTTTGCAAAACATCCGCAATCATAGTGATCATGGAGCTACATTTATGGGTGATATGGATACCCATTTGCTTACCAAGATTCATAGAATCAAATGATTTAAGAACGTGGCATAAATGGATGGGGGTGAAGGCAATGGTGACTGAGATTACCACCACCGTGGGGATCGATTCTATTGGCTAATATGTCCTAGCTTTTGGAGAAATACTCAATTTGGACTTTGCCGATATGGATGATATGGATAGAAATTTTTGATTTGGGACAAGACAAGCAATATGGGTCGGGCCATTTATTTAAATTAAAATAAAATCACATTGATATAACCATTTCACGGATCATCAATATGGATGCTACATGAAGGTTCTTTGCCTTGCTTGTATATGCTTGATGACTGATCCATGCAAAATAAGTTGTATTAGGTATCGATAGTTGTTCAATCCATGGATGGTGAGCCATTAAGTGATTTTGATTTTATCAATGTTGTGTGGGGGCCCATTTCGTGAACCAGTTTCTCTTGGTCTCGGCTAGGGTGTGCTCGGTTAGCTACTGTATGGGGGACCACGTCCCTTGATCTCGGCTACGATCCGATCCACTTCGGTCTCGGCACTACGTGCTGGTCTCGGCCAAACAGTATTCAGTTCGGCCGCACACCCCGTTCAGTCTCGATAGTGCGATCTCGGCAATGCACTATTGCGCTTGGAGCTAACAGCCACGGCCTTGCCGTGGCAAGGCCCAAGGAAGGGGTCTGATGGGACCCCAGCCATCATTAGATCTGGGCAGGGTCAGGCCCAATGTGACTAGCATTAAATGCAGCATGGGCTGATCGGATTCGCATTAAATGCAAAGAGGGCTATGATGGACCTTCATTAATGACTTTGTGGGCTGATGTGACCCAGGTCACATCACCAAGCCCACTAGCACTCACCCAAAACTGTTCCATATATAAGGCACGAGCCAAAGGGAGCAAAAGGTAAGCATTCTCACATAGACACCCAGTCTTTCTTCTTCTCCTCCTTCTTCTCCGATCGATTGCTGACTTAAGCATCGGAGAGCCCTGCGCTGCCCAGAGCCAGGGTCCTCTGACCCTTGTCTTTCTCCTCTTTCAGGTTCAGACCGTCGCAGCTATCTCCTCCATGCATTGAGTAAGTCCTGAGAGGCATCCTGATCTTGTGAGTATTATTATTTCTGCACTTACAATTGGCGCCGTCTGTGGGAAGATTTCTATACACTTTCCTATTCCTATTCCTAAACACCATGACGAGGAGAGCTGCGAAAGGCGGAGAGACATCCAAGACAGGGCGTACTGGACCGTCTTCTACCCTTCTCCCTGCCAAGAAGAGGGCTGGCAAGCAACCAGTCACGGAGGACGACGCTGAACGTGCTCTCATCCGGATCAACGTTCAGGAGCGTGACCTCCGCTCGGAGTCCGCTCCCGGGAAGGGAGACACCCAGCAGCCTACAGGTCTCCTGACGGGGGGAGACCAGCGGGATAAGTCTCCAGTGGTCGATGGATCACGTCCCCCTGGCCAGGCGGAGGACGTTGAGGGCCGGGTGGAGGACGTTGAAGATACTGAGGATGAAGACTACAGCACTGATGACGACTTGGACTCCACCCTTCTGGAGATTAAAGCACAGAATGAGGCCATCAAGGAGAGAGATGCTCTGATCTGGCAGCTCCAGCAGCAGTTGGAAAGAGCTACTGGTTCGGCAAGGCAGCAGCAACGGACTCGTCAGGAGCAGTCCCAGCAGCAGCGGACTCGTCGGGAGCAGTCCCAGCAGCAGCGATCTCGGCAGCAGCAGCGATCGCCACAACACGAGAGGGGAGTTACTCGTGTCACGCGCATCTCTTCCTCAAAGAAGGACCTGAGGGACCACTTGAACAGGAAAAGAGACGACCGAACCCGAGATGAAGGCTCAAGCACTAGCCGTAGCTACTCGAGGAAGGCGTCCGAGACCATTCCGGAGGGTATCTATCATAATCAGGAATGGCTGGACGCGCACATAAGGGAAACGGTCCAGCGTAACCTGGAAGTAGCCGGCTTCGGCCGAGACCAAAAGAATGCTTGCTGCGACCCCGTTGATCTAGGCGCTTCTCCTTTCTCCCCAGACATCAGGAGGTACCCATTACCGAAGAAGTTCACCGTACCAAGATTCGTCACCTATGATGGGGTCTCGGATCCAGCTACGCATCTCAGACACTTCTCTCAGAGGATGTCTGTCTGGGGAGACGAGGGCCATCTGAACTGCCGAGTCTTTTCCTCCAGTTTAGGCGACCTCCCCCTGAAGTGGTTCTGTGCGCTCCCAGAGGGATCCGTCTCGAGTTGGCAGCAACTCCAGCAGTCCTTTATGAATAAGTTCCAGGCCTACAGAGTCCTTCCGAAGACAGATGCAGACATCATGGCCATGAAGATGAAGCAAGGAGAGAACGTCACCCAATTCGCCAAGCGCTTCTGGGCGGTCTACAGTCAGATTGAGAATTCCAAGGACGAGGTTGCCGTCTTCGCATTTCAAAATGCCTTGCTGCCAAACAGCGATCTTCGCAAGGACCTGGCCAGGAACCCGGTCTCTTCCATAGCAGCGCTCATGTCCATCGCCAACCGGTACATTGCTCAAGAGGATGACCAGGCCCGTGCTCGGGAAAGCCATAGAACCGTGCAAAGAAACCGAGACCGAGGTGAGAGGCCCCCCAAGAAGGACGGAGGAGACCGAGGTGAGAGGCCCCCCAAGAAGGACGGAGGACCGGATGAGGAGAAGACAACTTTTATCACGCCCAGGGGAACCTACTGCTATAAGGTGATGCCGTTTGGGCTGAAGAATGCAGGAGCCACCTACCAGAGGCTCGTTACCAAGATGTTCCACGATCAGCTCGGCAAAACCGTAGAGGTCTACATCGATGATATGGTGGTCAAGTCCAAGCAGGCGCGGGATCATCTGTCAGACTTGGCCGAGGTCTTCGCCACTCTAAAGGCGTTCCGGCTGAAGCTTAACGCCTCGAAGTGCGCCTTCGGCGTTGGCTCTGGCAAATTTTTGGGCAGCTTGGTCACACGCAGAGGCATTGAGGCAGACCCAGATCAGATCTCGGCTATCCTCAGGGTGCAGAGTCCCACCTCGGCAAAGGAGGTTCAGAAGCTTACAGGGATGGCCGCGGCACTGAATCGCTTTATCAGCAAATCTTCAGATAAGTGCCGACCTTTCTTTCAGCTTCTTAGAAAAAATTCTAAATTCCAATGGACCCCAGAATGTGACCATGCCTTACAGCAGCTTGAGGCTTACCTTTCTTCACCACCATTGTTATCAACCCCGACCCACGGGGAAACCCTGTATTTATATTTGGCGGTCTCGGATCATGCAGTCAGCTCAGTCCTCATCCGAGAAGAGGACACGGTTCAAAAACCAGTGTATTATACGAGCAAGACCCTTATTGATGCCGAGACCAGGTATCTGCCTCTGGAGAAGCTCGCCTTGGCGCTGGTTAGCGCCTCGCGAAAGCTCTCCCATTACTTTCAAACCCATTCTATTGTGGTTGTTACGGAGCACCCACTCAAGTCTGTTTTTAGAAAGGCTGACTTTTCAGGAAGAATCTCCCGATGGGCTGTCGAACTGGGGCAGTATGAGATTCAGTATCAGCCACGGACAGCGATAAAAGCCCAGGTGCTGGCAGATTTCCTTGCCGAATTTGATTCGAGTTCGGCACCAACCCAGCTCGGCACCGAACTGGGGGGTGAGGAGCATGGGGCTTCCACGGGTTTTGAACAATCACCATGCCAAGCCGAGACCCCAGTTTGGAAAGTCTTCGTCGATGGATCTTCCACCTCGAGAAGAGCCGGAGCAGGAGTTGTTCTCCAATCGCCAGAAGGACTGGTCATCGAGCAGGCTCTGACCTTAGACTTCAAGGCGTCAAACAATGAGGCTGAGTATGAAGCCCTTTTGGCCGGACTGAATAGCGCCCATATCCTCGGAGCTCAACAGCTGGTGGTCTTCAGCGATTCACAGTTGGTGACAAACCAGCTGACTGGGGACTATCAGGCTCGCGACGACCGGATGGCCGCGTATTTGGCCCTGGCTAAGAAGCAGCTCTCTCAGTTCCACACGGCCGAAGTCAAGCAGATTGGCAGAGAAGTTAACTCTCACGCAGATGCTCTTGCGAACTTGGCCAGCGCTGTCGAGGCAGGAAAAAAGAGAAGCATCGAAGTCGGATCATTAGCTGCACCCAGCATTGAACTCCGTTCACCTCGGGAAGTGTTATGCATCGGTCTCGGCCCGAGCTGGATGGACCCCATTATCACCTACCTTAGGGACGACAGGCTTCCCGAGGACAGTGGCGAGGCCCACCGGGTCAGACTCAAGGCAGCTCGGTTCTGGCTATCTCCCGAGGTCAAGCTCTACAGGAAATCATTCTCGGGACCGTACCTCCAGTGCGTCCATCCAAGTAAGGTGGAGGACCTCCTTTTCGAGATACACGAAGGAATCTGCGGGAGCCATATCGGAGGAAGGTCCCTAGCCTACCGAGCCATTAGCCAGGGTTACTGGTGACCGTATATGCAGAAAGATGCGCAGGTATATGCGAAGAAGTGCGAGAAGTGCCAGAAGTTCTCACACTCTCTCCATCAGCCCGCGCAAGATCTCAGCCCGCTCTCTAGCCCGTGGCCATTCGCCCAGTGGGGGCTCGACATAGTGGGCCCGCTCCACCGAACCCCAGGGAACAAGAGATGACTTATTGTGGCGACAGATTACTTCACCAAATGGATTGAAGCAGAGCCACTTTCATCCATCACAGAGCGAGACTCCAAGCATTTTGTGTGGAAGAATGTCGTCACAAGGTTTGGCATTCCCAGAGCGCTGGTTTCGGACAACGGAACTCAGTTCGACTCTAAACTTTTCAAGACCTTCTGCCAGGAGCTCGGCATCCGAAACCATTATTCCACTCCAGCCTACCCACAGAGTAACGGCCAAGCCGAGATCTCCAACAAGGTGATCCTCGATGGGCTCAAGAAGCGGCTGGACCAAGCAAAGGGGAGATGGGTGGAAGAACTGCCGAGCGTCGTGTGGGCTTACAGAACTACTCCGAGGCGTTCCACTTCGGCTACCCCCTTCTCGCTCGCCTATGGCATGGAAGCAGTCATCCCTCTGGAGATCGGCCTCCCCACTTTGAGGTCCGAACTCTTTGACCGGGGACAGAACGAAACCAATGTGGCCAGGGAGCTAGATTTAGCGGACGAGCGAAGGGAAGCAGCTGCAGTCAGGCTAGCCGTTTACCAGCAGGAGCTAGCCAGGGGCTACAACCAGAACGTCAGAGAAAGGAAATTCTCTGTGAGAGAACTGGTTCTCAAGAAGGCTCTCCCAGGGGACAAGGATCCGAATCAAGGGAAGCTAGCGCCGAATTGGCATGGTCCGTTTAAGGTCACCTCCGTTGCCGGACGGTCGGCTTATCGGCTCGAAGACATGGAGGGACGGCCGCTACCGAGACCATGGAACGCGTCACATCTAAAGAAATTCTATTTTTAAGCCTGTGCACCTGTACAATGCTTCTGGATTTAATGGAACTACATTTGTCCTCGATTTATAGCAATCTGGTGACCTGACAGTGAATGATGTGAGGGTGGAGGACCGTCTAAGGTTGGCACTCAGCCACCTAGACGAGCTACCGAAACGGCCCATATCTAAGGCTGGCACTCAGCCACCTAGATGAGTTGCCGAAACGGCCCATGTCTAAGGTTGGCACTCAGCCACCTAGACGAGCTGCCGAAACGGCCCATATCTAAGGCTGGCACTCAGCCACCTAGATGAGTTGCCGAAACGGCCCATGTCTAAGGTTGGCACTCAGCCACCTAGACGAGTTGCCGAAACGGCCCATGTCTAAGGTTGGCACTCAGCCACCTAGACGAGCTGCCGAAACGGCCCGTATCTAAGGCTGGCACTCAGCCACCTAGACGAGCTGCCGAAACGGCCCATATCTAAGGCTGGCACTCAGCCACCTAGATGAGTTGCCGAAACGGCCCATGTCTAAGGTTGGCACTCAGCCACCTAGACGAGTTGCCGAAACGGCCCATGTCTAAGGCTGGCACTCAGCCACCTAGATGAGTTGCCGAAACGGCCCATATCTAAGGCTGGCACTCAGCCACCTAGATGAGTTGCCGAAACGGCCCATGTCTAAGGTTGGCACTCAGCCACCTAGACGAGTTGCCGAAACGGCCCATGTCTAAGGCTGGCACTCAGCCACCTAGAGGAGTTGCCGAAACGGCCCATGTCTAAAGGTTGGCACTCAGCCACCTAGACGAGTTGCCGAAACGGCCCATGTCTAAAGGTTGGCACTCAGCCACCTAGACGAGTTGCCGAAACGGCCCATATCTAAGGCTGGCACTCAGCCACCTAGACGAGCTGCCGAAACGGCCCATATCTAAGGCTGGCACTCAGCCACCTAGATGAGTTGCCGAAACGGCCCATGTCTAAGGTTGGCACTCAGCCACCTAGACGAGTTGCCGAAACGGCCCATGTCTAAGGCTGGCACTCAGCCACCTAGATGAGTTGCCGAAACGGCCCATGTCTAAAGTTGGCACCCAGTCACCTAGACGAGCAGCCGAACTGGCCATGGCTATGGTTGGCACTCAGCCACCTAGATCAGCCGAAACGGCATCAGTCGATGATGGTACCCAGTCTACCACCGCCTTGACAGGTCCGATACGGTTCTCTGGTCTCGCCGAAATAAAAGAGGCCTCCAAGGGGTCAGAGCGCTCACAGAGAACCCTAATCTAACCGGTCCACTCTAGTCCGAACTCACACCCAGATTCATAACACTCACGGAAAGCGTACAAAGGAAAGCAAATAAAAGCCACACCACACAGGAGACAAATATGAGAAAGGGCCTTTCATTGATAACATTGATACATACACTGGAGCTTACATTGAAATAGTTTGAAACAAAGACTACATTTTATAAGAAGAAAGAGGAAGTCAAGTCGACGGCCCTGCTTCTATGTCTTCGATAACGACCACGGCGGCCTCGGCTTGAGGAGCTTCTTCAACGGGGTCAGGCGTTGGCTCGGAAGGGACTTCGGCCGGAGTGGCAGGGGTCTCGGCCAGGGCTTCATCTAGGGGCTCATCTCCGAGCTCGGGGAGATTCTGATATATTGGATCATCTGCAGGAACCCCCATCTTCTTCAACACGGCCTTGCTGCCGAGTCGGTACAGCTTCGGGCTGAGTGCCGTGATTTGATCAACATAAATTTTCGCAGCTTCCTCAGTCCCCTCCAGGAAGGCGGCATCGACCTCGGCTTTTTTCGATGCAAGGAGTTCCTCCTTCGATGCAAGAAGTTCCTCCTTCGCCTTCCTTTCCAGCTCCAGCTCGGCCTTGAACCCCGCCGACCTCTTTTCCTCTGCCTGGAGCTTCGTTTGCCGCTCGAAGCTCTCTGACCTTGCTTTGCAGAGGTCGCTGGCCATTATATCTGATTGAGCATTGAGCTCTGCAGTCTTGGCCGCCTCCGCCTTCAGCTCCTCCTTGGCCGCCTTCAGTTCGGCTTCGGCTCTCTGCTTTTCCTTTGCTAGGCGGGCCAGCCGGTTGTCCTCTTCCGTTATTCTGTCAGCGACTATCTGGAGCCTTTGGACAGCCTGCAGCGGAGCAAACGAAAAAAGCTCAGCACGAAAGCAAGAAATATCAAAAGATAGAAACACCTGTGACCAGGAAAGTCGGGCACTTACAGCGAGGGAGTGCTGTATGGTCCTCATAAGCAGCAGGGGGGAGTCTTCCGACCTGTGCCTCTCCATGTCCTTGGGGAGTGCACAGGCTCGGCTGAGCGCCGCAATGACATCCGGGCTCCCCACCAGTCTGTCCTCAGCATTTAGGGGCCTCCCCTTCCTCAGCTCCATGTCCGGCCTGAACTCGGCCGGTCGGCACCCGAGGACGTTGCCGCCTGGGGCTCGGAGCGACTCTCCACCAGAGGAACCGCCGGAGTGGGCACCACGTCCGCTGCCCTCTCGCTCGCAGCTTGGGGTGAACGTTGCCGTGATCGCTCCTCCTGATCCAGCCCCTTCCCCTTCGCCTTTTTCCTCGGCCTCTCGCTTTCCGAGTCTGGGGGAGGTCGGGCCTCAACTCTGGCAGGGACGATGGTCCCGAAGGAGGGCGGGGCAGTGCGGGGTGCGGCAGCCTGTCTACCGCCACCGAGGACGGCGTCCGCCAGATTCCGCGGCTGAAACGCGGGCCTGCGCCTCTCCATATTGTCGGCTTCGGCCTCGGCTCCGGAAGAATAGTTCTCAACTTCCCTTGTCGGAGAGTCTACCTCGGCTCCGGAGGTATAGTCTTCAATTTCCCTTAGCGGGATGCCCGCGACCACGGCCAACGTTGCGGACGCTCCCGCAACCGAGACGGTCCCGCTGGTTTCTGCTAGATCGGGGGTGAATCTCTCCGGGTTGCCGGATTTCCGTGTATAAGACACGTATCTCGGCTCGTACTTCAGAAGAGAGTAGGCAGCTCTTGTGTAGTGGCCGCGGTAGCAGTACACCTTGTTCAGCCAAGGTGCATGCCTCCTCCAACCGTTCAGCTGGGCTTCGCGCTTGCGCTGAGAAAGGTCTGCGAAAAACAGCCGAGTTAGAATCCGGCAGCAGATATCAAACATAAGAAGAAATCCGAAACCCAGGGAGTTAGGTCTTTACTCGGTGGAGTCCCGAAGCGTCGAGGGACTCGGACCCTCCTAGCTGCTTCGGTCTCGGTCTCGCCGAACTCCCAGTTTCCCGAGACGAGCAGGCGGTCATCTCCGGCGTATTTATTGGAGTCCTCCAACGCCGTGACGAGGGGTTGGCACTTGGCCTTGACACGAAGATAGTAGGTGACCCCCTCCCTGGACTTGCAGAGGTCATATATATCCTCTATATCATGGACGCCGAGGTCGATGTTTAGAATCTTATTCAGCTCGGCGATGCCCATGATGATTTTATACCCATTGGGCATCAGCTGGCAGGGGCTAAGGTTCCAGGTCTCCAAGCAAGACCTAAGAAGGGGGGCCACGGGGAATCTGACCCCACCCTCGATCACGGCTATCAGGGGAAACGGCATCCAGCCGTTGTGAAATGAGTAGATGGAGGGGTCGGCTGCCATGATCCGGACATCGTCCGGGATCATGTAGACTCTCCTAAGATTTGCCAGGCCGGCCTGGGAATCTATCCAATGGGTGAAAATCCCCATCTCTGAATCTAAGGAACCCTAATAATCTCTAGGGGTCTGAACTGTGGAAGGACCTGAGGGACGGAGCAGATCCTAGGAGGGGTTTAGGTCAGAAATACAAAATGGAAGAGAAGAGAATCGAGGCAGGGAGACTCACAGACTCGGGCGAAATCACAACTCAGGCCGTTGATCCCTCACTGGTCCTAGAGGAAGTCCTGGACGAAGCTAGGAGGCGACGGAGGTGGTTCTGGCAGTGAAGGTTCCGGCGAACAGAGGTTCTAGCAGAGCTTCGACAAGGTTCGTTTGCAGAGATGACAAAGGGAGAAGACAGAAGTGAATATAAAGGGGAGGAATGGGCGCCATTCCGGAATTCGAAGCGGGACACGCGTGAGATGTCGCCTCGGCTTGCGTCGCACGCCCCCCCTCGAAAAGACAAGACAGCCTACCAGGCAATAACGCGTGGCGCTGTGGCAGTGATGGTTCGCCTTCCCATGCTAATCATAGCCCCCGCATTTATTACCCCCTTTATTGCCTCTGGCAGACGAAGCAGTGACGGCGTCTGGCGCCGAACGAGTCACAACCCTTGACCAAAAGGCAGATGGAAGGCAAGCACTATCCGTCTCGGGAGATCGGTCCAGCTCTTAACCCTAGCGCCCGAGAAAGCCCTAGAGGTCAAGAACTGAGGGGCTATTGTGTGGGGGCCCATTTCGTGAACCAGTTTCTCTTGGTCTCGGCTAGGGTGTGCTCGGTTAGCTACTGTATGGGGGACCACGTCCCTTGATCTCGGCTACGATCCGATCCACTTCGGTCTCGGCACTACGTGCTGGTCTCGGCCAAACAGTATTCAGTTCGGCCGCACACCCCGTTCAGTCTCGATAGTGCGATCTCGGCAATGCACTATTGCGCTTGGAGCTAACAGCCACGGCCTTGCCGTGGCAAGGCCCAAGGAAGGGGTCTGATGGGACCCCAGCCATCATTAGATCTGGGCATGGTCAGGCCCAATGTGACTAGCATTAAATGCAGCATGGGCTGATCGGATTCGCATTAAATGCAAAGAGGGCTATGATGGACCTTCATTAATGACTTTGTGGGCTGATGTGACCCAGGTCACATCACCAAGCCCACTAGCACTCACCCAAAACTGTTCCATATATAAGGCACGAGCCAAAGGGAGCAAAAGGTAAGCATTCTCACATAGACACCCAGTCTTTCTTCTTCTCCTCCTTCTTCTCCGATCGATTGCTGACTTAAGCATCGGAGAGCCCTGCGCTGCCCAGAGCCAGGGTCCTCTGACCCTTGTCTTTCTCCTCTTTCAGGTTCAGACCGTCGCAGCTATCTCCTCCATGCATTGAGTAAGTCCTGAGAGGCATCCTGATCTTGTGAGTATTATTATTTCTGCACTTACAAATGTATTTCAACTTCTAAATCCATGGTTAAGGATGAGAAATGGACCAATGGAGTTTATGAGAAATTCAAATTTCTCATATCACATGCTCATCAATTGGCAATGGAATAAAATTCACTCCAATCCGAGCACATTCCACCTTGAATTGATACCGTTTGTATTGGCATCTGCTCCTGTACATACAGTTGGCACAGAGATATCATACGAGACAGCCAGTGGAGCCCACCATATGATCAATCCAAATGTACCATCCAAAATCCTACCCATTACCCCATATATCCCGGATCCCATGGAGCTTACACCGATCTAAATGGACTAGACCATTGAATCTAGTTTGAATTTATTTTATTATTTAAAACCGTTAAACTTGGGGCCACCTCAAGTTTACATAAACTGTCAGATTGACTTGAAATTTCATATTTAGGATTGTCTCACCTGGATCTTTAGTGCACTTGCTCCTATGCGAGATATGCAGAAGAGGACAGCCCTATATAAGCTATATGTCATACAAAAAATTCACCTGATAGTTTTTAGCATTATTGTAGAGGCTCTTTATTATTGTGCTTACATGTTCACCTTGAGTAAATTGAGCAGTTTAGACTGGTGAGGGTGCAACCTGTATTTGGGTTCTAAGAGAGTGAATCATGCTCTAATTTTTAAAGTCTGAAAACTCTTCAATTTTCTCCTATGAACAGCTCATAGGGCCCATGTAGATGAGATAGATGCTTACTTATTTGGGGTGGGGGTACATGGAAAGGTCTCCTTATAGGGTCAACCAACAAATCAGCCCTTGAGATCATCTTAGCCTTTAATTTAATAGCCATAAAGTTTAATGGTCTTTAAACCATAAATTTCTTTGAGATTCAATCTAATGATGGATAAAGGTTTGATGAGAGTGAAATTGGGCCCAGTGCTAGATAATGAAACAATGAGAGAGTGAGAGGGCCTACATTGACCCAAGGTGAGACGAAGTGAGCCCCACAAAGCTGGATTGCATATACTGTTGATTGTAAAACATTTCTATTAACGATATGATCTATGTATGTAAGCATCTAGGTCTCAATTTGGGATCATATCCAGGCTCTCTATTGGGGTTTAGGACCGGGTCGGGTTCTTTAAGTTGCATTTGAGTATATTGTATGATCTGTGTCGTTTCTATTTGGGTACCATTTTAGTAATTCAGTTCTACATCCCTGTCTTGGGGCACTATTAACCCGACCCAAACCACTCTCTTTTTTCATCCAAAGTGCCTTTGCTGTCTGATAGCTTCCTTCAACTTATTGCAATATGTAGTTAGTGGCCGTCGTTCGTATAAATGAAAAGAGCTATGATCAGATGGTACAAAACCAGTTTCCACATTCAGTTATGGTGTAAATGTAACCCTTTTCCTGTTTTATCATATTCCTATATTCTTCCAACTCTAAAATATTCTTCTTCAAGAACTGCTCCTTATCCGAGTGGTAAGGTGTGTCAGTTTTTACCTGGCCGCCCGGGATACGAACCCCCGATACTTCAACACAAGGGGTTACATGTACACCTTGTGTATGCGGGCTTTCTCTTAAATAGCGGCCCCATTGGTTGGGTTACCAAAAAAAAAAAAAAAAATCTTCTTCATCAACACAAGGGGCACCATGCTCTTTTGAGCCAAGGTCCTTCTCACAGTTTCCCCCAGTTAAGATTATAAAATTCAACAACCACCTTTGCATTTGCGTACAAATCCCACATAAAGTTCATGCTCATTGTTTCTCTAAAACGTCCCCAACAATTTTCTCCTTAAAACTCTCCCACGCCTATCCATCTTCCCATATCCCTTACAACTCTTTTCATGAAGCTCAATGCCATTGATCATCATCCCATTGGGATGAAAACTCCCCTACAATACACCCCAATGATAGTTGTTCTACTTACATTGGGCATAGTACTTCTTACCATCATCCCTCTTTATTGCCCCTATCTCCCTCCTTCACTTGAATGGAAGATCTTTGATCCATCTTCTTTTTCATCGTCATCTTCTTCTTCTTCAGCAAATATTAGTGATCTAAAGTATGAAAAATCGGATGAGATGTGCGACATTTTTACAGGGGAATGGGTCCCTGACACCAACGCGCCATATTACACTAATGAGACGTGTTGGGCGATTCATGATCACCAAAATTGCATGAAATATGGTCGGCCCGACACCGATTTTTTGAAATGGAGGTGGAAGCCCAATGACTGCGAGCTGCCTCTCTTTGACCCAACTCAATTTCTGGAGATTCTCAGAGGGAAGTCCCTGGCATTTGTTGGTGATTCTGTGGGAAGGAACCAAATGCAATCACTGATTTGCCTCCTATCAAGGGTAACTACTAAGACTTTTCTTGCCATTTTTCTTAAGAAGAGATCATGCACCCATATGCTCTTTGGTTGAAAACATCTTTTCTTACACACACATATTTTGCTACATTAGATGAATGGAATACTATTGTGGGTCTCACATAGGTTACTGTCGTCCCTGGGAAGTGAAATGCCTCTGCAACTTAGCTATTCACTGGGAAGTGAATAGACATCAAAATGAGGAATCTTTTATCTGTTATCATTGTAGAGTGGAATCCTTCACAGCTGAAGTTGAAGGTCGCCCGCTTCTAAAAATATGACATATTGCAAAATCAACCAGGCTGATTCCAATTGAGAAATCAGCCTCAATTTATTCAATTGATTTTGACCAACTTTAATATTTGATCTTGACCAACCATTTTCTTTCGTCTCCCCACTTAATGGCTCTCTTCAACGATGATCTTCTTAATCTTCTTTTAAGGCAATAAAATAAAAATCTTAAATATCTCACTCAACGCCTCTCAGGATTGATGAGAAACATGAAACACCCATTTAATCTCTCACATTGATGCAAAAGCTACCGCTTCCTACAATTGTTAAAAGACAAAACATATCCTCCAAGTGTTAAAAGATCGAGTGTCGCCCCCTCAACTCAAACGATCTCTCTCTGGTAGTTATGCGCCCATCATTCAAGTAGTAAAGTACTTTTATTATTTTATAGAAGTTCTCTCTGCCTCTCTCTTTTATTTATTTCATATTTTTTTTTTCAATTGGTACTTTATTTTTCTTATCTTTTACTAAGGTCATAGACTCATGATTATCTAGACATTTGTGTTGTTCTTAATTGAGAAATCAACATCAATTCAATTCCAATTGACATCAATTGATTTCGATGCTACCTAAATAATTGACTCCCAAAATGTCTCCTCATGTCCTCAACCTCCCCATATTAATTATAATTTAAAACTTTGAGTCGTGGCTTGTCTCTTCAAGTCCTTTCCTCGCCCCAAAGGACTAATCCTAATTGAGAAATCAACATCAATTCAATTCCAATTGACATCAATTGATTTTGACGCTCCGTAAAAAATGTCTCCTCACGTCCTCAACCTCCCCACATTAATTATAATATAGAATTTTGACTCATGGCATGTCATCTAATGATCAATCCAATGGTGAATATCATAAAAGTAGAATGATATTCGCCCACAGTAATACCGTCCATTTTTAGCCATTAAAATAGAATTTCAATTCTTTTAAATAGATATTGATTAGGGAAAGAAATTTGGGAATTTGGACATGTTGGAGGGCCCTTTAAATCAGGTACATAATAGTTGATGGAACCAAACCAATATCAGTGACTGGTGCATGGGGTGTGGATCTTTAACATCCAATCAGTTTACAAACATCCAACCCATGGCTCATCTGTTCCTTTCTAACAGGAAAAAAAAAAAATCACCTGATCCACTTATGATCAAGTTACCCCATCACTTACTCTATCCCCCTTAAATTACCACAAGCCCAAATTTGATAATTATTCACGACTGAATTGAAATCCAAATAAATGTCTTCAGAAATCATTGGACTTTAAGGCCATGATCAAATGATAGGGTACATCTTTTGCACTCCCTTAAGTTTGATTGATCAGATCTTTCCAGCTCCCTGCCATAGACAACTTCGCATGTTATTATGTGGGGCGGATTGCACCAGAGGCATATATATATATATAGAGAGAGAGAGAGAGAGAGAGAGAGAGAGAGAGAGAGAGAGAGAGAGAGAGAGATGCTATTTTTCCTGTGCATGCCACTATCATTCTATCAAAATAAGTATTATGTATTTAGGTGCCATTTTTCCTGTGCATGCCACTATCATTCTATCAAAATAAGTATTATGTATTTAGGTGCCATTTCATGCTACATGTCACATAGCCGAACGACGCTTGGAGAAAATAAAAAATGAAGTACTTTTTTGATGAAGTACACTGAAATTAGAATATTTATGAATGAACAAATGTGTAAATGCTTAATGTACATTTAGCAAGATAGTTTTCTAGTTTGTTAGACGTCCATAAATGCAGAAAATGTTAGTAAGATAATCAAGGAAAATGAATTCAGGATCTTCCTTCTCTACTTCCAAAAGGGCAGGAACACCCCATTGAATTACACGCCCCTGATGAAGGACGGGGATTCGTTTTTCCTTTGTCCCGCATGATGCAGGAGAACACCTTCCATTAATTAATTAATGCAAGTATGCAATAGCAGCTAAACTTTTACTAATGAGAGTTGGCATGAGGGCTGGTGCGGGATTTTCAATGCCCGCCACCCAAAAAGTGGGAGCACCCTACATTAATAGTCATGGAGAACCCACCGCTTCCATTATTTGATTTCATTGGAAAATATCCCCACAATAACAAGATGGTTGGTTAATTAGTTTTGGGGGAGGAAATCAGGGCTGTTTGTAGGTTATTCGTACTTTTAAAATGTTTCTTTAGCTTCTCTTACATGTAATTTTATTCAAAGGAATTTTAAGACATTCCATTTTCATAAGCGGATCGAAATGAATATTCAAAGGTGAAAATCTAAAAATAACCATCAAATATATAACTTCTCCTTTAATGAGAATTGAATCAAGGAAAGATGTGAAATAAATACTCAACCATCACCCTAGTAATTCCAAGGTTCCTTCTACATGACTACCTTATAGCCTTTATCACTTACATTATAATCCTTAAGTAGAGCTCATTTGACCATGAATTTCTACTTATTCATATTTCATTTATTCTACGCAAACTCACTGTAAGAGTCACTTTTAATATCTTGTGCATTCATTCACCTGCACAAGCAGACGGAGATTTCTTGCACCTTGGTAAAAATCCATATAAAAGATGAGTGAACTTCTCTTTATTATTAGCAAAGCTCAATTAGCAAACTCCTAATTGATGGGTAATGAACAACTCTTCGATCATTAAATATTTCAGTAGTGATAAGAGACAAAATTTATAGAAGAAGGTGTTGAACAAAATAGGCTGCAAAGATCACTCACACTCTATGTGATCTTCAAGCCTCATGGTCCACCGACTAGTCCCATTGGACAAAAACAACAATGCCAAAACATCACAAGAGATTATAAGATGCCATATGGCATCCCACAATCTGAAATTATAGGTTAGTTAAGTACATATCTTCGACCATATCATTGCGGGTCTTTTCATTTTAAAGATCATTATCTAAACCAGTAGTATGGAATTATTGGCATATGAAGTTAAGGTCCTTCATTATAATTAATATTATATATCATTGTTGTTTTATATAATATAAGAAGATCTTATAACTTGTATCAGAATTACCAACAGCATCAGGCGAGTGGACTATCAATTATCAGGTCTGACTTTTTTGGTCCCAATTGGGCTTATTCTGTTGCCATATGTTGTACTTTGATACCAGTTTCTATTCCTAAAAATCAAGGGTTGGGATCGACGGGTTGACAAGAAAGACAGCGGGTCATCAAATTTTGGGTCTTAAAGTGTAAAATAGAAAAAAATATATATATAAGAACTATTTTTTCTTGAGAATTACAAATAACACCTGCAATTATGTCTTCTAGAAATAAGTACTTTCTATTGGAAAATCTTGATAAACTACCTTGATCAGTGGATAGAGGAAGTTTTCAATTGATTTTTTTAAAATTCAACATGTATTGTTCTAAAAGGATAAAAGTTTCGTTTGATTTTAACTCGTCTTGGATTATATCAGAGGCACTAATCTTGCTTAAATTGACACTGTTTTTATGGCCTTTTAATGCAAACAGCCTGAGTTTAATGATTAGATCTAGTTTGACACTTTACTAATATAGTAAAAGTTAAGTAAAGCCTCCATTTTTCAGACAAGATTTCACATCAAAATGCACTTTAATTTAAAACTCCCCCCATTTTTTTCAAAAAAAAATTAAAAAAGCAACCATTTTTATCCTCTAAAAAAAAAACCCCCCACTTTTCCATACAAAAAGTCAAAAAGATTCCATAACAAACAACTACAAACAAAATACCATCATAACCCACTCATATTTTATTTTTTCTTCAAAATCAACTTTACTTCACTTGACTCTATTAGAAGAGTTGCAAAACTGGAAGATTTAGCACTTTTTGTGACAAAACTGCAGTGGTGTTCACCCAGTTTTAGACAGCTATCGAGGTGGTAGACTGATGATTGTGTAGGTGGTTATTTGTAAAAATAAAAAAGTGACTAGTTGTAATTACTAAGGGCTTGTTTATCTACCTTGATTTGAATTCCCAGAAATACATAGGAAAGAGGGCTTTTTAGGTATATAAAGAGGGGAAGAGTGAAGGATATAAGATAGATGTGCCGATCAGACCCTTGCTTTATTCACTAGGATGGTAACTAGGTAATCATTTAGTACAAGGGAACAGGAAAGACTACCTGATGGCTCCTCTTGGGACCTCACCTCATCACCACCACCAAAGCCTTGTCCCAACTATATTGGATCGACCACATGAATTTTGTTTTTCTATCCCGATCTATCTTGGAAGTCTTGGATAGCTTACTAAGTAACATGATAGTTTGCCATCTTGGATCTTCACGTGTAGTCAATCAATTTAAGGACTTCCATAATATAGTGTTTTTTCATGAAATTCAGAATCACTCAAAAGGAACCCTCTCCCCAAAATGATGAGAAATTATTGCACCAAATGATGACAGAGACATCCATATGAAAGTATTCTATACTCTGTAGACGACATATATCTGTGTAAATCTATGGGGTAAGGTGGGGCCTGTTCGATCAAGGGTTAAAAACAACCAACAAATAATATTCTTTACGCTCTAAGATATCCCCTCTATGTTTAGGCATATTTGTATAATATGTAGTCCTTAATTTACTTTTTACACGTCCAAATGTACTCATCCTAAAATCATAAATACTACATATGAGTACCATATCCTTCTAAGTTCATGTATGAGTGATCAAGAGGGAGGTGACATGTATACAGGGAGGTATTATGTACCACTAACCAATCTCACCTTTAGAAGGAATCATTAAGAGCCTACTCCCGAATCACCACAAATTCCAGTGGGTAGGATTGAAAAGTCCCATTGTGGACTAAGCTTGGCAAAAGTATCTCTACTAGATGATAACTTTCAATTTAAGGATGCTAGGTTTTACGGTATGATTGTGTGTGATCAAGAGAAAATTTGGCTTAGGGTGTTGAATTGACACTAATTGGCATGCAAGAGGATGGCACATTCTAATGGCTCGTACTACAATTTTTCCCCCTTGATATGCTTTAGAATGTTCTAGGTAGACTCTTGCTAATCACAATGATGTAATACCTATCTATGGTCTATCTAAAATCCTAAGTGGCGCCAATCCACTGGTAGCTCAATTGATAGGGCACCTGCCTTAGAAACAACCAGAGATCATTCCCTGGCTGTAGTGCCCTCAGTCCCTGGCTTGCGTGAGTGGGTGTGAGTACTTAACTATAGAGAGAAGAAGAAACCCCTTAAGTGGTACTTCTTTCACACTCATCAAACTAATCCACCATATTATTTTAGTAAAAAATAGTCACTTAATCAAAGTGTGTAAGGTTGTCAAATTTCAAGGCCTTCAATTCAAAGATAGAATGATCTCATAGGAACAGTTATTGGCAAAACCCCAAGTCCCTTTATTTTTTTTCCACTTAAACACACTAATAAGGAGAAAAGAAAGAAAACAGATTGGCATCCAACCAGATAGGACCCACAGAAGGTTGCGACGAGCCTAGTTACAACTAATCATATTAAGATATTAAGTTTGCAAAACTAGACATTTTTTTCACCTTGGGGAATATTTCTGTATCCCTGTTTTCGCATTATGGATCCAACAGCGGGCCAAAGCTTGAAGTGTCAAAATGGGGTGAGTTCATTAAGGGTTAGCCAGTGTGTGAGGGATAAAAATTGATAGGAGTGCCAAGTGAGCCCCATAGGTCGAGCTGCTATTTGCTATAGTAGGAGAAATGGGAAGCCAACAAAGACTTGGAACAAAGTAGCAAGGAAATAGATGTTAATGTGAAGTTCCAGAGAGAATAGTTGAGGAGAGAAGCTCATAAAGACAAATGAATTAAGATGGATAGTAACATGTGAAAAGCATACGAGGATGTACTTTTTGAGAGAGAGAGAGAGAGAGAGAGAGAGAGAGAGAGCATTTGTATTTTAAATTATTCATGTTTTGATTATTCAAGCTCCCCCGACTATTTTTTTTTTCTTGATCTTTCCATAGGTGGAATACCCCATCGACATCTCCCCAACTTCAGATGACATGTCCAGACGGTGGTTCTACTCCAGCTACAACCTCACCATTGCAAACTTCTGGGCCCCATTTCTTGTAAGAAGCAAGGATGCAGGTGCAAATGGGCCAACATACACTGGACTCTTCAACCTCTACCTTGACGAATTTGATGATGACTGGACAACCCAGATCACTGAATTTGACTATGTGATTATCTCAGCTGGTCACTGGTTTTTTCGCCCAACAATGTTCTACGAAGAAGGCCACCTCGTTGGCTGTCACTACTGCCTGAACAAGAACATCACTGACCTTACATTCCGCTACAGCTACAGAAGAGCATTCAGGACCGCATTCCATGCAATCAACAGCCTAGAGAACTTTAAGGGCATTACATTCCTGAGAACTTTCTCGCCTTCTCACTTCGAGAATGGAGACTGGGACAAAGGAGGTGACTGTGTGAGAACAAGGCCTCTCAGGAGCAACGAAATGATGTTGGAGGGGCTCAACCTTGAGATTTACAGGACCCAAGTGGAGGAATTCCAAGCCGCGGCAAAGGAGGGAAGGAAGAGGGGGTTGAAGTTTAGGTTACTTAATACGACTCAGGCTACATTGCTGAGACCAGATGGACACCCCAGTCATTATGGGCACAGTCCACATGCCAATGTGACAATGCACAACGACTGTCTGCATTGGTGCTTGCCAGGGCCTATTGATGCATGGAATGACTTCTTGCTTCAGCTACTGAAAATGGAAGGCGGAGAGTTGTCTAATGATAAGTTCTACAAATAATAGTGTTGAATGAATGTCTCTCTCTCTCTCTCTCAATGCCTTTTTATCCCATGAGAATGGGGGTTCATGTGAGTATCTTTTGCTTTATTTAAGAACCTACTGAAGTAGTGTAAGGGGTTATTTGAGAGGAGACAGGTATGCCTTAATTGCAGTGAAGGGGCCAATAAATTACTGTAAATGATTTTGGATGGAGAAGAATTTCATGAATTACTATAAGCCAAGTAAATGATTTTTGTTGGCCCACGTGAGTCCGACAAGCTAGTTCTCATATGAGGCCTATTTAGCATGAAAATTCTGTGCATTTATGTTGAAAGGGAAATTAAAGTTCTATCAAACACCTCAACGCCTTCATAACCTAGGACCCAAATCTAGAGATCAAACTAAGCAACAGATGGATCCTGCTGTGGTTGTGGTCAACTCATTTAAGAGTTGCATGAGCCTCACCAAATAAATGAAGGTGAATGCTTGAGAATAAGAACAAGAAATTGCTCGCACCAAGGCAAATACAACAAGAGGAGATCGTTTATGGTGGGTACGAATTTCCATGGAAACCAATTTCCACTCTTCTACTAAGATCTATATGAGTAATGGTCCTGCGAGGACGGTACTGACCATCTTACCGTGCAGACGACCTAGTGGGGCCCACCTTATGATCCATCCAAATGGAACACACACAACCCCCACTATAGTCAGTGATCTCATGGATTTGCATTTGCACAAATCCGAATGGACTGGACCGTTGGATTAAAGATCACTTTTTGATGTTTTATATAAAGTTGTCAAACTTTTGAACCACGAATGAAGGGGTTAGAGGTATTAACTTCAAATTTGATATTTAGGTTGTCCCCACTCGGATCTTTCTATCCCCTCCCCCTGGCCAATGATATGTGGGGACCCAAGGTGGGCCCCACTTAGTGGCCCACACAGTAAGACCATAAGGACTAGCATGCGTGCGTGTTATCCTAATAATATATATAGAGCAGGGCTCTCGTAAGCTGCCGTTTTTGTTATCCTAAGCAGCTTCCTGAATTTTATCCTAAGCTCGCCCTTAGAAGAAGGAACCTCTAGATCATCTTCCCTCCTACCGCAACCACATTATCACCCATGTCTCTACCATTGCTCGGCGCCTCTTCAAGACCGAGATTGGATCGTTGCCCTCAGCCGAGCAGCAACAATCTACTACAGAGGTTAGCCTCCTCCTCCTCTTCTTCTCCTTATCCTTCTCTGTATGTTTATTTTCTTTTTCTTGGTTGCAGGAAAGGGGAAATGGGTTTTTTTTTTCCCTTTTGAAGTTATAACAAAATCACGGGGAGATTAACAAAAAATTGAACAATTTTTGCTATTTCTTCCAATTTCTAACGAATTCATCCAATATCATTTTTTTCTCCATAAATACGAGATAGACGTATCCTAATGGCGTATCCCAACCGTATCTTGCCGTATCCTATACAAGTATCCGTATCAGACTCTATCAGCATAGGTACCATGGGTGAAATGCCGTATCCGATTATCATAGGAGGCCACTAAGATCTATGTTATAGGGTGTTAACTTTTGACAGATTCTCTCTTAAACTATTTACTGCAATGCACATGACACCACAACAAATAAAACTAGAGAAGACTATCGTTATTTGCTTTGTTGTCCTGATTGCATGGTAGCACTGTCATTCATTTGACCACATAAAGTTTACATGTAATTATGGAACCTAACCAGCTATGAGTAATAACTAACAACCAGACCTAATCGTCAAGTCACACCCAGTTTGACCGGTACCATTGGCTTAGATGGTTTGCTCCAACTTAAGCCCTTCAAACAGTAAAGAACCAGTTAAAATCATCTAAACTGGTATAAAGAAGCATGACCCAGCAATTTTAACCTATTTTATTTATTATTTATTTATTTTGATTTTGTAATCACGATTCACGAAGTTGCAGCTGGATCTGATTGAACCAACTAAGGACTTGGGCCTAAGCCTGATTTGACTTTTGCTAAGCATCGGTGTGCAGGCTCACCATGGGCCAAATGGTAGACTACTAGCATGCAGCATGATGTTTAGATAAGTCATTAAGGGAGATAACTTTTCCTGCCTTTGATGTCTGTTAAGTGTGGGCAAGGACTAGTCATTCATGGAAACGTATGATACTCATATTGGCGCAAGGGCACGGATTTTACTTTAAAGAGGAAAAATTAATCAGTTTTCAAGTATCTGGGTATCATTGCTGAAAACTCAGCCTTAGCTCAGGTACAGGCATAGATACTCAGCCCATAGAAAGCCTTGTGCTACCCAGAGGCAGGGCTGACTAGATCCAAGTTATTGAAATTCAAAGAAGCATTTCTTTCATCTTCAACCGTATCTTGTTTTGAGGAGTTTCAACTTACTTTCTGGATCAAATAGAGGGTAATTTTTTTCCCCTTTAAATGGTAACAGATGTTCCTTATCAATAGAAAAAAAGAAAAGAAAGGGTTACAGATGTTTTCTTGAAGTGGAATAGGAGACAAGAAGAACCCTCCAAGAAAAGAAAAATAAACATCATCAAAATTATGATGAGAGTGAGAAACAGGATTATGTACAACCTTGAAATTTAATTTATTGAAGAATAGCACTAGAATGCACTATTGCACAAGGAATACGATTCATGTTATTGAATATATTTTAGACTACAAGAATATGTTTTCCACATGCTTCGGATAAGAGAGAGGCATGGTCGATCAAGATCTTGATACCTGGGTCTGAAACATGCAACTCAATGACTCATAGTTTAGGGCCTTGCTTAAGCTGGGCGAATTGCTGGCGCAAAATCCTTCTCATGACCTTATTTGAAGCTGTTCGTGGAAGGGATGGGACAATGACAACCTGGTGAACCTGCAGAAACAAAATCTCAAATGCAACATATGTAACTGGAAACACAAATGAAAGGAATTATAGGGTCCTCAGCTCAGAATGTACAATTTGCTTAAGATACAACCACATACATTTGGAACCCATGTTTCAGTGATCCAGCTTCTTGAAAAAAGCACACCACACCATCATGAGGAGTAGATCTAAACCCCACAACCAGTGGCCCAAAACAGACAGCGCAGGAAAAAAGTTCAAACATAGGGCCAAAAATATCGAAATTAGCATATATTTTATCCATCCCCTCATCTTAATGGAAATTATCAGATAAAGGTTTGGATCACCAAAGAATGGGTCCTACATGTAAGAATTATTATCCAGCTAACACTTAAGAGTAGGACCTTAAAATTCTGCTATTGGTATTCCTGTAATATTCTAAGATCCAGCTGACAAACAAGTCATTACCCTGAATAATGGATTCAGCTTCTTCTGTAGTGATGAATTGAATGCCGTTTTCAATAGGTCCAAGTTTGCACCAAAGTTACTATCCTTTAAAACAACAGCAATGACCAACTGTTCCGGGCCGCCTCCTAATGGTGGGACCCCAATTGCAGCTGTCTCGAGAACATTGTTGTCAACCACATTACAGATGCGTTCAATCTCAATGGAACTCACCTAGTACAAAAATATAGGTATGGTAGGATTAGAATTGTGAACAAATAGAAAATTGGATCTTATATCACTACTAACTCATACTTTGATTCCTCCGAGATTCATTGTATCATCTGCACGACCATGTGCCCTATAGTATCCTCCAGCAGTACGCTCAAACTCATCACCATGCCTTCGAAGAACCTGAGAATCAACTACAGATTTGAATGAACAAGGATCCAAATAGGTATATGCTCAGAAGATGTGGCTCATAAAGGAACCAGGTGAGATCCACTATGAAGATCCCCTGGCATAAAAATCAGGCTAGTCCACTTAACAGGTCGTATAGGAATTTGAATTTAATGGGCACCACTAGCACTTTTAACTATTCAATAGTCCATTTGTCATGTATTCTATGCTGAGAATATTTTTTTTTATTTCTTTCTTTGCTACATCTGGTACTTGAATTCATGCACTCACAACCAGTTGACCAACAGCCACATGCCCTGCCTAATTTGCCATGGCATCAACCAAGCCTTCTTTTTATGCCATAGCATCTTTATAATTGGGACACGTTTTGGAATGTGCAAACATTGGAAACAGATTTGCAAGCAAATCGAAGGTTAGTGAAGCAGCCTGGATCCGCAAGTAGTGATGAAACGGGTGTAGACAAGCCCGCCCTACGAGAGAGTCTGTCGAATCCTGGACGGATTCCAGTGAGGACCAATTCCGCAGAAGGGAATTAGTCGAATTCCTCTCGGAACTCAATAACAATCTTCTATTGAAGATAAAAAGAAAACCAAACAAACCAACCAATCTTTATTATTGAATAATGATGAACTACTCTCCTAATAGGGGGATTACATATTTATAGGAAGGGTTGGACATCCCCTTTCCTAATAGGACTTTGCTTTCCTAAACAATAAAGGAAACTAAACTTGGTCATAATCCAAATAAATAAAACTCCTAATTTTAATGACTTCTAAATAAATAACAACTCTCTAAATAAGACTCTTAACTAATTAAAACTCTAACTAAATGAATGACCTATTCGGCTTGTGGGCTGGGCCCAATTAGTTGGCAGACCATGGGTCTGGCCTGCATCAGTTTCCCCCCGCTTTGGAGAGAACTCGACCTCAAGTTCTGTAAATGTCCACCTGGGTAAAAAATCAAGCGTACAAACTTCCGAAGTTCTTGATCTTCATATTCTTCACATAGCTCGGGAACGAGAATTGATTTCTTCCTCTCGTTAGAAGCATATTGGAGGTATTGATTCTTTTGATGTTTGCATTTTTCTTGGATCTGTGATCGAACCATTAGATGCTTCAATTGTTGCATGTGTACCAACAGATCTTGATCTTTGAATATCCATCATTGATTACCGAAGATGAAGTCAATGTGGGGGATATCAACAATTTGTTCTGTTATTGATGTCTCCCGAACAGCTAGTAGATCCACTGAATGATTAGGCTTGTTGCTCATTGATCTATGTCTTTAACATGCAGCTGACCTTCTTCATTTGCCTCTTGCCTCTTTTGATCAGCACTATCCATAGCAATAATTTTTGTCCTTGTGTTGTCTGACTCTTCATAAATATGCTCCATAGCAAAAGTTTTGCATGCTATTTCATCTGACAGTGTCGTGACATCATTAGTTTCTTGATCTTGTTGTTCAATGTCATCCTTGATGTCTTTTATCATGGTTTGTAGCTCTTGTGGCACAAGCACGACATATGTTTCTTCCTTCTGCTCACTCCTTGATTCTTCAATTGGAGGTGAAGATGTAGATGGAGCGGGTGTTGTCGATGGCAATGGAATGAGTTCGATCCATTGTCCTTTCCAAAGAAAAGAATGTATGTTATTATCTTCGTCAGTATGCACATTCATATCCAAAAGCCATGGTCTTCCAAGAAGAATATGAGTGACATTCATATTGATAACATCACACCAAATATTATCTGCATAATTGCCAATCTTGAAAGATACCAAACATCGATGAGTTACTGGAATGATTACATCATTGGCCCATGTAACTCTATATGGCTTCAGGAGCTTCTCGGTTGGCCAATGAAGCTTGTCAATCACTTCTTGCGCAACGAAGTTTATCACGCTGCTGCGATCAATAACCAGATTAGCTAGCTCGCCTTCACACCTTACACATGTTTGGAATTTTGCATGTTGTTTCCATTCTTCTACTTCCATCTTACTTGTGGTGAGAAGTCAGCGTATGACAAGCTTGGGATTATCCTCTCTGGAAAAATGTGTTTCAACAATATGAGCTCTTCTTCTTTGTTGGGTACTTCTTTCTTGAGGTTTACATTGCTGTATGTGAGATTGTCGAAGCATGTGCTCAACATTGATAGCTTCTTTGTATGCTTCTTGAACAGTTTGACAAAACTTCATTTTCTCCTCTAGATCAGAGTTTAACCCTCTCATAAAACGAGTGACATCATGTGACTCACTTTCATTCAATGCACATAGATGTTGTAGTTTTCGAAATCGGATAGTATATTCATCAATTGATAACTCCTTTTGCTTCAAATAGAGGAATTCATGAAAGTAGACCTCATTCTCAAAATAACAATTTCCATATTTGTATTGATATAAATAACTTTGAACTTCATCCGAGGGACCAATGTTTCTCATACTGATTTTGATGCAAGATGAACATAAAACTTTAATGCTTCGAAAGAATAGGCTGACCTGCTGTATTGATTTTATTTTCAGAAGTATACAGGTTGAAATAGATTGTGGATCAGATTCCAAATGGCCCAGATATTGTTGATCACAGATCAATGGCTGAAATTGAACTCTGCTAATGTCTGGACTATGGCAGCAATTGGGCTGGGCTTTGGACGTTCTAAATGAGTTGGATTGGAAGTGGGCTCACCTGACTCAGGCTACAAATTTCTGCACTTCAGGCTGTAGATTTCTGCACACTTTTTTGTTTTCAATCCTGCTGCTAGTTGGCTGGGTCGGGTCTGTTCTCTGATCAGACCTGAACTCGGGTCAGGCCCAATCAGATTGCTGGGCTTGGTCAAGACTGGGGACAGCACGTGTAAGAGGAAGGAGCTCTGCTCCTGTTTCTGCTTTGGGTTTCATGCCGGAAGAAATTAAAAAATAGAACTTCGCTCTTAACCTTCGCTACTTGGAGAGCAAGGGGAGTGCTGTGCTGTCCGTTGCAGTGGAGTTGAAGATCCTCTCGAGAAGACGACGGTGCCAGGTATGTCCTTCTCGATCTCTGTCTTCTCTTCTGCTTCTTGCTTCTTTTCTTCTTTTTTTATTTCTTTCTTCTTTCTTCTGCTCTTCTGTCTTCTGTTTTTTTTTTTTTTTTTTTGCTGCTCTCTCTCTCTCTCTCTCAGTTTCTTCTGCACTGTTTTCTGCTCTCTCTGTTGTTTTTTTTTTTTTTTTTCTCTGTTGACTCTTTCTTCTTCCTTTTTTCTCCTTACTTTCTACTACTACCGCTAGACTCCTTTTTTTTTCCCCCTCTTCTGCTGCTGTTTCTTTCTCTTTTTTTTTTTGGGCGTGGGATTGGAATGAGAAGGGACTGGTAGTTTTGGAAGGGGTGTGTCGAGCAGGGGTGGGTGTCAGTTTGGTTTGGGTGGCTGGATGGTATTCGGCGCAGGGTTTCGTTTCAAGGTTGAGGTCGGCCGGGGTGGGCCGAGAATGGGTTTTGGATATGGGTGATGAATGGGTTTGGGACTGATTGGATGAATGGAGGATGATGACGCAATAAATGGAAGGAACGGGTTTCACGGGTTACCTCGAATCGGCGATCTGGACGGCGATCTGAGTTTGGATCTTCACTCTGATACCAATTAGTTGGCAGACCATGGGTTTGGCCTGCATCAGTTAGCATACCTCAGTTATATGCAGATGGAGGAATAATTAACTTACCTTCCCATTCCATACAGGCATGCCTTTGAAATAGACATCATAATGGTTGGCATTCAGTAATGAAGTTGAAGCTCCAAACATGCTTGGATGAAGAGCGAGTTCTCCAGTTGCTGCTGTGGTTTGCGGCTAGAAATGGAATAACATTGTCAGGCTTTGATTTATTTATACATCAATTCCAACACAAGCCTTGAAAGTCATATATGATGCTTTGAAAGAAATGCAGTTTTGTTTGACATTGCAACTCTACAGTGGGCCACTCTCGAGCAAGTCAGACCAATCATTCTTTGGCCCTATAATTTATTGAGTCATACACCATAAAAAGTCACTCTTCACAGAATATCTCATGTTGGCTGTCAATAGATAGGTTAATTGGTCCACATTGAACAAGCTATAAATAGAATAATTGTATGGGATGACTCTCCAATGCATGAGATTTTAGAGGCACAGCCATTTCTTCTAGGGCCCAAAACATGAATATCCTCTGATCACAACAAGGCTATGATGCACGGATACTTCGAAATGGACAACGTATCGTATCCGATACTTCACTTTTTATGTGTAAAATCCGTGTCCTTTCCGTGTTTATGGTGTATCCTAACCATATCCATGCCGTATCCGGGCATCATAGCAACAAGGTAAGTTCCACAAGAGCTTTTCTGGTATAATAAAGGAATGTCATTTTAGCTTGCTAGAAATTTAAAAAATGGAGCTCTAGATGGACCTGTGTTCATGCAAGTAACTGGGAGAAGGATATCCACAGATGCACGAACATCGGTAAGGCAGTTCGACGACATATCAATATGAAATATTCTTTTGAAGGGATGAAGTGAGGCAATGGTCTAGTTGAATATTGGATAACATGACAGAGCAGTACCAATGGGCCTCCTGAAGCTCCTGGTCTTAATACTAAATGCACATGAGCTAATCTTTCATTGCAAACATATGAGAATTCATGCATTCATCAGATGTCACTCCTGCATATCTGTGATGTAATTATGTACTAGAGGGTTCATATTCAAATTAAATTAGCAGAAAGTTGAGCAATGCTTACAAGAGGATTTCCATCACCATCAAGGATGAAAAGGGTACAACCCATAGCTGGTGTACTGAAGGCAGCCAATGATTGGAACTGCAATAATGATCCAGTAACAAATCCACCGCCAATCTCAGTACCACCACAATACTCAATGACAGGCTTGTAGTTAGCTCTTCCCATTAGCCACAGGTACTCATCTACACTAGATGCCTCACCAGTGGAGCTGAAGCACCTATTAGATGTCAAATAGAATAATCAAGTTATCACTAGTGACTTAAATAAGGCCAAAATTTCAGTGACTTAAAAATCCAAAGTTCTGGTTCATAAGAAATCCACATACAGGAAAAAGAAAGTCATAATGGTTTATAGGAAGAGAGAGCACTTTTTTTCCCGATTCAGCATCAATCAGGTGTGTTGACTTTGTAATAATGCAAGCAATTACCTTGCACATTCCTATCAAGGAATTGACCATGCCACAAGATCTCCAAATCAGTTATTCTTTTATTGAAAAGCTATCTATATCAGATGATCCTAATCATCTTTGAAAAATGGACAACTTCAACCGATGATGCACATTAAATAGCGGATATTTGGACAGTTTGGATGATGATTTTTGGGGTGTCTACCATTCACCAAAGAGCGAACCAAATAATGATTTTGAATCACTAAAGGTGGTTCTGCTTATGGAATAGAGTTTGTCGGGCCAGGCGAATGTTCATTCGAATATTAATTTATTTCCCTAATGAAAATATGCAGACTCTAAATATAAACATAAACGCCAGTAAGTAAAAAGGAAACAAGAATACTAAAGAATACCTTTCACAACGTGCTTACCTTATGGTGGACCAATCAAGCCCAGCAGTGCAATTTGTATTTTTCCAAGCACGAACAATACTCGGGACCACACCAAGCATTGTTACCTTGGCATCCTATGGAGGAACATGCAACGGAAATATAAAAGCATAAAATAAAATATTCAACAAAAAATTTGGTTCCAAAAAACCATGAACGGATGAATGATTTGGCAGGATACTAGAATTTATTTAAAAGATGAGGAAATCAACGAACTCCTCAGTGGAAACATTAATTAACATGCAAATATTAAAACTTTTCTTTACAAAATGGGGAAAACTACAATGCCTTTTACCTTTTCCCCCGCAATTAAATTTACACTATTTTCATACATGTGGCCACGTTTTGTTCATGAGCTTATATCTCCAAAGCCCCAACTTTCCATAGACCATAGCTTGAAAATTAATAAATGCTTACAATTTAACTTAGGACTTTATAGGAAAGAAACAGTGTTGATGGAACAGATTGCTTGAAGCTACATCCAGGTTCTAGTTTCGAAAAAAAGTTCCTCAATCATCATCATCATATCATTGCACTACCCTTGTCATATCTGCACTACCCTTTTGTTGTCAATTCTGTGTCAAAGCCAAGATCTTGCTTTTGGTAGCCTCATCAACGAAGATCGAGTGAATGAAGACTAGAAGATCAAGTCTTAGAAGGTCCTAGATCATCAAGTCAAATTCTTCATGATGTGCCAACCTATTCAGGTGAAATGGACCCTAGGATAAACGAAGGAAAGGCCCTCAGAACCCTCAAACCAACTGGCAAATTCAATAGGGTGAATTGGGCAGAACTAAACAAGTCAGTGTTCTGTTTCCACTTTCCAGGCCTTATGACTAGCCGGGACACAACAGAAACCCATTCAACACGATAAAAATAAATCATAAAAAATAATCAAGTATAGATCTTCAACACTCCCCCTCAAGCTGTGCATACATATTTACTATGCCCAGCTTGGAGAAAACACCTGATAAATGGTTCTTAGAAACACCATCTGTAAGGAAATCAGCTACTTAATCTTCTGACCTCATGTCCCCTAATTGTCTCTTTCTTGCAAAATTTTTGTGAACGAAATGATAATCAACTTTAGTATGTTTTGTATGCACGTGATATATACTGGGTTAAACCCTATGAATGGCTGCTCATTATCATAGTGCAATATTCTAAGATATTTTCCATTGAACCCCAATTCACTTGAGCAGAATCTTCAACCAAAAAATTCCACACATTCCGTATGCTATTGCACTATATCCTCCCTCCGAACTGAATATCGCAACAATTATCTGTAATACCCTTGACCCTGTTATACAGGCTAGTATTTTACCCAATATTTCATATGTTTAATTTCCTTGATTTTTGGATTTATGATTTGTCTTGAATAATTATATATTTTATTTGGTCAATAGTTCAAAATAACGGCCGCTATGTTATCAGCCGTAGCGGTAGAGGCCGCTATGCTATTTTGAAAATAGCGGCGCTACGGTCTAAAACCTAGTAGATCCAATCAGATTTAATATAAAACATTATTTTTCTTAATTTTTTCTCCTCAATAGTCTTTATTAAAGTTGTCTCTACCCTTATATGATTTAAAATCAGAAAAAAAAAAAAAACACAAGAATGGCTGCTGCACAATATTTGAATTCTTTTGACCACTTAAAAAATTCACGCCGCTATGTATCGCTTACTACATAGCGTTTTGGCCGCCGCCCGTTACACTCACCGCAACCACTGTTTCAATCCTTGAATTTTGGTGAATGATGCTTTCATTTATATATGTATATAAAAGTATGTGGGACTCCTTTAGTGTAGCATAGAATTGTCTTTTAAATAGATCGTTGTCTTTGTAAGGCCCATTGATTTTAAGATAATAGGATCAAATCATTTAGAATTATTGGTGGGACCCTTTGCATATTAAATAATTGTATTTTATTGGTGGACTTCTAATTTGGGAATTTAGAGATAATAATAGGACCATGACAAGTGATTTAATTGGAAATTTGGAATTGCATTTTCATTATACGAAAGGACCATGGATTAGAAAGAGGTAGTTGAGTTAGAATAGGAAGGAGGACTGCTTTTGTATGCTACAAGAACTAGAAAGTCAACCTTGTTGATTAAAAGGACTCCAAACACAAATTAGAAAGAAGACTTTCCTAGTAGAATTCGAATTAGGAAAATGATAGTAGGTAGGCCCCAATTATAAATACATGTCTCCACTAGAGAACCCTCCACACAATCTCACTCTAGCATTCCTATCAAATACAATTGATGCAGGACCTAGGATTAGGGCTTGCGTAGATGCCGAAGCACATGTGAGAGGCACCTCAAATTATCTCCGCAGAGATTTCTAACACGAGGAAAACCTCTCCAAGGGAAAATCCCAATTTTATTCAATTCCCAATCTAAGATTATCATCTCTACAATGCAATATAAATAAGGCCTAAGATAATCTAATCTAATAATAGAAACTATCCTAATCAAACTAGGAAACCAAATAAATCAGAATGCTAATCCTAATTACAATAAAATTAGGAAGCTACTAAAAAATAAATATCCTTCAAACTATGTTGGGTGGGACCAGTGGTCGAGTGATAGCCCGTTCTGCATCATTCCCCCCAGGTTGAAAGAAGAGTTCGACCTCGAACTACTCAAGTCTTCTTCAAGTTGCCTCTGTATATATGATGTACGTGAAGCACTTCCTTTGTAGCATGGGTCCTTGATTTCTTTTTCGGTGATTTTGGCTTCTTGGGATAGAGTGTAACTTCCTTTTTGCGATGCTTGAATGTGTACGTGTTGTCTCGCATCCCATGAGTTACATTCTTGTCATACATCCATGGGCGACCCAATAAGATATCTCCACTATCCATTGGTAACACGTCACACCAAATTGTATCTTGATAATCATCACCAACTGCAAAAGTAACTTGACATGTATGTCGCACTTGCGTTTCATCTCCTGTCATTAGCCATTTGACAAAGTAGGGACGATTGTGCTTGTAAACCTTCAACTCCAAGCGATCAAGAAGAGTTTGAGAGATAATATTCTCACAACTTCCACCATCAATCACAACTGTACAATTTTTCCCATGTATTGTACCTGTGGAACAAAAAATATTTTTCCGCAACCATTTCTTCTCAACAGTGGGTATAGACTCTTGTTGCACCAAGAAAAGTGCACCATCTATTTCAGCTGCTATTTCCTCCACTTCATCGGATTCTTCACTTTTAGGATCATCTTTTGTTTCCGGTCCTTCTTGTGCACCTTCCATTAAATTTATTCTTTTTGGACATTCAAACAAACGGTGACCATTTTGCTTACAATGAAAACATGTGAACTTGTTCTGATCTTCAAACTTAGAGGAAAACTTTTCTGAGGAACTGGCACTTGGATTGAAGTCTGGCTTTGCAGGGGTCTTTTGTGCAGGCCATTAAGAGTCACTAAACTTTCGAGCTTGATAATTAGTAATATCTTCAGCTTTGATGGCATGTTGGATGATCTCATCAACATTATCAAAATTCTTGAATGTAAAGATATGTTGTATGTCAATGTGCAACCCATGAAAATATCGATCAACCAACACATCATCATCCTCGTTCAAACCACAATGAGCTCGCATGGTTAGGAACTCCTCACAATATTCAATAACAGTTTTGGAACCTTGGTTCAAATCTTGAAAACTTGAACGAAGATCTCTTGAATAATTCACAGGGAGGAATTTTTTCTTCAACAAACTCTTCATCGCGATCCATGTGTCAACAGGGTCAATATTTTGATTTCTTCTTTTCGTTTGCAACTCGGCCCACCATATAGCAGGATAATTGCGAAATCGAGTTGCCACCAGTGTAATCTTATGACCATCTGTCATTGGTTTATGTGCAAAAATATATTCAACGCACACTAACCAATCCATGAATTCATCCGGTTTCAATTTTCCATCATATTCGGGAATCACGAGTTTACTACCCAAATCACGATCAACATTGACTGCATGTGGATCTCGTTGATTCCAATTATGTCCTCCGTCAGCTTGATGATTATACTCATGCCGATTGGTTTCCAAATTGGTTAATCGGGTTTCAATCCTTGCAAGAGTCTCTTGCATTTGAACCATTGACTCCACTTCTACATGCTTCTTGGGAGGCATTTTCTTCTCTTCTTTTTTTTTTGTAAATTTAAAATTTTTGACTGACCTGATGTTTAGATCTGTTCTCCACGATCACACAGGCGAAAACTGATCTCAAATCGGACTTCAAATGATACCACAATCAGCGAAACAAGTTTCCTCCTTTGTTCTTGTCAAGGGGGTGGATGGATGCCGATGTTATTGTAGGACGCAGAGGCTGCCTTTGTTTCGGCTGTGCTTCCACTTGAAACATGTCAAATCTAAACCGAATCCTACAGATTCTGGCCCAAAAAGCAATACTTAATCTGGCACGTGATGTCTTCTCCTCGGTCCTTGTGTCAAAGGAATTAAAAGGACTTGAAATCCCCTCGATTCTTTCTCTGTTCGTTACCGCAAACAAGTTAGAGAGGGAGGCACTGCTTTGGGGCGATGGTGAGGAAGAAGACGATGGGGACACTGCCGGTGCTATGCGACGGTGGCGATGGCTCCGGGCGTTGATGGGCAGGGATGTGGCGACGATAGTGGTGCCGGTGCACTACTTTTCCCTTCTCTTCTTCCCTTTTTTTTTTTTTTTTTTTTTTTGCTATTATGTGCTTCCGGGATCTTGTCAAAGAAAAGCAAGGGTCTGGGAAGGAGTATGGGTTTTGGATAATGGTGGGATCCGGTTCGACTGAGATAGGTGGTCTATGTGTGAAAGGATTTGGGTCTAGATGTTGGGAGTTATGGAAAGAATCGGTTTGGTTCATGTAGCAGCGAGGTGGGAAGTGAGTTGTGGTTTTTGGAAAAGTGGATTATTTTTTTTTTTTTTTGTCACAGCAGTGGAGAGGCGATGGCTGGGATTTGGGAAGGATGGTTTTGGACAATGAGGTAGAAAGACGCAGGACTTTGATGAGTGGATTTGGTTGGGGATTGGTGTTGGTGACGTTAGGGAATGATGGCATCGGTGGTACAATGGGGGATGGTGGATAGGCTCCGATTGATGACCGAAGATGGATCGGAGCGATGTAGATCTTCTCTTTGATACCAACTGATGCAGGCCCTAGGGTTAGGGCTTGCGTAGATGTCGAAGCACGTGTGAAAGACACCTCAAATGATCTCTGCAGAGATTTCTAACAAGAGGAAAACTTCTCCAAGGGAAAATCCCAATTTTATTCAATTCCCAATCTGAGATTATCATCCCTACAATGCAATATAAATAGGCAAAGTAAACTTAGGGCCTAAGATAATCTAATCTAATAATAGAAACTATCCTAATCAAACTAGGAAACCAAATAAATTAGAATGCTAATCCTAATTACAATAAAATTAGGAAGCTACTAAAAAATAAATCTCCTTAAAACTATGTTGGGTGGGACCAGTGGCGGAGTGATAGCCCGTTCTGCATCAACAACCTTAGAGAAGAACTAGCAGAAGGAAGATCAAATAATGTCCTTTAGTCGTCCACAAATAGCTAAGGCCAGGTTTTCTATGCAAAGGTGAGTAGACTTCTAAATGTACATGTGTACATGGATTTTCCTTCTATTTGATGTGTTTGGAACCCTAATTTACTTGCTTTTTAACTAAATTAGTGTCTTACTATTGTAGGAATTGTAGGGTTTAGTGCGTCGGTAATCGCTAATCACGCTATAGTACTTGCTACAGCAATTTGCTATAGTGGTTTGCTACTGTACTCGCTACAGTATAGGCTACAGTAACAATTTAGAATTGAATTACATGTTCATATTTGGTTTTACATGTTCTCCAAATGGTGATTCTATTGTGCTATTTGTGAATGTGATACTACATGATTTTAAGATGGTTAATGACCTGTAATTGTTTCATATTTTACCTATCACATATTATTGTTATAGTTGACTTTTGGTCGTTTGTGGAAGCATCTCAAATTTAGCAGGGCCAGTTATGCAATCGCTTTTACATGATCAGATACCAATAATGAAACATAATGGGGCATGTTAAACCTGAAATTCACATAAAGGGCTGATGTCAAGCTACCTTGTTATAAGGCTTGAGAGCAATAAGAAATTCTGTTTAAACTATGTTTATGTGGATCTAAGAATGAAATAACATGGTATAATTGTATTAATCAGGACCGACTAATTCAACATCCCTAGATCACCATCGTATACAAGGCCATGATTGTTATTCCCTGACTCATAGGTCAGATTCGCTATTCCATGACTCATAGGTTGTAATACCCCAGACCCCGATTCAGGGGCTAGAATATTTTTAATATTTATGAATTTAATTTCCTTGATTTACTGTAATTAAGGGGATATTAGGTATATCTTGGACATTATATAGTATATACACACACATACATATACTGGGGTTATATAAGTGATTATTTGAGTGATTAATATTATTATTTATATCTTGGTTCTCAATTGGGGCAGCCGAAAGGAACCAGTTGGGCATCTGACAAAAAATAGGATTTAGGAGTGGATACCAACTCTGGAGTGGGCCCTGTGGCCTAACCCATATCTAGATTTGAGAGGAACCTTTCTGGGAGCCTTTTATCAGCTACGTAATTAAACTTGGTAGGACCCATTTATTTCTAACCAATAGGAGTTATCATCTAATACCATGGACATGGGACCCATGTTTTGATAACTTAAGGAGTTATTGCATGACAGAAATAAATAGAATCTAGTGCATAAGGCCTGCTAAAGAAAGGACTGCTTGCACTTGTCCTGGACTAGGAAGGATTCCAACTTCTATTGGAAGTTTGTTTGTAGTGCTCGATGTGTATAAAAAGAAAGAAAACCCCATCGGGAGGCCTTCACCACACCATCGACCCTCTCTCCCTCAATAACTCTTTATCGCTTGTTTCCCTTCCTCTTCCTCTGATACTCTCACACCCCAGAAGCCCCAATCTAGACAAGTAGAATTAGAAGGAGATAAAAGAGCCAGCAGCATGGAGTTTTCTTACATGACTAACATATTCCCACAAGTGAATAGGGCTACTATATCATACACAAGTTGAGTGGAATTCCATATCTACTTTTATACAATTCCAAAAATCTGATCTCTGCCTCTAAACTCTTTGCCACTCAGTTATATGAAGGGATTAGGGATAGTAATGATGATTTGATAGATACTCTTAGTTTTTGTATGACTGCTATAATGAAATCAGCAACATGTCAACTTGTAGTTTTGATTAAGAGCCCTTTAAAATCTTTGTCTCTAGCCCTCTAAAGTTTACATCAAGTCATCCCTCACTGCTGGTGGGGACTATTAGGATTTAGGAGTTAACTACTACCCAAATCTCCCAAAAATATGAGAGAAATCCAGATCGAAATCATGATTTTGTGTTTTCTGGTCGTTAATGTGGAGTTTTTCGTAACTGGTTGTGGGACCCACATGTCCCATTTTATGGATGATCTGAACCGATCATCTGAAAAACCACCCTTGGACGACATTAGGAGTCTAGGACACATGGATTGGATCCCACCTAGCCTATCATCCAACAGATCCAAAACCCAGCCACGTGAAGCCTTCTTTTTGTAAGTTGACTTCTGTATCTCACCTGCACATGTTAGTATTTGACTAACATATCTTTAACCGGATCTACATAAATATACGATTGATCTGAATAACACAACATAAATCTGAAATCTAAACATGTACCTGACTCCATCACGTTCGCTTGATCTGAACTGCTACCTTTGATTGAGGATTTACTACACTCCTCCACTACGGTCATTCTACGTGATCTCGACGGGTCGATGAGGCAACCAATGTAGTGTGTAGAGAGGAGCTGCAACCACTAAACCCTATATATAGATTTACCTAGACAACTCCCTTCCCTTCATGGAGTCCAAATTTAATTAAGATTTAGCTTTCTCTTAGCATAGGAAACTCTATTAGGTTAGCAACTTTCCATAAATACCAAAGACATCCCTGCCTCTCTTGTTTACAACTGAGTACAATAAGTTCTAAATAATTACAAGCCCTTCCCCTTTACCTCCTTGAATTCTTGAAGTGTTTGAAAATTATAATTTAAGGACTGTTATTTCTTGCAATCACATCTAGCTTGATTTCAGTTGTTTATTTAAGTCCTAAAGGTTTCCATATATCACAAATAGGCCCCTGATAATTGTTTGAATTCAATGACTGAACTAGTATAAACCATGTAATTGAGTTCCAGCTATTTCTGAATCTACAAATAAGCCCCTGCCATAAGCTGATTTTACAACTAAACCCCTGCCTGTTTTCCTCAAATTCTTATGTTCTGAAAATGTAAATAAGCCCTGTTAAGGACTGTTTTACATTCATACACACATACTAGCCTCGCCCTTTATTTTCTTGTGTTCATAATCTCCTAAAAGTCTCATATAGGCCCTTTTAGTTCACTGTTTTCGTTATTTTCATGAATCTGAAGTCTGAAGTTGTGAATATTGTTGATGTACACATGCTGAATTTTTGGGTTTCCTTGTATCATTAATCGTTATTCATTTAGATATGGTTTGGGTTTGTTGATGATTGGTACTTGATCATATAAATTGTATACAACAAATGATGCGGGTGTTAATTAAGAGATGTAAATGAATTCGTGTCTGAATAATCTCAAACATACAATAGTTGGCTATGCCAATGCTCTTACACATCCAGAAACCAATGGTGAATCAGAGCGGGGCATAAATAAAAATCTGGATTTATGTGTTAGGGGCAAGTTGCAGGCTAACATATTGTATGTGTTGGGGAACAATTGAGAGCATGTGGTTTACGGATGGAGCTTGTATAATATGAGGATTTGGATTCTGGAAAGACTTAATGATGCATTTGTACCTTGGACCCCTAGACTGCTCAGCATGGTATGGTGATGACGTCCACCTACCATGGCCTATGATGTTCTGACTATTAGTCAGCTAGGGAGGATAATCTCCAGGTGCCGCCTTGATGATTCGGACACTTGATGGTCACCTTGTATTGTGCACAAAGTTTATGGTACTCCTTAATCTGTCTTGCACCCTTTAGGGCAAGAACCTTGTTGGCTTGTGCTACTAAGCGGTTGTCCATGGGAAAAGACCAATTTGACCTTATCAAAATAAAACATTCATATTCAATGTAATTATGTGAAACTCATATGTTGCTTATTTCTTTTGTTTATTATGGCGAAAAACTATACATGTGCTTAAATATATTTGGAAATCCATTCACTCAAGTTGTACTGATTTATGAATTTGCCCCAATCCATGTAATCAGAATGTTGAATTGCAAGAAGACTATAATGAACAAGAGATAGGATTTGGCAGGCATTCTTGAGCGACGGATTCATTTAGAAGCTCGAAGAGGATTAGTTCTTTTGGAGATTGTAGTTTTTGTTTTTAGTGGACTTGTTTAGTTGTTTCAAATTAATTCAGATATAATTATTATTATTAAAAGAATTATTTAGGATTGCCCTAAAATGTTATTGTTACTCATTTAATTTGATTTATAATGAAGGTGATTGTGATACATGTTAGAAACGAGTAAAAACCAGGATCTCAAGATATAGTGTACAGATCACTGCGGAAATAACTTTGAACTAATATGATTAAATCATACCTGCGAGATCTCTTTGATTTGATCTTGGTCTTACAGTAACCCGAAAACCTCAAGATCTTCTACTGTATTCCTATATGCTCGAACTCGCACCAGGGAGTGGGCCTCTTCTGCGAATTCTCTTTTGCTCTCAAAACGAGATTTCTCTCTTCTTATTCTTGTTGTTAACCTAGAGAGCAATAGCGCATATTTATAGGCTACAATAGGGACCTTAAGAAGGAAATAAGCATAGGCTCCTTATGGAAATAGGAAACCCTAATTCGACCCAAATTAGAATCCTAGTTCCATAAATTACAATTCAGTCCACTAAAGAATTATAATTGCACTTCTGTCCTTATTTCTCAAAATAGTATTTCGAGCTTCTTGTTATTAAATGCTTATTAATCTCCCCACGTTAAGATTTTAGATATCCATCGATTAAATAATTACTGACAACTATATTTAATCAATATCTTTATAATTCCTTGAGACCTTACACTTAACTTATTTGATATGTCGGACACAAAGTCCACCAACAGGGTTTGACATAATCAAAACTTAAAAGCTTCATCAAGGGGATATCATCAATCCCTATTACTGGACGTGGATTCCGTCAATAAACTAATATCCACCATACACATAGTGTAGTCATCCAATTTACTGAGATTGTTAACCCATAAAAGATCTCACTCCTTTGTAAATCAAAATGCCAAACACCAAATGTATGTGTCTATTATTTATGTCTGGATTAAGAGTACAAGCACTCATAATAACCATTTGGATGTTCATCATCTTATACAGTCAGTATAAAGACAATAAACCCAAAAACACGGTCTTGTTCAATACACACAAAGCGTACTAGCATAATGAGTCGAAACTATACCATTTCCTGCAACCAAGACAAGCCTGCTGAAACATTATGCTATAATCGTACCGATGGTGTGTCCAAATCCATCTAGATTGTGAACAACTTATATTCTAAGAACCAACAAATAAGTCTTCCGTGTGTAAGTAAAACTCTACACACCAACTTGTCTACTTTATAGAATAAAGGACACTCGCATAATAATTAATAATGCAACCATTTGCCCATACATGATCTCAGTTAGATGAGAAGACAAAATATACCAAAAATGAATCGGTCAAAGAAAAATACATAAAGTATGTTTTTAGTATAAATTTTGAACAATACAAATACGGTGCGACATGGGATTTGGATGGCCCCGTATTCCGGGCCGTGACATAAGTAAAATATGTTCCTTGACTCTCAGGAAAGGATGAAAATAGCGATAGTGGCGGGCGTAGCAGCCGGCCGCCAAAACGCTATGTAGTAGTGCGATTTGGAAAAATTGTAAAAAAAAAAAAAATTGTAGAAAATCTAGAATATTGGAAAATGAGAGAAAATGTCTTTTTTTTTCAAAAGTAACTAAGATAAGGGGGCATAACGGTCCTCTCATTGTATGACGTCCTGTATCGCTGTATAATTAGAAAATAATAATAATGATCATTTTTCTCACATGTGTTCATGTTGCTTAGTTATGCTAACTTAGAAACTAATAAAAGACTCATAAAAGAAAAAACTATGTCATGAAGTCAAGACTTAAGAGTACCTAGAGAAAAGAGGGTGTCTAATAAGATGTACTTAGAAAAGAATCCTTGAGAAGAACTCTCTGTATCGACTGTAATTCGGCAAGATCATGTTCTTTTTTGTGTTCTTTGAAACATAAAAGGGTAGAAGAGTTGTGTAGAAATGTTATTTGGAGAGAAAAAGAAAAAGAAATAAGTCTTATTATGCATTTTAAAAAAATTTGGAAAGTAGGAATTTTTCTCACCCCGTAGCTACGCCCGCTACGGGTGCGAATTGGCCATAGCGTGGTGGTGGCCACCGCTACGGCCAATATTTTCATCCATGCTCTCAGGTCGGTTATATTAATCGCCTGACTATAGGTCAGTCGTTCGAATGGCTATATGTTATAGGTGATATGAGGCACCCATGAGAAGCATAATTTTGAAAGCCTGTGCATACTGTGGTTAGGTGGTGGTCGCAAGGTTAGAATTAGAAACCTTAACCAAACTAAACAAATAAACCTCATCGTGTTACATACTATGATGAATATTTCTTGTATTATATTATTGCCTACACACATACATGTAGACTGAGAAATCTATTCACTCAATATTACTGATTTGTGTATTTTCGCCCCAATCTAGGTAAATTAGAATCTAGAAAATGAGATTGTGATAATCAGGAAGTCGTAGGACATGCGCGATGAGAGGGCAAAGGATGGCTGTCCAATTAGGGAATAAGCCTCATAATGTTTTAATTTCCATTATTGAGAATAATAAAGGTTTTGTCTTCCTTAGCATTAGTTTTCTTCATAATTTCAAGATTTATTAATTTATGCCTATGAATCTGAATTATTTATTTGACTTCTGCATGTGGGAAAATGAATACTCATAGTTAAGACAATTTGAGGGGCCCTGGGTTCCAGGTTATGACACTAGCTGTTTATTACTGTTGGCATAAAAAACTCCAATATTCTATGGGGTCTAGGTCCAACAATATAATGGGTCCAATGCTAATAAGATAAAACCCTCTGCCTTCTATGTCCACCATACATGTATTATCTGGAATGGCGTCACTGAACTCTGCTGGAGCTATACACAGTTCAGGCAGGGAGAAAAATGAAAAAAGAATGAAACATAGAAGCAGTCAGCTGATGGTAATTGAAGTTAAAATCGTTTCCTCATTCATATTGATGGGGAAAAAGACCAAAAAACTAAAGTATTTTACCAAAAATCGTTCCAAATGAGGCGTGGACTGCAGTCACATGGCCCTGAAAGGCTGGTTTTGGCCCCAAATTGGGTCATTTAAATCTGTTCTTCCAAAATGAAGGAACTGGAAATGGAAACACTGATTTCAGCTGAACAGGTCCAAAATTTGGACTACGTTTTTTTTGTTTTTTTTTTTTTTTTTCCCAAAGAGTTTGTCTGGTTCAGTTGTCAAACTGATCCAAATGGTTTTGGCCTTTTGGACAAATGGAAACTGAATTTGCTGGAGGAATCTTCTCTTTTTTTGGGTAAAATCTTGGTAGGAGCATTAGAGAAAAATATACAGTGCCATAAGTATGCACATATTTCTTTATCTTTCATGCAGAAGTATCCAAATCATAATCATTGAACAAAAACTTTGATTGGAAAGTTCTATTTACTTAAGACCAGTCAAACTGAAAGAACAAAGATGAAGTCCAAAAATACAGTATCCCCATGTTATGTTTTATATGGTAATAAATAGAACTTGGAAATTGTTAGGTATTTCTGCCCAGGATTGCTTTTGTGCTTATGGTCACAACAAATATCACCATTTTGGTTGATAGTGTTACTATGGCTACATAAATTTTCCAAATTAATGGAAGAGAAATTATGGGGTCCTATGCTGAAACAAATACAATGTGCAACATATTGAACCATGGTTCAATGATTTAGACTGCAATTCTAATGTCCCACCTTAGACGATGGTCCAAAAACCTCTTATATACCAAAAGATCAGAGCAAAACATTATTTGGTCATTTTCACAGATCACTGTCAGAAGAGTTAGAATCCCCCAATCTGGAAAATTTAAGGCATCCCCCTTCCGGGAATGGGTTGACAGGCCATCATATTAATAGTCAGCATCAACAAACCATGGATCTAGCACAAATAGAACATGGATACAACCAAACATGAATATGCAGGACACTGTTTCTCCTATAAGACCGAAATGTAGTAGCCATCACCAAAGATGAAACCATGACATTTCATAGTAGAATGGAAACGTGTGGACAATATGAAGAAATATTACCTGCACAAACTTTGCAAATCCAGGTCCAAGAGGAGATCCATCATATATAGCAATGGAAGCCCCATTCAGTAGAGTTGCATAAACAAGCCACGGGCCCATCATCCATCCAAGATTAGTAGGCCAACAAACAACATCCCCTTTATGAATATCCATGTGGGACCATGCATCAGCAGCAGCCTTAAGAGGAGTTGAATGAGTCCAAGGAATTGCCTTCGGTTCCCCTATACAAAAATTAACAGGAAGCAAATCATGCAACATGATATCTGTGAGAAAAAATTGTTCTAATAGATGGATCCACTATTTGTAAATATGTTGTATGACTTAGCAAATTTGATGGAAGATATTTTATAGTCGTCATGAAGACAACAAATGTTCTTAGTTGCCTACAATAACTCACTGTGTCATAGGTGCAATTATATTGACAAGAAACGGACAGCGAACATTAACATGTATGTGCCTTTTTCCCAAAAATCCTTTCTTCTTCAATTTCATCTTCTTCTTAAGTCCTCTTTGCTTCTTCCTAATTCCTTTCTTTATTTTTAGTGTCAAGGACAAAATGCTTGTACACATCTAATCTTGATCTGTACTGTCAGATTCACTGTTGATGCACTGGACAAATCAACATTGAGAACAGATGATATCTTTTAATAAGGAAATGTATGGAATGGACCTAGATTTATTGAGTTTTTAGGAGAACTCGGTAAGAACAACTGTCCCCGGTTGTTTCTCAGCTGGTTAGGGACTGTGTACACAGAGAGAGAGAGAGAGAGAGAGAGAGAGAGAGAGAGAGAGAGTTTCATATACATCAACTTGGAACTCTGCACTGACATCAATAGGCTACTGAGCAGCCGGAATGACAGGTGATCCAAACAGCAGGAGTGGCTGACATCAGGCTACGTCAGCAGCAAGAATGACAGGTGATCCAAACAGCAGGAGTGGATTGAATACACCTATAGATTAATTTCTTACTTGGACAGAATCGTCAAACTGCAGAAGCTGCAAAGTCATCCTAGACAAGTCTTACAGCAGAGCACGGGTTTTGATAGATTTTGGATGGTTATTAAAGTTAAATGAGTGACAAGAAAGTGAGGAATGTATAAAGAATAAATAGAATTTAAAGGGAAACATTAGCAATACTTAAAAGGAAAATATGAGGAAATGCATTGAAATTGGGCTACGAATTCTGATGAAGTATGGAGATTAAATAGAAGATTGCATTAAATAGCTGATTGAAGAGATACCTGGAAATCAAAGTGGAACAACAGTTATATACATCAAGAAACCTGGTGGTGGAATGCAAGAGTCCAAATGGCAATATATGTACAAAGAATTACAGAAGCAAGAGGCATAGAAGGCTTAGAAAGGTACAAGTTAGAAAACAAGTGCTGCTTAGAAAGCCACAAGTCAAGTATGAAGACTGACAATTTTTATATGCAGTTGAGAACTACATACCAGGAGAAGAGTATCTATAAGCTTGCCACGATTGGAGAAGGAAAACCAGGGCTTCAATTGAATAAAGTGAATAAAGATGGTCTTGGTAAAAGAAGAGGCCAAAGATATGGGAGGTATTTTAAATTTTAATGCCTGAATAAATGAAAATATGGGAGAGAATTGATAAATAAATGATCAACGAAATATCTAGAATAGAAATCAAGATTACTTTTAGGGTGAAGAAAAATAAAGCACTAGGATCAGATGGCATTACCTCAAATGGGTTGCGATGAACGAATTGATAAATGATTGGTCAATATTCTTCTTCTTTTAATGGATGACCACATTGTTCAATAGAATTTGAGAACAGAAAGAATGCACAATCAACAGTGAGGGTCGTGATTCTTTTCCACAAAAACAGAAGAGACGTTAAAATATGCAAAGAATACCAAGTTATCAAACTTATGGGTCATAGAACTAAACTTGGGACAGAGTAATAGAGCAACAGTTAGGGGATGAATCTACCTAATCTACCTCTACCTAAACACCAAGTTATCCGGCTGTGTTGGATGCGTCCTCATCTATGTCTACCTGAGTTGTTGACTAAGTGCTACTGATTATGTTACAGGTATGCGTTCAAAGTTTCAAACACACGTTCCATCCTCTCATGAGAGAGTCAAAATTGCTAATAGTACATTCCCATGAGTAGGTGAGAAAGGATCCATTAACATCACACCGAATCTATAGTTGTAGTCAGTCTTACATGTTCCATAATTCATATAATTTTGTGACTGTTAGTTTAACCAAAACCCATAATTGTCTTGTTACCTGTTTTTTTTTTCATCTCATTGTGTACTTCAGGGGTCTGAGGACAGGGCGAATAATTGGTGGCGGCTGTGAAAGCAATGATCTATAAATTTTAGAGCCCATGGAAAAAGAGTCAAGACCCTGCAGTCATCAACAGAGTTGGAAACATATATGTTATGACATTGACGGCATGGTCATTCACCTTTGCAAAGTCTTAGGGTTTTTTCTTTCCTTGATATTGGAAATAGTATAAGAGAATTCAACTGTCAGATTTGTCAATATGCTAATAAATGTAGTACATATCCAATTAACATGAATAAGAAAAGTAGCAATTTTTTCGAGTTAATTCATTCTGATGTGTGGTGTACTCCTCCTATATGTGTGTATGGAGTATCGACGTCAGTATTTTGTGACAATCATTGATGATACTACTCCCATGGGTAAACCTTATGAAGTCAAAGGATGGGTGACATCAGTATTTTGTGACATTTATTTTGTTCATGCCCGACATATGGTTAGGTATGCTAATATGTTCCAGGAACACGCAAAGTAGAGTTGCGAACTTTCCCAAGTGAACAGTTACTAACAGCAGAGAAGCAACAAAATAGAACTATGAAGTATGAACAGGTTTGCAAACTCAGATCTGCGAAATCTAAAAGATTATATCTAGAAAATCACATCTTCATTTGGATGGTCAAACTACAAATGGGATCTGCAGACGACTTTCTTCTACACTGTCGAACTGCAGGGGATCTGCAGATGACCTTCGTTTTGTAGGTAAAATAAGACCCACACGGCATCATAATGGGTCCCACAGATTTCCACACGTTTTTCCTAGTTGTGTCTTATTCAATTACACGTGTATATTAATGTAGACTCCTGTAACTAATTAGAGCTTAGATTGTGGTCTGGTCTGAGGATCAAGGATGTAAATAGCGGTCGCCACGCTACAGATCGGCCGTAGCGGCGGATACCACCACAGTACGGCCGATATATCGGCCGTCGCAACCATGGCGGCCGATACCTTTTGATGACTTTAGGGCTTTTTAACCCTCTTTCCCTCTCTTCCACTCTCTTTCTGCTGTTACTTCCTCCTTGTGGTCCCAAGTGACTCCCAAGTCCATTTCTTCAAGATTTCTTACCACCAAATCACCAACATTCAACTATTCAAAGGAATCTAAAGATTCTAAACAAGATTCTTCATCTAGGTATGTGATTTTTTTTCAACTTTTGAGATTATCACTCTCTAATGGCATCATTGTCTTGTTTTATTGTAGATCCATGCTTTCTTTTGATCTTGCATGCATATCTTTTTTTTTATACTGTTATTTTTATTTTCGGATTTATGTTATTAAAAAAAAAAAAAAAAACATTATCACTGATGGAAAACTCATGAAAGAACTTGAAAATAGTTTCATATTGTTAGATCTACGTTTCCCATAGATCATTCCAACATATATTGCTTGTTCAATTCTTTTTCCTTTCTTATTTTCGGATTATTTTGTTTTTGTAAAACAAAATATTTTTAGTAATTGAATACCAATCAAATGTCTTGAAAAGGGCACCTAGATTTTAGATCTATGTTTCCCATAGATCATTCCAACATATATTCCTTCTTTTTCATTTTTTTTCCTTTTTTATTTTCGGATTTTTTTATTTTTATAAAAAAAATATTTTTAGTAATGGAATGCCAATCAAATGTATTGAAAAATGCTCCTAAATGTTTTGAATATGTTTGGCATAGATCAATCCAACATTTCTTTGTCTTTCCCTCTTTTTTTTTTCGGATTTATTTATTTTTTGAATTAAAAATGCCTTAACTAATTCATTACTCATTATTTTGTTTTGCATAAGGCCCCTAAATGTTATATCTATGTTTGGCATAGATCAATCCAACATATATTTGCCTTTTCCTAGTTTTGTTTTATTTTCTTATTTTCGGATTTTTTTAATTTTTGAAAAGAAATTGTACTTTAAGTAATGAAATACCAATTAAATGTCAAGAGAATGATTCCTAAGTGTTAGATATATGTTTCCTCTAACATGTTTTTTTTTTTTTTAATTTTTAACATACTACTTGTTCATATTTATAGGTATTCACTATTCAGTTTTCCATTGTGCATTTGTGTTTGCCAATTGATAACTTAAAATGCCTCGTGATATTGAACTCGCATGGAGCTTTGGTGAGGCAGTTGAGAATAACAGGTTAAAAATCAAATGCAAGGTTTGTGGGAAAGTGACCAATGGGGCATTATAAGGTTCAAGCACCACTTGGGCAACATTTCTGGCAATGTTGCTTGCTGTACCTAAGTACCAAGGGAAGTCAGGGAACAAATGAAAGCTTTGGTTGGCCAAAACAAAGCTAGAAAAGTAGAGATAAAAGAAAAGAGGCAGCAAGATGTTTATGCTGTCCGTTATGATGTATTTGGGGATGAAGGTTTTGATGATGAAGATGCACAGATGGAGACTGCACGCTGAGAGTCCATCATGAGTCACCAAGAAGAACATGAACGTCGTGCATTTGCTGGAAGCAGCAAATATTATGATGTAGGGAGCTCAAAGTGGTATGAACAAAAGACCCAATCACCCAACCTAATAGGCTTTTATTATTTATCTCTCAATTAATTGGAAGGACTTAAGGAATATCTAATTTTATTTGTTTATTTTGAATTTCAATTGATTGGTGGATGAATTTTGGAGAGGATACTCCAAATCTAAGGAGAGCGGTTGTTCGCATCCTTAGTCAAGTTACAACTTCATCAAACTGTGAAAGGAATTGGAGCACTTTCTCCTTGATCCACCCAAAGTCCAGGAATCGGCTTACCATGCAAAAACTCAACAAGCTTGAGTATTGTCGTTACAATTTGAAGTTGAGAAACAAAACAAGAGAAAGGAAGGAATTGGATGATCCGAGCTATTGTCCTATTAGTTTGGATCACATATTCAGAGAGGACGATCCCTTGGTCCCATGGAGAGCCGAGATAGAGGATCCATTGCTAGATTCAGATCCGGGCTTTCAGGAGGAGGTTAGAGATTTGCTTTATGAAGAAATGAACGAGGCAGAGGGTACCCCACTTGGAGGAGAAGGCTCAAGTGCACAACCTCACCCACAACCTAAAGGGAAAGAACCTGCTCATGTTGTGTCATCTTCTGAGAGGACGAGTACCACCGTCTCTTCGAGTAGCCATGGTGGAGGAGATGGGGGAGATGGAGACACTAGTGGGACAGGTGTTACTAGTGAATACTACCAACATGATCAGGAAGATGTCATTCCAGTAGAGGAGGTACAAGACTTAGAGGATGTGGGATGTGGGACTTCCCAACATCATGAGGGTATTATACTTGTCTTGGATAAATAATACTAGCAACACCCCGTGCTATGCACGGACCATAGAACCACTAAATGCATAAACTCATACGTATTATTTTTATTAAATAATTTAATTAGTAAACAATTGAGTCATTTTTTTGTTGCTAATTTAATTTTTAGCATGAGGTGTGAGGATGGGTTTTTTCTTAGAGCCTTGATGGTCGGATGATATAGTTAACTGTAGACCTGGAAAAAAAAATCAACGCCTCGTCAAGAATATGTCAAAAACATTGCTGACATGGAGTCCCTCTCTTTTATTCTTCCAACCCATCAAGTTTAAATGGAGGTGCAAAAAACCTGAATGTTTTATTTTTCCCTTCCTGACATGCCCTCTCCCTGATCAAGGTGCTGGATGGCCCAGGCCTTTTAATTAAATGTGAATGTTTGATTAAAGACAATAAAAAACACAATCCCCTGATCAGATTAGTCCAAGTCACCCAAACAATTTTTTATTCTTCAAACATGCCCTCTCCCTAATCAAGGTGCTGGATGGCCCAGGCCTCCACGCCTGACAAATCAAGCCCCCTCATCCGGAGTTACATCTGGGTGGCAGGAAATTGGATCCCACTGGGCCCCGATCACAGATTGGCCCATTTGAAGCCATACTTGGGCTAATTTTAACCCCTTTCTAAAGACAAACTTGGGTTGAGTCTTTAACCTCAACCCATTTTTATTTGGCCATTTTTTTTAGCCTGCTTGGTCAAGGGCTCAGGCCTGTATTCATTAAAAACCTTTTTTTTTAGCCAATCCACTGTAACCAATTCCTATTTGTAGCCAAACTATGGAGTAATTTAAGTCTATTCACGAAACTGACTTTTAGCTTTTTCATAGTAGTTTGCTGAACCAATTTTTAGTCCATTTAGGACTCACTTTTAGTCTGTATTTCAGCCACCACATCTATCTATTTGGGGTGGTTTTTGACCCAATCTCAACCCATTTGCTATCGAACTCTAGTTATAACCCAGCCCAATTTCAACAATTGTTTGAGATAAAATCTAGTCAAGTTTCAGTCATTGTTTGGGCAGATTTTAAGCTCATTTAGTTTTACAGCTATTCAACTTGTTTGGATATGAGGACTCAAGTTGTTTGTTTAGAGGGATTTGAATTTATTTGGGTATTTGGTTGTGATTATTCCAGGTGTTTGGTTGGGAGGATTTGGTGAGGGCTTGATTTTCTTGCGTTGATACCGGGACCCAGGTTGGCCACCTGATGACCCATCTGATCCATGGATCCGAACGAGGACCCACGGGCGACCCAGTAGGTGGTGGACCCGTGCAAGGTGGGCCCTGTTTGGCCCACCATCCATCATCTAATCAGAGAGAGGGAGAGGACGTGTTTTAGGAACAAAATCAGTTTTGGAGCAGATTGTTATGGGACCCACTGGTTGATCTGATCGCCGATCTGGTCAAGGACCCAAGTTGTTTGTTTAGGGGGATTTGAATTTATTCGGGTGTTCGGTTCTGGAATTCCAGGGTGTTTGGTTGGGAGGATTCGGTGAGGGCTTGATTTTCTTGCGTTGATATCGGGACCCAGGTGGGCCACCCGATAACCCATCTGATCCGTGGACCCGAAGGAGGACCCATGGGCGACCCATTAGGTGGTGGACCCATGCGAGGTGGGCCCCGTTTGGCCCACCATCCAGCGTTTGATCAGAAAGAGGGAGATGACGTGTTTTAGGAACAATCCCTTTTTTTTCCATTGTTATCTTTATTTCCAGTATCAGATCAGTTATGTAGTGGTACGCTTTTTCTTTTTTTTTAGGAAAGTTATACAGAAGTTAGTTCAGAGGAGAGAGAGCAGATCATGACGCTGTCTTTATGTATGCTATGAATTGAGGGATGGAACTTTGGAGGCCTGTGGTTAAACGAAGGGAGACCACATTCCAATAGATATATAGATATGTGGATGATTACTATTATTATTTTTTTTATTATTATTATGATAATAATGATCTTGATATTTTTTTTTCTAATAAATGATAAAATGTTATTCCACCAGAAACCAGACAAAAACAAAGACAACGAAAGCTACAATGAACAAGGGAAAAACACTAGAAACCATACATCAAAAGAAATGGAAGTGAAAAGAACTCCTTCCCTGGCCAGACCATCCGCCATAGAATTAGCCTCTCTCTTAAACTATGATGGAAAGAAGCACCCAACAGACTTGAAATATCTTGCACCTCCTCCACCCAATCTGCTAGCCTCCAAGGATGAATAGCTCTTCCAATATTTATTAATTGATATCCTAGTTCGCTTGGGTAGGCCTAATGGAGCCATTTGGACAACTAAATAAAATAAGGTTTAATACAACAGGTACCACCATGAATATGACCCGTGACCTAGTCGATATCTTGCACCTCTTCCATCCAATCCGCTAGCCTCCAAGGATGAATAGCTCTTCCAATATTTATTAATTGATATCCTGGTTTGCTTGGGTAGGCCCAATGGAGCCATTTGGACAACTAAAGAAATTAAGGTTTAATACAATAGGTACCACCTTGAATATGGCCCTGTGACCTAGCCAATATTTTGCAAATTTGTATAAGGAACCCATATGGACCCCACAAGTCTTTTAATTAGCTAATGGCTATATTTATCAAATCCAAGTAAGAATCTTGTGGGACCTTTATGTTCCAATAGGATTAGTTTTCATCTCTTCTTGGTAGGACCCAATAGTCATCAACTAATAGGATTAAGTCTTTATATGTGAGTGTTGGGACCCATATTTGGATTATTAGAATTCGAATTGAAAAGAGAGGGCCATGCGCACAAAACCCTTAGGGCCTGTTTGGGTAGTTAAAAAATAGAGTAGCGTGAAGTTAAATAGGCACTAACAGTCAAAAATTTCAACTCTACTCCACTTGGATGAGTCTGGCCCGATGGATGAAGTAATGTTGTGAGCCACATGTACTTCATTTCACTTCAACTCTAAATACTTCAATTTCCTTGAGTAAAAGCAGATTCTATTCCAAACCTTAACTTCAAAATAAACACCCAAATGGAGTGAAGTGAAGTAATCTACTTTAACTTCAACATACTTCTCTTCACTCCACTCCACATATGAAATCCACTTCATTTCACTCCACTCCTCATTTATTCAAACAGGCCCTAAGGGATTTAAGTTGTGTGCACATCCCGAGGAGGCAAGGACCTAAAGACCTTATGTGTGAATCCTATTTGGGCTCTAATAGTTGCCGCTAATTATTTAAAAGACTTAGATACCTCCTTCGGCTTATTCCTCTTCACATGACCTCTCTGTCTCTCTCATCTCCCATAGCCTTTCCTATCAACTAGAAACCCAAAAGCCTAGTTCTTTAACATAAAGAATAGAGAGATCTAGAAGACTGAAGAGAAACTAAGAAGAGAAGCAAGGACCGGCAGATTTGAGGTTTGTGAATGACTTATAGCTTTCCTCAAAACATTAAGGCAACTTTACAGTGCATGAGGTGAGTGGATCTTGTAGTCTAGTTGAATCTAGGATGATTAGTATTCTAAGAGCTACAGAATTAGAAGCCCTAATAGGAATATCTAGGTGTTTGGTTTTTATATTTAATGGTGGATTAACTTGATTGAGAGGAGGAAGCAATAGAGGCAAAGCCCTAAGTGGCCATCACTATTCACACTGCAGTATGTGCTAGAGTGTGCGCTACAGTACTACTTGGGGTTTTGGCTAAAGGCGGCCATGTGAGAACCCTAAATTGAGATACCATCTTGCTAGAATTATGTCAGTTGGTTACTTCAATGTTTTTATGTTCCGATACACGTGTAGGGTTTCTAAATTCATGAATGATTTTCATATTCGATTGCCCATTCATGCTAAATTTTAACTTGTGTTAATAAATTGAAATATAAAAACGAGATTGATGTGAGAAACCCTACAGTGAAATTTGGGCAATGCCGCATCAAGTATGAGAACATGAACCAAGGTGGCACTCGAACCCCCTATGTTGGAGAAAGGGTGCTGACCGAATCCTATCTATACAGTTTCGGGGCTTGTTACATTAATTTCAATGAGATTCTTCATATTGTTCCTATGGGATCATTTTTTTAGAATTATATGGATGCCACTTAATGATTGATGCAGTGATTTATAAATCTGAAATTGAATAAAAAAAATACCTCTATGACAACCTCTATGTGCTTGTTGAAATTCCTATATGAAACATGGACGTGGTCATATATATTCTTATGAGATAGGTGATTCATATGTCAACCTTCGTATGCAATGATGAATATGTATGGTGCGGAAATTATTACATATCTTTGTTTGATACTCATATTTATGTGTTTGATGATACTCCTAAATACCATGATGAACAACTACATGTTGTATGAGATTGGCGGTCCTTATGTGGTTTCACATACACTATGTAGAGAATGTATAATGTTGAATTTATGAGACAACTGTGTATTGAGTTGAAGGTGAAGGTGATGTAATCATTCTTACACTAGTGGATACCAATTATGATACGAAGTGGAGTAAGACTAAATCCGACCATGTGTAGGGGCTGATTACACAAAACTAGCCAATTTATGCGATGAATGTTTTGTATGTTTCAGTGCTATGAGAATTGGTAGATTCGGACTATGTAAAAAACAAGAACCATAGAACCCCTAGTCTGCTAGCACGATGCGGGGTGACGATCCTGCATTTGGGTCTTATGTTTATGTGAGATCTATGGGAGATGTTTTCCAGTACTAGCTATGGTATGGACCCTTGTTGTCCATCGATGTTATGTGTGTGCTATGCTATGGACCCCTTCGGTGAGGATTGTGTTTATGGACCCTTCGAGGAGGACTATGTTGATGGACCCTTCAGGGCGGATTATGTTGATAGACCCTCGTGGTCATTATGGATCGTGCTACGGACTCTTAGTGGGCGGGAAGAGTTATAAGGTGAATTATGCTATGCTATGTGATGAATTGCACCGTTCGGGGCCAAGATTATGTGACCTATACCACAATGCGGATAGGTGGTAATCCATGTGAAAAAGATAATAAAGATTTCACTAATCACAAATGATGATCTGTGTTACTATATGATGTTTATGTCAATTATGTTCTACTTGTGCAATATTCTATGCTTTCATGTCATTGCTAAACTAGGAAATCTATTCACCAGTGTATAGTGATGACTGATGAGTAGTTTGCCCCACTTCAGGTAACCAGAATCTATAGAATGAGCTTGTCATGATCAGGATGATGCTGGCTATTGGCATGGACATTGAGAGGACAAAGACAACGTAACAAATAGAAGAACTAGATACAAAATGTTTTAATTATTGTGAATAATATACGGTTTGTCTTTTCCTGCATTAGTTTTCTATAAAAATTTCAAGATTTATTAATTTATACCCTGGAATTTAAAGCAACTGTTTGACGTATACATATGGAGATTCATATATCATAGCCTTGATGAGGAATCCAACAGGGCCCCGGATTTCGGGTGGTGACAAAGAATCATGGTGAACATTGTTTGTAGATGATATCTTACTAATTAGAGAAGAAAGCAGGAAATGATAATAATTGAACTTTAAAGAAAGATTTACGAGTCATTTGAGTTAAAAATTACATCAAAAACAGAATATGTGGAGTGTAGGTTAGTGGTTCTGTCAGCAGAGAACATTTTAGATAAAATTGAAATTAACTTGGTCCCACAAACTTATTTATTTTGATATCTTGGAACAGTTTTCTTTTTTTTTTTTTTGGTAAGATCTTGGAACAGTTGAAGGAAAAAAGGTAGGTTTCGAATTAAATATAGATAATAAGATCAATGCAACGTGGTAAAGTGGAGACAAGCTAGAGGGATGGCTATGCATTTAAAGTGTTGTTTTGTATGGAACTTGTAAGATCCTGATCCTTAATTAGTACTTAACACTAATTAATTGTGTTTAGTTAAGCTCTAAGCGTGTTTAGGTGTTAATTACCTTATTTTGCACGTTAGAATAGTGTTCATGAACTTTCGGGAAGTTTCAAGTGTTTGAACATGGTTTGTTACCTTAAACGATTAACCGGGGAACTTCGGGACCAATCGGAGGTATTTTGGGAAGTTCACAAAAGTCCCAATTTAGGTTCAGCATAAAGGTTCGAGTGATTTCGGAGAACTTTCATGTTCAACTTGAAGCCAACCGATGTCCCAAAACCCTTCGTTTCGCGACCTTTTGGGACAGTCATCTTTTCGGTAAAAGTCGGATTTTTGTTAGCAAGATCAAAATAGCAGTTACGGCAGGTGTAGCGGCCAATGGACAAATCGCTACACAGAAGGCTATACGTAGCAACATAGCGGTGTGAATTTTTTCAATAGTCAAAAGAATTCAAATCTTTTTTTTTTTTTTTTAGAGATATGGAACCATGCAAGGGTAGAGACAACTTTAGGAAAGGCTTATGAGGAGAAGTAGGAAAAGCGGCTTCTTAAATTAAAACTACTTGGCTCTACTAAGATTTAGACTGTAGCACCGCTATTTTCAAAATAGCGTAGCGACCTCAACCGCTACGGCTAATGTAACGGCCGCTATTTTGAACCATGTTTGCTAGAAACCAAAAAAAAATTTCTGATTTCTGGTTCATTGTAAATTTTATTTAATTTTGAGAAACTTTAGAAAAGACCCCGTACCCTTGTGATGCCCCATAGACCTTCATTAAAGCCGAAATCACCGCGTCCACTCAATTGGTGGCAAACTTGTAATTTTCCAAAAGTTACTTTATATAAAAGCAGCCCATGTCCCATCCAACCCACTTTCCATTGTTCCTCCTTTCTCTTTATTCCTTCTTGGACCACAAGCTTTCATAACTTGAGTTTCGAGTCTGAATTTGTTTCCGACACCGCCAAAGTACTCGTATACATCCAAGCTACGTATTGGTGTATTTTTATGGAATTCCGTAGGTGGGACGCCTTCCAACGACCAATCAGAGCTCTGTTAGCTAACCTAGAAGTAAAGGATTCCCACCAATGTGCATGCTAGTAGGGCCATTTTAGCAGTGGATTCCCAATATTAGAGGCTATTTCATTTTCTTTCTTCCTCAATTGAAGTTTAGGGAGTTCTTTTGGGATGATTTGGGGGTTTTGTTGTTTAGGTTGATCCCACTCTTTTCTCAAGTTACAGAGCACCTAAAATAAGCTAAGGAACCCCTGGCAAGTACTCAATTTGAATGACACAACAAGCATGCAAGAAATTCCATGTCCTACTCTAAATTTTACTTTCTTAGAAATCACATGTTAGTATATGTTTTGGTGCCTTAATCATTGATTTATATGGCTTAATTACATGTGTATTTGATGTATGAGGAGTCCCAAATTACCATCCTAAAATACCATCATAAGATGGGTTGAAAAGGAAGGAAAACACCCCCACTGACTAGTGTGTACGAGGAGAACCCTAACAGGTCACGGCTGGCCGTGGTGTGTCCCACAGCTAGCGGTGGACCCATGTCCAGCCAGTTTTGGGCCCATGTCCGGGGAAATTCTGATGGCCCCTTTTGGGCTGGATTTCAAAATGGTTTGAACCTCTTGTCCTTGCACACTTTCCAACACACTTAGGGGGAATAAAATAGTACCTTTGGGCTATGGTTTGCCCTCTTTAATTGACTATTTGGTGGACCTAAACAATGGGTTCTATGGGTTGGAATCTTGAACTTTAGGACATGGAACCCAAACCTTTGTGAAACATGAACCTGGACCTTCTAAAGAGGGATGTTGAGTGGGTTTGCATCCCGAGAACTTGGCCAGAGATGCGCGTGCGCATTCCTAGGTCTTGTGTATGCTAACTTTAAGGTTAAATGTCAATCACTCCCCTAAGCACCAAGTGACTTGTAAGCATAGCATTTGGACCTTAAGCATGCATAGACTGGAAAGGTAATGTGTTGGCCCATCAATGGCAATCCAGAGACTAAATTAAGACTTCTTTTTGGATCCTTGACAGTTAACATGGTGGAAGTCAATCATAACACTAGTCTTTTATTTCTTCACATGCAAGGGCATGAAAAACGTATTATAAATAACATGTACCCTATTTATGAGTAGTTGTACCCGTACTCTACCTGAGACTTACCTGACCTTAGTATTATTGATTTTAGTACTTTGATGTCAGGTCCTTCGGAGTGTGTGCATTTTGGTGCCACTTCTACCTTAGGACTGACGGGATCCTCGTAGTGGTTTTGTGGTTGGTGACACATCTACCCTAGGATGCCACACTACCTTCCTAGGATCTACGTAGATCGGGATCCACCAAGGTAAATGGATACACGTAGTTGTCAAGTGGATCGGGATCCTCGTAGTGGCATCCTAGGATCCTTCCTCGTTAACCCGATCCACTTGACTTTTTCCCACTTTGGGCATCCATTTCCTGCCGAAATGCTGTCCATTTGAACTTAAGGTAAATGATCATTTTTATGTGTTAAGTCAAGTCCGTTTAGTCTAGCTATGGTAAGTCCGACCCAGTTTGGCTTGCTTAGCTTTCACAGGTCCATTTTACTTCGTCTACCCATTCCTCGGGATTATAAGTACGGTCCAACCTGTTTGTACAAGTCTTCAAACGTTTCGTACCCCATTTTGGCCGTAACATGGCATATGTTTGGAGATGGCATGACATGACCCAATAGACCGTTGTATTTTATTATTATTGCCCCGACGTTCAGTAGATACCGACACCTCTGAAGGGCTGCGGCCCGATGTTTGGTAGATATCGACACCTCCGAAGGGCTACAGATGCGTATCATGTATCATGCCGTTTGCCTTTCCACAGCTATGCCACAGAGGTACTATGTGATTGGGATCATGTTTGCCCTTCCACGGGTATGTTCCAGTGCTGCTGTGTGATCGGATCCACTAGATGCATTGCATATCATTGCATCATGATATATCTGTATATTATGTACTACAACCATTTGCTAGAAATATCTGATGTTAGCTGTTATTGCCCAATCCCGTAATTATTCTATTTCAGCATGATATACTTAGTTGTCACTATTGCTTTCATAGGATCACATGTCTTTCGAGTTTCGATCCAGTATTTATGCACATGCTAGTTCATTTACATTGAGTATTTGCCAGGCCGTCGTATCTGACGTTTACTACACCTTGGTGATAAAGGTGACGACCCCCTTGCCTTTGCCCCAGAGGAGGAGGCAGCTGAGGAGCCCCATGAACTAGTAGAATGGACCGCAGAAGATGTACTTTAGAGCACTGTACTTGCGACAGCGATCACGATCACACATTGGATTATTTTGTTTCTGTTGTACTTTTATATGGCCATCTTTTGTGGGCCTTTTTCATTTTGGGGTTGTACATAAAATACTTTTGTATTAACAACTTTTATATGAATTGGAATGCCATCTTTTAAAATCGCACTACTCTGATATCTCTTGTTATTATTAATGTTTTGATGGAAATGTATCTACTCATCCAGTGTTGACGAGGGTTGGTTGCACATGCGATTAACCCGGACGGATCTACACTGTCGCGGCCCCAGACCTCACTTTGCAAATCGGGGTCGTGACAGAACTTTGGGTTGGGCAACCAAGAAACATAAGAAGTTATGATACATGTGTTTGAGATATTCATGCTAAGGTGGATGTGTAGAGCTACATGAAAGTATGTATTTAGAAATGACTAAATAAAGGGAAACCTGCACGTAGCTCTGAAAACAGGGGAAAAAATAAAAGATGTTGTTTGAGATGGTTCGGACTTTGGACACAAGTATATTAGGCCACAAACAGCCCCTATACAACAGAGGGTACAAGTTCAGGGAACTAGAAGGCGAATGAGGAAAACACAGTCATGAAAGAAAAGTTAAATGCTATAATTACATAGAGCATGGCCTCAAATATCATTTAAAACTCAAAAGGACGACAATAAACTGATAATGGTACGATTACGGTGATCTTGACGATCTTTTGAGAAAAATTGACAAGTATGAGGAAACATAACCAGCACTTTGTAAGACTCCCTTGGAGTATGTGCAAAACTTACATCAACTTATGATCAAAACCTCATTTTCTCTCTGTCCAGAAAGGCCACTCTCCATAGTACTAATGACTTCTGCACATCAAAGCATATTAACTGAAACTCCTTGAATTATTAAGAAGCCTTATATGGGCTTTTAAATAATTGATACACTCTCTACTGGCCATAATTCCCACTCGATTTAAATCCTCAATCCCTGTGTTCAGCTAAGCCTACCAATAGCTCTCTCCTGATTTACATATAATGACACAGAAAATAGATACAGCTAAGTTATCAAAGCAATCCTGTTAGGAATGAAAAAGAGTCTGCATTTACCAACAACAGGGTCCTCATCTTCCTCACAAAACCACATAGTTAAGATAATCAATAAGCAAGATATAGTTTCATAACAAAGGTAAATTTGGGCTCCCAAGAAAAATTCCAAATATTACAATTTTCATTTCTTATAGTCCCAAGCGGGGCATATGCACTAAATTCAAAAAAAAAAAAAATTACAAATGCAATATATATATATATATATTTGTAAAACTTATGTTCTTGCGAACAATCACTTGAGTCTCTTAGGATCAGTACTAGCTAATTCTGTTTTCATTTAGAGGGTCAAAAACTTGGATGTTGATTTAATGAAATGGCTGAAAGCATTCAGGAAACATAAAAATATCAAGGTTCAATAGTGCAAGTTACCAGTAGTTCCTGATGAGAAAAGGATGTTTGTGGGTGCTTCTATAGATCGATCTACTGCAGTATAATCAATAGCTCTGCAATTTTGACAACTAAGACACGATTAGAACTCCCAGCATCAGTGCCACACAAGCCTAACAAAGTCTCAAATCAAGAAGCAACATATTCATCTAAAATTGGACAATATGACTAGCAGGAAAAATATAAGCCTATTAGCAAAAGACAGCTTCAGAGAGAACTAAATATATCATGTCAAGCACAGCATCATAATCTTCCCAAAAACATAGCATTCCTAGGAGAATTGCATTTTTACGATTCAGCAGCTTATATGCTTCGGTCTTGGTTCTTCTCCAGAAGATTTCCTGCTATGTACCAGTGTAGTAGTAGCAAAGTCCCTCTCTAGCGAGTGTCACATCTATGTTGGCCACGGTATAATAATGCTTAAAAACCAACACAAAAGGGAAAATATTTTCCTCATTTTCCCTACCCAATTAAACAATCTCAAAGGTGGATACTATGGTGAAGCCCAAACTAACTTCACCCAAAAATCCCTGGCCTTAAAACAGCTTTTTGCTTACACGAAAGAAGCAATTCTTTGCAACCCACCAATAGAGCATTCTGAGCAGAGTGCATGGGAATCACAAATAGCAATAGGGCCCGAGTAAGAAGCAAATATAGCCCAAAATTCATCGTGGACAATGGCTCCAAAACCACAGACTATGGGATCCCCACTGAACTCCAGATTATCAGGTTTTTTCCCATATCTTGCATTTCGTTTCTTCCTACTGCCAGGCTAAACTAGGAAATGATTTCTTAATAATCCTAGATGGATTTCAGTTTCCATTTAGTATTGAGAGCAGAAACTAAGACGAGATAAAAATAGGTTGAATGGAGTGCCCTTCTTCCTCGTGGGTGCTCCCTTTTGTGTAGACTGCCAATCAATTTACAATCCCTTAATTGGGGAATTATGATCATCTAAACTTGGAAAATATAGTCGGTCCCTATTTAATGTAATTAACTGGATCTTGTGTTATTTACACGATAATGTACAATTTGGTGATATGAGGGACACCATCCGAAGATGATGACAGAGGATAGTGGTTGTGACGAGATCGAACGAGACGATGATGAAAACAATGAGGGAGGTGCTCTCTAGAGTTTGCGATTGGGCTCTATGATCTCTCAATCTTCAACGATGACAGTGGAGAGACGAGCAATGGTGATGGCAACCAAGGATTAAAATAACGGTTGCGGCGAGCGTAGCGGCCGGCAGCCAAAAATGCTACGTAGCGGGCGATACGTCGCAGTAGCAGCATGATTCGAAAAAAGTGCTCAACTTTTTTTAAAAAATATCCAGAAAGTCCAGAATATTGGAAAATGTTAGAATTTAAGGTTTTTATTTAATAGTAACTAATATAAGGGGGCGTAGCGGTCCCCTCATTGCAAGGTATCCTATACCATTGTATGATTATGGAATAATGATATTAGACTGTAATTTGGCTATGGCCATTTTTCCAATTAGATTATTTTTTTGTTGGGCCCTATTTCCTATTAAAGTGAAATTTGGCTGTGGCCTATTTCTAATTAGTGTGAAATTTGGTTGGGTTCGCTTTTCCATTAGTGTGAAAGTTGGCTATGGCCCTATTTCTAATTAGTGTGAAATTTGGTTGGGTTCTTTTTTCCATTAGTGCAAAAATTGGCTATGGCCCTATTTCCAAGTAGAGTGAAATTTGATTTGGCATTATTTTCAATTAGAGAAAAATTTAGTTAAGGCCCTCATTGAAATTTCAATTAAGATTTGACTAGGGCATGACCTTTTTTATTTTAATACTAGGGCCTCATTGTGGAGCCCAACAATGGTTAAGGGATGCAAACTTTTTTTGAAAGAGAGCAAGTTAATTAGGTGGGCCCACCACCGCAACAGCCACACGTTACTCTAAAGTAAAAGAAAAGAGGAACGAAAGAAATTTGCTGCCCTAATTTTTCGTCCGGACAGAATGATTGAGAGAAAGCTTAAGAAGAGGGAAAGGAAAAGAGGTAGGAGGAGGAGAAGAATGGGGGAAGGAGGAAGATCGGCTGCTGCCTAGTGCGATGCTTCTGCTGCCTACTGCAGTGCTGGGGACTAGGGTGCAGCTGGCTGCTGCTGCCTCCAGGTACGGTTATCAGCTCCACCACCACCTCCTCCTTTTTCCCCTTTTTCCTCTTCTTCTCCTACAGTCAAACAAATGAAGTGAGATCCGGGTAGTTTTTTTTTTTACCTTCCTCTTAAGTTTTGTAGCTTATAGCAGCCATCGATACATATATGTATGGGTGCATATTGGCTGCTACGTAGATATTTTGATCCATGATGGCGACAGAAGACATCGACGATAGGAGGCGGATAGGTAGGTGCCCTTCGCTTGTTCTCTCTTTGCTCCTCTCTTCTTCTCGTTTCCCTTTTCTTCTCATGTTGGGGTTGGAATTACAAAGATAGAGAAGGTGGTCAAGAAACTAATGGGGACTTTATGGTCGGCAGTGAGGCTCGGGTGGGGTATCAGATCAAGATTGAGAAGGGAATTTATGAGAAGGTTTTGGTATTTTGGGTTTCGTTTCAGTTCGATTGCAAGATTGCATGGTTCAAAATAGCGGCCGCTACATTGCGTAGTGGCTACATTATCGGTCATAGCGCGGTCGAGTCCGCTACGCTATTTTGAAAATAGCAGCGCTATGTCTAAAACCTATTTGAGCCAAGCAGTTTAAATTTAAAATCATGTTTTTCCTATTTCTTTTCCTCGATAGCCCTTTCTAAAGTTGTCTCTACCCTTATATGGTTCCAAATCACTACAAAAAACATAAGATTGGTTGCTATACAAGATTCGAATTTTTTTACCACTTAAAAAACTCACACCGCTACATATCCCCGCAACTGCTATGTATCGTCCGCTATGTCGCATTTTGGCCACTGGCCGTTACACCCCATAACAACCGCTATTTTGATCCTTGCAGGACTGGCATGTTGGTTTTTTTTTTTTTTTTTTTTTTTGGTTGGGCTAGAAAGGTGAATGGGATTTGCAGATGGGTTCCACCGCAAGGGTTGAAGAGATTGGGGCAGTGGTAGGGTTCCGATTTGGGTTTGGAAAATTGGGGCTTTCGGGACTAAAGATCGGATTTGGGTTACGATCTTAAATTCAGTTTGGGGAAGTTGGTGATATTGGGTTAGGGTTTTTGGATTTGTGATGAGGCAACGGATTTGGGAATTCGATATGGAGTTTTGGCAAGGTATAATGGAGTTCGGTGGAGTGGGATCGATGGTGGTGGGGTTACGGAAAGAGGCAACGGAACGGTGATCGTGTACAGGAACTATAACACGAGGGAGATGATGAATCACTTCGATCGAAAATCAGAAACGACGCTGATATTCGCTCTAATGCCAATTGATGCAAGCCCTAGGATTAGGGCTTGCGTGGAAGTGTCGAAGCAAGTGTCCACAAACATTATAATACGTCTTTGCAGAGACTTCTCACGAGGACGCACATCAAAGGATAAAATCTACTCAATTCAATTAATTATCAGAGTCTAAGATTTTCATCTCTACAATGCAATATAAATAAGAAAAAGAAAACTTGGTGGCTAAGAAACCTATTCAAACTAGGAAACAGGTGCCAAGTTAGAAATTATCCTATTAGCAACTCTTTGAATAAAATTATAAATCCAACGACAATTCATTAGGGAAATAAAAAACTAACTATTTTGGGTGGTCCCACACGTGGGTTCATCCGTTCTACATCAATTACTGATAGATTGTAATCACCCAACTCTTGGGTCAAACTTGATGTATATAAACAAACAAAGATCTAAATAAAAAGGATGAAGCCACACAATGAGATTACCCAATTCCAACCCAAATAGTACTTTGTGATTGTGTCAATGACGGTAAGATCCTCATATGGATAACCTTCAATGAATGGTGCAAGGATATTATTGTGAATGTTTACTGCATTTGGTTAGCCAACATGAAATCTATGGACCGTTTATTGCTAATTGTAAGGTGGCTTTAAGTTTCCAATACTCAATGTCATTGTTTTGAAAATCGAAATCGTATCGCAAATCCTTCGATGGGATGAATCAAATCATATCGTAAATTAAATCATTACGAGAATTGTAAGTGGCGGGGCCCCGGATCCGCAATCAAGCGGTAGATCAATCTCTCGAGGGATTGATCGAATACAATGAGGGATTCCAGCCACTAGGGCACAATCACAACCATCAAACACACCATAATTGAAGATAACTCAAGAAAATCTCTAATTAATTGGAATAAGCATTGCATTACAATCAGGCCTAACATCCTTCTATAGAGGAGTCAGCTTGATCCCTAAGAAACAATATTTCCTAATATCTGAATAAGCCTGAACAAAATAGGAAACTAACTAATATTAATCCTAATCAAATAATACTCCTAAATAAAGGGATGTCCCCTTGGGCCTATGGCTGAACCCAATGGGTTGACTAACCTATTGTTTGTTCTGCATCAATATGATTTTTTGCTTTCTTATAAGAAATAATTAACTTTTTCATAAATGTAGGTTTTCATAATCCATCCATTGTAGCATAAATCATCATCATCATCATCATCAAATCCTTGTCCCAACTATGTTGGAGTCGGCTACACGAATTATTTTTCTCCATTCCAATCTATCTAGAGCTAAATCCTCAGAGATAAGTTACACTTCATATCTATTTTTTACCACCTCCATCCACGTCCTCTTTGGCCTACCCCTTCCTCTTGGTGGGCCATCAACCTTCATTGCCAAAATTTTCCTTACCGGTGCCGTTGCAGGCCTACGTTGGACATGCCCAAACCTTCTCAAACGGTTTCTCTAATTTTATCCACTACTGCTGTTATGCCTAATTGCTCTCGAAAGCGTTCACTTCTAATTCTATCCTTACTAGTTTTACCATACATCCACCTTAACATTCTCATCTCTACTACATCCATTTGGTGCATATGTTCCTTCTTGATTGGCCAACATTCTCCTCCATAGGTCATAACTGGTCTAATCGCTATCCTGTAAGACTTTCCCTTCAATCTTATTGCAATTCATCGGTCACAAAGCACTCCAGAAGCAAGTCTCCACTTCAACCATCCCGCTTTTATCCTATGTTCCACATCGTCATCAATCTCCCCATCCTTACTAACTATAGAGCCAAGGTAACGGAAAGAATCACTTTGTGGTATCTCATGGTCTTCAATTCTCATAATAGTTTCAGCTTTTTATATATGCCCATTGAAGTTACAATCCATATATTCTGGCTTTGAATGGCTTATTTTAAAGCCTTTGGATTCTAAAGCCTCTGGATTCTAAAGCCTCATGCCATCTCAAGTTTTGCATTTACACCATCTCTTAATTCATCTACCAACGCAATATCATCTGCAAATAACATGCACCAAGGTACCTCTTACTGCTCCGTCATACATGTCATTAATAATTTCAATATAACCTCTTGGAACATTCCTTTTATTTAAAACCAACCAAATTAACTCATCGTCCATAGTAGCATAAATACAATGATGAATAAGACTCATACCATCATATGAACAACATCATTGACATATACCAATATATCATAAATGATACTTGTAAATAGTTCAATATCTTTAAAATGACTTTTTTTTTCTTTTAGTCAAAAAATGAAAACAAAATCCAAATCATCAATCTCACACGTTTGGATGTCTTGGAAGTATAAGCGATGAGGTAGGGTTGCAAGAAGGTCAGTGTTTGAATCTTCACAATATTCTACTAGAGGGAGATTCACTTTACACCATTAGATGAGTATTTGGCTTGTGCAATCCTCCAGGGGCATTCGCCGATGTTGTGGACGTCTTTGACTTAAGAAAAGCTTTGGAGGATCTTCCACTAGATATAGAGGAGTGCAAATGGGATGGTTAATCTATTGGCAAAGTCTGACTATTGATGAGGATGAATCTCTTCTTTCTCTTCTTTAAATTTTTGTTTCCCCTTTTTTTCTTGGAGGTCGATTAGGCAGCTTCTCATTATATTTCTCTTCTACAGGTTAAGCTACCTTTAATAAAATTATTTACCCTTCAAAAAACTAATCAGTTGATCACTATGTTAAACATACATACATACATACATACATACATACATAAATAATGATTCTTTCTATGTTAGAATCTATGATGTCACCTTAACACAGTTTTCTACACATTAGAAGCCTTTGTATTAGTAAATATCCTTAATTATTTATGAACTTAAGAGAAAGCAAGCAGGAAAGTAAGATCTGGACATGTTTAGAATGAATAATGCATGGAAATCACTTTACATGCAAATGGAAAAGGACAGAGGAAAGAAATCATACAGACATAAGTGCGTACATTAAATGTTTGACTCTTTCCAGAAAGGAATGCCAAGTTATGTCACAGTCACGCAACTCCACAGTGCTGTTGGAACCTGTAGCAGGCGCTACAATGGCCAAAGGTGCATGGGCATCAACAACACGTCTGCAACAAACATGCTATGCTATGAGAATACCTACATTCCATAGAGTAATTTTTGTTTAATTGTAGAAAGAACTTCACCTATACAAGGGCAGGCTTTTGCCACCACGGAGAATAAAATCCTAGGAAAACAAGATTTAAGAAGATGAAATGTTAGTAAATGTGGTACAAAAAAGGAACTTGATTAAAATAGTCCAAATGTATGAATTAAATGAAGTACCTGGCATCTATGAAGCAATTTAAAAAAAGAAAAACGAATCTTCTTAGAGGGGAACGTAAAAAAAAAAAAAAAAGAAACAAAAATATTCAATGTGCACTGACAGACAAGAAGATGAGAACATGATCTAAACAGAAAATGAACTGTGGAAATGATAATTTTAAGACCCCGTTCCCAACCACTAATTAGTGCGTTTAGAGTTAATTAATTGTGTTGTTAGCTTTTTAAGGGGGTTTAGAAGTTAACTAACTTAGTTTGAGGGATAGAATAGATTTTGAATAGCTTTAGGATGTTTTGAGAACCATTGAACCTAGTTTGATGCCTTAGAGGACCTATTTGTAATTTTGGTATAAGTTGGGGGTTATTCGTAAATTCTGGAAAATTGTGTTTTTGAGTTCTTTAAATCGAGGACATCATTCCGGGTAACTTTTGTATTCAACCCATAGCCATTTGGAGCCCCAAAACCATTCATTTCCCAGTTTCTTTATAAGTAGAGGTATAAGTGTCATTTGACCCAGCAATTTACTTTTTCCCCGGAATCTCCAAATGTGTCATTCTTGTGCTCCTTAGAAAGTAGATTTAACTTCGTGAACTTTTCCCCTCTGCATCGAATCCATCCGAGGCCACACAGTTTTTGGCCAGGGCATTAGTTTAAGTTGTGGGGCCCACAACCCACTTTTCTTCACATAGCGTTTATCAAGAAGGATAAACAATCCAAAGCAGTGAAGGAGATCCCAATAGTCTTGAAGTTCCCCTGATGTTTTCACCGAAAAAATTCTCAATTTACCACCTGCCAGGGAGATTGACTTTACAATTGAATTGTTATCGGAAACCGCTCCCATCTCCAAAGCACTATATCGGATGGCTCCAGCCGAACTTCGGGAATTGAAAGTCCAGTTGCAAGAACTTTTGGACAAAGGTTTTATCAAACCAAGCGTTTCACCTTTGGGAGCGCCAGTACATTTTGTCAAAAAGAAAGATGGATCGTTGAGAATGTGTGTAGACTATTGCCAATTGAACCAATTAACGATAAAAAACAAGTATCCCCTGCCAAGAATAGAAGAGTTGTTCAACCAATCCTCTGCCAAAAATAGAAGAGTTGTTCAAACAATCCTCTGCCAAGAATAGAAGAGTTGTTCAACCAATTGCAAAGAGCAACGCACTTTTCCAGGATAGATTTGAGATCATGGTACCATAGCTACAAGTTATAGAGTAGGACGTACCAAAAACCATATCCCCCATCTTTCATCATCTTCCCCTGCCCGTCCCGCATCGATCCGCCGCCCACATCATTTGCATGATGTAAGATAGGGGATGGCTTCAGACCTCATGCCTAACCTGAATACGCCTCACGCCATACATTTCGCAAGAAAGGGTAGAGATGGCAGACAACAGTCCAAATTTTCTTATTTTCATCAAAATTATTAATTGAGAAGCCAAAAGGCTTTACAATGACAATATATGAAAATGAGAAAACCTAGAAATAATCCGGACCATCCAACACATCGATGGCCAGGATTAAAACATCCAATCTACTTATAACTTAAACAATGAAATAAAAATAACTCTAAGTAGACTAAAGATAGGGGCTGGGCCCAAAGGTGGGTTGACCAATGGAGACCATGGAGCTGCCCTGTAGCACCCAAGATCCTACTATGGAAGAAGAAGGGAAGGTGATATTGGGAAAATAAATTCTTGGTTTGCAAATTCTGTTGATCCCACCATCAGATTCCAACTTGCATAATTTGCTCAACTAAAAGATGCTTAGGTTATTTGGCCCATCTATATGTCCAAACCAACTCTACTAAGCACTATCAGTTGGAAAGGAAGACCAAAAATGCCCAAAAGGGGATGATTCTATACATCCTCCTTGAAAATGACAGCTCTATGGGACCAGTTGTCATTTATGGAGCCCGAGTTTGTCTATATCACTGACTCGGCTACTTTTGAGACTTGTCGTCAAGGAACCAGACTTGTCCAGTTCTTGATAATGATGGCACTGCATCATGAATATGAGAATATTGGGAGCAAGCTTTTGCACCAGTCCCCTCTCCCCTCAGTAGATATAGCATTGTCTGAACTGCCATTAGAGGAGCAAACACAGTCTTCTCTTTCCACAAAGCGAACTGCAGATCTGGACCATGTACTTGTTTCTGCCTCACCTACCACATGGACTGGGCTTCTTGGTCCACCTCGTGAATAGGTTGGACCAGACCGACATCGGCAATTACTGCAAAAACAGAAGACACTGGGAGGATTGGCATCTTCTCTCGAAAGGTCCACCTCAGCAACCAGGTCATTCTCAGCTTCGTCTACACATGAAGACTCTGCATACAGCCATTTCAAATACTATAAATGCTCGTCTCTTTTGATCTCACTATTAGGTGCAGACTAGCATTGTTGAACAGCTCCAACAGATGATGCTCTCTTCTGGCTCTGGGTCTTCAGCTTCCTAGTCTTCAGTAGCCTTGCCATCAATTGCCCTCTTCTCTCCGACAGGTAACAAAGCAATCCCTTGGATATTTGACCCTAGTGCCTCTAGTCACGTGACCTCTGATGCTTCACTTCTTACTCACACCTACTCACCCTCATCTTCCAGTTTCATTTATATTGTCAGCGGTCAGCTCGCTTTCTGTTTCCTCAATTCTAGTCGTTCCCAATTTATCAATGAATCTTTTCTCGGTAAGCCAACTTGCTCACAATGGATATGTGATTGTATTTTATTAGTTTCCTTCACTGTCCTCATCTATCTGCTGTTGCAATTTTTGCTGCCTTTATTGCATCTTTGGCATTCTAGATTAGGCCATCTGTTTGTTACTTGTTTCAAACAATTAATTTCTTCAAATACTAAGGGAAATGTAACTTCTGAAGATTTTTCTAATTGTTTAAGTAGTCGTGTTTCCAAACCATTTTCTTTACCCGTTCATATAGAACCACTATTCACACTAAACATGCTTTGATTTGGTGGACTCTTACTGCCTCCCAACCCACCAAAGGAGGCTCTGCTTATTATGTTCAGTTTATTGATGACTATACTCGATATACATGGATATAGTTAATGAAACATAAACATGAATTATTGGACATATATGTTTCATTAGCTCGCATGATTGACACTAAGTTTTCTACCAAAATTAAAACTTTTTAGGTTTTGACTCTGGCAGTGAATACCTCTATACTCAGTTTCACAACTCTCTCTCACCAGGGAACTATTCCTCGGCTTTCACGTCCTTATACCCATGAACAGAATGGCGTTGACACAGACATAATTACCTCCTAGATACCATTCACAGTATTCCTCATTCTTCTAATTTCCCTCTCTTTTTAGGGAGAAGCCCTTCTCATAGCCACCTACCTAATTAAATCACTATCCCTCCTCTGTTCTATCTGGCCACACCCCCTTTCAAGCACTCCTGAATAATAAACCAGGCTATTTTATCCTATGACCTTTTGGGTGTACATGTTTTGTTTTTTTTTTTCTCCTAGAAAACGTTTTAAACTTCCTCCCAAATCTATGATATTGAACATAAAGGGTTTCGTTGTTTTTATCCTAAATCCAATCATCTTTATATCTCCTACCATGTCACCTTCCTCGAAAACATTCTGTTCTATTCTCTACATGTTATATCTCCTTCTCCTCACTCATATTCTCCTGATCCATTTCCTGATTTATTCCAAGTCTAGTCCTTCCCCTCTATCCTCTGTTCTTCCTCTTCATGTTTTTAAACATTGACCTCATGAGCCAACCACTGAGCCGCCTGCCTTATTACCTAAGCCTATTGCCTTGACTTATGAGACGACTCGCAGGTAACCTCTTTGAAATTGCAAACCTGTTGATCGTTATGGCTTTACTGCTTTTCACCATTTTTCTCAAAGTCAAACCTACAAATAGTTTCTCATTCTTATACTGAAACACAGTCCTATAAAGAAGCATCCACCTCACGTCCTCACCACACTGGCAAGCTGCTATGATAGAAGGACTTGAAGCTCTTCACAAGACTCATACATGGGATCTTATTCCATTCCCTACTGAATGGCATTCTATTGCTTGCAAATGGGTGTATAAAATGAGGACCCAATCTAATGGCAACATTCAATGCTTCAAGGCCCAACTTGTTGCTAAGGGCAACAAGAAAGAGTGACATTGCTTATGGAGAGACCTTTGCTCCAGTCACCAAGATAACCGTTGTTCCTACTCTCATCTCTGGGGTTTTTACTTGTCGCTGGCCCTTACATCAGATGGATGTAAAAAATGCCTTCTTAAATGCCTACTCCTGAAAACAATTATTTTATATTTTCTCGCTTGTGCATCCAAATTAGAATGACAAGCCTCAGATCTTCAAATGCATCTCAAAGCAATATTGTATCAATACAAATATGGAGATTGGTATTATGAGAATGCATTCTACTTTTAGCAGTTACTTAGTTTGATGCAAGAAAATCTGACGGTTTTTAAATATACCTACCAATTTCAAGAACTTCTTTATTCATATATATTGGAAGAGAGTGGCGCACATGATTTCTCATTATCTAAGAGATCAAAGATTGAACATGCGGGACTATAAATTTCTACAAAAACACTCAAGAAGCATATAATGAAGCTCTCCATGAGATGACAGACTTCGACGGTCTCACATGAGACGATTTAATTCTCAAGCCAAGAAGTTCCAACAAAGAAAAGCTCATCTTGTCAACCCACATGGGTTATCATCTACATTACCATGCAGTCAAGGAAATCTTCTCTGAAGCGACTTCACAAGGATCGCCAATATGTCTTATTGAAGCAAAATGCCAAAAATATCCTCAAAGTGACGGTATGCCATAAATATGCAAAAGAACCATCAAATATGGATCATAAGTAAGAAGAACCAAAGAAAGAGAAAAAGAAAGAATAACCAATAGAAGTCATGACTCCAAAAGAGTTGAAAACTATGATGAGACAACAAGGATGACATACAAAAGCATAACCAAAGGAAAGAGGATGCACAACGAAATTAGATGAAGCAAAATCTAAAGCTCGTAAGATGTACCATACATTGCAAGAGCTAGAGGAAGACAGTAGCAAAATTTATTTCTGTGCGCAATGTTGATCAGAAGATACAAGAGGCAAAAGAACAAAAGGGGAAAAAGGACATCGAAGACTTGGATCTAGCGAGCAACAAGACTAATCATCTAGTGGATCTAATGGTAACGACAATTTCAGAAGATCCATATGGATCATCGGAGGAGGACAAATCCATCATTCGAACAATTTCAGAAGAAAATCCACATTGACTTTATTTATTGGGGTTCAACAATTATTAAGTGAAGATTGTGATCTAATAGTTCAAATTCTATATTTAGAACATCCAATGGTCCAATTTCACATCCAAGCAACATCTGACCACAGAAGCAACAATGTCTCCAATCTACTTCTACTTGGAGAAAATGTTCAAGATATACCATTCAAAAAAGAGGGAGGGGGGGTGGGACTTGGAGAAAATGTTCAAGATATACCATTCAAAAAAGAGGGAGGGGGGGTGGGACTTGGAGAAAATGTTCAAGATATACCATTCAAAAAAGAGGGAAGGTGGGGGGGGAGGGCAAAGAGATTGAATATAGACAGGAAAATAAGAACTTTGTGAGACAAATCTTCAACCATGGTGGAGATTTATGGAACATTAAAGCGAGGTTCTCTCCAAGCAGAGGCGAACTAATGCAACCTAAAAAAGATCTGCCATGGAATGGGCAAGATCTACCCCAAGACCCACGGTTGAATAGTCCTTCAATATCTTTGCTAGGATTGCTAAGTATCGTCTTTAATTCAGTATCACATTTTTTAAAATCTAGGTTCAATGAGGTTTTTAATTGTAAGGAAAAGAAATTTAAATGTAATATGGAAATTAATTTTTTTGGAATCCCATTAAAGCCTATTTAAGGACTTCACATTTATTCTGAAACTATGGGAGAGATTTACTGGAGCAAAGACTTGGACAAAAGATCAAGATATCTGAAAATCAATTTGGTTTCATGCCCTAGTGGTCAACTATGGAAGTTATTTTCTCTCTCACGCAATTAATGGAAAAATACTTAGAGAAGAAGAAAAACTTTCATATGGTCTTATCAATCTAGAGAAAGCATACGACAAGGTACCTAAAGATTTAATTGGTGGGTTTTAGATTAAAGAAGTGCGCCAAGAGGTTATATTGAAATCATTATAGACATGTATAAGGGAGCAATGAGAACTACCTACGAAGGGACAAGTGAGTTTCCATTGACCATAGGTTTGCAACACGGGTTAGCCTTAAGCCCTTATCTCTTTACACTAATAATGGACGAATTAACTGCTCATATTCAAGAGGAGGTACCTTGGCTTATATTGTTTTGAGATGATACAGTGTTGGATGAATCAAGAATTGGTGAGAGTTTAGAATCTAAGGGCACTAAAATAAATCATACAAAGATAAAAATATATGGATTGCAACTTTAGTGGGGATATACAAAGAGCTAAAAATACTATGAGAATTGAAGCTCAAGATACTAGAAAGAGATTCATTCAAATACCTTGACTCGATAATTAGTGAGGACGGAGAAATTGAGGAGCATGTGGAACATAAGAAAAGAGTGAGATGGTTGAAGTGGAGACATGCTTCTAGGGTGCTTTGTGATCGGCGCATACAAACAAGATTGAATGGAGAATTTTAGATGACAACAATTAGACCAGCCATGACTAATGGAGAAGAATGTTGGCCAATCAAGAAGCAATACATGCACAAAATGAGTATAGTAGAGAAAAGAATGTTGATGTGGATGTGTGGTAAAACTACGAAATATAGAATCAGAAATAAGTGCTTTTGAGAGCATTTAAGGGTAGCATCAATATGTGACAAACTAAGAGAAACTCATTTGAGATGATTTGAACATGTCCAACGCAGGCCGACAACGGCGTTGGTGAGGAAAAGTTTTTCTATACAGGTTGATGGCCCACCTAGAGGAAGGTGTAGGTTGAAGAGGAAGTGGACAAAACTACTAACATTAGATCTGGGGAAGTGAAGCATATGCAAGGATTTAGCTCGGGATAGATCGGAATGTAGAAACAGAATTGATGTAGCCGACCCCAACAAAATTGGGACAAGACTTTGATGATGATGATATGTATTCTGAAACTCATTCATCAATAAAATTTAGACATTCTCCTCTTTAGGTAGAACCACCAGAATTACTTTTGTGTGCTTCTAGGTGCTTGTGTTAGAGCAGGTCCACCCAACATTCAGTTGCGCAGATATGGGGGCAGAAAGAGAAAGCGAGAAAATATCTATCTCATTTCAAATATAATTTGGTGGGCTTGAGGCCCCAAAACCTTTTTCGGTAAGGAAATAGTACATCTTCGAACACATTGAACAGTTCAGATCATAAACCAGGGGCCCACAAAAGTGAAGGAAATTAGAAACTGGGATCAATTTTTTTTTTTTTCCTGTTTTTTGCATATTTTTAAAATCCATGAGGATCTAAGATATGAAAATTCATGCATTGGGGTTTACATATGTAGGAGAACATCCAAAAGGTTTCAATCATCAATTGGGGGTCCACAAAACTAAAGATTATCAAAAGTGGGATTTAAGTGTTTTGGTGTTTTCCTCATTGTTTTCTCAAAATCTGTGAGAATACAAGATGCGAAAATTAATTTGTTGAGGTTTACAATTTATATGAGGATATTGAATGGTCAAGATCATGAATTAGGGGCCCACAAAAGTGCATAGAATTAGAACCATATGACTAGGTTTTTCTGCTTTTGCCACAATTTCTAAAGATCTATTAAGATTTATTATACGAAACAAAAATTTATGAGGCATATTAGTTCAAAAAAAGGGAAAAAGAAATTGAAAGATTCCAATTGCAATTATGGACCCGCAAGACTACAGAAAAATAAAAGGTGATTGGGGGGTTTCAATCCTGTGTCAATTGCAGGTGGTAATTGTACCGATGCCTCTCTAAGATGTCGGGTGTGTAATGATCTCACACCTGGAGAAGTGTGAAAATTTTTAATGTGAAAGTGCCCCTCATTTACACACCATTTTAACTACAAAACTTAAGCGTGTAATGTGTAAATGAATGCAAACTAATGTGTTCATGCGTAAACTTCATGCACGTAACATTTATGTAAATGAGTGTAAAGAAACTACCCCTAATGAGTCTAGAATAAGAAAACAATGATGAAGTAATCTTTGAGAGAATAGATTTTTAAAAAATTACTTATAAAAATCCCTTAAAAGTTCATGGACAAAACTAGCGAAGAACTCCAAAGAAAATTGCAAATGCCCCAACTAATGAGTGTACGAGAAATCTATGCACCAAACATGCATTATAAATGACCATGAGATCATCCCTACAAAACACAAATAAAAAAAAAAAGAACGACAAAAAATAGCACAGATTCAGAGTTTTTCTATTTTGAAAAGGAGAGCCCCCAAGCCACAAGTGGCATATCAGCTTTGGTTCTTCAATGTGAAGTGTTTTCTATTAGTTTTCTTGGGGTAGAAAGGAACAAAACTCTCTTCACTATGTTTCCCTTGCAAAAGAACATAGAAAAGATAGCTCTATGGCTTTGAAAGGGATCATTCGATAAACAGTTGGGCATATCAGCCGACATGTCCGATAAAATGGCTAATACGCCCCATTCATTGACTGATATGCCTATGAACAGCGATAGAACAGAAAAAAAAAAAAAAAGTGGCATGGTATTAACTGATCGGCTGACTTTCGCCTCTAAATATTTTGATCCATAACTAAATGGGAATGGTCAGATGCACATCTAATTCCGTACCCACATAGATCACATTTTCCGGTAGTACATTAGCAAATAGCAGATAGCACTAGCCAAAAATACTATATGTATGATGGTAACTGAAAAACAGAATTACACCTACCTTCTAAGAGTCCTATCCACAACTGGAAAATGCAGTGACACAGGCTCGTAATAGATAACTGACCTGAGTGAATATAGCTTTGGCATTTGATATTTTGAGCCTCAAGGATATTTCACGTGGTGCAAAGCTATCTGCAATGGATACAACCACATAGCCAGCCAAAACAATTGCTAGGTAGATAATAACAGCAGTAACATTCATAGGCATGTCTATCGCAATTGCAGATCCTTTCTTCAGACCCAATGTTTCAAGTGCATTTGCAACCAGACTGCAAAATACAATACAGAATAATTGCACCAATATAACCATTGTGAATTTAACTTTACAAAAAAGTAGTATTCAACATGTGATAGTTGCAACATTCCTTTTATCTTATCTGGTAAACCTAGCAATAAACAATAGTAGCACAAGTACTTTTGCAGCAAAAAAAAAAAAAAAAAAAACCCACCATACGCACACATATAAATTTATATGGGTTGAGTACTCCTAAGAGACAATTGTGTGAGAGCAATTTTTGGGGCCCACCTGGGGCCCTGCCAATCATGGGGTGGTGGGGTTGGAAAGATCTCAATGAGAATTAGTTCTCTGCAAAATATCAACCCCAAGAGATCATCCTAACCCTTCGATCCTGTAGAGAAATAGTTGGATTCGTTTGCTATTTTGGTTCATTGGGTTTATTTGTAATTTTGGGAGTAAGCTTCCTAAATTAGAAATAATTTTAAGGATAGAGTTTTAATGTGAATAGGATTTCCTAATATGACGTAATTACATTTTAAAGGCTAGAGTTTTAATGTGATTAGGATTTCCTAATATGATATAATTACGTATCCTAGTATAATTAGGACTAGCACAACCACCCGTGCTCAGCACAGTTGCATTATAAATTAAAAATTCTTACATTAAAAAGGTTGTATGGAGTACCTCTTTCCATCCATTAAGTAAGTTGCATGTATGAAAATAAAAAAATTGGACAAAAAGGGAGTAGAAGAGATGGGGTACTGCAAGAGACTTAAAAAATGAAGAAGTGGAGTTAAAGTGGAGAGTAGTGGGTGGTTTGATGAGATAAGGATATGAGTGGGTAGTTATATGGAGCATAGATGTAAATATCGGCCGCCACGCCGATATATCGGCCGTAGCGGGCGATACCGCCACGCTACGGCCTAATTATCGGCGGCCACGGGATATCGCACCCGTGGCGGCCGACACGACATGGGGGGTTATAAAACCCCCCCTTTTGGACTTTTTAGGGTTTTTTACCCTTTTCTCTCATCTCTTCCCCTCTATGCTTGATGTTTTCCCCTCTTTGTGGTCCCAAGTGTCTCCTAAATCCCTCTCTTCAAGATATCTTGCCACCAAATCACCAACAATCAATTATTGAAAGAAATCTAAAGATTATAAACAAGATTCTTCATTAAGGTATGTGATTTTTTTTTTCAACTTTTGAGATTATCATTTATCACTCTCTAACTACTATGAATCACAACATAATGGCATCATTGTCTTGTTTTATTGTAGATCCATGCTTCCTTTTGATCTTGCATGCATATCTTTTGTTTTTTTTATATATATTGTTATTTTTATTTTCGGATTTATGTTATTTAAAAAAAAAAAAAACATTATCACTTATGGAAAACTCATGAAACAACTTGAAAATAGCTTCATATTGCTAGATCTATGTTTCCCATAGATCATTCCAACAATACTTGAATGTTTATTGATTTTTCTCTATTTTTTATTTTCGGATTTATTTATTTTTTGAAAAAAAAAATGTGAATACTCATGGACAACCCATGAAACCACTTGGAAATTGCTTGTAAATGATAGATCTATGTTTCCCAGAGATCAATCCATCACATTTTGAATGTTTATTGATTTTTCTCTAATTTTTATTTTCGGATTTATTTATTTCTTGAAAAAAAAAATGTGGATACTCATGGACAACCCATGAAACCACTTGGAAATTGCTTGTAAATGATAGATCTATGTTTCCCATAGATCAATCCATCACATTTTGAATGTTTATTGATTTTTCTCTAATTTTTATTTTCGGATTTATTTATTTTTTGAAAAAAAAAATGTGAATATTCATGGACAACCCATGAAACCACTTGGAAATTGCTTGTAAATGATAGATCTATGTTTCCCATAGATCAATCCATCACATTTTGACTGTTTATTGATTTTTCTCTAATTTTTATTTTCGGATTTATTTATTTTTTGAAAAAAAAAATGTGAATATTCATGGACAACCCATGAAACCACTTGGAAATTGCTTGTAAATGATAGATCTATGTTTCTCATAGATCAATCCATCACATTTTGAATGTTTATTGATTTTTCTCTATTTTTTTTTTTCGGATTTTTTTTTTTTTTTAAATAAAAATAATTTTTAATATTTGAATACCAATCAAATGTCTTGAAAATGGTTCCTATATTTGTGATATAAGTTTCCTCTAACATGTTTCTTTGTTTTTTTTAATTTTTAACATACTAGTATACTACTTGTTTATATTTATAGCCAGCCAGGTATTCAATTTTAGACTTTCAGTCCATCTGTCTTTGCCAATTGATAAGTTAAAATGCCTCGTGATATTGATCCCACATGGAGCTTTGGTGAGGCAGTTGAGAATAATAGGTTGAAAATCAAATGCAAGTTCTGTGGAAAAGTGACCAATGGGGGCATTACAAGATTCAAGCACCACTTAGGCCACATATCTGGCAATGTTGCTGGCTGTACCGAAGTACCAAGGGAAGTCAGAGAACAAATGAAAGCTTTGCTTGGCCAAAACAATGCTAGAAAAGTAGAGATAAAAGAAAAGAAGCGGCAAGATGTTGATGCTGCCCGTTATGATGTATTTGGAGATGAATACTTTGATGAGGAGGAAGATGCACAGATGGAGGCTACACGCCGAGAGTCTTTGATGAGTCAACAAGAAGAACATGAACGTCGTGCATTTGCTGGAAGCAGATATTATGATGCAGGGGGCTCATCTGCTTCTGTGCCAAGCCGGGGTAAGGGCATTGCGGGGTCCATGCGTAGGGCATTTAGCACCCGGGAATAGGATGTTGATGTAGAGTTGATCTCTACGGGAAGAGCAGTTCCTCCCCCTGTTGATCCTCTAGCACATAGAAAAGAGGGAGCTAAACAACCAAAAATAACTAGTGTTATGAAAGGGGTAATGAAGGCTGCAAGAGATAGATTGGCCAAAGCTACAGCAAAATGGCTAATTCACAAGAACATACCACCTACAGCAGTAGATTCCCCATATTTCCAGACTATTCTTGATGTTGCCGCAAAAGCTGGGCGGGGTATACAGGCGCCCTCCATATATGATGTGGGCACTAAATATCTTGAAGAAGAATATAAAGAAATAAAGGCTTGGGTGGAAAAGTTTAGGCCCATGTGGCAACAGAATGGTGTTACCATCATGTGTGACGGGTGGATCAGCAGCACCCAAACACAATTAATAAACTTTTTGGTGTATTCAGTCGCTAGGACCGTCTTTGTGAAGTCCATTGATGCATCTGAACATAGACGGACAACCACATATATATATACTCTTATGGATAAAGTTGTAGAGAGTGTGGGAGAGGAGTATATTGTACAGATTGTTACTGATAATGGCGCCAATTTCAAGGCAGCAGGTTTGAAATTAATGGAGAAGAGGACCCGTTTATTCTGGACCCCATGTGCAGCACACTGCATAGATCTCATCTTGGAAGAGATTGGAAGGAAGACAAAAGTGGCTTCATTGATCAAGGCATGTAGAGGAATTACAAGATTTATATATGATCATTCATGGGTGTTAAGCTTGATGAGAAGATACACAAATAATCATGCCTTGCTGCGTCCAGGATTAACTAGGTTTGCAACCCATTTTCTGGCTATGGAAAGCCTTGTAAAGTTTAGAACGAAGCTCATTCAGATGTTTGCATCAGAAGAATGGCTTCGTTCGAAATGGGGCAATGCAACTAGTGGTCCGGAGTTTGAAGTCCCAAACCTGATGAGGGACAATAAATTTTGGAAGAAAGTGAAGAAGATATTAAAGGTTTTTGAGCCTTTAGTTAAAGTGTTGCGGCTTGTAGATGGTGATGACAAGCCGACAATGGGCTTTATATATGAAGCAATGGATCGGGCAAAGCAATCCATTATGGAAAATGTTAGATATCACGAAAAATATATAAAGATCATTGATGCCCGTTGGAACGATCAGTTGCACCATCCATTGCATGCTGCAGATAATTAATATATATCTTTGAATTTGATACTTTTTTGTTTTCCTAACTAATGTATTTATTATCGTGTTTGCTCACAGTACATTCTACATATTTATAATGTAGGTTATTTTTTGAATCCCGAATTCTATTACCACAATGTCGAACTACACACCGCAGCAATAGATACGGACTTGCGGGTAGGATTACAGGAGGTGTTGAAGAAATTGTTAAATCCAGATGATCAAATTGTTGCCATACAAGAGATGAGTGGGTGGTTACTTAAGAGAATTTAATTATGTTGTAGGGGTTTACTGACTTATATCTAATTTTCACATTGTAGATATCTATGTATACACAAAGGAGAGGAACATTTGCTGACCCTCTTGTGATACGATCGATTGGAAGGATGCCACCTGGTATGACTATGAACAAAAGACAAATCCACATTGTAGATATCTTGTGATACGATCTAATTTTCTTTATTTATTTTTTGCATTTCAGCTGATTGGTGGATGAATTTTGGAGAGAGTGCTCCACATCTAAGGAGTGCGGCTGTTCGCATCCTTAGTCAAACTACAACATCTTCCAACTGTGAAAGAAATTGGAGCACTTTCTCTTTGATCCACACGAAGGTCAGGAATCGGCTTACCATACAGAAACTCAACAAGCTTGTATATTGTCATTACAATCTGAAGTTGAGAAACAGACTTAGGGAGAGAAGGACAAGGGATAGTCCTGATTATTGTCCCATTAATTTGGATCACATATTTAGAGAGGACGATCCCTTACTCCCATGGCTAGCCGAGATAGAGGATCCACTGTTGGATTCAGATCCGGGGTTTCAAGAAACGGTTCAAGAGTTGATAGGTGAGGACATGGGTGAGGCACCTACAGAAGGTCAGCCACCTCAGGGAGAAGGTACCAGTAGTAGGACTAGGAGGAGTGGGAAAGAACCTGCTTCTGAGAAAGCTAGTTCCACCACAATCTCTTCAAGTAGCCATGGTGGAGGAGATGGAGGAGGAGACAGTGGGACAGGTGGTACTAGTGAATACTATCAACATGATGAAGACGATGTCATTCCTGTAGAGGAAGTACAGGAGTTACCTCCATCTGGAAGATTTGATCCAAGCCGTGGTTATCAACGGCGCCGAAGAGATTCACCACCTGGGGCTGGAGGTAGTACTGAGCAAGGAAATATGGGTGGAGATTTTGGAGGACAACAAGCGGCATCATGGACTGATTCGTGGAACCCTAGTTACAGTGGACAAGGACCCTCACAGATTTTTGACTATTTTCCATATCGTCAAGTACAACAAGGAGAAGAACAGTCTTCAGCTTCGTGATCCTACTCATATGGTGACTATGGTGAAACGCAATATGGTAGATATCCACCTGGACCACCACCACCTCCTCGAAGTTCCTATTATGTAGGTGCAGCTGCCTTCTTTGGATTTGTGGATCCCAATACTCATCAATATCAAATTCAAAGCGGTGCCAATAGAAATGATAACACTAATGGGGATGAGGATAACCATAGCCCCTTGAATCTTGGTAGACATTCCTTTTGGTGGTGATTAAGGTATTCCTATTTCCTTCACTAACTCTCTACTCTCTGTCATTTCTAAATTGGTGTTGAATATTGATTGTTGATCACTTCATAGTTCATTCACTTGATTGAATTTGAACCTTGAATGTTGAAGTATTGATATTTGATTGTTCAATGTTCACTAATGAGTAATGACCTAACTCTTAACTCTTAAGTCTTCTTAATTCTTATGCCTTTATTTCATGTTCTATTTTTTTTTATGAGCTTTCCATTACTTTTTAAGTTAGCATGACTAAGAAACATGAATACATGTGAAAAAACTAATCATTACTATTATTTTCTATTTATACAGCGATACAGGACCTCCTATATTGAGGGCACCGCTACGCCCACTTTTCTTACTTACTTTTGCAAAAAAAACCACATTTTCTTTCATTTTACAATTTTCTGGATTTTCTGGAATTTTTTCAGATTTTTTTGGCAATTTTTTAAAATCGCACCGCTACGTCGCTACGTATCCCCGCTACGCTACGTATCGCCCGCTTCGTAGCGGTTTGGCGGCGGGCCGCTACGCCCGCCGCTACCGCTATTTTCATCCATGATATGGAGAGAAAGTGAAACATTTTAATAAAGAGGGTTAACTGTCAGTCAAGATTATAACTGACAGTCAAAATTAGATCCAAAACCTAGTTTGACTTAATATCTTTGGTTGTAATTTATAAATAGCCATTGGCTACTCACAATAATACAATCAATCAATTTATTGGATAAAAGATCAATCAATTCAATAAAAATGTATACCTAAATTTCAACAAGGTATCAGTGGTATACATTTTTATACCAAGTGGTATCAATTTATTGGATTTGGTTCATACATCTCAAATCCATCATCCCAAAATCCTTGGTATCAAGTTCACGCTGGTATCTTATTTAAATTTCCTATTCCCCTAATGTCAATAGATACCCAAGAAATCTATTCGATCCAAAAGACACAGCTTCGAGAGATCAATTTCATTTGTGCTTATAGTAAAAAACCCCAAGAAAAGTCCAGAGAGAGAGAGAGAGCAGGACACAAGATCCCAAGTCTAAAGGGATCTGCTCAAGATCCCCTAATTCGATTGCATCACAAAGGAGAGTGCACTTGTCTTCTCCACCACCTTCTAGGGTTCAGCAGTTTTGTGCGCGCACAGCAGATTTGTGTGAGATTGCAAATAGCACAGGGTTCAACAGTTCAACACAGAGCGACAGATCTGCACAAGCAGATTCAATTCTGACAATCCATGTAAGACCACACTGACTGACAAACTGCCTCTTATAGTTTAAAAGAGCTTTCAAAAAGTAGGCAGACTGTTTGGTAGCTTCAACAGTAACCACCGTTTGGAACCGCATAAAGCCAAAACACCTGTTTCGGAAAGCAGCGGAAACAGTGACAATTCAAACAGACTTGTCTGAAGCGCAAAGACATGCTCGGTGACGGTACATGATCCAGTGATTTTCACATCACTATTTTTTTGAAATTATGGGACCATACATAATAATCTGAATCGTTAGAAATCTTAAGAAGATCACACACGGCCACGTATCCAAATTTGAACCGTTGATCTTTCTCAAATCTCGAGATATTTACAACAAAACCACAACCATTTATCTATATTTTTGAACTTTTGTGGGTCCCACAATCATGATCAGAACCGTTGATCCTCTTTGGAATAGTGAAAACGGCTATGGGTCCAAATTTTAGCCAATGACTTGGTGTACATCTCGAAAAAACTACGAAAAACTAAGAGCCGTTGGATATGCTCAAGTCAAAAAAATTGCATTCCACATGACTTTTCACTAGTCCGTTTTTTCTTTTTTCTTTTTAACTTATGGGACCCTAAATGATGGTCTAAACCATTGATACTCTTCACATGATCAGACATGGCCATATGTTCAAATTTGAGCCGTTGATTATTCTCAAATCTTGAGATAATAGATTTGTATTTTTGGAATTATGTGGGTACACAATCATTATCCTAACCATTGATCCTCGTTGAAATATTGAAAACAACTATCTATGGGTCCAAATTTCGGGCCCTGATTCATTGTAGATCTCAAGAAATTAATGAAAAACCCTAAACCATTGGATTTTTAAATATCTATTTCAAACCGTTTTTGGTCTTACCAACCTGGCTATTTTGAAAACATATATTTCAAACCACCCCATTTGAAATAGATCAGTATGATATAGATCTGTTTCATACAGAAAAGATTGGCCAAACAAGACCTGAGATCCTCTATATTGATCTCTCCTTGAAGTCACTGCATAGGAATGGCAAAAGAGAAGAATGAGGAACAAAAAAGGGAAGGGGAAATTCGCTACCCAGGAAGACAAATCAGAAGGAGAGAAAGGGGCAGAGGAGCGGGCGCCGAGTCCGACCTGCCACCATGTATCGAGCTCCACATTCCACAAGCCTTTTTCCCGTCGCCGTCGACTGCCTCCTCGCGGTTGTGAAAAAGCCACAATTGTCTTCTCCTTCTACGATGATGCAATTGGCATCAATAATCAAGATCTTGCTTGGTTTGTTCCTCAAGCAAATCTCACCATCTCTGGGAAGGCCCTTTGAGGTAGAGTGTTGGAAAGATCGAGACCGAAACTCCAAAACTGAAGCTAAGGGAAAGAGAAGAGAGGAAGAAGGGCATTGTCGCTGCCCTCCTACGATGCATCCTCATACCACCTAATCTATGACAACTGCTGAATGACCCTTGCCACCTTTCCAACCAACAGTCGACCACAGCTGAAGAAGGAATGAGGCGGTGTTCATACCCGCAGAAGAAGACAAGGAGAGAAGGCAGCCGACCAAACCAGCAGACCGAACGCCAGAAGTTGTCCCCCTACTGATCACATGACCGGGTTTGACAGCCGCAGCCTGTCGTCTATACAACATGAGATCAATTGAGGCGCCTACAATAGGCGCTGCTGCACTGCACCGTCCGCCCTTGTTATTGATAAAACCGAGCTTAAAAGATCTGTCAAATTCAGGTCGGAATCAGGTTCGACCTGACCGGCAGCATGAGCCCAGCAAGTCAGAATTAATGACATCAGCAGTAGTCAATGATCAAAGAAGCTGACCTAGAACCCTCTTCAGAAGCCCACAAGCAACAGTAGGGCATTGCTACTGTAATCCAGTGATGTGAGTGAAACAGCATAAGATCAAGCCAAATTTGACCATATCAACAGCCAGATTTATTTTCACAATTTCAAAGCAACTCGGATTTGGATTTCAAATCTATTTTTGCCCACACGGCCAGCAGTGGGATCCACACATTGGAAGGACAATCAGCACAATCCAATGGTTCGAAAAAGTTCTTTTTATTGTCAATCACATATTCAAAAAGAGCAGAAAGTGACAAAGATAGACCTACAAATAGATGATGATTACCAATAAAGTAAAATGGACATGTTGGCAAGACATCAACTGAGAAAAAGGGGTGATTTATTGTGAACAAATCTAAGTGAAGTAGCGGATGATTATTCTAGACTTTGGATCTACAATATCATGCGTTCTTTTCATCATAGAAGTTAAGTTTATGAGATTTTTCGGGAGAAGGGGGGAAACTCTATCAAGACTCTATGGTTACTTGGAAATGTAAATCCAAGTACTCATTAGGTTATGGGAGAGTGTTAGTCCAGAATGTTGTATGGCACTCGGGCTCATTGGATATGCTGTGTAGCATACCATGGGTTAGTTTAATCAGGCAGTGTTGTTGAGTACAAATTGATGTGGAGCATATGAAATCTTCATCAATCGAGCAGATCAAAGATCCATCGAAACTTATGTTTGGTAAAGATAAAGTTCATATAGTAACTCATCAAAGCAGTTGCAGAAGGAAGCAGACATATGGTGTCTAGTCCGACATGATACATAGTATTTGTGTACAAGCTTAAGGGGGAGTGTCCAGAAATAGTTATGTTTGTTATTTTGGGTCATTAGGTTTATTTGTAATTTTGGGAGTAAGTGCCCCGAATTAGAAATAGTTTAAATTTGACTTATTTTAGGCTAGAGCTTTTGTTTAGAATTTCCTAGTATGATGTAATTGTAATCAGGTTTCCTAGTTTAAGTTGACGGCTATGGTTGTAATCTTTAAATAGCCATTGGCTACACACAATAATACAATCAATCAATTCAAACAATAAGAGATCAAACAATTTAATCAAAATTACTTGTCGTCCTAAAATCTCAAATGATCTATGGCCCTCAAGTTTAATTGTTGTAGAAGGAATAATTCTTTTAGGATTTCAATCCAATTGTGAGTAATTGTTGATGTGTGTCAAATTTGGCTAGTGCCAATTCATGTGGGGTAGTAAGTGTGAGGGGATGAATTGATCATAAGGGAGTCCAACGCACCTAAAAAGGGAATCCACAAGATGTCTCTCAAGAGACACGTACAGGGGATAAGTTGTACACTCCGTTGGGTCGTACAAAGCCAAAACACTGTGCACCAGGACTGCTAAGATTTGTGTTGATTCTGAGTCCCTTGATTGCCAATCATTGCATGATTTAACGTACCTAGTTCTGCCTGATCAATTGTTGCATCTACTTCGTTGTATCCATGTAACCCCATCTCATGTCATTATCCTTGTCTAAATTCGAGTCGTCAATGCATCCTTTGCATCATGTACTCCTTTATGTTGTAGTTTTGTATATTGGTTATTTACTGAGCTTTAGCTCATTGGACTTTCTTTATGTTTTTCAGATACTGAGGTAGAGATCGTTGTTGATAGTTGCTTATTTGGATGAGGGATGCACAACTTGAGAAACAAAGAATTATCCAGAGAATTGTCTAGCTGTTTTAAATGACTAGTTGTTTAGTAGTTATTTAGCTTGATTACTGTAGACACTTCATTTTGGCACCCCTATGCACAATTTCTAACATCATAATATTGACCAATTTTGCCCCATTCGAACTTTTTAGATGAATTAGTGGGAATATTCTCAGTGTCAGCTCTCTTGAAAGATGTTAGATGTGGTGTTACTTGGGTGGCTACTTCGGTGTATGGGCCTCATAGTGCTAATGATAAAGCAGAATTTTGGGCAGAACTTAACCAGGTGGCTAGTTTGTGGAATTATCCGTGGGTTCTTGGAGGACATTTCAATGTTATCAGGTTTCCTAATGAAAAAAACGGAGGTAGTTCTTTTACTCAGGCAATGCGTGGTTTCAATGATTGGATCCAAATCAAATCTCATGATCTTATTGATTAGCCTTTGCAAGGTGATGAGTTAACATGTTCTAACATGAAAGAGAGTCCAGTCAGGAGTTGGCTGGATCGTTTAAGTGTCGACAGAATGGATGGATCTTTTTCCTGATTGTGTTCAGAGGGTGTTGGCTCGGCCGTTCTCGGATCATAGCCCATTATTGCTTGTGACAGGTATGGAAGATTGGTCCTCCTTTTAAATTTGAAATTATGTGGTTACATGAGAAGGGTTTCACAGATTGCGTTCATGAATGGTGCGCTTCTTTTGCAGTCAAAGGATGGATTGGGTATCAATTAGCTCAAAAATTAAAATTTCTTAAAAAGAAAATGATTGAATGGAGGAAGGAGGGTTTTGGTAATATTGCGGAAAGGATGAACAGGTTGTTAGCTGAGATTCAGAGCTATGATGGAAAAGAAGAAATGGGTTTGCTTGAAGAGGAGGATCAGATTAATAGAAAAATTTGTCTGAAGCAATTTCGTAAATTAATTCTTCAAGATGAAATTAAATGGAAGCAACGTTCGAGAAATAGATAGTAGGAAGCTGGAGATCGGAATAAAAATATTGCCACGCAATTGCTAATGCTCAGCATCATGTTAATCGGATAAGTTCTATGACTGCTAATGGAAGAGTTTGGGTAAAAAGATAAGATAAAGAGAGGGAAATTGTTCATTTCTTCCAACAGTTATATACTGGTGATAAGTGTTCAAGGCCTCAGACGGACGGTATTTCTTTCAAGAATCTCTCTTCTTCACATGTTTCTTTCCTTGAGCATCGGTTCTGTAAAAAGGAGATTTAAGAAGCTGTGTTCGATATTGGTAGTGATTGTGCCTCTGCTCCAGACGGTTTTCCTATTATTTTTGCCAACATGTTTGGGATATGATAGAAGATGGCTTGTTAGTATTTTTTATGAATTCCATGAAAATGGTGTCATTGTAGGGAATTGGGAGCTTCTTTTATTTCTTTGATTGCTAGAAAGGATGAAGCAGCTTCAATAAAAGATTACAGACGTATTAGTTTGATTGGAAGTCACTATAAGATATTAGCAAAAGGCCTCGTTAATCGCATACTAAAGATGATTCCTGAGATTATTTCGGAGTTATAAGGTGCTTTTGTTGATGGCCGCCAAATTCTTGATAGCGTGCTGATTGCTCGTAAATGAATTGATTCTAGGAATCGCTAAGAGCGTCCTGGTGGAGTATGCAAGTTGGGTTTTGAGTGTAGAAACAGAAGCAAATCTCTTAGTCATGGGCCTGGGCCTTGAGAGATGGGCTTGCTTCTGTTTCTACATTGAGAAGGCTTATAATATGGAGGATTGGGGGTTTCTTCAATATACGATGACTAGAATGGCGTTTGGTATGAAATGGAGTCAGTGGATCCATAATTGTGTTTCTTCAGCTCACTTTTCAATCTTAGTTAATGGTTCTCCCAAAGGCTATTTCAAAAGCCCAAGGGGTATTCGACGAGGAGATCCTCTATATCCAATGTTTTTTGTTATTGTGGCGGAAGCTTTGAATGGTCTATTAGATAAAGCTAAGCATCAGGGTCTAATTTCTGGATTTGCTATTGATGATGTAGAGTATGAGGTAACTCATTTACAGTTTGCGGATGATACTATTACTTTTTGTGATGCCTCTTTGACTCAGGTGGAGAACCATAAACTTTTTTTGTATTGGTTTGAATTGATTTCGGGTTTGAAAATTAACTATGTAAATGTGAGTTGAATGGTGTTCAGATGGAAGAAAGTGAAGTCGCTCCATTAGCCAGTTCCTTTGGTTGTAAAGTGGGGAAGCTTCCTTCTAAATATTTGGGGTTACCTTTGTGCTTGGGGTTACCTAAGAAGCATCTTTGGGATCCAGTTGTAGAGTGGATTGAGAAGTTAAGTTCGTAGAAGGGTAGATATTTGTTTATGGGAAGGCGTATTACTTTAATCAAGTCAATTTTGTCAAGCATCCCCATTTACTTTCTTGTTTCAAATGCCTTAAAGGTGTTTTAAGACGGATGGAATAACTTCTATGTAACTTCCTTTGGAATGATTCTTTTGAGAAAAGGAAGTGATCATCTGGTTCGACAGGAGTCAGTTTGCAGGCCAACAATTCAAGGCAGTTTAGGTATCCGTTCTATTGAAAAGGTTAATATAGCTTTATTGGGAAAGTGGTTGTGGAGGGTAGGAGAGTCTAATAATGGATTGTGGAGGCATATTTTGATCCATAAATATAAATTGGGAAATGATGGTTGGTCTGTGATGGCCCAAGTTTGCAAGATGTCTGGTTTATGGAAATCTATTATTTCTGTTAAGGGGGATTTTGATCCTTGGGTTCGCTTCAGGGTTCACGATGGTCACCGAGTTACTTTTTGGCATTATGTGCGGTGTGGGCATATAGTGCTATAGCATCAGTTTTCTAATGTGTATTCTTTAGACAGGACACAACATGCTGTGGTTGCTGATAATTTTAGTTTGGTGGGTGGAAATGCTGTTAAGGATTTCTTGTTTCGTAGGAATCTCACGGATAGTGAAATCTCTACTTTTGCTGGTATGCATGGAATGCTTGATAAGATTTATTTGTCTCTTGGTAAACCTGATGACTGTTTTTGGAAACCTGATGTTAAAGGTCAATTTTCGGTTAAGTCATTTTACGATGTGCTTATTGATGGTTCTGGCAAGAAGGAAGGATGGCAAAGTTTCTGGGATTCTTCGATTCCTCCAAGAATTTTGCCTTTTTGTTGGGTGGCAAGGAAGCGTAAAATTTTGACTATTGATAAGTTGAGAAGAAATCATTTTATAGTCAATGGGTGTCCTATGTATTTAAAAGATGAGGAAACAATGCATCATTTATTGATCCAATGAGATTTTGCTTATAGAGTTTTGGTTGTTTTTTTTTAAGTTATTTGATATTGAATGGATGATGCGCAGATCTATTGAAGATCTTTTTCTCCAATGGCATTTAGGAAGTAAATTTGGGCGTCGTAATATTCATTGGAAACTTGTGCTTTATTGCACCTGTTGGAAGCTTTTGTTTGAAGATCTTCTTCTATTGAGGAGGTTGTTGATTTCATTATTTGGTCTGTATCAGAATGGGCAACCAAGAGAAATTCCTTCGTTGGTGTATCTTTGGAAGATCTAAATCGCTCCAGGGCAGCAGTTTTAAATGGGGGCCATCATGCCAAAGTAATTCATAGACTTTCGTGGAGGAGTCCTCCTGTTGGTATTTTTAAGCTTAATTTTGATGGAAGTTTTTTGCAAAGTGCTCAAAGAGTTGATTTTGGAGGTGTTATCAAGGATTGGAATGGAAATGTTATTAGGGATTTTAGTGGGCCAGTGGATTTTTTAGATGCAAATGAAGCTGAAGTGTTTGCTTTTCTATTAGAGTGGCGTCAGTTGCTCCAGTTAGGTGTGTGCAATCCTATTCTGGAAGGTGATTCTTTCTCAACAATTCAGTGGGGTTCTGGAAAAGCATCCCATCCTTAGAGGCTGGATGGAATGGGTGGAGTAAGTGAAGGAAATTTGGAGACAAGTGGAAGCTTCTTTTAATCATATTGTTAGAGAGGCTAATGATATGGCAGATGGCTTTGCAAGGGAAGGAGTTTTTCGCTCTTCTGTAAGTTTTAATGTTTAGTTCTGGTTGATTTTTGCTCGTGTTTTGTTTTTAGTTTCTTTTCTCATGTTCACTTTGTATCTCTTCTTTTTTGTGAATTAAATTTTTAACAGTTATAAAAACAAATGCAAATTCGAGATGAGAAACAATCTGCACGGTGCAGAAGGAATAAGAGATTAGAACTGTGTGTGACAAATTTGGGCTAACTAGAGTGGACCACATGGGACAAATCTCTTTTAGCTTAATAATTTGGGTAAACATATGCCACTTGGAAGGTTAGGATGATGAAAGGTAGGGACAACAACCACAACACCTTCAGCTTAGAAGAGTGGCTGGTCTGGATATTTTACTGTGTGTGAGGTAGCCATTCTTTTTTGGATTTCATAAAATCATATAAAACCAATCAATTCCAGGGTTTTAGAACTTGGTATCAGAGACTAGGTCAAAACACAGTATGAAATGGCTAGCTTAAGCTCCATCAACAATGAAGCGTCATTTATATGCTATTTATATAGAGCAATAAAATTATAATGTTCAGAAAATTAAGAGAGATTATAGATAGAATGTGAGTTTTCAGATGACACAATATTACTTTGGAGATGAATATGACATACCAGACCTCTGCACGTAATTCCTTAAGTGTCAAACAGTTTACAGGCAAATCATCATCTCCTTCATTGCGCCATTTAATCATGACATCATCCAAGCTCTTCTTACCATTCAAATTCAAGCAACTTCCAGCACAATTCATAACAGCTCCTGGTAACCACTGCCCTCCCGGATACAACACCCGACCTTCTTCCGTTGTATGTTCACGTAATATACATGAAGGAGGTACAGAAAATGATATGTTCATCTCATCAAATATCATTCTCCAATATACCTACCAAGAGAAAGCATTTACGATAACTAGAACAACAATTTAAGCAGAACATAAATGATCAAAAGGAATACTGATAAGAGCTTAATTGTTTACAATCTAAGCCCTAATATTTGATTGATCTAATGCTAGTTAGAGTTGTTTTATTTGATTTTACAGTCTTTGTTAAAAAAAATTTATTATTCAAAGGTAAAAATGAGCAAAAAGAGAAGAATTAAATCATTAATGAAGAAAAAGAAGACGACTCCAAAGTGTGTCACACGCCCAAGGGGGGTCCACATCCATTGCTAAAGGTAGAATTTCAGAATTCAGGAAGTCCTATTCAAGTTAAAAGAGGAGTTCAAGAATGGAGAAAAACAAGGAGAAAAAGAAGGAAAGTTAAAGGAAGATTTCAAGTTAAGATAGAACTCCAAAAAGAGGGGTCCCACATTCATTGTGCACGCACCAAATAGGGCCCACTTTTATGTCAAAAGTTCAGATTTAATTCCTTGCAATTAAAATTCAGATTGGTGGGCCACATGTGAGGAATTGTCAAGAAGATACAAGTAAGATCAGAATTAGACAGTGTTGCTAATTAAGAAAAGAAGACTCCTATTCTAATCTAATTAGGAAGCATACTTATAAAGAAAGATGGAGATCTAATCATACAAGGAGAGAAACCTAAAAAGGAGGAGATTCTTCACTTGTAAGACTTATAAATAGAAAAAAAAAACTAGCCACGTCCATCAATAATATCAGCCATAAAACATCACACAAACCATCCACAAATCAGCTTCAATCATCCACAAACCCTAGCAGCCGTACAGCACTATTGGGAGCACCTTTGGAGCATCTTTTGGAGAGCTTTCGGAGCGAGGAAAAGGGGAAAAAGCTGCTGGCAGAATTCTTCTTATTCTTCAATATTTAGAGTTCTTCTTATGGCTCTATTTTCTATTTTGTTTTCAATTCCAGACATGAGTAGCTAATTTTTTAGGGCTAGGGTATAATTGAAACCCTAGCCTAGTTCTATGTAGTTTCTTTTGGCTTCTTTTAATTCAGATTTCAGTTTTATTAGTTGATATTCTAAACCATGTTTTTAATTGATGAGTTGTGTATATGCCATGCCAACCATGTTATGTTCAATTAATTTTAAGAGTAGCTAACTTAATTTTGATTGATCTTGATGTTAAGCATCTAGGGTTTAGAACCATGAATAATCTAAGTATATGTCATGCTTAGACTCATGCATTTATCTTTCCCATTGTTTTTATACATTATGATTGTTTTGACTAGGACATATGCCATGCTTAGTTTTATCATCATGATGAATAACTCATGTAGTATGCCACTTATGTATTGGGTTTAGGGGAATAGTAATCTAGACGCATATGCCATGGTCTAGGTTGATAGATGTCACTAATAAAATCTGATTTTAGATGTCACTAATAAAATATGATTTTTGATTAAAAGATAATAAGAGACATGCATAGGATTTGTTAGAGGAGTAGATCCCTAGTTCATTCATTCTCATTGTTTTCAATTCTAATATTAGTTGTGTGTTTTAGATTAATTTCCATTTAGCTTTTGATAGTTTAATTTACTGTTTTTAGTAGTTTAATTCAACCTTTCATCATTCAATTGTTTCTTTTAATATTCTGATTTTTAGTTGCTTTTGACATTGTTTTATTACAAGTCTTCGTGGGATCAACCTCGTACTTACAATTCACTACACTACATAGTGATCTTGTGCGCTTGCGAGTTTTAATTGTGTGCATACTAGTAGCTTATTTCTAGGTTGCTTGGTGCATACCAAATACCAAAGGGAACTCACATGATAAAAGGGAGAATTTAAGTTAACATTAGCATAGTGATGCATGGTATTAAATTTAATCTGAAATGACAGAAAGTAATTCGAGCCGACTCAGTGACAGATGTGAGTGCCACAGAAGTTGGTTCCACATAATGGCACCAAAAAAGTGGTTGATGTTGACCATATTTGTTACTTGGAACCAACTTAGTGCAGCTAGTTGAGTCTGACAGCCATGGACTGGACTTCTGTTTCAATTAAAAAAAAAAAACCCTTAACTTGTCCAAGAATCGATTAATTTTAAAAAAATTGATTAAACTAATGCACTAAGTTTTTCTACCAGTAAAAGTTACATTTATTAAGTATGAACTTTTAAGCAAAAAAAAAAAAAAAAAAAAGATATGAATTGCATTTTAACCTTCTAAGTTTAAAGCTTCAACTGAGAACATGAGTATAATCTATCAAGTCACTCCACAAGTTCGGCATGCCTTCTTGTTTCCTTTATCAAAAATTTAGCTCGTGCTTGGACAAATGTAGTAGATCAACTATGGTTGAAAAAGTGGCAAAACTTGAGTTAGCTCTTAGCTGAGACTTGATTGAGATTTCCATTTTCATATTTTACTCACGCTCAGATCCGAATTGGACCAGCCGACTCAATCAGTTCACATTGGGTTTTTAACTTTTCAAACCAATGACAATAACCTACTTTTCAATTCCTCCATAAAAGGTGATTAGTGTCAGCTCCACCTCTATTAGTGTCATATGTCAACCACACCTCTATTAGTGCCGCCCAACGAGAAGCAAATACACTCCATATATATGGATATATGCACTAATTATCCCTTAAACCTTACCATGTCTTCATAAAAGGATTTAACAACAGGTTGCCAACCTTACCAGGCAACCATACCTGATAATCAAAACCATCCTCTCGAACATATTCACTTGTAAAATTATAAAGAGGTCAACCAAAAGAGACACCACCTCATCAAATCATCCAGAAGGTTTCTACAAGACAGAGGGGACCACCTATGATTTGCAGATATGGATATGGACACGGACACAAGGTTCGAGGATACGGCTCTGCACTTGAAGTTAATCATAAGTTCACACCCCAATAAGTTCACACTTGAAGTTAATGTTCCTTCCTAACCTTCCGCCAACAAGACCCCTATATATTCACACAAAGTTAATCTTCAATACACAAACTCAAACCTTGGATCACTTTCAACTTTGCTGTGTCTTGTGTCACAAAAGAGAATATGTCATCCAAGTGGGGAACAATTAATATTTCATCATCAAAACCTTGTCCCAACAATGTTGGGATTGGCTACATGAATTATGTTTCTCCATCCTAAGCAATATCTTCCATAGATTGAAAACGTTCAAAGCTTAAATCCACTTGACAAACCCACTTCCCTAGCTCGCTGGCCTAATAATTTAACGACAATTGACAAACAATATAACAATATAGAAGAGAGAGGATGATATTGTCGTAATCTATTAGAACTTCAAACGTGTGTGTGTATATATATATATGAAATTTATCCTATGCGCGCACCCCTAGTGGGGCCCACCTAATGGTTCCATCCGAGCATACCATACATACAAACCCCCCCCCCCCCCCCCCCCCCCCCACCCCCAAAAAAAAAAGAGAAAAAAAAAACCCAAAAAAAAAAAAAAGGTTCACACACCCACTCATGTGAATCGATTAGACCATTGGATCGAATCAAAACACATGCGAATGGACTGTACCGTTGGATCGACTCTACAACCATGCGAATGGATTGGATTTATGTGTCGTGGATGATAGGCTTAGGATGATCAGATGGGTCTGATTGTTTGTACATAGGAGGGCCCACCCAAATCTTCAAATCCTCTCAGATCATGCCAAAGTGAGCCAGCGGGTGGGCCCCACAGTGCGGCAAGCATAGGAACACGATTGTATATATATCCTATGCACGCGGACTGCACAACTATGGATCTCTTCAAGCAGACCTAGATGTACCTACCAATATATGGTGATGGAGCTCATGTGATCATCCTAGCCCTTGATCAAAGGCCACAAGTTTCAATCGTCGAAAAATGGGTGCAAAGGCGATCCAACGGTCCAGTCCATCCAGATGGGTGTAAACCCAGGGTTTTGGTGACTATCAAGGGTGGAGGTGGCAACGGAGGTGAAAGAGATGGATACAGACACACAGGACCTATTCCCCACAGTCGAGAAAAATTGCAGAAGAAACATGAACACTCCGTCAATACCTCCACTCCAGACTTGATATGACATAACTAGCACCCTAACAAAAGACCAATTGCATTGGCAAAGCTAGGATTTTCTTCTATGGGAGCAAGCCGTGGGCAACAATGACAGAAAAAAATATGATAACAGGTCCAGATAATAAGATTTCTAATAGAAAAGTGAGTATTCCTTTGGTGTATTTCTTTGGTGGCCTACTGATCATTTCAAGGCCCTCTACGAGAGAGAGAGAGAGAGAGAGAGAGAGAGAGAGAGAGAGAGAGAGAGGAATCACATAAGAGTCCCAGGAGGATTTCAAGAGGCCACTTAGTGAGCCACTTATGAAAAATCGAAATCAATGTTCAAAAAGGCCCCCTACTGTAGTGCTTAGTCGTCATCAGATTTCACTGAAATGCCTACCGTACTGATAACGTTTTAAAACACTAAAATAAAATATTTTATAAAAGAATCAAAATGTTTCGTATGGCATATATCTGACGGAAGGCCCATATCATATTGGAGTTAAATTTTTCATAGGAAATGGTGCTTTGCTTATGGGATTTAGATTTTTTTTCAATGATGGTTGTTTTCATTTTCTTAATGGGCCCCACTCAGAAGCATCAAATTCTCATGATTGGGAACACTAGAGATTCTGGTTACAGGACTCTTCAATAATTTTCTTAAGTGGGTCCCGCTTACTATCCTAATGAAATTCTTTGTTTAGGAGCCCTAGAGGATCCATATTTCAAATCCCATGAAAGACAAAGGAAGAAAACTTGCGTTTGGAGAAAGAGGGAGGAGTCTAGATCCTCTTGAGTGTCCCAGTCAAGCTCCTGGCAAGTGAAGGGAGTGGAACTCTATGGTGGGGCTCACCTATGGAAAATCTGAACCACTCAAAATGAACTCCATCTACTTTACTGAGATGTCCCCAAATTTCCTACCAAAAGATTGATCATACAATTAATAGCATGATTAACACAATCTAATGCATTATTAAGTTTATGCATTAATCATGTTTTAATCATGTCAACAATCTTAGGGTGGGACCAGCTCCTATTGGCATAAAATTAGGGAAGTCCGATTAAAGGGGAGGTGCACATTTTGAGCAGTTCGGATTTCAATTTTTCTCCCCTCGTTAGTGGAGTTTCACACTTTCACTCCATTCACCTTTCTGACAGAAAATTTGGACTCAAGAAAGAGGGGATAGATAAAGATGTGAGTTCATTCATATCTTTAGGAAAGAAGCAAAAGACAAAAAAATGCCCTCAGTACTTTGCAAATTTCTCTTCTCCTCTTAATTTTCAGATTTTCCTCTTTTACTCAAGCAAAGGAGAAAGAAGTTGAGGGAGGACCATCACAAACTTCGATTTACATACAGACAAGGAATTTGTGATTATTTCTCAAAAGTGTGCAGTCAATGGGCTATCAAAATGAAATCCAAGATCTGCCAACCTTCAACAAATAAGGATGGAAACCAGTTGGGTTAAATGGATAATCCACCCTGACCTGCTCCTTTTAGGGCAAATATGGAAGTGGCTTTTCTTGGGTATGTGATTTATAGATTGTTATTCGAGTCAAGTTCAAGTATGTTATTGTTACCAATCAAACAAAAAAAAAAAGTTCCCCCTAAAAAGCTAGTGCATAGATATTTACTATGCCAAGCTTGAACCAAAAACCACACAGTTGCCTCTTGGTCCGTGCCTTTGTGACAATATCCGGATTCCGCAAGCTAATCATCAATGCCCTCCTATGCCAACTTGATCTCTTTCTTCACAATCTTCTCTCTGATAAAAAGACAATATACACCAATGTGCTTTATTCACCCATAATGCAAGATCATTGGCCAACCGTTTTTGCTTGAAGGCTCCCACATCATGTCTTAGAATCTTTGACCACAATAACTCACAACTATAAGTTACACCTTGTTCACTTCTTTCTTTTTGCTTAGACCATCCAAAATGAGCTACCTATACTATTCTCCCTTATAGGCTACTCTTGTTCATCTCCTTGACCGCATCCACCACTGGTCAACTCTCTCAAAATTTGACAAAACCAAAGCAGTGTCCCTCTTTGCCTCTTCTTGGAGAATGGTATTATCACATCCAACACTTCACCAAACCAAAAGCATGACGATTTCAATCACACCTTTGATGTCTCCTTTGGCATATTATCCGCAAATATCAGGTCCTTCCATCTCTTTCATGGTTGTGAATTCAAGATTGCCTTCTTTCATATTAAGTTGAAGATCCCCAGAGAATCTCATGTCTAATTTAACATTTTTCAACAAACTTAAAAACAATGATCCATTTTGTTGAAGCCCTAATCCACAAATTTGCCACGACACAGTCATCTTGTATTAAATATATTCAACCCCTCTTTTCTAACTCCAATCTAATTATCATTATTGATTGATGAGATCAAATTTGCTGACTTTAATCTACCCTTTAGCTGTGACGAGCATGGCAACCCACCGACCTGAGTAGAATGGTTCACAGTATTGATGAATTGAATACGTGATTATTTAATTACTTAGACGAAGTGATGCATGGTGCATCAATGTCACAACCACGAGGTTAGTGGTTCAATTTGCATCACCTACCAAACGAAAAGAACAACTAAAATTAATCAAACTGTAACTAAATAATCACAACAAATCATTTGTAGCTTTATCCATTACTTATTATCGTTTCTTTTTAATTTTATATTTTCTTTCTGTCTGTACCAGTTCATGCCGACCAGCAAAAATGGCATTGAATTGTACTAAAACATCTGGAATAAAGACCAGCACCGGAAATGTTTTCATTGCAGTGATGCCCTCCAAAGATATCAGAGTGCCAAGGGTTCACACGTCATGCCAGCCAATCTTAAGGTCAGAAAAAGAAAATTTAAAACCCTAATAGTAGTAGCAGTAACAATAACAATAAATAATTCTAAAGTAATCAATATTAGTAATACCTCTGGATTCATGATGGAAAATTCTTGGAACTCAGCAAAACTGAATATTGGATCACGGTATCTTAAGCCAAGAATCCTTTTCCCATGCTTCTCTAACACCTGGCCAATGTTGGTTGATAATGCAATCTCCCTACTCCCACATACATCAACAATTCATTAGAATTTAATAAGAAATATTAATAATAAACTAAAATAAAACTTGTACCGTAACTACTAAGAAATAAAATAAGTTTTAAAATGAAGTTCAGCATATTCAGGCCATGTTCCTTGGTCTATGGATGGGCATGCCCCAAAACAATGAACTAATCAATATGATTTTATCTTGTCCATGGATTTTTACCCCTATGGATATGGAGTATGGACCTCTCACAATTTTCTTTAAAGGACACGGACAAATTCATGCAGCCATGATGCAGACCAGAACCATTTGATCTTCCTAAGGAAACAGCCCAATGTCGATGTTAGTGCCATAGTCAAATTTGAACTTCCTTGGGTTGTCAATTCCATGTCCAAGTCCAAGACATTGTCTCTAGAAGCTTCAGCAAGGGAGATCAAGTTCAAGTCCAGAATATTAAGTCTTGGAAGGCCATGACTCATCAAGTCAAATTCTCCGATTTGTGCCAACCTATTCAGGTATATGAGACCTTAGGCAAACCAAGAAAATGTCCTTAAAACCCTTAAACCAAATAGTTAAATCATTAGGGTTAAAATGGCTAAACAGAGTAGTGCAGTTGCTCAATTCTATAGCCTTAAGGCGGCTAGCCGTAAGTACCTAGAAAAACTCACTGTAAACCTGTTACAGTTGCTTTTTCAGAACGCCAATTCTAGGCCATTTTGCTCTGCGGCAAGCTTATGGCTAGCCATAGGCCATCCCACAGCGAGCCGTAAGGCTAGCTATAGAAAAATAATTGGCAGTTTTAACTGGGAAGTCAAACTAGCCTTTGGGATTTACAGATAACCGTAGGTTAATCACGGCTAACCGTATACTAGCCATTATGAGCACTTCTATATATGCTTGAGCTCATTTTAACCATGAAATGTGAGTTTTAGAGCTGCAGTGAATGTGAGTTTTAGAGCCCTCCTTAACCACGAAATAACCCCCAGTTAAACACCTCAAGATACCTCAAAATCCTCTTCCACTCACTCTCTTAGGATTTGATAGTTAGATCTAAAAGCATTCAAATCTCAAGAGAAAGTGTTTAGTGGAATTAGGATCTAGTGTTTTGAAGATTGATCTCTATCCATAGGCAAAATTCTCTTAGACCTTTAAGACCTTCCACACACTCTAAGACCCTTATAGTTATATCCTTGAACATTCAAAGCTCATCAAAGAGTGTTTTGTGGAAAGATTCATTTCTAGGGATTTGACTAACCTTATAGGTATACCTTAGTCACCCAAGACCTAAACATCCTTCTTCACTTGGTTGAGCACAGTTGGAGCATCTTCATCACCAAGGAGCTAAGGAGTCAAAGCTTGGAGTCAAAGTTCAAGCTTCATAGAACGCGAATCAAGTTAGATTCATCTACAAAGAGGCAAGTGTTCTTATTTTATTTTTACTTTTACATCTTTGTAAAGTGGATTAGACCTATGTGATCGAACGACTATAAAAATTAGAGTGGTGGAGTAGACCTTGGTGATCAAGCCATTACAAGAATTGTTAGGGTGTTAGATGTACTTTTATAGTTAGTTAGTCGGTTAGACGCCCCTAGAAGTAATTTATAGAATTTAAGAGGGTTTCTCATGGAGAATTTGCATTTAAAACCTAGAATACCCTAAATAACCATGTACTTATCCTAAACCATAACTAACCTAAGAGGGCACAATGGACATTTCTCTTTCGCCAAAGCCTATATACGACCCATCCCACATCCCACGCCAATCTCTCTCTCTCTCTCTCTCTCTCTCTCTCTCTCTCTCTCTCTCTCTCTCTCTCTCTCACATTTTCCCTCTCATTTCTCTTTTCTTCCCTATCTTCTTCTTCCATGTCCCTCCAAAAAGTTCCCTTCCGTCCATCAAAGGATGCCTAGATCTAGGGTTTCCTACATCAAGAAAGCAAGGATCTCTCCAAGCTACTGCCATTTCCAAGTTGGAATTCATCTCTCTTCTCCTAGATCTCCTTCTCCTCTACAAGACAGGGTAAACATCATTCCTTAGCTCAATTTCCATATAGATCTTGTCTTTCTCTTAGAATTCCTTTCCCTTATGCATTTCTCCTTGGGATTTGGGTGTAAGAGCTATAGATCTTGATAGATCTAAGTTTTTGGGAACTGTTCTGGGAATTGGTGAGCTTAGAGACTTGGATTTGAGAATTGGAGCTGGGATCTTGAAGATCAAGCCAAGAAACCTTGATATAGACCAAGAGGCAAGTACAATATACTCATTTAGTATAGAATGCATGTTCTTCCTTGAATTCTATAATTTCAATTCATATGGATGTTTGATTGCTTAGATCTTCCTTTTAAGCCTTGTTTTCATGGTTTTTGGCCATTGATGGATGGGATCTCCCATTTAGAAGATTAAAGGCCCATGGATGATGGGATTGTGATAATTGGAGGAATTTCATGTGTATGTATGGTTTTGTGATGATTGGAGTCGAGATTGATGAGTTTTGATGGAAAATTGGATGAATTGGAGAAGTTGCAAAAATCTAGAAATCTGAAATTCATGTGTACCCGGTCAACCGCCCATGCAAGGATGTTGACCGAAGACACTACAAACTCCAGAATTAACTGAGAGCTAGTATGTCGGTCTGTTACAGAAATTCCAGTGTAGCCGGTCGACCGTCCTGGCCAGATGTCGACCGGATACACTGCCCAGAGTCAAACGACCAACAAACAAGGTCCCAGCTACTCATGTGTAGCTGGTCGACCGCCCATGTAGGATGTCCACCGGCCACACTGTAGAAATCTCAGATCCGAGAACTGCCTGCCAAGTTTTTGTCCTTTTGGTCTCTATGTATGGGATCGACCATGGCGCCCAAGATGTCAACCGACTACACTGCACTTGAGACAACCGAAGAGACAGATCCCAGATCCCTTCAGTGCATCCAGTCGACCACTCCTGTATGATGTCTACCGCATACACTGTAGTCAGGGCATTCCAAATTTTGTATCCTTTATGGTTTGATCTTATGTGGGGCCCATTGGCCTTCCATGTGGACTTCTATTGATGTGCCAAGCATGAGTCAAGGGTTGGACTTAACCTTGACCCATGTGGCCACCCAAAGTAGGGTTTAGGGCTATAAATGGAATCCGATTCGGTCCTTAAAAGTGGTTTTAGATGCCGTAACATCAGAGTGCCAAATAAACTCCTCTTGGCATCTGAGACTTCCTTTAATGATGGAATTGGGTGAAGTGGAACTTTGGACCTGAAAGTGTGGCATTGACCTAGGTGGACCTTGTTATCTCCTTCCTTTGATTGGCATTGATGTTATATGATAGACTCTTATTATTTACTGTTCACTCTTGTCTTTATCATTGTTACACCTAATTAATAAATGGAAAATGGAGGACCTATACTGTACCTAGGATTCCTAGAGGTGACCCCGGTATGTATATGGAGATCACTTTACCCGTGTCTATGGCTAGGAGGGCTATTCTATAGCCTAAGAAATGGATGGATGAGATGACCTAGGAGTAAATGGATGGATTACTTATTCTAGGAACCCATTTATGGATGGGACATGGAATGGATCAATATGACTGATTGTATATATGGAAATGGAAACGCTATAGAAATGAATGATAATCATGATGATGGCTCATGGACATGGAAATGAACGATGGATATGGATTTGGACTATATTATGGACTGGACTATGCTATGTACTGGGCTATGATACTGGACCTTATTTGGACATGTGATGACCTTGCTCATGCAAGGATAGCCTAGCCAGACACTGACCTATCGTATGGTTCCTTGTGAGTTGGCATAAAACATTCACTCGGTTGATATGAGCTTAGCCTTGGCAATGATCACCCTTGGTAATAGCAAATTTTATCTAGAGACCATCATGATGAGCAATAGAGGTGGACGTACGCCACTGGGGTATTACACTACACTGCACGATACTATTATACAAGCGGCAGACTCCGGTAATTAAGGTAATGGCCGAGCTACTATCCCATGCATTTCCCTGTCGCAACTTGAAGGTAGTACGGCCGTACGGGAGGGCTAGGGCATAATATCCCGCGATGCCAGCCTGTGTGAATGTGCCTCATAGCATAGATGGTTATTTAGCATGCTTTCTTTATGTTGATCTTTATTGTTATACATTGTGCACGATTGCCTAGTATTGTACCTTTGTTACTCAACTAATCATATACTGTCTTTATTCCCTTTTGATGCATCCATACTATGTTATTTGTATACCGTCCTGCCAAGTCCTTTGGATCTAACCCATCATATTTGGTGCTTAGGTATCATTATCGACCCCGTCCCTGAGGTTGAGGCGTTCCTTAAGGCGCTAGTAGCAGAGGAGTACGGGTGGGGCCCCGTTGACCCAGAGGTGGCATCGGAGGATGGGGAGCCTATCATGGAGATTGAGTGATACCTTCTTTTGGGGATTTGAGTGACTTTTGTGGTGAGATTAGGGGCATTTATTCTAATATGTACACATTATATTTCTCACTTGGAGACTAGATTAGACTCATGCTCTGCTCTCACTTGCTCTATGAGATTGATACCTTATCATATTGCTTCCGCTATTTTCTATTTGCTTCCGCACTTAACCGTTGTTATAAATGTTGTTTAAAAGTTTTCAATTGGACCTAACTGGGGACTTATGATCCTGGGAGTTCCCGGTTTATTCAGGAAGTAGCGCGCCAAATTCAGGTACCTTGGCAATAAACTCGGTATCCGGAATTGGGGCGTTACAGTGTTGGTGGACCATTGGTGTGTGGTTTGCTTGGGAGTGGACGTAGGTCAAGGGCCGAACCACTATAAATCATTGTGTGCCTCTATTATTCCTCATTGTTTTACATTTATGTTTTGAGATACATGTTCCATATAGTCATACTTTTATTGCATTGGCATCAGTGTTACGAAATTCGGTTCAGACGCCATTTCGGTCTGCCCTCCAAATGAAATGTTTCGGCCGATTTGGAGATTTCAGTGAAATATTTCGGGAAAAAATATTTTATATATTAAAATGAAAGGTAATATATGATACATTTAGTTTATTGTACTAAATCAATGTAATATGTCAATTTATATTTGATGAACTATTTCATCTTAGAGTGAAACTTGGCTAGCTTATTCATAATAAAATGTTTTTCATTGGAATAAATTTGATTAGGGCGATAGAGACCATATAGTTATTTAGATTTTAATAGATGGGCGGCTCCACATTGGAGCGCACTAATTTCTCTAAGCCAAAAGGCCAAAATGTTTAGCCCCTTCAATTTTTAATTTTTTTTATTTTAAAGGAAACCGAAATGCTAGGACGAATCACACGAATTGGACGAATAGGCCAAAATCATAAAATTCAGACTGAATCGGACGAATTGGAATGAATTCTGGGACGAATAATTACAGGGTCCTGTTCGTTTTGATGGAGCGAATGAACCGAAATTATTCGGGAATTTCGACCGAAGCAAACCGAATTTCGTAATGCTGATTGGCAGACAATTCACATATGCTAGAATACCTCTAACAAATTGGCATATCATTGAGTATTTAGCACATATCACTTGTGTAAATAGTCAGGGTCTAAAATAACGGTCGTTACTGTTTGATAACGATCGTTATCAAAACGGTAACGGCCCTTACCGTTACATTATTACATGATAACGGGGACATTACAATAAACATTAAAAAATTGTCAAAAAAACAGTCGTTATGACCGATATTTTCAAAATATAGGTCAAACCATTATAACGGCCGATATTAAGTCCATATCGGTTTACAGAAAGAGGGAAAAAGAAACGGAGAAAGAGGGAGAAAAGGAAAACGATGGAGAAAGAAACATGCATTAAAAATAGAGTTTATTTTCAGAAACTAGAGCAATAAAACTTCTTTTCAAAATCCTAACCCTAAAAAACCTGCAATTTCTAAATCCTAATAAATCAAGACCCAAAAAAAAAATACCAAAAACCCAAACACCCAAAAGAATTCTTACAGGGGTGAGTTCCAGAGAGAGGAGTACGTAGCCACCCGCCACTACCGCCTTCCCTTGCTTCTCCTTTTTCCTCTTTCCCTCTTCCTTTCTTCTCTTTCCCTCTTCGTCTTCTCCTTTTCTTCTTTCTTACCTTCTTTTTTCTTTGCGTTTCCCTTTCATTTCTATTTCAATCCAGAAGCAACCAAAAGGGGGCAAACTCCCCCCTTTAAGGGATTCTACTTAGAATGTAAGGCTATCACTATTCTGGGCCTCTTTCTAGTTTCCACACTCACAAAAAGAGAGAGAGAGAGAGAGAGAGAATTAATGGGCCCCTTCTCTCTATATACATAAATATGTGGCCTTGCATTGGACATTCGTTGATTGGTGGGTTCCATTTCATTTCTTTTTAGTTGATTTCATGTAAAAGGTTAAATCTTAAAATCTTATTTCTATTAGGCAAATGATTCGAATAAATATGCCATGGTCCATTTGATGGTGAGCCCAACTGTGATTAGAGTGAAACTTTTACAAACTCATTAAATGGACAATAAGCAAAACATTTGATGAACTTGATTTCACGTATAATGGCTAAATCTTGAAATCCTATTTCTAATATATGCCTATGATTCTAATAATGTGGCATGGTCCATTTGATGGTGGGCCCAACTTTAATTAGAGTGGAACTTTGACAAAGCTAATATATATTGTGATAATTATTTGAATGTTTTGGAATTTGAAATATGAATTATATTGGTGAATCTATAAATCAAGATGGAGCAAAATATTAAAAATTAAAACATAGTATATTCAGTCGTCAAAGATTATACGACAGCTATACAGGATGTTATAACTTAGGAGGACCGTTATTTTGGTTTAAAGTGTTTACTAATGAAAAAAAAAATTTGTTTTCTAGCATTTTATAATATTTTGGATTTTTTTGGGGTCAAATAAAAATTCGGACCACAATGGACTGCGAACCACAATGTAACACGATGACCATGATAACAACCGCGACCGCGATTTTGAACCATGTAAGCAATTCACATTTGATCACTTGATTGCCCTCTTTCATAGTTATACATTGTTGTGCAATTTAAGTGAATTAGTGTTTGTGTTTAATTGGGCTAAATTTATGATTAAGTTTAAACATTTTTAATTAGTCCTACACCCCCACCCCAACCCCCCGGGGGTAAACTTTACCTTGGTCTAGCTTGCACTTTCAGATATGAACACCAAAAGTTGTGGATTAGACCTCAATGGAAGTACAAATTATCCTCACGGAGGCATTATCTATCACTGAAAGCTAGGAAGCACGGACACCTCTCCGGGGCCGGCACGTATCCGACAAGCCAAAAATGGTGTCCTTCTTATTTTTTTACATTTTATTTCCCGGACAAGCTGGGGACACACGAGCTGTTTTAGTTGGAGAAAAGTATTAAAATTATAATAAAGAAAAGAGAAGGGGGCCGTTTGTAAAAAAATCTCTTTTAGTTGGAAGAAAAAGAAAAGGAAGATAAGGCAGGGCTTTTTGTATTTTTGGAATGGAGGGGAAATTGATGATCCTCCCTTTTCTTTGTATGGATTTTATGGAACTATGATTATGAATTATGTTTCAGTTTTGTATTGCTATTAGATAATTTGATAAGGTGTCCTACTTATTTGTTTATATTTTATTTCCTGGACAAGCTGGGGACACGCTAGCTATTTTAGTTGGAGAAAAGTATTAAAATTATAATAAAGAAAAGAGAAGGAGGCCGTTTGTAAAAAAATCTCTTTTAGTTGGAAGAAGGAAAAAAAAAAGGAAGATAAGGCAGAGGCTAGGGCTTTTTGAATTTTTGGAATGGAGGGGAAATTGATGATCCTCCCTTTTTTTTGTATGGATTTTATGGAACTATGGATATTTCATGTTTAATGATTATGAATTATATTTCAATTTTGTATTGCTATTTGATAATTTGATAAGCTCATTGTTTGAAGTGTTTAGATGGTTAGATGAGTATTGTCAGGAGTATGATGAGTATTGTCAGGTGTATCTGTTCCAGACCTGATTTCTCAGTTCCTTCAAATAATATCTCAAATGGAATTTTTGTTTTGTAAAAGCCATCCCTTGTTAAATCAGTTTCAGGATGTTCTGAAGAGGTGGAAAATGTCAGCATTCCATCTGAATTGGAACTTCCTCTATCATTAAAGTGAGGATAATAGTACTTGGATGCCTGAAATCAGTAAAGTGAAGACTAATGTGACACGCTGACACTGCCATAATTGATAATTGCATTCATGAATGAAGAAAGGATTGAAGACAGTTTCAGGTAGGTAAAGAATTAATGATTTCTTTTTGTGTTCAAAATGAATGCTATGCGACTACTTATTTGTAATTGATAAAGGGAGAAGTCTGAAAAATTATTTTTTTCCGTCCGTGATAAAAAAAAGAAAGAAGCTTTTGAAGCGTTAATTTTACTTTTTCAATCCACTTTTTTTCACCCAAACATATAGTAAAAGTAAGAAAGATTCCATCACATGTCTACTTTTAACTCTACCTTTACTATTCAAATGCCCCCTAATCCATCCCTTGAGACAAAAGACTCCATTCCTCCAAATTCCTTGAAAACCCAGTCTCACCCAAACCAGATTTTCTAGAAAATTAACAACTTTAAGTAAAAAGACTTCATCTTTCCCCAAATCAAGTGTTCCAATCCAAAAAATAAGCTTCAAAATCATAACCCAACACACGAAATGAAATGAACATAACTCAGAAATCAGGGTGGTTTTTAAAAGAGGACTTACCGATCGGGAATCCAAGCGGGAGGAGGATCGAGATTGGTGTCCTTGTAGCATCCGTAGTACATCATCTGATGGAAGGAGAAGGGGAGATTAGGGTTTAGAAGGTGCTTGTAGATGGTCTTCCATGTGTCTGGAGTGGCAGCTCCGTAAGTCCGGATGATATGAGAGAGACGGAGATGGAGCTTCTCCGCTTCTTGGAAGGGGATTCCAGCGGCTTCGATGTCAGAGACTGTGATGCAATCCAGGGTTTTGTAAGCCATGGTTTTGGATTCCTCTCCCCCTCTCCCTCTCTCTCTCTCTGAGACAGAGAGCTGCTGCTGCTGCTTGTGGTTTTGGAGCGGTTTAGCGTTTTAGAGACGACAGTGTCAGTACTCAATACCTACACAAGGAGTCGATTCCTCTGTGCATCAGAATACGAGCATCCAGGACTCTGGAATTTCTAATTCAGGATGTCTTGTCGCTACTGTGCGGGGATATTTTGAGAGAAATTCTATATGCACCCACCTATTCTCCTGAATACACCCACTTGCTGACCTCACCACACCCATTCTAATTTTGGCTTAATTTTGCTGAACACACCTACCATAATTCCCAGACTGCCCATCCAAGCTCACCGTTCGTTCCCTGTTTCATTTCCTGAACACATTCCCTCGTTTGCATTTTTCAAATTTATGGCCATTCGGAGTCGTCCCACTTCACAGCTCTCACACCCTCGTAGACAGTTGGTGAGTTGTTCTTCGTCTTCTTCATCAGGACAGTGAAACAGGTGAGAGCCCTTCTTCTTCTTCATAGGTTTATCATTTTCACAAATTTGTTTAGGTTGTAATTTATGCATTAGAGAGTATAGTTGTGAGACCTTTGCAACAAATAGGAAAGAATCTGGTGTGAAAAGAAATAGTTTCGAACTCCAGTTTTCCATTTTTGAAAACATCTGTTCGCGATCTGCTCGGCAGTCCAGAGACGTGCAGGGATTTTCTGCACGGCAATTGTAAACCGTGCAGAATATATATGCACGGCCTATATAAGCTGTGCACATATAATTTGCACGGTTTCATATTACCGTGCAAACAGAGGTTGCACGATTACATTGAGCTGTGCAAACAGAACTGGCACGGTTCCATTTAGCCATGCAGAATAATGTTGCACTGTCTATTTAAACCGAGTAGTACAAAAAAATATGATATCATCCTCTTTTATTGGTTTTCTTTTTTAACAGATTGGAAGAAATGCCGAGAAGACCAGCTCGCCGTATTGGTGGAAGCTCACAGATGACAGGGAGACAGGTCAGTTCTTCTAGCGAGCCATCGAGAGTTCGGACGAAGATCGGTGTCTCAAGATCGCGTTCCCGAGGTTTGCATGCGAGTTCTTCGATCGCCGGCCGTCAACAGCCAACGGCGTCTGAACGAAGACGAAAACTGCAACAGGATCCACTCCCGGAACAGGTTGAGGAGCATGTTGACAGTTCTTCAGAGGATGATTCCTCAGAGGAGGAGGCACAGCCGTCCAGTCCCCGTGCATCGGCACCAGGAGAAGAGCATGGTGACAGTTCTTCAGAGGATGATTCCTCTGAGGAGGAGGCACAGCTGTCCAGTCTCCCTGCAGCGGCACCAGGGGAGGATGATTCCCATTTCGAGGAGGGACAACCATCCAGTCCTCCTGCTGCGGCGGCAAGGGAGAGTCCTATCCCCGGCGGTCCGGCCGACCTATCGGTCCTTATGAGTTTTAGGACACACGTAGCCTTGTCCATATGGGACGGGGAGGTACAATTGCCTTTTTTAATGTTTTAATTAATCGTTTTTCAAATAAGTTGTGTTGAAGTCTATAATAACAGATATTAATGAAGATTTATACTTGTAATGTGCAGGAACGTGAGGCACTCAAGTATATCAATCATTGGCGAGGGCTGAAGATTGGTACATACCTTTGCCCGGGGATGGGGCCGATATCCATGTTCCTCGGTTTTATGCTATTATAGAAGAGTCTGGATTGGCAGATTTGAAGCGTTTTTCTTACCGATATATCTCCAACCCTCTGGTATCCAGCTTTGTAGAGAGGTGGCAGCCCGAGACAAATACATTCCACATGCCATTTGGTGAGATGACGATCACCTTAGATGATGTGGGTACTCTCCTCAGTATCCCAGTAACGGGACTGCCTGTCCACGCATCGACTAGTATGGGATTTACTGATCAAGTAGATTTACTTGAGCGTGGACTGGGCGTGGATAGGGCATCTGCGTCATCTGAGTTGAGAGTAGCTCATGGTGGGGTAGTGAGGATGGCCTGGATCAAACGGGTGTGCGGCCAGGTGAGTCCTGCGTCGTCTGTTGAGCAGGTAGAGTGTGCAGCTAGAGGCTATCTTCTGTATTTGTTAGGCTGCACACTCTTCGCCAATAAGTCAGCCACTCGAGTCCCCATTGCCTACCTACATTTACTGATGGACTTGCCACGGGTCCGTCGTTATGCATGGGGGGCTGCCGCACTTGCATATCTTTATCGCCAATTGGGGACCGCCACGAGGGCAGACGTGCGACAGATTGCTGGATATCTGACACTGCTCACGGTAATACATATACATATACATGTTCCATCGTAATTGATCCTTTAAATTGTATAATTAATAATTGGTATATTTTGTAGTCTTGGGTGTACGAGCACTTCCCATTTACCCGTCCTCCTGCGCAGTGGGGATATACCGCTGGTATGCCTCAAGCGAGCTGCTGGAATGCTGGACGGGATTCTGGGATTGCGAGGGAGAACATAAAACTGTTGCGTGAGAGGCTGGATGACCTACATCCGAGTCAGGTGAGCACCCATATGGGGTCCTTGGTATAATGTTGCACTTTTTTTCAATGGACAGATTTTTATTATAATAATGAGTTCTTTCATTTACTTGCCACAGGTCCAGTGGGATCCGTATACTGGTGTCAGGGCTCATCATCCATTCCATCAGATATCTTTCTTCTGTGGTTGCTTGAAAGCGCTAGATGTCATTGAACCCTACCATCCACATAGGGTTCTCCGACAGTTTGGATATGTACAGACCATCCCACCCGAACCGCTCGCCCCAATTCGTGCGTCTCGGGGATCTACTGCTGGACAATACAGGGTCTCTTACAGATTTCTAGACCAGTACTGGGTTACTTGGGAGGATCATGTATTGTCCTTAGCGCACCGCGGCCATCGAGCGCAACATGCATGGGAGTGCTCACCCGACTACCTCGAGTGATTTTCTAGGATTTCACACCCTCGAGTACAGAACCCCCAACGTCATTCCCACTATCACCCTAATGAGGGTGTAGCTGACCCGACTCCAAGAGTGGTGAGTGTTTGTACTTTATCGAAACATTATGCATCCATTTGTTATACTTATCTTAGGTATTGACACAGTTAATTGTTTCTTACAGATCACTCGGGCGAGGGACCATCTCCGCGCTACGATTGCAAGAAACGGAACAGCCTGCAGATTTCTATTACCGGGCACTCCAAACCACCCTCGAGATCCTGGATGGCTTGCCGGTGACGTATCGACGACGTACAGATCCATGATGGCATGAGGGTTTTTTTTTTGTCTTATTCTTTTGTTAAGTCTGTATGGATGGGAAATTAAAGCATATACTTTAGAGGATGTATGGATGGGTTTATCCATTTTGGGGATTTAAGGAATTTTTTGGATATGTATGGATGGATCACTTGATTTTTTGGATGTATCCATTTTTTTAATGGATGTTTTGAGGATACACTTTTTTATGTTTGAACTTGTATGGGCCTTATATGGATATGTATGTTCTGTGTTTCTATCCGAATATTTGCTAAAATACACTGCACGGCCACCATGTTCCGAGCATATAGAGTGTGCACGGCACTTTATTAATGTGCAAATTTGTTATGCACGGCAACTTTATGCCGTGCATTATCCATTTCAACGGAACATATTCGCCGTGCAGAACAAATTTGCCCAGCCATGTTTAACCGAGCAGTTGTTAATGAAGTAATACCTTCTTTGGAATATTATTAATGAATTAATACACAACATAAACACATAAAGACCTGATCGAATTCATTGGCCATCCAATACAAAATAGGTAATATGTTTGTTTACATCAAATGAAGAGTACACATAATCAATCGCTGTCAAGATTGACCGACTCCTGCGTTGTGACACTGTTTCCAATCAATTCTCTGAATTGCTCGATGCTCTTTGCATATGGGATCTGCCATCCGTCTGCTTCAGGATGGTGGTGTCTCTGCCAATTTGTAGCAATGGGAGGGATGGGTGATTCGGGTTTCATGAAGACCTGAACAAAATGGTTTCCATTGACGAAACCAACCGCGAGCACTTTGTGAGAACTTGATGGAATCGGGGATGATCTCAAAGGCAGGAAAGTAAGGCACTGCTGCAGTGAAAGAAGGACCAATACAATGTTATAATATGAAGATATTAAGTGACCCATGTCCGGCATTGTCATCCATCGATCAAATGAAGGATTGCTTTCAAAGTAACACAATGCGTAATACAACTCCCCAACCCTGTCCTCTCCTCCATAGACCAGTGCATAATAATTTTGATACCTCTGCAATTCATTGCTCAAATCCATTCTAACCTGCATCCATTTATCCTCGCCCAGTCCTAGGAGACCAGCTATCGCTCTGAATCCACAGTTACCATCAGCTGCAACATCCTTAATAGTGTGGATATAGGGGCCCAAAGACTGAGGAAGCAAATGCAGAAACGTACATGACCGAGTGCGACGGATAGTCATTTTCTCCTTATTCTTTGTTGCAACTGTATTGCTTAATCTACCTGGAACGCTATCTTTTATCGACAGTGCGTATTCAAAATTAGATGGTTCCCGACGCGTAGATCTATCTAACTTCTTTCTTTTCGATGATGACCGACCGCGGGTATTCAATTTTACGTCTGGTTCGATAAGAGAAGTAGATGAAGGACAACCGAGTTCTCTAAGTTTTCTTAAAATTTGTATTTTACCCTTCTGATCACTACTTTGAAATCTCTTAGTGATCAACTCGAACTCTGAAGTTGTGGTCAACTCAAGGGCTTCGTTCACCATAGTGGCTTCTAAATTAAGCTTCCGTCAATAGTGGTGGTCACTACTCAGTGGTATATGAGAACCTTCCCTTATGTACTCGGCAATTTCATGTGCACATGGCAAACCATGAGTCCGTCGGATTACGCACCCACATGATGTAGAATCTAGACCAATATCACTAGCCCTTAACGACTCATTTAACACTATATCCAAAGCATTCCTTGATAGAAATCCTCTCAATTCACGAAACAGTGCCGGTTTGAACTTATGTTGCACGGTGTTCAAACTCTTTTCAAAAGAAGCCTTTATTTCTGTAAAAAGCAACTCTAGCAAGGCATGTATAACCTGCCAAGACGAATCAAAGCTACAGCTCGATGTGCCTAGGTGTCTCTTTAATTTTGCATGTGCACTCTCAGCTCTGTTAGTAGTGACGTTCCCAAAGTGCATATGCCGATCCGTCCATGCAGCCACAAATTGCTCCTTATGCTTATTCAACCATGAGGTCTTCACATAATCAACAGCATGTGGATACCCGCAGTAATTCCGTTCCAAAGCACTTAGCATTTGCGTGTAGTCGCTTTCAGTTTGAGAGACTACCAACGTGTTCCAACAAGAGATAAATGCAACCCATCTGTCGTTGGTCTCAAAACACTTCTTACAATTTGCCAAAATGTTCCTAGAAATATGCCACCTGCATAATAAGTTTGCTGCATTCGGAAAAATAACATTTATTGCATTCATCAGCGCTAACTCTTTGTCTGTGACAATCACACGGGTCGTGATGCATCCATCCATTAATTCCTTAAGCCTCTCCAAAGCCCATCTATAATTGGCCTCCCTCTCTGATTCAAGGTACACAAAAGCAACGGAGAACGTCAATTGAGTAGATGTGACACCAACAATCACAAGCAAGGGAAGTCGATATCTATTAGTCTTGTATGTGGAATCCATTATCAAAACTTCTGGAAATGCACGTAATAACTGAATAGATGATGGATGTGCACAGAATAGGTTCATGATAACATCTGTAGCATCGTTGCTAGTGTGATACTCAATGTAGTTGTTCTCTTCCAAATGCCTCATGAGTTGCTGTATTTGTGATCGACCGGCCATCTCTGTCACCCTAAACTTCTGGCGAGCATTGTAGATACTCTTAATTGTAGTGGTGTTGTGCACATCCCTTTCCTGCAATGTTCGAAGGATGTTCCTCGGTTTCACCAAACTATTAGACATATCAATCAAAACGTTGATTTCTTCCACAGAAAGCCTCCCAGCAAACGAGTGCCCCTCTAGATGCTGTGCGTTTGGATGATTGTGCACCCCACAAACCACTGTTAACATCCAATCGTCGTCAGTTGCCAACTTTCGACCCTTCAAAGCAAAAGGGCAACTACACTTCTTCGTTCCCGTTGCCTTCTTAGGATTTCTCTTCTCGAATACCTTCGATGGACTCCTGTAACTACCACTTCTCTCACAAGGAAAAACGACCCTCGGCTTCCGTCCATCTCCACCAGCATCCGAAGTCTTGATTACAATTACCAAGCCATGTTTCTTTCCAACATCCCTTGTCCATTGGATTAGGCCCTCTCGACTTCTGAATATCATGTCAGTGGTGAAGACATTTGTAAAATCCAAAAGGCACTCACTGGCACCGGTTGATTCAACCTCCTGCAAATATATCACAAATTTTTAGATTAGCACTGCACACTCATTTATTAATTTTGCACGGTTTACATAGGCGGTGCAAAATTATTCTGCACGGTTTATATAGGCAGTGCAAAATTATATTACACGGTATATATAGGCAGTTCAGAATAATTTTGCACGGTATATATATGCCGTGCAGAATAATTTTGCAGGGTATATATACGCCGTGTAAAATAATTTTGAACGGTATATAGAATGCCGTGCAGGACGCGAGAAAACAAAAAAAAAACGAACGAAATGAAGTCAAAATGTATATACCTCATTTTCGTAGATCGTCAACTGCTTGTCCATATTGCAAATGCCTACTTTAAATACACAATGTGGTGTAGGGATAATTGTACTTCCAAGTTCGTTCAATAAATGGAGGAGACTTGATGATATATTAAAAAGAGTTAGAAGAAATGATGATGAAGGAGATGAAAATCAATGAGGAAGAAGGAGTGCAGAGGTGCAGTGAGAAGGGAATGGATAAAGGGATAGGAAGAGGAGGAGAAGAAAAAGAAAAAGAAAAAGAAGAAAAAGAAGAAGAAGTAGAAGAAGTAGAAGAAGAAGAGACTGGAGACTGCTGCTGGTGAACCAAAGGAGGAAGACAGATGTTGATGGTAAGGGCAATTTCGTCCTTTCACCCGAGGGCATTTTAGTAATTAAAAATTATTTAAGTTGTGGGTGTATTCATCACTTCCAGTGGGTGCGAATAGAATTTCCCTAATGATAAATACTGAATAGAGATAAGGAGTTATCCTCGTCCGGTAGTCACATCCGCAATCCCTGACAGGACGGGACAAGAGTCGTAATCTCTGACAAAACGGGGACGAGTGCCACACTTCCTAACAGAACGGGACGGGGGGGGCCACGCTTCCCGATGGGACGAGGTAAGGTCCAGATGGGGCTTTGGTGCCACCTACCTCTAAGGTAAGGTCCGATGAGACTCCACCTCCAAAAGTCAACTCTCAGCCTCTATATATATATCAGAGGGCTAATCCAAAAGAGGTTTGCTTACACACGTTCACTCTTATGCTCTATACTTGCTTACACATCCTAAGTTCTCTCTCCTTCTTCACTCACTCATCATTTGCTTAGTTGTTGAACTAACTTAGGCATCGGAGTGCCCTTGGCTGACTGCAGCCAGGGTCTCTGACCTTTGTTTTTCATTCCCTTTCAAGTCTCAGGCATTTTATCTTTCCTAAGAAGTTCTACATTAGTCTAAACAAGTCCGTAAATATTTAGGCACGTACAATTAGCGTCGTTTGTGGGAAAATCAAACTAAATTCATAAACATCATGCCTCCAAAAACCAAAAACTGTGAAGGATCATAAAAGGCCCCGTCACTTCCTCCAGTATTACCAAAGCCATTACCGTCGGTCCCTCGCCAGAGGAGATCCGAGGGAAGGTCTAGTGTAGCAAGCGTGGAAGGACCTGTGACTAAGTCGGGTTCATCGTCAAAGGGGGTGACAGCACCTCCCCAGCAAGATAACCTTCTGATGGCACCACCCCAGCAAAATGTTTCAAAGCCTCCCCGATGAGATAAATCTTCAGTAGCAGCCAGATCTCATCAATCACGTCACCAGACTGACAGCGATGACGATAACAACTCGCTTCTCGCAGATATAAGGGCCCAAAACCTTGTTATCCAAGAATAAGATGAGTTTATTCGTCAACTCCGACGACAGCTACAGGAGAAGGCGAAAACCCCGGTTCCACCCCCTAGACGTGGACGGGCTCTTTCAGCTGAACAGGATTTGAGGCAAATCCTGAACAACAAGAGGCGCGAACGAGCTTATATGAGGGCTCGAGCAGCAGCCACTTCGACGACGACTCAAAGAGGCCACGGCAAAGGCCGTAGGATAATGACGATTTAAGAGAATGGCTTGATCGACAAGTCAAGCAGACAAGCAGACGATCCAGCAGAACATGGAGGTGGTTGGTTTCACCCGAAACTGGCTAAACGCCTACAACACTGAGAGCCTCGGCACATCTCCCTTCTCCCAGGAGATTAGAGACTTTTCTCTCCCTGAGAAGTTCAGTGTCCCAAGGTTCGTCCTTTATGACGGATTTTCGGATCTAGCAGCACACCTACGACACTTGACCCAGAGGATGTCGGTATGGGGCGACATAGATCACCTGAACTGTAGAGTGTTCTCTTCCATTTTGAATTGGCGGCAGCTCCGAAATTCCTTCATGGAAAAGTTCTAAGCTCACAGGGTCATCTCGAAGACGGATGACGACCTAATGGCGATCAAGATGAGGCGGATTGAAAATATCACTTAGTTCGCCAAAAGATTCTAGACTGTATACAGCCAAGTGGAGGACGCCACTGACAGGGTGGCCATCAGGTCCTTCAAACAAGCTCTACTGCCAAGCAACGAGCCTCGAAAGGACTTGGTTTGATCCCCAGTGGTCACGGTGAAAGCACTGATAGCCAGGGTGAACTAGTTTATTGAGCAAGAAGAAGACGATGCCCGAGCTCGAGAAAGCTTTGGCCTTTGGGAGGAAGACAGACCCTCCCCCCCCCCCCCCGCCCCAAAAAAAAAAGAGACAAAAAAAATCATCTCAGAGGGAGGAGATGGACAGAAATAAGGCATCGACGAGTTCAGCGGTGGCCTCGGCTCCCACCTCGGGGGGGGGGGGGGGGAGGGAGCAAGAAGTCCAAGCTAGTTGTTGCCTCCTACAGTGCTGTGAACACAATCTTAAAGGAGCCGATCTATAAGCTCCTCGGCAGGATCAAGTGACCCCCGTTCTTCAAGTGGCCGCAGCTAATGAAGGGCGATCCCTCTACACGTGATTAGAGTAAGTTCTGTGCCTATCACAAGCAAAATGGGCACAGATCCGAAGACTGCATGGCCTTAAAGTCGCACCTCAAAAAGCTCGTCAAAGACGAGCACTTGAAGGACTACATTAAAGAAGAAGGCAGAAATAATAACCGAGTTCAGCGCCGAAATGACGATGATCAGGATAGCGATGAGCCGGAGCGCATCACCAATGTCATTCACCTAGCCCCCGCGCCGAAGGGGAGCAATCAAGCCCGTGCCAAGGCGGGGAAGGCTTCGCATAGCAAACAGGTGATGACAGCCGAGCTATGACCAGCTGCCAAGAAAGTTCGAAAAGAGAGGCCCAAGATTTGGTTTTCAGATAAGGACCTAGATGGGGTCCAGCTCCCCCACAATGATCCACTGATTGTGACCATAAAGTTAAAGAACTTCAAGGTGCATAGGATTCTTGTGGATCCCGGGAGCTCATCAGAGATCCTCTACTTTGACCGTTTCAAGAAGATGGGTCTTAGAGAAGAGGACTTATAGGAAGCACACACTCCCTTGGTGGGTTTCAGCTCAAAGCCAGTATACCCCAAGGGAAGAATCTCCCTAAAAGTCCAAGCTGAGGGCGCTTCTATGGTGGCTGACTTCATTGTGGTGGATGCACCATCCCCATACAATACAATAATGGGGAGAACCTGGCTGTATAACATGGAAGCAGTACCTTTCACTCATCACCAAAAGCTTAAGTTCCCATTGGAGAACGAGAACGGCATAGTCGAGGTGATCACGGTCAGAGGAGACTAGCACAGGGCCAAGCAATACTTGATGGCCGTGGTGACTAGTGAAGCAAAGCCAACGCAAGTGCACATGGCCGAACTGGAGAAGGAAGCTCAACTTGAAGACGTCGGTCGAGCCCCAGATCAGAAGAGCGTTGAAGACCTGACCGAGATCAGGATCAATCCCAACAATCCTGAGAGATATTTTCTGCTCGGGAGCCAGCTCACCGAACCTGAGAGGTCCTAGCTCTTAAACTTCTTGTTACAGAACAAGGAGGTTTTCGCTTGGACCCCTTATGAAATGCCGACGTCGATCCGAAGATCATGTGCCACAAGTTGAATGTGGACCCGAAGCACAAGCCTGTAGTTTAGAAAGCTCGCAGAACGAGGATCCCACAAACAGAGGCCGTGATCAAGGAGGTTCGGAAGCTGCTAGAAGCCAAGGCGATCAGGGAGGTCCACTACTCGGATTGGTTGGCCAATACGGTGGTGGTCAAGAAAAAGGATGGAAAGTGGAGGGTCTGCGTCGACTTCACCGACCTCAACAAAGCATGCCCCAAAGACAGCTTTCCACTCCCAAAGATCGACGAGATGATCGACGTGACCGTCGGGCATGACAGGATGAGTTTCCTCGATGCTTACCGAGGTTACCATCAAATTCCTATGCATGGGCCTGATGAAGAAAAAACCGCATTCATAACACCCAGAGGCATCTACTGCTACAGAGTGATGCCATTTGGGTTAAAAAATGCGGGGACAACTTACCAGAGGCTGGTAACCAAGATGTTCCAGACTCAACTTGGCAAAACGATGGAGGTCTACATTGGCGACATGGTTGTCAAGTCTAAAAGGTCATTAGACCACTTGGCAGACCTAAGTCAAACAGTTGATATTCTCAAAAAGTTCCAGCTCAACCTAAATGCATCCAAATGTGCGTTTAGCGTCGACTCCGGCAAATTCCTGGGAAGCCTGGTCACAAGAAGAGGAATCGAAGCAAATTCAGACCAGATCTCAGCAATCCAAGGGATACAAAGCCCAACCACGGCGAAACAAGTTCAGATGCTCACCGGCATGGCTGCCACACTTAATCGCTTCATCAGCCGAGCTTCAGACAAATGCCGACTATTTTTCAACATTTGAAGAAAAGTTCGAAATATCAATGGACTCCGGAGTGCAACCGAGTTATGCAGGAACTCAAAGCCTACCTTGCTTCACCACCCCTGCTTTCAACGCCGAAGCAGGGAGAGGTGCTCTACCTGTACCTGGCCGTCTCGGATCATGCAGTGAGCTCAGTACTCATCAGGGAGGAAGACGGGCAACAGAAGCCAATTTATTACACGAGCAAAATCCTTCTTGATGCCGAGACCAGGTACCTACCATTGGAAAAACTTGCATTAGCACTCGTCAGTGCTTCTCCCAAACTCTCTTACTACTTCCAAACGTACATTATAGTGGTTGTTACGGAACATCCACTCAAGTCCCTTTTCAGAAAGGCAGATTTCTCTGGAAGAATCTCAAGATGGGCCGTCGAGCTGGGGCAGTATGATGTCCAGTATCAACCCAGAACATCAATAAAGGCCTAAATTTTGGTAGACTTCATTGTGGAGTTTGTCTCTCCTAGTTCGGCACCGAGCCAGCTCGATACCGAACATGGGGGCAGAGGGGATTGGGACGAAGTCACCGAGATAGAGGAAGAGCAATCTTGGAATCAATTCCTTGGTTCAGCATGGAAGGTCTTCGTCGATGGATCCTTAACCTCCAAAATGGTTGGCGCAGGCATAGTCCTCCAATCTCTAGAGGGCCTAGTCATCAAACAAGCCTTAACACTTGGCTTCAAGGCGTCCAATAATGAAGCTGAGTACGAAGCACTTATTGCAGAGCTCAAGAGCGCTAAAATCCTGGGGGCACAGCAGTTGGTGGTCTTCAGTGACTCCCAGTTGGTGACGAGCCAACTGAATGGAGACTACTAAGCTCACGACGAAAGGATGGCAGCCTACCTAGCTCATGTAAAGCAGCTCCTTTCTCAGTTCGAGAGAGTTGAAGTCAAACAGGCCAGTAGAGATTCTAATTCTCATGCTGACGCCCTCGCCAACTTGGCCTCTGCCGTCGAGGCTGGGAGAAAAAGGATTGTTGAGGTGAAAACGTTGGAAAAACCGAGCGTAGAACTTCAGCCACCTCGGTAGATTTTGTGTGTTGATCTCGGTCGGAGCTGGATGGACCCAATCATCTCCTATCTCAGAGATTAGCAACTTCCTGAAGACAAGAGTGGGGCTCACAAAATCAGGCTGAAAGCAGCTCAGTTTTGGTTCTCTCCGGATGGCGAACCATACAAGAAATCTTATACTGGCCCTTACCTCCAGTGTGTTCACCCAAGCAAGGTTGAAGACTTCTTCTATGAAATTCATGAAGGCATATGCTGAAGCCACATTGGGGGTGGGTCATTGGCATACCAAGCTATCAGCCAAGGCTATTGGTGGCCTTACATGCAGAAGGACGCTCAGCTATATGCCAAAAAGTGCGAGAAGTGCCAGAAATTCTCACATTCCATCCATCAGCTAGCACAGGATCTGAGCCCACTCTTTAATCTATGGTCATTTGCCCAGTGGGGCCTGGACATTGTGGGACCACTCCACCGAGCTCCAGGGAACAAGAGGTGGTTAATAGTAGCCACCGATTATTTCACTAAGTGGATAGAAGCCGAGCCATTGTCTTCCATCTCCGAGCAAGACTCAAAAAACTTCGTGTGGAAAAGCATCATTACAAGGTTTGGTGTCTCACGAGTTTTCAGACAACGAGACTCAGTTCGACTCCAATCTCTTCAGAAACTTCTGCCAGGAGCTTTGCATCAGAAATTGTTATTCTACTTCAGCTTACCCACAAAGCAATAGTCAAGCCGAAAATTCGAACAAGTTGGTGCTCGATGGACTCAAGAAGAGACTTGACTGAGCTAAAGGGAGATGGGTAGAAGAACTTTTGAGTGTCCTATGGGCATACATGACAACTCCAAGACTCTCCACTTCGGCAACACCCTTCTCCTTAGCATTTGGAATAGAAGTTGTGATCCCACTTGAGGTCTGTCTCCCAACTTTGAGGTCCGAGCTCTTTGATCAAGGCCAAAATGAAGTGAATCTGGCCCGGGAATTGGACCTAGCCGAAGAACGAAGAGATGTAGTAGCTATCCGCCTAACTGCCTACCAGCAACAATTGGCTAGGGGCTACAACCAAAAGGCCAGAGAGAAGAAGTTCTCAGTTGAAGAGTTGGTCTTAAATAAGACGTTTCCCGGAGAATAAGAATCCCAATGAAGGCAAGCTGGAATCGAACTGGCACGGGCCATTCAAGGTGATCTCGGCTGCTAGGTAATCAGCATACAAGCTTGAGGACATGTGTGGTAAAGAGTTACCATGACCATGGAATGCAACCCACCTCAAGAAGTATTATTTCTAAATTGTATTCAATTCTCGAGATCAATAAAAGCAGTCTTTGTTGCTCTCAATTCTCACCAAGTTGTGGAACTCGGCAATTGCCTACCTACCTAACTGCTACAGAGCACTAGGGAAATGAAGAAAAGCCTTAAATAGTTAAGGCACAACACCAAGTTAAAGAACTCGGTGGCTACTTCGGTGTTCGGGATAAATATGTTTGGTTACGGAACCGAGCTTAAAATACTCTATCACCGAGGTCAAAACCTTATTATATTCCTTTCAGTTAAAGGGTTTAATCCAATTTGCTCCCATTGAGCTCGGTTAATGAACTAAGCTACGAACAAATTTGGTACCCGGACACTAGTTTCTTGACTTACTGAACTTAAGACTATACGAGGTCTCGGTTGTCGTACCGAACTCAATTACTTAAGCAAAATCGATTTCTTGAGCACGTAAAGAGCTCGGTTAGGGAACCGAGGTCAAGCACATGAAGAAATGTTTGAAAGCAAGCATGAAAAAGGAATTGTATTTATAGAGAAGGAGATACAATGTTTGAACATTACAAAAATCCAGAAAAGAAAAACAGAAATACATCAAAAATTTTTTTTTCAAGCAGTCGGCCCAGCATCGCCAGTCTCGGTTGGAACAACTTCGGGAGGAGTCTCGGACGAAGAAGGGATGGAACTCGATTCCGATTCCGAGCCTGGGAACTTGGCTGGATTTTTATAAGCCGGGTGGTCCATGGGGACTCCCGCTTCCTTCAGCGCTGCCAGCGATCCAAGCTCCCATGCCTAGTCTCTCACAATGATGACCTGAGCCTCATAAAGAGTCGTCGCCTTTGCCACTCCTTCGCTGAAAGCAGCATCAATCTCCGATTGCAGTTTGGCTATAGCTTCTTTTCTCTGTTTCTCAAGCTCGGCACCTTCTTCTTCTGTACCACGAGCTCGACCTTGAGGCCTTGGATCATCTCCTCCTGCTCTTTCACTGTTTGGCCGCTCCCCTCTAAGGCTGCCTTGAGGTCCTTCTTTTCAGCCTCCATCCTCGATATCTTGGCTCTGCTTTGCTGCTCCTGTGCCTCCTCCTGCGTGGGATGCTCCCGAACCTCCAAACTTGTAGATGGAGTAGAAGAAGGCACGAGAGCGGGAGCATCAGCGGCTGCGGAGGTCGTAGGGGCCGACGGGGCTCGAGGAGCTCGGCCTCCAAACGCTAGGACGCTCAAGTCCGTGACTGTCACTGGACGACGACGCCGTTCCATGTCTTCTCTCTCCGCTGAACTCGAAAAAGAACTAGAAGTGCGCACGACGACCTGTGGCGATCTCCTTGAAGTCCCGGTCTCGGCAGACTCCGAGTAGGACCCCGAAGTGCTTGCGGTGGCAGAAGTGCTCGTGAAAGGAACCCGAACTTCGGTATCGGTCGAAGGCCGAACTGGTTCTGCTTCTACTATAGCCTGAGGTTGGCCAGCCCTCCTCTTGATGAAGGAATGGTACCTCGGTTCGTACTGTAAAAGGGACCAGGCAGCATGGCCGGAGTGACCTTGGTAGTCGTATAGCGCCCGAAACCATCCCGCGTTTCTTGACCAGCCAACTTGGTTGGCTTCCTGTCTTCTTTGGCGAACGTCTGCACTGTAAGCAAAAAAAAAAAAAATCGTAAGCTCGGCAAACAAAAGGAAAAGGAAATTACAAGAAGAACTTAAAAGGAGTCGGTGTTTACTTGGAGGAGTCCCGAAGCCACGGGGAACCCTGTATGTCCTCTCCACCTCGGACTCAGCCTAGGCGAAATTCCCAGTTGCCCGAGATGAACTGGCGGTCGTTCTCGGCGTACCTGTTAGAGTCCTCCAGATCGTTGACGATGCACTCCCGGTTCGCTTTACCGCGAAGGTAATAGGTGTTATCGCCCCCGCTCTACTTGCAGAGGTCGTAAACATCCTCGATGTCATAGACACCGAGGTTAATACCAAGGATCCTGTTGAGCTTCGCGACTTCCATTATGATTTTAAAGCCATTTGAAATCAGCTGGCAGGGACAGAGACACCATTTGCTAAGGCATGCCCTAAGGAGGGGGTGAAGGGGGAATCGAACCCCACCCTCGATTATAGTAACTAAGAAGAACGACATCCAGCCGTTGGTGAAGGTGAGACCATCGAAAGGGTTCTCAGAATCATCTAACCTAATCAGAACATCATCAGGTATCCTGTATTTGGCCCTGACTCGGCCGTGGCCTTTGGGGTTTCTATCCAGTGCCTATAAATCCCCATCCCTAAGTTTGGAGAAACTAGAAGAATGAAGCAGAAACCCTAGACGAAGCTAGAAAACAAAGATAAACAAGATGAGGAGGGGAACCTTACAAACGCGAGGCGGACAAGAATAGCCTCTAAGGGCACTGAGCTTGGATTTACGAAAATGGCGATCTCAACAGCGAACTCTTTCTCTTTTCTCCGACGAAGGCGAAAGTAAAAGATGAAGAAGCACCTCTATATGTAATGGGAAAGGGGACGCCATTTTGAATTTCAAGGACGCATGTGCGGAACGTCACTTCAAGCACTGTTCACGTCTCTTCGAAGTGATTGGATGACCAATCAGGCGGTGACACGTGGTGCCATCGGTACATCTTCTGCATCGATCGAGGCGCACCATAGATTGTCTCGGGCAGATGAGGCGACATCGGCGTGCCATTGATTATCTCGGGCAGACGAAGCGACATCACGATGAGGATCAGACGTCATCAACTGACACCGAGATGAAGTACAATATGAATTTCAAACCTAATGCTCAAGAGGTCCTCCCATCATAATACTTAGCTTCCGACCTCAAAGAGTTCGGGAACTCAAAGAGGTCAGAAGCTAGGGGAAATGAAAGTCCTGAGATCCGAACCCTAGAGGGGGGGCGGTGAATAGGGTGAGCTACAAATAGTGACCAATTTTAACCAAATTTAACTTCTTAAAAATAAACTAGTCACAAGTGATGATTTATCAAACAATATGCGGAAGCTAATAAAACAATCACCACAAGCAAACACCACCACACAAAGATTTATAGTGGTTCGGCCTCAATGCCTACATCCACTACCGGCTTGTGATCCAACACCCCACCGGATTTCCATTATCTATGCTTTTCAATAGGCTAAGCAATAACCTTTATAGTGTTGTTTTTATAGGCTAAACAACAACCTATCAATGTGCTTTTCTAGGCTAAGCAATAACCTTTACACAATGCTTTTCTTAGGCTAAGCAATAACCTTTACAAGAAAAAGATTTCTCTCAATGTAGTGTCTACACAAACACTTTAAGAAATACAATTAAAGCTCAATTACAATGCCTCTAAAACAGGCGGATATGAAAGTGAAAACTAACTCACACAAACACTAAATGAATGCAAATATGTATGCTCATGATGTGTGTGTGTGATAACTTCAATCAAGTTTAAAAAGAAAGCTCAATCAATATATGCTCAAAGCATTTAAAAGTTTAAGGCACATAAAAGATTTTGATTGAAGTGTAATGCAAATCACATGTATGAATACAAACTTGTTAATGATATGAAAATCAAAGACTCACAAGTTGTACGAAATTAATTAACTTAGAACATGTGATGCATGTGCAATGTTGTTTTCAAAACCAAATTAATTTAACTAAAGTTCAAATGAATGAAAACAACAAATGAAGATTCAACCAAGTGAAAGAATCATGCTATAAAAGGAAACAAAGATTTTGGCTAAGCATGATTAAGTTAAATTTAAAACAACTTGGATTGAAATCAAAGTGAAGAATCCAATCTAACTTAGATCAAAGATTAAAAGAAGAATGGATTCAACACATCATAGTTATCATGCTAAAAATCATTTACCAATAATTTAAACAAAGCATATAACATATGATTAGTAAAAGTAAAGCTTACTTAGAGATTTAACTTCATTGATCCAAGCTTTAACTTCACTAATGACCCCTTGGCCTCTCTTAGTTCATCCCCTTTTCTTTGTCTCAAAACACCTCAAGAGTGGCTCTTGGTTCCTCTCTTTTTTAACAACTTTTTCAAAGGAATGAACTTGTATTTATACTAAAAAAATGAGTTTTTGCGAGTGCCCGGTCGACCTGCCCCTGTGCCCGGTCGACCTGGCCTTCAACGGTCATAAAACTGACCGTTTGAAAAGAGCACACCGGCTCTTTACCCGGTCGACCGGCCACACTGCGGGTCGACCCGGGCCTGGGACCAAAAATCCCCAAAATTGCATATTTCAAAGTGATTTCTTGAGGGAACTTTTGGGCCATTAAATCAAGCTTGGAATCATGATTTAAATCAAACTAAGAGGGCTAATGTCGCGACCCCGGAACGGAACCCCGGGCCCGCGACGTGTGTTGATTGTATTCGAAATTGCTTTCCCACAGGTTCCCGCGGTGAGGATTCCTAAAGACACGCGGAATCTGACTCACACGATCAAGTATGCGGAAGCGTGTAGCAAAACACGATAAGAGGAGCACCAATAGAATATTTAAGTGCTATAACAATTAATAACAAGACATAGTATCAAAGACAGAAGCTAACATGACATTTCCAACATAGTTCAAGTTATAAGACTAACACGAAAGTAAATTAAGTTTTGTTACAACCCATAAGAGGCCAACAGAGGCCAATACACTTCTCAAAACAATCAAAAGAAACCCCAAGACAAAATGTTACGAAACTCAAGAATCCGCCCGACGTCTAGATGACATCGTCGGGCTGCCACTCTCTCACAGGGGTTGACTCACAAGCCTCCTCCTGACGCTCCTCCTCAAAGGTAACGTCTCCTGCACCTGGGCACCAACAAACAAGGGTCAAACACAACGGTTTGGCAGGTAATCAATTTAGGCATGAACATGAACAATAACGTTTAGAGAAAACATATAAGCAAATCCTTGATATGAAATACTATAAAAACTGGGGGTATATTTTCAAGAATGCGAACATGAAAGTCCTTGGGATCCTAACCCTAGAGGGGGGGTGAATAGGGTGAGCTACAATTGTGACCAATTTAAACCAATTCTAAATTCTTAAAGCAAACTAGTCACATGTGATGATAAACCATACAATATGCGGAAGCTAAACAAAACAATCACCACAAAAGCAAGCACCACAACACCAAGGTTTATAGTGGTTCGGCCTCAATGCCTACGTCCACTACCGGCTTGTGATCCAATCACCCCACCGGATTTCCACTATGTATGCTTTTTACTAGGCTAAGCAATAACCCTTACAATGTTGTTTTTCTAGGCTAAACAACAACCTCTCAATGTTTGTTTTTCTAGGCTAAACAACAACCTCTCAATGTGCTTTTATAGGCTAAGCAATAACCTTTACAAAATGCTTTTCTTAGGCTAAGCAATAACCTTACAAGATGCTTTTCTTAGGCTAAGCAATAACCTTTACACAATGCTTTTCTTAGGCTAAGCAATAACCTTTACAAATAAAGATTCCTCTAAGAAAGTGTCTTCACAAAAGATCACTCTAATAGATACAATTTAAGCACAATGTATTTGCCTCTAAAATAGGCGGATATGAAAGTTTAAAACAAACTCACACAAACACTATATGAATGCAAAGATGAATGCTCATGATGTGTGTGTGATAACTTCAATCAAGTTTAAAAAGAAGGCTTATTCATAATGTATGCTCTAAGCATTTCAAAGTTTAAGGCACATAAAAGATTTGATTGAAGTTTAATGCAAATCACATGTATGTAAAATAACTTGTTAATGATATGAAAATCAAAGAATCACAAGTTGTATGAAAATGACTAACTTAGAACATGTGATGCATGTGCAATGTTGTTTTCAAAACCAAATTAATTTTACTGAAGTTCAAATGAATGAAAACAACAATTTAGGTTTCAACCAAGACAAAGAATCATGCATTAAAGGAAATCAAAGACTTTGGCTAAGCATGATTAAGTAAGGTTTAAAAACAACTTGGATTGAAACCAAGGTGAAGAATCCAATCTTAATTAGATCAAAGATTAGGAGAAGAATGGATTCAACACATCATAGTTATCATGTACAAAACCATTTACCAATAGCTTAAACAAAACATGAAAACCATGATTAACAAAGGTAGAGCTTACTTGGTGGTTTAACTCATTGATCCAAGCTTTAGCTCTCCTAATGGCCTTCTAGCCTTTCCAACTTCATCCCCTTTCAATGGCTCCAAAATGGTCTCAAAGGTTCATGTGTCAACTCTTGAAAAAGGTTGGAAAAGAATGGATTTTATAGCCAAAAAGTGTCCAACGGCTAGTCCTCGGTCGACCGGCAAAGGGGTCTCGGTCAACCGAGAAAGCACAACGGTCATATTTCTGACCGTTGGCATGTTACAGTTCAGGTTCTGGAAAAATGACTTCCAGTTGTCTCGGTCGACCGAGACCTGTATCTCGGTCGACCGGAGACACTGCCGGGACACCCCTTTTTGCAAAAAATGCAACTTTTGCATATTTGAAGGTTTTTCTTTGGGGGACCTTTTGGCCACTAAATCAAGCTTGGAAAACATGTTTTAAAGATTCTAATGGTTTTTAAAACATGAATATAAAAAGCCTAAAAAGATTTGAAAGTTTAAAACCAAAGGCTAGCTTGATTTGATAAAACTCTTTTCAAATGAAAAGGCATACAAAAATGATTCTTTTTGTGAAGAATGTATGCAAGGCTCAAACCTAAATTCTCAACAAGATTTACCAAACATAATGCACAAAGAATTAGGTTTTCAAAAGAGTTTGGGTTCTAAAACCATTACATCCAAGTTTAGAACCAAAACATGCATAAAACAAATGCTTTTCCAAAACTTAAAAGCTATGCATGTATAAAACCAGATTTCAAGGTTTTCTAAAACGATGCAAGTGAGTGTTAATCAAATGATGCTAAAGTGCAAATGCATCCATCAAATTACAAATACAAAATTCCTAACAGAACAAAGCTGAGATACTAAAACAATCTAGCATGAGTACATAATATATATCATGAAAAGTTACAATCCACAAAGAGCCCCTCCTTTCTCTATCATTTATATAATGAAAAGAGCAAGCACGCACGACAAGCACGATATACATACTATAAGCACGACACGATTCCCACATATACGGGGATTTCCGGCCGCGGAACCGGACACGCACGATGTGTAATAAATACACGACCAGTCTGCAGACAGTCCACATGTTTAAAGACCCCCAGACAGTGGATCAAACTGAAAGGGCAGTCTAAGCTCAGTGGTGTTTACTAAAATTCATGAATGCACAAAACACGCGAAACACGGTCTAAACATGTCGAGATAAAAAGGGGGAAAATCACTTATCAAAACACAACAAACACGACTAGCAAAAGGCATAATTAATATGCACAACACGCTTAGGAAGTGATCCCCTTTTTCTTGAAACAAATCTTCAAAACAAGCTTGTACTTAAACTTCAAAACGAGTACACAATGATATTCATTGTATCAAAAACCAAAATACGAATATAAAGTCTAACAAGCACATGTAAGGACCTTTGGTTGATCTTTGTGTAAACGAAGCCCAAGTGTTGGAATTTAAAAGAGAATTGGTGCCCCGGAAGTTCAAAGACATCTCAGGCTTCGAGTGCACAATATCAGGCTAAAAAGTCCTAATCAAATACTGGTTTTCCTTGATTCAAATATCCACCTCACTTTTTCAATCTTTGATCACTAAGATAAGTATACCATTGGATTCTACACTTCAAGAGCTTTCCAACGGTATGTGGAACTCCAAAAACGGACGTACGGTTAAAAAGTTATGGCCATTTGAAGTTTGCACTGTTGGGCCCAAAGGGCCCATCCGCTCGAGCGGCCAACACGTGCTCGAGCGGACAGTCCAGCACGCCCAAACAGCAAGCACACGTGCTTGAGCGCGCAGTGCGGACTTCTGAGGCCAACATCTGGCTGTTCCTGTCCTCTTCCAACCCAACCAATGCCTACTCCCAGCCTTCAAACAACATTGATACACAAAGATGAGCCTCCAAACATGCTCATAAACATCACCATTCAACCACCATTAAAATCAACAAAAGATCCATCCATTTAACATAAAAAACATGTACAAAATTTCTAGAAAAAATAAAGTAATCTAAAGTACACATGCAACATTGAGCCTATAGAGATTACTTGCCTTGACCAATGCTAACAGTCCTTTCAAGAACTTCACTCAAGCTATCCCAACACTACAAGAAAACCCAAGAGAAAAACCAGGAAACCCATTTTACCAAAGGGTTTGTAAACATGGAAAACATGATCTTTAAGAACTAAAAAGACTTCATGAAGATGATGGTTTGAAGCTCTTACCTAGAGAAGGTCAAACAAGAGAGAGGGAAGGAAATGAAGAGCTTGTCCAACAAGAAGTTCCAAGAAGTTTATACCAATAGAAAGCTTGCAAGGAGAGGAAGATGATGATTTTGGAATCCTTTTTGGAGCTCTCTAGCTAAAGCATGCAAGAGGAAATGAAGAGGAAGAGAAAAAGGTTTTCCTTGCCCTAGGTTCAGAAAATTGCAGAGATTGGGGGAAATGAATGAAAGGAGAGGGAGATGGGGTTTAAGTGATGCTAATGGGCCCCCAACTAGCTGCACCTTGAAGTGACCAAAACACGATCTTGTGGGCCTCGGATGACTTCGACGAAGAAGGATAAAACAATCATCGAAATTTCTAGTTTCCAAAAAGTATATTTTTGACATGGTTTTGAGATCTCGAAATTTGTGTCCAGATTTGTGCATAAAAGACCATTTTACCCTCTTTGGGCGAAAACTTGGGTTTTTGGGCTTCAAACATGAATGGGCTTAAGACGAAAGTTGTAACACATATGAAAATCATTCGAATGAAATCAAAATCACAATCACACAGAAACCGATACGATCTTCCCAAGCTTACACGTGCACTCAGGCCATCCTGAGTGTGTCTAACTAATATTAAACGTTCTCAAAATTCCCAAAACTATTTCCAAGACTAAAACTAATCACTTCTAACCCAACAATAACTAAACCCACTTAGGACTAAACACATACTAATCACACACTAATCGGATTGGTCTGGGTCGGGGTCTAACATCCTCCACCCCTTAGGATATTTGGTCCACCAAATAAATCAAACAATTACCTCAGGTAAAAGCTGTGGATACTTTCTCTGCACTTGCTCTCTCAATTCCCAGGTGGCTTCCTTTGGCTCGTGATTTTCCCAAAGTACCTTGACCCAATGAATCGTCCGATTTCTCAACTCTTGCTCTTTGGTGTCAATGATCTTGATCGGCCTTTCCACGTACGAGGCATCTTCCTGAATCTCCAAAGGTTCGTGCTGTAAAACGTGTGCAGGACTAGAGACATATTTCTTGCGCATAGAAACATGGAAAACATTGTGTACCCCAGAGAATTCCGGCGGTAACGCAAGTCTATAAGCAACATCTCCAATCTTGCTCAAAATCTCATACGGACCAATAAACCTTTTAGACAATTTGCCATTCTGTCCAAACCGCAAAGTCCCTCTAGCTGGTGAGATCTTCAAGAACACTTTGTCACCCACTTGAAACTGCAATTCTCTTCGGCGAGTATCGGCATAACTCTTTTGCCTACTTCGGGCGATCTTCAAACGTTCCTGAATCAACTTGACCTTGTCACTTGTCTCTCCAACTATCGTCGGTCCATGAAAACTACGCTCACCGACTTCTTCCCAGCAAACCGGAGTTCTACATCTTCTACCATAAAGTGCCTCGAAAGGTGCCATACCGATGCTAGAGTGGTAACTATTGTTATAAGCAAATTCACAAAGAGGTAAGCACTCATCCCACTGAACCTTGAAATCCAATACGCAAGCACGCAACATGTCTTCGAGAGTGTATCGTCCTTTCTGACTGACCATCGGTCTGAGGATGATAAGCTGTGCTAAACTGGAGTTTGGTACCCATCGACTCATGAAGAGTTTTCCAAAACTCTGAAACAAACCTACTGTCTCTGTCTGAAGTAATGGAGACGGGCTGACCATGTTTACTAACAATCTCATCAACAAATAGCTTCGCAAGTGGTGCCATATGCATCATGTTCCCTGTCTTCATCGGAATGAAGTGAGCAGACTTTGTCAGACAATCCACTATGATCCAAATTGCATTATTTCCCTTCTTGGTATTAGGCAAACCGGAAACAAAATCCATGGTGATGTGCTCCCATTTCCACTCCGGAATCTCCAAAGGCTGTAACAGACCTGGAGGCTTCTGATGCTCTGCCTTAATCAACTGACAAGTTAGACAATGAGACACAAAAGCTGCTATCTCTCTCTTCATGTTGTTCCACCAAAATCTATTCTTCAAATTGTGGCACATCTTCGTGCTACCCGGATGCATAGAATATCTCGTGCTATGAGCTTCATTCATTATTTTGCTCTTCAAATCATCCACATTTGGCACACACAACCGGTCACGAAAGTACAATATCCCATTCACCAACTTGAAATCTGGGCGTTCTGTAATAACCTCTACTATCTTAGCCAAGTCTGGGTCTTGCAACTGATTTTTCTTGATCTTCTAAATGAAGGTAGGTTCTGATACTGTCATATTTGCTAACATCGCACCCAATCTCAGGGTTTGTACTTCTACTCCCAACTCTTCAAACTGCTGTAAGACACTCATTCCTCTCAAACTGGCCATGACCACTGATTTCCTACTCAAAGCATCTGCTACCACATTCACTTTGCCTGGATGATACTTGATTGGAAAGTCATAATCTTTGATATACTCCATCCACCTTCTTTGCCTCATGTTCAAATCCTTCTGCGAGAACAAATATTGCAAACTTCGATGATCTGAGTGGACCTCAAATTTCTCTCCATAGAGATAGTGTCTCCACATCTTCAATGCGAAAACAACTGCTGCCAACTCCAAGTCGTGAGTTGCATAATTCTTCTCATGGTCCTTCAGCTGTCTCGAGCCATAAGCTATCACCTTGCCATCTTGCATCAGTACACAACCCAGTCCCACATTCGAAGCATCTGTATAAACAATAAATCCACCGTTGCTCGAGGGTAATGTAAGGATTGGGGCTGTGGTTAACCTTCCTTTCAACTCCTGAAAACTTGTTTCACACTGATCGGTCCACACAAATGGGGCATTCTTCCGAGTCAATTTTGTCAACGGGGCTGCAATGGACGAAAAACCTTGGACAAATCTTCGGTAATAGCCTGCTAACCCCAAAAAGCTTCTAATTTCTGTCACACTGCTTGGCCTTGCCCAACTAACAACTGCTTCTATCTTGGCTGGATCAACTGCTAAACCTTCTCTGGAGATGATATGGCCTAGAAAAGCAACTTGCTCTAACCAGAATTCACACTTACTGAGTTTTGCATATAGCTGGTTGTCCCTCAAGAGCTGCAACGCTGTCCTCAAATGTTCTTCATGCTCCTTTTTACTCTTAGAATACACGAGGACATCATCGATAAATACTACTGTGGAGTGATCCAAATAGGGTGCAAAGACCTTGTTCATCAGAGCCATAAAGACTGCGGGTGCATTTGTCAAACCAAAGGGCATCACTAAGAACTCATAGTGCCCATATCTTGTTCTAAAGGCTTTCTTCTGAACATCTAAGTCTCTAACTCTCAACTGATGGTACCCTGACCTCAAGTCTATCTTGGAAAAATAGGCCGCTCCTTGCAATTGGTCAAACAATTCGTCTATCCTTGGCAATGGATACTTGTTCTTCACGGTCACATGGTTCAACTTCCTGTAGTCAATGCACATTCTCAAACTCCCATCCTTCTTTTTCACAAACAACACCGGTGCTCCCCACGGTGAAACACTTGGCCTAATGAAGCCTTTGCTCAACAAATCTTGCAATTGGAGCTTTAGCTCACCCATTTCTGCTGGAGCCATCCTGTATGGTGCAGTCGAGATCGGAGCTGTCCCTGGAAGGAGCTCAATTGTAAACTCAACTTCTCTAATTGGTGGTAAACCCGGGATTTCTTCTGGAAAAACATCCGGAAATTCACACACAATGGGGATATCCTCCACCCCTTGGGACTGTTTATCCTCCGTGATAAACGCAATAAATGCCTGACACCCACTCTGAACTAATCTGCTTGCCTTCAACATTGAAATAAACCCTGCCTGAGATTTTCTCTTGTTCCCTTGAAATATCAATTCTGCCTGTGGTCCTTGGAATCTGAATGTGATGGTCTTGCTAAAACAATCCATAGTGGCATGATATGCTTCTAACCAATCCATGCCTAATATGACATCAAAATCATGCATGTCTAAAACCATGAGGTTGGCCGGTAAATTAACATCTCCTAACAACACTGTACAACTAGGGTAATGATTCCTACACACAACTTGTTTCCCTACTGGAGTGGTCACTACTAAAATGTAATCCAAATCACTACATGGTGCCTCAATCAACTTAGCAAAACTAGAGGATGAAAATGAATGTGTGGATCCAAGGTCAAACAAAATCTGGGCTTCTACCCCACAGACAAGGAGTTTACCTTCTACCACGTCTCCTGCAGCTTCAGCATCTGCACGGTTGAGATAGTATAACCGTCCATGCATCTGTAGTCTGTTTGGTACTTGGTTCTGCCTTCCTTGGCCATGTCTGTTCTGCTATGGAGCACGAGCATTCTGATTCTGTGCTGGTGGCCTAGCCTGCTGCTGCTGCTGAGGTGGTCTAACTTGATTCTGCACTGGTGCTTGGTTCTGAGGAGCTACTTGTCTCTGCTGCTGGTTTCTGTTCCCTTGGTTCTGAAGTAGTGGGCAATCTTTGATTGCATGGTTCATAGCCCCACATTTGAAACAGGCACCCATGGCCTTACGACATTCGTGTGTCTCATGATTTTTGCCACAATGCCCACAACCTTGCCTCACTTGACCCTGTTCTTGCCTTGGCTTCTTGCTCTGCTGTTGCCTCTGATTATGCTGCTGATATTGCTGCTTCCTGTCGTGAACAATCATGTTGTTAATATCTTCAAAGGTATATGCCCGCTTGACTGCCTCATCATATGTAGCTGGAGGAACTACGCCTATGACATCTCTCATGATGATCGGGTTCAATCCTTCCAAAAACTTTGTTATCTTCTTCCTTTCCGTATCAATCAGCTCGGTAGCATATCTAGCCAATCTTTCAAACTTGGTGACATAGCCTAACACGGTCATGCTACCCTGCTTGAGTTGTTGAAACTCAATAGCCTTCTGCCTCTTGACATGAGAGGGAATGTATATATCTTGAAATTGTGTCTTGAACGCTGCCCATGCCTCTTCATCAGCCATCCCTGCATATGGGTCCTTGACTGTTTGCCACCACCTATCCGCAAGCCCATAGAATAGTGAAGCTGTAAGGTTGACTTTCTGTATTCCCGTGCACATGAAGACAACAAAGATCTTCTCTGTATTGACTAGCCAGTCATCTGCCACCAACGGGTCCTCATTGCCCGAAAATTCCTTCGGTGCTCTCTTTATGAATTTCTCAAATAAAGCATTAGGGTCTTGTTCCCTATTTTGAATAACAATCTGCGGACCCACGAGTGGTGCTACATTCCTATTCTGAAGTACTTCCAAAAGTTGCCTATGAACTTGTGCCATTTCATCATCCTTCTTAGCTAATTGTTCTTGAAATCTTGCTTGGTTCTTATTTGCCTGCCTTTGTTGTGCTATCATAGCTTGCATCAATTCCTGAAACTGTGTAGCTGTCGGTGTCTCAGATGCATCTGACTCATTTTGATGACTGCCAGAGCGTGATGATTTGGAGCTTTTCTTGGAGGCATATTGCTGTAAAACAAAGAGTTAGAACACAATAACATAGTACAAGGGTTCCTAAGATCCTATACAAACGAATCTATCGAACTCACGAATCCTCGCCACGATCCTAAGACCTTTCTAGTTTCTTTTAAGTGACTGAAACATGTCTCGCTCTGATACCAGTCCTGTCGCGACCCCGGAATGGAACCCCGGGCCCGCGACGTGTGTTGATTGTATTCGAAATTGCTTTCCCACAGGTTCCCGCGGTGAGGATTCCCATAGACACGCGGAATCTGACTCACACGATCAAGTATGCGGAAGCGTGTAGCAAAACACGATAAGAGGAGCACCAATAGAATATTTAAGTGCTATAACAATTAATAACAAGACATAGTATCAAAGACAGAAGCTAACATGGCATTTCCAACATAGTTCAAGTTATAAGACTAACACGAAAGTAAATTAAGTTTTGTTACAACCCATAAGAGGCCAACAGAGGCCAATACACTTCTCAAAACAATCAAAAGAAACCCCAAGACAAAATGTTACGAAACTCAAGAATCCGCCCGACGTCTAGATGACATCGTTGGGCTGCCACTCTCTCACAGGGGTTGACTCACAAGCCTCCTCTTGACGCTCCTCCTCAAAGGTAACGTCTCCTGCACCTGGGCACCAACAAACAAGGGTCAAACACAACGGTTTGGCAGGTAATCAATTTAGGCATGAACATGAACAATAACGTTTAGAGAAAACATATAAGCAAATCCTTGATATGAAATACTATAAAAACTGAGGGTATATTTTCAAGAATGCGAACAAAGCTGAGATACTAAAATAATCTAGCATGAGTACATAATATATATCATGAATAGTTACAATCCACAAAGAGCCCATCCTTTCTCTATCATTTATATAATGAAAAGAGCAAGCACGCATGACAAGCACGATATACATACTATAAGCACGACACGATTCCCACATATACGGGGATTTCCGGCCGCGGAACCGGACACGCACGATGTGTAATAAATACACGACCAGTCTGCAGACAGTCCACATGTTTAAAGACCCCCAGACAGTGGATCAAACTGAAAGGGCAGTCTAAGCTCAGTGGTGTTTACTAAAATTCATGAATGCACAAAACACGCGAAACACGGTCTAAACATGTCGAGATAAAAAGGGGGAAAATCACTTATTAAAACACAACAAACACGACTAGCAAAAGGCATAATTAATATGCACAACACGCTTAGGAAGTGATCCCCTTTTTCTTGAAACAAATCTTCAAAACAAGCTTGTACTTAAACTTCAAAACGAGTACACAATGATATTCATTGTATCAAAAACCAAAATACGAATATAAAGTCTAACAAGCACATGTAAGGACCTTTGGTTGATCTTTGTGTAAACGAAGCCCAAGTGTTGGAATTTAAAAGAGAATTGGTGCCCCGGAAGTTCAAAGACATCTCAGGCTTCGAGTGCACAATATCAGGCTAAAAAGTCCTAATCAAATACTGGTTTTCCTTGATTCAAATATCCACCTCACTTTTTCAATCTTTGATCACTAAGATAAGTATACCATTGGATTCTACACTTCAAGAGCTTTCCAACGGTATGTGGAACTCCAAAAACGGACGTACGGTTAAAAAGTTATGGCCATTTGAAGTTTGCACTGTTGGGCCCAAAGGGCCCATCCGCTCGAGCGGCCAACACGTGCTCGAGCGGACAGTCCAGCACGCCCAAACAGCAAGCACACGCGCTTGAGCGCGCAGTGCGGACTTCTGAGGCCAACATCTGGCTGTTCCTGTCCTCTTCCAACCCAACCAATGCCTACTCCCAGCCTTCAAACAACATTGATACACAAAGATGAGCCTCCAAACATGCTCATAAACATCACCATTCAACCACCATTAAAATCAACAAAAGATCCATCCATTTAACATAAAAAACATGTACAAAATTTCTAGAAAAAATAAAGTAATCTAAAGTACACATGCAACATTGAGCCTATAGAGATTACTTGCCTTGACCAATGCTAACAGTCCTTTCAAGAACTTCACTCAAGCTATCCCAACACTACAAGAAAACCCAAGAGAAAAACCAGGAAACCCATTTTACCAAAGGGTTTGTAAACATGGAAAACATGATCTTTAAGAACTAAAAAGACTTCATGAAGATGATGGTTTGAAGCTCTTACCTAGAGAAGGTCAAACAAGAGAGAGGGAAGGAAATGAAGAGCTTGTCCAACAAGAAGTTCCAAGAAGTTTATACCAATAGAAAGCTTGCAAGGAGAGGAAGAAGACGATGATTTTGGAATCCTTTTTGGAGCTCTCTAGCTAAAGCATGCAAGAGGAAATGAAGAGGAAGAGAAAAAGGTTTTCCTTGCCCTAGGTTCAGAAAATTGCAGAGATTGGGGGAAATGAATGAAAGGAGAGGGAGATGGGGTTTAAGTGATGCTAATGGGCCCCCAACTAGCTGCACCTTGAAGTGACCAAAACACGATCTTGTGGGCCTCGGATGACTTCGACGAAGAAGGATAAAACAATCATCGAAATTTCTAGTTTCCAAAAAGTATATTTTTGACATGGTTTTGAGATCTCGAAATTTGTGTCCAGATTTGTGCATAAAAGACCATTTTACCCTCTTTGGGCGAAAACTTGGGTTTTTGGGCTTCAAACATGAATGGGCTTAAGACGAAAGTTGTAACACATATGAAAATCATTCGAATGAAATCAAAATCACAATCACACAGAAATCGATACGATCTTCCCAAGCTTACACGTGCACTCAGGCCATCCTGAGTGTGTCTAACTAATATTAAACGTTCTCAAAATTCCCAAAACTATTTCCAAGACTAAAACTAATCACTTCTAACCCAACAATAACTAAACCCACTTAGGACTAAACACATACTAATCACACACTAATCGGATTGGTCTGGGTCGGGGTCTAACAACTAAAATCATGAAACATAAAAAGCCTAAAATGATTTGAAAGATTTAAAACTCATAGGCTTGCTTGATTTCTAAATCTACTTTTCAAATATAAATGCATCCAAGTTTAAAATCAAAACATGCATAAATCAACATTTTTACAAGTCTTAAAAACAATGCATGTGTAAATCAAGATTTCAAGTTTTTCTAAATCAATGCATGTGTGTAAATTCAAATGATGCTAAAATGATAATGCATCCATCAAATTGCAATACACAAAATTCCTAACAGGAAATTGTGTGGGGATATTTTCATAATACCGAGATCATGCTAGCTTCGGTATGTGTACCAGCTAGGCATGCCTTAATCTCGGCTTAACGCAATGGTGCCGGTGGGCACATTTCTATAGTACCGAGATCGTTCTAACTTCGGTAAGGGTACCAGCTGGGCACATCTTGGACTCGGTTTTATGCATCTCGGTAACAGTGCTAGAATGCTCTTTCATACCTAAACTCAGCACCATCCCTAGTTCGGTTCGGTCAACCGAGACCAGCTACAACTCTCGACCGCGTTACAGAACGTATTGAGAGATAAGGATAAGTACTGGACAGAGATAAGGAGTTATCCTCGTCCGGTAGTCATATCCGTAATCCCTGACAGGACGAGACAGGAGTCGTAATCTCTGACAGAACGGGACGGGCGCCACACTTCCTGACAAAACGGGATGGGGGGCCACGCTTCCCAATGGGATGGGGCAAGGTCCGGATGGTACTTTGGTGCCACCTACCTCTAAGGTAAGGTCCGATGGGACTCCACCTCCAAAAGTCAACTCTCAGCCTCTATATATATCAGAGGGCTAATCCAAAAGAGGTATGCTTATACACGCTCACTCTTATGCTCTACACTTGTTTACACATCCTAAGCTCTCTCTCCTTCTTCACTCACTCATCCTTTGCTTAGTTGTTGAACTAACTTAGGCATCGGAGTGCCTTTGGCTGACTACAGTTAGGGTCTCTGACCTTTGTTTTTCATTCCCTTTCAGGTCCTATGCATTTGATCTTTCCTAAGAAGTTATGCATTAGTCTAAACAAGTCCATAAATATTTAGGCACGTACAACTACCAAATGGGTGTGTTGGATTTCTGGAAGGGAAATTCTATTTGCACCCACCCATTTTGCTGAGTATACCCACATGCTGAGCTCACCCACTGCAAAAATATAAACTCTCCTTTTCTACTGAGCCCACCCACCGAAGTTTACAAACTTGCCCTTCTTCTTCCTTTTTTTTTTTTCTTCCGTTCTTCTTCTTCCTTCTCCTTCTTTTTCTTCTGTTCTTCCCCATTTCCGTCAATATTGAAAACGACGTCATTTCCGAGCAACCTTTGAAGGCAGATCATCTTCTCTTTTTCATGAGCAAAGAATCATCATCTTCATCTCCCCAGGTACCTCTTCATCTTCAACTTCTTCCATTTTGGTTTTCTTCATTGTTAATCTTTTTTCTAACTAAATAAACATGTAATGCAAATGGTTGAGTGCATGCAAATGGAATGGAGTGTGTAGGTTGCAATTGGGAATGAATGGAAGGGATGGGAGAGGGGAGAAGGGAAATCAGTGACGGTTGACATGAAAAATGGAAAACATGATTCACGTTCTGCACGGAAACGCAGATCCGTGCACATTCACATTGAATTTGCACGGAGAGTAAAATCCGTGCGTTGTGCATTTGCACGGTGATTCAAATCTGTGCTAATTGCATATGCACGGAGATTAAAACCCATGCATTGTGCATATGCACAGAGCTTCAAATCCGTGCAGATTGCATTCGCATGGAGTTTCACATCCGTGCATGTGGAATGCACGGGTTAAAACCATGCAGTTTCAAATATGCATTGCTAATGAAATCCGTGCAGTATGTTTACTTATTTATTGCTAATCCGAATGATGTATATTTCAACATGTCGCCAAGACGAGTTCGTCGTGGTAGTTCTTCGACCTCAGGGCGCGATGACGTTATTAGTAGTCCATCGACCTTGTGGGGTCGGAGTGGTGTGGCGAGCTTATCCACGATAGATCGTCATAGGCCTACGGCGTCAGAGCGGAGACGCAAGGTGCGACAGGATCCTAGTTCGGATCCGATAGAGGAGTTAGAGGAGGATGTAGCCGCTCAGGAGGCTACAAATGATGATATTACTGATAAGGATGCACATCAGCTCATTCAAGAGGAGTGGGTGGACGAGGATCGTCACGCAAATCCTATTCCAAGTGGTCCAGAGGATCTCTCTGTCCTTATCAGCTTTAGGACACACATAGCTATGTCGATATGGGGAGGGGAGGTATGACATTTATTCTGACAATGTGTTAATGGTTCATTTTTCATATTGGAATTGTTAGAATCTAATTTTAATATATTTTCTTACATTGTGCAGGATCGCGATGCTCTTAAGTGAATATGTCATTGGCCTAAGTTGAGATCATGGTATCTACCGCAACTGGGTGAAGATTATCATGTTCCTGGACTTCAAGCGATTATAGAGGAGTTCGGCTTGGCACCACTGACGATGCACTTATCTTACCGCCATATCGACCGGGCTTTGGTGTCGGCATATGTAGAGAGATGGTAGCTCGAGACTAACACTTTTCGCCTACCATTTGGTGAGATGACCATCACATTGGATGATGTCGGTGTTATTATTGGCATTCGAGTTGTTGGTACACCCGTCCACGCATCGACTCAACTGTCTTTTACTGATCAGATATCATTGTTAGAGCGTGGATTGGGGGTGGATAGAAGGGTTGCTAGCGCAGAGTTGTCCTTGGCTTGTAGTGGGGTGGTTAGAATGTCATGGATCAAACAGATGTGCAGTGATGTGACTCCTCTGTCATCTGCACGGCGGATAGAGTTGAAAGTTCTTGGGATCCTAACCCTAGAGGGGGGGTGAATAGGGTGAGCTACAATTATGACTAATTTAAACCAATTTTAACTTCTTAACATAAACTAGTCAAATGTGATGATTAATCATCTAAAATGCGGAAGCTAAACAAAAACAATCACCACATAGCAATCACCACAAGACAATATTTATAGTGGTTCGGCCAACGTGCCTACATCCACTACCGGCTTGTGAATCCAACACCCCACCGGATTTCCACTATGTCTGTTTTTTACTAGGCTAAGCAATAACCCTTACAATGTTGTTTTTCTAGGCTAAACAACAACCTCTCAATGTGCTTTTATAGGCTAAGCAATAACCTTTACAAGATGCTTTTCTTAGGCTAAGCAATAACCTTACAAGATGCTTTTCTTAGGCTAAGCAATAACCTTTACAAATGAGAGATTTCTCAAAGAAGGTGTCTTCACAAAAGAACACTCCAAGAGATTCAATTTAAGCTCAATTGAATTGCCTCTACATAGGCTAATATGAAAGTTTAATTCAAATTACAAACATACACTAAAACAAGTTAAAGTGTGTGCACAAGTGTATGAATGCTTAACTTCAATCAATTTCTACAATGAAGCTCCTAAATGAATGCATGATGCATTTTAAAATCAAAGCTTATAAAATGATGATTGAAGATAAAACTAATCACATAAAAGATTCAAACAACTTTGAAGAAATGAAACAAACAAGTTGTATGAATGTTAAAGTCTAAGAATACATGTGATTAGGATAAGAGAGTTTGCAAACTAATCTAATTTACCAAGGAGGATGTTGAGTTTGCAAATCAACTCTTTAAAGGCTTGAAATCATGCATAAATGAAAATACAAAGGATTTGAACATGCATGGATTTCATTTGAATGGAAATCAAAATAACTATAAAGATGTACCTTTTAAAAACTCATGAGTTTGATTTCCAAATAGCCCTCTAGCCTTTCCAACTTCTTCCCCTTTCCTTGGCTCCAAAATGGTCTCAAAAGTTCATAGTTCAAGCCTTGAAAAAGGTTGGAAATGAATAGACTTTATAGCCAAAAAGTTGCCAACGGCTAGTCCTCGGTCGACCTAGACACAGGTCTCGGTCGACCGGGAAGGCATAATGGTCATATTTTTGACCGTTGGCAAGTTTCAGTTCAGAAACTGCCCACTCGCCCGACAGTGTTCCCGGTCGACCGGGAAGCAGGTCTCGGTCGACCGGCGACACTGCCAGGGCACCCCCTTTTTGCAAAAATTCCAACTTTGCATATTTTGAAGGTATTTCTTTGGGGGACCTTTTGGCCACTAAATCAAGCTTGGAAAACATGTTTTAAAGATTCTAATGGTGTTTAAAAACATGAAACACAAAGAGCCTAAAATGATTTGAAACTTTAAAAACAAAGGCTAGCTTGATTTCTAAAAACTCTTTTCAAATGAGAATGCACACAAAACTGATTCTGAAAATGATGAATGTATGCAATGCTCAAACCTAAATTCTCAAAATGATTTTCCAAATATAATGCACAAAGAATTAGGTTTTCAAAAGAGTTTGGATTCTAAAACCAATGCATCCAAGTTTAGAACCAAAACATGCATAAACCAAATACTTTTCCAAATCTTAAAAGCTATGCATGTATAAAACCAGATTTCAAGAAATTCTAAAACAATGCAAGTGTGTGTAAATCAAATGATGCTAAAGTGCAAATGCATCCATTAAATTGCAAATACAAAATTCCTAACAATCTCCCCCTTTGCAATTTGATGGAAACTTACTCATCATAGAAATTACACACTTAGTCTTCAGCTCCCCCTAAGCTGGACAAGTCTTGAAATCTTCTTGGATGCTCCTCCTCTTAGCTTGGGCTCTTGGGCTCTTTTCTTCAATCTTCTTGATGCTTGGTGCTTGATCAATCTTCAAGCTTTCTTTTCATCTTCCTCTCTATGGCCAAGCATCTTCTTTAGCTCCAAGCTTTCTTTCTTCTATTTGCTCTCCCCCTTTGACCATGCCTCTCTCTCCCTTTGGCAAGGTATGCATTCTCTCCCCTTTAGAAGATCATACACAACTCTCCTTAGGAAGTCTTGGACATTCTCTTCACCTTTAGAGAACTTGAATGCTTTCTCCCCCTTTGAAGAGTAGGAGATCTTCGAGTACTTGAACTCTCTCTCCCCCTTTGACATTAAATTGCAAAGGTACCTACACACATGAAATAAGGAAAATACCTTTAGTAGCACCTGTTAACAAATGAAATCGAAAATGATAATCATAACAGGCTATCATGTATGGAAGTTAGGCTCTAAGGGTTCAAAGGCAATCCAAGGGTCAATTTGATCAAAACTAATACTTCCTATGAAGGTTTACACTCCCCCTCAATCCATTATCTCCTTTTGTCAAACTTTTGACAAAGATTTAACTATTAGGTGCAAGAAGAAGATGGTTTAACCAATTGAGGGTCAACTTCAAGAGAAGGATTAGATTCATTTAACTATAAAGCTCAATATGATCAAATTACCAAAAGAAAGCAAGGTCTAATGGGAAAAGCAATCATGGATATCAATTGGAAAAACAAAGAATACCAATTGAGATTTAAGGATATGACTATTAAATCAATCACTCTAAAATGGATTTAAAAGTATGACTATTAGGAAAAATCCAAATTAGAGCTATCCATGATGAAATGGGGTTTACTAAACATAGCATTAAATAATTTAACTATGAAAATCATATGCTATGTTAGATTTGAAATCATTTCATTCAATCAAAAAATATGACTATCATGTGCAAGATGAGTGAAATGAATTTCAAGCATGAAGCCAACCTCAACTAATAACCAACCAATATTATTAACACATAAACATGGTGGTCATGAGATATACCTATAAGAGCAAAAGAGGTGGCAACATGAACATTATGATGCTAATGGAATGTGACATGGAACAAATATATAACTATCAAGCTCAATCCAATGCACACAAGGTCTATCACATACACAAGAAATCAAATCAATCTTAAATTATACCAAATGAAACCAATTGAATTTGACAACATGTTAAAGAGCAAGGATGTGACAAACACAAAATTCCAACAAGCATCATAAATGCATATTCATCACTTTTAAAGATATAACTATTGAGCATAGTGATGAACAAGGCAAATTGCAATGCAAAAGGATATGACTTGGTAAAAGCATGCAATTTCCAAAGTGTCAAAATCATATGAATTCAACATCTAAGATATCCATCAAACATATAGAAATATGAGAAATGAGTTTCAAAGAGTTTCATATGATTAAGAACACTACTTATGAAGCTGAAACATGTATAAGGATGATACCAAGAGAATCTACATGAGTCAACATCATAACCATCCAAAAAGATATGACTATAAGGCATAGAGGATGGATTTGGGTTCAAGTATGGATTCTACAAATGTAACTAAGATCACAAAAAGAATAACTAAATAAGCAAAGATGCAAGCAACATACATTTCCATTTCTAAGATAATGAAACCAAAAGAAAAAGGAAATGAAAACATGGAACATGCTTTGATGAATATGACTAATGAAGTCATAGAGCATTTCCATTCAACCAATCTTCAAATCATTTTGATAAACAAAATCCAACAATGAGCATAAAGAGAATGATTTTGAAGATCAATTTTCAACATTGTATTTTAAAAGATATAACTTAATTGAAACACATACAAGTTGATTTTTCAAAACAATGTTCTCCATATAAAAGTATAACTTAGAAATCCATGGAAAACTTAAGTTGATTCAAATCATTTGATCAAATAATATTACTATGACATCTACACAAATGATTTTGCAACAACAATTGATCATGAATAAATTAGCTATGAAAGCTTTTAAAATCACAATCAATTAATCATGTAGAAATGCAATGCAAAACTTATGTGTGCAAAAAGCAAATCAAACATGATGAAATTATAATCAAAAGATTTTGAAAACCATGACATGTAACTTGGAATGGTGCATGAAAACAAAATCAAATGATCATAAAGAAACAATGCATTTTAATAAATGTAACTAAGCAAGAACAAAATGCAAAGCAACATGATCAACAAGGAGATTTAACTATAAAGAATAGGTTGGTCAAGAAGGTTCAAGGCCTTAAGGTTTGACTAAGTAGATAACTTTTAGAATCCACCTAAGGTCTTGAGAGGGTTGAACTTTGAGGTCTAGTTTGGAATTCTCACCAACTATATGAGATTTAACTTGATAAATTTTCAATTTGAATTTATCACCATGATATTTAGATTTTACTAAATTTGGCTTATAATGGTAATTAGTCTTTTGATGTTGGTGAGTTTGTTTCTTTGGGGATTGATTCACTTTTCTTTTCTTCTTATTTTCTCCCTTTACTTGACTTTTCAATTTTAAATTTAACTTTGTTACTTTATTCAAAAGTTCTTTCATGGGTTGATATAAGGGAGATATGTTGAGAAGCTTTTTGTTCTTAGATTCTTCCAAGCTTGGTTTAACTTGTTTAAGCTTTTTAGAATCTATCTTAGGAGACTCCATTTTAAATGATTTACCTTGTTTAGTCTTTTTGGAGTCTTCTTTGATTTTTAGTGTCTTACCCTTCATAGATTTTGATTCTACATTTTTGAGTTCAAAGATGGGTTTAGACACATGGCTTCTTTTTCTTAGTTTGCACTCAAACGTAAAATGCCCTTCAATGCCACAATAATTACATTTGGTTTTGGGCAAAGGAGAAAGAGTGCTAGAGAAAGAGGACTCACCTTTCACAAAAGTGTTGGTGAATTTAGGGTCATGTGAAACATTCCTATCAAATCCAAGACCCGTCCTATCTCCATGAGGTTTACCCAATTTAAATAATTTTTTAAGTCTATCTTCACTTTGGGTAAACTTGCACTCATACTTTTGTTTATGGGTTTCAAGTTGAGTGACTTGGTTTTTAAGGGTTGAATTCTCATTTTTAACTTTTGTTAGTTCATTTTCAATTCCCTTAAAAATGTTTATCTCTTCATAGGCAAGTTTTAACTTAGCTTTAAGTTCATTAACTATATTAGATCCAAGTTCTAGAGTTTTTACATTACTTTGTGCATTAGACAAGTTTTCATTTGAAATTGTCAACTTGGATTTTAAATAGTTAATGTTTTCATCTTGTCTTTTAATTGTATCTCTTAGGTTTAAATTTTCATTTTTAAGCTCATCACAATGTATCTTAATCTCATTTAATTCATCTTGAGTATTAGATAAATTTTCCTTAGAGATAGTCAATTTAGATTCAAGATTGTTAAAGTCTTTGTCTTGCCTTTTTATTTGATCTCTTAGTTTTAAATTTTCCTTATTGACATCATCATAACCCATCTTTAATTCTCTTAGTTCATCTTGAATGTTAGATTGGTTATTTAAAGAGATCATGAACTTAGATTCTAAACAATTTATGACTTCTTCTTTCTCTCTAAGCTCATCTTTTGAAGAGACTAGCTCTTTGTTTAGTCTATTAGATTCTTCTTTTAAACTTTTATTTCTCTTATCAAGCTTTGAAGATACTTCATATAATTCATTATAGGCTTGTTGAAGATCATCTTCATCATAATCAATTTCTTCTTCTTTTAACTAATTTTGAGATTCATTTAATTAAGGGTTTGAATCTCCAATAGAAGGAAGAATGAGGGGTCTAGAAGAATCTACAAGATGTAACATAGTGGAGTCCATTCTAATGATTTTCATGCAAGGACAACTCTAGGGTTTTTAACTCTAGGTTTTTACACCTAATCAAGAGTTCCAAACACTTGACCCTAAAAGATAGAGCACGAGGCTCTGATACCAATTGAAAGTCCTTGGGATCCTAACCCTAGAGGGGGGGTGAATAGGGTGAGCTACAATTATGACTAATTTAAACCAATTTTAACTTCTTAACATAAACTAGTCAAATGTGATGATTAATCATCTAAAATGCGGAAGCTAAACAAAAACAATCACCACATAGCAATCACCACAAGACAATATTTATAGTGGTTCGGCCAACGTGCCTACATCCACTACCGACTTGTGAATCCAACACCCCACCGGATTTCCACTATGTCTGTTTTTTACTAGGCTAAGCAATAACCCTTACAATGTTGTTTTTCTAGGCTAAACAACAACCTCTCAATGTGCTTTTATAGGCTAAGCAATAACCTTTACAAGATGCTTTTCTTAGGCTAAGCAATAACCTTACAAGATGCTTTTCTTAGGCTAAGCAATAACCTTTACAAATGAGAGATTTCTCAAAGAAGGTGTCTTCACAAAAGAACACTCCAAGAGATACAATTTAAGCTCAATTGAATTGCCTCTACATAGGCTAATATGAAAGTTTAATTCAAATTACAAACATACACTAAAACAAGTTAAAGTGTGTGCACAAGTGTATGAATGCTTAACTTCAATCAATTTCTACAATGAAGCTCCTAAATGAATGCATGATGCATTTTAAAATCAAAGCTTATAAAATGATGATTGAAGATAAAACTAATCACATAAAAGATTCAAACAACTTTGAAGAAATGAAACAAACAAGTTGAATGAATGTTAAAGTCTAAGAATACATGTGATTAGGATAAGAGAGTTTGCAAACTAATCTAATTTACCAAGGAGGATGTTGAGTTTGCAAATCAACTCTTTAAAGGCTTGAAATCATGCATAAATGAAGATACAAAGGATTTGAACATGCATGGATTTCATTTGAATGGAAATCAAAATAACTATAAAGATGTACCTTTTAAAAACTCATGAGTTTGATTTCCAAATAGCCCTCTAGCCTTTCCAACTTCTTCCCCTTTCCTTGGCTCCAAAATGGTCTCAAAAGTTCATAGTTCAAGCCTTGAAAAAGGTTGGAAATGAATAGACTTTATAGCCAAAAAGTTGCCAACGGCTAGTCCTCGGTCGACCTAGACACAGGTCTCGGTCGACCGGGAAGGCATAATGGTCATATTTTTGACCGTTGGCAAGTTTCAGTTCAGAAACTGCCCACTCGCCCGACAGTGTTCCCGGTCGACCGGGAAGCAGGTCTCGGTCGACCGGCGACACTGCCAGGGCACCCCTTTTTTGCAAAAATTCCAACTTTGCATATTTTGAAGGTATTTCTTTGGGGGACCTTTTGGCCACTAAATCAAGCTTGGAAAACATGTTTTAAAGATTCTAATGGTGTTTAAAAACATGAAACACAAAGAGCCTAAAATGATTTGAAACTTTAAAAACAAAGGCTAGCTTGATTTCTAAAAACTCTTTTCAAATGAGAATGCACACAAAACTGATTCTGAAAATGATGAATGTATGCAATGCTCAAACCTAAATTCTCAAAATGATTTTCCAAATATAATGCACAAAGAATTAGGTTTTCAAAAGAGTTTGGATTCTAAAACCAATGCATCCAAGTTTAGAACCAAAACATGCATAAACCAAATACTTTTCCAAATCTTAAAAGCTATGCATGTATAAAACCAGATTTCAAGAAATTCTAAAACAATGCAAGTGTGTGTAAATCAAATGATGCTAAAGTGCAAATGCATCCATCAAATTGCAAATACAAAATTCCTAACAAGAGTGCGCTGCCAGAGGCTACCTATTATATTTGTTAGGTTGCACACTCTTTGTCTACAAGTCCGCGACAAGTCCATCTTCTACTTAGAGTTATTGATGGACGTTGGACGTATTCGACATTATGCATGGGGAGCTGCTGCATTGGCATATCTTTATCGCAAGTTGGGACAGGCAACGAGGGTAGATGTTCGACAGATTGCCGGATATCTCACGCTGCTGCAGGTATCTCACGCGTATATATATAACAATTTGGTATCATCAAATTTGTTAATCCATATATTATGCGTGAACAGGCCTGGGTATATGAGCACTTCCCCTTCGCTTGTCCGCGAGCACGGATTGGATATACTACAGGCCAGCCACTAGCACGTCGATGGTATCCTTCTAGCAGTTCGGGCAACATGATAGAGAGTATACAGTTGATACGTGAGAGGTTGGACGTCATCCATCCGAGTGAGGTGAATAAACATACCTATCTAATATTTACTATTATATCGAAGTCATTGTTATTAATTTATTGTTCTCTTTTTTATCCACAGGTAGCTTGGGACCCCTATGCTAGTGTGAGGGCTCATCATCCCTTCCACTTGATATCATTTTTTTGTGGATGCTTAAGATCGATGGATGTCATAGAGCCCTATCATCCATAGAGGGTCCTCCATCAGTTTGGACACGTGCAGACAATCCCACCTCCACCGTGTGCCCCTGTTCGTGCATCTAGGGGAGCCACTGCTGCTAGGTATAGGGTCTCCTACCAATTCCTGGACCAGTTCTGGATTACGTGGGGTGACCATATATTATCCCTAAAGCACCGCAGGAGTCGTGCGACGCATGCCTGGGATTGCGCCCCTGATTATCTTCAGTGGTTTCAGAAGATCTCTCATGTACGGGTCCAGAACCCATATCGCCATTCACATTATGACCCCCACCAGGGCGCTGATGACCCTGCCCCCACAACGGTGAGATTATTTAATTTGAGTATTTCCCATTGATGGTATATGCATGTCTAACCCATTTGCTAATGTCATGTTCGGCTGATACAGGTCCACCGAGCTGTGAACCATCTTCGTGCCGCGATTGCGCGAATAGGACAACCAGCTGATGTGTATTATTGTGCGTTACAGACTACACTCGAGAGTCTAGAAGACTTGGCGATTACATACAGGCGTCGTCTACAAGGACCGTAGTCGGGTTTTATGGGTGTCATGTATTTTGTTGGTTGACGGTTGAACCTTGTATTATTTTTTGGGGATGAACTTTGATGTGGATTGAAGTATTTACATGACATTGGGTCTTCAGATTTACTTTTATTGGATAATGGATGAAGTTGTTTACCAATTTCTTTTTATAAGTATGCATGTTGATCAAAGTAGAAATGGCGATCCAAAATTTTGCACTAAAAATGTAAAACAACATTACATTAGGCAGGATACACAATAAAGATCAACAAAGTCAATCGCTATCTATATGAATTGTCTCCTACGTAGCAACAGAGTTCCTTATGATATCTTTGATCTGCTCGATGTTCATGGCATAGGGAAGTTCCCATCCTGTAGCAAATGGTTGATGGTATTTGTGCCAATTTGTAGCAATGGGGGGCATGGGAGATCCGGATGCGAAGAACACTTGGACGAAATGGTTTCCATTGAAAAACCCAATTGCGAACACTTTACGGGAAGGCACTGGAATCAGACTATTTCTTAGAGGTAGGAAAGTAAGGCACTGATGCAAAGATATGTGTATCAATACAACATTATAAAATGATGCTATCAAACAACCCATATCCGGCGTTGACATCCAATGATCAAACGATGGATTGATATCAAAGTATGATAATGCGTAATATAGCTCACCAACCCTGTGCTTTCCTCCATATACCAAGGCATAATATGTTTGATATCTTTGCAATTCATTGCTCAAATCCATCCAGACCTGAACCCCATTATCCTCTCCCATTCCCAAAAGACCGGCTACAAATCTAAAGCCACAGTTGCCATCAGCTGCAACATCCTTAATATGCTGGATAAATGGTCTGAGAGTCTGAGGAAGCAAGTCATAATAAGATGTAGACGATCCCGATTGACTCTGACGGACGCCTAACTTCTCCTTCTTTGTCATCACCGTATTGTTTATCTTTGGTGTAGTAATTTCTTGAATGGGGAGTGCATACTCAAAAGCAGATGGATCTCGACGAGTAGAAGTATCCGACGTCTTCTTCTTCGATGTGGATCGACTCCGGTTATTCAACTTGACGTCTGGCTCAAGAAGATAGGTGGATGAAGGATTTGCCACATCTTTCAGTTTTTTCAATATCTATATTTTACCCAATTGATCACTATCCTGAAATCTCTTTGCGATCAACTCGAACTCGGCATTGGTGGTCAGTTTAGTGGGTTCCTCGACCACAGTGGGTGTCAAATCAAGCGTCCTCCAATGGTGGTGTATACATGTCAGGGGTATGAGACAGCCTAAGAGTCGATACTCGGCGATCTCGTGTGCACATGGTAATCCATGAGTCCTTCGAATGACGCATCCACATGCAGCAGAGTCTGTACCGATATAATTAGCTCTCATCGACTCATTTAACAATATATCCAAAGCATTCTTTGATATAAATCCTCTCAACTCGCAAAACAGGCCCGGTCTGAACTTATGTTGCATGGTGTTCAAACTCTTCTCAAAAGAAGCTTTTATCTCCGTAAAGAGCAATTCAAGAAAGGCATGGATAGTAATCCAACCTGAATCAAAGTTGCAGCTCGATGACCCTAAATGTCTTTCCAACTTTGCATGTGCGCTCTCAACCCTGTTTGTAGTGACATTCCCAAAGTGTATATGCACGTCTATCCATGCAGCAACAAATTGTTCCTTATGCTTACTCAACCAGGATTTCTTCACATAATCAAGAGCTTGTGGATACCCGCAGAAATTCCTGTTACATGCACTTAGAAGTTGCAAGTAGTCATCTTCGGTGGGAGATATTATCAACATGTTCCAACTAGTAATAAATGCCTCCCATCTATCTTTTGTTTCAAAAAACTTCTTATAATTAGCCAAGATGTTCCTTGAAATATGCCACCTGCATAGGAAGTTTGTAGCATTCGGAAAAATAACTTTAATTGCATTCATTAGCGCTAGCTCTCTGTCTGTGACAATCACACGTGGCAACATACATCCATCCATTAATGACTTCAACCTCTCAAAAGCTCAGGTATAATTCTGCTCCTTCTTTGATTCAAGGTACACAAAAGCAACCAAGAACGTCAACTGAGTAGACGTGACACCAACAATTTCAAGCAAGGGCAGCCGATATTTGTTTGTCTTATATGTGGAATCCATTATCAACACCTCGAGAAATGCTTGTAATAACTCAACGGATGAGGGATGTGCCCAAAATAAGTTACTAACACAGTCTGTTGCATCGTTGTTAGTGTGCCATTCAATGTATCTGTTCTCCTCTAAATTCATCATGAGTTGCTGCATCTGTGATCTTTCGGTCATCTCTGCCACCATGTACTTGTGACGAGCATTGTATATAGTCTTCATTGGAGTGGTGTTGTTCAAATCCCTCTTCTTCAATGTGTGAAGAATGTTCCTCGGCTTCACTACACTCTTCGACATATCAATCAAAATAGTTAATTCTTCTCCAGAAAGCCTCCCGGCCTACGAGTGCCCCTCAAGATGTTGTGCATTTGGATGATTGTGCACCCCACAAATCATTGTTACCATCCAATCGTCATCAGTTGCCAACTTTCGACCTTTCAAAGCAAAAGGACAATTGCACTTCTTCGTTCCAGTCACCTTATTCGGACATTTCCTCTCAAAGACCTTCGAAGAACCCTTGTAAGTACCGCTTATCTCACAAGAAAATACAATTCTCGGTTTCCTACCATCTATACCAACATCTGACATTTTGATTATAATTACTAAGCCATGTTTTTTTCCGACATGTCGTGTCCAATGGATAAGGGCATCTCGGCTTCTGAATATAGTGTCGGTGGTGAACACGTTAGTAAAATCCAATGAGCACTCACTGGCACCTGTAGAATCAACATCCTGGAAAAAAAAATCAGTGCTGCTAAAACGCCCAACGTTCGGCCAACATAAGATGAGCCATGTTGTATTGCACGGAAATACAGAGCTGTGTAATACACTCATGCATTGAAATCCGAGGCCGTGCAATACACTTATGCACGGAAATCTAGGCCGTGCAATACACTCATGCACGAAAATTCGAAGCCGTGCAATACACTTATGCACAGAAATACAAAGCCGTGCAATACACTTATGCACGGCTTCATATTGTCGATCATTACATGTGATGTGCGGCTCTACAAATCCGTGCAGGACGTGAATGGAAAAAAAACTGAAAACATGTGTCAAAAAAATGATACCTTCTCTTCATATATGGTCATTTGATGATCCATATTATAGATAGCTTCTCTAAAACACAATGTGGTGCCTCGGATTGGAGATGTGATAGCTTAAATAAGGAAATAGAGAGATGGATTGGGAGATGAGTTTTTCCAAAGTGGGACCTTTATGATGATGAGAAGAAGTAGAAGAAGAAGTATAATGCAATTAAAGGGAAATAAGTGCAGTAGAAGTGAAGATGAAATCCTGAAGAGAGGAGGCAGATGAAGTGAAGCAGAAGAAAAAATCAACTAAGGAAGAAGCAGATGACTTGAAGAGAAGAGGAAAATGAAGGCAAGGGTAATTAGGGAAATTCACAGATGGGTATTCTTGGAATTAATGTTTTTTTAAATGTGGGTTGGCTCAGCAAAATGGGTGGGTGCAAATAGAATTTCCCTTCCTAGAATTCACAGAGAATGCTGCGAGTAGTTGATTCTGGGCATGCGTGAGGAGACAAATAGTGGGGCCCACTGTATGATCAATCCGAATTGATAGTCCAATGTCTGCATGCATCTGTGATGAAGTTTGCACCAATTAGATTTTTAGTGTGAATATATTTTTAATTTAAAGTTGTTATCAAGGGGTTAGAATAAATTCATAAACTGAAAAGGATTCTGCCAAAAAAATAAATTTAATGGCCACCAACAGTGCACCAAACAGGGAATCCGTACAGAAAAAGTAACTTTTTTCACCATTTTTTTTGTGGTCGCATTTGACCTTCATTTTCTGTGTTGAGGGTCAACTGCGCTTCTCGCTTTCAACCCTCACTATAACAAGTGAGGGTTGCATTCGACCCTGAACAAGCATAACCTCTTTATCTTCTTCCTTCTTCCTTGAGTGTTCGAGTTTTCAATTAAAGGAAGAGAGGACCGGAAAATCTGCCACTTAAAGTTACTTTTTTGGTAAATTTCTCATGGAAGATCCTTCTGGAAAAAAGCTCCTGCAATTTCAAACTCAAGATTTTAACATGTTATGGTTTTGTGCTACATCACGTGAAACAGATTTCGCTAAAATGGAAGAATGGATTGGGGGAGCAATTCAAAAGCTAAGATCCACGCTCATTTGTGCTTTGGGCCAGAAAAATCATGCCCAAACAAGAAGATACCAATGGCCTAAAATGAAAGATGCTACGAACAAGAAAACTAGAGATTTGTGAGATTTTTTCCAGAACCCTAGATTTGTGAGATTTTTTTCAGAAGATTTGTGGGAATTCTAGTACCAAGGTAATTCTCCAGAACTAAATGAGACCTAGTTCCACTTTTTAGACCCATATTCTTCAAAATTCCCAAAACCCTATGAGAATTGTGAGACCTGGTTCAAAGAGACCCGGTTCATAGGGTTCTATTCAGATTTCCAAAAACCCTATGAAATTTGGGTCTCATTTTTCAAATTTCCCAATACCCTATGAAATCTGGGTCTCTTTGGCACTAGAAGTCTCATATGGTTTTGGGAAATTTGAAATCTGCCTATGAGATGAACCAACTACCAGTGGAAAAATCTGAGAATATTGTTAGACCCAGGTTTTGGGAGCACTGGCTCAATGAGACCTAGTTCATCTTCTCTTTGAACCAATGAGACCCGGATTTGTAAAAATAAGAACCAATGAGACCCGGATTTGTAAAAACTCTCACAACCTCTGAGATTTCTAGTACTAAGGAGATTTTCTAGAATTGAATAGGACCTGGTTCCTTTTGTCTCTGACTCTCGGCCCCATTGCTCCATGGGTTGAAAATAATCCCATATATTTCAAAATCCCAAGACACCAGTTGAATCAGAGGTTGGGGACAACATGCCTTGCTCTGCAATTTTTTTTATAAATTTACGTGGGAACTCTAACACATATACAGGTATTGGGAATGATATAGTCTCCTTTTCATCTTTTTTTTTTTAGTTTTTGAACTTTAGGATAACCTCGTTAGGCAGAGTCATGTTTATGATTGACCAGAGGTTGGGAATAACATCATATTTTGGAATCCTTCTTATGTTATGGTTTGAGAAGTGTTTATGTGTTAATATTTATTTTATAATCTGTTAATTGCATAAGACTATCAGCATTTTATAAGCTGATCGTATCTCTAAGTGTAGAGCCGTGATTGTAGTAATAAAACGGGTGAGACCAGGTCGATCCACAAGGAGCAATATAAATTAAGGTTCCTCTTCAACTTGTACCTGCCCTTAATTACAAATCTAAATCTAGCCTAAAAAAACTAAACAAATTACAACCTTCATCCCTACTTTTCAAAAATTAAAATAATTACAATCCAATTAAAAGAAAACTTCTTAAATCTAAAAATCCTAACAAAAAACTAAAGTTGCTGCAAAATAATACAAAGGTTCAAACTTCCAAAAATAGAAAGTTAATAAAACTAAACAAAATTAGAAACAAAGTTAAATCAACTCTTTCCTAAACTAAATTAGTAAAGTTTTCTAAATTAACACGATTAGTAAAATTAATGGAACTATGCAATGCATGCCATGAACAATACCTAATACAAAATTTCTATATGACCTACTTCCAAGAACCTAATCTTGCTGGAAGTAGGTGGGCCTCGTGGATTGGTATTTAAAACTTTTAACCCACTTGATGCAGGGATCAATGATCCATAAGGCCAAGAACCCAAGCCCGAGATAAAAAAACCCTAATCTCATGCATTAAGATCAAACATCCATTAAGACGATAGAACAAAAAGCAACAAACACAACAAGATCTAGTAAATCAAATAGATGATAGATCTATGCCTTTGGAGCTTGGTTGTTCTCTAATCGAGAACTTGATCTCTAAGAAAAACTCTTTTTCGCAAACTTTGATCTCCCTTGCCTTCGTGTTCTTCCAAGCTATGTCCCTCTTAGAGAACATATAAAGGAGAATGTTTGGATCTCCAAGTAGAAGAAAACCCTAGATCTCTAGTCGGAAACCAGAGGAGAGAGAGGAGGAAAAGAGAGGAACTTGAGATATTATTGTTGTGTAGAGATCTCTAGCCCTCACCTCTTATTTATAGTTTATGGCACACCTCCTTTTAGACCAAGATTAGAAGTCTCACTTCTATTCTTAATAAGTATCATACTTAAGAGTTCTAATGAGATTAGTAACCTTCTCTTATTAGGGCTAGCATGGGGACCACTAAGGATTCCTTAGAATCTTGCTCCAACTAGGAATCTGGACCTCACATCTCATGTGAACTCCGGACCCACAATTAATTGTAAATAAGTCCATTAATTAAATGCAATTACACTCTAGTCTTAGAAATAATTACAAGAAGACCCTAAACTTCCCAATTACTACAAGTAGGCCCCTCTATCATATCACTACAACAATTTTGCACTTTTACCGGCGTTTTTTGCCGGCGCAATCATTAAACGTCGGGGAAAGTATAACTTTTACCGGTGAAATAGCTTCTTTCGCCGGGAAAAGATAGGATTTTCCTGGCGACAGATTTTCGTCGGCAAAGGTTTCATTTTTCCTGGCGATTTGTCTTTTTCGCCGGCAAAGGTCAATATTTTCCCAGCGTTTTATTTGTTTTGCCGGCAAAGGTCATTTTTTTACCGGCGCTCTAAGTAGTTCGCCGGCAAATGTCACCCCGCCAAATGAACGCGCCTTCATTTTTCTTTTGCCGGCGCATTAATTACGCTGGGCAATGTTTTTTCTCAATATATTTTCAAAAATATTTTTGCCGGCGCACTATTTGCGCCGGTATTCTTATTACAAAGTCCTAAACCCCTTTCGCACCCATCTATTTTTCCTTTGTAATTCTCAATCGACAAACCCATTTTGCGCCCTCTCATCATCTCCATCTTACGATCCCTCTCATCGCCACGTTCTGCTCTCTCCCTGCTCACGCATCGCTCTCTACTCGACTTGTGTGGATATAAATACCACCTGTGTTTCGATCCAAAACCCTCAAAAGCTCAGAACCCTCGTTTCTCAAGGGTTTTAGGTTTCGAAAAGGAAGCATCTTCGGTGAGTCGATCTCCAATCTCTAAACCCTAGCTTTCATTTCTACTTCTAATTTTGCTTCTTTAGCTCTCAGATTCTCGTCTCGACATTGTTAGTAGCTCGGAATGAAAATCTCATGTTTGAAAATGATTTCCATTTCTAGGGTTTCGATTTACTGTGATTTTCATCGAAGTTCTTGTTTGGATTCTTCCTCTAGATTCTGTCTTTTAGCTCTGAGAGAAGATCTCATGATTTTAGGGGAATGATTCCGTTTCTAGGGTTAGATTTATGATGCTCTAGTTCTGATTTGTTCATATAGATTAGGTCTTCTTTGAAGCGCTCATGTATTGATGGGAAAATGGCTTCCGCTACTCTGTTTTGAGTAAATTATTTCTAGTTGCATACTTGCAGGGTTGGTTTTTAATATGATACTGTGGTTTATGTTCATGCTTTTGTGCATTTTGGAAACGTTGTCGTCGTGATTTTCTATTCATTTTGTAGATTATATGAATAAAAAGGTGAGATGCTGGGAGATACTCCAGACAGGAAGCAGTGTACCCAAAGCAGTGATATCCCATGACCAACCAGTATGAAACAATGATTGAGTTTTGTGATTTTTTTGTGTTTTAGAATGTGGGATAGTGAATGAACAGTTTTGAGTATGAGTTAAAATGTGGGGTACATTGTCTTTAGGTTTTATGCTCAACTTGGAAGGATGATGGCATAACTGTATTCTTAGGAGGGTGTGATAAACAAGTTAAAATGTGGCCATTGATGTCTGGTGGTCAACCTGTTACAGTGGCCATGCATGATGCACCTGTCAAAGAACTTGCTTGGGTTCCAGAAATGAATCTTCTTGTCACAGGGAGCTGGGACAAGACTTTGAGGTGTGAATGGATTTCTTTTACTCCCTATTTTTGTTCAAGTTTGATTGCTATGCAAATTCTAGTTTGCTGTTTAAGTAAAGATATCAACTTACAAGTTCCATTTTTTTCCAGATATTGGGATACTAGACAGCCAAACCCAGTGCACATCCAACAGCTTCCATTGCGCTGCTATGCGCTAGCAGTTCGATATCCTCTGATGGTTGTTGGCACTGCTGATCGAAATTTGGTTGTTTTTAACTTGCAAAATCCTCAGGTAATTCCTATAATTTATCTAATGATGAAGTATCAGTTTAAAGTGATTTATAGAATTGATCAAACAGTTGGCAGAAGTCTATCTCAGTCAATGACTAGGATATTTAAGCCACATGCTTTAATCTCAACCATTTGGTTGCCATTATTTGTTGACTTCTGTTTTCTATTTGTTCTCTTTCTGTATATGCATACGTAACATGCACACTAATTATTTATGCGCTCTCTCTCTATATATATATATGAATATCATATATAATATATACTAACGTTATTGTTTGTATTAGCTTTCCTTTTTTCCACCTTTCAGTTTTCCTAGACATTTCCTCATACTCTGCATGAATTTCTGATAGACTGAATTTAAGAGAATCACATCACCTCTCAAGTATCAAACAAGATGTGTTGCAGCATTTCCTAATCAGCAAGGCTTCTTGGTGAGTCTTTGTATATCATATAGTGTTTATTTATTTATATTCTATGTAGTTTGTGCATTTTCCTAATTGAGAGAAGCTTAAGCTTCTTTTTTGAATCAAATATGGTTCTTTTTTGTCTGCATTCTATGTGCAATCTTTCTGTCGGGTCCACCAACGGTGAATTGTACCAATATAAGTTGGCATGCACAAAATTCAATGCTAGTTAAGAGAAATAATAACCATTGGATTTAACCCAAATACTAAAATTGCTCATCTTTGGACCTTTAAATTGATGGCTATGATTATTCAGTAGTGGGGTGATTTTTGTTTCATTCCTCCCATTCAACATCCCCTTCTACCTGATATGTATCTTGGCGTGTGCCATGGAAGAATGCACGCAAGCTTACATGTAAATTGGTCTACAGAGATTGGCCTCTCTCCATCACATATACATGTATTTTGTTTATGTGATCCTTACACATCACTACCATTTTTGTGTCAAAACTACAATGCCTTTTACTTCTTTTTTTGTATGTTGTGGGAACTCACTGAAAGCTGGATACTGTTCTTTTCACTGACAGAGAGGATTGAGTTCTTTTCACACAAGGTAAAGCTAAGGTTCAAATGAAAAAGGTAAATCTTTGCTGGCAATTCCACTTGAAATGACTATCTGAGGTTTGAATGGCACAGGGGATCTATGACTCCTAGATACTTTCTCTATAACTTATATTTTCTAGCAAAAGGAAACATTAGTGAGACCTAGTGGGACTTCGGCCCATTATCCTCATGAGCATAATTGAAAATAATCTCAAATCTATCCACATCATTAATTTTTGTATTTTTTAGTGTTTTCTTTCAATTAATTTTTGCATGGAGTAATATTATTTGCACCCATTCAAAATGCTGAGTATCCCCACATACTGAGCTCACCCATTGCAAAAACATAAAGTCCCTTTTTCTACTGAGCCCACCCACCAAAGATTCCAACATTGCCCTTCTTCTTCTTCTTCTTCTTCTGTTCTTCCTCATTTCCTTCCCTGCAAGAAGAACGACGTCATTTCCAAGCTGTGGTGAGTGAAACGTTTGAAGGCGGATCATCTTCTCTTCTTCGTGAGCAAAGATAGATCATCTTCATCTCCCCAAGTACCTCTTCATCTTCAACTTCTTCCATTTTTTGTTTTCTTCATTGTTAATCTTTTTTTAGGGTAAAAAATAAACATGTAATGCAAATGGATTGAGTGCATGCAAATGGAATGGAGTGTGTAGTTGCAATTGTGATTGAATGGAAGGGATGGGAGAGGGGAGAAGGGAAATCAGTGATGGTTGAGATGCAAAATGAAAAACATGATTCACGTCCTGCACGAAAACGTAGATCCGTGCCGGATCAATGTGCACGAAAATGCAGATCCGTGCACATCAAATGTGCATGGAAACGCAGATCCGTGCACATTCAATGTGCATGGAAACGCAGATCCGTGCACATTGATTGTGCACGGAGAGTAAAATCTGTGCGTTGTGCATATGCACGGTGATTCAAATCCGTGCATTGTGCATATGCATGAAACTTCAAATCCGTGCAGATTGTATTCGCACGGAGTTTCACATCCGTGCATGTGGAATGCACGGGTTAAAACCACACAGTTTCGGATATACACTGCTAATGAAATCCGTGCAGTATGTTTACTTATTTATTGCTAATCCAAATGATGTATATTTCAGCATGCCGCCAAGACGAGTTCGTTGTGGTAGTTCTTCGACCTCAAGGCGCGATGACGCTATTAGTAGTCCATCGACCACGCAGGGTCGAAGTGGTATTGCGAGCTCATCCACACGACAGATCGTCATAGGCCTACGGCGTTAGAGCGGAGACGCAAGGCTCGACAGGATCCAAGTCCGGATCCAATAAAGGAGTCAGAGGAGGATGTAGCCGCTCAGGAGGCTACAGATGATGATATTACTGATGAGGATGCACATCTGCTCATTCCAGAGGAGAGGGTGGACGAGGATCGTCACGCAGGTCCTATTCCAGGTGATCCAGAGGATCTCTCTGTCCTTATCAGCTTTAGGACACACATAGCTATGTCGATATGGAGAGGAGAGGTATGATATTCATTTTGACAATGTGTTAATGGTTCGTTTTTCTTATTGGAATCGTTAGAATCTAATTTTAATATATTTTCTTACATTGTGCAGGATCGCGATGCTCTTAAGTGTATATGTCATTGGCCTAAGTTAAGATCATGGTATCTACCGCAGCCGGAAGAATATAATCATGTTCTTGGATTTCATGCGATTATAGAGGAGTCCGGCTTGGCGCCACTGACCATGCACTTATCTTACCGCCATATCGACCGTGCTTTGGTGTCGGCATATGTAGAGAGATGGCAGCTTGAGACTAACACTTTCCACCTACCATTTGGTGAGATGACGATCACATTGGATGACTTCAGTGCTATTCTTGGCATTCCAGTTGTTGGCGCACCCATCCATGCATCGACTCAGCTGTCTTTTACTATCAGATATCATTGTTGGAGTGTGGATTGGGGGTGGATAGAAGGGCTGCCAGTGCCGAGTTGTCCTTGGCTCGTGGTGGGGTGGTTAGACTGTCATGGATCAAACAGATGTGCAGTGATGTGACTCTTCAATCATCTGTACGGCGGATAGAGTGCGCTGTCAGAGGCTACCTATTATATTTGTTAGGTTGCACACTCTTTGTCGAAAAGTCCGCGACGTGAGTCTCCATCTTCTACTTAGAGTTATTGATGGACGTTGGACATATTCGACACTATGCATGGGGAGCTGCTGCGTTGGCGTAGCTTTATCATCAGTTGGGACAGGCGACGAGGATAGATGTTCGACAGATTGCCGGATATCTCACACTGCTGCAGGTAACTCACGCGTATATATATATATATATATATACACACACATAACAATTGGGTATCATCAAATTTGGTAATCCATATATTATGTGCGTACATGCCTGGGTATACGAGCACTTTCCCTTTGCTCGTCCGAAGACATAAATTGGATATACTACAGGCCAGCCATTAGCACGTCGATGGTATCCTTCCAGCAGTTCGGGCAACATGATGGAGAGTATACAGTTGATACGTGAGAGGCTGGACGGTATCCATCCGAGCGAGGTGAATAGACATACCTATCTAATAGTTACTATTATATTGAAGTCATTATTATTAATTTATTGTTCTTTTTTTTATCCACAGGTAGCTTGGGACCCCTATGCTAGTGTGAGGGCTCATCATCCCTTCCATCAGATATCATTTTTTTGTGGATGCTTGAGATCGATGGATATCATAGAGCCCTATCATCCACATAGGGTCCTTCGTCAGTTTGGACACGTGCAGACAATCCCACCTCCATCGTATGCCCCTATTCGTGCATCTAGGGGAGCGACTGCTGCTAGGTATAGGGTCTCCTACCAATTCCTGGACCAGTACTGGATTACGTGGGGTGACCATATATTATCCCCAGAGCACCGCAGGAGTCGTATGACACATGCATGGGATTGCGCCCCTGATTATCTTCAGTGGTTTCGGAGGATCTCGCATGTATGGGTCCAGAACCCAGATCACCATTCACATTATGAACCCCACCAGGAGACTGATGACCCTACCCCCACAACGGTGAGTTTATTTAATTTGAGGATTTTCCCTATTTGGTATATGCATGCTTAACCCTATTGCTAAATTCATATCTTGTTCGGCTGATACAGGTCCACCGAGCTGTGAACCATCTTCGTACTGCGATTGCGCGAACAGGACAGCCAGCTGACGTGTATTACCGTGCGTTGCAGACTACACTCGAGATTCTAGAAGACTTGCCGGTTACATACAAGCGTCGTCTACAAGGACCATAGTCGGGTTTTATGGGTGTCATGTATTTTGTTGACGGTTGAACTATGTATTATTTTTTCTTGGATAAACTTTGATGTAGATTGAACTATTTACATGACGGAGGATCTTCGGATGTACTTAAAAATTGATAATGGATGAAGTTGTTTACCAATTTGTTTTTATTAGTATGCATGTTGAAGAAAATAGAAATGTTGATCCAAAATTTTGCACTAAAAATATAAAATAACATTACATTAGGCAGGATACACAATAAAGATAAACAAAGTTAATCGCTATCTAGATGAATTGTCTCCTGCGTAGCAACAAAGTCCTCTATGATATCTTTGAACTGCTCGATATTCGTGGCATAAGGAATTTCCCACCCTATTGCACATGGTTGATGGTATTTGTGCCAATTTGAAGCAATGGGGGGCATGTGAGATTCAGATGCGAAGAACACTTGGACAAAATGGTTTCCATTGAAAAACCCAATTGCGAACATTTTGTGGGAAGGCACTGGAATCGGACTAGACCTCAGAGGTAGGAAAGTAAGGCACTGATGCAAAGATATGTGTATCAATACAACATTATAAAATGATGCTATCAAATGACCCATATCCGGCATTGACATCCAACGATCAAATGATGGATTGCTATCAAAGTATGACAATGCGTAATTTAGCTCACCAACCCTGTGCTATCCTCCATATACCAAGGCATAATATGTTTGATATCTTTGCAATTCATTGCTCAAATCCATCCTGACCTGAACCCAATCATCCTCGCCCATTCCCAAAAGACCGGCTATACATCTAAAGCCACAGTTGCCATCAGCTGCAACATCCTTAATATACTAGATAAATGGTCTTAGAGAATGAGGGAGCGAGTCATAATAAGATATAGACGATCCCGATCGACTCGGACATCTAACTTCTCATTCTTCTTTGTGCTCACCGTACTGCTTATCTTTGGTGTAGCAATTTCTTGAATGAGGAGTGCATACTCAAACGCAGATGGATCTCGACGAGTAGAAGTATCCGACGTCTTCTTCTTCGATGTGGATCGATCCCGATTATTCAACTTGACATCCGGCTCAAGAAGATAGGTGGATGAAGGATTTGCAACTTCTTTCAGTTTTTTCAATATCTGTATTTTACCGGATTGATCACTTTCCTGAAATCTTTTTGCAATCAACTCAAACTCGGCAGTGGTGGTCAATTCAGTGGGATCATCAACCACAATGGGTGTCAAATCAAGCTTCCTCCAATGGTGGTGTATACATGTCAGGGGTATGAGACAGCCATTGAGTCGATACTCGGCGATCTCGTGTGCACATGGTAATCCATGAGTCATTCGAATGACGCATCCACATGCAGCAGAGTCTGTACCGATATGTTCAGCTCTCGTCGACTCATTTAACACTATATCCAAAGCATTCTTTGATATAAATCCTCTCAACTCTCGAAATAGGGCCGGTCTGAACTTATGTTGCACGGTGTTCAAACTCTTCTCAAAAGAAGCCTTTATCTCCGTAAAGAGCAATTCAAGCAAGGCATGGATAGTCATCCAACCTGAATCAAAGTTGCAGCTCGATGACCCTAAATGTCTTTTCAACTTTGCATGTGCGCTCTCAATCCTGTTCGTAGTGACATTGCCAAAGTGCATATGCACGTCTGTCCATGCAGCAACGAATTGTTCCTTATGCTTACTCAACCAGGATTTCTTCACATAATCAAGAGCTTGTGGATACCCGTAGAAATTCCTGTTACATGCACTTAGAAATTGCATGTAGTCATCTTCGGTGGGAGATATTATCAACATGTTCCAGCTAGTAATAAATGCCTCCCATCTATCTTTTGTTTCAAAAAACTTCTTACAATTAGCCAAGATGTTCCTTGAAATATGCCACCTGCATAGCAAGTTTGCAGCATTCGAAAAAATATTTTTAATTGCATTCATTAGCGCCAGTTCTCTGTCCGTGACAATCACACGTGACAACATACATCTATCCATTAATGACGTCAACCTCTCCAAAGCCCAGGTATAGTTTTGTTCCTTCTCCGATTCAAGGTACACAAAAGCAACCGAGAACGTCAACTGAGTAGACGTGACACCAACGATTTCAAGCAAGGGCAGCCGATATCTGTTTGTCTTGTATTTGGAATCCATTATCAACACCTCGGGAAATGATCTTAACAACTCAACGGATGAGGGATGTGCCCAAAATAAGTTACCAACACAGTCTGTTGCATCGTTGTTAGTGTGCCATTCAATGTATCTGTTCTCCTCTAAATTCATCATAAGTTGCTGCATCTGTGATCTTCCGGCCATTTATGTCACCTTGTACTTGTGACGAGCATTGTAGATAGTCTTCATTGTAGTGGTGTTGTTCAAATCCCTCTTCTTCAATGTGTGAAGAATGTTTCTCGGCTTCACTAAACTATTCGACATATCAATCAAAACCGTTAATTCTTCATCGGAAAGCCTCCCGGCATACGAGTGCCTCTCAAGATGTTGTGCATTAGGATGATTGTGCACCCCACAAATCACTGTTACCATCTAATCGTCATCAATTGCCAACTTTCGGCCTTTCAAAGCAAAAGAGCAGTTGCACTTCTTCGTTCCCGTCACCTTATTTGGACATTTCCTCTCAAAGACCTTCAAAGAACCCCTGTAAGTACCGCTTCTCTCACAAGTAAATACAATTCTCGGTTTTTTACCATCCTCACCAGCATCTGACTTTTTTATTATAATTACTAAGCCATGTTTTTTTCCGACATCTCGTGTCCATTGGATAAGGGCATCTCGGCTTCTGAATATAATGTCGGTGGTGAAGATGTTAGTAAAATCCAATGAGCACTCACTGACACTTGCAGAATCAACATCCTGGAAAAAAAATCAGTGCTGGATGGCCCTGCTAAAACGCCCAAATATTCGGCCAACATAAGATGAGCCATGTTGTATTGCACGGAAATACAGAGCCGTGTAATACACTCATGCACGGAAATCCGAAGCCGTGCAATACATTTATGCACAGAAATCTAGAGTCGTGCAATACACACATGCACAGAAATCTGAAGCCGTGCAATACACTTATGCATGGAAATACAGAGCCGTGCAATACACTTATGCATGGAAATACAGAGCCGTGCAATATACTTATGCGAGGCTCTGTAAATTCGTGCAGGACGCGAATGGAAAAAAAAATTGAAAGCATGTGTCAAAAAAACGTTACCTTCTCTTCATATATGGTCATTTACTTGTCCATATTATAGAGAGCTTCTCTAAAACACAATGTGGTGCCTCGGATTGGAGATGTGATAGCTTATATAAGGAAATGGAGAGATGGATTGGGAGATGAGTACTTCCAAAGTGGGACCTTTATAATGATGAGAAGGAGTAGAAGAAGAAGTATATGCTGTTAAAGGGAAATACGTACAAAAGAAGTAAAGATGAAAACCTGAAGAGAGGAGGAAGATGAAGGAAAAATGGACTCAGGAAGAAGCAGAGGGCTTGAAGAGAAGAGGAACATGAAGGCAAGGGTAATTAGGGAAATTCACAGATGGGCATTCTTGGAATTAAAAAAAAAATTAAAATGTGGGTTGGCTCAGTAAAGTGGGTGGGTGCAAATAGAAATTCTCTTTTGCATGACTTACCTGTTTTCATTTCCCAAAAGCGGGAAAAAGAAGCATGGCTTACACTTATTAATTTAAGTTAAATTTATATTTTCTCCTCTGCAGTTGAAAGTGAGGGGCAACAGGCTTACTTGACTGACTGGTCATACTGCCTGTTGAGTGGTTGGGTCTGTTAGTTAAAAGATGAAATGAATTATTGAACACTATTATAATGTTTACATACAATTATCCAAATTTTTTTTCCTTTTGTAGGTTTTACTATCACTGCAAATGCTTAAAGGAGGGGGTGGCAGTAAGAGGCTGCTTATTCTTTCCATTACTATGGATGCTGTCGAAAGTATTGTAAGTTGATCTCTAGACAAGTAGATGTTAGAAGCACTAATAACAGTGAGTGAAAAACTAGATATTGGTATACTATAAGCAGTTGTTGTGTGTTGGAAAGCAAGCAAGCATGTGTTTGTGTATTGGGAAACCTCTGCACGTATTTTACTATTCTATGCTGATTAATTATTTTCTTTGTAATTCATTTTAAGGATCCTTTCTATTGTTCCTGTGGAACAGGGTCATCTGAATATTGATTATTTGAGGATTGAAAAGCTGATATTGAAGGCAGATGTTATTGCTGATTTTGAGAGCATAGTTGAGGGGATTACAAATTGCAGCTTTTTGTACTGGAGAAAAGAAATGATGCGAACTTGGTTTTCCATGGTTTATATGGATGTTGACAAATTCTCATGGTTGCAGTAAGTCTGACTAGCAGTGAATATCCTTAGAGTGTTCATTTTTCGCATTATTGGGTTTAATCTGCTGAAAGCAGGTTTCTTAATGCAGAACCGAACACAAATTGTTTAAGTAATAATTGCGAATGTGTTCTACTGAAGAGAACATCCTATTTAGCAATGCTTTTCTATTTACTAATCCATGAAGGTTCCTGTCCTGTATGAGAAACATACTGTTTCATCTATTCTTTTAGATAAAGTGCATTAATCATTATCATGACCTGAATGCAGGTGCACAAGAGACCACTTAACAAGAAGGAAATATCAAAGAAAGAGGAGGAAATCATAACTACAATCCAAGAGAGAGAGAGAGAGAGAGAGAGAGAGAGAGAGAGAGAGAGAGAGAGAGAGAGAGAGAGAGAGAGAGAGAGGGAGAGGGCACAAGATTGTTGCAGCCATGTGGAAACAACTAGTAAAGATGATCAGTCCAGATGGTTTGTTGTTAAAATGAAGCCAGAGAGCAAGGGGGTATTTTTTATCCCATTTTACCGACTTAGCTTTTATGTCTCCAATCATCTACATAAACAAATCTTACATCTGTTGTTAATCCAGGTGGGAGAAAGAGGAGTCCAGCTCTCTGGAGGGATGCCTGATTTTGATGGTTCTACGCTCTTGAAAAAGCACGACTTCTTTGTTTCTTTTCCTCTTTATGTTGTTTTGATCTCTCATTTGGATTATTGAAGTCCAATTGTGTACGTTGATAAATATTTGCCAACGTGAGGAATTTTGGGGTCCTATACCAGAGCAGATATAATTTTCTGCCCCTTGTATTCTTTATGCTTGGTGAAGAGTGTATGTATACTATCTTCCAATCTGAAAAAGTGGGTTGCAGAAAACTGATCAGTTTCCTTTTGTTGAGGGTTTAAAACTTCCTCTCCCATGCTCAGGTGGATGGGAAAGCAATTAGTTTGACCCAAAGAGCACTCATTTAGTGCCTCTATATGTTTTTTTTTTTTTTTTGGTCTTTTGGCCATGATGAAAAGTGTGTAATCTGCTCAGAAAGCAGTTAGTTTCCATGTTTTAGCTGGTAAAGTTCTACAGCGCAAAATTTATTTGCTTTATTTTATATGGGTTCAATCTAATGACAATGACCGACCAGCTTAGATTTATTTTTATACCATAGACCCATTTCTTTCCCAAGTTGGAAATTGGAAATTAAAAGGCTCACTTCTAAATTGAGGAACACTTAATTTGCTTCTTTGGAACCTCACTTGAATGATTTGTGACTGTTAGTTTTATGGTCTCAATACCAGTGTATGATGAATAAATTGATTAATTTCATTATTTATCAATATATATTATTGCTTTCCTTTCATGAGATGAATGGTGCTTTATTACTTGTTTGCACATAACTAATACGAATGACATAATGGTTCATGAGAGGAACCGGAGTCCACAAGTATACTAGATGTAATACATGTGTATGGATGAGATCCACATACATGAGATATGTATTGAAAATCTTATACTTAAATATCTTCACAACCAGTGATGAGATTGGGCATCTCATCTGGCAAGGTTGCAGCACTTTGATCACTATAAGATAGTGTGATTTGTCTCGATCATCGGAATGTAAGATTCTGGATCATGGTGCTGGTACATTGAATGTATTGAAGGACCATGAGAAGCACCTTATATACACTGTCTTTACTTTAAGGTTTGCTCTCATAATTCCCTATCAATAGGCTCATAATCCTAAGACATTAATGAACTCAAGTTTCTATCTATGCATTTGCTTTGAGTCACCAATGAGTGAGGCCAATGGTAGGTCAACACCTCGGTGACTTGGGTACATGGTAGTAGAGCTGTGGGAACATTCAATGGTCAAGATGGAATCTATCTTTAATATCCCCTTGTGCCAATTAATGGATTTATCATTGGTAAGTGCGCACCCATTTCAATTAAGAGTTAATTGGATCGGTACCAAATGATCATTATAATTAATTGGGGCTCAAGGATAATAAGATATGGATCTAGTTTGGTAGACAGGACCAATTGATCCATGAATATAGATGGAGGGGCCTACTTGTGGTAATGTGGAAGTTTAGGGTCTTCATTATAATTTATTCCTAAGACTGGAGTGCAATTGCATTTATATAGTGGAGTTATTTGCAATTAACTGTGGGCCCGGATTGCACATGAGATGTGGGGTCACGTGTCCCAGTTGGAGCCAGCTTTCTAAGGAATCCCTAGTGGTCCCCACGCTAGCCCAAGATATTAGAAAGATACTAATTATAGTCGAACTCTAAAAGGAAATAGAAAGTTACTATTTCTATTTGAAGTGAGACTTCTAATAGTGGTAATAGTAAGTTACTAATTATTAATGGAAGTAAGACTTCTATTTTAATTAGTAAAAGAGGGAGTTACTAATCATATTTGAAGTAAGACTTCTAATTGTAATTTAGTAAACAACTAATTGTTATGGAAGTAAGACTTCTATTTCAATTAGAAAGAGGAGGTGGTTAAGTGCTATAAAAGGAGATAGGGAGGAGGCTTGGACGTCCTTTATGTTAATCCCACCTAGGGATTCACGCCCATATCACTCTTCCTCTCTTTGTGCAAGTTGTTGCACATCACTTCCCTCTTCTAGTTTCTCTTCTAGTTTCCTCTAGGGTTTTTCTCTTGGAGATTCCACCATCTTCTTGAGAAAAGAGAATCTGATATGGGTCATAGCATGGAAGATCAAAAGGTGTTGGAGATTCTAGTTTGATTAGTGAAGATGTTCATCATCAAAGAAAGAATTCAACTTCTCCATTAGAGCACTACAAAGCTCCAAAGGTATAATCTACATCCTTGTATGTTGTAGATTTCGTGGTTGCATGTTTAGATGCTATTTTCTATCTTCTAGATAGGTTATGTTGCTGTACATGGTTTATGAGTTTGAGGGATTACATCCTGGATTGGGTTTATTGCCTTCTAGATAATTGATCCCTGCATCAAGTGGGTCAAAAGTTTTTGAAACCTGTTTAGAAGGCCCACCTAGTTTCCAACAGTGACAAGGGAGAAACTAGAGTTGCCCAGAGTCTAATAATGATGGAGATGTATATATGCTGTCCTTTTTCTTTCTAGTGGTTTACTTTATCACAGGATATAAATATCTTGAATCTTGAGAACTATGGCAATTGTTCTTGCAGTGGTACAAGCTAGGTGCAAACGGTTTCCTATATCAGAATTTGGAGATGACCACTTTGCAGTGGGTAGTTGGGAGCGGAAGGAAGTAATAAGCCGTGATGGGCACATGAAGCTCTGTACTCAAATTTTGTTGAAAGAGTCCATGCAGCTAGGATGTAGCCAACATGAAGGCCAAGTATGCAGAGTAACAGATTGTTATATGTTAAAATGGGATGCATGAAGTTTTTTAAAACAATGGTGTAGGTGTTGGAATGGTGCAACAATGAAATTATTATATATGAATATGTAAATTTTCATTGGCATTTGAATGTTGGTACAGAGTAGAATGTTAGCATTTGTTTTAATTTTGTAATGGTAATGGTAAAGTGTTTTCAATGTTGCAAGGATGTTTGAATATTAATATGAAGTGAAATGAATTTTCTTGCTTCATTTTTTGATGATTTTGGAATGGAAATGGATGTAGGGTGTGTAGTAGATGTGGTCTTGGATAATGGAATTAGAAATTTCAATTTATTTATGTGACAAACAGGAAAAGAAATTTAAAAATCAAATAAATAAAAAAAATTATATTAAAAAAAAATATTCCCGGCGAGAAAAGATGCTGGCAAAAAGATTTTGAAAAAATAATTTTCGTAAATTGTAAATCTTTTCCTAGCTCAAAAAACGCCGCCCAAAGTTTTTCTAAATTTATTTTTGAAAAACTAAACCACTTTTCCCGGCGCAAATTAACGCTGGCGAAAGTCTTTTTAAATTTATTTTTGAAAAAAGAAACCACTTTTCCCGGCGCAAAATAACGCCGGCAAAAGTTTTTCTAACATTTATTTTTGAAAAAATAAAATCTTTTCCCGGCGCAAAATAACGCCGGGAAAAGTTTGTCTAAACATTTATTTTAAAAAAATCAAACTTTTTTCCCGGCGAAATAAAACGCCGGCAATGTATGGACTTTTACCGGCGCTGCCTTTTTTTCGTCGACAAATGCTATTACTGGCGAGCTTTTCCCGGCGCAAGAGAAATTGCTGGTAATAGACATTGCAGGCGTTTAATGGACCTTTACCGGCGCTTTTTTAGCGCCGGCAAAAGTGTAAATTGTTGTAGTGTATATATCCATGGATCTATTGGAATAAATCTATCCAACCAAATTGGATCCATCTTTTATTATCTTGGTGACCTAATTAATCACAGTAATCATCAGTACCATCTAATTAACTCTTAATTTAGATGGCTGCGCACTCGCTAATGATAAAATCCATTAATTGGCACAAGGGGATATTTATGAGGATAGATTCCATCTTGAGAATTATATGTTCCCATAGCCCCACTACCACGTACCCAAGACATCGAGGTGTTGACCTACAATTGGCGTCACTCATTGATGACTCAAAGTAAATGTATAGTAGAAACTTGAATCCATTAATCTCTAAGGATTAAGAGCCTATTGCTTGGGAATTATGAGAGCAGTCCTTTAATCAAAAGACAGATTTGTACAAGGTGATACTCATGGTCCTTCAGTACATCCAATGTACCATCACGATGATCCAGAGTCTTACACTTTGATGATCGAGACGTAGCACACTATCTCATAATGATCACAGTGCTGCAACCTTATCAGATGAGATGCTCAATCTTATCACTGGCTATGAATCAATTTAAGTATAAGATTTGTGATCTATGTCTCCTGTATATGGATCTCATCCAAATACATGGATCACATCTAATATACTTGTAGGCTCCGGTTCATCTCATGAACCATCATGTCATTTTATATTGGTTATGTGCAAACATAGAATAAAATACCATTCATCTCATGAATAAAACATGAAAATATAAATTAATTAATGAAATAAGTCAATTTATCCGTATTATCCACTGGATTGAGGTCATACAATCTAACAAATCTAAATTTAATGGCTGAAAAATAAAAACACGTACTTCACTAATGCATGAATCCAATTAAAAAAAAAACCAAAGTAAAAGATGCAAAACAGAAAACTAATGTTTGTATAAAGTGGATGTGCAACCTAAGACAGTGCAGAACTTTTATATAACTGAAAACAATTTTTTTTCTTTTGTCTTAATCACTTTGAAACACAGAAACCAGAACTTAATTCTGATTGGATTTGAAGAAAAAAAATCATCTTTTGAATTTTGTTTTTAGTTCTACAATTACTCTATACACTTTCTATTTATGAATGCATGAGAAACCAACATGTCAAGGTACCAAACTGATTGCAGAAAATCTGATTTCAAATATGTAAATTTGTTTTTTTCACAGCTGCTACATGTACAAAAATGCCCTGCTAATTCATAATTCTTCCATGCTCTTCAATCATCAGATCTATCCACTACTTGCCTTGAATAAATCACAAATATCTTTTATGAATATGGTCTAATTTTTGTACTAAAAAATCCAACGATGTGGACTATATTGGATGTCCATCTGTGCACATCGAATCTGAGTTTCCATATAATTCAAAGTTTTTTTTTTTTTTTTGGTACCTTGCACATGTTAGATCACAACAGCTACCGCTAATGCCTGTCATGATATATATATTCAGCCATCAAATTATGCAAAGGCATAGAGATCATCAAATCAAGCTAAAGAAATTTTTTTTGCGAGGAATTAAAATGTAATGATTAACAAGAATTTAAATGTAGTGAAGCTGAAATTTAAATATAGTATTGCAAAGAAATAAACTGTAGTAGAAGTGTATTCTTCTCCTTCAAAACTCTTTTCAAAGCGGAGTCAGAATTTGAATCATGCTTTTAGGGCCTTTGGGTCGTCAATCCGAACACGAACAAGAAAAAAAAAAACACAAATCAAGCACCAATCACCCAAGTACAAGAAACAAAAATTGAAAAGAGAAAGCAACACTTTTACTAATATGCAAAGTCTTTACATAAGATAAAAAATAAACAAAGACAATTACATACTAGGATGAGAAGACTCTTCTAAATGAAAACCCCAAGGGTGTAGTGTGATTTTCGGGCCAAAACTCCTTGAGGACTTCAATGGAGAGAAAGAGAAAGGAAGAAGATGGAGTGTAGTAGTAATTTTAGATAGAGGTGGTCTATCTTCCCATCAGAGGAGAGGAATGCCTATGCCTTCAATTTATAGATTTCTGCTCTCTTTCTTTCCTTTTTTGTTCCAAGTTCGTAGTATGAAATTTTCTTTATATGGTAAGTCCCTTCCTTCGCCAACAAGTCTTCAAAGAAATAGCAAGGTGAGTGAGAGATTTTTGGTGCTTTCCATGTGTAAAATTGCAATCCCAAGTATAAATTATAGCACTGATTTTAAGAGGCTATATCTCCCTCGTTTCAGCTCCAATTTACACAATATTGGGTTCCACAGATATCTACTTGAAACAATCTTTCCAACGATGGGTAGATTGTGCCGATCTGACGGTTAGATTAAAAGTTATGGACATTTTAATCTTGTTGCCCCTGAAAAATCCTGGATTAATTGTACGCATATGGAAGCTTCTGTTGTTAGTTGTGCAAGGGGGGTGTGTGGGACCTATGTGGACGTCCAGAGGGATGTTGGGATCTTTCCTTCTTTTTTTTTTGACTCCCTTTCCATCTTTGGTTTCCTTCCAAGCTTCTTTGATTGACTAGTCAACTCTTTTAGCATACTTTCCTTTCTTGAATTTCTTTCTTGATTTTTGAATTTCAAACTTAGTAAGCATTGGATCTTACCAAATCTGAAGTTTCAATTCTTGATCTTGAAATTCCAAATATAGCTTTTCATTGTTGACTTTTCAAACTCTCCAAAAATACCAAGATATGTGGTCCACCATGAAAGATGTCATACCTTTGATCTCTCTCAAATTTCATCATTGTGGGTCTTATTCTTGATTTCTCCTACACAAATTAAAACAAATGGATTCAAGAAAAATTTTATGTAAGGAATTTGAATGGACTATACATGGGACCATACTTGATGCATCCAAAATAATAGACTTTCCAAAAATAAAATCCCAAAAATGGCAAGTTTCATTAATTTATGCAGAAAGTGTGATTTTTGAGAAAATTATGCATGAATGCACTATAATGAATCCAAAATGCATAAAATCATTATATGACACTAAATGAGACTCTTTAATAAGTCCTTAAAATGGTCCAAAGTGGGTATGAAAATATGCTCTCTTTAGGACTCATCATAAGCCAGAATTTGTCCTTAATTGTATTGGTCATCATGAAAATTGTATTAGTTTTGGTGCCTCTTTGTGGATTTTGACCATTATGATGATAGTCTCATTCTTATTTTTTTCACCTATTTTTTGTGGAAAACCATCATGGAGAATTCCCTATGTCTTGTGGCCGCTCACTATACATATATCTTCTGGATATTTTGATCTTAACTTTACTATGATCTTGTTTAAAGCAATCTGAATTCTAAAATTCGTAGTTCTAAAAATGCTGACAATATTTATGGCAATTGCATACTTCCTGGTATCATTATTTTGACTGGTCTAGAATTTGGAGCAATCAATTCAGTTGAGAGTTCTTGTAGGCATATAATTTAAATAACCAAAATAGTTGAGAGTTAGAATCCTCTCTTCTTGGAATTTATATATCATTTACATTATACTCAACTAACTTGATGAGAGAGATTTCCCCAGTAAGGTCCTCGACCTTACTGGGTCAGTTGAGCCCATTAACAAGCCCGTTAACTCTTTTACTTTTGTTATTATTAAAATTAATTATATTGTTAGATATTTAGGTGCGTTTAGATGATGAGTGAATTTCTTTTATCATTAGAATAGTGTCTGCGGAGTTTCGTGCGATTCTGAGAGCGTTTGATCCTAGCAGGGGGTAGTTTGCAATTTAGGGAAAAATTGGGTGTTTTTCCAAAAAAATTCAATCTCTGTGAATTTGGGTTCATTCGAAAGGTCTGTCGTATAGATCATCTTTGTCTCTTGGCTCGTTGCGAGAACTGTTCTTTGTTCCTGTCCTCCAGTTTTCCTCAATTTCATCTTCTTCTTGGTTGAGGCAAGCACTACGTCAAAATGGGCATAAAACCACATAAACTAAGTGCAAAAACCTTTTTCGTTAGCTGTCAAACTTTTAGCGTCAATCTTTTTCCAAAACTACAGTCCATATATGTCGTTCATCTCGTGTGAAAAAAGCCAAGGAAAGACCCCGCCCTCCACTATTTCACTCCCGCCCTTTTTCCTTTTTCCCTTTCCGCTCTCTGCCCTCTTTCTCTCTCAATGGACCCATCTCTACCAACAAAATCCCCAAAACCAACCTCTCCATCACCGAACCCCATCTCTTCCTTCCTTTCTTCTTCTTTATTTTCCCCCAAATCCATCTGTTCATCATCGAACCCTCCCTTCTTCTTCTTTATTTTCCCCAAATCCAAGCCCCTTTTTTCATCACTCCATTTCTCAAATCTCTTCCTCATCCGACAACTGCAAGTTCCAACCCACCACTCCTTTCCAAACCCATCTCTCCATCTAATGACTACAAGTCCTAGCGGAGCCATCTTCGAAGGATTTTTTCTTTTTTTGGGTTTTCTTTGGTAATTGATGAGTGTTAAATATTGCATATTTTACCTCTCATTAGTCCGAGTTTTATCAGTATCTCATATGCATATCATTTGCTTTACACGAAGATTTTATCCTTCTATCATATTAATGGATTATCGGAATATCATGCACAATTCCTATTATTTATAACGCATTTTTATGTAATTTCTCTTGTGTAGGCGGACTCCGCGACTATCCCAACCTTTCGGCTAGTGTCCCAAGGCATCAAGAAGAGATTTAAATAAAAGAAGTTACATGAAGAAATCTTGATGAAGAAATCTTAGGAAGAGTTGAAGAATTTCAAAATAAGATGAGAAGACTTTAAGTATAAAAGCAGTCAGTTTCTAATACAAATGAGTGATTGGTGTATTGGTTAGAGCTTGGGTGGGTATGAAATAAGTTATGGGCTCAAACCCCAACAATTGCAAAAAAAAAAAAATTACATAGGAAATATTCCATCCAACTCTAACCTCTCCACCAATCAAAAGTCTCCACATTGAAGGACCACATAACACAAAAATTTGAAAACGTGAAAGCAAATGAGCCAATCAAAAGCCTTCAAATTGCAATCAATCAAATGGAAGCAATCCTTGTGAAAGGAACTGATCCAATCAATTGGAATGTATTTGTAGAGAGAGAAAATCTTTTGGCAAGACAATTTTTTTGCAATTTTTTTTTTACTTTCTCTACACTTTTATATTGTAATTAGAAGCTTATTTGTAACTAATCTAGAGAGAGTGTCTAATTGAAGATCATTAATGAAGATTTGGAGCTCTTTCTCGATGTTCAGTGGCTAAAGCTCTTGGATTAGGCTTTCCTTTTGAAGCTAAGTAATGTGATTAGTTCAATTCCATGTATGTTTTAGTTTAAATTCCCTACTTGTGCCTTGATTAAGTAGTAGATTTTAGATATAATTGTACTAATCTCTTTCATTTCTCATGCTCTATCTCTGCACTAGATGTTTGGATAATCTCAATTGATACTTTGTAGTTGGATTAAGTTCTATCACATAGCATGCTCTAGAGCCCTTATCTTTGATATTTTATAGCTTGATTTTGAATATTTATTGTTAGGGTAGCTAGATGGTGATATAAGATATTGGCTTTTTATTTTCTTTACTTTGATCTTCATTGCTATATCATCCAATCCAATTAGGCAAGAGATTGCTGATTGCATTGTAGATTTGGAAGTTGAATTAGAACATGCATTTCTTGAATTAATTACATACTTAGTGGATTTTGGATTGCCTAATTTTTCTTTTTTTAATTATTGTTAATTTGAATCATTATTTTAAAATCATACACATTTCACAAAAATTGTTTTAAAATCCTACATATTTCACCCCACATCTTCACATTAAATCTTCCATTTCTACCACCACTTATCCACTAGTTTAGTGTAGTTTGTTAGATCTTATTAATTTCATATTTTAGATTGTTAGTTAGAGTAGTTTAGTTGCAATTTTTGTTTTGTTCCACAGTCCAATTACTTTAATTTCATTTTTCACACATAGTTTAGTAGTTTTAATTGTTCACTTCAAACTCTATATTAGCTATATCTTAGTTCAATTCTACTTAAATTGGATTCATCGCTTGTTCCATCCTCTCTCCATGGGATCGACAATCCGGACTCTTTGGTCCTTTAGTTCTTGACCACACCGTAGTCTTGTGGTTAAGTATTGCACATCTAAGTGTCGATTAAGAGCGTTGAATTCTATTGAGTTGAGCTCATTTTTAGCTTAGTGTACTTGTTATCTTTTCTTTATTTTCCTAGTGGATTCTACACATTGTTTGTGTTTGTTTTGTAAGGAATTTCTCGCTTGGAGCAAAGGAAAGTGGAAAAGTGCATTGGAGAACTTCAAGGTCATGTTTGGCAACCAAATTTTTAGGGAATTTTTTTTTCATTTTCATAAAGTTGGGGTAGATCCATGTTCGGCAATTGTAAATTCCTGAGGATTTGGATGAATGAAAATGCTCATTTGTTGGGATTTTCAGATCCGACTACCCCCCATAGGATTTGAAAACCCTCTCTTAAGTGGATTAATTTGCACACCTAACCCTATTTTTCTTAGTTATATGCATCAATACACACCAATATCAATGTGAAACCCTCAACTATACAAATTCCCAGCAAGGAATATTTGTTTTAGTGGTAGTGAAGAATCATCGGATCTAAGGATTCCTCGCCTGTTACCAAACGTGCCCTAAGATTCACTACAAGAAATTTGGGGTTTAAGGACGACACAAATTTGTCTCAAAATGTACATATTTCGTCACTGAAACTAATTGAGACGAAAAATTTTCGTCACCCATTTTGTTGCCAAAGCCTTGTCGCTAAAAGGTATTGGAGACGAAAAAAAATTCGTCATTGAAAAAAATAAATTTGTGACGATTTTTTTTGTCTCCAATACACTATGTTGAAAACTTACTTGTAAGTAATTTTTTTTCGTCTCCAATACACTCTGTTGGAAATATACTTGTAAGCAATTAGTGACAAAATATTTTGTCATTAAAGGAAGAAATTAGAGACAAAAATATTTTGTCATAAATATAAGAAATAGAGATGAAAATTTTCTGTCACGTACGCCCAACTCAAGAAACTTCCCAGGAGGTCACCCATCATAGTATAGCTCCCACCCGATCACGCTTAACTTCAGAATTCTTACGATTTCCGGAGCCACACGATTTTAGAAGTCCTCATGCTAAGTTAATACGGGATTTGACTTATAAGCCCATGGTCAAGACTTGGATATTTCCGATGCGGGCTAACGGAGACTCATCGTTTAAAGCCCGTAGTTGACACGCTACGCCCCGTGGTTAAGGGTACCCCCCGGACCAATATCTCACATTCTCCCCCACTAGAAATAGAGCTGATACCAACTGTTACATCCCCGCCCAACTCAGCATGAAATTGTCCGCTTTGGCCCACGTGCACACGCGAGGACTTCCCAGGAGGTCACCCATCCTAGTACTGCTCTCGCCCGAGCACTCTTAACTTCGGAGTTCTTACGATTTCCGGGGCCACACCGTTTTAAAAAGTCTCATGTTAAGTTAATATGGGGTTTAACTTATAAGCCCATGGTGAGGACTTGGATATTTTCGATGCGGGCTAACGGAGACTCGCCGCTTGAAGCCCGTGGTTGACACGCTACGCCCCGTGGTTAAGGGTACTGCCCGGACCAAGATCTCACATTCTCCCCCACTAGAAATAGAGCCGTCCTCGGCTCTGATACCAACTGTCACAGTCTCACCCAACTCAGCATGAAATTGTCCGCTTTGGCCCACATGCACGCGCGAGGACTTCCCGAGAGGTCGTCCATCCTAGTACTGTTCTCGCCTGAGCACGCTTAACTTCGGAGTTCTTACGATTTCCGGGGACGTACGGTTTTAAAAAGCCTCATGCTAAGTTAATACGGGGTTTGACTTATAAGCCCAAGGTCAGAACTTGGATATTTCTGATGCGGGCTAACGGAGACTCACCGTTTGAAGCCCGTGGTTGATACGTTACGCCCCGTGGTTAAGGGTACCGCCCAGACCAAGTTCTCACAGTAGCAGAGACTGAGAGAGGTAGGTGTACCTGGCGGTGGCGGACTCCTGGATGGAGGATGATGGGCATAGATGATGGTGATTGGTGATGGTGGCTGCGTCTGGGAGTTCTAGGCGAGAGAGACTGAGAGAAGTAGAAATGAGAGGGATCACTGATCAGGGATGGGTCTACACTGCGTGTGTTGATGGAGGGTGATGATGATTGATGGGGGCCAATGGGCCATGGGGCTGCTGCTTGAGACGATAAGTGGGAGATGTTGGAAAAGGGTTTTGGAAAATGGGGAAAATGGTTATTCTCTCCTCTTCTGGAAAAGGGTTTTGGAAAAGGGGGAAAAGGGTTTTGGAAATGAGAGACCGGGATAGATGGAGGGACAAAGGGGGAAATGGGTTTTGGAAAAGGGGCGTTGGATTGTGGGGGGGGGGGGGGGGGGGCGCATTTTAGTAAGCTTAAAGGCTTTTCCAAAGCACTACTTGTAAGAGAGGAATAGACTCAAGTGCGAATGAAATTGACGCCTTATTTTGTTGGCCGAAATATTTTTGTTTTTCATAACTTATCCTTTTTAATGACGAATTACGTTCGTCGCAAAAACAAATTATATTTTGTGACAAAAAATTTCGTCTCCAATGAGCTAAAATAATTCGCGCCCGCAAATGAAATTGGCGCCTTATTTTGGTGACGAAATATTTTCGTCTTCCATAACTTATCCTTATTAGTGACGAATTAAGTTCGTCACAAAAACAAATTATATTTTGTGACAAAAATGTTCGTCTCCAATGAGCTAAAATAATCCGCGCCAAAGCAAATGAAATTAGCGCCTTATTTTGGTGACGAAATATGTTCGTCTTCCATAACTTATCCTTGTTGGTGACGAATTACGTTCGTCGCAAAAAAAATTATATTTTGTGACAACAATTTTCGTCTCTAATGAGCTAAAAAAATTGGCGCCAACACAAAACAAGTTGGCGCCATATTTTTGTAGACGAAATTTTGTTTTCGTCTCCTATACTTTTGAAAAAAATGAAAACAAACGACAAAATTTATATTTCGTCCTCTTTGGGTATTCTTTTAAGACAAAAAAAAGAATTCGTCATCAAATTTCGTCACAATAGCCTAAATTTCTTGTAGTGATTTTACTAACTTCCTAGTTTAGGATTAGTTTAGATATTTACTTGCTTTCTTAGTTGGTTGTATTAGGTATTTGTTATCAAAGTCGTAATCATTTGAGTGATTGTGAGGCTTATTATTCATTAAAGGCGTTGTAATAACTTTGGTTGCGGGTCGGCTGGTGATCCATTTACTTTCTTTAAGTAGTTAGTTGTTTAGTAGAATTGCAATAAATTGCTTGTAGGGAAGGAGGACGGTTGGACTATACTGTCGCGGCCCCTCACATTCGTACAAGGAAATTGGAGTTCGTGGTGTGAGCCGACGACAACCAATTCGTCCCCCGAAATAAATTGGGAGGTTTGCATTTCCTAACCCCCCGCGAATCCCTTGCAAGCGGGTTTACTTTGTTGGTTGTTCATTGCTTTATAGTGTAACTGTTTCAAATACACTTGTAATTTGGTGCACTACTCGTAAAGGACAAATTACATCAACAAGATAAGGGTTTAGATTTCATCACCGTTTCCTTGCTCTCAGGATTTCATCTTAATTCTCACTTAGTTTAGAACCAATAAACCATAATAAAATTGAGTAGAAATGCTTATGTTACGAGCTCACTAGGGAAGACCACTGCGGTTGTGCCAGTTGTGTAAATGGAAATGTGAGCCTAAGATATTTGTTTGGATTTGGTTTTTTTTCTTTTTAACAAATGGAAATGTAAATATCATGAGGATCAGCTATTGCTCGAGAATTTATGTACTACTCTTTATTATGATTTGGTTCTTTTTCCGCTATCAGTATGTGCTTTTTAATGGAATGGTTTTATACTTCTTTTTGAAGATGTTATTCGGTTATTCCCTGTGATTTTGTGGATTTTGGTTGCTTTAGTGGAAACATGAGTACATGGATGTTATACTGCTTTTGAGCTTTCCTGCCGCATTATATTGTAACAGGAGTTTCTTTATAGTTTTTGCATCAGTATTTGGTGCTAGGTAATTTCCACTCTCTTACAACAATAGTCATTGTCATTTTCATTGACTTTGATTATGTAGAATCTTACTCGTTCTCTAGTATTGGTGTTTTGAAAACAGAGACACTTCTTTTACTTTTCTAAATGACCTATAATTTTTCTAGGAATTTTCCTCATATATGGGAGAGATAGGATTTTTAATGGTTAAAAACAACCTAGGGCCCACTGACCTGATGTTTATCCTAATCCTTGATGTAAATGAGTTCATAAATAATTTTAATAGAACACTGGGCAAAGGTTAGATGTGTGTGATCATGGTGGGGTAGTATATGTGTTGCCATCCTGATGTAAATGTGGGCATCAGGATAGTATATGCTTTAGAAACCACTGGACACTGGGTTCAATGGCACCAACCGCAAAGTCATCTCATCTAAGCATAGTTATAACATTTGGAGGTTTTTATATTATTCCTATCAACAAATGTTATAATACATACCATTAGAGAACCAGATCAATAGTGCAAGCTTGTAAGATGTTTTATGCAAGGATAAATACAATGTGAGTAGTATTATAATGTTATGTCCTCATCTCCAAGCTCTGGTAATATTCTATAAGTCCAACAATCTAGAGATTGGTGAAAGGCTTCTATGTAAACCAAAATACTACATCCATGTCATAGTTATATTGTTCCCATCCAAACTTACCATGCAGCAGCAACACCACCACACAGTTCAGCAACTATGCTTGGTCAAATACAAAGACGGACAACTCAAACTCAATTTTTCTCAAAAGTTGGAACAAAACTTGATTTGTAACTATCAGGCTGGTTAACAGTCGACACATTCCTACATCTATATGTTAAAATATATCATTTTTTTTAGAATTTCTTTACTTTAGTATGGTAACTAGACAAACAAAGATGAGATATATATCCCAAATAAGAATAAAATAAGTATCTGTATTAATTTAATTAAAAATACAACAGGATAAACTGATAGATTTCTGCTGATGCTAATAATTATTTGATTTGTGAATGTCCTAATTGTGTATGTGAGAAACAAGTCTGCATCTCACTCAACAAGGTCCTATTCCAAATGCAAAACTATACTTGAATAAATCTTAGAATTGATAATTTGCACATAAACACCAGATAGGTAACCTGTACTTCATCCATTGCAGAGGCTCAACAAATATAGATGAACACTCTTTATAATGTCATGACTCTTCTAATGTCACTCTTGTAGTTGCAGGCACTATGTCACATGTGGTATCATCAGTGGCAACAACATCTACTTTACAGGGATGTTCTTCCCGTGAGAGTATGTATTGTGGTATTAATCTCTCTAATATTCGATAATTAGTATTGGTATGCCATTAAATTTCTGTAATATTTCCATAATATTACTAACTTAAAATGTTATTTGTAGTAAATCATCTCCCCCGAGTGACATTTAAACTCGATGGCCAAGCCATTGGTCCTAATGCACCAAAGTTGTCCATAGCCATAGGGAAAGTTGCCAAGTATAATATATCTCCTTGTATTGAAAAATGGTCACAAGTGCCCATTGAGGTGAAGGAGCGCATGTGGAAGATTGTTAGTGTGAGTGCTTTTGTTTGTTCTTCATTTAATTTACATAGTTGCTTGTTCTATTTCAGTGTATGGCTAATCTATTTATTGGTTGTGAAGCAGAGTATGTTTGAAGTCCCAATTCATAACAAAGCATGGGTGCCAAAGAAGACAATTTCACATTGGAGGAATTGGAAGTCCAAGCTCCATACGAAGTTTTAAGATGAATATCAAATTGATGTTGAGAGGAAAAATAACCACCAAAAAAGTAAGGAAAGAAGATTGGGAGAAGTATGTCCACATGTGTTCGACGTCTCAGACACAAGCTAAAAGGCAGCAAGGGAAGGCCGCTAGGAAAGCATTGAAAAGCCCACAAACCTCTGGTAGAAAGGGCCAAGCCAAGGTTGCCGAAGATATAGTAAACACTTGTTGGAAGTAGGTGGGCCTCGTGGATAGGTTTCAAAAACTTTTGACCCACTTGACGCAGGGATCAAGTATCCACAAGGCAACAAAACCCAATTCAGGATCCAAGAACCTTAAACTCATAATCAAGATCCGTAAACACTATCTCTAGGATAGTAAATAACATCACCATGCAACCAAAATAAATCCACAACAAACAAAGAAGTAGATTATACCTTTGGAGCTCGGTAGTGCTATAATGGATAAGAAGACAATTATCTTGAAGAAGAACACTTCTTGTAGCGAATTAAGGATCTCTAAGACCTTGTTGTCTTCTACGCTATGACCCGTTTCAGATCTCTTTTTTTAAGAAGAATGGTGGGATCTCCAAGAGACTCAACTAGAAGCTTTTTTTTTCCTAAAAGGCAAATTGTATTAAGAGAGAAGGGGAAAGGAAACAGAGGCAAAGAGCCCACAGAAGAAAAAGCTCAAAGAGCTACAGCACCGAGAGGGAGGAGAAAAAAAAGAAAAAAAAAAGAAACAGAAGCCAAGAAAACACATACCAGGTTTAAGGAATAGGGAACAAAAAATTACAAAAGAGAGCCCTTGATCCTGGTGGGAGCTCCATAGCAGAGTGTCTTTAGAAGACAGGTCCCAGGAGAGATACTGGGTTGGTTGCCGCAGGGAAGCAGCAGCTGCAACTGGAATGTCGGGAGGAGTTGTCCATTGGGATCCATTCTAGAGGGAATGGAACTTCTGATTAGAAGGGAAATTGATAGAAGGATACAGAGAGGCCATGCTATCGTCATGCATCCAATTATCATACCAGAAGTCAACTTGCTTTCCATCACCAACTTTCCACTTACTGCCAGAATGGATGTGATGAGCCAAATTCTTGATTTTTCGCCAAATGCAAGACCCTGATTTGGAGGTGGAAGAGTGCTAGATAGAAGAATTTGGAAAGTACCTGCCGACCATTCAGTTGGCCCAGAGCGAATTGGAAGACATGGCTGTCCAGCCCAATTTGATGAAAGAGGCTGCATTTTGCTCACTAACACGCCTAGTGCCCAGGCCTCCTTCTTTGGTGGGGAGAGTGATCATGGCCCAGTTAATCTGACTTCTTTTCTGCCTGATTGCCTTCCCCCCCTCCCCCCCCGCCCCCCCCGGACTAAAGGAAGTTCCTCATGATAGTCTCCATATTGGTGGACACTGACTTAGGAATTGGAAGAATCAAAGCAATGTGAATAGGCAAACTACTAAGCACATGCCTCACCAGAGTCCTGCGACCAGCAAGAGAGAGAAGCTAAGATTTCCAGTCTGAAAGTTTGCGCATAAATCTATCAAGCAGGGAGGTGAAATGTTGTCTTCTAGGGGTACCAATAGTGAGAGGAGCTCCAAGGTAGGAAGAGTGGAGAGGTCTTTCCTGAATTTTAGTGATGTCCAAAATTTGTCTTCTCTTACTGGGGTTACATTTTCCAATGAAAAGTTTGCTCTTGTCCAAGTTAATGGACTAGCCAGCACTGGATTAGTAAATTGAGATTACCTCCTTCAAGGCTAAGAGGCTCCTTTTCTAGGCTTTGAGGAACAGAAAAAAATATCATCAGCATACATAAGATGGTAGGGGGGTATTGGGAGCAGATGAGAGGGGAGAATTGGTGTTGTTTGAGACCAAGCTTTGAATGTTGAGGCTTAGAATTTCTTCAGCGACGATAAAGAGATAAGGGGATAGGGGATCCTCTTGCCTTAAACCACAAGAGGAGTTGAAAAAACCATAAGGAGTTCTATTGATGAGGACAGATCCTTTGGCTGTGCAAACACATTCTCGGATAAGGTTAATCCACTTGGAAGACAAACCAAAGAATTGGAGGGATTTGAAAAGGAAAGGCCAGCTAAGCTTAGCAAAAGCCTTGGAAATATTCAATTGAATACACAGAGTGCCACCTTTCAGCTTGATATGTAGTTTTTGAAACAATGCATGGACTAAGGCTATGTGTTGATGAATTGATCTGCCTTGGACAAAAGCTGCCTGGTTTGGAGATACAAGATGGGTAATGATCTTTGAAAGTCTGGAGGCCAATATTTTTGCAATGATTTTGTAGGTAAACTTGAGGAGGCTAATTGGCCTATAGTCAACAAAGGTGGTAGGGGAATTGGACTTGGGGATCATAGTTAGGAAATAGGTGTTGAAAGCTCTATATAGTTTGCCTGAGATGAAAAACTGTTGCATAACTTTAACCACAGAGGAGCCAATGATGTGCTAGGCAGCAGTGAAGAAATGGTCTGAGAAGCCATCCGGACCTGGAGAACTATTTTTTTTAGAGCAAAGACTGCACTCCTAATCTCTTCAGCATCAGGAGTTCTAGAGAGGAGGATGTTCATGTCTTCATTGACTTCATTACTGCCTAACCCAAAAAGGAAATCAGAGGGCATTGAGTGAGATGAATTTGCTATAGAGGAGAAGTGATCCACAGCCAGGGACTGGATAACTTTGTGATCATCCACCCAATTACCATCTGATTGGATTTTATCAATGCGGTTAACTGCCCCTCTGGATTTGGCAGAGGCATGAAAGAAAGCAGTGTTCCTATCTCCCTCCTTCAGCCATCTGATTCTAGATTTCTGGTGCCAGTGAGTTTCTTGAAGTTGGAGACAATTGTGGAGGGAAGCCTTAGCTTTAGCGAGAGAATGATGAAGAGAAGGGGTAGGGCCAGCATCAAGGAGATCTTGAGCCTCTAGAACAAGCTTTTCTGTAGCTGCAACCTTGTGCCTGATGTCACCAAACACATTTTTATTCCAACCTTTGAGGACCTGCTTCAAGTTTTTCATGTTGATAGCCAACTCCTGCTGGTAGTTTCCTGCAGTGTCTTGGTTCCAAGAGTCGGCCACAAGGTTGAGAAAATCAGGGTGGTGGATCCACATAGCTTCAAACTTGAAAGGAGCCATAGGAGTTGGAGGCCGCTTGATGTGAGTGAGAAGCAAAGGACAGTGATCAGAGGAAAATTTGGGCAGGTGGGTGAGCAGGGGGTCGGAGGAACTAGAGAGCCAGAGATGGTTGCAGAGAGCTCTATCCAACCTAGCTGCAACATAGCTAGTCTTCTTGCGATTGTTGGACCAAGTATATTTATTGCCTGAGAAACCCATGTCCTGCAAGCCCGAGGAGAGAAGCAGCTGCTGGAATTCTAGATTGAGGCGAGAAGGCCTTAGACTGTATTTCTCAGAGGCAGAGATGATGGAGTTGAAATCACCCAACACACACCAGGGGCAGTTGGTGTTAGCCTGAGAAGAGAGGTAACTCCACAGATCTCTTCTCTGGAGATAGTTTGTAGAGGCATATATCCCTGTAAGAAGACAATTTGTGGTAGTAGAGGGGTTGATGAAAGAGATGGTCAGAAATTGAGGGGAGAAGTCAATGAGAGCAATACCAAGATTGGAATTTGATTTGAAGACGCACCATATAGAGGCTGAAGAAAGGGGGTTATTAGAGAAGAAACCATCATAGCCCATGGAGGAAAGGAGGGAGGGGGACACAGTCTTAGGTTCAGCAATGAAAATGATATCAGGGGATTTTGAGGAAGCCAAGTGGCGGAGGGATCTAATGGTTGGATAATTAGAAATACCCCTGCAGTTCCAGTAGAGGACTTGGATCATTTGGAACTAGTAAAAAGGAGTGGGGGACCATTTGAGCTCCTTGTAGTTGGCCTGGAATTGGAACTGGCTGATTTTCTTTTGGTTTTGGATTTCTTTTGCTTGGAGTAAGGGGTGAGATCCATTACTAAAGAGATGCCAGAGTTGTGAGAGATAGCAGGGATCTGGGCAGGTTCTTCACCTGTATCAGAGTTCCTAGAGTTAGGGAGGGGGAAGGAGGAAGGTTCAATAAGGGAACAATTTTCTAGGATGGAGAAAGAATTAGAAGTATCAAGAATTGGTTCTGGAAATTTTTCCGGAATGTCAAAAGTTAAGTTTGGGGGGGGGGGGGGGGGGTCATTAAGGCAGGAGTAGGAGACAGGATTAGAACAAGGGATAAGAGAAGGGATGGAGGTGAAGTTTGAGTTTTTATACAATATGACTGGATCCATGGTTTCTAAAACAGGGAGTTGACATCCTGGAGGAACAATGTTCGGAGGGGAAGATAGGACTGATGGGAGAGGATTAGCTAAGGATAGAGGGAAGTTCTGGAGGGAGTTGGCAGGGGAGGCCAAAGAAGGAGCATTGGAGGCCAAAGCAGGAGCAGGATCTAAAGTTAGGAGTAGTGACTGAAAAGGGGGGTCTGGTGGGGGGTTTTCCTAAAATGCCTGCACTTTGCTGTTGAACTGGCATAGAAGATTTTGGAATGGGAGGTTTGGGGCCAGAATTACAGAAGTTCTCTAAGTGAACTGTGGATAGGCATTTGGAACAGGGGGAGGTTTTCATAGGAGATAGAGAGAAGAATTTCTGATTCTCCTGCTAGATCAACTTTGATCTCTGAGGGCTTAGGTCCAGAAAGGTCAAGCCTCACTAGAATCCTAGCAAATGTAAGAAGTTTTTGGGACGCTGTTATGTCATCAAGTTTAAGGGGGGAACCGATGGAGCTGGCTATGGAGAAGAGGATATTTGAGCTCCAGCAATGGTAGGGGATACTATGGATACGAATCCAGACATGGTGCAGGGAGGGCTAGGTGGAAAGGACCTGACCAGGCGACCAAGGTAGGATATGGAATTTTCTTTAAGGAAACTAGAAAAAGAAGAGAAAGGAGGGAGCGCAACTCTTGCACTGTTGGGTGTGAATTCCAAGGTGGACATCCAAGGAGTTCGGTTCCTCTATTTATAGTATGCAACCTCCTCTTAATAATCAAAATAAAAGTCTCACTTCCATAAGAGTTAGTAACTATCTTCTTTCTAATTATTATTAGAAGTCTCACTTCCATAACAATTAGTAACTTACTATTATCACTTTTAGAAGTCTCACTTCGAATAGAAATATTAACTTTCTAATTCCTTTCCTTTTGAGTTCAAGTAGAATTAGTAATGATCTAATAATTGGGCTAGCGTGGGGACCACTAGGGATTCCATAGAAAGCTGACCCCAACTGGGACACCCCAACTCCACATCTCATGTAGAATCTGGGCCCACAATTAATTGCAAATAACTCCATTATATAAATGCAACTGCACTCCAGTCTTAAGAATAAATTATAAAGAAGATCATAAACTTCCCTATGACAATAAGTAGGCCCCTCCATCTATATCCATGGATCAATTGGACCTGTCCACCAAATTAGATCCATATCTTACTATCCTTGAGACCTAATGAATCATAGTGATCATTAGTACCATCCAATTAACTCTATATTTAGATGGGTGCGCACTTACTAATGATGAATCCATTCATTGGCACAAGGGGATAATGTAGATAGATTCCATCTTGACAATTGAATGTTCTCACAGTCCTACTACCACGTACCCAAGACACCGAGGTGTTAACCTACAGTTGGCCTCACTCATTGGCGACTCAAAGCAAATGAATAAAAAGAAACTTGAGTTCATTAATGTCTCAGGATTGAGAGTCTATTGCTAGGAAATTATAAGAGCAGACCTTAAAGTATAGACAGAGTTTTATAAGGTGCTTCTCATGGTCCTTCAATACATCCAATGTACCAGCACCATGATCCAGAATCTTACATTCTGATGATCGAGACAAATCACACTATCTCATAGTGATCAAAGTGCTAAAACCTTATTAGATGAGATGCCCAATCTCATCACTGGTTTTGAATGAATTTTAGTATAGGATTTGTGACATATGTCTCCCGTATGTGGATCTCATCCACACACATGTCACATCTAATATACTTGCGGGCTCTGGTTCATCTCATGAACCATCATGTCATTCGTATTGGTTATGTGTAAGAAAGTAATAAAACATCATTCATCTCATGAAAGTAAAGCATGATTATATTGATAAATAATGAAATAAAACTATTTATAACATCATCCACTGGATTAAGACCATATAATCTAACAATCTCTCACTTGGGCTTAATGCTAGTTAGGATTGCATCTCATGCCCATCTCGCCTACATGCTGCTTAAAGACTTTTGTGGTCAAAAGCATAGTAAAGAGATCTGCCAGATTGTCCACAAATGTTATTTTGGTGTGTCAATATCACATCTCTGCACAATCTCTCTGACCAAGTGGTACTTCCTCTATACGTGCTTTTGACTTTTATGGCTCCTGGGTTCCTTGGACTGAGTGACTGCCCCACTGCTGTCACAGTAAACTGTGAGCGGCTGTTGTGCCAAAGGTACCACTTCAAGTTTAAGAAGGAATCTTTTGAGCCATATTGCTTCCTTAGCTGCTTCACAAGGAAATACATATTCAGCCTCCGAGGTGAAATCAGCTGTACATTCCTGTTTAATACTCCTCTAGCAGATAGCTCCACCGCCAAACATAAACATATAACCAGAGGTTGATTTCCTAGATTCCTTATCTGACATAAAGTCATAATCAGTGTATTCGACTGGAATCAACTCATCACTCCCGTAAATCAACATGTAATCTCTAGTCCTTCTCAAGTATTTGAGACTACATTTCACAGCAGTCCAATGGTCAGGACTTGGGTTAGACTGATATCTGCTGACTAGGCCCAATGAATGATAAATATCCGGTCTAGTACAAAGCATAGCATACATGAGGCTACCGATAGCCAAAGCGTATGGTATCGCTTTCATCTGCTCCTTTTCCTCAGGTGTCTTGGGACATTGATCCTTGGAAATGTTCACTCCATGCCTAAAAGGTGTGTTACCCTTCTTGGAGTCTTGTATAGCAAACCGTACCAGTACCTTATCTATGTACACAACTTGGGATAAGCAAATCATTATGTTTTTCCGATCTTGATGAAGTTTGATCCCTAGGATGTAGCTAGCTTCTCCGAAGTCCTTAATATCAAAACTCTTGACAAACCAAACTTTTACTGTTGACAACATTCTTATGTCTCTCCCAAGGATAATGATGTCATCAACATATAAAACAAAAAAAACTACCCTTCCTCCTTCACTTTTCATATACACACATGACTCATCCAGATTTTGTTAAAAACCAAATGACTTGATTGCCTGGTCAAAATGGATGTTCCAACTCCGGGATGCCTGTTTTAGTCCATAAATGGACTTCTGCAGCTTGCAAACTCTTTGCTCTTGGTTTTTAGCTACAAAACCGTCTGGCTGCATCATGTAGATTTCTTTCTCAAGATTGCCGTTGAGAAACAACGTCTTGACATCCATTTGCCAAATCTCGTAATCGAGATGAGTTGCAATGGATAAGAGTATCTGGATGGACTTGAGCATGGCTACCGGCGAGAAGGTTTCCTCATAATCAACACCCTCTTTCTGAGTATACCCTTTGGCAATAAGCCTGGCCTTAAAGGTCTCAACTCTTCCATCTGGTTCTCTTTTTCTCTTGTAGACCTACTTGCAACCAATAGGTTTAGTATTGGCAGGCAAGTCCACAAGTGTCCAGACCTAATTGGAGTATATAGGCTCCATCTCAACTTTCATAGCATCATGCCAACGTCCCAAGTCTATGTTATTGATTGCTTCATCATAGTTACAGGGATCTTGTTCCTGTTCTTCTTGGATTGTCTTGTAAGATTCTCCCAATAACGAGAACCTGTTAGGAGGCCTGACAATTCTCCCACTTTGACGAGGCACTGGTGTGACTACTGGATCAGGTATGGGTGGATTCTCTACAAGTTCGGTCGTACTTGGATTTGGAATTGATCACTCTTGAATTTTTTCCAAGATAACCTCCTCTAAAGATTTTCGGTCAATCATAGAATCTTCATCCCGAAAAACCACATTGGTGCTGACAAGCACTTTCTGCTCTCTGGAATTATAGAATAACCAACTTTTAGTTCCTTTAGAATATCCTACAAAAGTGCATACTTCCAACTTCGATCCAACTTATCCATCTTAACATTCAGCACGTGTGCCGGACAACCCTAAATATGCAAATGTTGTAGACTAGGCTTTTGCCAGGACCACAATTCCTTGGGAATATTAGGTACAGACTTAGATGGTACGAGATTTAGTATGTGCATAGTAGTATCCGAGGCATATCCCCAAAAAGGATATAGGTAATCCTGAGAAACTCAGCAAAGACCTGATCATATCTAAAAGAGTCCGGTTCATTCTTTTTGCTTCTCCATTTGTTGAGGCATATCAGGAGCAGACAACTGTGATAGAATCTCATTCTCTGATAAGTATCCCATAAATTCAGCAGAGAGATATCCCCCTCCTCGATATGATCGAAGAGTCTTGATACTTTTACCTAATTGCTTTTCCGCTTCCACTCAAAACTCTTTGAATTTTTCAAAAGCCTCGGACTTGTAGTGCATAAGGTATATGAAAGTCCGGGGACCCGAACCCTAGAGGGGGGGGGGGGGGGGTGAATAGGGTGAGCTTCAATGATGACCAATTTTAATCAATTTTAACTTCTTTAAATTAAACTAGTCACAAGTGATGATTATCAAACAAAATGCTGAAGCTTAATAAAAACAATCACCACAAAGCAAGCACCATCATACAAGGATTTATAGTGGTTCGGCCTCAATGCCTACATCCACTACCGGCTTGTGATCCAACACCCAACCGGATTTCCACTATTTATGATTTTCAATAGGCTAAGCAATAACCTTTACAATGATGTTTTTCAAGGCTTAACATCAACCTATTACACTATGCTTTTCTTAGGCTAAGCAATAACCTCTACAATGATGTTTTTCAAGGCTTAACATCAACCTATACATTATGCTTTTCTTAGGCTAAGCAATAACCTCTACAATGATGTTTTTCAAGGCTTAACATCAACCTATACATTATGCTTTTCTTAGGCTAAGCAATAACCTCTTCAACCAATGGTTGGTTATCTCTCTAAGTAGTGTCTAAAATACACTTGATGGAGATACAAATTAGCTCATTACAATGCCTCTTAATTAGGCGGATATGGAAGTGAAAAACTAATTCTTGCACACACACTATGAATGCAAAGATGAATGCTCAAAGTGTATGTATGATGTCCTCAATCATTTTTAAAATGAAAGCTCATAAATGTATGCATAAGGCTTTTGAAAGTTTTAGCTCATAAAAACATTTATGATTGAGGAAAGAATGCAAGTCACATGTTAAAAATAACTTGTAAAAGATATACATTTGTATCCTAAACAAGTTGTGAAATTCTAAGTACAAAACATGTGATGCATAGGGATGTCAATCAAATCAACAATATAGCTCAAAACATAAAAATAGATTTGATTGAAATTAGGGGACAAATCATATGTAATTAAAAATTCAACATGAATATAATATACCTATCAAAGCAAAGCAAGTTGTGACACTTTAAAACAAAGATTTGTAAAGATGTTGAATCCAAAACATAAGATATATTTGAAAGTGATTTTCTTATGATGAGAAACAACAACCATAGATTCAACCAAGTATAGGAATCATGTTACATATAATTTCAAAGATTCTTTCATTAACATGATTTACTTAGATTTACCAATTAAAGTACTACTTGGATTGAATCAATGGTGATGCATCCAAAACAATAAATCAATTCAAAACATAAACATGTTAAGGATACAACAAAACATAGTTTATCATGCAAGAAAACATTTACCAATAATAAAGCAAAGCATGACAACATATGGTTAAGGAAAGTAAAGCTTACTTAGAGATTTAACTTCATTAATCCAAGCTTTAGCTTTCCTAATGACCCCTTTCATCCCTTAGCTCATTCCCCTTCCATTGGCCTCAAAACCTCTCAAGGAGGGCCTTAAAATTGCTAACTTTTGGGAAAGGAATGAACTAGTATTTATAGCCAAAAAGTGCCCAACGGCTCTTCCCCGGTCGACCTGGCCCTTCCCCGGTCGACTTGGCCTTCACAACCGTAAAAAAACAGACCGTTTGTAAAAGGGCTAACGACTCTTTACCCGGTCGACCGCGCAGGGGCCTGGTCGACCGGCCACACTGTAGGTCGACCCCCTAGGACCAAAAATCCCTAAAAATGGTATTTATCAAAGTATTTCTCTTGGGAACTTTTGGGCCACTAAACCAAGCTTGAAAACATGTTTTAAATCAAACTAAGATGTTTAAAAACATGAAACACAAAAAGCCTAAAATGATTTGAAAGATATAAAACATAGGCTTGCTTGATTTCTAAAACTCCTTTTTCACAAACAAATGCATCCAAGATTAAAAAAAAAACATGCATAAATCAAAACTTTTACAAATCTTAAAAACAATGCATGTATAAATCAAGATTTCAAGTTTTTCTAAATCAATGCATATGTGTGTAAATCAAATGATGCTAGAATGATAGTGCATCCATCAAATTGCAAAACACAAAATTCCTAACAGTATATGTATCTATATTTCGAGTAATCATTTGTGAAAGTGATGAAATACTCATATCCTCCTCTAGCTCTGACATTTATTGGTCCACACAAATCAGTATGCATTAATTCCAATAAATCTTTGGCCCTATTACCCTTGAATTAAAATAGTCTTTTGGTCATTTTGCCTTCCAGAGAAGACTCGCAGACAGGCATTGGTTCTGCCACCAATGAAGGCAAGATACCATCTTTCACTAGCCTGTCAATCCAATTTAGGTTATATGACCTAGCCTCAGGTGCCAAAGTTTTATTGGACTAGATGAAGGTGACGTCCTCTTTAATGATGGTCTATTAATTATTTTGATATCATGTATCTCATACTATGTGGGAGTTATCAAATAAAGTCCATTGGTTACATTGCCAGAACATATAAAAGTACCGTTCCTTTTTATGACAACTTCAGTACAAAAAATAATAGAATAACTTTTATTCACAAAACTAGAAACTGAAATTAAATTCCGCCGTAAAGATGGTACATATAATGTATTTGAAAAAACTAATTTAATATCTAAAATTAACAAAGTTACTACTCCCACTGAAACTGCCTCTGCCTTAGCATCCGATCCCAAGTTACAATGATTTCTCCACCACTAAGCCTCCTGGTTTTCTGGAACCCCTGCAACGAATTACAGATGTGATTAGTTACGCCGGAGTCAACACACCAAGATTCTGAAGTACTAATTGCATAACTAACTTCAGAAATAAGTGACTTAATCATACCTGAGGTCTTTTTCTTAGACAAAAAATCAGGACAATTCCTCTTCCAATGTCATGTCATACCACATTGAAAACACTTTCATTTTGCTCCCGTACCCTTAGCCTTTGCCACACCACTAGTAGCACCACTCTCCACCTTAGGACCCTTGGGGACTGATTTCTTTTTGCCTTTCCGGCCTTTAACTGACTTTTCTGTCATCAGGGCAGTTGGCTTCTTTTTCATGATGCCCTCTGTTGCTATCAGCTGGCTAGACAGCTTAGCTAAAGTCAGATTCATCTTATTCATATTATAATTAATCTTGAAATGGTTGAATGAATCTGGTAGAGACTCGAGGATCATGTCGATTTGCGATTCTTCATCAATCATAGCACCCAGTACATCTAGCTCATTCAATGAATTCATCATCTTAAGCATGTGTTCCTTTACTGGAGTTCTCTCAGCCATCTTAGTGCTTATCAACACCCTTATAGTTGTCTGTCCAGCAGGCCTCCCCTGGTCACCAAACATCTCCTTTAAGTTCGATATGATATCGGAGGCAGTCTTATAAGATTGATGCTGGTGCTGTAAAACACTAGACATGGATGCCTGCATATAGCACCTAGCCATCTCATCGACTTTAATCCATTTCGTGTAACTCCTTAGGGTCTGTTTGGGAGCTTTACTTGTAGAGTTGAGTGGAGTAAAGGTTATTTTGAAGAAATAATAAAATAGAAGTGGAATGTGATGATATTTTATTTTTAGTTGTTTGTGATGGAATCTTTTTGACTTTTTTTATTGGAAAGTGGAGTTTTTTTGTCTTTTAGTGAGTAAATGAGGTTACTTTTTTACTTTTTTGGAAAAAATTTGGTGGGAAATTTGAATTAAAGTGCTTTTGGTGGGATTTTTTTTTGAGAAATGGGGCTTTACCTTACTTGACTCTATGAGTAAGGTGCCCAAACAGGCCCTTAGGGCAGGGTGTAGTAAGGACATATTTGTATCCTGAAGCAGTCAGGACAATATTCAAGTTCCTTTTCTAGTCCACGTAGTTGGATCCTACTAACTTATTTTGGTTGAGGATGGTCGCAAGTGGATTGAAAGTATTTGAATTCATGATGAAAAACTGTAGCACATAACCATACATTCAACAAAAGAATATAAATGACATTAGGGTTTAGTATTCTACCAAATTTATGTGGGAATCCTTATAACCACTAAATTCAGAATACATTTGAATCCTAATCCCTTAGGATATGTCTCCTTAGGGAGTGCGAATACCAACTAGATTGGTGCGGATCAAAGTTGGTCAAAATTAGGATTAAGACTAACTATCCACGAACCCCATCATTCATTATCATCTAGGTATCTCGTACCAAATAATGTATGACTCCCGATTAGCTTTGCTTTCTAAAATACATGAGGCAAATCCTTGGGGATACTACATCGCTATTTTAGTTAAGTGACCCACCAACTAGCATTGCATGACAACCGTTGTAGGCATCTCCTCCTTAGGGAGTGGGCCCCCACCCCGTCTCACCAACACTATTCATAGGAGATCCATATCTAGTAACCAGACAAATAAAAGCCCTCTGTGGGGAATGGCTATTCTCAAGATGGCACGAAGCTGATACTTTCCATTCAATGGACCTATGGTGGAAAACCATGTGAATTTCTCAATTTAAATGCCCCGCTCCCACTTAATATTTTAGAATTGAGTATTTCTTTTTTAGGTATAAGGGCCCACATATATAATAATCAAATCATCTCATGATATGACCAATGATTGGTTCCAAGTCAAGTTAAATTTAAGGGAAGTATAGTTTTTAAGATTGGTGTTACTAATGGGTCCATCTAATGGGACCACAAACACTAATTAGAATACTTTTCAAAATTAATTTGATTTAACCAATTTTGGTAACTACTATGTTTGGATTAGATTTAAAAACATTCTAAAAAAGCAACCATCCATAAATAGAAACTAGTCATCTCCTCCACATGGCCCAAGCGGAATAGACTTCTTGGACTTCTTAGATTTTCCAAAACTTTGGGATTCCTCAAACTCTTTGCGCATCTCCAAAACTCTTTTGGTAATCTTCAAACTCTTTGATTAGGAGTCCAAATTCACTTTTCTTCTTCGTCTCGGACTCAGACATTGCCAGAATTTACAAAAATAGAAAATTACATAAATTCCTATGCCTCGACGATGAGACTGACATTGTAATCTAAACATGAAAATAAAAGGGTTATAAGGAAATTCACCATTCATTGCCCTTTCACAGGAAACCAAGGAAAACCATGATGCCCTTTACACTTAGCCATAAATAAACCAATAACCATAAAAAGAAAGTAAAAGTCTTGCGGGCCATATGGAGAGGATATGAATCTGCAAAGTTAGTATCACATACACAATAGGGACTAGGGTTAGGAAGCCACCATCCATCATCTCATGATGAACAACCCCGGATAGTCACAAAAAAAAAAAAAAAAAAAACTGCCTATAGCGGGGGCCAGGGCCGCCAGTAAAAGTCGTGGCCACCGATAAATGTGTGTTTTGGCTGCCGGTAAAAGTCTGTTCTGGCCGTCGGTAAAAGTCGACCATTCAACTCGGGGTTTTTGTAGAAAACCGCAATTTTACCCGAACTCGTCCATTCTTGTGCATTGAGAAAACATAATATATACATAAAACACCAAAACTGATCCTTACATAGCCCTAGGTCTACCTTCTTCACATCTCATACAAGACTAGAGATGAGGTATGACTCTAATACCAATTGTTGGAAGTAGGTGGCCTCGTGGATATGTTTCAAAATTTTTTGGCCCACTTGACGCAGGGAATCTAGGATCTAAGAACCTCAAACTCATAATCAAGATCAGTAGGATTGTAAATAGCATCACCATGCAACCAAAATAAATCCACAACATACAAGGAAGTAGATTATACCTTTAGAGCTCGGTAGTGCTATAATGGAGAAGAAGACAATTATCTTGAAGAAGAACTCTTCTTGTAGTGAATTAAGGATCTCCAAGACCTTGTTGTCTTTCACGCTATGATCGGTTTCAAATCTCCTTTCTCAAGAAGAATGGTGGAATCTCCAAGAGAATCAACTAGAAGCTCTAAGGAAACCAGAAGAAGAAACTAGAAGAAAAAGAGAAAGGAGGGAGCGCAACTCTTGCACTGTTGGGTGTGAATTCCAAGGTGGACATCCAAGGAGTTTGTTCCCCTATTTATAGCCGTATGCAACCTCCTCTTATTAATTAAAATAGAAGTCCCACTTCCATAAGAACTAGTAACTATCTTCTTTCTAATAATTATTAGAAGTCTCACTTCCATAACAATTAGTAACTTACTATTATCACTTTTAGAAGTCTTACTTCAAATAGAAATAGTAACTTTCTAATTCCTTTCCTTTTGAGTTCAAGTAGAATTAGTAATGATCTAATAATTGGGCTAGCGTGGGGGCCACTAGGGATTCCATAGAAAAATAGCTCCAACTATGACCCACATCTCATGTGCAATTCGGGCCCACAATTAATTGCAAATAACTCCACTATATAAATGCAATTACACTCTAGTCTTAGGAATAAATTATAAAGAAAACCCTAAACTTCCCTATTACCACAAGTAGGCCCCTCCATCTGTATCCATGGATCAATTGGACATGTCCACCAAATTAGATCCATATCTTATTATCCTTGTGACCTAATTAATCATAGTGATCATCAATACCATCCAATTTACTCTTAATTGAGATGAGTGTGCACTTACTAATGATAAATCCATTCATTGGCACAAGGGGATAATGCAAACAGATTCCATCTTGACAATTGAATGTTCCCACAGTCCTACTACCACGTACCCAAGACGACCTACAGTTGGCCTCACTCATTAGCGACTCAAGGCAAATGAATAGATAGAAACTTGAGTTCATTAATGTGTCAGGATTAAGCGCCTATTGCTAGGAAATTATGAGAGCAGACCTTAAAGTATAGACAGTGTTTCATAAGGTGCTTCTCATAGTCCTTCAATACATCTATTGTACTAGCACCATGATCCAGAATCTTACATTCTGATGATCGGGAGAAATCACACTATCTCATAGTGATCAAAGTGCTGCAACCTTATCAGATGAGATGCCCAATCTCATCACCGGTTGTGAATCAATTTAAGTATAGGATTTGTGATATATGTCTCCCGTATGTAGATCTCATCCACACACATATGTCACATCTAATATACTTGTGTTCTCCGGTTCATCTCATGAACCATCATGTCATTCGTATTGGTTATGTGCAAGAAAGTAAAAAAACACCATTCATCTCGTTAAAGTAAAGAATGATTATATTGATAAATAATGAAATAAATTAATTTATAACATCATCCACTGGATTAAGACCATATAATCTAACAATCTCCCAAATTGGCTCAATACCAGTCAGAATTGCATCTCATACCCATCCCGTCTACATGCTGCTCAAAGACTTTCGTGGTCAAAAGCTTAGTAAAGGGATCTACCAGATTGTCTGTAAATGCTATCATGGTGATGGCAATATCACCTCTCTTCACAATCTGTCTGACCAAGTGGTACTTCTTCTGTACGTGCTTTTGGCTCCTGGGTTCCTTGGACTGAGCGACTGCCCCGCTGCTATCACAGTAAACTGTGAGCGGCTGTTTCGCCAAAGGTACCACTCCAAGTTTCAGAAGGAATCTTTTGAGCCATATTGCTTCCTTAGCTGCTTCACAAGCCGATACATATTCAACCTCCGAGGTGGAATCAGCTGTACATTCCTGTTTAATACTCCTCCAGCAGATAGCTCCACCGCCAAACATAAACATATAACCAGAGGTTGATTTCCTAGAATCCTTACCTGACATAAAGTCAGAATCAGTGTATCCGACTGGAATCAACTCATCCCTGCCGTAAATCAACATGTAATCACTAATCCTTTTCAAGTATTTGAGAATACATTTCACAACAGTCCAATGGTCAGAACCTGGGTTAGACTGATATCTGTTGACTGGGCCCAATGCGTGACAAATATCAGGTCTAGTACAAAACATAACATACATGAGACTACCGATAGCTGAAGCGTATGGTATCGCTTTCATCTGCTCCTTTTTCCTCATGTGTCTTTGGACACTGATCCTTGGAAATGTTCACTCCATGCCTAAAAGGTGTGATACCCTTCTTGAAGTCTTGCATAGCAAACCGTACCAGTACGCAGCTTGGGATAAGCCAATCATCATATTTTTCCGATCTCGATGAAGTTTGATCCCTATGACGTAGCTAGCTTCTCCCAAGTCCTTCATATCAAAAGTCTTGAGAAACCAAACTTTTACTGTCGACAACATTCCTATGTCTCTCCTAAGGAGAATGATGTCATCAACATATAAAACCAGAAAAACTACCATTCCTCCTTCACTTTTCATATACACATATGACTCATCCGGATTTCGTCAAAAACCAAATGACTTGATTGCCTGGTCAAAACAGATGTTCCAACTACGGGATGCCTGCAGCTTCAGTCCATAAATGGACTTCTGCAGCTTGCAAACTCTTTGCTCTTGGTTTTTAGCTACAAAACCGTTTGGCTGCATCATGTAGATGTCTTCCTCAAGATTACCGTTGAGAAACACCGTCTTGACATCCATTTGCAAAATCTCGTAATCGAGGTGAGTTGCAATAGATAAGAGTATCCGGATGGACTTGAGCATGGGTTACTGGTGAGAAGGTTTCTTCATAATCGACACCCTTTTTCTGAGTATACCCTTTTGCAACAAGCCTGGCCTCAAAGGTTTCAACTCTTTCATCTATTCCTCTTTTTCTCTTATAGACCTACTTACACCCAATAGGTTTAATATTGATAGGCAAGTCCACAAGTGTCCAGACCTAATTGGAGTACATATGCTTCATCTCAGCTTTCATAGCATCATGCCAACGTCCCGAGTCTATGTCATTGATTGCTTCATCATAGTTACAGGGATCTTGTTCATGTTCTTCCGAGATTGCCTTGTAAGATTCTCCCAAGAACGAGAACCTGTCAGGAGGCCTGACAATTCTCCCACTATGACGAGGCACTGGTGTAACTACTGGGTCAGGTATAGGTGGATTCTCTACAAGTTCGGTCGTACTTGGATTTGGAATTGATTGCTCTTAAATTTTTTCCAAGATAACCTTCTCTAAAGATTTCCGGTCAATCATATAATCTTTCTCCAGAAAAACCGCATTGGTGCTGAAGAGCACTTTCTGCTCTCTGGGATTATAGAATAACCAACCTTTAGTTCCTTTAGGATATCCTACAAAAATGCATACTTCCGACTTCGATTCCAACTTATCCGTCTTAACCTTCAACACGTGTGCCGGACAACCCCAAATCTATAAATGTTGTAGACTAGGCTTTCGCTCGGACCACAACTCCAGGGGAATCTTAGGTATAAACTTAGATGGTACAAGATTTAGTATGTACATTGTAGTATCCAAAACGAATTCACTCTTCATGTGTGTATCTGACAAACGGTTTAGTGTATTCCAAAACGGATTCACTCTACATATTTATTGCTATCAAAATCAAGATTTAGAGTAAATATGAGATGATCAATGCAAAGATGACTAGCCTTTGATGATCACATCAAGTCATGGACCCAATCTTTTATTAAGCTGGTGTATCAAAGTTTCAGCTATATAAAGAAGAAATATATACCACCCAGTTTTCTAACTTTTCCCACTTAACTAGTCAACCCCAAATCAATGGGACAAGGAAGTTATTATGATGAGTTTTATTATAGAAATCAGATTTTGTCGATGGATTATGATGATGATGCATCAACCCCAAATCTATGATTCTAATTTACATGTGAGTTAAAATACCTATGATTTCTATTTAACAACTCGTTTTGCAGGAAAGAGTAGCCATATTGTATGAGAATGACCACTCAATTGCACAAAAAGATCTGGATCATGACGCGGTAGCCATGGTATGTGGTCTAATTATAATTATATTATGTGATCTTATTAACCATAATATTCAATGATGAATACATAATATCATGAGCAAGGATTGACATTGTTTAGTTTTTGCGCAGATTCTTGGTAATGATAATCACGGACGCATGAGAGGCATGGCTGATAGAGTTTTTAAGACCGCAATCAAATATTCAGATCCTTACTAGAAAGCACTACAAAAGGAACATGCATCGCGCACTATCCTAGAAGCTCAAGTAGAGAATTTGGAAAAACGACTAGCAAAGGAGTCTGGGGAACTAAGGCGGGAAATCAACCTGATCTTTGCATCACTCTCTCAAGCGGGTACACAGATGCGGCCTTTGACCGAACATGGGAATGCTTCACAGGTACAAACCAATTGATCCTAAATAGTAGATTCCTTCTTGCACATGTCTACATTGATAAAATAAAAACATAATGTGATCTTAATGATGTATGCAGGTGAAGAAAGATTCTCAAAGTCAATATGTACGCTTGGACCAAACAACCACTCATACAAGAAGCTCATCTTTGTGTAAGTTACAACACCTAACGAAGAAGAATGTAATTGCTTATGGGAGACTGGAGGGTACGGAATCACCAAAGGAAGGTTTCTACAAGATTGTGTTAAATGAGATCGTTAATGGGAATGTTAACTTGTTTGACGGGGAACGAAAGTTAGAAGTTCTCATTATAGGCGATGTGCTCGATGGACCTATAATTAGGACCGTACTTTATTAGTATTTCGCTGCTCGTACTTTTTTAAGTAAATATTTTGATGGTGTAAGGCTAGATACGATTGACTCTTATGTTATGGTTTTAGTTGATACTTGGTTATTTTATGGGTGTATGAGTTTTTGATGGATGAATGACATGGTTATTTGAGTTTTTTTATGGATGGATGATACAAGTGTTTGCGTTTTTTATGAATGCCATATATTATTGTTTGAGTTTATTGTTTATAGTAAAAAAAACTATTTTTTGATTTTTTTATTTTTCAGGGGTAATAAAAAAAACTACAGCTATTGGTTGTTGTTTTATTATCAAATATCATTTTCAAAGCAGTTGTTATTGGGAAGAAACGACAATCTAAGAATATCATATATGAAGATGAATTTTATCACAACATAAGGTTGTCATTTTATCTGATAGAGAATTACAGTCCGAGACCGTCGCTTTTTAACACTACACTACAAAATGTGACACAAAAATCGACAGCAACGCCCGTCATTTTGTTTTAGAAAACATAGCCCAAGACTGTTGGTTTTTTTTTTTATGATTATTTTGACCTAGTGAAGTAGACATGCATTGTATGATTAATTATGCATGTATGGTTTTGATAGATGATGATTATATGCTAGATTACCCAAATTCCATGCTTGTTTCTAGTATTGGTTTGGGATTAACATGTTAGATTAGGATTTGGTTTGGTTTGGCCTAATTGCTTAATTGGTAAGCTCTAAATTGTATAATTTGTAGATTAGATGTATTGTAATGAAAGTAATTGATGCGGGAGCATGGAGGCTCAATTGTGTAGGTTTAGCCCTTGGAATGGCTGGAGGAAGAAGAGGGAAAAAACCCAAATCGATGGTTACAATTCACTGCCTGATCGATCAGACAGTCTATCGGATCGATCGGACAGGGATCAATATCCTTTATCTCGGAGTCGTCCGCTGTTGGATCAATCGGACAGTTTATTGGATCGATTAGACAGAGGACAATTGCAAGGAATTGGGAGGTGTCCGAGATCAGATCGATCGGATCATCTGTCCGATTGATCGGATGACCCATGGTGTACTGTGGCAGGATTTGACAAATTCAAATATTTGTATCCGTCCGTTGGATTTCTATGTTCTACATATCGTTAGAAACCACTGGAGACATAGAATCCAATGGTTCGATTTTTATATTGATCAGGGATGGGGAAAAAGGTAGATATATGGATTAATGATTCGGAACCTGTCTTTTGGGAAAAGAGACTTAACATATGTTTGGGCCTTAGATGTTAGATCCGTTGAATCGACTCTCACCTGACCATTTATGGTGAATGAGATTGAAGTGCGTGGCTTGGTGTGCTTCGACGGTTGTCTAGGTGTGTCCGTGTATTATGCATGGTTTAACTGAATGCGTATGGAACTGAGACAAATGATGTTCAACATGATTGTGCACCAAGGATTCGTTCTTAGAAGTATCATTGACTCAATTTCCATATGTACTTTGGTAGATCATGTATGGTACAGGGATGACAACACTTGCCTGGGTTTGGATCGTAACTTCCTCTTTGACTTGTGATCATATCCGTTGTTATTGTTCCCTTGTACACTCACTCGGCATAAAACACTTAATTTAATATGAAACATAAATCCTTGAGTTAGGACTTGGGCCAAACTTAGAGTGTGCCCTAGGACCCTATGTCATGTACTTCATAAACATGTATGGCTAGAACATAAGGGATTAGCTAGTGGTTTGGACTTGTCTTGTAACTTAGCTTGAATGAGATAATCCCTATGATTACGCTATTGTATACTGAACTAGTCAGATATGTTTGTCTTGATTCTCGTGTCAAACACCACTTCACTACTTTTCTCCAACCACAATAGGATCTACTGTGGGGTGGATTGCATGTCATGACGACCTGCAGTTTGGGGGTTTATAGATGGGTTGGTTACTCGAACATCGGGATGGCAGTCGGCTTGGACAACGTCCATTGCATAGAACAGCTCGGAGCAGGCTTGAACCATGCCGCTATTCTTAGGACTGGGAGCTTGGATTCCCTTGGAACTGGCTTTGGTATCAATGGTCTGGATAAGATTGCTACTGGTACCCCTGAAGGTGGCTTGGATGTACACCCTCGAAGTCTCCCTTTTGATTCTTGTATTGGCATTGCGTGGAAGGTGTTTATTGATGTTGATGTAGGATATCTTGATTTGACTCCTGCGATTATTATTCATGCTTTTATACCTAGCTTCATTTCCTTGTATTCACATGATTATGTCATTGTCTTTTATTCTAATATTTGAGGAATATTACATTTATTTATACTTTGCTTATCTATTGCTCAACATGTCATTGACTCTGCTCCTTGGTGTGCAGACACCACAAGTGAGTACTACGCAGAGCCAACAGGTGAGGAGATCCAGCGGAGGAAGAGCGAGAGTGGCATGATGATGACATAGAGTAGAGTCATCCCACCAAGCACAAGAGAGAGCTTCATAGGACTTCCTTTAGATTTACTATTGATCATTTATTTTTTCCTCGCTGGACCTTTCTCACTATTGACTTTTACAGTTCTTTGAATGGTCTAGGTTTTGGGATGGCCATTGTTTAAGACTTTATCATATTTTGTTACATTTATTATTATTGCTGCAACTTTAACTATTAATGAGAATGAGTAAATCCTTGTGTTGATATTAAATATAATTTGATTTATGACAAGCTCCGCAGTTCCTATATTAAATGAGGTTTCAAATGTATTATCCTCACAGCGGACTTACAATCCTTGGACTAAAAGGGTGAAAATTTTTAATTAGCCCTAAACTTCACTCCCTGGATTTGATTTATTCTCTAATCGGGTTCGGGGTACATGAGACCCCTCTAATCCAAACTATAATACTACTTTGATCATTGCTAAGTAAATTTGATTATAGGCAAATGATCTATGATTTCCTAAAGGTAAATATGAAATAATTTGTTTGGTTGTTGATGGACCCGATTTTTTCTTTCCTCTCCTCTCCCATCCGTCCCCGGGGTCGCCGAGAGGAAATCGAATGGAGGGAGGAAAAGGGGAGAAAAAAGGGCATCTATATTTTGCACGGGTATGCCAGATTTTCTATTCTACTTGAAATTTAGAAACGGTGATCTGGAGATCCACCTTCGCAAGTAGAAAGGAAATCAACCTTTTTTCTAACTTTCCGTTGCACACATATTTAAGAAAAGAGAGTTTTTTTTTAAAATTCCGTTGGAGGCGATTTTGTTTGCCGTGAAAGACGATTTTGTTTGCCGTAAAAGGCGATTTTGCGCCGTGAAAGGCGATTTACACATCTTATCAAAATGAAAGGCAAGAATTGTGATTTTTTTGTCTCTTAAAGAAAATACAAAATACAACAGAAAAGTAAGAAAATGAATCTGATTTCTCAGGAGATTGTGGGGACTAGTTCAAATCGACGGTCGCAAGTCATGTATGGACTTCGCCATCGTCCTTCAGATGAGAATGCTTAATGCTTTGATTCTTTGGCTTGGCTTGGACTTCAGTTTTTTAGAGGATAAAGACCAAGGGAAGGTCCTATATCCAATGAAAAACGAAGAGACGGGCTGAAGAGCCACGTCTTGGCCATGTTGAGTAGGAGAAGAGGAGGTTTTTTCTTAAAGGAGGGGGGGGGGCAAAGGACTTTGATCTCCTTTTGAGTGTTTGTTGCAGCAAAGTTTCTTCTTGTAGCAGGGTTTCTTTAGATTAGCAGGGCTTCTGGATCTTGAGTTCGGAATTCTGAGATTCTCTATGTGTCTTGGCTTCTTGGGGTCACCTCCTTTTATAGGCATTTTGGTAGCCTTTAGGTGACTTTATGGGCTTTAATGCATTAAAACCACATAATGGGAGGAGTTACAAGTTTTAAATCCTTTGTTTTGTAACTCCTTTTTCTTGGCTTTTGATTGGCCGATGGAGTAATGGGCATTTAATCGCCTTTAATCTCCATGATGAGAGGAGTTTCATAACTTTAATGTCATGATGATTTGGACTTGTAACTCTCATTTCCTTGCTTCTGATTGGGCCGTCCAAAATAATGAGTTAATGACCGTATTTAGTTGGGTCAATTAACATCATTAAGTGGTCACTGAAGAGTTGAAGAGTCACGGGCCGTACCGCATCTTTTGAAATTCTTCTTGCGATGATCGACGATGGATCTTCATGTTGATCGATGTTGGATGACCACGCAACTTCAGACATTGGTTGATGCTAGCGAGCCGGTGACATCTGTCTTGTCGATTTCTCGATCAATCGGACAGAAAGTGCACTTTCTTGGTTGGCCGGTTGGCGATCTTGGAGTGATTGATGACGATTTCATGCTCTTAACGGCAGATCCGTGATGTTGACGAAGATCAGTCATTTTCGAGCATAAAAAATCAGATTTTTAGGAAATCACAAGGGCTAGAACTTCCAAAACGCGAAAGAGGATGGAAAACGGGTCACCTGGCGACTAATCCGGTGACCCGGATTTCCATGGTCGCCGGCGACCATGGGGATTGGTCCGCTTTTGGTCGCCGTTTCTCGGCCGTTCTTTGGTCTTTTCGCCGCCGTTTTCTCCTGGAAATTTCTTGACACTTCTCCTCTTTTTTTGGCTTGATTCTCCTGAAGAAAACCTGATGAGATACCGTGCAAATCGGAGCACAAAGTTTCCTATTTTTTTAGAAAAGCTGAAGACTTTGCTGCACAAAGTTGCCATTTTTTGTCAAGAGTCGAAACTAGGTCAAACGATGTCGGAATGACCTGAAATTTGACGTGAAGCCTCCTAAGAAGTAGATAGGACCAACCATGGGCTTTTGCTTGAGTTTTCAAGCCGTTTGGGGTCCTGTTGCTGCTAGGCTTGATTTTGCCGCGAGGAAGATGTCGCGCTTTGATGTGCAGTCAACCGATGTCCGATTGACCTGAAATTTGTTAGAGAGCCTATTGGAGTCATTTTGAGATGATCAATTTGCTCCGATTTGGATGTCATGGTTCCGGGGTTCCCCGCCGCCAATAGCCTTGATTTTCTTTCGGAGTATCAAAGTCGGGTCAAACGTTGTCGGAATAACCTGAAATTTGACGTGCAACCCTTTTGAAGTATGTTGAAACCGCCCATGTGCTTCGTTTGATGAGTAATGGTCCGGGTGGTTTTCACCGCCGAGGGGCTTGATTTTCTTTCGAAGCGTCAAAGTCGGGTCAAACATTGTCGGAATGACTGAAATTTGACGTGCACTCCTCTTTTGGCTGTCTTGAAGGATCTATTAGTTTTCAAGTGATTCTGATGAGATCTGATGCTTTAAGCGGTATTGCCTGTTTGTAGTAGGATGCGGCTTCATGCGGGTTTTTGATGTTGAAGAGGCAAAGTAACATTTTTGGTGTCAACAAATGCCCCCTCGAGGTACAGCGACGAATAACTTTTGGTGTCGATGTGCCTCGAAGAGAAACTTGAAGGAGAGCTTTCGACTTGACCAAGAGTCTTTGAGCATTTTTTTTAATAGCCTTTTGAGTTTCCAAGGGGATTTTATGGTAGTGAGAAGGATCACGTACCATCTCAAGGCAAAGTTTTGAAAATGACATGAAGGAGTTGGATTTGGGTTTTCCTTTTGATCTTGTGAACCTAATGGCTTTATGTGGCACATCAGGTGATCAAGAAGGATTTTTGGTTTTTGACCTTGTGACCTAACAAGCTGTATGTGGCAGGTTAGGGGGTCGGGATTTGATTTTTTTTTTATTTTGACCTTGTGATCCAACAAGCTGTATGTGGCAAGTTGCGGGGTCAGATTTGGTTTTGACCTTGTGACCTAACAAGCTGTATGTAGCAAGCTAGGGGGTCAGGATTTTTGTTTTTGGTTTTGGCCTTGTGACCTAACAAGCTTTATTTGGCAAGCTAGGGTACCGGTGTTTGGTTTTTGTAGAATGTCAATTTCAAGATTTTGGCTCAATTTGGTATATGTGGTGGGATGGTTTGGTTTTTTGGAAACTCATGAGGCTTTCTTTTTTTCTTTTTTTTTTTTTGAATGGTTCAATCGACTCAAAAGAGTCATGGAACCATTTTGTAGGCTCTTGGTAAGAAGAAATTTTTTTTTCTTGAAAGGAAACCCCTTTTAGTGCCTAGGTGGTCAAACCTGGCTCATGTGGGCTAGCCCATGGGACCTTAATCTTTTGAAGGTGGCTTAGATCTCACATGGTGTCATTTTGTAAAGAATATCTAAAAATATATCTTTTGGATAGAGAATATCTAAAAATATCTTTACTTGGAGAGAATCTCCCAAGTTTCCTTTCTTTTGGGAGAGATTTTCCCAAAGTATCTCTCTTTGGGAGAGAATATTTCTCACTCTTTCTTTTTGGAGAAAATTTCTCAAAGAAATGTTTTTTCTTGGCTGTACGAGCAGGTCCGTATGGACTTGGCCGTATTGCCGTGTGGCAGTGGGCCACGGCCTGCTGCCCAAAAAATATTTTTTTTTTGAAACTTCCCTCTCCCTTTTTTTTTTCTTTTTATTTGCTCACTATGATATTGAGGTTTATGCACCATAATGATGAGGTTTTATGCATTTCAAGATGTTCATGCATTTTTTTTTTTTTTGGATGTATCAAGATAAAAGGCTAGAATCTCTAGGTCAAGTCAACATGAATTTTGACTTTGACAAAGTTTGATTAGTTTTGACCAAGTTGGGTTGGAATTGATCAAACTTTGGTTAAAATTTTCCTAGCATCTAATGCATGATTTTTTTTGGATGCATGCTTTTTAGTAAATTGATTGGGAGCATGATGATGCATACCTGGAAATCTTTTGCGAGTTTTGGGATTTGGAGCTCGCAGCAATGTTGAACCCTTTCCTGATCTTGCTGGATTTTGAGGAGCTTTGCAAGTTTTGAAGTTTGGAGCTCGCGGCGATGTTGAGCCCTTCTTCAAGTTTGTGGAGATTTGATGAGATTTGTTTGATCTCGCAGCAATGTTTGAGTTCAGACCTTCTTTGAGGATGTTTCTTTGAGCTCATCTTCAAGCTTCCTACCTTTGTCGGGATGTTTTCCTTTTCTTTGGAATTGTCTCGGAATCATGCAAAAATTTCGCTAGAATTTTTCTTAGCAAAATTTTGTCACTTTAATGATTGATTTTTTCTTTTCCATCCTTTTACAGGTAGTTCCTCCAGAATGAACAAGGGTAAAGAGCCTGCTACTGATGCACCTTGTCTGTCTACCACGTCTCCTAATGTGGTCGTACAGCAAGCCTGGGAGAAGGTCCAGTTTGTGGAGAGAAACCTAGAAGAGTGTGACTCCCTCAACCGCGATGAGATGAGACATCGATTGATCGCTCTCAAGGATGAGGAGTTCTATGGAATTGTGGTAAGCAATCGTCCTTGGGTCATGGATGATCAGAGCATTGTGCCCAAGCCTACCTTTTTCTTTGGCGATGCTGTCCCTGACGACTTGACGTACCAAAGAAGATGCTTTCAGTTCTCTTACAAAGTTAATGGTGAGGAGAGAACTATTTCTACCCTGTCGACTTTTGATCGGACTGTATCGATCATGAGTCTTTCTCCCACGTGTCCCAAGAGGGAGGATCCTCCAAGCTGGGTAAAGAGGACCAATGTGATAAAGATCGGGGTTTTTGTTGGCGGCCCTCCCGGATATGCGGAGAAGTTTCCTGTCCGTATGGACATGTTGATACCCTCCAGTGGCTACCAAGGTTCTGACCATCCGTTGGTTAGTTTGAGACTGGTTGGCCTTGGCATTTTTCTGGGTGACGGCAGCGGTTGGGTGAAGCCTTTTCGACTTCGTGGCCGTTTCAGTGTTGATTCGAGTTGGGAATCATGGACTGATCACACCCTACAGGTTGGTGGAGCCATTTTGAAGGAGGTCGGGATCTTTAATGCGGTTAGCGCTTTTCGGAAGACCGTGGTTTTCTCCGATGAGGCCTTCATGGCCATGCTGGAGTCATTCCTTCCACAGAGCAACACCTTCGTTGTGACGAATGGTGAGATTGGTTTTACCTTGAAGGAATTAAGCGTCATCACCGGGCTACATATCCTTGGCAAACTCTATGAGGAGTTTATGCCCATCGACAGCGTTCTTGAGGAGCAATCTGAGGAGTTCAGGCTCCTGTACCTTCAGTTCATCGCCTTTTATGATTTTTTGAAGGTGAAGGAGGGCTCGAAAGTCCGGTGTAGCAGTTGGAAGAGTTGTGGCTCCAACTTCTTTGACGATGAAGAGTCTTCTGGAGGTGTGGCCTAAGATGCTAGGGCCAAGAACCCAGGGTCGAAGAAGATCTCCGTTATGCGAGATGACTTGAAGAAGTTCTTCGAGAGTACATACGCCATTTGTCCTGCCTTTGCACTGCGAAGAGATCTCGCTATTTACCTCACTTATTGGTTGGGTGAGGCTGCTTTTGCTGGAGGGGATGGAACACACATCAGGCTGCATTGTATTTTTCCGGCATGTCAGATGGCATTCGGAGAGCGGTTGGCTTTGGTGCCAGCTCTTTACTCCTACTTGTGTACCGAACTACAGGCTGCTGCTTTCTTGGTTCGGCTTGGGCTCCCTATGAACTGGGTATTTTCAGCCCATATTTTCTATTCGTGGTATGTTTACCACTGTCTCGGCTTCCATCACTTAGGAGTTGCACAAGATGATGACCCTTTCATGATTCGGTTGGCTAGAGGGACAGCCGTTTCCGAATCTCTTTTGTCTGCCCGTTTGAGGATCCGACGGTTCAGGGACGTCGAGATCGGGCAATCTTTAGTAAAGCTTTCTCCAGGTTTGCGGAAGAAGGCTTTTGATTTTGGAGTGTCCCGTGATTCCACCAGGGCGGGGTCGGGAAGACATTACTCTTTGGCCAATGCAGAAAAGGGATGGCCTTTTAACATACGTGTTGGTACGATGGTGTACCAGAGACATCTTTTTGTTGATATCCAGCCGTATGTTCCCTCCCGTTTCGCGCTGTAGTTGGGCTTCTCTCAAGGCGTTGTTGGTGCGCCTTCGAGCATGGTGAAGCTCTTTGGAGGTTTACAGGATGGAAGGAATACATGAGCCTTTTACAGTGCGGAGGACACTACCGCCATCCTGAGTTGCCCACCTTCCGGACTGCTGGCTTCACGAAATGGTTCGTGGAAAGCTTTTCTGTGTACCGAGGGCTTTCCAAGAAGGAGCTTGATGTCAAGCAATCTCCTGGGAAGGGTCTTGGCAGATCAGATGGAGTCCGTCGAGAGGAAGTCTTGGCTTTCCTTTCTGGAGAGAAGCACAAGATCGGCTTTCTCACTGAGCAGGACATCATCAGACCAGGAGCTGTACAAGAGATACCTAGTGAGGTCTTAGAACAGCTCGAATAGGAGGAAGCCAAGATTGACGCTTGGATGTAAGCGGAACTGAAGAAGACTTCCATGGAATCCACTGGGAAAAGCAGACTACCGGGTGAGGAACCAAGAGAAGCTCCTGACTTTGACAGTGGGGCGGGTACTTCAAGTAAATCCACCCATAGAAGCAAGAGGAAAAGAGGGCAGCGCCGTAATAAGAGACGACACGATGACTCTCCTGATTTAGAAGTCCTTCTCACCACCGCTGAAGAGATGTCAGGGGACGCTGATGAGCCTTCGGAAAAGAGGAGCCGAGAGGAAGAAACCGTTGATGAAGGTATGATTCCTCCTCTTCCTCTTTCCATTTCTTTCTTCGACATTTTCTTGTTTTGATTTGCATTCTCTCCGTTTTTTTAGTGGAAGATGAGGACTTGATGATGCCTGAGGTCCCGGCTGATGAAGCAGTGACGGGTCCAATTGCGGCATCTAAAGAAGAACCGAGGGACTCTGGAGTGACTCCAGAATCTTCACCTAGTATGACTTCTTTGTATTTTCTTTCTTTTTGTGTCTGTGCTGTCATCTGCTAACATGTTGCTTGTTTTTTTATCAGCTGACTTGCCACAGGATTCCGACGATTTTGAGCCATCCATGGATGCGTCCTTTGACGATGCTTCGGATGAACTTATGGAGGCAGAAAGTATTCCGTCAATCGTCGATGAAGGTATTTGTAGTAACAACCCTGATGATATTGATTTTTTCAACAGGATCATATTCATACCTCTTTTTTTTTTTTTGCTGGCAGATTGTGAGGCGACAGAAGAAGTTCCTCTGTCCATCTCAGTGGCAGAGCAGGGGATGCCTGCAGTTGAACCAGAAGTAGGGACTTCTTCTTCTAGTTTTAATGTGACAGAGATGAAATCGTTCGAGCAGATTCCTTCGCCAGTGTCTCCGGTTAGAAAGAGCTTAATGATTACTCCTCCAGCAGGATATGACACGGGCAATCGACCAATGGAGATGGGCGAGCCTTTGTCCGGGCCGTCTCTTGAGTATGCGAAGAAAGTGCTGAAGAGCGTTTTGAGCTCGTGGATCGAAACACTTTCTTCTGGCCATTTGGAAGCTGGCTTTGGCATGGTCAAGCATGTACAGGACATCCTTACTGATAGCAAAGAAGTCGGCTTGGACATTGCAGATGCGAAGGCTTTCGTTGATGAAGTCATAGCTTTAGGGAGCAAGTGGAATGAAACCAAGAGCTTCGCTAGTGGTGACTTCTTCAATGAGATGTTTTTGAAGCCTTCTGGCAATGTCAAGTCTGAGCTGGACGAAATCTCGCGGACTCGGAAGCAATTCGTTCGGGAGAGGAACGTTACCGAGTTGGCTATCATTGGGCTGACAGAGGATCTGAGCCGTATTGATAGAGAGGTCGTTGAGACCAGGCAACGTCTTGAGCTATTGGAGGAACAAGTTGCCATTGTGGAAGCTCGTGCCAGAGAAGGGACTCTGATTCGCCAAGTCAAGGAGGCTGAGAGCAATCTCCGGAGGAAGACTCAAGAGTACGAGCAATGACAGATTCTTTGGGAAGAGCTTCTCCGTGCTGCAAACGGATCGCGCCGTTCTACCACATTCTACGGGAAGATCTTGAAGAAGCGTGGCCTGGAAGCTTTAGAGGCTAAGGACAAAAGTCTGCTTGAGGAGTGGAGCCTTTGGTTGAAGACCATGTGAGACTGAGCTCCTGACTTTTGTAATAAACTTTTGTTTTCTCTTCTTTTTTTTTTGGTACCCGTGTATACACACATATATATTTTTGGTACTCTTTCTTTTGTAGTGCTTGTGGACATTTTTTTGTGATAATTGAATGGGAATGTTTGTTTGGAAATTTGATCAAAAGTTTGTCATTTTGTGAAAAACGTTTTGTCAAATGGTTGTTTTGGCGTGAAAGCCGAATTTTGAGATGGCATGAAAGCCAAATTTTGCAATGGCATGGAAGCCAGAATTTTGAGGTGGCATAGAAGCCGGAATTTTGAGGTGGCATGGAAGCCGAGATTTTGAGGCGTAAAAGCCAAAATTTGGGATGGTATAAAAACTGATTTTGTTTGTGGCATAGGAGCCCAAATTTTGAGATGGCATAAAGGCCAATTTTTGAAATGGCATGAGAGCCATGTTTTGTTTGTGGCATGGGAGCCAAAATTTTTGTTTATGGCATGGGAGCCGATTTTTGAAATGGCATGAGAGTTGATTTTTGTTTGTGGCATTGATAGCCAGGATTTTTTTGTTGGCCTAAAAGCCGAAATTTGTTTTTGGCATGTAAGCCGAAATTTTGTGGCGTTTATAGCAGATTTTTTTTGTGGCATTTATAGCCGAATTCGTGGCCTTTATAGCCAATTTTGTGTTGTTTATTGCCGATTTTTTTAAAACCAAGTTTTGTTTTGTTGGCGTGAAAGCCAGGTTTTGTGGCATTTATAGCCGATTTTTTGGCGTGACAGCCGGGTTTTTTGCATTTATAGCCAATTTTTGGCGTGAGAGTCGGGTTTTTGGCATTTACAGCCGATTTTTTGTTTTAAAAAATGCAAGTATCGACTAAAAGTCGCCTCCCTGCTGAATGGCCTTGCAAGTATCGATGAAACGTCGCCTCCTTGCTCATTTGGTTGCGAGTATCGATGAAATGTCGCCTCCTCGCGGATTTGGGAGCAAGTATCGACTAAGCGTCGCTTCCTTGCTTTTTTCAAAAATTTGGTTTTGTGGGTATCGATGGAATGTCGCTTCCCCACAGATTTTTTTTTTGGACCTCGGTTTTTTGTTTGAATTTTGGGTTTGTGGATATCAACTGGAATGTTGCGTCTCCACGATTTTTGAAATCTTGCAAGTATCGACAAAGTGTCGCTTCTTTGCAATTTTGAAAATTTTGGAAGTATCGAATGGGATTCGCATCCTTCCGATTTTTTGGTTTTGCGAGTATCGACTGAGCGTCGCTTCCCCGCGATTTTTTTTAAAATCTATTTTTTTTTGTTTAAAGACACGAGGGTCGTAAATTTTGGTCTAAAACCATTTTGGTGGTAAAAGACAGGGTGGATTAGGGCAGAAATCCCTAAATCCTGATTTTGTTTCAAACCATGAATTTTGGGTTCAAAGTTTGAAAATTTGGTCAAGTCCGAGAAGAGGCTTCTAAACTTAGATTTTTGGATTTTTTTTTAACAATGAAACTATGAAAGTAATCATTGTTTTGAAACTTTAGAAATCTGAACATAAGGATGAAAAATCTAAAAGAGGAGAGTTTGGCGAGCGAGTACCTGAAGATAGGCTTTGGCCGTGCAAGCACTGCTCTGACCCAGTGACGGAAGTCTTCAAGGGTAGTATCGCTTCAAGAACTTGCCATTGATGGGCAGCATACATCTGTCACCTTCCATGTTTAGAAGTGCGTATGCACCGTTGGAGAAGACTTTGTCAATGACGAAGGGTCCCTCCCATTTTAGTTCGAGTTTGCCTTTGGATTTGTGGGCGAAAACCATTGGCCTTTTTACTACGAGAACCAAGTTGCCCTTTTTGTAGGTGCGTTGCCGGATCCTCTTGTCGAAAGACCCTGCCATGGGTGCTTGGTACAACTCAATGCTTTGTAAGGCTTCGAGCCGTCTTTCGTCGAGATTGTCCAGTTCTTGGAGTCTCAGTTTGACATTGCTTTCTTGCGTCATGTCATTTTGTAAAGATACTCTTAAGGAAGGAATTTGTACTTCCAAAGGGACAATAGCTTCGCATCCATAGACTAAAGAGAATGGTGTGCTATGGGTTCGCCCTCGAACGGTGGTTCGATAAACCCACAAAGCTTCAAGTAGTTTGTCTCCCCAGTCTCTTTTGTGACTAGAGACCATTTTCTTAAGGATTTTGCAGAGTGTCTTGTTGAAGGCTTCTGCTAGTCCGTTTGCTGCAGGATTGTACGAAGTCGAAGGACAACTTTGGATTTTGTACTTATCGCAAAACTTGTAGAATCGGTGATCCCGGAATTGTGGTCCGCTATCATGAACGAATCTTTTAGGTATACCGAAGCGACAAATAACGTTGATGCGTAAGAATTGAAGGACTGATGAGGTCTTCATTTCACTGAGCACAAACGCTTCTGACCACTTGGAGAAATAATCTGTAGTGGTGAAGATGAAGCGATGGCCTTTGCTTGATGGGGGAGAGATATGACTTATGATGTCCATACCCGAGGCATCGAAAGGCCATGAGATTGCTATAGGATGTAGCCATTCTGGAGGCATGTGAACTTGGCATTGGCGGTAGCGTTTAGCAAATTGCATGGCGTCAGCTACCATGGTAGGCCAATAATATCCCAATCTTTTTATCTAATCGTAAAGCTTGGGCCCAACCTGATGGGCTCCACAAAGACCAGCATGAACTTCTTTGAGTGTTTCCTCAGCCTCTTGTTGTGACAAGCAGCGTAGAAGTACTCCGTCGAAGGATTTTCTGTAAAGCATATTTGAAGGTATATCCAAATGGAAGTTTGGGGCTCGTCTTTGAATGCTTACCTATTCTTTTGAATCTTCAGGGAGGATTCTGAACATGATGTGATCAATGAACGGATCTCTCCAGTCACCGATCGGAGGTTTGAGGATGGAGATCCAACTTCCAGCCAATTTGTGGCATTCAACAGCTGCTTGATGTGTGTTGAAAGGAGGGAGAGTCCTTCTTTGACACCCTGTAATTTGCAGGTTCTCCCCTTTCTGGATCGCCATGGATGCGGTAAGTCCGACTAGAGCATCTGCACGAATGTTTTCACCTATGAGGATGTGGGTGATGTGACAGATGTCAAACCTTTGGTGAAGTGATTGTGCCTTGTTGTAGTAAGGCAACAGATCAGGCTTCCTTACTTCAAATTTCTGATTCATCTGGTTGACGATCAGTTGAGAGTCTCCAAAGACTTCCAGCATGGTGATGCTGGATTCGAGGGCTAGTCCCAATCCCACGATGAGAGCTTGGTATTCAGCTGCATTGTTTGAACATGGGCCAGTAGCGAGAAAGCATGTGGAATCATGTGCTTGTCGGGGCTAACAAAGAGGATGCCAACTCCTGAGATTAGCTTTCTATTTTCATTTGTCCTGATTGCACCGTCAAAGTACATGTCCCAGGAGGCATTTGGTGAGAAAATCTCCACGTTGTCGACAGGTTCGTCTGGGAGATCATCCCTTAGTGGAGAATCTTTAGGCAATGGATGCTCTGCAAGAAAGTCTGCTAAAGCTTGGCCTTTGATTGCCTTTTGTGGTACATACCTGATATCGAATTGTGATAGGAGGATGGACCATTTTGCTAGTCTGGCATTGAGAGAACCTGCTTTTGTGACATGGACCTTTAAGTGGTTGATCCTCGAAATCAGGTAGACTGTGTTGGACAGCAGATAGTGACGCAGCTTTTGTACGGCAAACATTACTACAAGGCATTCTTTCTCGACTAGAGAGTAGAGATGCTCCGTACCTACCAGCATATAGCGCAGCTTTTTTTCCTTTGTCATTCTCTTGTGCGAGCAGAGCGCCTAAAGAGTGGTCGAGAGTTCTTGTGTACAAGATGAATGGTTTTCCAGTGGTAGGGGCAGCCAGCACTGGTGGTTTGGTTAGGTATTACTTGATATCTTGAAATGTTGCTTGACATTCAGCATCCCAAACGAAGTTCACACCTTTCTTCATTAGGCGGGAAAAGGGACGACATTTCCCTGAGAGATTGGAGATGAACCGTCTGATGTATGCCAACCTCCCTTGAAGCCCTTCCCGTTCTTTTAAGGTTCTTGGAGAAGGCATTTCTAGAATAGCTTTGACTTTGATGGAGTCAAGTTCTATTCCAGCTTTCCGAACTATGAATCCGAGAAACTTACCCGATGAGACGCCGAAGAAGCATTTCAGGGGATTCATTTGCAGTTTGTGTTTGCGAAGTCGGAGGAAGACTTCCCGAAGGTCTTTTAGATGGTCTTCTTTTCTTCTGCTTTTGACGGCGAGGTCATCAACGTAACATTCAACCGTCTTGTGCTGCATGTCTTGGAATATTTTCATCATAGCCCTCTGATATGTGGCATCGGCATTTTTCAGACCAAATGGCATGACAGTATAGCAATACACACCAAATGGGGTCCGAAATGATGTGTGTTTTTCATCTTCAGGATGCATCTTTATCTGATTGTAGCCAGAGAATCCATCCATGAATGTCATTCGCTCAAACCCACAGGTGTTGTCGATCATCACCTCTGGTATGGGGAGCGGGAACTCATCTTTGGGGCAAGCGCCATTTAGGTCTCTATAATCAATACAGACCTGATCTGCCCATTTTTCTTTGTCATGGGGACGATGTTGGCCAACCATTCGGGATGCTGTTCCTCGCGGATGAAGCCAACGCTTTTGATTTTTTGAACTTCTTGTTCGATTTTGTCCATCACGTCTGGACGGAATCTTCCTTGGCCTTGTTTAACAGGCTTGATATCTTTTTGCATATTGAGTTTGTGGACTGCTATCTTGGAGTCTAAGCCAGACATTTCTGCATAAGACCATGCAGAACAATCAACGAACTCACAAAGAAAAGAGATATACTCGGGTAACTCATCATCCTTTATATTATTGCTTATGAATACAGGAAGTGGGTCATCTGGTGTTCCCAAGTCTATCTTTTGAACATGATCTTCTGTTGGAAGGTTCGAAGGTGGTTCCTCCACAATATTTTCGGAGGCATCCAACTCAACGAAACCTTCTAGAGTTTCAAGGGCATTTTCAGGCCAAGGCTTTGTTTCTGGCCATGGGTCTTAATGGTCGGTGATCTTCTCAAGGCTTGCCAAGAGATGGTCCCAATCGCCTGTTGAAATTGGGTCGAAGTAGGGCACTTCTTTTGGAGATGATGGCTTTTTTGGGTCAGATCGCCACATGTATGTGTCACCGGGTAATTCCTCTTCATCATCAAAGAAATCATACCAATTGGTAGAGCTTCCTGGATCCTTGACGGGTGACTCTTCAAAGAGATATCCAGGTAGATCGATGTCTTCAAGGACATGAGATGTTAAGGCTTGGTCGGCAAATCGACTCCTCAGCATTTGTGTCAACTGTCTCATGGGAGTGTCGGGATAATACCCCAACCCATGTGAAGATCTTTCTACATGACCATAGAGTCTCCAATCTTCCAATTGACTTTTGGTCAAGGAGGGCTCCAATGGTGTGAGAATACGACGACCTTGCCCCAGACCGATTGGGTTTTGAGTGTCGTAACCCATTTTCTTCATAATAGCTTGTACCATAGGACTATATAGAAATAGTTGAGGCATACATTCGTTTTGGAAAGGTTCAAGCATGGAATTTGATGTGGAAGCTTCTGAACAATGGAAGAAGATTGGCTTCTCTCCTGCTGAAGTTACCAGAACAACAAAGGAAACAGACGTAGAATCTTCTACATCAACAGGTGTCCATTGGGGGTAGAGCAGGCTGAACTTGTTGAGTGTCAGCTTGGCTTGACGGTGTGTCGTATTCTGGCTCTGACTCTGAATCCGTGTCTTGCATGATTGACACGAAAGAGACAACAAACTTGCCCCCAGACTTTTGCTTCGTCATCTTTGCTTTGGTTGTTATGACCAAAGGCTTTGAATGTTTAAGGGAGATAACGAAGGGAGATGGATCCCTTTCTTCAGATTTGCTGGAAGGTTTGTTTTCTTTCTATGGTCGCTGAGGAGCCTTGCCTTTATCTTTATGAAGATTTTCAGCAAGGGGTGCTATTTCTTCCTCCTTTTCTTCTTTTCATCTTTGTACATTTGAACATCTGCAAAATTGACTTCTTTGCCTTTGAAGGGCTTTTGGTCTGTAAACACTCAATGTATCGATCCGTCATTGCTGACGAACTTGATGCATTGATGTAGAGTTAAAGGGACGACTTCATTCTCGTGTATCCAGGGACGCCCAAGGAGGATGTTGTAGCATGAGGGGGTTCTTATTGCATACACAGTGACTTAAGAGATAAGATCACCGATTTGCAACTTGAACCAGATTTTGTTGATATGTCTTTTGTAAAGTCCAGGGACCCAAACCCTAGAGGGGGGGTGAATAGGGTGAGCTCCAATTATGACCAATTTTAATCAATTTTAACTTCTTTAAAACAAACTAGTCACATGTGATGATTTATCATACAAGATGCGGAAGCTAACAAAAGAATCACCACAAAGCAAGCACCATCACACAAGGATTTATAGTGGTTCGGCCTCAATGCCTACATCCACTACCGGCTTGTGATCCAACACCCCACCGGATTTCCACTATTTATGCTTTTCAATAGGCTAAGCAATAACCTTTACAATATGCTTTCCAAGGCTAAGCAATAACCTTTACATTGATGTTTTTCAAGGCTTAACATCAACCTATTCATTATGCTTTTATAGGCTAAGCAATAACCTCTTCAACCACAAGGTTGGTTATCTCACTAAGATAGTGTCTATAAACACTTGATGGAGATTCAATTTAAGCTCATTACAATGCCTCTTAATTAGGCGGATATGGAAGTGAAAAACTAATACACACTCACACTATGAATGCAAAGATGAAAGTACATGAAGTGTGTGTGTGTGGTCCTCAATCATATTGAAAATGAAAGCTCATAAATGTATGCCTAAGGCTTTTGAAAGTTTTAGCTCATAAAACATTTATGATTGAGGAAGGAATGCAAGTCACATGTTAAAAGTAACAACTTGTTAATGATGTCAAAGATACACAAGTTGTATGAAATGAATTAGCTCTAAACATGTGATGCATAAGGATGTCAATCAAATCAACATGTATCTCAAAACATAAAAATAGATTTGATTGAAAAGAGGGGACAAATCATATGTAATTATAAATACAACTTGAAAGTGATATACTTATCAAAGTAAGGCAAGTTGTGAAACTTTAAAACAATAATACACATATGATTTGTAAAGATGTTGAATCCAAAACATAAGATACATTTGAAAGAGATTTTCTTATGATGGAAAAACAACAACCAAAGATTCAACCAAGTATATGAATCATGTTACATATTTCATTAACATGATCTACTTAGATTTACCAAAGATAAAGTACTACTTGGATTGAATCAAATGGTGATGCATCCAAAACAATAGATCTATTCAAAGTATAAAACATGCTAAGGATACAACACATCATAGTTTATCATGTTACTAAAGATTTACCAATGATAAAACCAAAACATGAAAACATATGATTTGTAAAGAAGTTGAGTCCAAAACATAAGATAATTTTGAAAGTGATTTTCTTATGATGGAAAACAACAACCAAAGATTCAACCAAGTATAGGAATCATGTTACATATAATTTCAAAGGTTCTTTCATTAACATGATCTACTTAGATTTACCAATTCAAGTACTACTTGGATTGAATCAAATGGTGTTGTATCCAAAACAATAAATCAACTCAAAACATAAAACATGTTAAGGACACAACACAAACATAGTTTAACATGCTAGAAATGATTTACCAAAAATAAAACAAAGCATGAAAACATATGATTAAGGAAAGTAGAGCCTACTTGGAGATTTAATTTCATTAATCCAAGCTTTAGCTTTCCTAATGCTCCCCTTCATCCCTTAGTTCTTTTCCCTTCTATTTGCCTCAAAACCCCTCAAGGAGGGCCTTAAAATCCCCAACTTTTGGCAAAGGAAAGAACTCATATTTATAGCAAAAAGTGCCCAACGGCTAGTCCTCGGTCGACCGGCAAACAGGTCTCAGTCGACCGGGATCACACAACGGTCTAGAAAAATGACCGTTGGTGCTCCCAGGCACTTTCTGCCTGCAGTGTTCCCGGTCGACCGGGACCTCTGCACCCGTCGACCGGCGACACTGCCGGGCCACCCCCCTTTTGACAAAAATTCCAATTTTTGCACATTTGAAGGTATTTCTTTGGGAGGATTTTTGGGCCACTAAACCAAGCTTGAATACATGATTTAAATCATTCTAAGATGATTAAAAACATGAAACACACAAAGCCTAAAATGATTCAAAACTTTAAAACCAAAGGCTAGCTTGATTTCTAAAACTTTTTTCAAAACAAATGCATCCAAGATTTAAAAGCAAATCATGCATAAATCAATACTTTTTCAAGTCTAAAAACCATGCATGTATAAAACAAGATTTCAAGTTTATTTAAAACAATGCAAGTGTGTGTAAATCAAATAATGCTAGAAAGATAATGCATCCATCAAATTGCAATCTACAAAATTCCTAATATCTTTGAGCGCTCCCATCGTACCCAAAGATGGATACAGACGTGTGACTCAGCTTGCAAGGTGGGATGCCCAGCTCTTCAAGCGCCAAAGTAGAGATGAGGTTGAGTACAGAACCTGGGTCGATCTGGACTCTGTGTATCGGCATTTCTTTGATGTGCCCTGTGAAGTACAGGGGTCGATTGTGCTTTGTCTTGCCTAGCAGGAGGTCACCCTTACCGAAGGCGATGGTTGCACTTACTATTTTCTGTACCGAGAGGCATTCGATGCCTGGCCCCTCGGTTTTCTTATTTTCTTCCTTTGAAGGAATATTTAATTTTTTGACCCTATAGTCCATTTCAATTTGTAATACTTGTGGGGCATGTTTGTCGACATCCGCATTCAGCCTTTGTAGTTTTGAAATGAGACTATCATGAGTTTGTGGAGACATTCGTAATAAGTCAAGGATGTGCAGCCATGCAGGTATGTGCTTGAAGTGCTTAATCAAGTTGTACTTGAAAGCCTCCTTCGGGCCTGCGTGTTCATTATTATTGTCACTTGGGGCGTTTACATATTGTGTTCCCGAAGGATTTACATAAGAAGAAGAAGAAGATTGGTTGTAGTTTTTGTGGTAATCCCGGCCAGAGCGGGTACCTCTACCAACTTCAAGAGCTTCTTGAGAAGGGTCTTCATTTGGAAGATCGTCCTTGGGATCCAAGGGTTGATCCTCCTCATTTGTTGAAGATGTGTCTGCAGTAGAGTTGCCATCCTCAGTGATTGCATAACATGGAGCATTTTCCGGGAACAAGTCCTGAACAACATCCAGCAACTTTTCTCCTTCACTAAGTAATTTGTCGGTTAAGACATCTCCTATGAGGTCAGGTATCTGGGACCAACTGACCAGGTCACCATCGGCTAAAGTTCCTTCAGGATGATCGGTCAAAAGGGCTGTGAGTTGCGACGTCACGGTTTCAGGGGACGAAGGCGGAGAAGATGTTATCTCAGTGGAAGTCACTCGAGAAAACGTAGCTCCAGAATATATACTATCAGGCGTAGCCGAAGAGTACGTGTCTTCAGTAGATTATGCTTCAGAGGCACTATCATCCTGAACTATCGCATTGCAAGTTGCCCTGATGGGAGATCCCTCCAGAGTGGATTGTTGGGAGTCGGACTCATCATCAAATGTGAGAGGATCCTCTATCCAGCAGTTTTCTCCATTTTCAAGAGTTGAGGGAGGAGGTATCCGTTGATTTTCAGGAACTTCCAGTTCTGGATTTTGATCGTGAAGATCTTACTCTTGTTTTAAGGCAAGGCGCTGCAAGATCCTTGCATACTTCTCAGGATCAGGCATGGGAGCCAAATCTTCTTTTTCATCTGCCCCTCGTGGTTCGACACGATTGGGTTCCACTGGAGCGTTGAAGGGTGCTGAATCAACAACATTTTCTTGAACAGGCTCTTGGTCTCCTTCATCATCGGACTAGGATCCTTGTTGTCCATATGGGTTATACTAGATTACCGGCATGAGGTGAGATTCGGGAACCCATTCTTCATCGGAGAGATATTCTCCTGTTTCAAGGGATTCCTCCCACTCGTCGGTGTCACTGGACTCGTATCCATTCATGGAGAATCCAATTACTGAATTGCAAGAGTATGACGCCCCCTGCGCGGTTTCATCTCTGAATTGAGGTGGCATGAAATCACCAAGGGTGAATTTCCTTTCCACCTTTGAAGCCTTAGATTCTTCCGTTGCCCCCAGCGAAGCAATGGAAGAGGTCTCTGCCTTTTCAGGGACTTCTTGCTTTGATTGAGCTTTCTCCTGCTGCCTGAGCTTGCGGAGTTGTCTCTTGGCTTGCCTTCGCTGTCGAGCGGTAGGTTTTGTTTTGACGACCTCCCAATTTTCATCTTCTAGGAGATCGGGATGCACCCATATAGGTTGTCCGTCTGATGTTGGATAAGGAACCAACTCTTGGGACGCTTGGGTCATTTTTATCACCTTGAAGGAAGTAGTGGTCTTCTCCTTTGGTGATTTTGAAGTTTGTCCATACGACACCATGTTGACGGAGGCAGACCCATAGTTTTTGTCGAAGGTGATGACTTCATTTTTCCACATTTCGTTGATCTTCTCTCTCATAACGAAGCATTGATTGAGAGAATGCGAGATCATCTGGTGGTAGGGACAATACCGAGGATCGTTGGTTTTGCCAACATCTCCTGATTTTTTGGGCTCAGGTAAGGTGAGTTCACCATTTGCTACGAGTGCCTCGAAGATTTCTTCAGCATCTTCATCGAACGGGTATTTTTTCTCTACTCGTTCCATGAAGGCATCAGAGAGTTCAGGTTTCTTACCTGCAGCTTTGTTTTCAGCTTTCTTTGGCTAGTAAGGAGCTGACTTGGTTTGCACATTAAGAACCTCCTTTTTCTTTGGCTTTGAGGTCGTAATGGTAGCCGACTCTTTCTTTGATGACTGTTGACTGTTGAGGTCTTTGATCACCGTTTCAGCCTCCATAGCTGCTTTTGGGAGTTCTCCCAGGTTCTTTGATTTGTTCCCAATAATCGTGGAGTGGATCCTTACTCTCATTTTGTTACGGCAGATGTCAACGAGCGACGCTTGTGGCAGCACATCGGAGCATTTGTATGCCATCGCCTTCCACTTGTGATTGTAGTCATAAGTTGACTCATTCTCTCCCTGTTTTAGGCTACAGAGTTGTGCCATAGTAACAGGATGATCCTCACCTTTGAAGTGGGTCAGGAAGCGTGTCTCTAGCCTGACCCAATTTTGGATGGAGTCCTCTGGCAAAGTGGAATACCAATCGAAGGTCGTACCTTTTAGGGTACTTGCAAAGAGACGGATCTTGAGGGCATCTTGTCCGCGATAGCTCCCGTCAGTATCTTGAAGTGGATGACGTGTTGTCTAGCCGAACCTTTCCCTGTATATGTTTGGAGAGTAGGTTGTTTGAATTTTGCAGGAAACGGGACCGAGTCCATCCATAAGGGATATGGTGGCTTGATCCCATGCTCTTTTAGTGTATCCACCTCCTTTGCTTTGGCGAGGATATCGTCAACGTCCTTTTTGGTAAGGGCGCGTGACTCACTGTTTTCTGCATTCTCCTCGTTATCTAGAGGAGGTTGGTTGTTTTCTTGACGCTAAAAAGTAAGAAGAAGATTCTCCATGAGAGCCTCAATCGTCTGCTGACCTTGCTCCAGTTGCTGGATGCGTGCGGCCGTTTCATCCGGAGGTGGATTGCGAGGTTGCTCAGAGTTTGTAGCAAAGACGTTCATCCTCCGTGATTCAAACGAAGAGATCGTCTTGGTGACTGAGCTGGGGCTCATTCTTGAAGAGCTTGAGGAAGGATAACTCCTTTGTCCTTGGTTTAAAGGAGTAGAAGATTCTTCCGGATGTCTTCGTGTCCGGGAGACGCTGCGAGTCACCAGTCGTCGGACATAAAGTTTAGTTGCTGACTTCTGGCATCTTCTGGTTTTGCCAACCATATGTACAGCAACAATTTGATCGGGTCTTTCTTTTTCGACCCATTTTTGGGAGACTTGGAGGGTAGGATATTGGGTCCCTTGCCTTTCTAGTCTCTTTTGTCGATACGACATGCGGTGACGTATGCGACGAGCAATTTGAGCTTCTGTCAGCTCTGGCTGGGCTTTGGCAATGAAGGATGTACTCCCTCGAGCGCAACAGCCAAGCCTGTCTCCTTTGAAGCTGGGCATGGACAGGATTTGGACTCGGTCCTTCGGCTGTCGTAGCGAAGCTTTGAATTTTGCGAGTTCGGCCCCCGTTGAGATAAAGGGTCGAACTGGAGGAGTGCAGGCCTTGGCAGGTTCTTGCAGAGGCCTGGTGATGTATGATTTGATTTTTGGCTTGTAGGAGCAAGCCGACTCATGATGGGTTGCCTTTTTTGTTAGGCAAGAGGCTGGTTTCTCCTCCTTCATGTATGCAAGAGAATAGAACCGGTGTAAGACCCCGACCCGAGTGAACCCGATTAGTGCTAATTAAGTTGCGTGTTAGTGCTAAGCTTGATTAGTGATTTCTGGTTAAGTTGGGTTTGGATTAGCTTTGATTATGGTTTCGGGCTAATTCGATTGTCTTGATTTGCTTTGGTAGCTTGTGGGGCCCTTTGGGGGTTCCCTTTTCGGCTTTGTATTTTCTCGAGGAATTTCCCGATTTATTGTGGATTATGTTTTTGGCCCGTTGCATGCATCTTGTAGATCTCAACAACTTTCATGTTAATCCCGTATTCATTCGAGATCCCGAAACCCGATTTTCATAGCCTAAAGGGCAAAACAGTCATTGCACACCATGTCTGTACCCAAAACTCGATATCCCCGAAACCCGCGAAACATATACTTTTTGGAAATTAGATATTTCGACGATCATTTCTTCCTTCTTCGTCGAACCCATCCGAGGTCCCGAAGTAAATGATTTCAGCTAATATAGTTCCTTAAGTTGTGGGACCCAAGCTCCCTTTGTTAACAAAAGAGAACCCATCTCTTCTTTCTCATTCACTCTCCATTCTTGTTCCAGCACAACTGAGCCTAGGGTTTGCTCTTGTGCTTTTCTTCTTCTTCGTCTTGTTTCTTCATCCCCAAGCCACACCTAGGGCTCATCAATCAAACATTGGAGATCACCAATCACTCCCTCATCTCTCAAGCTTTCCATTGGTACCATTTGTGAGGAGAACCCTCCATTCCAAGACCTTCATTGAGCTTACCATTGCCATTAGAGGACCTTCAAGGTAAGTGATCATTCTCATCTTCTAGATTTGTTGTCTCCTAGGCCATGAGGTACTACTTTTGCATTATTGTTGGTTTGTTCATTGTCATTCCTTGTGTAACCCATTTTAGGGTTGTTTTTGGGATTTTTGATTTGTAGCTTGGCTTTGAGCAATAGAGGTGATAAAAGGCTTGATTTCAACTAGCTTGGACTAGAGGCAAGTGGATGTTTTGATCTTTATAAGTTCCATGATTTTTTGGTGTTTTTCACTAATGTCTATTTATTACATTGCTTTGACATAAATGTTAATAATGGAGCTTTGGTAGTGCATTCATGGTATTGTATTTATGACTTATAAGTGTAGTAATGAATGGCATTTAATTCTTCTCTTCTTTATACCCAAAGTACTCTATGGTGAAATGGTTTCCTTCTTTCTTTGTATGGAATGGGATGTTGATGAAGGAAGTGATGCATGAACAATTATGGGAGCCTTGGGAGAAGTGTAATTAGATGCATTGGAGGAGCTTTTAGCTCAGTTTTGTGTCAAGGATTAAGTAAAAGTGAGGAGGATGGTTTTGAGGAGGAAAGTGACTCAAAATCTGAACACAGTGGGTGATTCCCGCACTGGAGGTCAGCCTGCGGTCACCCGGCGGTTAGCCGCTTGGTGACTGGCGGCTAACCGCCAGCTAGCCGAAATGTCACGGTGGCTTTTCCAGAGAGCACACTTCTTCTCCTCAAAACTCAATCAGCTCCACGGTTGGCCAGCGGCTAACCGCCGAACACATCGGCGGCTAACCGCTAGCTAACCGCACTTGGCGGTCAGCTTTCCAGTAAGCTGCATTTCTGCAGCCCAGCCGCGGTCAGCTGTGCGGTCAGCCAGCGGCTAGCCGCCCATCCCAGCGGCGGCTAACCGCCAGCTGACCGCCAGGTAACCGAAATTCCCCAGATTTCGAAAAGCTCCCCGCTCGAAAGCGTTGAGCTTTGTCAATCGAAGGGGATTCACTAGGCATTGCTTGATGCCATCCGAGAAAGAAACCATATCACAAATATGTCATTCGAAATTTTGGAAAAATCGTAGGAGTGCATAAGGAGCCCGGAATGTCTCAAAACTCAAAGAGTACCAAGTAAGGGCTATAATAGACATACGGGACCCCTATTCACTTAATTGGATTTCTAAATTGATATTTTGCCCGAATTTCATTATAGTGTATTGTTTCACCTCATTCCCAGGAATTTCATCGCATGACTTGTTTTCTCGAAAGCTTTGGAGCTACAATAGTAACAGTGAATTGCCCCGAAATGTATTGCCCGATATGGAAAGACAGTGTGCCTTTGAGCACCCCCGTTTTTACCGTTTATTTACTTTACTTGAATACTTGATATGCCTCGATGAGTTTTATCCTATGAGTCGGCATCACTAAGCTTGGATACCTTGTCAGTCTGATCCACTGACTTGGAAATCCCTCTCCCGTCCCGCCAGCTGCAGTCTGGATCCCGATACCCGGTCTAATACTGTGGCCCCGTCCCGATACCCGGTTCGCTACCGTGGTCCCGTTCCCGTATAATTATATTGTATATATATATACGTTGTTTCTCCTCACCTTGTGTGACAGAGATCAACGTCCCGTGATACTGTTGTCACTTTAGTGACAGAGGACTTAGCTTTATGTGATTGCCACCTTGTTAGTTCCCGAATCCTTGGATACCTGATATGTTTTATATTGTTTACTTGTTCATCGCAAATGATTTATCTATTTTATGAGAGTTCTTGCTTAACTCAGATTTATACGCTTTGCCAGAGATTTTCTTGTATTAGATATTGTTGTATCCTTGCTTTCTCTTGCCAGACCGTCGTGTCTGACCCTTTGCTTTGGTACTCAGGTCCCGTTGTCGGCTTCCTTGAGGAGGAGCCGGAGGAGGCGGTAGGCGCGCCGCAACCTCTAGTCGAGTGGCGTGCTGACGATGTCATGTAGACATCAGATTGCTTTGAGAAGCGTAACATTTTGAGGGGAACTACTTAACCATTCTTTTGGGTTGTTGTTTTGTGTACATTGGCCTTTGTTGGCCTCTATTTTTGGGAATGTAATTAAATGATATTTTGTCTAACTTTAACAACCATTGGGAAACATGCTATAAATCATTGCTCATTCTGATACAGTATTTTAGTCTGGTGTTATTGTTTTTATGACCAAGGATGGTTTGACTATTTGATTTGCTACATGCTTCCGCATTTAATAGAAATATTCAATTATGGTTATGATATCCTCATCGCGGACACCTGTGGGAAATTAAATAAATCATATGGTATTATTAAGCAGTTGTGGATCATCCTAATATCAATATTAGTCCCGATCCCGGATCTCTCGGTCCGGGGTCGCGACAACCGGTTTTCTATGAGAGGGACAGGTATGCTGGCCTTGCAGATGTTCGGGACCTCCTTTGTTTTGGTGAAGGTCTTAGGGACCAAGTCTTACGGTAGACCTGGTTCTCTGTGGGTTGAGGCTTCGTGGGATTGCCACGGGCTTCGGGCTTCTTTGTGTTCGCCCTTGGTGTCATGGTAGTGACACGTTGCGAAGCGATCTTCTGCTTCTTGGCAGGTGCGATTTCCTCTACGGGAAGTGGGAATGGTCCCAGCGACCCGAAGATGATAGTCCGGGGAGTAGAGGTCGACCCGGTGTTCTGAGATTTGTCGAGGGAGATGACACTTCGGCAGCTAGCAGGGTGGTTATGGATGCGCTTATTTTGCTTCTCCTGGAGCATAAGCAGGTACTTATTCTCATCAAAAGTGATGGTTATCGAAGCTGCCATTGTTAGTTTTGGAAAACTTCTGAAACAAGACCACGTCCATTAGTAATCACAAGAATATAGTGATCATAAATGGGAAAGAACTATGGTTTTGCCTTTTCAAATCGCTCAAGGGAACATGGCCCAATCCGAACGAGGTGAAGAAGGCAAAAAGCCATTGAAGATACAATTGTCCTGAATGCAAGTTCAGAAGGCTCAGAGCGAGCGTTCCAGTGACTACTAGAAGCAATTGTGGACCTTAATTCAAATTACCGAGAAGCGAGGCTCACTCGAGGTAAGATGATATAATGTTGGAGATACAAATGTGTCGGTCGCGAATACAGTAGACCCGGAAGGGCGTATTAGCACCGCTAGGCACAAATGTTGCAAATCGCATCCTTGGAATGGACACTAGATAGGATTTTTGAAAGGTCAAAATCGGGTTCATAAAAGAGAGCAAATGGTGTTCCAATCCGAATAAGGGCTCAAACATTTCTGCGAGCGCTAAATCCGAAAAGGAGGGAACCAAGATTTCTCGAATGTGAACCCAAAAGTGACGAAGTTTTTTTTTTTGAAGTTCTTTTTTTTTGAAATTTTTTTTTGAAGGAACACAAAGGCTTTTCAATTCAGCCTTATGAAACCTTAGTAGATAGATCAGCCCCAGGTAAGGGTAGGATTACTTATTGAACCCTATTTGGAGGACCCTTGCCTCGAACAGTCTAACGTCTCCACACTCTGGACAAGGCTTTTCTTGATCTACTTTGGTCAAAGAACGCAATTGATGCAACCTTAGTATGTTTTGAAAAAATTTTGATTTTTTTTATCGATTCATCAAAGAGAACGAACGGTGTTCCAATCCGAATAAGGGCTCAAACATTTCTGCGAGCGCTAAATCCGAAAAGTAGGGGACCAAACTTTCTCAAATTTGATTCCAAAAAAGGAGATTTTTTTAAGGAGTTTTTTTTTTTGGAAATCCCTATCGGACTCATCAAAGAGAAAAGATGGCCCATTCTTCGATAAGAACAATAACTGCGAACATTTCTGTGAGCTATGAAGTTCAAAGAGGAGAGGATCAAAGTTTCTCAAAATTGAATCCAAAAAGAAATCGGATTTTTTTTTGAGATTTTTTTTTGAAAATTTTTTGGAAATGAGAAAGAATGGAAATAAGTTCAAAGTTAGAAACCTGTCCAAAAATCCCATCTCATTTTTTTTGGATGCAAGATCCAACATAGGCCACCAACTAGAAAGGAGCCTAAGAATTCAAGCATCGCGTTCTCTAATGAATTGGTCCCACCGGGTGTGCCAGCTTGATGGACCCGATTTTTTCTTTCCTCTCCTCTCTCATCCGTCCTGGGGTCGCCGAGAGGAAATCGAATGGAGGGAGGAAAAGGGGAGAAAAAAGGGCATCTATATTTTGCACGGGTATGCCAGATTTTCTATTCTACTTGAAATTTAGAAACGGTGATCCGGAGATCCACTTTCGCAAGTAGAAAGGAAATCAACATTTTTTCTAACTTTCCGTTGCACACATATTTAAGAAAAGAGAGTTTTTTTTTTAAATGCCGTTGGAGGCGATTTTGTTTGCCGTGAAAGGCGATTTTGTTTGTCGTAAAAGACGATTTTGCGCCGTGAAAGGCAATTTACAAATCTCATGAAAATGAAAGACAAGAATTGTGAAAAGTAAGAAAATGAATCTGATTTCTCGGGAGATTGTGGGGACCAGTTCATATCGACGGTCGCAAGTCATGTATGGACTTCGCAATCGTCCTTCAGATGAAAACGCTTGATGCTTTGATTCTTTGGCTTGGCTTGGACTTCAGTTTTTTAGAGGATAAGGACCAAGGGAAGGTCCTATACCCAATGAAAAACGAAGAGACGAGCTGAAGAGCCACGTCTTGGCCATGTTGAGTAGGAGAAGAGGAGGCTTTTTCTTAGAGGAGGGGGGGGGGGGCAAGGGACTTTGATCACCTTTTGGGTGTTTGTTGCAGCAGAGTTTCTTTAAAGTAGCAAGGCTTCTGGATCTTAAGTTTGGAATTCCGGGATTCTCTGTTTGTCTTGGCTTCTTAGGGTCACCTCCTTTTATAGGCATTTTGGTATCCTTTAGGTGACTTTATGGGCTTTAATGCAATAAAACTACATAATGGGAGGAGTTACAAGTTTTAAATCATTTGTTTTGTAACTCCTTTTTCCTGGCTTCTGATTGGCCGGTGGAGATAACGGGCATTTAATCGCCTTTAATCTCCATGATGAGAGGAGTTTCATAACTTTAATGTCATGATGATTTGGACTTGTAACTCTCATTTCCTTGCTTCTGATTGGGCCGTCCAAAATAATGAGTTAATGACCGCATTTAGTTGGGTCAATTAACATCATTAAGTGGTCGCCGAGGAGTTGAAGAGTCGCGGGCCGTACCGCGTCTTTTGGAATTCTTCTTGCAATGATCGACGATGGATCTTCATGTTGATCGATATTGGATGATCACGCAACTTCAGACATTGGTTGATACCAGCGGGTCGGTGACATCTGTCTTGTCGATTTCTCGATCGATCGGATAGAAAGTACACTTTCTTGGTCGGCCGGTTGGCGATCTTAGAGTAATCGATGACGATTTCATGCTCTTAACGGCAGATCCGTGATGTTGATGAAGATCAGTCGTTTCCGAGCATCAAAAATCAGATTTTCAGGAAATCATAGGGGCTGGAACTTTCGAAACGCGAAAAAGGACAGAAAACGGGTCACCCGGCGACAAATCTGGTGACCCAGATTTCCTTGGTCGCCGGCGACCATGGGGATTGGTCCCCTTTTGGTCGCCATTTTTCGGTCGTTCTTTGGTCTTTCTTGCCGCCATTTTCTCCTGGATTTTTCTTGACATTTCTCCTCATTTTTTGGCTTGATTCTCCTGAAGAAAACATGACGAGAAGCCGTGCAAATCGGAGCACAAAATTTCCTATTTTTTAGAAAAGCCGAAGACTTTGCCGCGCAGAGTTGCCATTTTTTGTCAAGAGTCGAAACTAGGTCAAACGATGTCAGAATGACCTGAAATTTGACGTGAAGCCTCCTGAGCAGTAGATAGGACCAACCATGGGCTTTTACATGAGTTTTGAAGCCGTTTGGGGTCCCATTGCTGCTAGGCTTGATTTTGCCGCGAGGAAGATGTCGCGCTTTGATGTGCGGTCAACCGATGTCCGATTGACCTGAAAATTGACAGAGAGCCTATTGGACTCATTTGGAGATGATCCATTAGCTCTGATTTGGATGTCATGGTTCCGGGGTGCCCCACCGCCGGTAGCCTTGATTTTCTTTCGGAGTATCAAAGTCGGGTCAAACGTTGTCGAAATGACCTGAAATTTGACGTGCAACCCTTTTGAAGCATGTCGAAACCGCCCATGTGCTCCATTTGATGAGTAATGGTCCTGGTGGTTTTCGCTGCCGAGGAGCTTGATTTTCTTTCGGAGCGTCGAAGTCGGGTCAAACATTGTCGGAATGACCTGAAATTTGACGTGCACTCCTCTTTTGGTTGTCTTGAAGGATCTATCAGTTTTCAAGTGATTCTGACGAGATCTAATGCTTGACGCAGTATTGCCTGTTTGTAGTAAGATGCAGCTTCATACGGCTTTTTGATGTTGAAGAGGCAAAGTGACATTTTTGGTGTCAACAATTGTTGCAGCCTTTTATCTTCATTAGTTTAAGATAATAATTCAACAACCTCCAACATATACATGGTTATCATTTTTTCACATAAATCATATTATTCTTTGATAGGAAATTGTCATTTGAGTTACGCTTTTGGATGAAATGAGGAGAAACAATAATGAGTACGGTTTCTGTAGGGATGGATGGTCAAAATGAAATGAATGTAATAGATCAGTGTTGTAAGGTGGGGACAAAGAGAAACGAAATATGAAGTGGACATCTATTTAGGATGAGTTCCTCTTGCAAATAATGGTAGAACAATCCAAGGCAGGCCGATCCATAAAAGGTGACTACACTACAAATCATTGGAGTGAAATCACGAAGGAAATGATGAAGATTTATGGTGCAAGTTTTAGTAAAGATAAATTTAAAAATTGTTTCAAGACAGTGGAAAAGACGTATGCTGTGATGAAGACTTTACTAAATTTAAGTGGGTTTGGGTAGTGCGAGACTTGAAAAATGGTGACAGCGGAGGGTCCTCTGTGGGACGATTATCTAGTGGTAAGCTCAAGTTTAATTGCATTAGTTTATATATTATATTACATAATCTTAAATAAATGGGATTTTAAAATCATTTTGTTGAAGGCACATCCAGATGTTGCATCTTGTCGGACTAGAATATTACCAGATTACTATATGTTGGCTGATATTTTCGGAGACTGCATTTCTGATAGGAAGGAAAGTTTTACGGCTAACTATCCTAATCTCGTGACTGATAATGAGGATGCAAGGGATCATGAGGAACCCATGATTAAAGGAGACACTAAACTTCTTGATGATCATGCTCCATGTGTAACAAGCGAACTTGAGCTAATACCGTCTCCCCCTCAACCTCTCATCACATGGCAAAAAGTCATTCAAACATAGGACTAGCATTAATAGGTGCCGTTGAAGCCATTTCAAGTGCAATTGCTAAATATGCCAACAAACACATAGGCGAGCATCAACCTATGTTGAATTATGTTGAGGGATTGGGTGAGCTTGAATTGGATTGTTCGATTTATTACAAGGCACTAAGAATCCTTGAGATTGGGGGTAAGCGGGAGACATTCATGGAGTTGGATCCCTTGTCTCGTAAGGGATGGTTGCTAGGAGAGCTCGAACAAGAATGATGATGATCACATTATATCATGACTAACATTTTGTTGAACCTGCGATGATGATATATAAGACTCACTTATATTTTGAATTGATTTTGGGTTCTAGTACCTTTTTGAAGACTTTGTAACTAAGTGTATGCTATATATGCTGTTTAGGATTGTTGTGCGCGTGTATGCGGAAACGTGAATCAACGATCGAGCAATCAATCAACCACACAAGAACAAGCAATCACACATAAAGAGATTTACGTGGTTCGACAATCTTGCATACGTCCACGGGAAAGAAACTCGACTCTCCTTTGGGTTCACTCTCTGTATGATATGCAGTACAGTATATCTCATGGGTTACACATTACATCATATATATATAATGTTCTCTTTCTTATCCCCCAAGAAACCCTATCTTAGTCAATAAGAAAGTCCCAGTACAATTACCATAATACCCATGACCCTGAACCTAATTGGTCTGGACCCACTAGGCCAACAATCTCCCCCTCCAGACCATGGGGAAGACGCCTCTGAACCCCCTTACTAGGAGTCCAGTCCTGCCAACTCTAAACACAGCTCCAGCTTTCCCTTAGACACGACCCTAGTCATCATGACAGAGGGATTCTTGTCAGTATGAATCTTCTCCAGCTTCATGAGTTTCTTTTCGATGACCTCACGAATCCAATGATATCTCACATCAACATGCTTTGTGTGGGTATGGTATGTAGCATTCTTGCTAAGATCCATAGCACTCTGAATATCACAGTAGACTATATACTCTTCTTGCTTCAAATCCAGTTCTCGAAAAAATTTCTTCAACCAAATCATCTCCTTCCCTGCTTCATTAGCAGCTATGTATTCTGCTTCGGTTATAGACAATGCAGTATACTTCTACAACTTAGACTGCCATGAAATAGCTCCCCCTGCAAAAGTAAATAAGTACCCAGAAGTAGACAACCGATGATCAAGATCGCCTGCAAAATCAGCATCTGTAAAGCCTTTAAGTACTGGTTTTGAACCTCCGAAACACAAGTAAAAACCTGTTGTACCTCTCAAGTATCTGAAGATCTACTTCACTGCTTCCCAATGCTCTTTCCCAGGGTTAGAAAGAAATCTACTCACTAAACCCACTGCAAGAGCAATGTCTGGCCATGTACACACGATGGCATACATAAGACTCCCAACTGCTGAGGAGTATGGAAGATACATCATCCGTTTCTTTTCTTCATCTGTAGTAGGACATACTCTCTTACTGAGCTTAAAGTGACGGGCTAAAGGCATGCTAACTGGCTTAGCATCTTTCATGTTGAACTTTACTAGCACCCGTTCAACATATTTCTCCTGTGACAACCACGGCTTCTTGGTATTCCTGTCATGGTGTATTTGCATTCCCAAAATCTGTCGTGCGGGTCCCAAGTCTTTCATGTCAAAAGTCTTTGACATGTCCCTTTTCAACCTGTCAATCATCTTACTATCATGTCCAACTATCAACATATCATCTACATATAAAAGAAGGATGATAGATTTTCCATTACCAAACTTACGAATATAAAGACAGTGATCTGCAGCTATCCTCCGGTATCCGTGACTCACCATGAATGAATCAAACTTTTTATACCACTGTCTCAGTGCTTGTTTCAGCCCGTAGAGACTCTTTTTCAACCTGCAAACCAATTGTTCTTTTCCTTCTACCTCAGACCCCTCCGGTTGAGTCATGTAGATCTCTTCTTTCAGATCACCGTGAAGAAATGCAATCTTCACATCCATCTGTTCAAGCTCAAGGTCCATGCTGGCGACTAGACCCAAGACAACTCTGATAGAAGTCATCTTCACAACTAGAGAGAAGATTTTATCGAAGTCAATACCCTTCGTCTGCGCAGAGCCTTTAACCACTAGCCGTGCTTTGTGCTTTATCAGTTTTCCACTGTCATCTTTCTTCAGTTTGAACACCCATTTATTCTTCAAAACCTTCCTGCCTTTTAGAAGTTCCACCAGCTCATAAGTATTGTTCTTTTTCAAAGAACTCATCTCATCCTGCATAACCTTCATCCACTCATCTTTATCTGCATGATTTTTTGCTTCTCGGTAGCTCTCTGCCCCCCCCTCATCAGTAAGTAGAATATAATCTGCTGCAGGATATCTTGTTGATGATTGATGCTCTCGAGTAGACCTCCTAACTTGAGGTTCTGAGGTTTCTAACCGAGGAGACTGCTCCCCCTGCTCAACACCCTGTTCATCTGGCAATCCCTGCGCCTCATCATGATCCGGATCATTTTGTCCACCTTCTCCTCCTGTAGTCTGCACTGGAGAAGGTGTCGGTGTGAGATCAACCACTCCATCAACAACTTCTTTAGATTTTTCAATCTTCTCAATATCTCCAAAGAACTGATCTTCATGGAACACCAGATCCCTACTTCTGATAATTTTCCTCTTTTCTGGATCCCATAATCTGTAACCAAACTCAGCTCCACCATAGCCAAGGAAAATGCAACATACTGCCTTATCATCAAGCTTTGAACGCTGCTCCTTTGGTACATGTGCAAAAGCCTTCCACCCAAACACCTTCAAATGAGAATATGAAACATCTTTACCTGTCCATTTTCTCTCCGGAATGTCAAAATCCAAAGGAACTGAGCGAGACCTGTTAATCAGGTAAATGGCAGTCAGGACAGCTTCACCCCAAAATGGCTTAGGTAGCTGTGCCACTCTATTCATGCATCTCATCCTTTCAAGAATAGTGTGGTTCATCTCTCTGCCACACCATTGTGCTGTGGAGTACCAGGAACTGTTCTTTCATGTCGAATACCATGCTTTGAGCAATAGCCTTTAAACTGGTTAGATGTATACTCTCCACCATTATCTGTGCGGAGAAATTTCAAGAGTTTTCTTGTTTCTCTTTCAACCATGACATGAAACTGTTGAAATACCTGGAACACCTGTTCCTTCGATTTCAAAGCATAAACCCAGACTTTCCTGGATGCATCATCAATAAATGTGACAAAAAACTTATTGCCACCCAATGACTCCACCTCCATAGGACCACAAACATCAGAATATACCAAATCCAACACATTAGATTTTATCATTGATGTTTTAGAGAAAGATACCCTATGTTGTTTACCAAACAAGCAATAATCACAAGGGTCAATGGACGTACCTTTGATGTAATGAATTCGATCTTCCTTTGCCAATAACTGCAGTCCTTTCTCACTCATATGTCCCAGTCTCTTGTGCCACAGATTTGAAGAGGGTCTGTCTTCAACAGCATTCAACACACATTTGCATAGCTTCACATGTGTCTTGTACATCGTATTACACGCCTTCCCTCTCTCAACAATAAAAGACCCTTTAGTGAGTTTCCACCCCCCATTTCCGAAGTAACTCTCATAACCTGCACAGTCCAATGAAGCTCTGAAAATCAGATTCAACCGCAGATCAGGAATATGTCGCACATATTTCAGCGTCATTGTGCAACCAATATCAGTTTTAATGCAGACATCATCAATCCCAACAATATCCGAATGACTTGTGTTGCCCATCTTCACAGTGCCAAAGTCCCTTGCTTTGTACGTTGTGAACATCTCCTTAGAAGGAGTAGCATGGTAGGATGTCGCTGTGTCAACAATCCACTCAACCTGATCATCTGCAATACTCAAACACTCTTCATTTTCACTGGCCAGTACCACTACTTCATTATTCAAAGTAGCTGTAGTGTTAGTGGCATTCTTCTGCTCATTGTTGGCTTCTTTCTTTTCCTTCAAGGCAAAGCAATTCTTTTTATTCAAGGTTGCCACAATGAAAGCATTTTCCAGACTTTTTCTTAGTATGTGATTCACCTCTAGACTTGCCACGACCCCCCTTTGTTCCCCTACTCTTACTCCTCCCCCTTTTCTCCGTAACAAAGGCCTGTGCATTATCTGTCCCTGCAATTTTTCTTCTTGTTTCTTCATTTAACAAGCTGCTAGTAGCCTGACTAATTGATAACACACCATCTGGAGTACAGTTGCTCATGGAAACAACCAATGTCTCTCATGTATCTGGCAAAGAACTTAGAAGCAATAAAGCTTGCATCTCATCATCAAGGACCATCTTCATTGTGGCTAATTCATTCACAACGTATTGGAATTCATTTATATGATCTTCAATTTTACCACCCAGCTTGAATTTCATATTCACAAGCTTTCTAATGAGAAAAGTTTTGTTCACGACAGTTTTCTTCTCATATCTTTCTTCTAACTTCTTCCAAAGGGTTCTCGCATTGGTTTAATTAGACATGTGATGAAATATGCAGTTATCCACCCACTGTCAAATGTGACCAATGGTCTTTCTATACATCTTTTTCCAATCTGGATCGGACATTTCTTTTGGTCGGGCACTATCCCCCTCAATGGGATCATAGAGGTCTTTACAATAGAGGATATCCTCCATCTTTGGTTTCCAAATTAACCAATTTGTATGGTTCAATTTGATCATGGTAGTGTTCACAGTATTTTTCTCCATCTCAATTAAATAATCAAGAAATATAAACAACTTTCACTAACCTAAATTTCTACACCAATCTGTAGATCTCGTCACCACGAGCACGCTGGAAGAAACGAATCTGAAATCCGACTCTGGATGACTCCGATATTGCAAAAATAGTTTTCTACACTCCGATTAGTCAAACTGTCCAGTTGACCATCAAACTGCCAATCTTCTTCCACAATTGTGTAGATTTGCTCGCAACGAGTCTGTAGGTGCAAACGGATCTCCAATCTGACCTTAGATGATCAAGATATTGCGAGAACAAGTTTCAGCCATTGATCCCGATCAAACCCTTGTTGACTGTACTGTACTGACGTGATGCTGACATCAGCGTCTGTTAGATGGGCTTCCGGCTTCACGGGTCAGGTCAAACTGACCCAAAACTGAACCTAGACAGGACTTTGGACTGGGCTAGGCTGCCTTGGCAGGTCAGGTCAGAACCAACCCGAACCCAAAACTAGGCCCACCTGGGCCTTCTTCTTCAAATAGAAGTGGGTTCTGCTACTGGAACATTCTGCAACCAGCAATTATGGAAGTGTTGCTGCCTTCTCTAACTTCTTCCTCTCCGGTCACAGCACGGCGGCGGTTGGCGGTGATCCTTCTCCGGCGACACACAAGAATTCCGGCGACTTTTCTCTGGCGAAGATGTGGTCGACGGCAGCCTTTGTTTCAAGTTTTGAAAACTTGAAGTTTCAATTTTTTTTTTCAAAACTTGAATCTTCTCTGGCAGCGGCTGGCCCTCTGATCTGCGCAGTGGTATGTGTACCGGCGAAGTGAGGACGGTGATGATAATCCCTGAAGAATCTTTTTCTGAGGCGAATCGGATGCCATTTATGCAACCGGAATCCAACCCTGTTCTTTGATCTGTCTTTTGAAAAATCTCCCCAAAATGAAAAAAAATCCTTGATCAGAGTGGCCCAATAGAGATCAAAACCAATCTCACTTTTCTGTGACGAAAAGCCACGCGCAAAAATCCGGATTCCCTTGATCCGATACGTCGATCGCAACGCAGCACAATCCAACCCTAGGCTCTGATACCACTTGTTGTGCGCGTGTATGCGGAAACGTGAATCAACGATCGAGCAATCAATCAACCACACAAGAACAAGCAATCACACACAAAGAGATTTACGTGGTTCGGCAATCTTGCGTACGTCCACAGGAAAGAAACTCGACTCTCCTTTGGGTTCACTCTCTGTATGATATGCAGTACAGTATATCTCTTGGCTTACACATTACATCATATATATATAATGCTCTCTTTCTTATCCCCCAAGAAACCCTATCTTAGTCAATAAGAAAGTCCCGGTACAATTACCATAATACCCATGACCCTGAACCCAATTGGTCTGGACCCACTAGGCCAACAGGATAACACTAGTTATGCACCATGATTTTATTTTATTGTTGATGATGGATAATAGTTTCTTTTTACACAGTTGTTTCATTTTGTTGCTATGGATAATGCTTTTACTAATGAAGATGACATGCATGGAGTTCTTTATCTTTTGTGCACAGTCCGTGGCCTTGATTTGTGTCATTGGATATTATTATTCTTGCGGCATTAGAAATAGGGTCCATGAATCTAGTCTATCAGGTAATGGTTTTGTGGATGAAATGATAATTAGTCATGAACGAGTATCCTTTGATCTCTTGAGAATGACTACTGTTTAGTTGGTTACAACTCTTGATGAACTGAGGGGTCGACATCTGTCATGTGATTAACGAAATGTCAGCGTTGATGAGCAAGTAGAAATTCTTCTACATACCGTAGTTCACAATGAGCGCAAGTATGTGATGCAAAATCGTTTCCAACATTCTTGGGAAACCATAAGCAGACACTTCAATAAGATTCTCAATGTTGTTGTCATGCTTAGTAAACATTACATTACCCCCACCAACTCATGGACTGGGTTGATTGCTTAATGGAGTGGGGTTGCTTCATGGAATGGGCCTGCTGGGTAAGCATAATTTTATAGACAGTTAATTTTTAAGTTATTTTTTAATGGGTCCCACATAATTTGATTAATGTAGCTCAGTTTGTCATGTGTTACAGAAGATAACAAGATCTTTTATATAAATTTTTAACCATTTATGTAAGCATGAAATTATTTTCCCACCGAGCAAAATGTTGCAACAAACACTAATATATAGGAATCATCGAGGAATTTGTTGTTCCACCAAACAACACATCTGCGGAATTCGGGCATGTTTTCTTTGCTGCACCAAACGCTTAAAAAATGATATCACGAATTACTATTGCCATGACTTTCTAGCGGCAAGGAAAATGGGGCCCCAAGGATTCCACTGAAGCCGAATTCCTCACTCCACACAAACGCACACTTAAGGTGGCCACTGTACCAAAGGGGCCATTGTAAGTGACCTCTCACCAAAGAGGCCTTCCCACCCAAAAAAACATTTTAACCAATTTTTAGGGTCAACGTCGAACCTCATTTTCGTGTTGAGGGTCGACGTCGACCCTCCGTTGTAAGCACAGGCCTGCACCATTCGACCCCAGGGTCATTGTCAGACCTTGGTCCTCATGCACTACTAAGCTAGTAGCTTAAAACCCGCGTCTCAATCGATCCTCAGCCGACAACACCATGGTCGACATCGACCATGCGCAATATACATACTAGGGTTCAAAATTATGCACCCTAGAAATCTTTTGTCTTAGTCAGCACAAGGCAATAGAAGTCTTCTGTCACCTCTGAATTGAATCTCTCTTCTCCTATTAGAAGTCTGATGCTAACAACCAATTATCCGATTAATACTACCCAACGACCAATTATCCGATTGATAACTACCAAAAAATTTTAAACATTTCTTTCGAGCAACTCCCCTATTATGTAATAAAACAAATGATGCGAAACTATACACTGCATCCTTCACCCCAGAATTTTGTTTCTCCTCACCGTCATCTTTTCCAACAACATCCACAAATCCATCCTTAAATTGATCAATTAACTGCTTGGACAAATCCCCATGAACCCTCTCACAAACCAGGAACAAAACCCCAGTTTCCAAATGTATCCACACCCATAAACCGCACAACCCCGGCGTTGTCTCAACGATACATGTGTAATAAAACCTAATTCACATCTCTCTAAATCTCCCATTCTATACAAGCATCCATTACCAGAGTAGTATAACTAAGACTAAGCAAGAATCTTTCTCAGCAGAAGAATAATAACAAGTAATGGGTAGAAGACTCACACAATGAATAGCCTTGAAATGCAAAGGATAGTTAGACATATCAACAGTAGTACTAGCGGCAGCTGTTGTTGATGTTGTGGTGATGGTTGTGGAAGAGATTGCATTTTTGGGCAAGATCCAGTCTTTCCAGGAAGAGTTGAAATCAAGAGGTTATGGGGGAGAAAATCATTTTCCAGGATGGGGGAGAAAGTGGTTGCTTAGGGGATTTTGTTTTTCGTGGAGTTTTGAGAAGATGAAAAGGAGAAGAAGCGAAGGAAGTCGATGTTTTGGGAGAGATAAGGACCATGAGAAGGGTTTGGGAAACAGACGAGTTGGGTGTAGGCCTGCTTATAGTGCAGGGTCCATGTTTTGGGGGAGAGAAGAAGGACCATCAATACTTAAAATAAGGGTCGACGCCGACCCTCGAAAAAAAGGTATTTTTTTTTAGTAGGAAGGCTCTTTAGTGTGAGATCACTTAAATTGATCTTTTTGGTATAGTGGCCACCTTAAGTGTTTTTCAGGTAAAATCCTCTTTTATTAACTTGAAATTGTATATATGAGGTGACCCCATTTGGATATTTCAACCTCCACTCGTATAGATTGGAGCCCCAGTTGGGTCCCAATGCCAAAAAAAATCCAGGAACACTAACACTAACAACTCGAAGTTTCTAAAGAAGTATTAATTCAAGATTTTTTTGAGAATTCTTGCTAACTTGGGGTTTAATTATGCATTCTCCAAAATATTGTCCCAATGAGGGTGTTTGATTCTTGGAGTCTAAAGGTACGCACCCACATATTCAGTATTTACTACCTATAGGGCATTCATTATCATGTAGTTACTCATCCCAATCTAACATTCATTATCATTACAATGTCCAACCATACATCATTTTCCTATTTTTCTATTTAAATAACTGTTAGATGTGATTATCCCTTGTTTAAAGGTTTTATTAAGAGAGTAAATGTTATTTAAATGATTAAAGAATCACGAAGTTGTAATCATCTTGAGAATTATATATACAATGCTAGCAACCCATTTTGTGGGAGAGCAACACGTGGTTCTCGCTTTTGAGTTTTCGGAATGACAAGTGGCACACCCATCTCATCTCTTATAACCCCATCTCTGTAAATCATAATCCTTATAAAATCTTTCCCATATAATTTTGGATTTTCTCTAACTAACTATTTTCTTTTCCTTTGCTATTATCTCTTATGATTCCAAATCCTATTTAACTCCTAAAATCTCTCTTGAATTGAGGAACCGATCTTTCCTTTTCCCCCCCTCTCTCTCTTGTTATCCTCTCTCAATCAGTCTCTACCGGTTTAATTTAGTGTTAGACTTAATTATTAATTGGTTCTTACCTCCTAAATCTCCCTTTAAAATCTTGAATATATAATTCAAATCCTCTACTTAGCTTTCGTAAAACTTGCACCTCCTAAAATCTCTCCCTCTTAAATCTCAAAAGTATCTCACCTATGATTTCATTTTCTTTTTACGAAATACCCACGTCTCTTACCTCCTTTTACTTCCTATCTTTACAAATCTTAATTTCCTTCTTTGAGATAATAGGCAATCTAAAGAGAAGTATATATTAAACTCATGGACCGTGCGTTTGATGTTAAAGCTCATTTCTTTAAGTGCAGGTTTTGATATTTATTTTTCAAAGATTGACCAAGATTCTAATGCATTAGATATCTTTAAGAGTAGAAGCATTTGGATGTACTGATGTGCCTATGTTCTTAATGAGACGGTATGAAAAACTTACAAGCCAGATTCTGTGAAGTTGTTCTTGATTCTTCCAAATTTTGTGACTTACTCTGTTTTTCTTATTCTTTTGTCATTTTAAATTTATGGAGTTTTTTTTCCATTTTTTTCTTAACTAGAATGGTGGATCCAATGTGGTCCTTAGAAGTAAATGAAGGGTTAATGTTTTGGGACAATTACCGTACGGAAGCTCTTAAAGTTGACAATAGCCCTAGAACAATCCAAAAATGTATATTTACTGCAGAGCTGTTCGATCCATAGGATTTCGTAAGCTGCGATATCCTAGGGATGTAGGATATCCCACAATCACTTGAACAATCCGTGTATTTATTTTTTTCCTTGACTGTGGGACCACCAAACCACCATCCAAACCGTTGGATAGCTACATGAGTGTAAGAACTAATATCGCACCAAATTTAAACCGTTGATCTATCACGGTTATTGAGAAATTTGCATGAAAGTCACGTTGTTTTGCAAATTATATAAACAAATTATAAGCCACGTTTATTTTTGCAAGTTTCTCAATAATTTGCAAAACAACGTGACTTTCATGCAAATTTCTCAATAACCGTGATAGATCAACGGTTCAAATTAGTGCGATATTAGTTCTTACACTCATGTAGTTATCCAACAGTTTGGATGGTGGTTTGGTGGTCCCACAGTCAAGGAAAAAAGAAAAAAACGGACTGCTCAAGTCTTTTCACTTCTGATTGTAGGATATCCTATATCCCAAGGATATTGCAGTCTGCAATATCCTACAGATAGAATAGCTCTCCGGTAAATATATATTTTCCGGCTGTTCTGGGGCAATTGTCTGCTTTAAGACCGTCTGTACGGTAATTGTCCCTAATGTTTTCACTAAGCAATATCTACGAATTCATGTAAGCGATGCAACACAATTTTTGTAAATTTTCTTTAATTGCTATAATTAGTTTTAGATAATTTATATATCCCATCATGTGAGGGCCCGCCCCTACTTTCCTTAGTTATATGCTTACTATATCTAACTATATCTAATTATGCCAATTAGTAGGGGTTAGTAAGGGTAGTTTTGTCTTTTTCTAGGAATTAGGCCTCGTTTAGTAGATTAGGGGTCTTTTTATAATTTATAGAATGGTTAGGGGTTATATGTGATTTAATAGAGTTAGTTAGTTAGCTAGCTAGAGGCCCCTAGTGTAATATCTAAGTTAGAGAGGGGTTTTCCTTAGAGAATTGTGCAAATATAGCCAAAATACCCCAAATACCCTAGCCTTTCCATTGACCAAACCATTTAAGTGAGGGCATTTTAGTTAATTAGCCTAAACCCAAAATCTAGAAACAAAACCGATCTCCCCTCCAACGAATTCCATCTCTCCCTCTCTTTCTTATTTCCCTTTTTTTCCTTCTCTTCTCCAACTCAAATTCTCTCTCTCTCTCTCTCTCTCTCTTTCTCTCTCTCGCTCTTTCCTCTTCAAAAATTAGGGTTTCGTCCTAAATCTAAGGCATTCTTCATAAAAAAATCAAGGGATCTCTTCAAGCTCCAGACCTCCTCAAGCTAGAAGACTCATCTTCTTCTGTAGATCTCATTCTTCTCTACAACACAGGGTAATTTTCTTCCCAAGCTTCAATTACATGTAGATCTAGCTTCTTCTCTTAGAATTCTCCTTTCTTATTCACTTTTCTCCTTGGGAATGGGTGTAGGAGGTCTAGATCTTGATAGATTTGTAGATCTTAGGGATGTTGAGTAATTTGGAGACCTTAGGGTATAGATCTAGATGTTTTCAGCTTGGATCTTAGAGATCAAGCAACGAGACCAAAGGCAAGTGCAATATATACTTATCATAGAATACATGCTCTCCTTCCTTGAATTCTACAACGTTTATGTCCATATGATGTTTGAACTTGTTGACATAAAAAATGTCACTTATGTCTTTTCATACATTTTCAACATCAAGGAAGTCACATGAAGCTACATTAAGCCACACAAATGTGATTTTCAAAACTGTCACACCGTTTTGGAGAAATTTCAACGTCATTTCATGTGCATCAAATCTTCTCAAAATCATATAAAAACTCCAGGATCATTCAAAAGAGCCACGAGGAGTGTACACATCAAGTTCCGGGCCATTTCGACATCATCTGGCCTGACTTCACTCTTCCAGCAATCAAACAGGACCTTCAGGCGACATCAATGCTGAATACCTTGTTTCATAAAACAGAGCACACAATTGGTCTCAAAATACCACTAGAAGGCTATTCATACACTATACTGACTAAAGAGGCTTGAAAGACAAAGGAATCAGCTTCCTCCACTCCGAGTCTCTAAAAAATGGGTTGGAAAAGATAGACCTAACCAAGTTGATGTTGTCCATATGGTCGGCAAATCTAAAAGATGCAAAAGTTTAGCAACAAAAATCAATTTCAGGCGACCAGTGACTTACCACGTCACTCGGACACCCAGACATCAAGAAGAGTCTCCTACTCCTTCAAGCCAGTGAAAGCAGAGTAACCCTTCTTCCAGCACCTCATCCAGAAGAGTGAGTTCAAGCTCAGTCAACAAGACAATATCCTCTTTTGAATCCGAGAGATGAACATCTTGGCCACAATCTCTGAGCCACCTCAAAATCTACTCAAAATGACGTGATTGCATGTATCCATCAACTGGAGCAAGGGCAACAAAGGATTGAGGCCCTAATGGAAAACCTCATTCTCACCCTCCAGTGTCTAGGGAATTATGATGTCCCTCTAAATCATAAAGAGGATGGACCGAGTGAAGAAGAAAATGAGTCTCGCACCCTCACCAAAAAGGATGTGGACGACATCATCTCCAAAGAAAAAGAGGAGGATACACTCAAAGAAAATGGGATTAAGCCACCATATCCTTTATGGATGGACTCGGTCCCATTCCCACAAAAATTCAAGCAGCCTGACATACATGGGGAAAGGTTTAGCTCGGCAATATGTCATTCACTTCAAAATATTGATTGGAGTCGTTGCGAATCAAGATGCTCTCAAGATCCGTCTCTTCGCAAACACCCTAAAAAAAGGCCTTTGATCGGTACTCCATTCTCCGGAGATGGGAAGACCTCTGGAAGAGGAAGACGATGATATCGAATCAGAAGATGAATGCATAGAGATTGACCATCATCATGATCAGATGACTGAGTCGATGACGAAACCTTCTTCATCGTGCTGTTGAATTTCTCGATGGTCGACACCGACGTGTTCCGATCTAGATTTTTTTATGTTTCCAACTTCAACTTCTTAGAAACCCTAGGGCTTCGATCCATCGTGTTTGCTCTCGTTCTTCTTCGATCTCATTTTATTTTGTTTCATGTTGTTGTTGTTGTGGTGTTGTTAGTATTTTATTGTTGTGTTTTTTTGTGTAGGTATTTGTCTCAAGAACCTTATCTGAAGCCGAATTTGGAGTTTCTCAAGTCCATTGGTATTCCACTTTTAATTTTTAGTTCGGGATTGAAGGATATAAGGTGATCATAATAGTTATTACTTGGTTTTGAAACTTAGTTCGTTGGTTTTATGAGTTTATATTAAAATATGCTGATTGAGTTTGTGAAATAAAAACTTTGTTATAATTGTTTTTGTTGTTTTTACCTCTTGTTTAGAGTGTTTAGGATGGATGTGATGGACCCACCTGGGAGTTGGTGGAGTCACATAGGGCATGGGCTTGCCCCATGATTTGCCCAATATGCGTTTGTGTGGGTAAGTTTAGTAGAAAAAAGAGGGGGACGGGGGTATTATCTCATATGAAATCACAATCGAAAAGGCTTTCACAAGCACCCTAAAAGAATGCAATTGCTTTCTTCAACCCGAACACTTTCGTCTTGATTCTCCGAAGTGCCCACCATTTGTTGCCATCTCTGCATCCATCCTTGCAACACAACAAACCTTTACTTCCATCCACCAAGTTAAAAGAGACCTTCCAGAATCCAAATCTCACCGGTGCCTTGTGAGTCCTTCCTTCTTTTTCTAATCCTAGTGTTCTTCCTGTTGGTTTTACAACAGTCACTTTCCCGACAATGGGTCCCGGTCCTTTGCTCCATGACAAATCAAAACACAGTTGCCCTTCCTTTTCCAAGAAAATATTCGTTTAGGTATTCCTGGATTACTGTTAGACGATATCTTCGAATACTCCATCAATCCGTATTCCAATGATTTCGTTGCATCTAACTCCACTTAAAAATGTCTCCTCCCTGTTAGTTGATGTCTCATTCACTGCTCGAGCTGGAAATGCATCCCCTATCAACCTATAGAGATTTCCAACCAAGTCACCCTTCATGATGACAAGTACTCCCTTACCACCTTTAAGACTCCATCCGTTGTAGTGCACTTACAGCCCCATGGAGTTTTAAGGCACCCAATGAAACCAAAAATCTTTGCAAATCCAAAACATACATCACATCCGCTAGGGTCCGAATAAACCGTTCCTATGCAAATGCTTGTCAATGTTGCATTTTTTCCCATAATAATAGATCCACCAGAATGGAATTTATATGCATCAAGCTAGTCCCTACTCGAGCAAATGAGATAGGAAGAATCAAGGTCCAAATACCATGAATCATTAACCCGATCCATACCTATAGTGACCAAAAGTAATTCCTCATTGTCTGAATCTGATCTTTCTGGCACACTATCTCCTTCTGATTCTAATTCTTTTGCATTTGGCGGGTCCACTCCTTCCCATTCCCTTTGATGCAGATCTTTTGAGCTTCGCCCAAAGTCCTGAAGCAACTCTTCATCTATGACATCAAGTAACACTCTGTCCGAGAGGTTGAATCACATTAATTCCATTTTCTCCCAATTGTCAGTGTCCTCTATATGGCTTTTTTGACAACCCGCATAATGTTTTTTCCAATCCTTGTTGTGTCAAGGAGTGTTTGACTGTTCTCCGCCAAATCCCGAGTAGGAAAGACACTAGGAAAAGGGGTTCCTCTTATTCAAAAAAAAATTGTAGTTTTCCCCTCGGAGTTCTTTTAAAAAAAATAAACATGAAAACCATTGCCAAAAGACAGTTTCGGCCATTTCGGAAATACCAGCCGAAATCTTTAATTTCGGCCGGTATAGAAATAGAAATTTGAGTATCCCTATTCTGTTCCAATTTAAGGACCGAAACAAAAGGTTTTGGCAATTTCGGCCGAAACGAAATGGAATTGACAACTATGCCTCAAACTCACTGTTCGTCGGATCTGGGCCTGAAAAATCGAGAAGAGTCTCGTCTATCACCCCTATGTCCGATCTATTCCAGGAAGATGGATCCGACCTGCAAATGTTGATCCTTTTCTTCCTAATACAAACTCGAGCCAAGAGACGTCTTGATTGTTTCTCTATCTCAAGAAACTGAACCCCGGCCCTCTTTCTCCTTCATAGTGATTTCTACAAAACTGATCAGAATCGAAGCCTACCGGAAAAACAAACCTACGTCGTCTTTGATACCGCTTGCTGGGAAAAGCGACACATCGGAAAATACCCACGATCAACGGTCACAATCACTATGAACAAACACACAATCAAACAATCACACACATGAACACGTCAATTTTACGTGGTTCAGCAACATTGCCTATATTGACGTGGGAGAGAAACATCATCTATTGTTCTCCCGAGAGTTAAGATTACATTACATCATTATATAATCCTCTCTTTATTGGCCTCCAAGAAAGCCTTTCTTAGCCCCCCAAGAAAACCTTATACATAATATAAATAATGAAAAAAATACCCCTGACCTTGATCCTTGGTCCTGGCTAACCCGGTCGAATCGACCCGACTAAACCGGAATACAAGACAGTAACCCAATACTAGCTACTCCTCCTATAGGGCTACAACCACTCACATGCATGTTAATAGTTGATCCTCGTGAATTGAACATCAAATACTACTATAGCTATCTTATTGGTGCAGAGGGGTACCATTTGAACTTGCTCATTAGCCAAAAATCTTTTAACTATAGCATGTTTTCAGAGATTTTGTATAGAGGATTTTACTAGTAAAATCCCGAAATACAACCATTTGTCCCAAAGGGTCCTGGCCATTTGTGCAGCACCAATGGGGTCCGTCAGTACTATTTTGGTTTTTTTTTTTTTAATACCTGGGGTGAGTGATGCTGGCATCGTTGTTCACCAATGCCTATATCCATAGACGCGTCTGATTTTTACCATTTTACAGTCTGTAACTTCTCCTTCTTATCCTGAGCGATGACGCCGCTTCAACTACCTTCTACCTTCTCTACAATCCATCAACCTTTCTCCCATATTGCACGTCTACGTGAAGGTACGTCACATTAGCAACGTTTTTTCACATTATTTGCAAAGCATTATGTACGTTTGGAGTTCTTGATGCATTGTATTGGGTATGAAATGTGTATTGTGTAATTTCGCGGCATTATGTATGTTTGGAGTGAGAGTTCTTCATTTTTTTAAATTTTGTAACCCATTCTGTCCATTTTAGTCGTGGATTTACTCGTTTTCATGTAGTTTTCACTCACGTACGCTATTTGTTTGATGAAATGTCATATTGGATGTCCTCCCTTATTATCATTGCAAAAGACTTACTATCATCTACCATTTTCATTAGTGAAGGAATACATACACCACATTAAAGGAATACATTGATTGATGTATGTTGGTTATTACCATCAACATTCTTCCTTCTCGCCTCTTCATGATCCATGATGCCCGCAGAAGTTGTCAATCCATGGTACCCCAAAGATTATACAATGTACTGTGAGATCAAAAGAGGACCATGAAGTCATTATTTTTATTTTTTTTGGATGTTAAGAGATTTTTGAGTTGTACAAGATAATGTACAAGTTGGCCTCACAGTTTGGGAATTCAGACTTATTAGTTGGGTTTTTTTTTAGGTAGATTGTTAATCCACATGCCTCCCGCTATTTAGAAGTCCAAATAGTTGATCCAATATCCGAGCCATACTAATAACCAAACGGCCAAAGAGGTCATCGTAGATTTTAATAAGGTGGGGGAAGGGGTACTTTAATGTTTGTGTTAAAAACAACGCCAGGTTTAGATTTCATGTTCGAGTCTAGTTTGAGGCTTCCATTGGCATCAATCAGTAGCATTATTGGGTTTACAAGATCAAAATGTGACATTGACATTTGATAATCAGATGCACTTTCTTCTTTAAATTATTTCCTTCTTTGATTTTTAATTACTGGTTTGACATTTATGTACACCTTGTTTTCTTCATGGATTGTCTTTTATAACACTTTATTTGTGTGCTACGTGCAACCTTCGCGGTTCTTTTGTTTCGTGTCCGAGCATCTTCTCAACATATGTAGTCAACCGACTGTTAATATTGAAGTTTTCAGCTTGTCGTTTTTAGAAGAACTCCATCAATCTAGCTCTTATCTCCTCTACTTGCTTAACTATCGGTAAAGCTCGAGTATCTTTCAATATGTTGTTAGTGCACTCAGCAGCATTACTTGTAAGCATATCATATCGCCGGCCTTCAACAAATGCATTTGCTCAATGCTGCCGACTAAATCCGTTTATATAATTATATGCATTTTGGCTGACAGCCCTAATGTCTTCCATAAACGCCTCATTCACATGCCCTATATGTCTTGCGGCACACCAGAATTTCATCACAACTGCCAGATCTTTAAAGGTTATTTATAATGTTTTCCGCGAGATGGCAACAACAGTAACAATGACTTGCTCTTTGGATAATATTTGCCAATGTAGGAACAAGACCCTTCTGGCGATCGGAGACTTGTCAAATTCGTCGGTTCACCCAATGATACCGAAAGATTGGCGAGGAACCACTCCCAACTGTCATTCCTTTCTGCCTCTGCAAATGCAGAGGCTATTGGAAACAGCTTATGGTTTGCATCAAGAGTTATGGACACCATTAAAACTCCTGGGCACTTGCCACGGAAATGTGTTCCATTGACCATAATCATTGGCCTAAGCGATGATGTGAATGACCGAATGCAAGTACCAAAAGACCAAAAAAGTCTCTTGAACTTGTCGTCGTTTGACGTTTCAATATTGGTGACAGTACCTGGGTTCATCATTTTCAACTCTTCGAATACAGAGGGAGGATCTTAAAAGATTCTTCATACGAGCCTTCAACTATGCACAGTGCAATGTCCTTTACCATATGTGCCTTCCTGTAAGAAATTGTGACACCAAACTCCATTTGATAGTCATTCATTATTTTCTTTGGCCTAATGTTGTGATTTAACCATACTTTCTACAAAATGTACTTTGCAATCAGTTCTGATGATACTTGGCGATGTGCAGTGCCCATCATTGGCTTTGGACATTTATGGGTTGGGTTGTAGGTCCGAACCTTGAAGCGAGGTCCACTCTCAATCATGGATGCATAAATGCGCCATGGATAATCACATTCCTTGCATCGTGCACTGACTTTGAACTGTTGTTTCTTTAAGTGCTGAAGAGTGAAGTTGTTATATATTACAAATTTTGCTAAAGTCCTCCTAAATTCATCACGATTCGGGAAATCACTCCCTAGCCACATCTCTCAAGATGAATTGTGTTCCAACTCTGTATCAAATTCATCCGGGACCATGTCATCTTCGAATATAACTTTCCGCTTATGCGAATATGTTCTTCGACATTCAACATCGGAAGCCTTTTGCCTCTTATACTTGAACTGCCTACAAGAATGGTTCCCGTTTTCCCATATTCAATTTGAATTGTAACAAACTCTCTGTCATCAGGCACGTTAGCTACATCGATACGGTCAACGGGAACACAATAACTTTCTTTCGCCAATTCATCGCTTGCAATGTTCTGCCCTTCTGAGAAATGAATGTCGTTATCTTCACGTAGATGGACAATAGGAATTTCATGACTTTGAATAGGAGGTACTTTGCACTTTACATTATGATTGCTCCCCAAACAATCAATTTGTTTGTCTCGTAAATAGCAGAAGTCCGTCCCAAATGACCTTCAAGATAAACAGATGGAAAGAACTACGTTAGACATTAACTAGAAATAGTATTATGCATTATTTAAAATACCTTAAAAGTAACTTATGTACCTTGTATGTTCTCCGATATATTTGGCGGAACCAATCGGTCTTATATTGATGTATAAATATATCTCATTTGTCTTGTAGTTTGCCAGTGTTAACATCCACTTGATGTCACTATTATCCTCTATAGCAGCCAATGAAAACACGTGACCATTGTGATGGAGATAATGTATGCTTAAGTTCTCGCAATTTTCCTTCAAATGTGAACTTTCAAGAGCTATGTTCACCAATTCGGAAAATGTTATGTCGCTTTGAATGGATCTCATCTTCTGTTTTCCGCCTTCGTATACCGGGTGAATCATTTCAAATTTAAATTCCTCGTCGTAGTGGAAAATCACAATCAACTCACCACCCGACATCCTAATTAAAAGCAAAAAACAAATATTTAGGCATTATTACTTTACAAACATATACTGAAAAATACCAAAAACACATAATTAACCAAAGAAGTGTGAGATTGCAAAGGGCTAAAGAGAGACACTCGTTGATCCTTAATAGGTGGGTCTTATATGGTACATGGATGAGATTTTTATTTTTATTGTGCGCCCTATATAACTTCCTTTCGTCCCTTGGTTTCCATTCTTTTCCTATCCTATATTTCCCAAAAGTTGTACTTTATCTCCATCCGAAGTCAGATACTTTCTCTGGGCTTGTATACTCACTTTATGGCTCCTTTTGATTTCATTTTAGTAGTTGTTGATCTTCATTCTTCACTCCTCGCTTTTTTAATAATCCTTTAATAGAGTTCATTTCACCATAATTTCTTATGGATTTAGTTTCTATGCATTTTAATGCAAACAAATAGGCCATAAAGCTTGTAACATCTATAGTTGCCATAGTAATTCAGTGGGAGAGTAACTCTACATAAACTCGTTTTATCAATACAAGGGTCAATTTCATTGAATTCAAATTGTGATAATGACAAGAACACTTGTAGTTGGTTATAATTTACCTAATTCAAAGCAACCCACCATTAGAGTAATGGAAGTCCCAAAACAAATGATTGGGTTTTAAATGCATTTGAGAGTTATTAGGGAGGGACCATTGGAAATTGAGATAAAATTGGTTTTTTCTTTTTTTTCTTTTTTTTTTTTTTTTTTTTTTTAAAGCTTCACAGGATCCGAAGCAAAATAATCCATTTGGTCAACCCATCTCAAATATTAAAAAAGATCGATCATTTACACATTTGTGACATGATGTGACTAGTAGAACAGGTAGATGCCACTTGTCCTACGCTCAACCTACAATATGAACTGGTTTATGGAAGTTTAAGAGAACCTGGAATGACTTGCAGAAGTGACTTGTTTTTCCTTTCCCAAAAGTGGGTTTCTATAAAGTAACCTGCCCCTGGAGGCATCGATATTCACTAGAAAAAATATGGCTTTCTTTTCCATTACATGATACCTTCGTATTGTTTACGCTACATTGTCACGCTACATTGTCACGAGGCCATGTAAACATGTTTTAAAAAATCGGCTCATACATTCGAAATCACGGCCGATATTTTAAAAATATCGACCGAGATCTTATAAAAGGTGATAAAATCCTAATTTTTCTATTTTTTTTTCAATTTCATCTTCTTCTCCTCTCTTCTCATCTCCATACTACCCATAGCAGCAGCCATACTCCATCACACACCCCTCTTACATTTTTTCAAATCTCACATCTATTTCTTGAAGAAAATATTATTTAGGGTAAGAGAAAATCAACTTAAAGCATTTTATTATGCGTTTTTTATTTTTTATGTTTTAGATGAAGTATAGAAATCATTCGGTTTGTCACTTGTGTTGTGTTTTTCATTTAGAAATTGGATCAACATACTTTCATGCTAGATCTATTCATACACATGATTTTGAATGTTTTTTCAATTTTTTTATTTTCGGATTTTTTAATATTTAAATTATAATATATCATTTTTTGGGGATTTCATCATAAATAAGTTCTTTTAATGATTCATGATCATTGTATGATGTGTAAATGATTGATTTACATACTTTTATGTTAGATCTATATATTTAGAGTTTTGAAAATGATTTTATTAAATCTTTATTTTTTCTAAAAATAATTGTTGCTACTTGTTAGAATATTTGTGATACCAAAGGCTTATTAATAGTGTGTAGATGATATATCTACATCTACTCATAGTCATAAATATGATTTAGATCTACCAAAGGCTTGTTGACATGTTATCTTTATTTTCTTATATTTTACACTAATAAATTGGAATGGTTGCATTATATGAAATACTGGAGAAGACAGCGAACTGCGACACAAACAAGACTCATAACTTAAGGTGACCGAGATTTTGATTTATTGTTGTTACTAATAGAAAAAAAAATGGATATTTTTGTGAATTTTTTTTAATTAAAAAAAATTCACACCACGATGACCGCGACGGACAAATATTCGTGATCGGTACCAATATCATATCGGTTTTTCGGCCCGGCCAATACCGAGATCGAGGTTTTAAACGATGCATGTGATCACGAACTGGCCCGAAAATACGGTTTTCACAACATATCGGAAAAATACTAAAACCTTTTTCTTGTGCTTTTGGCTTTTCTACATGTAATAAAATTTGGGATTTTTACAACAAAAGTGTTTCTATACTTGTATTACACAAATTCAGTTACAAATACATTAAAACATCCATATGGGTGTTTGTACAAGTTTTCTGGACAATTATGCCCCTCCATCCATGGGAACAATATAGTCATGGCATCGTTTTCTATACCCACTTTCACCATCGTTTTCTATTCCCTAACTCCTGCCCTTTGCCTCTTCTATCTAGATGATATCCTGCCCTCAAGATTTTCAATCTCAGAGAAGGTTTCTCCTAGTTTTGGTCTGCCGATTGGAGAAGAATAGGAGTTACAAAGGGATCTTGGGCTGGGATTCTCTATCATGCAGGAGGAAGACAAGGCTTTCGGTTGCTACCTGAGTGTTTTGTGTGTTGCTGGACTCCGATCATCGCCGGAGAGAAGAATCCGTGTTCTCCGATGCCTAAAAAAGTTATTCCCCACTTGTTTTGAGCCATCAAACTCTCTGATTTTCCCTTCTTCCTTCTTCCCCGCTCTCTGCCCTTCCTTGTTCCCCCCTTCCCTGCAACTATTACAATATTTGGATCTCCATTTACAATTCACCATGATGGGCAGATTCTATTTGGACGTTCAGATGAGTATTTATGCTTCGTGATGGGGGATGGTCTAAACCAGGGCGATCCTTTCAATTTCACTCTAGTCGCATTTGGGATTTTATACATTACGGAGCATTGGAGGTGATGTCACTGCCTTTTAATTTGAAATTATTTGGTTTATCATTTTTTGGTGGCAGGTGTTGAGTAAACTTAAACACCTCCATTTGGGAACCATCACTTTGTGTGCTTTATTGTGTGCATATAAGAGTCCATTTAGATATGAGTTGCATAACGTTGGGAGAAAGGATTCACTTACAAAATTACTAAGATTTAGAAGCCATGAGTGTTAATGGCATAAAGTCATGAATATAAATATAATATGTCTCTTTTTAGTCGGCATGATTGTATGATCACTTACACATGAATACCATAGCTGACTGTTTTGACAATTTTTAGCGCAAACAGTTCATCCACACACCCACCAACTCCTACCCTGCAAGAAGTTCATCCGCACACCCACAAACTCCAACCCTGCAAACAGTTTATTTCTGGTCTCATTTCTGAATTCAGTCTCTAAGTAGTCCACATTGCTATTTTTCCTAATTGTGATTTTATTTCTGGTTACCAGAAAATAACATATTTTAATGGTGCATTTAAATGTAACCCATACAGGGTCCTTTCAAACGATTTGAGTTTTTATTTTTATCAAAGGGCACTAGAAAGCTGTCTACTATCTCATATATATTTTTTGTGGGGATTTGATATCTTTTGAGAAGAATAAAGGAGTTTATGGCTCGAATAAGAGGATGGTGATGATGAAGATGATGAGATGCATTGTTTATGTTTTTACACAATAAATAGGGTCTGTTTTTGTATTTTTCTTGGATTCTTTTGCTGCCTTTGGTGACTTCCTAATTCCTATGAAGGATCGTTCTCATTTCCATTTTGAAGCGAAGTTATGCTCTTTTTTTTCTCTCCTTAGTGTACGTTTTGAAGGAAACATCTCTTATCTACAAAAACATACAATAACTGGTTGGGCATGACCATGGTTCTAATTTTCCATAGTCTTCGTTGCATATGCATGCATTTTTTTTATTTTTTTTGTGTTGAGCATCCGTGTACCATTTCATTTCTTTGGGATGCTTTGGTACATATGAAAATATCCTAGTCCGCCTAATATTAATTCCTTATAAACTTTAATGCTTGTGCCTGTAGTGTTTTCAAGTGTGATTTCTAATGCTTTCAAGTGTGAATTCCTGCATGTTGAATTACTCTTGCCATTCTTCACATTTCCAGGCACCTTTTGGATTATAAAGAATCGATTGACTTATAAGTGTTAAGCATGTTTGGATCATCTTCTAATGATGCCTCTTGATCGATAGGGGCTTGGGGATATGGTTGCAGCCAAAACAGTCTTCTGTGGTTATTTTATTGGGAACTTGTCACAGATTAATCACATTTACACATAATATACAAATTTCATTTCTAGTACATTTTCACTTGTAGAACAGTATAGAAAATGAACTACTCATGTTTGAATATCATGTGAGATTCCAATGTTTTGGACCAACGTACGAGCTACAGAAAGACGATAAGAGTGCAGGGTCATACGATGTTTAATATTTACCTATAAATAATGATCAATGATCCTGTTGTCCTATAAATAATGTTGAACAAAAACCACTTGGTGAACTCTGTAAGTCTTTCCCATTGTATATGCAGCTCATTATATAGACCTTATTGTTTTCTTGTAGGGTGCAAAAATTTGGCGAATAAAGTATAAATTTCTGAAACGATATTGTTATGAAAAAATTGTTGGAAATCAAAATTGACTCAAATCGTTCGTCCTTCTCATATTCTAAGCATCTCAATATGTAGTCACCATAGCTATCTTGTTGTGCATCAAATTCGGATGAATACGATAAAATTTATGGTTACGATATCGTTATCAAAAATCGAATTCCTTTTTCTTGATATCCGCAGAACGTGAGTCCTTCACATTTTTCGTTATCTCAATATACACTGACCATGAATTTGTGATTGGACACCAAAATAGGTTAAAGAAAATAAAAATTCTTGTAACACTATCGTCATCAAAAAACAATTTCAAATCTTTAGTCCATCACCTTTTATCTTCTCAATAGAAAGTCAATGAAATAATCTTGCTAGTCACCATAATTGGATGAAGAAAATCAACATTCACTGTAACGATATCGTTGTACGAGAATGTGTTCTTCATTTGAACTCTTCTAGATGCGCTCTATCATTTCATGATTGCTTGCACTTTTTATAAATTCATTGGTAAACAGAATAATTAAGTCTGCGTTCTTAATAATTTAACATTGTTTAACAATTTCTCTGTAGTCGATCACCGGTAATTTGTTTTAAGGGACGGAATTTTGTCCATATCATTGTCTAGGCATCTCATTCTAGATTCGTTGTGATGCGGATTTTTGGGAGTAAATTTAACTGATGCCCAATCTAATGTGTGAAATTCATTTTGAATATCATCCTCGTCCTACACCTTGCATGTGTTAATAGTTTTCTACGGATAACTATTAGTTTTACTGTCTCTGCTATATTAGCACAACGACTCGCTAAATATATGCTTAAACATTGGCTCTTTCCTTTTATCCGGTAGGAATGCCGCCGGAGAGGTTCTAACTCAACGTTGAGAATCTAACACCTGTAAATCTGGATAGAGCCTTTGCTGTTCTGAGGAGCCATCCCAATAAGCAATCCAAGCTTGAAGCTTGAGAAGTGGAGTCCATCAAACCGAGTGTGTGAAAAGATAGTATAGCAAAAATTAGGCAATTGAAAGATGCTCAAAGCTAGCTTCACGTGGCCAGCAGCAAACGATGAAACTGCCTCTGGAAATATTACAAGTAGGAAGATTCATAATCTAAATGCTAAAATTGAAGAGTGTGTTTGCATTTTTTTATTTTATGATCATATCATTCTTGAAAGCCTTTTTTGGCCTGTTGTTAGTTGATTCACGTGCCGTATTTTCTGTAGCTTTTATTCAGAATAAAAACTAGCTACTTGGATTGCAAATGCGAAATGATTATCGGACAAATGCTATAGGAAGATCATGCTGCGAAGACAATGGACTTGGACGGAATCTATAGCCCATGTAGGCTTTTCTTGAATCTTGATTAATGCAATTGCACCATATCTTTTGATTCAATTCTTTTTACCTACATCTCAATCTTGCCTTTTTCTGGTCATTTTACCTACATTTAAATCCATTCCGATATTCGCTTTGCATTGCATGCTCTCTGTACTGATGAGACCAGATTCGCTGGTGTTTTGATGGGGTTGATATGAGAGAATGCCCATTTTGATTTGGTAGATTCAATCAAAACTATCTCAGTTTCAAAAAGATTGCAGGGAATTCTACCAAATAGATGTTGCTTTATTGAAAGTATATTTTCTTCAAAGTGTTTTGTTTCTTTTAAGAGATTCAGATTTCCTAAATGTATGGGTATGAATATTGAAACAAAATGCCTCAATGCAAGGTCTAATTTTGATCCATTTCGATGATTGGTTAACAGTTAGTTTTGATCTATTTCGATGATCTATTTATTAAGTCTCGCAATCTTGATGCCTCAAACATCAAACAGAATCTGCCAAATGTTAATGCAGCTTGTATATATGGATCGACCCTACCAGTAATTGAGCTTTATAGATTTGATACCTGAATCGGTGGTATTTAGTCGCACACCCCCCCCCCCCCCCAATCCTTTTGTATCCCTTATTGCTTATCCAGTTTTTTTTTCTTTTGCCCACCTGCTTTTCCTATCGTCATCATTCCCCTGTTTTTTTTTTCCAACAAAGTAAGTAAACACTTTGGTCATGTACAAGAAATCTCAATCGTCATTTATACGAAATGTAAATATTCCTTTCCTAGTATATTATCATGTGTAGAACAACAGAGAAAATGAACTACTCATGTTCCAATAATTATTTTGGAGTTTGGTCAGTGAATTACTACTGGCCTTTTTGCCTAGTTGATAATACGAGGCTTTAGTACTTTTGGACTAACATACAGTCTATAGAGATGTGTTAATAGCGCAAGATAAAACGTAATTGAGCACACACTTATGGGTAATGGTATTGATCCTGTTGTCATACAAATGATGTTGAAATCAAAATCTGGGCGAAGTCCTTAAGTAATTCCCATTGTTTATGCATGTCATTATACAATCATTATTGTTTTGTTGTGGAATTGCTAAAGTCAATGGCAAGAGTGTCAAGTACATCTCTTTTGCGGGTGCTACAGTCTGATTTCTATCTGCCAATAGTTATTTGTCACATCTCTTTTGATGCTTATTTGAATCAGTTGATAAAAGTTTAAGTGAATTTCGTGTCCATCTGACATTCACTTGTGGTGCAAGAGGATAAATTCACCTCATATTGCAAGGGGTTCAGATATTTGGCAGAAAGAATGGTTGTGTTCTATTGTTTCAGATGAACAGGATTGAAAACCTGATTCCAGATGAAGAGCTTACGAGTTTTCTAGCTCTACTACCACCAAACCATGTTCTGCATCTGTGGCCGATAACGGTTTGGATGGAAAAGGTGGATAATCCCACATCCCTATCTCATGCAGACAAATCTCTAAGACAAATCTCATGCATTGATGAAGAAGGCTGCATAGAGGAACAACCGGACAAGTTTAGTGGGGAAGAGAAGGCGACTGAAAATCGAGCATTAATTGTTCTTGCCTTAGCATGTTTTCTCCTGTTGTGGTTTATTAGTGAATGTTGCTTTTGGGCTAAAAGCCTAAAATGTCACATAACATTGAAATATATAGCTTCTTTAACTCAGACAAGGCTTTCCTTTCTTTTTATGGATTACTAATATCAATTGAAAAGAATAATTTTTTTGCCTACCTCTCATGGGTTATATAACAACCTTTAGTCTCTTTAAAGTCTTGGATTTGTTCATGCATTTTAATTTCTTATTTCTATAAATTACATAAAGGGTTATCATCATCAAGGCTCTAAATCATAGTGGTTGTAGCCTATAAACAACAAATGGCATTTATCATATCTCAAGCAGGGGTTAAGAACATCAAATCGTTGAACAAGAGCTGCGTGCAAAAGGGCTCAAACCATGTCATGCACGTTGTCCTCTTTGAATAAGATCTTCGATGCTGGTGTACTGACCTGAAAACAGTAGCTATTAGCTTGTTGAAGATAAGTATATGGATTTAAATAGCTTGTTGAAGATAAGAGGCATTGAGAAACTTCTGTTCTTATCTAGTTTTATGTATTCTGCGTGTGTGCATTTTCATGGTTTTCTGGATTGTTTAGGTTCTTAACGAATGTTGAGTGATTGTCATTGTATAATACCTCAAGAGGAACAAAACTTTACCGACCAACCTTCGAACCATCCTTACTGAAGATCACATCATAACTACAATGCAATCGACTTACTGGATAACAAATTTGAGGTTGAAAAGTATGAAGGTTGGTAACGATATCGTTACAATCCTTTAGAGTTTCCCCAGCTATCACATTAGCCCTGACTATATATTGAGATGCATAAACAATGAAAAAAGTGCACAGAGGTTACCAAGAAGACCAAATTGTAAATATTCCAATAACGAAATCGTTACCGTCCTTTACAGTTTTCAGTCTCAAATTTGTTATTTAGCAAATTAATGGCCTCGATTTTAAAATGTGATCTTTAAACAATGAGAAAGACTCATGAATGCACCTCTGGATCTTGGTCCAGGGAGGGCAGAATATGAAGGTTCAAGCCTTCACTATGATCTTCGAACCCCCTTGAAAATGGCTCAGGGGAATTTGGGGTACAAGGGTTTGAACCCTCTTCCTGAGGGTTCGAACTTCGACCCCCCCTGGAAAATGGCTCAGGGAATGCAGGATACAAGGGTTCGAACCCTCAGGAAGAGGGTTCGAACCTTCGACCCCTCTGGAAAATGGCCTGAGGAGTGCAGGATACAAGGGTTCGAACCTTCGACCCCCCTGGAAAATGGCTCAGGGAATGCAGGATACAAGGGTTCGAACCCTCAGGAAGAGGGTTCGAACCTTCGACCCCTCTGGAAAATGGCCTAAGGAGTGCAGGATACAAGTTGAGGGTTCGAACCTTCGACCCCCCTGGAAAATGGCTCAGGGAATGTAGGATACAAGGGTTCGAACCCTCAGGGTGAGGGTTCGAACCTTTGACCCCTCTGGAAAATGGCCTGAGGAGTGCAGGATACAAGGGTTCGAACCCTCTTCCTGAGGGTTCGAACCTTCGACCCCTCTGGAAAATGGCTCAGGGAATGCAGGATACAAGGGTTCGAACCCTCAGGAAGAGGGTTCGAACCTTCGACCCCTCTGGAAAATGGCATGAGGAGTGCAGGATACAAGGGTTCAAACCCTTAGGATGAGGGTTCGAACCTTGATGACGATATCGTTACGTTCCGTTGTAGCATCTCTCATCTTTTTCAGTGTCCGGCGAAGAGAGTGATCCTAGAAAATGGTTTGAGATACAAGGTACGATGATAAAATGCTACCCCGAGGAGTTAATAAATGTACAATTTGATCATATCACACTAACGATGTCTCTACCTGCACTCTAAATATTCATCTTGGATTATGTTATCGAACAAGTCTGTGGCATCTAGTAAAAAATGTGATCTCCATAGAACAAACCCATCATTTTCAATTTTGGTATACTACTATAAAGCATCCTCACTGAATAACCATCCTTGAAATGACTCAATTCAGTTGTATAACAATAGGAGGGTAATAAGGTCAGGAAAACAACTCACATTCATCCGTTGGAATCAATAAAGTAAAAACTCTGACGAGATCCATTCAACACCCAACTACATGCTTGAGTTCGACCCTATAATCATTTTGAACCTGTTTGAGTTTTGATGGATTATACTTCCACCAAAGGGGCCAACCCTCATATCAACCCTTCGTAGGTAAATTAGAACGCATATTAGCATGCCAAGCAATTTATGCTTTGGGCTGATCGGCCTGGATGGAAAGGAGGTTCACGGGTCATAAATGTCTGAAGCCACCTTTGGTGATTAATTTTCACGCAGTTCAACAATCAGTTCCTCTCTCTCGAGAGGGCTTTTTTTCAAAATAGGCTAAAAATCAAGATGGCCTGATCAGAATATAATGAAAACTACATTTAAAAGGCCAAGTTATAGGGTAAACAATAATTATAGTAGAAGATATGAAAAGATAAATTCATAGAAACAAAATGGGTGGTAAGCACTCTTCCTTGGTGGCGCGAAAAGCTCAACCATGACAAAACAAAATTGATAAACGCACAAATGACATAAATGTAGAATCCCAGTTTCCAATAGCATTAGCTTCATTTATCATTGCTGGTATACAAAAAATTCCTTTAACAACTTATCACATGCAAACATCAACACAGGTTTGCATCTACACATCAGAATATACACAGTATGTTCTCCCATATTCAGCAAGAGATACATCCATCCAAAATACAAGTCAAAATATGCTCCCCCAACATAAAAAAGTATTTACACCAAGCCCGAGATCAAACAATTGAGATGTGAAAGCCACGAAGTTCTATCTCATTCCAACACCCAAAATAAATAAAAAAGAGGGGGTGGGGGGGAGGATGGAAGAGTCATCCCCTTGGAGGTAGATCTCTACATGTCTATCTATTATTGCCACACTTCTTGCAATGGGAGCATGTAACCTGTTTCCTCTGAAGGTGTAGTCTGCTTCTCTACAACTTTCAGTATCCACATGCAAATTATCAAGGTTGCCACTGTCAGTCTCCAACCCAACATCATTTACTGCAAATGGGTTTTCTTCTCCTTTGCAAATGTATTCTCCTTGTGAAAAGGGCAATTCAAAATCAGCTCCAAGGTCTACAGATGGATATGACTATTGCACAATAAATTCTCTGTTGACCGCGGTAGTTTTTGGTGCCAAGTCAGATCCTATCCTCATTGGGTTAACCCTGCATGATAAATGAGCGTGATCATTATAGACGATTATGGATCAATAAGCAAAATAAAGTAGAGAATACTATACTTTGGAGATGGTAGTGTGTTATTCAAAATCGCATCCTTGTATCGAAGGATGTTGGTGTTAAGCACCTGATGGTGGTAGAGGAACCTGTCCAGCTACATCCCTACGGGATAAAGGAAAGGAGTGGATGGCTAAGCATATAATTGGCGAGCATTTGGGCTATTATAGCTATATCGCTATTTAGTGCTGACCTTTATCTAAGAATTAAAAGCGGACTACTAGGCTGAACGCCTTTACTAGATCCCACTCTGTGTATACATAAAATTAAAGAAGCTCAGTATTAAGAATTGGTGTGGAAAATGACAAGTCCAATCATAGCATACCTTTGTTCACACTCTTGGTGATCTGTTGCATTAACCGCGCTTCGCTCGATGTACAGGTACAATGCACTTGTATCCAGACCCGAAGATGCTCTGAACATAATCTCTACATCTTCATCGTTTTTTATGCCTAGCAAACTGCATACTTTCCTATTCTGATGGAGATATTATATAATTGGGATATGTCCAAGCATGTTCCCATTTGAGAGATCACGTATTTTTTGGACCAATTGTGAGTACGTAGTTGATCTTTTCAGGAATGCCATCTTTGGACAACCTCCAATATAAATTGGACTTCCATTATCCTAAGAAATTTATCCACCAAAGTGGAATTTGAATAGTAAATCACAATCAGGCATCCTGCTACAGCAACATAATCGAGTTATGTAAAACTTCCAGTTATGTAACACAATTGATAAACACATGCAAGGTGTAGATCCAAGAATGAAGTGCCCAAATTGAATTTGACATATTACTTTGGTCATCAATATCATTAACTCCTAGAAGAAACATCATAGCGACTCAATTAAGAGATGCATAGACAATGACGCAGAACAACAAAATTTTAACAATTAAGAAAAAAACATGAGAAACACAAAAACCAATTCTCTATACTGGTCAAAATAGTTTTCCAATGCTAAATGATTTATAAAGCCAACTTCATTGTTTTGTTTACCAATGAAGTTATCAAACAACAACGAGTTATGACTTTATATTGGAAAGAAAGGAAAGTTCTTTAATAACGAATTCGTTACCATAATTTTTATCTTCTTCTTCCAATTCCAGTGTCTAACGACACCATAATGGGGACTTTATATTGAGATGCATACACAATGAGAAGGACTTGCAATCTCACTCAGTTTCGTTTAATGACAACAAGGAAAATTGTTCTTGATAACAAAGAAGTAATTGTAACAGTTATGTTCTTCATCCAATATTAGTGTCCAACAACAGAATAGTGGGGACATTATATTGAGGTGATACACAATGACAAAGACTCACGATTTCACTCACTTTCAATTAATGAAAAAATGAAATTTGTCTTTAATAACGATATCATTAACATACTTTTTTTTTCTTCATCCACTTTTGGTTTCCAACAACAGAAGAATGGTTACTTTATATTGAGATGCCTAAACGATTAGAGGGACTCACGATGGAGAATGTAATTCGATTATTGAGAAAAAATAAAATTGTTCTTTGATAACGATATCAATACCATAATTTTTAGTTTCTTCACCCAATTTTAGTATCCAACAACAAAAAATTGCTGAATTTAAATTGAGATGCATAAAACATGAGAAGGACTAACGATTTCACTCAATCTTAATTATCGTTCAATTTTCTGATAACGATATCGTTTCAGTAATTTTTAGGTTATTGTCCAATTTTTTGCACCCTAATACAACACGATAATGAATATATAATGACATGCATAAGCAATGGAAAAGACTTGTCCACTTCACCCAGATTGTGATCTCAACATCATTCATATGAGAACAGGATCACTACCATTGTGAATATGAGTGAGATAAATTTCATTTGATACTGCACTCTGAACGTCTTTATATAGCCATATTAGTTAGTCCAAAGGCTTGGAATCTCATATTATCAACTATTTTAAAAACGACCATTAGTAATTCGCTTACCAAACCCGAAAAATAGATGTAAACATGAGTAGTATCATTTCTTTTTTGTTCTACACATGATAATGTACTAGGAGTCAAATTGCTAGATTGTGTATGTGACCATCAAGATTACTTGTACATGAGCAAAGTGATTACTTACTGGAAAAGAGAAGCCTAAATGACGATGGGGAAGAAGGTGGGGAAAAGGTAATAACTGGATTGGGGAAGGAGGCAATAAGGGATAGAAGAAGATGGGGGGTGGGGGGCTTATGGACTAATGATTCAGCTATCAAATCTCTAAAGCTTGATCTGGGGGGTGGGGGGCTTATAGACTAATAATTCAGCTATCAAATCTCTTAAAGACTGCAGATTCAACTATCTAATCTCTAAAACTCGATCGATCCATAAAACTATTATCTTCTTTCCCCTTGCCATTAATTGAAGATAGAAATCTACACATTCGAAGTCTTCCTGTCCAAACTTAAAAGGATATACAGATCTCCAAGTACTGGATTTTGTTCAAGTATCTAAATCTTACTTAACCTTATCGACGAGAGCTTATAGAGTAAACCACAAGGCAAAAATCCATAAACCATTTAAATGCATTTTCTTATGGTCGTTGTTGCCTATGTCAAGTAAGTAATGAAGAAATCACACAATCTCAAAGAGATTGTAAGAATTCACTAACATTTTAACATCTAAAAACAATACAAACTACTCTTCTATCTTAATCATTCCCTCAAATCATAAATACTCATTCTCATGCATAATCTCATTCCAAGAAAGAGCATAACAAAAAAGAAAACAAGTATAAAATTCGGTTTCAAATAGCAACCATATCTTGATTTGTGTTTTTAAATAGTGAATAGCAGCGCAATCCAAAATTGCCATCGCGTATTTTAGCAGAAAAGGTTACTATATATCTAAAAAAAATTTACTATCGCATAGAAATGCACAGCTGCATTGCAAAACCAATACATTCATATTAAAGGAACAGAACATGGGAAGTTGATACAAGCCAAAAACGGTCAAGATGATGAAATCGAGGCCCATATCCAAATAAGTAAATCAAACAAGATTCAAATAGTAAAGAACAACTACAGGATGGAGAAGCCAAGCATTACAAAAGCTCCAGTTTTTGGATTTCAAATAGCCATTAATCCATTATTAGAAATACATTCAAACAAACAGAGCATTGAATGCAGAGAGTGCCCATGCACATGCTACAACAAAAAATGGATATTATGCAAGTTCTCACCTCTCTTGGCTAGAAACCCTCTTTCATATGCAAGATTTTCTCCATCAACTACGGCGACAAGAGAGCATCGCTAGCTGCCGGTGTGAGATGATCCAGATGGAATCACCGATTGGGGTGAAGAATGAAAGGAAGAGGAAAAGAGAGAGCAGGGAGCCAAGGGAAAGAGAGAGGAGGCGAGAGGGAAGGAGAGAGGGAGGCGAGAGGGAAGGAAGAGGGCGTGAGAGGGAAGGAGAGATAAAGGACTGGAGAAGACATGCAGAGAGGGAGAGGGCAGCAAGAGGGAGAAAAAGAGAAAAAGGCTGGACGGAGGGAGTGGGAAAGATGTTAGAGTGGAAAAAATGGGGGAATCGGACGATGTCGTCAACAAAGGGAGGGTAAAAGCGTCCAAAATGGCAATACGAACACCAAAATGGGAAAATACATGTATTTGTGTTTAAAATGGCTAAATACATGTTTAAGCACACTTTTCTTGTAAAAATCCCATAAAATTTAAAAAAAATGTATAGTACTTGAAGGTGGGAGACCCAAAACATAAAATTTTTATGTTTTGTTTTGGTAAATAACATAATCTTTGTTATGGTATGCTTAGATACTGTGTTGATAGTGAATTAAAAAAAAAACAAGGATTTGTTGTATAACAAGTTAAGTCTACGCCTGATGGACCGAACTAGCTCAATTGAATTCCAAGTTATATTTCACTAAGGATGTAAACGGGCCCGTTTCGGTGCGGGTGCTTGGTGGACTCGGAACCGGAACCGTTAATAAGAAGATGAAACCATAATCAATTTTCTAGTTTTGGAACCGGAACCGGTAATGAGAAAATGGAACTGGAACCGGTTCTTTATTTGGGAGGGGTCCAGCTCTAGGAGACAATGATATAGGAAAAAAACCTAATTTTAAGGAGGGATTTTCAAGAATTGAGGTAATATGTTGGGCTTCGGGTCTATGGGTCTAAACTAAGGTTGAACTAGATCCGAAGTCACGGGTAAAAAAAAAAAAATGATTCAGATCCGAACCCGTTTACTTATCATGGCATAAATAGGGACCCAAACCCAAATTTTAATAGGTTTGTAACCTCCAGACAATCGGAGACTCATTTACATCTCAACATTTCACATTTTGAGGATCACGTTGGCGTGGTGCCTGAGTAGCATAACGAATCTGGATACGGGTCAGAAAAGTTAAAGTTGAGAGTACTTGAATAAATAGGCTTTTGTCACATGCTCATGTTCAGTTTGTGCTCAGGTGCATTCGCATACAAGAAAGCATAGAAATCTGCTTTTACTGTTTCTTCTCTTTCACAAGAAAAATAAGAAAGCCATGAGACAAATTCCGCTCTTGAAAAAGACAAAAGTGAAAGAAAATTAGAATAAAGATAAACAGAGTGTAAAAGAAGGTTTGTTTACAGATAATTCTGTTCTCATGTTTTTCTTTTAGCCATTTTAGCCTTTATCTATCTGGAATTCCGTTCTGTTTACGCATGGTTCATGCATACCAAGTGTCCAACTCATTTTTTCATCTATATATAAAACCTGTATTAGCAAAGACTACAGAGACAATTGTGGTGAAGGGTTTGATTCCCTTTTGGGATAGATATATAAAACCTGTATTGAGTCGCCAATCCTGGCTACATTCAAGGATTTAAGAATATATACAATTAAACCAATGAATCTGCAATCTAAATATAGCACATCCAATCTCTTGTTTTTAGCAATTGACCCATGTGGGAGAATTATCAATTTATCATGTTTGACCATAGCTCATTTGAGTCTGGGTCGTGGGCAGGATCATGTGGACCTGATGATGGGTCTGGGCCGCGTGGACATAAACTTGATGATGACCCACTTGTACAACTTGGATATTTGTACATGTCCAGCGTATCGGTGTCAGATGGATACTGAACAAATATTTCTAGGTACATTCTAAACATATCCTACTTAAGATGTCACTAATTTAAAATATTTCTTTTCAAAGTTAAAAAAAAAAAAGGTTAGAAAGAAATATAAACAACGATAATTTTATAAATTAAAAAAAATATTTCACAGCAAGAAAAATTATAGGACAACCATATTCCTTTGTTTTTCATAGATTATCAAAAGTGCAATCATGCTTCCAATTCCCCGTATTAATGTTTGAGTTCGAATCAGTATCCGGACAATTTGGGCACCAAATCACACACCCATGTCCAAACCAACTCAGCCATACAACTTGGTGAAGGATTCAAATATGAAGACTCCGACACACGGCCGGAGATCTATGTGCATTCCAACTAGGGCTGCACAGAAAATCCGATATCACCGCTAAATCGGACCGAACCAACTAATCCGTGCAGTTCGGATCGGTTTTATAGTACATTGGTTCGATCTACGGTTTGAAAATCGTAGAAACCGCTTAGATTGGTCGATTATCGATTTGAACCCCTGGTTCACCGCTTAAACCAAACCAACTGATATATTATGTAATTTGAGTATTTGGATTTTAATATTTGCCCTAACATTGGAATAAATGCAAAGGATGTGGGTGTCATCATTTTAAAATTTTTAATTTCTAATTTTGAATAAATAAATAAACGGTTTAAACGATCGAATACTTCGGTTCGGTCTAAGCCCTCACCATCGGTCGGAATGGATTGGATAATTAAAAAATTGATTGGTTCGGTTTGGTGGTTGGTTTTAGTACTAAACCAATCCAAACCGCCTATGTGCAGCCCTAGTTTCAACAATTGGGTAGCTCCACAAATCTTTCACTTGGTACTACATTGTCTCTGTTTATTTATACTCATTTCTAAATGAAGTGACTCATAAAGGCATAAATTGGTCCTTCCATATTCGTTCGAAGGTGACTCTATTTTTTGGGTAACCCGGTCAAGGGGGCTGGGATAAAGAGAGAGCCCGTACAAAAACGAGAAGACAGCTCCACACAAGCGTTCGAAGGTGACTCTTGATATATCGAAATGCAACCCCACTCCAATTGACCGGATCCTATTTAGTATTTATATCTCTTTGAGGGGATCCTCTCACCTAAGCATTGGTGCTCACAGTAAGGGGAGCATTATTTCTTGGGGGCTCACTTGGGGTAGGAATGGAGGGATTTGAGAGATCTCCTCCTACCTAAGTAGGTACTGTATGTGGTGACGGAGGCTCGAATCATCATCCTAACTACTAGATTAATTGTCGACAAGCTTTTATTGTCCAAAACGAGTACATAATAGGTCAGCGGTCCAATCCATTCATATGGGTGCCGAAGAGGGGGTATTTTTTTTATGATCCACTCAGATGGATCACCAGATGTGCCCCACTAGGTATCCAGGCATGTGGTGCTCGATCACATGAGGTTTTTTAATACCCTCTTTAAAATATCCTTCTCTCCTCACCTATTTAATACTCTTCCATTTTTCTCTGAGTTATTATTTTTTATTCCATAAGTTCTTTTGTGGTCAGTTCCACACAAACAAACGGGCCCCGCAGTTCCACACGAGTCTTCACCAATTTTTACATCCGAATGGTCGGTCATTCTACCTCCACTTTTCCCTCCTTTCTCACAAGTATAAATAAGTACAAACTTAGCTGTTGTCACGGATGAAGCTCGCTAGAAAAGTGTTCGGTACTACCCCATGAATCCATTGATAGACAATCCCCTATCGGACGACGATTTCGATCCGGATTTCCAGCTCGTGCAATCAGCACTCTTAAGAGGGAAACAGGCTAGACTGTTGAATTATGCAACTGCAGGTCGATGGGATAAGGTCGAAAGTCTCTACCAGGAGGATCTCTCCCTCAAAAGGGCTAAGCTCAGGAGCTCAGAGGACACTGTGCTCCACATGGCCGTATCGGATCGCCGGGAGGATGTGGTGATCAAGCTCTTAGGATCTGTGAGAGATGATGATGACATGAAGGAAATGTTAGAGCTCAGGAATGCAAAAGGAGACACCCCACTCCCCGTGGCTGCTGCCCGCGGAATGGTAAAAACGTGCGAGCTCATGACCGAGAAACATCCTGATCTGATCGAGTTTCGGAATGTTGAGGGCGAGAACCCTCTCTTTGTCGCTGCCTTGCACGGCACCAAGGACGCCTTCATACTCCTCCATGACAAGCTGCGGTCTTCTATTCTGGAGGCTCGTCAGGCTAGCCATGATCTCGATCGATATGGTCCGATCGCGTCATGATTTTACTGCTGCTGATTCTAAATTTTCAGTACATTTTGGAAGGAACGATGGCAAAACCATTCTTCACTGCACAATCTCAAGAGGATACTTTGGTACGAGTGACGGCCCTTCTTCCCGCATTCACTATGACATTATTACCAAATTTTAACATTGTCCAACATCACTCCTATTAAATTGAAATTTGAACGACCTATAAAATGATAGGTGTAATATCATCAAAAAAAAAAATTTTAAGTAATATCATCAAGTTCAATCAAGCATTAATGATGGATCTCACTTTGGTCAAATAAGCAATAATGGTACAAATATTCTTATTATTGAAATTTTGAACAATGTCTTTACGTATGAAAGCATGTAATATGACGGAGGAAGATGAAACAGGCAGCAGAATCGAGAACAATGCCGGAGGGCTGGGGATCACCGAGAAGCTCGTTTTGATCAGATCATTGATATCTTTCTTGACTACTTGATTTCTCGTGTATTACCTATAAACTCGGGGTACCTTTTATAACAAATATCCCAACGATCAAATGCAAGTTTTTCTGGGAAACGCTCCTCCAAATTCGTTGCAATGTTCATCAACAAGCACCTAGGAGAGTTGGCGAGATACTCGTTCAACTTGATTAACCAGCCTTCAAGGCTCTTATGTGGCCATCAAGTGTGAGCCATTGGCCCACGTGCCAACATCTCCCACTTGGCCAAAAGGAGACATAAACATTCCTTACTTCATTATTGCTTAAATTATATATATATATATATATATATATATAGAGAATCTCTCATTTAAGGATTATATATATATATATAATATTGCTCCCACTTCTAAGTTGGTATGGAATTAAGACATGAGCTATAGAACCCCACATTCTAAGATTTCCAAGATTTGATTTTATACTAGTCCATAATTCATAAGGGGTTCGATCTATTGCTTTAGCTAGTAAGGACTCTATTAAGTGTGTATGTAGCAGTACTAATTACTTCACTATACCATTTTATTGTGGGGTATAAGCCATTGTTAATTGGTATGTATAGTATTCATCAAACTCATTTGACACATACTTCCCTCCTCTATCAGTACTTAGCACTTTTCTTTTCCTTCCCAACCAATTTTCTACTTCTTTTCTATATTCATCAAATACTGAGATGGCTTCATTCTTGTTAGCAATTAGATAGATATAACCAATATCTTGGATAATCATCTACAAATGTTATAAAATATTTTTTCCCTCTGAGTCTTTGCTTCTTGAGGTCCACAAATATCCGAATGTATAACATCCAATAATTCCATTGCCCAATGCTTATAGGTTTCGGAGTCAACTTTTCCCAATTTTGGGATCAACCTCATACTCTAATAATCTCTTAATCTTATCTTTTCCTATATGTCCTAATCTTAATTGCCATGTATAAGCATCAACGTGCAAACATTAATTCATAAGAGAAGGCTGAATGTAAGAGGAGGAGGAAGAAGCTATTTTATTATCATGATGAGTTACATTTAACATAAATAAATCTTGATCCTCAATCAAATAACTCCAAGCTAGAATGCGACCACATTTTTCGATAGTTACTTTTTAGGATAAAAAACGTACATCAAAACCCTCAAGAACAAGTAAGGGGACTTAGATAATATTTCTCGTCATGTTTGGCACATAATATACATCAATCAATATGAAATCCAAAGATCCAACATCTAATCTGCAAGATCCTACCCCCAATGCATCTAAATAGGTATTATTTTTCATATATATTTCATGTGATACATAGACAGGTCCTAATTCCCTTTTTTTTTACCGGGTCATGGAGATTTGGCCATGCAAATAATTCAGTTGCACCCTTATCTCATTGAACGTCGTGATGACAAAGGCTATTTAGCTCTCCACTACTTAGCAGAGAAACCATTTGCTTTCAGAAGCGGAACTTCGCTGGGAGTAGTAGAAACTATCATCTACAATTGTAACTCTCTCTCTCTCTCTCTCTCTCTCTCTCTCTCTCTCTCTCTCTCTCTCTCTCTCTCTCTCTCATATTATATCCTTTTTATTCGTTAACAGGTCCTGTTCATTTTATAATGCATTGTTTCCCTTATGTTTACATTATAGGTGTATGGTTTAATCCACTTGAGAATAAAGACTCTAGAAAGCTGGACTGCAGTAGAGCTCAAGACAACTATAAAACATGCTTGGAATTCCTTCTAGTACTGGTGGTTCAACCATTTATCCTTTTCGGTGAGTAAAAAAGTAATAATTGATAGTTCCATATTGCTATTTTAGTATAGTTTGCTTGAGTTTTGATGATTTATCATAATATTTTTGCTGCGGCTTATCAATGTTAAAAGGGTGTTAAAGAAATAAGGAACGAGCAACTTTTCATTTGAGAAAGGTTTCTATTCTATTAAAATCTCATCAAAAGGTTTCTATTCTATTAAAATCTCATCAGAGAGCTCCAAGCATAACAATGGTACTTCTCTTGTTAACATGAAGGCAATGGAATAATTGTGACATGGAGTCGTCGCTGAGTGGCCCCACCAAAGAAAAGAGTCTAACATATATATATATATTGTAAGTTCCTAAATATTACGGACTTAGATAAATAGATGTTTAGTTTCTGATGTTGCTGTAAAGCTCCTTTGAGAAAGATTAACCGCTTGGGACCTAAAAGGGATGGAGGAAGAGAAAGGTCAGAGGTCTGGGCTGCTATCAGCCAGAGGCACTCCGAAGCCTAAGTTAGTGCAGTCACTAGACAAAAGATGGATGAGTAAGGAAGAAGAGAATGTAGAGTAAGGGCGTGTATGATAGTGTATGTTTTGTGGGTTTACCTCATGCATATATATAGAGAAATGCTCCTTCCATGGAGGTAGGTAGAGGCACTGTCCCGTTGCCCCATGTCATTCTTCCTTAATGGCGGTAGGTGGGGAAACGTCCCATTCATGGTTTAAAAAATCGGCCGATATCTCACTGAGATATCGGTCTCGGCCCAGTTTCACAGTCATCTCGGCCCATCTCGGCCGAGATGACCATTATCTCGGTTTTTTGAATATCTCGGCCGATATACCGGCAGAGATAAAAACCATCTCGATTTTTTTTTTTTTTTTTTTTTTTTTATAGATGAAGCATAGAGGTTTATCACTTACTCACTTGTGTAATTGTGTTGTTTTCTTCATTTAGAAGTTAGATCTATATACTTTCATGCTAGATCTACTCATACACATGATTTTGAAAACAAATTTCAGTTTTTTTTATTTTCGGATTTTTTTATATTTGAATTATAATATATCATTTTTTGGGGATTTCATCATAAATATGTTGTTTTAATGATTCATGATCATTGTATGGTGTGTAAATGATAGATCTACATACTTTTATGTTAGATCTATATATTTAGGATTTTGAAAATGATATTATTAATTTTTGTTTTCCAAAAAATAATTGTTGTTACTTGTTAGGATATTTCTGATACCAAAGGCTTATTAATAGTATGTAGATGATATATCTACATTTACTCATAGTCATAAATAATGTTTGCATTATATGAAATACTGGAAAAAAGACAGTGAACTACGAGTCTGTAACACAGACAGGACTCATAACTTATGGTGACCGAGATTTTGATTTATTGTTGTTACTAATGGAAACAAATATAGTTTTCCAGCATTTTCTAATATTCTGGACTTTTTGGATATTTTTGCAAATTTTTTTGGATTAAAAAAAAATTCACACCACGATGACTTCGACGGACCGATATCCGCGACCGATACTGATATCATATCGGTTTTTCGGCCCAGCCGATACCGAGACCGAGATTTTAAACCATGGTCCCATCGGATCATGCGCTGAATCCTCATATTAATGTGGAGGTGATCGCCTGATAAGGCTAGCCTCTTATCATAATCTGGCACTCATCTTTTCTGTCAGTACGTTATGCAATTTAGCCGTAGCGTTATGGGGTACAATTATGACCTTGTACTCATCCTAGTTGGCAATGCTGAGATGAGGATGATGCCGAGATGGACATGTCATGGCACTGTTGCCTAGACCGAGATGAGGCTAGTTGTACCTTTACCGAAGCTAGCTCAAGATGGACATGCAAGCTGGCACTGTTGCCGAGATGAATGTATCTTGTACTCCTGCGGAGCCTGGATACCGAGACCGAGATAAGCCAAGTCGGTAATGTTGCCGAGATTAGCGTAATCTTGTTCTTAGGGGAAGCCCCCACACAATTGCCCCCTAACTCTTGACCTCATAGAGTTCTCCAACTCTTTGAGGTCGGGAGCTAAGTGATATGACTGAAGAGTCCTTGGAATTTAATTCACATCCCATCTTGACGTCGGTTCCTTTTCCCGAGATAATCGATAGCACGCTACCGTCGCCTCGTCTGCCCGAGGTAATTAATAGGGTGTTTTGAATCGTTGCAGGAGATGAACTGGTGGCACCACATGTTGTCATTTGGTTGGCTGCCCAATTAATTTGAAGTGACGCGTACAACTTCCAAGGCGACGCTTAGCATGCGCGTCTTTCAAAATTTGATCAAAAAGGGCACTTTATCTTCTATATATAGGGGTGTCCCCTCTTTCTTCTCACTTTTGCCTTGCATTCATTCAGAAGAGTTTTCGCTGAGGAAGAGCTTCTTGCTGTTAGCTTTTTCTGATCAAACTCTGGCGTCTTTAGGATCCCTCTTCGCCGTTGTAAGTCTTCGCCTGCCCTTCCTTCTTCTGTTCTGATATCCCTCTAGGCTCTTCTTTTTCTGTATTCCGTCTAGGGTTTCTGGTGTCTTCTCGATTCTCTGCCCCTTTTTCTTCCATTTTTCTCATATTCAGATATGGGGATCTATAGGAGCTGCGTAGACACTCCAGCGGCTGCAATGGAGTTTTGGGCAAAGTACAAGACTCCGGACGATGTAAGGATTAGGCTAGACAACTCAGAGGACCCCTTTGATGGTCGTTCCTTTCGGGATGACTGGATGTCGTTTCTGTTAGTGTCGATAGTCGAGGGCGGAGTCAGGTTTCCTGTGCACCCGCTCCTCAGGATCTGCCTGAGCAAGTGGAGTCTCTACCCTTGCCAATTGATGCTGAACAGCTTCAAAATCATCATGGGAGTAGCCGAGCTGAATAGAATTCTAGGTATCGGTCTCGGTGTCCATGACATCGAGGATTCCTATGACATATGTAAGACCGGGGGGGACCATACATATTATCTCCGGGTTAAGGCAAGAAGAGTGCCTTTTGTCCGGGATTTGGAGGATTCAAATAAATACGCTGGAGATGATCGGTTGTTCGTCTCGAGAAACTGGGAACGAGGCGAGGCTGAAACCGATTTCGAGAGGGCGTACAGGATCCCTCGTCGTCTCGGGGCTCCTCCAAGTAAATACTGAACTCCTGAGGTTTTTGTACTGCTTCTTCCTGTTTTCGCCGACCTAACGCTCTGTTTTCCTGTGTAGGTGTTAGTGAAAGGCGGCGAGAAGCGAAGCGAGAAGGGTGGAAGAAAATCAACACTTAGTTCGACGTCGTTTACCAATATCAAGGCAACAGAGGTCGGGCTGCCTGGGTGCAGCTTAGGTACGAACCAAGGTACCACTCCTTTATCAAAAGGAGAGAAGGTGAGCCATCGGGGAGTTTGGAACCGGTATTAGCCCTAACCCTTGCTGACCGCCAAGAGACATAGGGCGCCGAAGCCTCAATCTAGCACTCTAATTCGGAGGAAGCCGAGCTCGAGCGAGTTGTCGAATCGTACGTCTCTTCGAGTTCAGAAAAGAGAAGAGGGGACATGGCACAAGACGCCCTCTGGTAATAAAAGATCTGAGTTCTTTTATCTTTGGTGACCGAGCTGCTTCAGCCGAACCGGGCCCGTCACCAAGGTTGTCGAGATTCCTGTCCCAACCTCGGAAGTCCGGCAGGAGGAGCGGGGTCAACGGGAACAAGAAGAGACCCGACCGAAGAAAAAGGTCATGGTCAAGAGCCCTTCTAAAGAAATTCCCGGCAGCACCTCGACACCCCAACCCTCTGGACCGGCAGCGTGGAGACCGAGCTTCATGATAGAGCCCAAGAGGTCGGTGACGGTGGAAGACCGGATACGGGGGAACTCTGACATGATTGCGGCTCTGGCCCACACCTGCGCTTTGCCAAAGGATATGGTGAGCATAGGGAGGCCGAAGATATTCAGTTGGCGGCGTGGAATATGCAGTCAGCCCTCGCGGTAAGATTCAATTTTTCACGGGCTTTTCCACTTCATCTTGGTCTCTGTGTCTTGACAATCGTCTCCCTTACAGGTACTGTAGAGAACCCAAGTCCAGCTCGAAAGGTCTCAGCAGGTCGGGACTCAGATTGCGAGGCTAGAGGAGGAGAAGCGGGCCCTCCAAGCAGCTTTGGAGGAAAATAGACAGAGGGAGGAGGAGCGGGAGGCGACTGTCCAGGCAATCATAACCGAGCTCGAAACGGCAAGGGCTGAGGCTGAGGAGCAGAAACAGCTTGCGGGCGAGCTCAAGAAGCAAAAAGAGGATGCCGAGGCCAAATTGAAGATCGAGGTTGACTCTGCTTACGAAGAGGGGCGGAAGCGGCTTCTCATTTATATGAGGCTCAAGTCGTGAATCTGAGCTAGACGATTTAGGAGCTGGGGTGGAGAGGTGCTCTGAAAGAAACTAGAATCTCCGAAGATCATCCATTATTCAAGAATCCAACCAAGTTCCAACCCCTAGAGCCAGAGCTTGAAGTACCTCCTGTGTCAACTGAAATTCCTCCTGAGTCGACCGCATCCGAAGCCGAGAAAGGGAATGTCGGGGCCGAAACTGAGACCAGGAATGTCGGGGCTATCCCTTGAACCATTTGATGTAATGTAAATTGTAACATTTACAACAATGAATATAATTACCTTTTCACACCTCGTTCTTGAGTATATGAGTTCGGTGTAAGGATATAATAACTGAGTTCGGTTCAATAACCGGAACTGTCAAATAATCACTACAACCTCAGTTCCGTAACCAGAAGGAAGTTAGCTTTAATCGAACTCGGTCTAAAAATCGGAATTCTAGTATAGTTGGATCCATAACCGAACTAGGATAGTTGTTGAGTTCCGTAACTTAGCATTTTGCGTGGCTGGTTCCATAACCGACCCGAAGTCACCGAGTTTGAGTTGGTGCCGAGTTCTATAACTTGGCATTTGGTGTGGCTGGTTCCATAATCGAGCCGAAGATACCGAGTTCTACAACAAGGTATTTAATATAGCTGGTTTCATAACCGAGCTAGTGCATACGCTGAGTTCCGTAACTTGGCGATTTGGATAGTTGGTTCCATAACCGAGCTAGAATATACGCCAAGTTCTAAAATTTGACGATTTGGATAGCTGGTTCATAACCGAGCTTGAATATACGCCGAGTTCTATAACTTGACGACTTGGATAGCTGGTTCATAACCAAGCTGAAATATACGCCGAGTTTTGTAACTTGGCGATTTGGATAGCTGGTTCCATAATCGTGCTAGAATATACGCCGAGTTCTGTAACTTGGCGATTTGGATAGCTGGTTCATAACCGAGCTGAAATATACGCCAAGTTTTGTAACTTGGCGATTTGGGTAGCTGGTTCCATATCTGAATTGGAATATACGCCGAGTTCTGTAACTTGATGATTTGGGTAGCTGGTTCCATAACCGAGCTATGGCCACCGAGTTCTGTAACAAGGTACTGATTGAAAGCAATGAAGTACATCTTTCCATAAGAATTTACTTTTATTGATTCCAGAAATTGAGTACAATTCAAAAATAGTATTTCTTAAGATGGGTGGTGTTCCATAGTTGTGGTAACTCTTTACCATCCATGCTTTCAAGCCTGTAAGCTGATTTCCCGACTACCGAGATTACTTTGAATGGCTCATGCCAGTTCGGTGCCAGCTTGCCTTCACTGGGATTTTTTTCTGCCGGAAGTGTCTTCTTCAAGACCAGTTCTCCAACTAAAAACTTCCTCTTTTTGACTCTTTGATTGTATCCTCTGGCTAACTGCTGCTAATAGGAAGTCATGCGAACAGTTGTTGCATCCCTTCTTTCCTCAGCCAGGTCTAGCTCTCGAGTTAGGTTTACCTCGTTCTGACCTTTTGTCGAAAAGTTCTGACCTCAGGGTTGGAAGGCCGACCTCGAGGGGGATTACAACTTCCATTCCATAGGCGAGGGAGAAGGGCGTTGCCGAAGTGGAACGCCTTAGAGTAGTTCTGTACGCCCAAAGGATGCTAGGAAGTTCTTCCACCCATCTCCCCTTGGCCCTGTCGAGTCTCTTTTTGAGTCCATCGAGCACCACTTTGTTTGAGATCTCCGCCTGACCGTTGCTTAGTAGTAGTTCCTGATGCCGAGCTCTTGACAGAGGTTCTTGAAGAAATTGGAGTCGAACTGCGTTCCGTTGTCCGATACTAAGACACGCGGTACTCCAAATCTTGTGATGATATTCCTCCATACGAAGTTTTTTGTATCTTGCTCAGTGATGGAAGATAGTCCTTCTGCTTCTATCCATTTGATGAAATAATCAGTAGCTACTATCAGCCACCTCTTATTCCCTGGAGCTTGGTGGAGTGGTCCGACGATGTCGATGCCTCATTGAGCGAAGAGCCATCGGCTAGAGAGTGGGTTGGGGTCTTATGCTGGTTGGTGGAGAGAATGTGAGAACTTTTGATATTTTTCGCACTTCTTGGCATAAAGTTGAGCGTCTTTCTGCATGTATTGCCACTAGTAACCTTGGCTGATAGCCCGGTAGGCTAATGACCGACCTCCAATGTAGCTTCCGCAGATTCCTTCATGGATTTCATAAAGGAAATCTTCGACTCTACTGGGGTGAACACACTGGAGGTAAGGTCCGGTGAAAGATTTTCTATAAAGTTTGTCATCCGGAGATAACCAAAACTGAGCTGCTTTCAGCTTGATCTTGTGAGCTTCATTTCTGTCTTCAGGGAGCTGGTCATCTTTTAGATATGCTATGACTGGGTCCATCCAGCTTGGGACGAGGTTAACGCACAGAACCGGCCGAGGTGGTTGAAGCTCTATACTTGATTTTTCTAGTGTTTCCACCTCAACGGTTCTTTTCTTCCCGACCTCGACAGCAAAGGCTAAGTTGGCAAGAGCATCAGCATGGGAGTTAGATTCCCTGCCGATTTGTTTGACTTCATCCTTCTGGAAATGGGAGAGGAGCTGCTTTGCGTGTGCCAAGTAGGCTGTCATCCTTTCATCTCGAGCTTTGTAGTCTCCGCTCAGTTGGTTTGTCACCAGCTGAGAGTCGCTAAAGACCACCAGTTGTTGTGCCCCCGGGATTTTAGCACTGCTGAGCCCTACGATCAATGCTTCATGCTCAGCTTCGTTATTGGATGCTTTGAAGTCGAGTGTCAAGGCTTATTCGATGACAAGGCCTTGTGGAGATTGTAACACGATGCCGGCACCAGCTCTCTTAGAGGTTAAGGATCCGTCGACGAAGACTTTCCATGCTGAATCAATGAACTGCTTCCAATATCGATCTTGTTCTGTCTCGGTAACCTCATCATCCTTATTGCCCCCCTAGTTCGGTATCGAGCGGTGTCGGCACCGAACTAAGAGAGGCGAATTCTATAATGAAATCTGCCAAAATTTGGGCTTTGATCGTTGTTCTGGGTTGATATTGGATATCGTACTGGCCCACTTCGACGGCCCATCTTGAAATCCTTCCAAAGAAGTCCGCCTTTCTGAAAAGGGACTTAAGCGGATGTTCTGTAACAACCACTATTGTGTATGTCTGGAAGTAATGAGAGAGTTTGTGAGAGGCACTGACGAGCGTCAATCCATGTTTCTCAAGTGGAAAGTACCCGGTCTCGGCGTCAAGCAAGATTTTGCTCGTATAGTATATAGGTTGCTGGTGCTTGCCTTCTTCTTTGACTAGTACCGAGCTCATTGCATGATCCGAGACGGCTAGGTAGAGAAAGAGTACATCGCCCTGTTTCGGTGTAGACAACAGGGGTGGTGAAGATAACTAGGCTTTGAGTTCCTGCAGAGCTCTGTCGCACTCCGGAGTCTACTGGAACTTTGAGCTTTTCTTCAGAAGCTGGAAGAAAGGGCGACACTTGTCCGATGCTCGGCTTATGAAACTATTCAGCACAGCTGCCATTCCTGTGAGCCTTTGAACTTGTTTCGCTGAGGTGGGACTTTGGATCGCCTGGATCGCCGAGATCTGCTCTGGGTTGGCTTCGATCCCTCTTCGGGTGATCAGGCTTTCCAAGAATGATTCGGAGTCGACACCGAATGCACACTTGGAAGCGTTCAACTTGAGCTGGAACTCTTTGAGGATGGCGAATGTCTGACGCAGGTCCGCAAAGTGGTCCTGTGAACTTTTAGACTTGGAAACCATGTCGTCAATGTAGACTTCCATTGTTTTCCCGAGTTGGGCCTGAAACATTTTTGTTACCAGCCTTTGGTAAGTCGCCCCGGCATTTTTTAACCCAAAAGGCATCACTTTGTAACAGTAGATGCCTCTAGGTGTTATGAATGCGGTCTTTTCTTCGTCAGGCCCGTGCATCGGGATTTGATGGTAACCTCAGTATGCATCGAGGAAACTCCTCCTATCATGACCAGCAGTGGTGTCGATCATCTTGTCGATCTTCAGGAGTGGGAAGCTGTCCTTAGGACAGGCTTTATTGAGGTTGGTGAAGTCCATGCGGACCCTCCACTTTCTGTTCTTCTTCTTAACCACCACTATTTTGGCCAGCCATTCTGGATAATGTACATCTCGGATAGCCTTGGCCTCCAGGAGTTTTTCGACTTCTTCAATCACTGCCTTTGTTTGCGGGACCCTCGTTCTGCGAGCTTTTTGCACTATAGGTTTGTGCTTGGGGTCCACATTCAGCTTGTGGCATATAATCTCGGGGTCGATGCCTGGCATCTCGTATGGTGTCCAGGCAAAAACGTCCTTGTTTTGCAACAAGAAGTTGAGCAGTTCAGACCTTTCATCGTCGGAGAGCTGGCTCCCTAGCAGAAAATATCTCCCGGGGTCATAAGGATTGATTTTGACCTCGGTCAAATCTTTAACGCTCTTCTACTCTGCTGATCGATTGAATCCCCGAGCTCAGCCTCGAGTTCGGCCATATGTACCTGTTGTGATTCTGCTTCGCCAGGCACCAAAGCCATCAGGCACTCTTTGGCCATTTGTTGATCTCCCCGTACTGTGATCACCTCAACTAGACCGCTGGCATTCTCCAACGGGAATTTGAGTTTTTGGTGATGGGCGGAGGGCACCGCTTCTATGTCGTTTAGCCAAGTTCGCCCCATGATTACATTGTATGGGGATGGTGCATCCACCACAAGGAAGTTGATTGTCTTGGAGGTGCCTCCAATTTGGACTTCTAGGGAGACTTTCCCCTTAGGATATATTGGCTTTGAGCTGAAGCCCACCAGGGGAATGCGAGCTTCCTGCAAGTCTTCTTCTTTAAGACCAAGCTTCTTGAAGCAGTTAAAATAGAGGATCTCGGACGAGCTCCCGGGGTCCACAAGAATGCAATTCACCTTGAAGTTCTTCAACCACAGGGTAAGGATTAGTGGGTCGTTGTGGGGGAGCTGGACTCCTTCAAGGTCTTCATCTGAGAACCAGATCTTGGGCCTCTCCTTCCGAACCTTCTTGGACACAGGTTCTAGCTTGGCCGACACTGCTTATCGTGTGAAGCCCTCCTGGCCTCAGTACGAGCTTGCTTACCCCATCTAGGAGCGGGGGCCAGGTGAATGACGTTGATGACGCCCTCCGGCTAGTCGTTATCCTGATCTTCATCAGGTCGGCGCTGGTGAGCTCGATTGACCTTTCCACCTTCCTTGATGTAATATTTCAGGTGCACGTCCTTGACAAGCATCTCGAGGTGGGACTTGACGGCCATGCAGTCATTGGTCCTGTGCCCATTCTGCTTAAGGTATAGAACTTGTCATAGACTTGAGGTACAGAACTTACCCTTATCCCGGGTGGATGGATCGCTTTTCATCGGCTACAGCCATTGGAAGTAGGGCTCCTTCTTGATCTTGCCGAGGAGCTTATAGATGGGCTCCTTGAAGATCGTGTTGACAGCCTTGTAGGAGTTGACGGCCGGCTTGACAGGCTTGATCTTCAACTTCTTGTTCCCCCCAGAGGTGGAGGCCGAGAAGGCTGCCGAGCTTGTCAAGGCCTTCTTCCTATCTGGTTCCCTTTTAGAGAATTTTTTTCTCCTCTAGGGGGGCGGTCTTCTCGTGAGAGGCCAAAGCTTTCATGAGCTCGGGCCTCTTACTCAATGTACCGGTTCACCCTAGCCATTAATGCTTTCATTATGACTACGGGGGACCGGACCAGGTCTTTACAGAGCTCATTGCTTGGGAGTAAAGCTTGTTGGAAGCACATGATGGCGACGTCATCTTTGGCATCTTCGATCTGGCTGTAGATTGTCCATAATCTTTTGGCGAACTGAGAAACGTTTTCAGTATGCCTCATCCGAATTGCCATGAGGTTGCTACTTGTCTTCGGGATGACCCGGTGCGCCTGAAACTTCTCGACGAAGGAGTTCTAGAGATGTCGCCAACTCGAAACCGATCCCTTCGGAAGTGCGCAGAACCATCTGAGGGGGAGGTCGCCTAAACTGGAGGAGAATACTCTACAGTTCAGGTGGCCGACGTCGCCCCAGACCGACATTCGCTAGGTGAAGTGTCGAAGATGCACTGCGGGGTCCGAGGCTCCATCATAGAGGACGAACCTCGGGACACTGAATCTCTCAGGGAGAGAGAAGTCTTTTATCTCCTGAGAGAAGGGAGACATGCCCTGGTCCTCTGCGTCATAGGCGTCTAGTAGGTCTCGGACGAGGCCGACTTCTGCCATCTTGTGCTGGATCATCTGCTTGACATGGCGGTCAAGCCATTCTTTGAGGTCTCCAACGTTTTCTGGCCTCAGCGACTCTGGCTCTTGGTGTGATCTCCTCGAGTCGCTGTGCAGATGGCTGCTACTTGAACCTTCTTCGTTGCCTCGATCTCTTCTTTTATTGGTTAGGACTTGCCTCAAGTCCTGATCAGCCGAGGGAGTCGGGTTCCGTCTGCGGGATGGTACCCGGGCTCTTCTATTCTCTTTGAGCTGCCTCTTGAGCTGACAAATTAGCTCATCCTATTCTTGGATGATACGGTTCTGGGACCTGATGTCAACGACAACGACGTCGTCATTACCACCATTGTCGACCTGAAGAGTAGACTTGCCCACCGACACCGTGATGGGTCCTTCCACACTTAGCGCTACAGATTTTCCGCGAGATCTCCCTTTGTGGGGGGGGATCTTGGAGTGGCAGAGGTTGTGATTGGAATGGCGAAGGTAATGGTTGGAGTGGCTGAGATTGTGGCTCTAGTTACGGAAACAATGGTGATGGTGGAAACTCTAGTGGTGGGAATGAGTACTCCGGTGGTGGCACCGGAGGCAGTAACGATGAGTCCTTTCGGGCCTTCGACGTACCTTCACCGTTTCTAGTCTTTGGAGGCATGGCTTTTGTAGATTTAGTTTAATCGTTCCCCACAGACGGCGCCAATTGTAAGTGCCTAAATATTACGGACTTGGATAAATGGATGTTTAGTTTCTGACATTGTTGTAAAGCTCCTTTGGAAAAGATTAACCGCTTGGGACCTGAAAAGGGAGGAAGAGAAAAGTCAGAGGCCTGGGCTGCTATCAGCTGGAGGCACTCCAAAGCCTAAGTTAGTGCAGTCACTAAACAAATGATAGGTGAGTAAGGAAGAAGAGAATGCAGAGTAAGGGCGTGTATGATAGTGTATGTTTTGTAGGTTTACCTCATGCATATATATAGAGAAAGGCTCCTTCCATGGAGGTAGGTAGAGGCACTATCCCGTTGCCCCATGTCATTCTTCATTAATGGCGGTAGGTGGGGAAACGTCCCATCGAATCATGCGCCGAATCCTCATATTAATGTGGAGGTGATCGCCTGATAAGGCTAGCCTCTTATCATAATCCGGCACCCATCTTTTCTATCAGTACGTTATGCAATGTAGCCGTAGCGTTATGGGGTACAATTATGACCATGTACTCATCCTAGTTGGCAATGCTGAGATGAGGATGATGCCGAGATGGACATGTCATGGCATTGTTGCCGAGACAGAGATGAGGCTAGCTAGTACCTTTACCGAAGCTAGCTCAAGATGGACATGCAAGCTGGCACTGTTGCCGAGATGAAAGTATCTTGTACTCCTGCCGAGCCTGGATACCGAGACCGAGATAAGCCAAGTCGGTAATGTTACCGAGATTAGCGTAATCCTGTTCTTAGGGGAAGCGCACACACACACACACACACACACACACACATATATATATATATATATATATATGGGGAGTGCTACATAATGCCGGGGTATTTTTTAGAATAAAACACCTCTCCTAGTTGGGCCCATTGGGATGCATGATGATCATGGAGACTTGCCTATATGCAAAATAATTTCTTCTTCCATTCATGTGAGGCCTACTTATATGTAAAATCTTGAGTCCATAAGATTATCCTAACCTTTTTATCTGTGGCCCTAAAATTTATTGGTTTAGAGGCATCATTTTATTATGATTTCAATCCAGCGGTGAGTAAAAGTTGGATGAGTGTTAAACTTGGACTTATGGCTATTCATTGGAGGTAGTGTGTGAAAAGATTAGATTGATTTAACAAGGGCCCCATGACAGGGGAAAAAAAAGTGGGGCGAAAATGGGGACGTTTTTAGGGAGATGCTCTTGTGAGAGTAACTCTCAAGGTACTATGAGACTAAGGGATGGGCCCCCTCAAGTTTAGGATGTTGGAATTGGATATGGATGTGAGGGCCCCCACCCTTACTCTCTCAGTACCGCGAGAGTTACTCTCATAGGAGCGTTGCCCTATATATAAATGTTCATGTGCATTCATCTCTCTACAAGGTGAGGGACACATATAATTGAAAATAAATATTTATGAGCAAAAGAGGAAAAGCCTTACATGGCCATTTGCAGGAAAGGGATATTCATGTGCAAAGAATGAAAGCCATATAAGTGTCTCTTACCTTACTGTGAAGGATGGATGCACATGAATATTCCTCAATATATATATATGGGAGATGCTCTTCCCTTACTATGAGAGATAAGGTGGGGGCCCTCACATCCATATCCAATGCCAACAACTTAAATGTAAGGGCCTCCACGCCTATCTCTCATAGTAAGGTGAGAGATGCTTTCATAGGAGCACCTCCCTATATATAGGGAGGTGCTCCTATGAAAGCATCTCTCACCTTACTATGAGAGATAGGCGTGGAGGCCCTCATATCCATATCCAATGTCAACAACTTAAATGTGAGGGCCCCCACCTTTGTCACTCATAGTAAGGTGAGAGATGCTCGCATCTCCCATATATATATATATATAAATGCTCATGTGCATCCATCACTGACCACAAGGTGAGGGACACATATATAATTGAAAATATTTATACACAAAAAAGGAAAAACTAAATATGGTCATTTGCAGGAAATGAATGTTCATGTGCAAAGAAGGAAAGTCATATAAGTGTCTCTTACCTTACTATGAGGGATGGATGCACATCAATATTCCTCAATATATATATATATAAACAAATGTTCATGTGCTTCCATCTCTCACCACAAGGTGAGGGACACATATATACGCAGAAGAGGAAAAGCAATATATGGTCATTTGCAGGAGATGAATGTTCGTGTACAAAGAAGGAAAGTCATATAAGTGTCTCTTACCTAACTGTGAGGGATGGATGCACATGAATATTTCTCGATATTTATATAGACAAATGTTCATGTGCATCTATCTCTCACCACAAGGTGAGGGACACATATATAATTGGAAATATTTATACGCAGAAGAGGAAAAACCATATACGGTCATTTGCAGGAGTTGAATGTTCATGTGCAAAGAATGAAAGCCATATAAGTGTCTCTTATCTTATTGTGAGAGATGGATGCATATGAACATTTCCTCTCTGAAAGAAATGTTCATGTAAATCCATCCCTTGCCATAGGGCGAGGGACACTTAAATAATTAGAAACATTCTTGTGCAAAAGAGGAAAAACCATATATAGTTATATGTAAAAGATGAATGTTCATGTGCAAAAAGAGAAAGCCACGTAAGTGTCCCTCACCCGATGATGAAGGATGGATGCATATAAATAATCCTCATATATATATATATATATGGGAGGTGTTCTTGTGAGAGACACTCTCACCTTACTATAAGAGATAAGGTGGGGACTTTCACATCCATATCCAACGTCAACAACTTAAATGTGAAGGCCTCCACCTTTATCTCTCATAATAAGGTGAGAGTGTCTCTCACAAGAGTACCTCCCTATATATATATATATATAGTAATGCTCTTGTTCAAGCTTCCCTTACGGTCTTACGATACAAACCACCAAGTGGGTCCACCTACTGATTCATCTAAGCGGACCGTCCAAACGCACACCTTCTATTTACATGAGTCTCACCATGCTTTGATAGATCCCCATAGAGTGAACCGCTGGATCGAGAGTCAATTTTATTATTTTGTATAAATCGGTTAAACTTATGGACCACGGATGAATGGTTAGAGGTGTTAGATTGACTTCAAATTTGATATCGAGGTTGGCCCACTTGGATCTTTCGATCGCCTCCTATTCCATGATTTGTAGGGTTCCAAGTATCCCAACATTAACTCTTCTTTCCTTAAACTTAGGTTTCTTAAAAGTAAATAGAAGTCCACCTGTCGCATATTGAAATTAATACTTTGCTCTCATTCATGGAATGGAGGGGCCCTTTTTTCTCTCCAAAATGCAAAAAAAAGGCCAAGGCACCATGTAGCGCTCCCCCTATATATATAATCATGAAAACTTTATCCCAGCTATGTTGGGGTCAGTTACATAAATTATTTTTCTCTATTCTAATCTATCACGAGCCAAATTCTTAGATAAGTTGTACGTCTTTGTATCCATCTTTACTACTTTCATCCATGTTCTTTTCAACCTATATACTCTTCTTGGTAAGTCATTAGCCTATACAGTAAAACTTCTCTTTAACAACTTCATTGTTGGCCTATGTTGAACATTGCCCAAACTATCTCAAACAATTTTTTTCTTAATTTATAACTTATTGGTGATACCCGTAAATGCTCCAGAAACTACTTATTGTTTATTTTATCTTTACTCACTTTACCACTCATTCATCTCAACAGTCTCTTCTCTACCATACTCATTTTGTGCATGTGTTGCTTCTTAATTAGCCAATATTCTGCGGAATAGGTCATAGTTGATCTAATTACTATCTTATGAGATATTTCCTTTCAATCTATTGGTATCGGCCGATCACAAAGAACTTCAAAAACAGGTCTCTACTTCAACCAGCATGCTCTTATCATATATTTGACATCTTCCTCAATCTCTTCATCCTTACTAATTATCGACCAAAAGTATCAGAATGAATCTATTTGTTGTTTTGTCTTGAGCTTCAATTCATAGAGTAGTTTCAACTCTTTACAGATCCCCATTGAAGTTGCAACCCATATATTTTATTTTTGTATGATTTATTTCAAGGCCATTGGAATCTAAACCCTCCCGCCATCTCTTAGGTCCCACATTCACGCCAACTCTCAATTCATCCACCAATAATGTATTATTTGCAAAGTATACAAACCAAGGTATCTCTTCTTGAATATGAGCAGTTAACTCATTCATAATCAGTGTAAAGAGATAAACGCTTACTGCTTACCTTTGATGAAACCAATGGTCACTGAAAATCACATGTCTTTCCATAAGTGATTTTCACAGTACTCGTTACCATTTTCTCATGTCTTTGACAAGTTCAATGTAACCTCCATGGAAACTCCTTTTAGTTAAAATCCACTAAATAAAATCTATAGGTATCCTATCATAGGCTTTTTGTAGATAGATCAAGACCATATGAAGATTTCAAACAGAGTATAAGGAAAGAAGAAGAAGAGGATTTTTGTGCAAAATTGTATGATACATTCATAATTCAGGTCACCCATATTCAGCCATGTGATGATATATGTTTGCTATAAATGGTAAGAGCTTAAGTGCGCATTAGACCTAGGTAGTGTGGGTCACCTTTACTCACTTTATTTAACATACCGCCTCAAATTGAAGTGGTGAGAGCTAACATCAATTTGTAAATAAGGAGATCATGCTAGGATGAGGTGGAGATTTAATGAAGATATCCACTAACTAGTTCTGTGAGGCAACATGAAGAAGATTAAGAAAACCAGAGAAAACGTACTGTCAAATAAAATGACAGTCTTCTTCAATGTTCTAGGACCGCTCGTGGAAAACAGGATTGTTTGCAATTTGTATCACACTAGTAATGTTAGTATTGAAAGGAGTATGACCAATGACCAGAGCACCCATCTCACGAGAAGACGGCGAAGCCAAATGGCTTCGTTTCTAGTAGAGGACATAGATTTGTATTCGACTTCAACAGAGGATTTGGAGACTGTGGGTTTCTTTTTGCACCTCCATGAGATAATAGATGTGCCAAGAACATACACCACCCAGTAGTAGATTGTTGAGTATCGAGACATCCAACCTAATCAACATCAACATAAGCACGAAGATCCATAGAGGAGGTAGAATAGTAGAACAATCCATAGGAGGTCCAAGAATATATTTGAATATCCTATGCACCACAATGAGATGAGGTTTACAAGGATTACCCACAAATCAACTGATTATCTTGATTGCATGGGAAGTATCTGGCCTAGTCATGGTAAGATATATCAAACTCCCAACAAGCCATTTGTATAATGTGGCATCAGGAGGGGGAACACCCTTATCATTTCAAAGTTTGGCATTAAGCTCTTATGGAATGTCAGAGATCTTGGTGTCAGTCAGACAAACTAATGATAGTAGACCTTCCACTTATTTCTTTTGATGAATATGAATACCATCAGTGGTACATGTGATCTCAAGTCCAAGAAAGCAAGCCAGGTGCAAAATGCCCTTCATTTGAAAGTGAAACATAAGATACAATTTTTAGAAATGAGATGCCAAAAGCATCATTGCCACTAAGAATCATGTCGTCCACATCTAGAAGTAAAAAAGTGCATCATTTAGCAATGCGACTATTAAAAAGAGAGTTTTCATTTGACCTTTAATAATATCCAACTCGAAGAATTGCATCAAGAAATTTAGCAAACCAAGTGTGTGGGGGCACGTTTGAGACCATAAAGGGATTTGCATAGCTGTTAAACATGATTTAGAGGAGTAGCATACCCTGGAGGTGGCTTCATGAATACAATTTCCTAGAGATCACCATGTAAGAATGAATTTTAACATCCATTTTCCATAGAGGCCAGCCCCGAATTGCAGCTTTGGCAAGCAAAGTATGAACCACAATCATTGTGGCTACGAGAGCAAAGGTCTATTAATAATCTACACCATACTCTTTCTTGAAACCTTGAGCAACAAGATGAGCTTTATATCTATCCAATCTCCCATCTAGTTTTTCCTTAATAGAATAGACCCATTTACATCAATAATTGAAACTCCATCCATTTTTGCAACCTATCACGCACGCAAACCGGATTATGACAAAGATCCCAGTCTCGGGGCATGAGCCGTTGGGTTTGCATGGTGATAATATTTATTCCCCAGGATCCCTGGATATTGACTGTTTACTGTCTATAATGGACTTGGATCCAATCACTTGCTTTAAGCCATTTTGGAAGCTTAGATTGAAAGCCCAAGATGAGATAGGTCTAAGAGAGTTGCTCGAAAAAAAAAAAAAAAAGAGGGTTTTGGGGAAAAGGAGTAGAATGAAAGAAATACGTTTTGATAGAAGACGTTGGAACAAGATTAGTGAAAGGAACAGAAAGGTGAAGAGTTTTGCATTTAAAAAATAGGGTTTAGAGGAGAGGATGATAAGGTTCTTCAATCACTAGGTGGAAGAAGATGAACATCAACTCAGTTGACGATATGGGGTAATTTGGCGGGAAAAAAAACGCAAGAACAACTTTTTGTCATTTTATTAGTTTTCTTCATAAAGCCTTTTAATTAAAGTTTAAGCTTAATTTTTACGTAAAAACCCGTAAGAATTACCAACAATCAAACTAGAAACTTATCTGATGTTTCTAATGGGGGATTTTTACAAAAATAAGCATCAAATATCCTTATACCTCCAAAAGCATCCTCAAATACATGTAATTCTCAAAAGTATCTTATATAGTACAATTCATTTTTTTCAGACCAGGTTGCCCTTCACTTTATTTCTCGCGAGTTCGAGACATGATGCTCGTGAGCTAGAGACATAATAGTTGCTAGCTCAGGATTTAATGTGCATGTGTACCTAACACTATTCACAAGCTCGGGTTTTCTGCTTTTGTTTAATTCCATATCACAACATCCCCCAAGCATTCATTAAGCTTCTCTATCATGTTAGATTGATTTATATTTTCTTTATACTCCAATAATTCTTCATTCTATATGTATTTTTACTACAATTAGTAGAAAAATAGCTTAAACCTATAGAAATCCAACATAACCTCACATGAAATTTTCTAGGGATTGGTTGCCATGTCGGTATCAATAATTTGTGAAGTTAGGGTTAGAGCTCGACATTATAGTCATATCCCTTAAAAACTTTCAGATGAGACTATGCTGGATTCTTATAAGTTTAAGCTATTTTTATACTAATTGTAGTAAAAATACATTCAGAATGAAGACATATTGGAGTTCAAAGGAATTATAAATGAGTCTAACATGATAGAGAAGCTTAATGAATGGTTAGGAGATATCGACGAATGAAACCAAACAAAAGAGAAAAACCAGAGCTTGCAAATAATAATAATTACATATACGAACACTAAATCCCGAGCCTCCAATTGTCTCGAGCTCGCTGTGATGTCTTAAACTCGCAAGAGTAATTTATGGAACTCGAGAAATAAAAGTGACGACAATTTTATCTATCAGAAACTCAAAAAGCATCGTATAAGATGTTTTTTTATGACAGTGCCGGAGGTACATACAGGGATATACAAGGCTGCTGGCTACTTCTCGTAAAAACCCCTTTCTAAAGTAATCAGCCGAGGCAAAGCACGAGAGCCAAAGAACCTTCAGTTTAAAATCCCTCTTTATTAAAAAAAAAAAAAAGAGTTTTGAAGATCCTGACCACTGATGAGGTCCATGAGGAGAAGATGCCGAAAAGCGGTCCTGATGCAAGAAGAGGAGCACGAGTCCTGATAACAGAACTGCAACATGCAGCAGAAGGCAGAACTGCAGCATGTAGTATGCGTAGAATAGCCCTCCCGGCGGCGACAAGTGAAGGTCTTGAAAAATCCAAAAAACTGTGGAGATGAAGTTGTGATTGGCCTTGACAATGGATTCAGAAAATCCAGGAGGAGCTTTAACAAGGGATATCTTCAAGTTAAGAGATGAGTGACGAATGAGTGACGAAGGGCTTAAAGAAGACAATCTATTCAAGTTGAACTCCATACGAGACATGCAAAAAGGTTCATTCACTGCCCTTCATTTTCAAACAGAGAGACAGAACAGAACCCTCTTTGAGATTAAACCCAAACCCAAAATCTCTTCTGCTTTCATACATGAAACAATATTAAACAGAGTTTAGAGGAGTGTTTCTATGAAAAATTGTGTATCATACCTTTGGGATCGATCCTTTATATATACCAGTGTTGCCATTCATCATAGCTGTAATCAATCATGCTAATTAAAATCAAATACAGTCAAATGAAATGACCCACCACCTATCTATGGCACGTCTAGAATCTCCTAATAAGGCATGATACATTCATAACACAGGTCACCCATGCGATGATATATATTTTCTATAAACTAGCAACAACGCTTGGCCTGGGGCAAAAAGTAAGATATTATATTTTGAATTTATGAGATATCAAAATTAATTATAAACATATAAGAATATATTCATGCATATTTATATAAAACCAGTCAACACATCTTCAATCACAAGTACAAGTGGTCCATATCAATAATAAACTATTACAATGATAAGTTAAAAAAATCCATTCAACAACACCATAAAAATAATAATAACCGCAATAACGACTAAAAAAGATATAGAAAAGCGAATTTTGTTAATATATAATATTAGTAATAAGAAATACATTGAAGTTTTTGTTATCCATTGATAATTTCAAAGCCCAATAAAACAAAGCCACCCCATTTGAACTTGTTTGTGCAATAAGAGGATTCTAGTTTGGGGGCTTCTATTAGCACCGGATTTTCATCTCTCCACACCGCACTAAAAAACAAAAAAAAATCCTAAACTACCCCTCCCCCCTCCTCCCTCTCCCTCTCTCCCTCCACCCTCTTCCCTTATCCTCTTCCGCCCTCCACCCCACCCCACCCTCCCAGTCTCCGGCGGAGAGGGATCCCCGGGCGACAGCTCCGACCGGCCCTTCCCGCCCGGCAGCCCGCGCTGCAGCTTCGCGGCCGGCCTCCGTCCCCCCTCTCCCGCCCCTTCACACTCTCTCTCCCTATTTCTTCCTCCCTCCCCCCTCCTCTATTTTCTCTCCCTCTTCTTCTCCCTGCCGCCCGATCTCCCTCCCTGCCGGCGGCTAGGAGGGGGAGGGAAGGAGAGAGAAGGAGAGGAAGGAAGAAGAAGGGAGAAAGGGAGAGAAAGTAGCGGGGGAGGGAGGAAGAAAAACGGAGAGAGAGGGAGAGGGAGGAAGAAAAAGGGAGAGAGAGAGAGAGAGAGAGAGAGAGAGAGAGAGAGAGAGAGAGAGAGAGAGAGAGAGAGGGGGAGGGGGAGGGGGAGGGGGAGGGGGAGGGGGGACAGAGGGTGGGGTGGGGTGGGGTGGGGTGGGGTGGAGGGAGGGGGAGGGTGAGGGAAGAGGGGAGAGGGAGGAGGGGGGAGGGGTAGTTTACGAAGAAAAAAAATAAGAAATTTTGCGCAGTGTGGAGAGAAAAAAATACGGTGCCAATAGAAGCCCTAGAATTTTGTATTTTCGAAGAAAATCAAAGTCCTCTCTATTCGGGAAAAATGGTTCATTTTTTTCTTTATGCAAGGAAAATGCATCACACCAAACAACATAATATTAAAAAAATCATAAAAATGTGTAATCCTCTCGTTGCACAAATGCACCATTTTTTTTATTTTCACATAGGCCAATGGTCATTTCAATCCCTCTGCTCAAATTTCTTCTCTACCCCTTTGAAGTAGCACCAATACCATTTTAGAACTGATCAAACCGCTTTTTAGCTCTAGATTTTTTTTTAAAAAATGTGTAAACATCTTAACTTTAAAAGCCATAAATTATGAGACTTTAAACCAACAAGTTAGTGTTATTTGATCCCTGTAATAATTGGCCCACCTTGAATCAATGTATATATCTCTTAATTATGAGTCCATGTGGGCCCACGGAAATGCAATTTATGGTAGGCCAAACCTAGGGTCATATGTCTATATAATCAGATGAGAAAAAGATGCCTATAAGATTCAACCAAAAAAACTCCAACGTCAAAATACTTTTATCACAAGCCCATCCATGAGGTGGTCTACCAGAAGGTCGGGTCTGATTTTCCTTCACATGTGACAATCTCTGAATAGAGTAGAGCTCTATTTGGAAACTAAAAGAAAATGATATTTTTAATGAAAAATTTATCAGTGTGAATTGTTGGAAGGTGGGCCCCAAATATTAAAATAAAAAGATGACAATCTTGAGAAGATGGAAGATAGATGGTGTTGAGAGAAAGAATAATTGTAGCAAAATAAAGAGATTTTAGGGGATATTGATTGAGATACTTTAGGAGATAGAGGATATGGATAAAGAGATTTTTGCGGAGAAAAAATTGTGGCATGGGATGACATGGCACCTTAAAGCATTTTATTTTTTTTCTTCCATGTTTATTTGAAAGGAGAATTTTTGAGTTGCTTGCGTGGCACCCTCCACAGCCCAACTCCCTGTTTGCTTTAATATATATAATGGTCTGAACATAAGTTATGCAACACCTTAATTGAATTGGAGAATTTACGTGTGGGGCCTACCAATTTTAATTAATGCATAATTATAGAAAGTTACATTTAACTCCATTAACTGAACTTAATTATCCAAACATTTCAATTACTATAAATATGCAATGCATGGCATGTCATAATGCATTAAACCAATTAAATTATTTCAAAATGGTGTCCACAATATATCTAACAGTGCTTTTACAAAGGAAATCTTGCTTCTGGAGAAATTTGCGTACCCCTGAAGCTATTTGATACAAGGAGAGGAGCTTTCTTAGTGCTTTGATACCTTTGGGGATAGCTCTGAAGAAGAGGAGGACATCATTTGCAAAGAAGAGGCGACATATAGATTAAAACATCACATTTATGATTTGGAGAAACATCACCCTGCCTAATAAAATGCATGAGGTTATGGCTAAGAGTTTCGTCCATAAATATGATGAGGTAAGTAGATAGACTGATAGAGTAACCTTGCTGCAAACCACAGTTAAGAGAGAGAAAACCACAAGGCTCTCTTTTGATTACCAATGGGTCCTTTTAAGTACAAAAACATTCCTAGACCAAGTTAATCCAGCTAGCATTGAAACCAAAACTCTAAAGAGCCTTAAACAGGAAGGTCCAACTTGGTTTACCGAGGGCCTTGGTGATATCTTACTTGATGCATTAAGAGTCCCTTGAGAGATAGAAATTGATTCTTTTACACAGCTCATAAGCTAGAGCTATATGATCATGAATACACTACGTTTACAACAACAGTTTGGCGAGGGGATATGGTGTTGTGAGGATGGATGGTTAATATTATCTTTAGTTAGAATTTTTTGGGAGAAATTAAGGCCGCTCATAGGTCTGTTGTCACTAGTCAGAGAAAGTAAGGAAAAAGCATTAGAGGCTTTGAGTAATTTTTTGGACTAAAAAAATTTCATAGTTGCTGCCACTAAAGAATCCCGTATAATTTCCCAGCAAGCTGTGATAAATATACAAGAGAAGTCACCAGGACCTAGAGCACTATTTCTTCATTACTTGGGCTGGTTAAGAGGAAGGAGTTTTGAGCATCTGTCACCAACTTAAGACTGCCTGAAAAGAGAGAGGGGTCGATGGAGATTGGGTGAGATTTGAATGCTTGGGTGAAGATCAAGTCTACTGCATGGGACTTGATCTTCATGGGGTTATCAAGATCAACCCATTGGCCTTTTATCCTATCAATTGAATTGACTGCACTGGTCACTTTAGAAGACAGGCAGAAGAACCTAGCTAGTATTCTGAACTTCTTCCTCCAACCATTTGATTATAGATTTTTGCCCCCATTGAATTCCTCTGTGTAACATCCCGACCCCTAATGGCCTATTAATTATAATTAATTGTTTGATTAGTTAGTAAGCTGATTTAGAGTCTAAATAGTTGGGTTTATCGACGAATCGCGTGTGTGAAGTTTCGCACGATTCGGAGTGCGTTTGGGTAGGATAGAGAGTCATTTTAATAATTGGGTAGGGTTTTTAAGGGATTTATGAGAGTATGAGTTTTTGTGAGTTTGGGTGCATTGGGTAGGTTTCGTCGTTTCATGAACTTTAGCCTTCGGTCGCGTTTCGATTCGACGCGTCGAAGAGGCCCGAAATCAACTAATTGTATACGTGGGCCGACTCGGAACTTGACCCATCAAACCCAAAGCCCAAGCCCAATACCCATTACTTAAGTATCCTACCAACCCATCTTCTTATCTCCTTTTCATTCAATTCCATTTACTTAACTCAACAACCATCCCGGCAACAGTGGCCGACTCAACTTCTTCCTCTCTTCCTTTCATTTATTCTTCTCCGTGACGATCATCGGAGCTCCGGCGACGGAAACTAATCCACCCATCTTCTTCCTTAAGTCCTCAAGATCACAAATATCTACTCACTACTAGAAAAAAGGGTTTTTATATCGGATAAAAACCGATATAAAAGACCTATTATATCGGTTTTTCAGTAAACTTCAAACCGATATAAGTACCCCCGATATAATAGATAACTATAACCGATATAATATGTGTATTATTTCATATCGGTTTTTGGACAACTAATGTCTTTTAAACCTGAAATTATAACACATATTACTGTAAAACCGATATAAAAAAAGTAAAACCGATATAAAAAATATTTATAATATCGGTTTTTTGGGATTGTATTATATCGTTTGTTCTGTAACCGATTTAATATTATATATGTATTTTTTTTTTTTTTATAAATAGTCCTAGAAAGGGTCAGGTGACCTTACGGTCACCTGGCGGCTAGCCGCCCTTTGCAAGGGGGCTAGCCGCCAGACCCACGGTCAGCTTTCCAGTAAGCATTTTTTTTTTCAGGATGATTTTCTGTGCTTCCTGCGGCTAACCGCCAGTGCACCTACGGCTAGCCCCCAACTTTTCCTGCGGCTAGCCGTGAGCCATCCTGATTTGAATGGCAGAATTTGTCTCCAGTAGAAAATTCATAACTTCCTCTTCTGAACTCCAAACAACATGATTCTTGATCCAAATGAAAGATTTATCAGAGGGCTATAACTTTCATGTTTTGAGATTTAACCCAGATTGAATGGAAAGTAGTGTAAACTCACTTTGAAGCGGACTGGTCACAGAAAAACAGCAACCCGAGTGAAGCAGAGTTGTCTCCAGTAGAAAATTCATAACTTCCTCTTCTGAACTCCAAACAACATGATTATTGATCCAAATGAAAGATTTATCAGAGGGCTACAACTTTCATGTTTTGAGATTTAACCCAGATTGAATGGAAAGTAGTGTAAAATCACCTTGAAGCTGACTGGTCACAGAAAAACAGCAACCTGAGTGAAGCAGAGTTGTCTCCAGTAGAAAATTCATAACTTCCTCTGCTGAACTCCAAACAACATGATTCTTGATGCAAATGAAATATTTATCAGAGGGCTACAACTTTCATGTTTTGAGATTTAACCCAGATTGAATGGAAGGTAGTGTAAACTCACCTTGAAGCGGACTGGTCACAGAAAAACAGCAACCCGAGTGAAGCAGAGTTGTCTCCAGTAGAAAATTCATAACTTCCTCTTCTGAACTCCAAACAACATGATTCTTGATCCAAATGAAAGATTTTTCAGAGGGCTACAACTTTCATGTTTTGAGATTTAACCCAGATTGAATGGAAAGTAGTGTAAAATCACCTTCAACTTCTGGCGGCTAGCCTCCAACTTGGAGGCGGCTAGCCGAACCAAGTTGGAGGCTAGCCTCCAACTTCTGGAGGCTAGCCGTCAACTTGGAGGCGGCTAGCCGAAACAGCAGGGAAAAAAAAATTGTGAAGAAACGCAGCAGGGAAAAAAAACAGCAGAAACACAGCAGGGAAAGAAAAACAACAGGGAAAAAAAATACATAACAGCAGCAAGAAAAACAGCAGCAGAGATCGTGAGAAAACAGAACAAAAAAAAAAAACAGAGAGAGAGAGAGAACAGAAAACAGTAGCAGCAGAAGAAAAGGGAAAGAAAGAAACGAAACAAAAAGAAAGGAAAGAACGTGATGTACCTGGCACCTGCACAGCGCCGGAAGAGCAGCTTCTTCCTCTTCGTCGTCGTCGTCTTCTTCTTCTCCGGAGAACGAGATTGAGCGAGAGAGACAGGGAGAGCAGAGAGAGAGTAGAGAAAGCGAGAGTGAGAGAAGAGCAGAGAGAGCGAGAGTGAGAGGAAAGGGGTTTTTGGAGGGAGAGAAGCGCTGGGAAGAGAGGCGAGAGTGAGGAGAGAAGAGAGCGAGAGTGAGAGGAAAGAAGGAATGATGGAGAAAGAAAGAGAAGGGAGGGAAGGAAATAAAAAGAGGGAAAGAAAAAAAAAAGAGGGAAAGAAGGACTGAGCCCGCGCGGGGGATTAAGGGATTTGAGGTATATAATATCGGTTTCATAATAACCGATATAAAATATTATATATAACTGGCGGTTAGCCGGTTAGCCGCATGTGCACTTGCGGTTAGCCGCATGTGCACAGGCGGTTAGCCGCAGGACGTCCTGAAAAGGGAGGGAAGAAGGAAAAATAAAAAGGAGGGAAATAACCGATATAAAATATGTATATATAATATCGGTTCCATAATAACCGATATAAAATATGTGTATACAACCGATATAAAATATATGTATACAACCAATATAAAATATTTGTCTATAATATCGGTTTTATTGAAATTAATATCACATATTTTCCTAACCGATATTATATATAGAGATTATTATGTCGGTTCCAGTGTAACCGATATAAAAACAAATTGACCGATATAAAAAAATATTAACCGATATAAAATACCTTGACTGAAGATATTATATCGGTTATATGAAAAACCGATATAGGGCAGTTTTTGCAACCGATATAAAAGCCTTTTTTTCTAGTAGTGACTTTTCTTCTTGTTTCAACCACAACCCATTTAAAGGTAAGCTTTCAAAGCTTGGAAACCATCTCTTCATCTTCTTCCTTGGTTAGAAATGGAGTAGGGAGACTCACCTTGACCATTGGCATGCATTTGTAGGGGCTTGTTGGGTTTGGAGAAGAGTTCACCTCTTTTGGAGCTTTTAAAGTGTCTTCCTTCTTCATTTTCTTCTTGAATTGAGTCTAGCACATCACTAAGGCAAGTCAATATTTATATTATTGCTTGATATGTTTGTTTACCTAGATTTGGATGCTTAAATCATGTTTTAGATAGGTTTGGCTCAATTGATACATTAATAGTTGAAAACATGATAATATGACTCATTAGTTGAATGGAATGGATGTAGAGTTTGATGGCTTGATTAGTAGTTTTATAGGTTGTTGTTAAGTTTTTTTTTTTATTATTATTCCCTCATATTGTGCTTATTAGGTCCCAGAAGAGAGAAAATGGGAAAAGTCCCATTTCAGCTCAGAACAGGGCTGCTGCCCAGTTTCCGCAGGCTTCTCGGTCGACCGAGACAACAGGGGCCAGTCGACCGAGACTCAACCGAGCCTGTGCAGATTTTTCCAAATTTTCCTTTTTAAGGGATTTTTACCTTGTTTTAAGGTGGACTTTGGTGGACCTTTGGATACCCCTTTTGAGGACTCATTTGACTTATTGTGAGGATGTCTTGAGCCGACATTTATCACTGTGGATTCGGTTGTATCGAGAGTCAACTTAATTCAATCTTGAATGGTACGGGACAACGGGATACTCTTTCTTAAATCTATGCACGAAGATTGTTCGTCCGAGTATCGCGAACCCTAACCCCTTCGTTGACTGAATAGGTTGTGCGATGCTTCAGGGTTGACACTTTACTTAGGATTGGATTGTTTATTCGCTTTGATTCCAAATGGTACCTTTGAGTACTATCTTCTACATGTGATGAGCATGTTCTTTAGTTCTATTTGCTTTGCTTTATTAGAGGATTGCTTTGAGAACTTAGAGGTTGGACTTAGGGTTCCCTTGTATTGTTTCGTTCGTTTCGTTATTCGTTTGAAGTGTTGAGGCTAGGGAGCTTTGATTGTCAAGCTTTAAGAGGACTACTATTGGTATTGGTTTGAGATTTGATTTGTTTTGGAATAAAGTAGTTCTCTATTGGTAATGAATCTTGTTCGCGCAAGAAACCTAGTCCTTCACCTATGTTTTAGGATTCTTTGTGTCAGGCACCACTCAGCTGTTAACGTTCAACACAGTTGGGGCACCGACTGTGGGAGAACACGATACCACCTCGAAGCAAGATAGAGCCAGAGCTCACGGAGCCCGAGCTACTTGAGCTGAGAGTTATATATTCCTCGAGATGTTTGTTCTGTTTTGCTCTGTTCTGTTTTGTTATAGCAAGATAGAGCCAGAGCTCACGGAGCTCGAGCTACTTGAGCTAGTTCGTCCTCGAAGCAAGATAGTGCCAGAGCTCTCGGAGCCGGAGTACTTGAGCTACGAGTTGTCTGGATATTGGATATTGGGATTTATCCCAATTGATGATATAGCTTAGCATATGTGGATCGCCTACTTTGATAGTTTGTTTATGATTCGAATGCAATGCATCTCTTACGATCGGAGTGCTATGCATATCTTATAATCACGGTTATCGTTTACTCTCTTTAGTACTGCATATCTATGTGATTTTTATATCTATTGCTTTGCCATCCGTTGTGTTGATGATGCTACTCTTGGTGCATAGGTACCGAGCTCTACTACCCCGAGGCGGAGGAAACGACAGAAGAAGTTCAGGCAGATCAGCCTGATGACTTCTTAGAGTATAGTACGGACGGCATTGTATAGCCGTGACGACCCCGTACGCGAGAGCTACATGATTATTCCTCCTAGCTTCATCTTTTGGTTTCTTTATACTTTTGTTTAGGCCTAGTTTTAGTTTGGCCTTTTTACTTGTAAATAATATTTTGTATTAGTCTTAAACTTCAACCTTAACTTTGATACTCAGTATATTGCTCTTAAACTATACATCTATAAGATACCTCTTGTTTTATGAAGCTTCCGCTATTGTTTAATATATTTGAGGAAAATGTTTGTACCTCACAGCGGTCTTCGATCCAGATGGGACACGATTAGGGCAGGTGATATGTTATTATCATTGGAAAAGTTTTAAATTGGCCCTAATCTCACGCATAACCCCGGTTTCACTTTTGGGGGCGTGACAAGTTGGTATCAGAGCTTTGTACTAGTTTCTAGATTAAAAACAAGTAGAAACTTAAGACGTGTGAGGATTGGGTTTCGTTGGGTATCTTAGCTCGTGTAGATTGTATAGTTTGTATGCTAGATTGAGTCCCATAGGACTAACATGTCTTTTCTTGCAGGATGGCTGGGGGACACACTCGTTCTACTCAGAACAATGATCAGGCAGGGTCTAGTGGAGATGGATCAGCAGAGGCTAGATTCAATCAGCTCATGCAAGCCTTTGTGGATTCTCAGACAGCACAGACTCAGGCTCAGACTGCCTTTCAAGCTCAGATGATGCAAGTGTTAGAAAGGCCAGCTCCGGCTCCTCAAGTCATCATCCCTCCTAGGGTGATAGACTTGAATGATATTTATGACAAGTTCAAGAAGAGGAACCCACCAGTGTATTATGGGAATGAAGACCCCCTCGATGCTGATGAGTGGGTGGTACAGATGGAGAAGATCTTCAAGGTCTTCCAGTGCACTGGACGGGAGCGTGTACAGTTAGCCTCGTACATGTTCCACGGTGTAGCAGAGTTATGGTGGAAATCGGTCATGACACCTTATGACACGATTGAGGATGCTGAGGCTTGGATGTCTTTTCAGACACTCTTTCGAGCCAAATATATTCCACCTCACGTTCAGGCTCAGAAGCTGATAGAGTTTGAAGCGTTAGTCCAGGGAATGGACCCAGTGCAGATCTACGAGCAGAAATTCACGAACCTTTCGAGATTTGCACCGTCTTTGGTTTTGGTTGAGGCGGATAAGGTGATGAGGTTTATTCGGGGACTGAGGCCCGATATTCAGATGGAGGTGACATCTGTTACCTTAGTCACCTATGAGGAGAACCTCAAGCGTGCATATTGGGCTGAGGAGTCCATTCGGAAGAAGATCCTTTTTGCACGGTAGTTTCCGGACATGCTTGCACCAGTTAGGAGCCCAGGTTTGGGCCAGTTTCAGCAGCAGTACAAGCAGCGTCCACAGCAGTACCCTCGGTACCAGCAGCATTCTCAGCAGCAGTACCAGCAGCAGCAAGGCAAGAGGCCTAAATTTGATTAGACACTCAAGGTTTATTGCGAGCGTTGTGGTCAGAACTCGCATACTACGGCAGCCTGCAGATGGAATACAGGGGCGTGTTTTCAGTGTGGTACGATGGACCACCAAAGGAAGGATTGCCCTCAAGTACAAGGGCAGGGTGTGAGGAATGCAGCTCCTCGGCCACCATTAGCAGTACAGCCTTTGAGGCAGGCACCTCCGCAGCAACTTAGGGCACCACAGCAGCCACAGCAGTTCAGACCGCCAGTACCGCAGGCTAGAGGACAATTCAGACCTCAGGGACCACAGCGACCACAGGGCCAGCAGTATGCACAGTACCGATAGCAGGGTCAGCAGCAACATCAGAGGCCTCAACAGCACGGCAGGCTTCAGGCCCTTGACCTGCAGGAGGGTGAAGAAGCTGGAGGAGTGGTGGAAGGTACACTCTCTATCTCAGATGTACCTGCTAGAGTCTTATTTGATTCTGGTTCCACGCATTCTTTCGTATCACCTGTTTTTGCTGCATGTTTGGTGGGAGATATAGCTCCATTGCATTGTATATTGTTTGTTAGTACTCCCTTAGGGAAGATTGTGCAGTGTGAGTCCTATTATCCAGCTTGCAAAGTGCAGGTGGGGAGTTTTATCCTTTTAGCAGACTTAATCATCCTAGGGATGAGGGACTTTGATGTGATATTAGGCATGGACTGGTTATCTACTTACAGAGCAGTTATGGATTGCTTCAACAAGACAGTCAGATTGCAAGTGCTAGCAGATAGTGTGGAGATTGTTGGGGAGAGGAAACCCATGTCCACTAGAGTCATCTCAGCTTTGAGAGCTGATCGATTGATTTGGAGTGGATGTGAGGGCTATGTAGCCTTCATCACGGAGGATGAAGTTTCCAAAGCGGTGGAGGATATTCCAGTTGTGTGCGAATTTCCGGATGTCTTTCCGGAGGAGATACCTGGATTACCACCGGTTAGGGAGATTGACTTCACGATTGAGCTCAAGCCAGGGACAGCACCGATATCGAAGGCTCCTTATCGTATGGCTCCTTATCGTATGGCTCCAGCAGAGGTAAGAGAGCTGAAAGCTCAATTGCAGGACCTTTTGGATAAAGGGTTTGTGAGACCCAGTTTATTACCGTGGGGTGCATCGGTGCTCTTCGTGAAGAAGAAGGATGGATCAATGCGTATGTACATCGACTACATCGACTACAGGCAGCTGAATCAGGTCACGATCAAGAACAAGTATCATTTGCCTCGGATAGACGAGTTGTTTGATCAGTTGCAGGGAGCACAGCATTTCTCCAAGATAGATTTGAGATCTGGTTATCACCAGATACGTGTCAGGGATCAAGATGTGCAGAAAACAGCCTTCAGGACTAGATATGGACATTATGAGTTCTTGGTTATGCCATTTGGGCTGACCAACGCCCCAGGAGTATTTATGGCCTTGATGAACAGAGTCTTTGCACCATGCTTAGATAAGTTCACGGTCGTATTCATAGATGATGTCCTAGTCTACTCGAAGTCCAGAGATGATCATGCAGAGCATTTGAGGAGTTCATTGCAGATCTTGAGGGAGAATCAGCTCTATGCTAAGCTCAGTAAATGTGAGTTTTGGCTGGAGCAAGTGTCCTTTCTAGGACACATCATCTCTAGAGAGGGTTTGGCAGTAGATCCCGCGAAGATTGAGGCAGTGGTTAGTTGGCAGAGTCCGAAATCAGTGTCAGAGATTAGGAGTTTTCTCGGCCTAGCAGGATATTACAGGAGATTCGTGAAGGGATTCTCCAGCATTGCAGCTCCACTGACTAAATTGACAAGGAAAGATGTTCCTTTTATTTGGACGGAGCAATGTGAAGAGAATTTCCAGGACCTGAAGACCAGATTGACCACAGCACCTATTCTCTCGTTACCTACGGGGACTGGAGGATTCGTGGTTTTCACAGATGCTTCAGGCATAGGATTGGGATGCGTGCTCATGCAGGAGGGAAAGGTCATAGCTTATGGATCTAGACAGTTGAAAGAGCATGAGAAGAGGTACGCTACTCATGACTTGGAGCTTGCAGCAGTGGTTATGGCACTGAAGATGTGGAGACACTACTTGTATGGGGAGAAATTCGAGGTTCACTCGGATCACAGGAGTCTCCAATATCTATTTGGGCAGAAAGGTCTGAACATGAGGCAGACTAGATGGATGGAGTACATCAAAGACTACGACTTTCCGATAAAGTATCATCCCGGGAAAGCGAACGTGGTTGCAGATGCATTGAGCAAAAAGGTAGCGACTACCGGATGTTTGCAGACAGAGTGGTCTTTGACAGAGCTATTCAGAGATTTAGCCATAGAGTTTCAGCCTCAGAGTGAGAGAGTCATGGTTGCCAATATGCATATTTGGGAGCCAGAGATTCTTAACAGAATCAAGAGCAGTCAGTCAGAGGACCCAGAGTTGGTCAGATTGATAGAGAGCATAGCAGAGAGACCAGAGTTCAGACTCATTGATGGAGTGTTGTACTGCCAGGATAGGCTGTGTGCCGGGTGTACATGACTTGAGAAACGAGATTATGGTTGAGGCTCACCATTCTCGTTATGCTATTCACCCAGGGAGCACCAAAATGTATCAGAACTTGAAGAGCTTTTACTGGTGGAGCAACATGAAGAAGGACATTGCAGGATTTGTATCGAGATGTCTCGTGTGTCAACAAGTGAAGATTGAACATCAGAAACCTCCAGGATTACTCCAGCCACTGAAGGTTCCGGAGTGGAAGTGGGAGCACATCACCATGGACTTCGTTGCAGGATTGCCACCCATGAGGGACAATGACAGCATTTGGGTGATTGTTGACAGACTTACGAAGTCAGCACACTTCATTCCGATGAAGATGAGAGGATCCATGGATGTATTGGCACATAAGTACATTGACAATGTTGTCAAGTTGCACGGAATTCAAGATTCCATTGTTTCAGACAGAGATATGAGGTTTGTGGGCAGATTTTGGGTCAGTTTGCAAGCAGCCTTGGGCACTACATTGAACTTCAGCACAGCGTATCACCCTCAAACCGACGGACAGACAGAGAGGACCAATCAGACTATGGAGGATATGTTGCGGGCATGTGTTCTAGATTTCGGGAAAGACTGGGAGAAGAGTCTTCCTTTGTGTGAATTTGCCTACAACAACAGCTATCACTCCAGTATCGGGATGGCACCGTTCGAGGCATTGTACGGACGGAAGTGTAAGACCCCGATTTGTTGGGAAGAGATTGGTATTCGGAGCTTTCATGGACCGTCGATCATCAGTGATACCAGCGAGAAGGTGAAGCAGATCATTGATAGGCTGAAGATTGCAAGAGACCGTCAGAAGAGCTACGCAGACCTGAGGAGGAGGGATTTAGAGTTTCAGGTTGGAGATAAAGTGTTTCTCAAAGTCTCACCGACTAGAGGAACTATGAGATTCGGTCAGAAAGGGAAACTGGCTCGGAGATACAATGGACCGTTTGAGATAGATATGCGCGTGGGTGAAGTGGCTTACAGATTGATACTACCAGCAGAGTTAGCAGGAGTTCACAGAGTTTTTCACATTTCGATGCTGAGGAAGTACATTCCAGACCCTTCACACGTACTACATCACGAGCCTTTGGATGTTCAGCCAGATATCACATATGTTGAGAGACCGAAGAAGATCATTGATACAAAAGAGCAGGTTTTGAGGACAAGGACCATTCACTGGGTCAAAGTGCAGTGGGAACATCATAGTCCAAGGGAAGCGACTTGGGAGCTTAGAGAGCAGATTCAGGAGAAGTATCCAGAGTTATTGCCAGATTCAGAGTTATTGTCAGAGGTGTGTTAGGGATTTGGAGGACCAAATAGCCTAAGTGGGGGAGGATGTAACATCCCGACCCCTAATGGCCTATTAATTATAATTAATTGTTTGATTAGTTAGTAAGCTGGTTTAGAGTCTAAATAGTTGGGTTTATCGACGAATCGCGTGTGTGAAGTTTCGCACGATTCGGAGTGGGTTTGGGTAGGATAGAGAGTCATTTTAATAATTGGGTAGGGTTTTTAAGGGATTTATGAGAGTATGAGTTTTTGTGAGTTTGGGTGCATTGGGTAGGTTTCGTCGTTTCATGAACTTTAGCCTTCGGTCGCGTTTCGATTAGACCCGTCGAAGAGGCCCGAAATCAATTAATTGTATATGTGGGCCGACTCGGAACTTGACCCTTCAAACCCAAAGCCCAAGCCCAATACCCATTACTTAAGTATCCTACCAACCCATCTTCTTATCTCCTTTTCATTCAATTCCATTTACTTAACTCAACAACCATCCCGGCAACAGTGGCCGACTCAACTTCTTCCTCTCTTCCTTTCATTTCTTCTTCTCCGTGACAATCATCGGAGCTCCGGCGACGGAAACTAATCCACCCATCTTCTTCCTTAAGTCCTCAAGATCACAAATATCTACTTTTCTTCTTGTTTCAACCACAACCCATTTAAAGGTAAGCTTTCAAAGCTTGGAAACCATCTCTTCATCTTCTTCCTTGGTTAGAAATGGAGTAGGGAGACTCACCTTGACCATTGGCATGCATTTGTAGGGGCTTGTTGGGTTTGGAGAAGAGTTCACCTCTTTTGGAGCTTTTAAAGTGTCTTCCTTCTTCATTTTCTTCTTGAATTGAGTCTAGCACATCACTAAGGCAAGTCAATATTTATATTATTGCTTGATATGTTTGTTTACCTTGATTTGGATGCTTAAATCATGTTTTAGATAGGTTTGGCTCAATTGATACATTAATAGTTGAAAACATGATAATATGACTCATTAGTTGAATGGAATGGATGTAGAGTTTGATGGCTTGATTAGTAGTTTTATAGGTTGTTGTTAAGTTTTTTTTTTTATTATTATTCCCTCATATTGTGCTTATTAGGTCCCAGAAGAGAGAAAATGGGAAAAGTCCCATTTCAGCTCAGAACAGGGCTGCTGCCCAGTTTCCGCAGGCTTCTCGGTCGACCGGCCTGCAGGTCTCGGTCGACCGAGACAACAGGGGCCAGTCGACCGAGACTCAACCGAGCCTGTGCAGATTTTTCCAAATTTTCCTTTTTAAGGGATTTTTACCTTGTTTTAAGGTGGACTTTGGTGGACCTTTGGATACCCCTTTTGAGGACTCATTTGACTTATTGTGAGGATGTCTTGAGCCGACATTTATCACTGTGGATTCGGTTGTATCGAGAGTCAACTTAATTCAATCTTGAATGGTACGGGACAACGGGATACTCTTTCTTAAATCTATGCACGAAGATTGTTCGTCCGAGTATCGCGAACCCTAACCCCTTCGTTGACTGAATAGGTTGTGCGATGCTTCAGGGTTGACACTTTACTTAGGATTGGATTGTTTATTCGCTTTGATTCCAAATGGTACCTTTGAGTACTATCTTCTACATGTGATGAGCATGTTCTTTAGTTCTATTTGCTTTGCTTTATTAGAGGATTGCTTTGAGAACTTAGAGGTTGGACTTAGGGTTCCCTTGTATTGTTTCGTTCGTTTCGTTATTCGTTTGAAGTGTTGAGGCTAGGGAGCTTTGATTGTCAAGCTTTAAGAGGACTACTATTGGTATTGGTTTGAGATTTGATTTGTTTTGGAATAAAGTAGTTCTCTATTGGTAATGAATCTTGTTCGCGCAAGAAACCTAGTCCTTCACCTATGTTTTAGGATTCTTTGTGTCAGGCACCACTCAGCTGTTAACGTTCAACACAGTTGGGGCACCGACTGTGGGAGAACACGATACCACCTCGAAGCAAGATAGAGCCAGAGCTCACGGAGCCCGAGCTACTTGAGCTGAGAGTTATATATTCCTCGAGATGTTTGTTCTGTTTTGCTCTGTTCTGTTTTGTTATAGCAAGATAGAGCCAGAGCTCACGGAGCTCGAGCTACTTGAGCTAGTTCGTCCTCGAAGCAAGATAGTGCCAGAGCTCTCGGAGCCGGAGTACTTGAGCTACGAGTTGTCTGGATATTGGATATTGGGATTTATCCCAATTGATGATATAGCTTAGCATATGTGGATCGCCTACTTTGATAGTTTGTTTATGATTCGAATGCAATGCATCTCTTACGATCGGAGTGCTATGCATATCTTATAATCACGGTTATCGTTTACTCTCTTTAGTACTGCATATCTATGTGATTTTTATATCTATTGCTTTGCCATCCGTTGTGTTGATGATGCTACTCTTGGTGCATAGGTACCGAGCTCTACTACCCCGAGGCGGAGGAAACGACAGAAGAAGTTCAGGCAGATCAGCCTGATGACTTCTTAGAGTATAGTACGGACGGCATTGTATAGCCGTGACGACCCCGTACGCGAGAGCTACATGATTATTCCTCCTAGCTTCATCTTTTGGTTTCTTTATACTTTTGTTTAGGCCTAGTTTTAGTTTGGCCTTTTTACTTGTAAATAATATTTTGTATTAGTCTTAAACTTCAACCTTAACTTTGATACTCAGTATATTGCTCTTAAACTATACATCTATAAGATACCTCTTGTTTTATGAAGCTTCCGCTATTGTTTAATATATTTGAGGAAAATATTTGTACCTCACAGCGGTCTTCGATCCAGATGGGACACGGTTAGGGCAGGTGATATGTTATTATCATTGGAAAAGTTTTAAATTGGCCCTAATCTCACGCATAACCCCGGTTTCACTTTTGGGGGCGTGACACTCTACATTGAAAGGACGGTGCAAGGTTTCTTCGCATGGGTGAGATCCGTAAGAGTGCTTTCAGTGGGATTTAAGTCCACTTGATGCTGCATTTGGAGGAGCTTCTACTTGGATTCCTGAATCTCGTGCTCATATCTCCATATTCATGCTTCTTCTAGGATTTTCATTTCCTCTTAAGGTGCTTCAACTTCTTTAGATGGCAAAACTGGGGATTGCCTGATATATTGAAACTCCACACTTGCTGGAGTTGATCCAAGAAGGAGGAATGGCTATGCCATAGCTTATCAAATTTATAAGGAATCTTCTTCGAGGAGGGTATCCCATGAGAGAGGGTAAGAGGGTTTTGGTTTGAGCTATGCCTTCTAAGACGAGAGAGGGAAGGTTCTTTAAATTCAGACATCCAAAGAGGATCGATGAGAGATCGATCTATCCTGGCAACAACTTACGCATTTCATTTTCTACAGTTTGACCAAGTGAATCTGCTACCCTTGTATCCAATATCATGCAACCCGGCCTATATCTAGGTTTATATCATTGAGATATTTCATAGTAGAAGGCATGACAGCTATAGAATTGAGCTTTTCATTAGGGGAGGAAATGGCATCAAGTCTCCTAACGCGCAGTAGGGACTAGGGAACCCTAAGCAACAGGTTATTTTTAAGAGAGTCCAACAAGTGTCTTCTTCTCCCGCTATTATTGAGGGATGAACAGTTGTTACTAGAGAGGAGGGTCCATTTGAGCATGAAATAGAATGGGGTGTTGCTTGTTGCAAAAATCCATGCAGAGGAAACACATAAGATCTAAAACAAACAAGGAAAGAAAATAAATCAAGAGAGAGACAGAGATTCACACGGTTCGGCTTGTAGCCTACTTCTATGGGGCAACAATCCAGGCTTTCTTCTTCATTGATCAAAGAGTATTCTTTCTCCCACACTGAAGGCACTAGCACTCGTAGAACCTCTAGAACTTCAGGAGCATTACATTAATGGTGCACGTGCTCTCCATTAATTCTTGGGTTCTTAAAACATCTATATATGGATGTACTTAGGCGGTGAGATCTACAATTTCCAACTTCACTCCTAATACAACTCATAGACTAATCCCCAAATAGAAAGTCCTAATTTAAAAAGAAACTTGGCTTCACTACAAAATATAAAGCCAACGCTCAACTTTCCATAACATTACTGATCCTTTTTTTTTTTTTTTTTTTTTTTTTTTTTTTTTTTTTTTTTTTTTTTTTTTTTGCTGTCGGAGGGTTCCCAACCCTTTGGGCTGGACTAATCCCTCCGGGCCCAGAGGGAAGCCGGGTAAATCCCCTGTAGCCCTAGTGTGGTAGCGGAGTTTCGAACCCACAACCTCCGGAAGCAAACCGTGGTCCTAGGCCAACTGAGCTACCCCTTGGGGTTATAACATTACTGATCTAAAAGAAGAATGATGAGAAAAAACCGTAGAAGTAGCAATCTTAGCAATGCACCAGAGGGCGAAGGTACCAAAAATAAAAGAAGAGGGCCAGATACAGAAGAAAGTGTCAAATCCGAAAGAAGAGAATTTTCTAGCAGAGTACGAGAAGTGAGTTTTGGTCCAGTAATAAAGATAATATCAAGGAGGCCAGCGGTAGCCAAGTGGACCTTTCTGTTGGGGCATTGGTAGTACCCTACAATTCCAAAACAGGTTCCTAATAATTGGAGGTAGAGGAAAAACCCCTCCTCCTGTCTAAGGTCCATCTAAATTTCCCATGGATCCTGCCCCTCTTCTTTTCTGAGATATGGAATGTGGGGTTGATAAGGGTAGAGCTGCTGAATATATAGTTGGAAACTGTCCTGTTATGTAGTTTGTAAGGGGCAGAGTTCCATGCCATTGAATCAAGGACCTTTGTACTAGTACTCATTGAGAGACCTGCAAGGACATTCTATCCTGATGTGCACACCGCATCTGATATCAGAAATACTGAAATAGATGGGCTAAGGATATTCTATTTGAACTACGCGAGTTCTATGGTGATCTTTTATTCCAAGTCATGGTAGTTTTAGGATAAAATGCTCATATATTTTTTTATATCTTTGAGAAACATAAGCATATATTTATTCACTATCCCTATTTCTCTAACCCAATTGTTCATGGTGTTGCTTATTTTCCTTTTCATATATCGTATATATAATATCTGTTCTATTTTTAGTTTCAAGATTCAGGTGTTGGTTCCAAAGTGCAACGGGTGACATGCACAAAGAGAATCTGCAATCAGGCATTAGTGTTCATGAAGAATCTGGGCCCTCTACAAGATTGGATATCCAAAGTATGTAGCTTTAGTTTTGAACTTTTGTTTTCTTTTTGATCAATTGCACACTGTTTACATAAAAGGACCAAAATACATAAAGGCAGAATTGCATTTGCTTTATACCACATACTTATATTCATAAAGTACCACCACATATCAGCACAGTAAAGCTATACTCTATTTATTTTGTTTTTTTAACAATAACAATGTTATTCCTTTATTCAAAAGGCTGTATTTTGTAGCACGAAAAAAACAGAGTCTTAAAATGTTGGTGGGGGGTTTTCTTAAAATGATGGTGTGCTTGTCCTTTTAACTTGCACTTTTAACTGATGACATTACCTCTTCTTACAGGCAGTGGGAAACACCCCCAGAGCAATGCTGAGCACCACGCCACTGTCACCCCATTTGAATGGCTCAAGTACTGCATTTGGTTTTTATTGAAGTACCTGTTTATAATAGGTTCGCATTCTATAACACAACTCTTAAATTTCTATATTTGGCAACATCCTAGTGATATTTATAGTAACGTTTCCTCATACATTTAATTTCTGTTATAATTTGATCTCTTTCCTTTATAAGCAGATCATTTGTTTTTGTGGTCTTTTAGAGTTAAGAATAACTCTTTTTAGAAAGAAGGAAAGTGAAGCAACATCTTTAATGACAGTCCAAATAGTGGTTAGCCATTCAATTCTCTTATTGCATGTATGCATTAATATATATATATATATATATATATATATATATATATAAAGAATTTATACCCCACAATTAATTTTGAAGATACGAAGTTACACATATATTCTTAAATATATAAATAAAAACACATCATACCCTAGCCAATTGATGACCTATACTCACATGGGTTAATATTTTCCTAATAGATATTTCATCTCTCTCATTTAGGATGGTGCAATCATTATTTTACCCATATATGTTCGCTCATAGTTGCATGCCATTTACTATTACGTCTAACTTTTTGTCTCAGTTGGAATATGGTCAATTGGCCATCCATGTTTTTACTTTGTTTCACGATTGATTGATCTTAGGCAACAAATTTTTACCTTTATAAATATTTGAATGCTTAATTCCTACGGCATTCTCAACCTATAAATATCCCTCCCATCAGTCCTGGATCATTTCTTATTCCGGCAGGTCTAAACTGTTCCTCATATAGCAAGTAGTATATGAAGTGACAACATGGGGCTGCTCTGTTGGCAACCCTGGTTATTACTTGGTTACCTAGAGACTGATTCCCGGTATCGGCTCCTCTTCACACTTGTGTGGGCTACCTTGGGTCCCAGCCCCCTTACTAGGATACCAAAAATAAAAAAAGGTTGTATGACCGATTGTCTAGGATGATTGAGGTTATAGAGTAACTTTTTTTTTCTTTTGATAAGTCTGCTCGTATAACTCTCATAATATAACGAGTCTGCTTACACTAATTTTACCTTATAACAAATTTGTTTATGCTACTTTTTCTCATGTGACAACTTTACACACATAACTTTTATAATACGACAAGTTTGCCTATACTACTTTTATAATAAGGTCTACTTGAAACAGGTGTATTTTAGACTGATATATTTGAATCAGTCCTATTTCAAATAGATAAGACCTGGCAAACCGGTCTAGTTTCCTTACACTAGGTTCATGTGTAATGTTTACGGCGCTATTCTGTGACAACTAAGTGCAGGTAACTTGGTTTTTGTGTAAACGAGGGATTTCCTGCAATTGGATAAATCAAGTAACTTCCACATCACAGTTGTTTTGTTCTTTCCTTCTAGATGAAATTTTTTTGCTTTAAAAAAAAATAAAATAAAAAACAAAACAAAAAGAAAAAGAAAAAACAGAGAATGGTTGCATCATTGAAAAAGGATGATTCTTGTAATCAATTTTGTTTTCTTGATTCATATACCGACAACCTCACTATTATTCAATTTGCAACTTTTGTAGTTCGATTTAAGTGTATAAATAAGATCATAACCAAGAAGCGAAAGCACACACTGGCATGCTGTCACGACCCGGACCCGAGATCAGAGTCATTAGGGTTAACCCCCGGGTCGCGATGTAATCATACTTACTCCCGTAAACCCCGTTAACCAAAGATGCAACGAAGTCTACAAGGGATCTTGCATACGTACCTGTCAATGTACAGTGCGGAATATACAATAATATACATTGACAACCATTTAACAAAATGGATCAGACTCTTTACTTTGAACAATAAAGTTACTTTACATCATTTCATTTATTCTATACCAACCACTGCATATTTAAAATACAATGCAGGGGACATCATTTACATACCTACAATACCAAAATGAATATCTAAAAAGTTTCCAAAAGAGTCCTGTGTATACGCACTCCAATTATGTCCATTCGGCTAGACCTCCTGGAGGTAGCGAATGGGCCTCCTCCGCTGTCGGGACGGTCTCGGAGGGACCGGCACGGGCAACTGAGCCTGTAATATCATCAGTAATACCGTGAACACGACGGTTCAACAAGGTATACATATATTTATGACACATTTACAATTTCTAGCAATTCATTGTTTAACAGTACTAACAATTTATAAGAACATAAATAACAATGACAATAATGTGGCAACTACACTAGCATTGGTTTCAACTCCAATCCATTCATTTAATCTTCCAAAAGGAAGAAATTCATATTCATTTATTCATTAGGTTCAACATTTATTAATGGCTTCTCAGTGTATGACTTTTCCGTCAATGACCTTTCGGTACAAATAAGGTGGGATCTCTCAGTGTCTTGATCAGAGATCACTGGTATCACCACGGGCTCCGGAACACCCCAATCTCATCTACTGCAGTAGGAATAGCATTTCATTTATCAAGTCATTCAGTTCATTGTTACTTTTCATTATGAGTTCGGAAACCACTAGGTAGTGCCAGACCTGTTAACAATTCCTATTAATCTCAATCTAATTCTAAATTAAGCCTCCAACCAACCCTTAAGTGAAACGACCGTTATCGATACACTTATTACTATAGATGATATTACTTAAGTATGTGTGCATTAGAATAACCCTCGTTAACCACTAGGATGGTCTAAACATGATTAATATTAATCTCTAAGCTTAAACTTCTAATCCCGGAAATTCGGACTTAAACTACACTTTCCGGACATTTCTCAATGGGCCAGGTCGACCTGGGAAGGCCCGGTTATACTTGTCCCCATATCTACTTCATCTCCCAATCGATGCTCACTAAGAGGTGTATACCATTGGTTTCTACGTTCCAAGAGCTTTCCAACGATATATAAAATTCAAAAATCGAACATATGGGTCAAAAGTTATGGCCATTTGAAGTTGGCCTTTTTGGCCCAATGGGCCGACCCACTCGGGCAGGCCCAATCCGGCTGGCCCATATCGGTTTCAGCTGCTGAACTGAGTTTTTCTTCCCTTATTTCTTACACCACTGATGTACCTAATGAGCAATTAATTTATGGAGACAACAAGAATACTAATCTTAATCATTCTTCTAATTCAACCACAATTAACATAATCTAATTAAGGTTTCAAAAGCAATAATGCACCCTAATCTCTAATTCATCATTTCTTTTCCATTCAAATGAATGAAAATACATTAACAAGCATAATCATAGTATACACTTGCCTTTGTTTGAAGCTTGAGAGAAACAAAAATCCCTTTCTTAGCTTGGGTTGAGTGAAAATCCCTTAACTTGAAGTTTTGATCTCAATATCTCTTTAAGAAGATGATGAGAAAGGTGGAGAAATGGACTCCTCTTCACTTACCTCACCTTGGACTAAGAAGAAATGAAAGACAGAAGAAGAAAACGGAAGACAGAAGAAGAAAAATGATGAAAAGAGAAGTTGCCTAGGGCTTTGCTGTAGATGAATGAAATGAGTTCATCATCTTATCCTATATAAGGATAATTTTGCATTAAAGCCCTCTTCTCTTCTTTTATTTACAATATGAGTCACTTAACGGTCCATTTGATCCTATATTCGTCGAATCAATTCAAGCCTTTTATGAAATTCGTCGTACTCATCGAGATACACATGCGGGTATCAAGAGTTTCCGTATCCGATAAAATACGTACAATTCCGTATTTATACACAAGTCCTTCATTTGCTTGTTTAAACTTCATTTTACATTCAATTCATTTCTTAATCTTTAGTTACTATTTCACTAAGCCTAAATTCCTCATTTTAGGCTAATTCCAATTCATTTGGCGATAAATCACCATTAAGTCACTTAAATCGGCTTAATTAGTTTTGATCTTGATTAATTAGAGTTAATCGTGATTAACTCGGGACGGAGCCTAACACATGCAGAACAGTGGATGAACTACTTCAAAATTCAGATCCATGGGCCTATGACAATGATGGGATGAATCCCAAAGACACCATTTGCGAAATGGAGTCACATTTAGGGGAGGAGAGGATGAATCCCAGATTGGAACAAGAGCATGTTAATGAGATGGCAGACAGAGGCAGCCCACCTGATGTGGGCAATCAAAAAAAGGAAGGTCCCATAAAAATCTATAAAGAATCACAGAATGTGTTGCTGGAGTTTGATGGAACGCCGTTGAAAGTTGCGGTGACAATTTTAGGCGAAGGGAAAAGCCCTGAGGGGATGATAGTTAACAGAGGCCTCCCGCGGTCAGTTTCTCATGGCGAGGATAATCTCCAAGAGCATGTTGATGAGAGGATAGCAGGCACAGGCCAACTTAATATGACGCCATTTCTTCTTGCAGTTGAAAATGGGGTAATAGAGATGGTAAAGCGAATTATTTACCGAGTTCCTATGGCCATTTATGACCAGAAGCAGTCTGACAAAAAGAATGCACTACTTCTGGCAGTACAGAAACGACAAATTGATGTCTATGATTTTCTTAGAAACAAGTTTGAGAGCCTGAGTGAAATTCTCGGGAAAGTAGACAAGCATGGAGACAATGCGTTGCATATAGCTGCCTCTAGTGCCAAACAGGAACCTCAACTAATTCCAGGTGGCACCATGAGAATGCTTTGGGAGATGAAGTGGTATCAAGTGCAATGGCAGACTAAGTGGTATGAGGTGTGACTCTCTCTCTCTCTCTCTCTCATTCATTATGTTGGGCCTGTTCATTTCAACAAAAAAAAAAAAAAATTTGTAAAAATAGATAACATTAAAGAAATAAAGATGAATATACTTAAATGGCCATAAAAAATAATCTCCCATTTAAAAGAAAATGAATTAAAAGGAGATGGAACATAATTTACTACGGTTGCTGGCTGGGTATTTATGCAATTTACAGTTTCCTTATCTGTTGGCATTTTAGAATGAACTAAATATTCTTCACTTTAATTGGCATAGTATGTCGAAGACTCAATGCCTGGATATTTCTTTGAAACCCACAATAATGAAAGTCATAAAACCCCTCAAGAGGTCTTCACGGCTACGCTTAAACAGCAGCTCATGAACAAGGACAGTGACCGGTGGCTAGAAGCAACATCAGAAGCCTACTCAGTAGTGGCCGGCCTCATTGCCACCGTGGCCTTTGCATCAGCCACCACTGTCCCAGGTGACTATGCAAATGATGGTGTTCCAACATTACGCAGGCACGATGCTTTCCGCGTTTACATTATATCGTCATTTCTTGCCCTGTGCTTTTCTCTTACTTCCATCATCACGTACGTTCCTCAACATCCTCATCTCCGGCTTCCAAAAGTCCGACTACAGCAAGAGCCTGGGACACAAGCTGCTTGTAGGATTGACATCTCTTTATCTCTTTATGGGATCCATGTTGGTCTCCTTTTTTGCAGGTCATGTTTTAATCCTCAAGGGAAAGACTGTACACTGGTGCTTACCCATATATGCAGTTGGGCTTTTGCCTGTCATCATCTTCAGTGTGATGCAGGTCAACTTGTACTTTAATCTTCTGCACTCTGTGTTTGGACGTAGGCCACAACCTTCTTACAGAGGTTTCTCATTGTAGATCATTTACTATTAGATACATTGGCTGGCTGGGCTCTCTGGCCTAGCATTGTTCTTGGCTTCAAAACTTTATTATCCAAATTGAGGGTTGACATCTGGACTTTACAGCAGTCTGTCTGCCTCTGTAAGAATATATATTTTACTTTTATACTTGATTCATTTTCAGACACAGATAGACTGTTCGGATCTTAGGAATGAATAACATTGCCACAATAACACTGTATTTGTCAAGGTCATATTCGTGTTGGGTCATCGATGTCGATGGTTATAGCACCTTTCGTTTTGAGTGACTGATTTTGATGGCTTGGGGAGTTGAAGAGCTGAGGGGGTGACTTCCATACCTCATCTCCCTCTGTAATGCTTCTTCACTATATTCTTGTAAAGACATGTGAATCTGCCTTTTTTTTTTTTAATTCAATTTCCACAACATAAGGAGCTTTATGATTTGATATGTTTAATAGTGCGCAAGCTATTTTTCACTCTAAAGTGAGTGCTTGATCTTTATGGTACAAGAAATATTAATAATTTTATTCACTATTTTATTTTCCCCATTGAGTTGTTATTATAATTAGCTTTGTAATTGTGTTAGTTTCCCGGTTTCTTATAGTTTCCTATTGTGATTAGGTTAGTATCCTATCGTGATTAGGTTCCTTTGGCTATTTATATGAGCATTGTAGCAGGAGAAAGACAATTATGAAGTTAATACAGATTTTCTTCCATGACAATTCTGAAGTTAATACAGATTTTCTTCCATGGTTTATCATTTGAGTGTGTCCTCTTCATAAGAAAAGTTTATGGGGAAACCTCATTATTGTGCTTTGGCACCTGCGATCCAAATCCTAATCCTATGATTTCCATCAATTAGTATCGGAGCAAATGATCACAATTGTTCATTTCATCCTCCATCGCGTCCATATCCTTTGGGACCTAATCCCATCAACCCTGCACATTGCGCAATTTTAATCCTGCCACACTCAAAAACAAAAAGCCCTACCTCTCAAATCCAACCCTCGCCTCTTCCACCAAATCCATCACCGCCCCCAAAACCCTAACTCCAAATTCCCAAAAAATCCAAAAACACTAATCCCAATCCCAATCTAAGCCTCCATCATCGACCCAAAGAAAAAAAGAATAGTCAATCCCCATCTCAAATCCAGCTTCCCTCTCAACGATCCTAAACCCTATTCAAATCTGCCCCCTCAAATTTTCCTCTCCAGTCCTTTCCCTAACCCTTGAACCTCAATCCAAAATGGTTAAAATAGTAAGGACTAGCCTTAACATAGTAGGAAGATGTGCAAACTGATGGACTTCATCAATGAAAGGTACAGAAATTTCTACAGTTATAATATATGTGGGATCTCTATATGAAATGTCATAATCTGCAACAGGTGAAGAAATCAGTGACTGTGTAATGACTAGAAGTGGAAAAGAAGAACAAATGTAGAAGGAAAAGAGTTTATTGGCGCTCTTATTCCAACCCAAACAAACTGGCTACAAAACAAATATAATGAATGGGTAGTGTATTCCCTCATATATTTATACACATAACTAACTCCTAACTGCCCTTACAGACTCAGCAATTAGAATTACAAGAATAGCCTTGCCTAACCTACTCCAACTAACTTGTTCATAACATTCCATCCTTCTTCAAAAAGCCTTGTCTCAAGGCTGGAAATCTGGAAATTTAGAGTGGAATTCTTCATAGTCCATACATGTAGCATCTTTAGGAAATGTTCTTGACCATTGAACCAACCATTGCACTACTGCCTTGTTGTTTCATTTGACAATCCTCCTTTCTAACACAGCCGCAGGCTCCATTTGAAGCATTCCTTCATCACTGACTGGAGGAAGAGTTGAAATAGGAGTGACTTGCTGTCCCAACTTTTTCTTCAACAATGAAACATGAAAAACAGGAGGTAATTTGACTGAGCTAGGTAAATCTAGCTTGTAGGCTACCTTGCCCACCCTTTCAATGACTTGAAAAGGTCCATAGAAACGTGGAGATAGCTTCATATTTCTCTGCAAAGCCAAGGAAGATTGTTTGTAGGGCTGCAATCTAAAATACACCCAGTCACCAACTGCAAATTCTCTTTCACTCCTTAGTTTGTTTGCATAATGTTTCATCCTGTTTTGTGCTTGCTACAAATTTTCCTTAAGCATTTTCAAAATGGAAGTCCTTTCCCTTGCCCAATTTTCCACTGCTGCTACTTGTGACCCTCCAATGTTCATGAAGTTGTGATATGGTGGTGGCTATCCATAGACTGTATAAAAGGGAGTTGTTTTGATTGAGGAGTGAAAAGAAGAGTTATACCACCAATCGGCCAAGGATAGCCAAGTTGACCACTGTCTAGGGCAATCACCACACATGCACCTTAAGTAATTCTCCAAACACTTGTTCACTATTTCAATCTGCCCATCTGACTGTGGGTGGTATGCTGTGCTAAGGCAATGCTCAATCCTCAAAACTCTGAGCAATTCTTGCCAAAATAGACTTGTAAACACAACATCTCTGTCTAAAACTATGGTTCTTGGAAGCCCATGAAGTTTGTAAACATTGTCTAGGAATAATTGTGCCACATCCTTAGCAGTATAAGGGTGAGATAGTGACATAAAATGGGCATATTTGGTTAACCTATCCACCACCACAAACATAGTGGTCTTTCCATGTGATTTGGGAAGACCCTCAATGAAATCCATAGAGATATCACTCCATACTTTCTCAGGAATTGGCAAGGGTTGGAGTAACCCAGGTGGGTGAACATTTTCCCCTTTGAACCTCTAACAAACTGAGCATTCTGAGATGAAATGCTGAACATCCTTCTTCAATCCCTTCCAATAAAAGGTCCTTTTGATCCTTCTAGTGGTTTTGTCTACACCTTAGTGTCCCCCCATAGATGAGCTGTGATAAGCTGCCATGATTTGCTTCTTGAGATTAGGTGAATTCCCCACCACCCGACTTCCTTTGTAAGTTAGTGTACCATTTTCCCAAGAAAAACCTTGATGAGAGTTGGGGTCCTACTCTAACTCTATTATAAGTTGTTGTAATGCAAGTCAGTTTGCCAACTAAGTTTTATTGTGGGAAGCCAAGTAGAATCTACTACAAGCAAGGCATTTACAGTGGCATGCTCCAAAAACAAATCTTCTCTTCTTGATAATGCATCAGATGCTTTATTTTATGCTCCATGCTTGTAGGTGATCTCATAATCATAGCCAAGCAATTTGGAAATTCATTTCTGCTGAAAGAGGGTTGCAACTCTTTGCTCCAGTAGGTATTTCAAACTTTGGTGGTCAGTCTTGATAATGAATTGCCTCCCAAGCAAGTAATGCCTCAATTTTAAGACTGCTAAGACCACAGCCATTAGCTCCTTTTCATAGGTGGATAAACTCAAATATTTCCCCGATAACCCTTTACTCCAAAATGCAATTGGATGCCACTCTTGCATTAGCACTGCTCCTACCCATTTATCTGAAGCATCTGTTTCAACAGTGAATACTTTGGTGTAATTAGGAAAAGCCAGAACTGGTAAGGTCATCATAGCCTCCCTGAGAGCATGAAAAGCTGCTGTTGATTCATCAGTCCAATTAAAAGACTCCTTCTTCAACAAATGGTTTAATGGAGCTGAGATCTGCCCATAATTCCTCACAAATCTTCTGTAATATCCAGTTAAACCAAGGAATCCTCTTAACTGTTTGAGAGTTTTAGGAATTGGCCAGTTAACCATGGCCTCAAGTTTGCTAGCATATGTAGATACACCCTTATTTGAGACCAAATGGCCAGGGTACTCAACCTCTTGTTTGGCAAAGACACGCTTAGACCTTTTAGCAAATAGGTTGTGCTTTTGTAAAAGTTGCAAGGTCGACTCCATATGGTGCAAGTGCTCATTCAAGGTTTTGCTAAAAATCAGTATATCATAAAAGAAAACTAAGATAAATTTCCTCAAATGTTCCTTAAAGACCTCATTCATGAGACTTTGAAAAGTTAAGGGTGCATTTGTCAGCCCAAAGGGCATGACTAGGAACTCATAGTGTCCTTCATGAGTCCTAAAAGCTGTTTTTGGTACATCAGAGGCATGTATTCTAACTTGGTGATATTCATCCCTCAAATCAAGCCTAGAAAAGAAAGAAGCACCACAGAGCTCATCTAGTAACTCATCAATTGCAGGTATTGGAAATTTATCCTTTACAGTAATGTTGTTTAAAGCCCTGTAATCAACACATACGCCAAGTTCCTTATTTCCTTTTAACTAACAAAACAAGTGCTGAGTAAGGACTGACACTTGGTTGAATGACTCCTGAATGAAGCATCTCTTTAACCTGTTTTTCTATCTCAGTTTTTTGGAAGTAAGGATACCTGTAAGGTCGTATGTTTGGAGGTTCTGCACCTAGTTTCAGGGGAATGTGATGGTCTTGGCTTCTTGTTGGAGGCAAACTTTTGAGTTCTTGGAATACTGCTGCAAATTGGGACAGCAACTGCTCCACTTCAGGTATAGTAGACACTGCTAGAGAGGCCTCTTGTATAACATAAATGTGAGCCACAAACCCTTGAGGTTTTTTCTACAGTAATTTCTTCATGTGTTTAGCATCCACCAACTTGGATTCTCCTTGCTTCCCACCCCTCAAAACATGCCTCCTATTGTTTAGGGTGAAATCCATATTAAGATTTTTGAAATCCCATTTCATAGGACCCAGTGTAGCCAACCATTGAATCCCAAGCACCATATCACACCCTTTGAGTTCCAGAACCCTCATGTCTGTTCGGAAGACCACCCCTTGCATCTCCCATTTGATACCTTTACAAGCTGCACTACTGGTCATCTTTGTTCCATCAGCAACAAACATTGTCAAAGGATCAGTGTCAACAGTCTCCACACCTGCTCTCTTAACCTCTTCTTGGTTCAAGAAATTATGGGTACTACCAGTATCAATCAAGATTACCACTTTTTGTTTCTTGACCAATCCATTTACCCTCATGGTTCTGTAAGAGACTGAACCAGTTATTGCGTTAATAGAAATCTGCAAATCACCTTCTTGTTTCAAGACTTTCTCACTTTCCTCCTCCTGTATAGGTTCTTGATCTGAGTCCTATTGGTCCCCATCCAAAACGTACAACTACTTTTTCTTGCATTGGTGTCCCTTTGTGAATTTCTCGTTACACTTGAAACACAAACCTTTTGCCTTCTTTTCCTCCAACTCTTTTGGTAACTCTCTTCGAATGGCAGGAAAAGAATTAGGTCTGGACTGCCCATACGAAAAAATTTCTCCATTTATTGGTGGCAGCCTAGTCTTCTGGGCAATTGCCTCGATACTAAGCTCCTATAATTTGGCTAAACCAATGGCTTGCGTGGTAGTTATAGGTTTAAACATCAATACATTGGCCCATATCTCCTTCTTTAACCCACTAATAAAACAACTAGTGAAAAAATGTTCAGGTAGGCCTTGGGTTTTGTTAGCAAGAATCTCGAATTGTTCCTGATAATCCCTGACAGTTCTTGTTTGTTTCAATTTGGTCAATTCACCCACAGCATCCTCATATGCATCAGAACCAAAACGAGAAATCAACCCATTTTTAAACAGATCCCAATTATCCAAAGCATGCGTTTTCTCAAACCATTGATACCATTGCAAAGTCCTATCTTTCGAATGCAAGATTGTCAATTTCACCTTATTATTATCTTCAACACAGTTATACTCAAAAAATCTTTCGCAATTGTTAACCCAACCCGACGGATTTTCACCAAAAAATTTAGGGAAGTCAATCTTGACATACCTAGTTCCAAACCCAGGGAAAGGTTGAGATTGGGAAGCCTCTGCTCCAAATTTTTTGGAACCCACCCCTTGATTTTCGGAACCCCCAGGTACAAATTCACGTTGCTACCCATATACATAAGCCGCCACCTGATCATACTTGAAAGTCACTGCTGCCATGAATTCCTTGATTTCTACCGGAGTATTCTTGATTTCCATCGTTTCTTTTGCTGAAGTGACTTGTTGTTCTTTCAAAATTCGAAAGGATTCTTCGAGTTTCTTGAGATCTTGACTCCTAGTCCAATCCGCCATTGTTAATTGATCGCTTCATAGGCCGAGAAAGGTCGGCTCTGATACTAATGTAATGACTAGAAATGGAAGAAGAAGAAATGTAGAAGGAAACGAGTTTATTGGCGCTCTTATTCCAACCCAAACGAACTGGTTACATAGCAAATACAATGAATGGGTAGTGTATTCCCTCCTATATTTATACACATAACCAACTCCTAACTGCCCTTACAGGCTCAGCAATTAGAATTACAAGAATAGCCTTGCCTAACCTACTCCAACTAACTTGTTCATAACAAACTGGTTAGACCGAGGAGTTCCATTATCTGACACCAAGGTTTGGATTTTTCTTGAAGATAATGAACACAAACTCTCTCACTACCTTAATGGTCTAGCAATAGAAATACAGAATGAATTGAATTTTCGAGAGCTCCAAACACGATGATGCATAGTCCTTTACCCTTAAAGTGGAGGAGAGAACATGATTGAATATGGCTGTTCTCGTAGATCTCCATGGAAACCACCTCCCGGACAACCTATGGGACAAAGGGATAAATAATAACAACATCAACAATTTTCTAATAGGTTACACTCTAATTCACGGCTTATGGGAAGAGGTGCTCCACAAAAACAAGAGGGTAGTCAAATTAGTTACAACTGTTTAGAAGTAGGACATTTGTCCTTCCAGTGTCCACACAAGAAGATACAAAACAAGGTGACTATGGTCGAGGAAAGTGGATGTGTTGACACTGTTAATCTTACTTCAGGAGATGAGAATCAAGAAATTAAAGTACATGATAAGCCAGAATTTAAGGAGCAGTTGACAATGGTAGCTCATGAACATGGTGACGCCACTAGTGAAGTTCCTCTTAGTCCACACGGGCCTCTAACTATTGAGAAGAGATAGTTGCAGAATAATATATCAACTGTGCTACTTGGCCCGGCCTGGGATCCAAGGGTCCTCCCTGGGGACCGGGCCAGGATTCGGTCCCCAGGTTGGGCCAAGTAGATTTTTTCATAATATATTTCATCCAACAGGGATTGTAGATGGGCAAACTTGCACTATTGTGATTGACAGAGAAAGTTATTTTTGTTGTTGGTGAAGACTACAAGGACACTGGTGCAATGTTATTGTCACACCCCACCCTTCACACATGCATGATATTGTCCGCTTTGGCCTACGGGCCTCACGGTTTTGCTTCTGATGGGTCTCAACCCATCAAAAGGCCTCATGCAAGGTAAGGGTGTAAGCTCTTACATATAACTCCATTCACTTTCCTCTCTATAGTCGATGTGGGACTCCGGGGCGTCACATTCCACCCCCCTTAGGGCTGCACGTCCCTGTGCAGTAGCCTGCCAGTCCTTGTAGCCTGTCAGCCCTCTTGGCCCGCCCACATGGAGACCCGCCCACTTGCACCAGGCCACGACAGAGGACCCACACTCGAACTAGTCGAGAGTCGGCTCTGATACCATTTGTAACGCCCCACCCTTCACGCATGCATGATATTGTCCGCTTTGGCCCACGGGCCTCACGGTTTTGCTTCTGATGGGCCTCAACCCATCAAAAGGCCTCATGCAAGATAAGGGTGTAAGCTCTACATATAACCCCATAGTCGATGTGGGACTCCGAGGCGTCACAATCCACCCCCCTTAAGGCTGCACTGACATGTTACCTTGCACTAAGTTCTGAAAATCCCTCTTCCACTGGTCCTTGACATATTTGGGAATAAATTTATCCATAAACTCCGTAGTAAATGTTTCCCAGGCATTCTCTTCAGCCACTACCTCTGCTTGCACTACTTCTTTGACTGAGTTCCACCATTGGAGAGCTATTCCTCTGAACATGTAAGCTGCCAAATTAACTCTCTGCTTTTGAGTGCAATTGAAGACTGCAAAGATTTGCTCCAACTATTCTATAAAACCATCTGCTACCATGGGATCTTCAGACCCGTGAAACTCAGGAGGAACCCTCTTCCTGAATTTCTCATAGAGGTCATTTTGATCTACTGCCCTAGGAGGCATGACCACTTGCACTGGCTGAGCTGCTCGATCTGTCAAGGCTAAGATCTGAGCCTGAAATGCTGCTCTATCTCTGTCTGCTTGTGCTCTCTCAGCAGCTCGTTCTTCCCTTTCTCGCTGTTTCTCTGCAGCCTGTTCAGTCTCACGTGCTCTCTGCTGATCATTTTGAGTAGTTTGAGCTTGCACAAAAGCTTGCAAGAGTTGGTTGAAACGATCGTCTGGATTATTGGATCCATTCCCAGGTTCTTTATCCTGAGATCTGGTATTACGCTGTGCCACGACCTACAATCAAATAATGATGGGTTAGATTCTATGAAACAAGCTAACAAACAATTCTATAAGCTTTACAGTTAACATGTAAAGCGTGTCTAACGAAATTCGCAATCCTCACCGCGTCCTATTATTTCTATCCATTTTTAATATCCGAGAATCGTGCTGGGCTCTGATACCAACTGTCACGTCCCCCAAAATAAGAATTGGGAAAAACATGAAAAATTAAATCAAATTCAAATTTCCTGTGTTTAATACAACACGAGCTTCCAAAAGTGGACCCACAAAAAATTTCTTTCAACCTGTGGTGAGTCAAAATATATTTCATTAAATGCAACGGAAGCTTATTCAATTGGTATTCAATGATCATAAACGATCCAACACGAAAATCAAATAAACATTAAATGTTAAAGTTGCAGAAAGAATAAAACAATTACTATAGAAATGTTTATCATTAAGAAAGTTGATCTAGCGAATTGCTAAGATGACGTTCACTCTCATGCAGGTTCAGACGGCTCCGAAACCGTCTCCGGCATCCCACTCGGGTTCATCAGTTGGCTCAAACGTTTGAAACGCTTGATCCTCCTCCGTCTCCTGGGTAAAGTAGGGCTCGGTACCTATGCACCAAATATTACAAAGTAAACAGCAAGTACATAATCATAATTCGAAATTTAATACAACAACGAGAAGAATATAAACGAGAATGATCATATAGAAGTAATGACAGTAATACTGACACGAAAGAACGTATAGCCTAATCCAACTAAAACAAAAGGAGCAATATAATTCACACGAAGACAAGTGTCCCCGTTTTGGGTGGTCAGCCCTAAATAAATCGGGAGAGCCCGTCCATAACGTCGGTGGTCATAAACCGATCAAATTAAAAACAAATCAGGATAACCTGTTCACATTCAAAGCGGATTATAAGTGATCCGGTCACATCGGTGATCAACCGTCCATATATCGAGTTGCAGTCGTCCATAAATGACCCACATAAACATAAACATATAAGCATAATAGACCTAAATAATAAAGCTCCGACACAAGAATCCTAAGTCAAAGTAAAGTGCTGGCCATTCCACATCCCATATCATAATCAAATAATCAGTACAAAATTTGCCAAGCCACTTCATAGTCCATAATAAACAATATGGTATGCATCTAAAGGAATACATATCCTAAACCAACATAGAAATGCATGCGAAGGTTAATACATAAATACGAATCGATCCTAAGGTCAAACATAAGGTCTCATACCCCACAACCATAGAAATCTCTAATAAATATAAGATCAACGCATCCCTTTTACCATCAATGGTGCATAGACCCATTTAAGGGTTTTCCAATAGAGATGGGTTGAACTCGAATTCATTAGGATTTCCACGAGGTCATACAAAGTACTAAACCCCATGTTAGTAAGATACCGTTTGTCCAGACGGTATTTATGCAGTCCAATGACCTAATTAATAAAGTACAAACATATAACTTTAACACATTAAAATCAAAGATACCTTTTAAAATTAATTTACAAATAATAATAGAAGTAACAGTCCTTAACTTATAATTTTAGGAAACCTAAGGACCCATCCAAAAATATTGTTCTCATTCAAAATAAGTCAAAGGGTTTCATTAAAGCTTCTAAAACAATCAAGGCCTTTATTTAATTTCTAAAACCCAATGGGCAAAGTACCATTCCAATAGTACTTAAGCCCTTTTGGCCACATGGGATACTTTATCCCAGCACATCGCACTAAGTCAAACAACTCCTATTCTTTACATGGGATCATCAGGCCATACCCTTGACCTCCACAAGATAAGTATAAAGAAAAAGAACACAACACTGTACCATCCAAGGTGTACAGCCGTCCTCTCTTTCCTCAATTTTTTGTAAAAAGTGTCCACTGTCTCCTCTACCTTTATCCTGTTCTTCCATCCCTTCTTTCTGTAGAAATCTTTCCCACACAGAAACGAAATGGCTCAACGTCTGCGCATCTGGATCCTCTGGGAAATGGGCCCACGGATCACATGACAAGATCAACCTACACCAACAAGGTCGCCCAACCATGTAAGGACGGATGTGCGGACTAGATTTGTGATCAAATCACCTAGTGGACCCCACCACTGCATAATATCCAAAATAAAACCCCATCTGATGATTAACGCCCCAGACTGTGTAAACCCTTAGATGAGTGGTCAGATGGGACCCAATCGCCACGGGTCCACCACCATTAAGTTCGCCCCTGGGTCCTCTATCAGATGTGGGGACCCGATCATGCATCAAGTGGCCCCACCTGGATTCCATGGTCAAGACACGGATCAGTCCCAATCTGCTACGTTTTCCTGTTACAGACATCCCTAAACACCATTCTACAGAAGATGAAAAAGAGATTTTGGAATCCAAATAGGACTGGGTAATGGCAGCAGAAGTTGAAAACAGGGTAATATTAAATACGAAAAATCGATGAAACAATTAACATCATAAAAAAAAGCATCAAAGGGTTTCTATATGCATTGGCACGCAAATCAAGGAGAAAACAAGTATTAAATCTATAAAGCATGATTAGGTACTTGCCTTTTTACCGGGTTGAAGAGAAAAGCACATATCTTCACCAAAACTCAATCCGAGATTACTACGGCGCTCAATCACAATCCTAACACCAATCTGATATAAGAGATGGGAAAGAAATACCCAGGTAATCAGATTTATGGTATTCCTATCCAAAACCTAGCATTGGAAAGAATATAAAGATAACCTAAAAGTACAGATCTACTCCTAATGATTTGAGGAGAGGGTTACCTGAGATGAGAAGGTTGAGCCAAGAATGCTGGTATGCTCTGATCTTGATTCTGATGGCTGGATCCAAAAGCCGGTATGGCTTGGGAAGTTGAGAGAGGAAGAAGATGAAAGGGTTACGGGAGGAGTTGCAGAGAGATAAGTTGTGAATATTAAAATTAGGGATTAGGTTAAGAAGATATCTTCTGGGCTTAAGTTATTGGGTCAAAACTACGGGTCAGGTCATCTACCCACTAACCCAACTCACTAAACCACGCATCTAATCTAACGTGTGCCCCACTTAATCCTAACCACTTAAATAACTAAAATACATTAAATTAATATAATACTAATATTTTAATAATAAATCTAATAATGGCGGGGCCAAATCTTACATTCTCCCCCCCTTAGGACATTTGGTCCTCCAAATGCAATCATACCTCTGGAAGAAGGTGCGGGTAAAGCTTCTTCACTTGGTCCCGGAGTTCCCAAGTGGCTTCTCGAGGACTATGGTGCTCCCACTGGACTTTCACCCAGTGTATTGTCCGAGTCCTGAGAACTTGCTCCTTCGTGTCGATGATCTGAGAAGGTCGCTCAACATAGGTAACATCTGACTGCAATTCCAATGGCTCATACTGCAACACGTGAGATGGGTCTGCGATATACTTCTTCAACATCGAGACATGGAAAACATTATGCACCGCTGACAATGCTGCTGGTAAAGCCAATCTGTAAGCAACTTCTCCAATTCTTTCCAAGATCTCAAATGGACCGATATATCTCCGAGATAACTTCCCTTTTTGCCCAAACCTCAATGTTCCTCGCGTTGGTGAAACTTTTAGAAACACATGTTCACCAATCTCGAATTGAAGATCTCTCCTCTTTAGATCTGCATAACTCTTCTGTCGGCTTCTAGCAATTTTCAACCGATCATGTATTTGTTTCACTTTCTCACTGGTATCACTAACAATAGATGGAACAAGAAAACTCCTGACACCTATCTCCTCCCAACAGATTGGGGTTCTGCATCGACGTCCATACAACGCCTCAAATGGTGCCATGCCGATACTGGAGTGATAACTATTATTCCCAAAACGCTCGAGAATAATCCTATCACAGATCTGACAAAGAAAATGAGGAAGAAATACTCAGGTGATCAGATCTATGGTATTCCTACCCAAAACCTAGCATTGGAAAGAAAAAGGGGATAACACAAGAATACAGATCTACTCCTAATGATTTGAGGAGGGGGTTACCTGAGATCAGAAGGTTGAGCCAAGAATGCTGGTATGCTCTGATCTTGATTCTGATGGCTGGATCCAAAACTGTGTGGACGATGTGGAAAGAACCATCCTACTGAGCAGTGCTACAGAGAGACAGGTGCATGTTTTCACTGCGGGCAGATGGGCCATCGAGTTCGCGATTGTCCCAGTGGTGGTAGTCAGTTGCCAGTGTCCCAGCTAGTAGCTTATCGTGCTCCTGCACAGCAGCCTTGGAGGACAGCACCTCCGCAGGGACCACAGCAAATTCCTCGGGCACCACAACAGCATATGTACCGAGCACCAGCCCCTCAGTATCAGCAATATAGGGGTGCAGCGCCACAGCAGCAGAGGCCATTCCAGCCACAAAGGCAGCAGCAACCAGTGGGTCAACCAAGAGCACCTAGGCCAGTGCAAGGACAGCTAAACCAAGCTCAGCAGATGGGCAGAGTATATGCAGTTACTCATGAGGATGCAGATGCTTCTGCAGACGTTGTGGAAGGTATTGTTCTCATTTCAGAGGTAGAAGCTAAGGCCATATTTGACCCTGGCTCTACACATTCCTTTGTTTCTCATGATTTTGCTAGACATATCAATGAGACTGTAGTGAGATTAGATGTTGCTTTAGTAGTGGGTACCCCGGTGGGCAAGCAGGTTCGTTGCCACCAATATTTTCCTAGTACCCGAGTTCAAATTGGGGATTTCATCTTACTTGCAGACCTGATTCTTTTAACGATGAAGGATTTCGATGTCATACTTGGTATGGATTGGCTAGCGACCTATAGAGCAGTGATGGACTGTTTTAATAAAACAATCAAGTTGTCATTGCATTCTGACACCATTGAATTTGTTGGTCGGAGGAAACCAATTCGGACATGCAGGATCTCGGCATTGAAAGCAGAAAGATTGTTGAAATCTGGATGTGAAGGATATTTGGCGTTTATCACGGAGGATAAACAGTCAAAAGGGGTGGAGGATATTCCAGTGGTCTGTGAGTTCCCGGATGTTTTCCCGGATGAAATTCCAGGCTTACCTCCAGTCAGGGAGATAGACTTTTCGATTGAATTGGTGCCAGGGACAGCTGCGATTTCTAAAGCTCCATATAGAATGGCTCCAGCAGAACTCAGAGAGTTGAAAACTCAATTGCAGGATTTGCTGGACAAGGGGTTTGTGAGACCAAGTGTATCACCTTGGGGTGCGCCGGTCCTATTTGTGAAGAAAAAGGATGGGTCTATGAGGATGTGCATAGATTATCGACAACTCAATCAGGTCACAATCAAGAACAAATATCCTCTCCCAAGGATTGATGAATTGTTTGATCAGCTTCAGGGAGCTGAATATTTCTCAAAGATAGACTTGAGATCAGGATATCATCAGCTCAGAGTTCGAGATCAGGACATTCAGAAGACAGCATTTAGGACCAGATATGGCCACTACGAGTTTTTGGTAATGCCATTTGGGCTAACCAATTCTCCGGGAGTATTTATGGCCTTGATGAATAAAATATTTGCTCCATTTCTCGACCGGTTTATCGTTGTTTTTATAGATGACGTGTTAGTATATTCTCGGTCTCGAGAAGATCACGAGCAGCATTTGAGGTCAGCATTGCAGACTTTGAGAGAGCATCAACTCTATGCCAAGTTGAGTAAATGTGACTTTTGGCTTCAGCAAGTAATTTTCTTGGGTCATATCATCAGCAAGGAAGGTTTGGCAGTTGATCCAGGAAAGATTGAGGCAGTGGTCAAGTGGCAGAGACCCATGTCAGTAACGGAGATTCGTAGTTTCTTGGGTTTAGCAGGTTACTACAGGAGATTTGTAAAAGGATTTTCATCCATTGCTGCTCCATTGACCAGATTAACACGAAAAGATGTATCGTTCGTGTGGACTGACGAATGTGAAGCAAGTTTTCAGGAGTTAAAGAATAGATTGACTACAGCTCCAGTGCTCACATTACCTTCGGAGAATGGTAAATTTGTTATTTATACGGATGCCTCGAAAGTTGGATTGGGATGTGTGCTCATGCAAGATGGGAAGGTAGTGGCTTATGGCTCTAGACAATTGAAAGAGCATGAGAAAAAGTATGCCACACATGATTTGGAACTTGCTGCAGTAGTCATGGCATTGAAGATGTGGCGTCACTATCTCTATGGTGAGAAGTTTGAAATTCATTCAGACCATAGAAGTCTTCAATATTTGTTTACCCAGCCTGAATTAAACATGAGACAGACCCGGTGGATGGAATACATGAAGGATTTTGATTTTCCAATCAAATATCATCCCGGGAAAGCCAATGTAGTGGCTGATGCATTGAGTCGAAGAGCAGCAACTAATGCATGTTTGCGAGCAGAATGGTCTTGGGCAGAGATTTTCCTTGATTTGGGAGTGTCTTTGCAATCAATTGACGACAAGGTTATGTTAGCTAATATGTTCGTCTTGGAACCAGAGATTTTGAGCAGGATCAAGAACAAGCAGTCAGAGGATCCAGAGCTAGCTCGAGTGATTGAACAGATTGACAACAGACCAGACTTCAGAATAGTGGAGGGTGTGTTGTACTTTCAAGATCGGTTATGTGTGCCAAATATAGAAGAACTGAAGAATGAGATCATGACAGAGGCACATCACTCCCGCTATACTATTCATCCTGGTAGTACAAAGATGTACCAGAACCTGCGTAATCATTATTGGTGGAGTAATATGAAGAGGGATGTAGCAGAATTTGCAGCAAGGTGCTTGGTGTGTCAACAAGTAAAGGCAGAACGGAAGCAGCCCCCAGGACTTTTAAAACAGTTGGAAGTGCCTGATTGGAAATGGGAACATATAACGATGGATTTTATCTCTGGGTTGCCATCAATGCATAACAAAGATAGCATCTGGGTGATAGTTGACAGATTGACTAAGGTGGCACATTTCTTACCAATGAGCATGAAGACACCTCGGGATGAGTTAGCTAAAATGTACATGGAGAAGGTGGTCACAATTCATGGTGTTCCTCGATCGATTGTATCAGACAGAGATCCTAGATTTTTGGGCAAATTCTGGACTGAACTTCAGGAAGCTCTGGGCACATCATTGAATTTCAGTACAGCTTATCATCCCCAGACCGACGGTCAAACTGAAAGGACTAATCAGACACTGGAAGATATGTTGCGAGCTTGCGTCCTTGATTTTGGGAAGGACTGGCAGAAAAGTCTCCCATTATGCGAGTTTGCATACAATAATAGTTATCATTCCAGTATCGGCATGGCACCATTTGAAGCGTTGTATGGACGTCGATGCAGAACCCCAATCTGTTGGGAGGAGATAGGTGTCAGGAGTTTTCATGGTCCATCTATTGTTAGTGATACCAGTGAAAAAGTGAAGCAAATCCATGATCGGTTGAAAATTGCTAGAAGCCGACAGAAGAGTTATGCAGACTTGAAGAGGAGAGATCTTCAATTCGAGATTGGTGAACATGTGTTTCTAAAAGTTTCACCAACGCGGGGAACATTGAGGTTTGGGCAAAAAGGGAAATTATCTCGGAGATATATCGGTCCATTTGAGATCCTGGAAAGAATTGGAGAAGTTGCTTACAGATTGGCCTTACCAGCAGCATTGTCAGCGGTGCATAATGTTTTTCATGTCTCGATGTTGAAGAAGTATATCGCAGACCCATCTCATGTGTTGCAGTACGAGCCATTGGAATTGCAGTCAGATGTTACTTATGTTGAGCGACCTTCTCAGATCATCGACACGAAGGAGCAAGTTCTCAGGACTCGGACAATACACTGGGTGAAAGTCCAGTGGGAGCACCATAGTCCTCGAGAAGCCACTTGGGAACTCCGGGACCAAGTGAAGAAGCTTTACCCGCACCTTCTTCCAGAGGTATGATTGTATTTGGAGGACCAAATGTCCTAAGGGGGGGAGAATGTAAGATCCCGGTCCCACCTATAATATTTTTTATCATATTTTTATTAGATATTATTATTATTTTAATTAAATGTATTTTAGTTATTTAAGTGGGTAGGATTAAGTGGGGTACACGATAGATTAGAAGCTTGGATCGGTGAGTTGGGTTGATGGGTAGATGACCTGACCCGTAGTTTTGACCCAATGACTTAAGCCCAATAATACTCTTTTAACCTAATCTCTCTTTTAATGAAACCACTTATCTCTCTCTGCAACTCCTCCCGAAACCCTTTCATCTTCTTCCTCTTTCAACTTCCCAAGCCATACCGGCTTTTGGATCCAGCCATCAGAATCAAGATCAGAGCATACCAGCATTCTTGGCTCAACCTTCTGATCTCAGGTAACCCCCTCCTCAAATCATTAGGAGTAGATCTGTATTCTTGTGTTATCCCCTTTTTCTTTCCAATGCTAGGTTTTGGGTAGGAATACCATAGATCTGATCACCTGGGTATTTCTTCCTCATTTTCTTTGTCAGATCTGTGATAGGATTATTCTCGAGCGTTTTGGGAATCTCGGTTTGGGTATTGGTTAGTATCTGTGCATTCTTCATCAACCCCGGTAAAAGGCAAGTATCTAATCATGATTTATGAATTTAATGCTTGTTTTCTCTTTGATTAGCCTGTCAATGCATGTAGAAACCTATGATGCCCATTCATATTATAATATGATTGTGATTTCGTTTTCTGTTTTACTGTTGTTAATTTCAGTTTTTATGTTAACCATGGCCGACTCTGGTTTGGATTTCAAAAGCCCCGTTTTCTTTTCCTCATATAAGATTCTGTCAACAGATGAAAACTTTACATATGTTGCTCTGTGACTGCAATCGTTGGAAACCATGCCCATATTTTGGATTTGGGGGTTAGGTGGGCCATATGATGATGATGAATCCGATCCGTGGATCCGAAGGGGGACCCACGGTCGACTTTAGTAGGGCTGATTCCATAAGCAATGGATATCCATGGCCACCATCCACTGGATTGATTACAGAGGGTGTGAATGAAGGGAAAACTGGTTTGGGGAATCAACCATGTTGTGGGACCCACTTGATGACCTGATCCATGATCAGGCCCGATCTTGTAGTAGTGTAGAACTGGACGACCCAGATGGTGGAGTTGATCTGGAATTGGAAATGGTGGGGTCCACTGTCCAAAGGGTCTTGATGCATTAGACGCCGTTCCACCCATTACAGAACTGGGTTCTGCGTTTGTGAATGAGAGGATGGAGATGAGGTGACATCATCCCATGTCATACCGCATGTGACTCGTACAGAATGGTGGGATGGGATGAATAGAAAGGTAGTTTATGGTGGTCTTGGAGTGTAAGGAAAAGAATGTACTAGCAACCAGTTGACTTGGAAAGTCTCCTAAATTGTGTACTTTCACCTTTTAGTTTATGGAAATTAGGAAAAGAGACCATTTGCCTTTAATGAACCCATTTAGAACACTTAAGATTTATATTCTTGGAATTACACTAAAATGGGACCCTAAGTTTCTAAAACTATAAACTATGATTTTTATTTATCATTATTATTTATAAATTAGATATTAAATGATATCATAGGTTTTAATGTATTGAACCTATATTTTTGAACTCTATTAATTAGCTCTTTGGACCGAGTAAAATACCGTCCGGGTATACGGTATCTTACTAACATGGGGTTTAGTACTTTGTATGACCTCGTGGAAATCCTAACGAATTCGAGTTCAACCCATCTCTATTGGAAAACCCTTAAATGGGTCTATGCACCATTGATGGTAAAAGGGATGCGTTGATCTTATATTTATTAGAGATTTCTATGGTTGTGGGGTACGAGACCTTATGTTTGACCTTAGGATCGATTCGTATTTATGTATTAACCTTCGCATGCATTTCTATGTTGGTTTAGGATATGTACTCATTTAGATGCATAACCTATTGTTTATTATGGACTATGAAGTGGCTTGGCAAATTTTGTAATGATTATTTGATTATGATATGGGATGTGGAATGGCCAGCACTTTACTTTGACTTAGGATTCTTGTGTCGGAGCTTTATTATTCAGGTCTATTATGCTTATATATTTATGTTTATGTGGGTCATTTTTGGACGACTGCAGCTCGATATATGGACGGTTGATCACCGATGTGACCGGATCACTTATAATCCGCTTTGAATGTGAACAGGTTATCCTGATTTGTTTTTAATTCGATCGGTTTATGACCACCGACGTTATGGACGGGCTCTCCCGATTTATTTAGGGCTGACCACCCAAAACGTGGACACTTGTCTTCGTGTGAATTATATTGCTCCTTTTGTTTTAGTTGGATTAGGCTATACGTTCTTTCGTGTCAGTATTACTGTCATTACTTCTATATGATCATTCTCGTTTATATTCTTCTCGTTGTTGTATTAAATTTTGAATTATGATTATGTACTTGCTGTTTACTTTGTAATATTTGGTGCATAGGTACCGAGCCCTACTTTACCCAGGATACGGAGGAGGATCAAGCGTTTCAAACGTTTGAGCCAACTGATGAACCCGAGTGGGATGCCGGAGACGGTTTCGGAGCCGTCTGAACCTGCATGAGAGTGAACGTCATCTTAGCAACTCTTTAGATGAACTTTCCTTAATAATAAACATTTCCTTAGTAATTGTTTTATTCATTCTGCAATTTTAACATTTAATGTTTATTTGATTTTCGTGTTGGATCTTATTTATGATCATTGAATACCAATTGATTAAGCTTCCGTTGCATATAATGAAATATATTTGGACTCACCACAGGTTGAAATAAGAAATTTTTTGTGGGTCCACTTTTTGGAAGCTTGTGTTGTATTAAACACAGGAAAATTTGAATTTAATTTATTTTTCACGTTTTTCCCCAATTCTTATTTTGGGGGACGTGACAGTTGGTATCAGAGCCAGGTTAATCAAGGATGCAAGCTCGCAACATATCCTCCAGTGTCTGATTCGTCCTTTCAGTTTGACCGTCGGTCTGGGGATGATACGCTGTACTGAAATTCAATGATGTGCCCAGAGCTTCCTGAAGTTCAGTCCAGAACTTGCCCAAAAATAGAGGATATCTGTCTGATACAATCGATCGGGGAACACCATGAATTGTGACCACCTTCTCCATGTACATTCGAGCTAACTCATCCCGAGGTGTCTTCATGCTCATTGGTAAGAAATGTGCCACCTTAGTCAATCTGTCAACTATCACCCAGATGTTATCTTTGTTATGCATTGATGGCAACCCAGAGATAAAATCCATCGTTATATGTTCACATTTCCAGTCGGGCACTTCCAACTGTTTTAAAAGTCCTGGGGGCTGCTTCCGTTCTGCCTTTACTTGTTGACACACCAAGCACCTTGCTGCAAATTCTGCTACATCTCTCTTCATATTACTCCACCAATAATGATTACGCAGGTTCTGGTACATCTTTGTACTACCAGGATGAATGGTATAGCGGGAGTGATGTGCCTCTGTCATGATCTCATTCTTCAGTTCTTCTACATTTGGCACACATAACCTATCTTGAAAGTACAACACACCCTCCACTACTCTGAAATCTGGTTTGCTGTCAATCTGTTCGATCACTCGAGCTAGCTCTGGATCCTCTGACTGCTTGTTCTTGATCCTACTCAAAATCTCTGGTTCCAAGACGAACATGTTAGCTAACATCACCTTGTCATCAATTGATTGCAAAGACACTCCCAAATCAAGGAAAATTTCTGCCCAAGACCATTCTGCTCTCAAACATGCATTAGTTGTTGCTCTTCGACTCAATGCATCAGCCACTACATTGGCTTTCCCGGGATGATATTTGATTGGAAAATCAAAATCCTTCATGTATTCCATCCACCGGGTCTGTCTTATATTCAATTCAGGCTGAGTGAACAAATATTGAAGACTTCTATGGTCTGAATGAATTTCAAACTTCTCACCGTAGAGATAGTGACGCCACATCTTCAATGCCATGACTACTGCGGCTAGTTCCAAATCATGTGTGGCATACTTTTTCTCATGCTCTTTCAATTGTCTAGAGCCATAAGCCACTACTTTTCCATCCTGCATAAGCACACAACCCAATCCAACCTTCGAGGCATCCGTATAAATAACAAATTTACCATTCTCCAAAGGTAATGTGAGCACTGGAGCTGTAGTCAATCTATTCTTTAACTCCTGAAAACTTGCTTCACATTCGTCAGTCCACACGAACGGTACATCTTTTCGTGTTAATCTGGTCAATGGAGAAGCAATGGATGAAAATCCTTTCACAAATCTCCTGTAGTAACCTGCTAAACCCAAGAAACTACGAATCTCCATTACTGACATGGGTCTCTGCCACTTGACCACAACCTCAATCTTTCCTGGATCAACCGCCAAACCTTCCTTGCTGATGATGTGGCCCAAGAAAATTACTTGCTGAAGCCAAAATTCACATTTACTCAACTTGGCATAGAGTTGATGCTCTCTCAAAGTCTGCAATGCTGACCTCAAATGCTGCTCATGATCTTCTCGAGACCGAGAATATACTAACACGTTGTCTATAAAAACAACGATAAACTGGTCGAGAAATGGAGCAAATATTTTATTCATCGAGGCCATAAATACTCCTGGAGCATTGGTTAGCCCAAATGGCATTACCAAAAACTCGTAGTGGCCATATCTGGTCCTGAATGCTGTCTTCTGAATGTCCTGATCTCGAACTCTGAGCTGATGATATCCCGATCTTAAGTCTATCTTTGAGAAATATTCAGCTCCTTGAAGCTGATCAAACAATTCATCGATCCTTGGGAGAGGATATTTGTTCTTGATTGTGACCTGATTGAGTTGTCGATAATCTATGCACATCCTCATAGATCCATCCTTCTTCTTCACAAATAGGACCGGTGCACCCCAAGGTGATACACTTGGTCTCACAAACCCCTTGTCCAACAAATCCTGCAATTGAGTTTTCAACTCTCTGAGTTCTGCTGGAGCCATTCTATATGGAGCCTTAGATATCGCAGCTATCCCTGGCACCAATTCAATCGAAAAGTCTATCTCCCTGACTGGAGGTAAGCCTGGAATTTCATCCGGAAAAACATCCGGGAACTCACAGACCACTGGAATATCCTCCACCCCTTTTGACTGTTTATCCTCCGTGATAAACGCCAAATATCCTTCACATCAAGATTTCAACAATCTTTCTGCTTTCAATGCCGAGATCCTGCATGTCCGAATTGGTTTCCTCCGACCAACAAATTCAATGGTGTCAGAATGCAATGACAACTTGATTGTTTTATTAAAACTGTCCATCACTGCTCTATAGGTCGCTAGCCAGTCCATACCAAGTATGACATCGAAATCCTTCATCGTTAAAAGAATCAGGTCTGCAGGTAGGATGAAATCCCCAATTTGAACTCGGGTACTCGGAAAATATTGGTGGCAACGAACCTGCTTACCCACTGGGGTACCCACTACTAAAGCAACATCTAATCTCACTACAGCCTCATTGATATGTCTAGCAAAATCATGAGAAACAAAGGAATGTGTAGAGCCAGGGTCAAATATGGCCTTAGCTTCTACCTCTGAAATGAGAACAATACCTTCCACAACGTCTGCAGAAGCATCTGCATCCTCATGAGTAACTGCATATACTCTACCCATCTGCTGAGCTTGGTTCGGCTGCCCTTGCACTGGCCTAGGTGCTCTTGGTTGATTCACTGGTTGCTGCTGCCTTTGTGGCTGGAATGGCCTATGTTGACCTTGCACTGGCCTCTGCTGCCCTAGGACTGGCCTCTGCTGCTGTGGCGCTGCACCCCTATATTGTTGATACTGAGGGGCTGGTGCTCGGTACATATGCTGTTGCGGTGCCCGAGGAATCTGCTGTGGTCCCTGCGGAGGTGCTGTCCTCCAAGGCTGCTGTGCAGGAGCACGATAAGCTACTAGCTGGGACACTGGCAACTGACTACCGCCATTGGGACAATCGCGAACTCGATGGCCCATCTGCCCGCAGTGAAAACATGCACCTGTCTCTCTGTAGCACTGTTCAGTAGGATGGTTCTTTCCACATCGTCCACACAGTTGTCTCTGACCACCTGAGGGTTGACCTTGAAACTTCTGTTTCTTCGGGTTGCCTTGGCTAGAAGATTGCCTCAACTGATGTTGCTGATATTTAACTTGCCTTTCTGCTGCCTTCTTCTTTAGTGCACCTTCAGCCCAATATGCACTTTTCACAGCCTCTTGGAATGTCGGGCGTTGATTATCTCCGATCATCATGTAGATATCAGCTGATAACCCTTCAAGAAAACGCCTGATTTTCTCTTCCTCTGGAACAACTAGTGTAGGTGCATACTTAGCCAATCTTGTGAACTGCTCGTGTGGACTGACAAATGTGAAACAAGTTTTCAGGAGTTAAAGAATAGATTGACTACAGCTCCAGTGCTCACATTGCCTACGGAGAATGGTAAATTTGTTATTTATGCAGATGCCTCGAAAGTTGGATTGGGATGTGTGCTCATGCAAGATGGGAAGGTAGTGGCTTATGGCTCTAGACAATTGAAAGAGCATGAGAAAAAGTATGCCACACATGATTTGGAACTTGCTGCAGTAGTCATGGCATTGAAGATGTGGCGTCACTATCTCTACGGTGAGAAATTTGAAATTCATTCAGACCATAGAAGTCTTCAATATTTGTTCACTCAGCCTGAATTGAATATGAGACAGACCCGGTGGATGGAATACATGAAGGATTTTGATTTTCCAATCAAATATCATCCCGGGAAAGCCAATGTAGTGGCTGATGCATTGAGTCGAAGGGTAGCAACTAATGCATGTTTGCGAGCAGAATGGTCTTGGGCAGAAATTTTCCTTGATTTGGGAGTGTCTTTGCAATCAATTGACGACAAGGTTATGTTAGCTAATATGTTCGTCTTGGAACCAGAGATTTTGAGCAGGATTAAGAGCAAGCAGTCAGAGGAATCAGAGCTAGCTCGAGTGATTGAACAGATTGACGGCAGACCAAACTTCAGAATAGTGGAGGGTGTGTTGTACTTTCAAGATCGGTTATGTGTGCCAAATGTAGAAGAATTGAAGAATGAGATCATGATAGAAGCACATCACTCCCGCTATACTATTCATCCTGGTAGTACAAAGATGTACCAGAACCTGCGTAACCATTATTGGTGGAGTAATATGAAGAGGGATGTAGCATAATTTACAGCAAGGTGCTTGGTATGTCAACAAGTAAAGGCAGAACGGAAGCAGCCCCCAGGACTTTTAAAACAGTTGGAAGTGCCCGACTGGAAATGGGAATACATAACGATGGATTTTATCTCTGGGTTGCCATCAATGCATAACAAAGATAGCATCTGGGTGATAGTTGACAGATTGACTAAGGTGGCACATTTCTTACCAATGAGCATGAAGACACCTCGGGATGAGTTAGCTAAAATGTACATGGAGAAGGTGGTCACAATTCATGGCGTTCCCCGATCGATTGTATCAGACAGAGATCCTCGATTTTTGGGCAAGTTCTGGACTGAACTTCAGGAAGCTCTGGGCACATCATTGAATTTCAGTACAGCGTATCATCCCCAGACCGACGGTCAAACTGAAAGGACGAATCAGACACTGGAGGATATGTTGCGAGCTTGCATCCTTGATTTTGGGAAGGACTGGCAGAAAAGTCTCCCATTGTGCGAGTTTGCATACAATAATAGTTATCACTCCAGTATCGGCATGGCACCATTTGAGGCGTTGTATGGATGTCAATGCAGAACCCCAATCTGTTGGGAGGAGATAGGTGTCAGGAGTTTTCATGGTCCATCTATTGTTAGTGATACCAGTGAGAAAGTGAAACAAATACATGATCGGTTGAAAATTGCTAGAAGCCGACAGAAGAGTTATGCAGACCTAAAGAGGAGAGATCTTCAATTCGAGATTGGTGAACATGTGTTTCTAAAAGTTTCACCAACGCGAGGAACATTGAGGTTTGGGCAAAAAGGGAAGTTATCTCGGAGATATATCGGTCCATTTGAGATCTTGGAAAGAATTGGAGAAGTTGCTTACAGATTGGCTTTACCAGCAGCATTATCAGCGGTGCATAATGTTTTCCATGTCTCGATGTTGAAGAAGTATATCGCAGACCCATCTCACGTGTTGCAGTATGAGCCATTGGAATTGCAGTCAGATGTTACCTATGTTGAGCGACCTTCTCAGATCATCGACACGAAGGAGCAAGTTCTCAGGACTCGGACAATACACTGGGTGAAAGTCCAGTGGGAGCACCATAGTCCTCGAGAAGCCACTTGGGAACTCCGGGACCAAGTGAAGAAGCTTTACCCGCACCTTCTTCCAGAGGTATGATTGCATTTGGAGGACCAAATGTCCTAAGGGGGGGAGAATGTAAGATCCCGGTCCCACCTATAATATTTTATCATATTTTTATTAGATATTATTATTATTTTAATTAAATGTATTTTAGCTATTTAAGTGGGTAGGATTAAGTGGGGTACACGATAGATTAGAAGCTTTGATCGGTGAGTTGGGTTGATGGGTAGATGACCTGACCCATAGTTTTGACCCAATGACTTAAGCCAAATAATACTCTTTTAACCTAATCCCTCTTTTAATGAAACCACTTATCTCTCTCTGCAACTCCTCCCGTAATCCTCTCTCAACTTCCCAAGCCATACCGGCTTTTGGATCCAGCCATCAGAATCAAGATCAGAGCATACCAGCATTTTGGCTCAACCTTCTGATCTCAGGTAACCCTCTCCTCAAATCATTAGGAGTAGATCTGTACTTTTAGGTTATCTTCATATTCTTTCCAATGCTAGGTTTTGGATAGGAATACCATAGATCTGATCACCTGGGTATTTCTTTCCCATCTCTTATATCAGATTGGTGTTAGGATTGTGATTGAGCGCCGTAGTAATCTCGGATTGGGTTTTGGTGAAGATATGTGCTTTTCTCTTCAACCCGGTAAAAAGGCAAGTACCTAATCATGATTTATAGATTTAATACTTGTTTTCTTCTTGATTTGCGTGCCAATGCATATAGAAACCCTTTGATGCTTTTTTTTTTATGATGTTAATTGTTTAATCGATTTTTCGTATTTAATATAACCCTGTTTTCAACTTCTGCTGCCATTACCCAGTCCTATTTGGATTCCAAAATCTCTTTTTCATCTTCTGTAGAATGGTGTTTAGGGATGTGAGACCACCATTCCAAGTGGCCTTGATGGGCGGCGGAACCACATAAGTCAAGGAGATGGGAGAGCCAAATCTGTAACAGGAAAACGTAGCAGATTGGGACTGATCCGTGTCTTGACCATGGAATCCAGGTGGGTCCACTTGATGCATGATCGGGTCCCCACATCTGATAGAGGACCCAGGGGCGAACCTAATGGTGGTGGACCCGTGGCGATTGGGTCCCATCTGACCACTCATCTAAGGGTTTACACAGTCTGGGTCGTTAATCATCAGATGGGGTTTTATTTTGGATATTATGCAGTGGTGGGGTCCACTAGGTGATTTGATCACAAATCTAGTCCGCACATCCGTCCTTACATGGCTGGGCGACCTTGATGGTGTAGGTTGATCTTGTCATGTGATCCGTGGGCCCATTTCCCAGAGGATCCAGATGCGCAGACGTTGAGCCATTTCGTTTCTGTGTGGGAAAGATTTCTACAGAAAGAAGGGATGGAAGAACAGGATAAAGGTAGAGGAGAGAGTGGACACTTTTTACAAAAAATTAAGGAGAGAGAGGACGGCTGTACACCTTGGATGGTACAGTGTTGTATTCTTTTTCTTTATACTTATCTTGTGGAGGTCAAGGGTATGGCCTGATGATCCCATGTGTCTTGATTTATTTTTGAATAAAGAATAGGAGTTGTTTGACTTAGTGCGATGTGCTGGGATAAAGTATCCCATGTGGCCAAAAGGGCTTAAGTACTATTGGAATGGTACTTTGCCCATTGGGTTTTAGAAATTAAATAAAGGCCTTGATTGTTTTAGAAGCTTTAATGAAACCCTTTGACTTATTTTGAATGAGAACAATATTTTTGGATGGGTCCTTAGGTTTCCTAAAATTATAAGTTAAGGACTGCTACTTCTATTATTATTTGCAAATTAATTTTAAAAGGTATCTTTGATTTTAATGTGTTAAAGTTATATGTTTGTACTTTATTAATTGGGTCATTGGACTGCATAAATACCGTCTGGGCAAACGGTATCTTACTAACATGGGGTTTAGTACTTTGTATGACCTCGTGGAAATCCTAATGAATTTGAGTTCAACCCATCTCTATTGGAAAATCCTTAAATGGGTCTATGCACCATTGTTGGTAAAAGGGATGCGTTGATCTTATATTTATTAGAGATTTCTATAGTTGTGGGGTACGAGACCTTATGTTTGACCTTAGGATCGATTCGTATTTATGTATTAACTTTCACATGCATTTCTATGGTGGTTTAGGATATGTACTCCTTTAGATGCATACCCTATTGTTTATTATGGACTATAAAGTGGCTTGGCAAATTTTGTAATGATTATTTGATTATGATATGGGATGTGGAATGACCAGCACTTTACTTTGACTTAGGATTCTTGTGTCGGAGCTTTATTATTCAGGTCTATTATGCTTATATATTTATGTTTATGTGGGTCATTTTTGGACGACTGCAGCTCGATATATGGACGGTTGATCACCGATGTGACCGGATCACTTATAATCCGCTTTGAATGTGAACAGGTTATCCTGATTTGTTTTTAATTCGATCGGTTTATGACCACCGACGTTATGGACGGGCTCTCCCGATTTATTTAGGGCTGACCACCCAAAACGGGGACACTTGTCTTCGTGTGAATTATATTGCTCCTTTTGTTTTAGTTGGATTAGGCTATACGTTCTTTCGTGTCAGTATTACTGTCATTACTTCTATATGATCATTCTCGTTTATATTCTTCTCGTTGTTGTATTAAATTTCGAATTATGATTATGTACTTGCTGTTTACTTTGTAATATTTGGTGCATAGGTACCGAGCCCTACTTTACCCAGGAGACGGAGGAGGATCAAGCGTTTCAAACGTTTGAGCCAACTGATGAACCCGAGTGGGATGCCGGAGACGGTTTCGGAGCCGTCTGAACCTGCATGAGAGTGAACGTCATCTTAGCAACTCTTTAGATGAACTTTCCTTAATAATAAACATTTCCTTAGTAATTGTTTTATTCATTCTGCAATTTTAACATTTAATGTTTATTTGATTTTCGTGTTGGATCTTATTTATGATCATTGAATACCAATTGATTAAGCTTCCGTTGCATATAATGAAATATATTGGACTCACCACAGGTTGAAATAAGAAATTTTTTTGTGGGTCCACTTTTTGGAAGCTTGGGTTGTATTAAACACAGGAAAATTTGAATTTAATTTATTTTTCACGTTTTTCCCCAATTCTTATTTTAGGGGACGCTGCACATCTGGATCCTCTGGGAAATGGGCCCACGGATCACATGACAAGATCAACCTACACCAACAAGGTCGCCCAGCCATGTAAGGACGGATGTGCGGACTAGATTTGTGATCAAATCACCTAGTGGACCCCACCACTGCATAATATCCAAAATAAAGCCCCATCTGATGATTAACGCCCCAGACTGTGTAAACCCTTAGATGAGTGGTCAGATGGGACCCAATCGCCACGGGTCCACCACCATTAAGTTCGCCCCTGGGTCCTCTATCAGATGTGGGGACCCGATCATGCATCAAGTGGCCCCACCTGGATTCCATGGTCAAGACACGGATTAGTCCCAATCTGCTACGTTTTCCTGTTACAGACATCCCTAAACACCATTCTACAGAAGATGAAAAAGAGATTTTGGAATCCAAATAGGATTGGGTAATGGCAGCAGGAGTTGAAAACAGGGTAATATTAAATACGAAAAATCGATGAAACAATTAACATCATAAAAAAAAAAAAGCATCAAAGGGTTTCTATATGCATTGGCACGCAAATCAAGGAGAAAACAAGTATTAAATCTATAAATCATGATTAGGTACTTGCCTTTTTACCGGGTTGAAGAGAAAAGCACAGATCTTCACCAAAACCCAATCCGAGATTACTACGGCGCTCAATCACAATCCTAACACCAATCTGATATAAGAGATGGGAAAGAAATACCCAGGTAATCAGATCTATGGTATTCCTATCCAAAACCTAGCATTGGAAAGAATATAAAGATAACTTAAAAGTACAGATCTACTCCTAATGATTTGAGGAGAGGGTTACCTGAGATGAGAAGGTTGAGCCAAGAATGCTGGTATGCTCTGATCTTGATTCTGATGGCTGGATCCAAAAGCCGGTATGGCTTGGGAAGTTGAGAGGAAGAAGATGAAAGGGTTACGGGAGGAGTTGTAGAGAGATAAGTTGTGAATATTAAAATTAGGGATTAGGTTAAGAAGATATCTTCTGGGCTTAAGTTATTGGGTCAAAACTACGGGTCAGGTCATCTACCCACTAACCCAACTCATTAAACCACGCATCTAATCTAACGTGTGCCCCACTTAATCCTAACCACTTAAATAACTAAAATACATTAAATTAATATAATACTAATATTTTAATAATAAATCTAATAATGGCGGGGCCAGATCTTATAGTTATGCTGATGGATAGTATATATTTTCTACTTGGATGACCGTAAACTATATCCAAGGAAGCCAGAACACCCAAAAAAGGGATCAAGGGAAAGCCTCACAAAAGAGGTGCTTCAAATACACCACATCTACAGAGGCAATACAACTAGTTCTAGTTTGAGGTCAAACTCTTTTGCAACCTAGGGGGAATGATGCAGAGTCTATTAACTGTTAAAAGATGAACCATGAACCACAGTAGGGCCCAAGAAAGATTTAACGATTTTATTTCGGAAAATTTTTAGAAAAGGCTTGATGCATGACAATGCAAGGCTAACCTATAGAGTTTAATGAGATAAAAAAATTATTAACAATTACAATCTGAAATATAAAGTTAAATTTAGATTCTACCCCTCTGTATAAAATTTCAGTTGATGCTAGAGATGAATCTAGGCCTTATCACAATCCCCTAGTACGAATACCAAATTAGGTTCGGGGTCTCAATGGAAGAGAATCCCTTCCACTAACTTAGGGATCAGTTAATTTCCAAGTATATTAAGTGAACATGGTTCAGCCAGATTGGTCCAGGCCCAGATGGGTTCAAGTAGGTTCTGTTTGGCCTAGGTGGGCTCGAGTGTTATTGGATCTGGTCTGGAAAAGGGTTCAGGTTCAGTGGGCTGGTCTGGGTTGGTGTTCGGTTAGGATTGGTTAAAGGATATAGAATGGTGGTGGCTGTTTGGTAATTAATGGAGGCTAATACGGTGGTGGTAGGTGGGTGGGATGAAATCAGCACACAGGGAACAGATATGACAGGGCAGATCTAGGAGCTGGAAGTGTCGGGTGCAAAGTTTGGGTTGATAGTGGTAATGGAAGATGGTATGGTGACAGTTGAATGGGATTTGATGGGAGAGGGCCAGCCTCTTGGTAGTGTGGATGGAGGGCTTGACACATGTATGCAAGGCCTGATATATGTCAGATGGACCGGATCTGTGGGCTTGGCACTTCAATCATTTGGGTACGAAATAGGGTGGGTGTCGGCTTGTGTGGAATGGTAGGCTACTGGGGAATAACCTTCGAACTTGGGTCATGAGGAAGATGAATCCAGAGGCTATTCTGATGGGGGGAGATAAAATGGAAAATTGAAACGAACAAAACCTTAATCAAAAGAAAGAGGGAAGGAGAAGAAGATACCTACCTGATTGCGCCGGATTCCACCAGTGGGTTCCACCAAATCCTTTCTCGGAAGAAGAGAGTTTATGTACTCCAATCAATAATCTTTCGTTCATTTGTTACTTCCTAAAAATTGTATTTACGGTGCTTAAATAGATAAACCCTAACCCTTTAACTTGATCTCAACCGTAGAAAACATTTGAAAGGCTGAGATTAAAACAAATACTTAAAACCTATGGACCCACAACTAAAAGCCCTAATCTATAATTAAAATATAACAAATGCATAAACCAAAAAACACATAGAATGGGCCCCCTCGATCTTGATCTTCTGTCACCGGTCCCTCCCATGTGGCACATCCTAATGTGGAGCCTTCTGCCACATGAGGTCTTCATCTCAATCATGGATCACATGTTAGATCGATTCGGATCCAACGATGGATCTCATCAGGATCAAGAACCAACGGTGGATCTGCATTTGATTTGTAATCCAACGGTGGATCTTCATTGGATATGTGATCTAACAAGAAGAAATAACCATCAAACCACAAAGAGGCCTGCCTTTGTAATTCCTTCTTCTTCCATTGGTAGACCTTGAACGGAAGAGCTGTGATGTCCTCATCAAGGCTGTAAGTTTTTGGCTTATATATATAAAAAGACAAGAATTCAAAGTTTTTAAGTTTTTGCAATTTTCTTTTAGTCAAGGACAACCAGCCTGAATGGGTGTTTCCTGGCCAGCATTGTCATATTTTCCACAAATGATGAGAAAGCCCTTTTTCAAATAGAAGGGACCTTTATTCTCAAACGTGCGTATCTTTCTCCATCTTCTTCCCTCCCCTTTGCCTCAACACCTCATTTCTCCTCCACCGTCAACTACCAAAAAGCACCCTCCACGGCAAACCTCACAGTGAGTCCTTTCCCTCTTTCTTCTTCCCTTCTTCTCTCACTGTTTCTTATTCCCTAATTCTACCACAAGACACAACCCCCACCCCTCAACAAAGAGAAAAAAAAAAAACACATTCCACAAATCCTGGTTTAGGGTCGCGGCCGGTGGGGATTAACATAATAAACAGTACATAAAGGCAATCCAGACCCATGGTTCACTTACAAGTCTCAATGCGTGAGAACGATCGATGACATGATCCTTCAAATTAAATGCATTGTTGTAATTTAGCAAAAGCTTGTGTAACGCATTACGTATTTCAAACAAAATAGAGTCAATATCAAAGTGCACAAATATTCAAAAGCACTGCCCATTAACATAAACGTTTACAGTTAACAAAAGTATATTAATTACATTCCCCAAAAAGGTATTTAAAACACGACTAGAAAACAAAAGCTACAAAAGACACATAAATGCCCAAAAAGTGTTAGCTTTAAAGTACATCGTCTACACTCCACTCTATCAAGCCCTGGGATTCCTCCTCAGGCTCCTCCTCCTCCTCCAGGGCAGGGATAGGGAATTCTCCACCTACAGCACCGAGGTGTAGTAACAAATCAGGTACGACGATCTGGCAAATACTCAATATAAATAGCATAGCATGTTGCATCAATACTGAATCTAAAAAACATATTTTTCAGAAAGCAATAACGACTAAAACTAGCCACATCATGCTGTTATAGTACTTGCATAATCATAATGATACAAAACTAAGCATTGTGTAACAAATTGACAACCCACATGGCTAAATCATCCTGCCCTGGTTGCTACTATATGACCCTTTTTGGGAACACATGCACATAAGGTACCTCACAATTCCATTGTAGGAATACAAACTTATGTGTCCATTTCAAATATAGTTATCCCTTCCACAGTATTGACTACGTGACCAGGCAAGTTATGGTACCAAGAGATAATTGCGATTGGTTTCAGATACTGTACTGCAATGAGTTAATCGAATACTTAATCCACTCAGCCGCACCCAGCTTCATGGAACCGAATCTAAGTGGCACGACTCAATTTCCAAGTCAAACGGATCTAATCAGAACCCATCTTCAACATACAAACATATAGGGAAGTACTCTCCAAATGCTGAGCACACTTAACAAAAACTCATAATGAGTATCCCTTTCATCTCTCAAACCGACTAACCTAAACAAATATCGAAACAAAACTTGACAAAATGGGCAAAACAAAGAGTAACACAGCTAACTAGACAGGTCTTGATAAAACTAGGCAAAACAGACTTGACTTGACACACGGAATTGGACCAGAGTAAACTAACTTAAACATAGAAAATTGAGCAGTATGGTTAGCCCAAAAATGGGTAGAAAGGTTTAAGGAAGATCGGGTTGGCAAGGAAGGTAGCGGTGCAGAATATGCCTGCTTACCATTCAAGTATAGTCCAACAAAGGATTCTGTCGGTCCGAGGAGGCTCGGGCAAGTCAATGCACACGGAGCCCCCAAGGACCGACTCACATAAGTCATATGGTAAGGCAGATGATACAACTCACATATAAAAGAGTTGCGTACATGAGGCACATGAATTGACAAGTACAACTACTATCGGACTAGACATTATTCAAAGAACCATTACAAATTGTCATCCCAAGTCTTAGATTGTCATTAGTAAGCTAGCACAACCTTGTTCAACTTGTGTCCCTAGGATCCAAAATGTCGAGTTTATAAGCCCCTTCATGCATCTAAGGGTTATTGACATTCCACACCTTAAGTTCACATGTCCTTGACTTAGAGTCTAAACATGTCTTTGGACAATCCCGAGAGTGAAGGTTAGTTCAAACAATCACTTTCCAAAGGTTTCAAGCATAAATAACAAGTGAGTCCAATTTATAAGTTAAAGATTACCTCTTAAAGCGTAAGGTTCTACCCAAAGAAAGGGGTTTTAATCAACCAATTAGTCCATTGAAGGGGGCAAACAATGGCCCACAAGTCCTTGGCGGAGACCCACAATCATTGCGGAGGGAAACTAGGTTCAAAAACCCTTGAAATTCAGGGGGTCGTCAGCCATAGCAGGGGCCATGAGACCCCTTAGTTCTACCCCCAGGGGTCACACGACACTATGGTTTTTCCCCGAGGGTTCGTAGCTGACAGGAGAGGTCTCAGAACCGCTTTCCACTCAGTTTCTCTAGGGTTTTTCTCCCCTTCTTCAAGAAACTCTGGCACCTATCTAAAGGGTGTTGAAAAACACAATTAAACACCACTAATCATATACTAATCCATTTACAACTTAAACAAAACCAACGAGCTTAATTAAGGAACTAAACATCAAATTGAGGAATCTCAAGGAATCAAATAATAACTTAGCATGCATAGTATGAAAATTTGATTGAGTACCTGTCTTTGGTATTACAAGTGCAAATGCCTTTTTGGAATTACAAGTTTGTTATTGAACTTGTAGCACAATTTAACCGGGTTTTCAGGGTTGCTCTAGCCATCGGAAGGGATCAATCCAAGAACGAAAGTTTCTTTAATTGGTTTCCTATTTCCAACAAGGCAAAAAATGACACATTTTGAGAAATTCAAATGAAAACTCAACTTTTTCCGAAATAACAACTATGCGCCGGCTTAAGCGCAATACTGTGAAACGAACGGTTTCTAGACATTGAATTGTAACAAGGCAAACACGAAGGTTTCTTGGAAATTTATTCACCCATTGAACCTACGTTGGTATTTTTTCATGAAATCCCAAAAATACGCTCAACATTTCCCAAAATTCCAACTAAGGTCCCTAAAGGTACTAATTGGGTCCAAAAGCTCTCAAAACTTCCCAAGACTTCTCAAACACTAGTCTAATGCATAGGCTTAGTAAATTAACATTTAAACATGCTTAAGGGATACTAAACACAATTAATCAACATTAATCACCATAGTTAGGGGTTGGGGTCTTACATCCCATGATAAGCACCTCGCTACTTCCGATCCGCCATGTGTTTTCACCCACCAGATTGACATTGCCCAGCGGCTAATTTCTCATCTCCACTTCTTTGTAAGTGGGATATATCAGTAGAAAGATCAATTGTAGTGAAATTTAGTTAAAGCATACCAATTTAATCAGAAGACGAACAAATTCCCCTAAATGATTAGCACTACCATGAGCTTGACCTGAGGCAAACAAATGGCACTTCGTCTCATCACCATAAGTATGTAGAGTTGACATTGGAATGGAAGGTGCAATTGCTTTCACATTATATATAGCTAAGCAGCCGGGTCGTAGGCACATGGAACTCTCAATTTTGAAATATGGACTCCTCGCGATGTCCAACTCAGCTGCTGTGTAACTTGAATGATAGGACGATGTCATTGACACAATCATAGTTTCCTAATCTAAATAAACCACCTATAACACCACACAAAGCAGTTTCCTAATCTAAATGCACAAACTACAACACAGCACAAAGCAGTTTCCTAAGCTAAATATTCATCTTAGAGTTGCAAATGGGTATCCGATTCTCTGATTATCCGGAAGTTCTGACCTGCAAAAAACCAGGTATGGGTCCAAAGCCCAATTTAGGTTCCGATTGATAAATGAGTCCGGTTCTAGGTCCATAAAGGTTCCAACCCGTGGACCCAGGACCTATCATACGAGTCTTTGATGTTGCAAATTGTAGCTCAAAATCAAGTTTTCTTTTTTACATTATTATGTTTATTCCTAGAGGAGGTAGTAGACTTGATGCACTATTATAAGTTAAATGATATGCTTATTTTAAGAAAAAACTTTAAAAATAAAAAATAAAAGAAATTATAACTGGTTTTGGAATTAGATTTTGGTGCTTTAGTTGGACCCGGTTCTGGAGCCGGATCCGGGTTTTCCTATTGAAATCGGGTCTAAAACCAACAAAACAGGTTCCAAGTTAGAACTAGACTCGAAACTGAAACCGCTATATAGAAACGTGTCTAAGTCCAGGTCCAATATGGTTCCGACCTAGAGTCATCCTATCTATAACCCATATTCATCTCACTTCTTATTAAATTCCTTCTTTAATAACAATACTGACTCCTATTAATTATGGATTTGGAAACTGCCCAGCAACGAATCTCTAGATAAATCATATAAACACAATCATGGTAATATTAGGTAAACAATAAATAAGTAGATTTACCCCTTTAGAAGGATTCGGTTGCTGGCCACATATCTGCCGTCTCATCTCAGCCATAGTGGCACGCATCAACTGCATCTCTTCCAAATATGCACGCTTCTCTTCTTCTTGGTTCTTCTTCCACTCCTCCAGTTGCTGCATTTTATGACGCATTGAGTTTAGTTCAGTACGCATCTCCACATAAGCGATCTGCGATTGGCTAGACGTGGAGCCAAAGACTGAAGTGGGCGTTGGACCTAGCCCATATCCGCGTACACGACCGTGCCGCTCTACTCCCATCACCTGAGTATAAATATCATCACCAATGGAGCTAGAAGATCCTCCTTGCGTTGCATTCAGCTCCCTAAACTTAGACTGTAAAAAAATAATAATAATTAGTACCAATATGTTCAAATTGGAGTTGTTCATTAAAATTATCAACTGACGTACAATAATTTCCGCTGATTTCTCATCAATAGGAGTCCCGTCCTTCCGTGTATGGGTGCGAATGAAGAGATCCACTCGAGAGGGTATACTCCCATCGGTCCTGTTCCGAGCCTATCCATGTACAAAGTTAATTTCATTACAAAGTTGTATGTCAATGTAAATTCTAACATAATAAATAATATAATCAACTAATATACCTCCTCATCTCTATAACGAGCAAAACTCTTTGTCCCCCCTGTATGTTTAACTGTTTGGCGACTACGATTGGCCTTATTTTTCGCAGCCACAGCCTACATATATTCAACAACATTGCAACAATTTAAAGACGAAAGCAAAAAGTCCTCGTTCACTAAAACATTTTAACAATGGTTTCATACCTGCACTTCTGGATTGCCCCAATATCGCACAAGCCAGGCCCAATCTTCGCTAGAAACGTCAGGGGGTCTATGTTGAAGTCTCTCCTCATCTGTATTCCACGAAGAATAGTATTTATCCTTCATGTCCTTTCTATAATCTCTGTATTTCTTTCCTAAACTTTGTAGAACCCACTTTCTCCTCTCCTCATCAACCACCGCAGTCTCCTGAGATTCAAGATTTAATAACGATCACGTCAAGTGATTAATTAAAGGAGGATAGATAGTATGCAAAAATACTCATTACCATTTACCTGGATGTGCCTCCACATCTTTTCTTTTGCTTGCTCGGAAACGTCAGCCCATTTCGTCACTTGTAATGGTGCATTACCAGGTGCCCTTACAACTATTCCGCATAATGTGGAAAAAGACCTAGCATTTTCACCTATGGGTTGCCCTTCTGTATTAAACTGCACAACTAGTTTATCACCAGGCCGCCTATTAAACAACTTAATACCTCGGGTGCTCCCTCGAGTCCTTTTTTTCCCAATGTTAGAACCTGTTTTCAATGTATAAGAGTTGAAAACTCATACAATACTAAACAATAATCCTGTATACTTTAATTTAAGAACTTAATTCATCTTACTTGAGCTGCTATCAATCACCCCAACCTCTGTAGGGGTAGGCTGACTCTGGGTTTCAGATGTCTCTTCTAGTGGGTGTACAGAGGAACTTTGACTAGATCTGCTTCTGTTTCGACGGCGCATGGCTATCTAATTAATTTCCTGAATCACATAACCAAATATACACCATCAAGAAAAGATTTGAATTGAATTAGACAACAAATGGGCATTAATGTGACAAAAATCATATTTTTATACTCTTACATCTTAAAAGGATTGCATCAACAAAGACAATTATTTGATGCACTTTAGGCTAAAACAGATGTAGAAAATAGGTAATGAACATAAAAACAACGAAGACAAGACATATTTACCTATGAACATAAAAACAACGAAGACAAGACATATTTAGCAACAGTGGATTAAAAAGAAGCAAGAGCAACAACTCCCACAAGCATAAAGAAGCAAGAGCAACAACTCTCACAGGCATATCTCAAAGAGAAATTGCAATGTAATTCTTCAGCCATATATACCCACTATTGGCACGTAAAAAATCACACATGCACTTCAACAGTTCTAAATCAGTCAAAGGTAAGTCTGCACCACAGACATGGAGTCAATAGTCCATCACTCAGCTGAATGAAGACTAACAACAGATTCAAAAGTCATTTACAACTCAGAGAATCAGATAAAGATAAATCTCACTCCAAGGTCAGGGAATGCATATTCAAGTTGTTCCCCAAAGCTTCAGAACAATCCAAGGCCATTTGGATAGAAATCCAGCCAAAGGGACTCCAAACCCTAGCTCTCACAGATGGACTGGAATTCCACATTCTATCAACTTCTAGAGGTCAAAAGTTGACTCAAAATGTCAAACAAAAGTTCAAAAAAAAAACAAATCAAGACCATTTGGGTTCAGATTCAAGTAAAGGACAGCTAAAGCCAACCTATGATACAATATGTAATCAGGGAAGGAAGAAGGAGATGAGAGTTTGGAGAGAAACTGATGCCTCAATGGGAGGATCATTTGTCTATTTATAATTTCATTATACCCTAATCAAGGGCTCTAAACATCCTAATCAGTACAATCAGAATAATGAATAAATCAATCTCCTAATCTATACAAGGAAGTAATAAGAGATAAATCAGCAACATAATCTAAGATGATCCCACACGTGGGATTTTATATACAGCTGCGTACAAGCCCTTGATGGGCTGGGCCTAATGGGCCTAAGCCACACTATCTTCTACAATCCCCCTCAAATTGATGTGGTAATGCAGAAAACAGCAATTTGCCAGTGAGATCATGATGGCGTGGTTTGGGAAGTGCTTTGGTGAAGAAATCCGCCAACTTGTCATGAGTAGAGATATGAGGCAAGGTTATCTTCTCAGTGACAACATGTTGACGGATGAAGTGACAATCAATCTCAATGTGCTTCGTCTGTTCATGAAAGACTGGATTGTTAGTAATTCCGGTAGCACTGGTATTGTCCCCATGAAGAGGTGTAGAACTACCAACAATCAAACCAAATTCACAGAGAAGACGACGGAGCCAAATGGTTTCAGCACTTGCGGACGACATTGCCTGATATTCAGCCTCAGCAGAAGACTTTGACACCGTGGTTTGCTTCTTGCACTTCCACGAAATCAGAGAGTCGCCAAGAAACATACACCAGCAAGTGGTAGATCGCCGAGAATCAGGGCAACCGGCCCAGTCAGCATCTGCATAAGCTGATAATCGCAGAGAAGTACCAAAAGGGTAGAAGAGACCATGAGTTAGAGTGCTTTTAACATAGCGGAGTATGCGCAAAGCAGCAGCAAGGTGGGATTTGTGAGGATTGCTCACAAACTAGCTAACCGTATGAATTGCATGAGAAATATCAAGCCGAGTCATAGTTAAGTAGAGCAAACTACCAACTATCCGCCAAAAAATAGAGGGATCATCAAGGGGAGGGCCATCCTCCGTACTATGTGCAAATGTGGTCATTTTAGCCACTGGTGCAAATGTCTCCTCATAGTCAATGCCATACTCCTGCTTGTAACCCTACGCAACCAATCTGGCTTTGTAGCGATCAAGACTCCCATCAAAGTTAACTTTTATACAATATATCCATTTACTGCCAATCACAGAGGCTCGTTCAGGAGTCGGTACCAAGTCTCATGTCTGGTTTGCTTCAAGAGCGAGCAATTCCTCATTCATAGCATCTTGCCAATAAGCGATCTTTGAGGCCTATGAATATGAGGTGGGTATAGGAGCACTATCTAGAGAGGAAAAGAGAGCAGGAAATCCATAACGGTTAGGGGCAACGAAAAGGCGACTAGAGCGTCACAGAGAGATACTATCAGAGGGAGCATTATTACCTACTAGTTCAATAGGCGGCACTGGGAGAGAATTAGGAGAGGGGGCCACTATAGGAGGCACCGTGTTACGCCGGACATAGACTTTGGGAAGAGATGATGGAGAAGCAGATTCCTAGAATTGTGGCAAATAGGACACAACAATAGGATGATGATCCAAGCATAAGGAAAAGAAAGGAATATGTTCCAAGAAGATCACATTACGAGATATGCGCATGCGTTTCTCAAACTAATCATAACATAAAAAAAACCTTTGTGTTCATTACTATAGCCAAGCCCAAGAAAGATGCATTTGGCAACCTGTGGTAATAACTTGGTGCACTCAGTAGGAGGAAGATGAACAAAACACAAGCAACCAAAGACACGTAAGTGAGAGTATGAAGGTGTATGACCAAAGAGAACTCCGTAAGGAGTAGTCTTTCCTAGAACAGTGATATGAAGACGGTTGATAAGATACACAGCAGTCTGTGCAGCATCACACCAAAAGTTGGAAGGGACTAAGAATGCAATTAAAAGAGTGCGAACAGTTTCAAGAATATGTCTGTTCTTTCTTTCCGCAATCTCATTTTGCTGAGGAGTGTGTGGACAAGATTTTTGGTGAAGAATGCCTTTATCAGAAAGAAAGGCAGAGAATTCATGAGACATGTATTCTCCACCAGAATCTAACCTAAGAACCTTCATGGCTTTCTGAAATTGGATTTGGACCATGCTATAAAATTTTTGAAAAAGACTTCAAATTTCAAACGCATAAAGTAAATCCAAGTATAACGAGAATGGTCATCGATAAAGGTCGCATAGTACTTAAATCCCGTCCTACTCAAGGTAGGAGCAATTCTCCAAACATCAGAATGGATAATGTCAAATGATGCCAATGCACGAGAATTATGAACAGAAAAAGGAAAAATGTTACTCTTACTTAAGCAACAAGTTTCACACTTAGATTGAGATAAAGAAGACATCATTTTATTATCAAAAGTAGAATCCAAACAACCAATCTTAAATAAGAAAATCAAATGGGCATTGTTCACGTGACCAAGACGTTTATGCCAAACAGTCCACAATTTATTGAAATTATCGAAAGAAGAAGCAAAGAATGAATGATGTCCAATGTCTAGCAAAAACAAGTGCCCATGTTTACTCCCCGTCGCGATCACCTTCCCAGTTTGTCGCCCCTATATAACACAACCAAAGGAAGAAAAGTGAACAAAATAGCCCTCATCTATAAGTTGTCCTACAAAAAGTAGATTGGTTGATAATTTGGGAACAAAGTAAACATTGGGAAGGGTGATGGACTGGCAAGAGATACTAGATAAAGTAATGGTACCAACTCCAGAAATGAGTAGTTGATCACCATTAACAGTGGTTATTTTCTCTTTTCCAAAGTAAGGATGGGAATCTGTAAAGCTATGTTCTACAAATATCATGTGATTTGAGGCTCATGAATCTAAAAACCATGTGGAAGAGGTGATCGGAGAAGAAAGAGATGTAGAGGAATGAAAAGCAGGAGATGCTATATGAGAATGAGTTTGATACTAACCACCAGAGAAACCCATAGACGCATATGCAGAGATAACTGTGCTCTGGATCAGTTCTTGAATCCGAGCAAGAGTCATTGAGACAGCCCCGGATGAAGTGCTTCATGCATCAGATGATGGTGCTTGAGCCTGGAATGCGGAAGGAATATTCTGTCTTGGCAGATTGGAGGGAGGCTTCTTAGGTTGCGTCTCATTCCTTCTCTGAAGGCTGCGGCAGTCATCAATAAGATGACCAGATCGCTTGCAGTATCGGCAAACCAACTTCTTGCGACAATTCTTGGCAATATGACCAAAGCCTTTGCATTTATAGCATTGAGTGAGCTTCGGATTAGGGGTTGCTAGAAGAGCAGAGTCAGCCGAAAGGGGTGCGAGGAAGGCCTTCAGTTCTTCAAGAATGGCACGTTGTGAGGTGAGACGAAGTTCTTCGCGAAGGACTTCTTGAAAGCAGGTATCAAGATTAGCCGAAAGTTCTCTATTCATGAGGATAGACCGAACCGATTCAAAGTCTGGTCGTAGTTTTATAAGGAGCTGGCTCATGTAAGTTTCCTCTTGGAGTTTAAGAGCCTCGGAGAGAAAGCCAGAAGAGACGGTCTAAATCAACATGGAATCCCGTTCGGTCTATAAGGTGAGGAAGCCATTAAAATATTCTTGCACGGATCTATCCCCTTGAGTAAATTTAGCAATTTCACTATCCAAGTGAAATTTCCGGGCTTTGTTAGTTTGATGGTAGATTTTCTTGAGGTGAGCCCACATATCTACTGCGGTAGCATAGGCTTGAAGAGCCACGGCAAGGGAGGAATCAATAGAGTTCAGAATCCAAGTAATCACTTTGGGATTTTCCTTAGACCAGGTGGCCAAGACTTTGGAGTCCATGGTACTTGGAGTAAGAGGTTTTGTTACTGTTCCATCCAGATAGCCAAATAGCCCCCCGTCCTTCTACGAAGTTCTTCAGATGGAAGGACCAAGCCATATAGTTTTGCCAATTAAACTTAATGCGGATAACGTCATACTTGTCCATTGCAACAGATAGAAGTGAAGAGACAGCAATAGTAGACACAAGAGATCAGCCCGCAGAAATAACCAACCAATATTCGAGAAGCAGAAAACAAGATTAGTTTGATTGCTATGAACAGCAGCAAACAGCCCCAAAAGTGCAATTTACCCTGAACAGCCCCAACAGTGCACTAACAATGCGTGCACGAACAGCAGTAACCAGCAATGATCAATATTGATTAGCCCTTAACAGCAACAATTAATACTAACAGCCCTCAGTAGCAACCAGGACTATCAGTAGGAAGAATCGACCAGAAGAGAGAAGCAGAAGAGAGCACTAACAGTGCAATTTTTCCATAAACAGAGCCTGAGACCTGGAATTTTCCCTCAGGATCTGTGTGTGGGCCCCACAAGGTGATCTAATGACAAATCAGGTTTGAACTTCTTGAAGAAGTTCAAAGTTACTTTCTTCAGTCCAAATTTGATGAGATTTGGATATAGATCCACAAATCTGGACAGTCTTGATTAAAGCTATCTGACAACTTTATTAAAACCGACAGAGGAAGAAGTGGCTGGAACCTACCCCAAAGGTGATGGAAAAATTGCATAAAAATCTTTATAATTACCCTCAAGGATAGGCGATCGCAACTGAGGAGGTCGCTTCGATACACGAAGTTGATCCGAGGTGGGCCATTGTTGATCGGTGAGCAAATCAGGCACTGACAGAGAGAAAATCCACGCCAGGAAAAAGATCCACGCCAGGGAGAATGATTGGATTAATGAGAGAAGAAGGATTGATCATAACCTGTCTCTGATACCATGATACAATATGTAATCAGGGAAGGAAGAAGGAGACGAGAGTTTGGAGAGAAACTGATGCCTCAATGGGAGGATCGTTTGTCTATTTATAATTTCATTACCCTAATCAAGGGCTCTAAACATCCTAATCAGTACAATCAAAATAATGAATCAATCAATCTCCTAATCTATACAAGTACTAAGAGATAAATCAGCAACATAATCTAAGATGATCCCACACGTGGGATTTTATATATAGCTGTGTACAAGCCCTTGATGGGCTGGGCCTAGTGGGCCTAAGCCACACTATCTTCTACAACCTAAGTCAAAACATGTGCAGACATGAAAGGCTAGAGTTCACTACCACCAACTTTCAAAGACTCCATCAAGATAAAATCCACTCCAAAGACTAAGGACGAACTTTAAAGGGGTTTCCCTACGATTGGAGGGAAATTGGGGTCATTTGGACCCATTTTCCACATATTGACCCTCCATGTCTGAATGGCTTTCGAACATGACCCACTGATATCCACTTTGACCCATTCTAGAGGTCAAACCAAGATGAAATCTTCCCTGATGATCCACAACAAGTCTTAAGAAAGTTCCCCACAATTTCAAAATCATCAGAGAACATTTGAAATCAGAGTGCAAATTCAAAGTAAAAGGGGCATACGGAGATGAAGTCCAAAAGCCCATTTCCAGAGATCAATGGTGATAAGACCTTCATCAGTCTAAAAAACATCCCAAAAGGGATTCCCCGGAATTTCTGAGTCATTGGACATCATTGGGACCCACTTCCCATGGAATGAGACTCCATGTCTGTCGCTCAGACATGACTCCATGTCTGCCTCTCGTACATGACTCCATGTCTGCCTCTCAGACATAAACCCCCAGTAAATTTCGAATTGTAACTCCCTGAAACCACTGCAACTGCCCTCCCACTCTATAAATAAAGCCCTCAAACAATCATCCACGCTCTCTTGGCCTCTCCAACCCTCTCCACGCTCTCTAATCCCTACAACACTAAGAATTTCAAGAAGAGTTCCTCCCTTCTCCAAACTTCTCTTCAAGAAGGTGATATTTTGTTTCAAACCTCTACAAGACAGAACCTTAGCCTCACAAATTCAGTCTTCAACCTCTAGATATGTCCCTCCAAGAGAGACTGAATATCCATGGCCTTATCAACCTTTTCAACTCAAACTTATGACTGCTCTGTCCTTCTTCTTTGTCTTTCTCACTCAAAGGAGTAAGGGTGTCTCTGTTTGAGACTTGGTTGTGCAAGCCCCTTTCCTGGCATCACTATGGTTCTCCGTACTGATACAGCCCAGAATGACACAACCTTAAATACCCAATGACACATATACCAGTAACTCCCTTGGATTGCACAAACGCAATTCTTGATGAACAAGTGATTGTTGTCAAAGAATATTGTCAGTCAAAATTGGTTTTTCCCCATCCATACACTTAGTAAGGCCATCCCAAACCCATGACAGAGGCACCATAGAGGCGTGGGGAAGGAAACAGAGGAGGAGATAGAGGAAATACACAGGTAGAGAGCCATGTCTGTCTCTCGGACATGGGCTCCTATAATCTATTTTGCAGTCTTTTTGTCATGTATCTGTATTTTTATTCTTTTTTGTTCAGTTTGAAACCATCTGAGGCCAAATGGAAGGGTTGTAGAAATTTACTTGTAAATAACCTACATCCACAAGGCTTGAAATGTGAACACATGTAATATAAATTGGAGGAATGAATACAAAAGTTTCTCATATTTTCTGAGTTAGAATTTTGTGGTCACGCCAAAATTGTTTTCATAATTTTTTGCCATCACCCACAAAACTCTTATTCGTCACATATGGTAATCATCCACCGAATATATAGAAAATTAATTATCCAAAGTTTATGCAAACTAAAAACTCTAAAAACTAAAATATTTGACCTCATAAGTGCATAAACAAATATATAAATAAATGATTTCCAAATTCTTTAGAGCGCTAAATTCTTTAGAACTGCCTGAAGAAAGCGGACAATTGAATCAAACTTGAACACACATCCTTATGTAAAAGTCCACGTATTGCAAGCGGAACTAGTTGTTGCATACTAACATGGCAATCATGACTCTTCAACCCCGAGATCCTGCACTGTTTGACCTAAACACATCATGCGATGTTAGACGAATAATTATCCGGAACCTTCACCTCCTTGAAGCATTGACATAACTTTCTTTTCTCATCTATAGAGATTGAGTAGCATGCAGAGGGTAATAACAACCTATTTCCTTCCTATTTTGGGTGAAGTTGTTCCCTTATGCCCATTAACTTGAGATCGAGACGAGCTTTTAAATTGCCTTTTGTTTTCTCCTCCATGTTCAACAGTGTCCCCACCACAGTCACACTCATTTTTTCCGATGTGCATAACATTCAGATTGTGCTGCAATAGGATATCTTTCCAATAAGGCAATCGGAAAAAAATACTTTTCTTTTTCCAATTCTATGGCAATTTACACTCATCCCTTTTTCTCTTCCTCCCCATCTTATCCTTATCTGCATTACCGAATGTGATTTGCTCGTAGTCACGCAATCGATCAAGTACATCATCACCAGTTAATGCATTTGGCACACATCTCAATTCCTTAAAGCCGTTAAAAGATCTCTTATTGTGTTGGAGCTTATGATCAAGGGGTAGAAATCGACGATTTCTCAAGTAACACCACTTACATCTATTCTTCAATATGACCAAACAAGTGTCCTTGTTGCAAGAGGGACAAGATTTTTCCCTTTTAGTGCTCCATCCTGATAAGTTAGCATATGTGAGAAAATCTCTAATTGTCCATAAGTCTGCTACATGCATCTAGAAATTCTGTTTTGGAGAGGCATCGTATATCTCAACTCCATCTGCCGACAACTCCTTCAACTCCTCTATCAACGGCTGCAGGTAAACATCTGTAGAAGACTGACGTTAAGTCCAGAAGCCCGTTAGGCCCACTAGGCCCATGTATACAATAATGGTAAACATCTGTAGAAGACTGACGTTAAGTCCAGAAGCCCATTAGGCCCACTAGGCCCATGTATACAATAATATCACACGAGTGATATCTAGGACGACTTAGCCAAAATCTGTATAGGTGTACTTCCTCTTAGGAAATCTTGTAAGCTAATATATTAAGTTAATATTCTGCTTACTGTAATTATCATCAATTATAGCCTTGATTAAGGCCATTCATGTATATAAAATACAAGTCGATCCTCCATTGAGGATGACCAATTCTTCCAAAACTCCTTTCTTCCTCTTCTCTATCTCTCAGGTTATTCCAATAACATTATATGGTATCAGAGCCAAGTTAGAGTTGGTTCTGTTGTTCCCATTTGGAAGAACAAATAGAAGATTCGCTTCTTGGTCAGAGAAAAATCATTCTCTCTGAAGAAAAACAGATCAAGGATTTGTTTCTGGAAGTCAATCTACATTCAGGATCTGTGATAGTCTCTGATCCACTGTGGCCCACCTATGATCATCACAGCATCTTCAACAACCAGTCCAGCCAAGATCGCCTAAGTCTTCTAAGGTTTTTGGTGATTTTTTTGGAATTTTTCGACACTGCCAAGTTGGTTCTTCAATCATTCTCATGTTTTTTTTTTTAAATCTTACACTATTTTCTTTTTATTTTTTTTTTGCAAGTTAAGATTTGTATATATTAAGGAGAAGACAAAAATACACAACAGTGAAACAGATTTTAGGTACCGTGAGCACAACCACCCACAACACCAAAAAACAAAACAAAGATAATTGGAAGCCTAAAACTGGCTAAAACAACAGACCCACATGGCCAGAGCCAACAAACCCACAAAGCATTAGGTGGGGCCATTGATGATGCAATCATGGTTTCTAAGATGAGCAGCAAACCAGGACCAAGCAGAAGCTTCTTTGTCAAAATGAGAGCAGATGGTTGAGTTAAGACTAGTGACAAGGAGAGCCATCCTGCGAGCTTGGAACCTATGTTTCCAAGGAGAAAAGTTTGGGTTGGTAAGAGCAGAGCTGATTAATTTCATGTCCGCCAGCACCACTAAAGAGTTTGAATACTTGGAAGCTTCTTTAAGAAGAGTAGAAGCTGCATTGAAAGGATCACTATCAGCAACAGTCTTTATCCAAAGAATAGAGTTAGTTTTTCTCCTGAAGAAGCCCACTGTAAAATTATCTCTAGAAGAAAGAAGAAGATTCTAGTTTGAAAAGCTAAATGGGATAGGTTTAGTAAGAATGTGGTTTGAGTGTGCAGATAGGTCCCAAGCTGCTGCAATGTGGGAAGAAACCGTAAGATTGAGGTAATTTCCTCTTGAACAAATCTGGGCTTTAGTATCGTGGAGGACAGCTTCCCATGGGCGAGCTTTATTCCTGAAAATCTGATAGTTACACTCACGCCATATATGCCAAGTAAATGCAAGGAAACATAACATCACCACAGTAATATCATCTTCATTCCTATGGTTACAATTAGAAAGGAAATCTCCCGTTTGCTCAACAATGGGCTTATCTCTTTGGGCAGTAGCACCAAAAGAACCAACTATAGAATCCCAAATGTTCAAGCTGTAGATGCAAGCAGTCATGATGTGTTTGCAGCTTTCAGGAAAGCAATTGCAAAGCACACAGATCGGGTCATGGAAAATCTGCTTAGTTGCTAGAACATCTTTAGTCTTCAAGCCATTATGAAGAGCCAACCAAGTGATCATACAGTGCTTGTTTAAATTCAAGAAAGTTGTTAGAGGCATAAAAGTAACTTTTCTCAGTGAGCACTCATATTTGCAATGCCCCAACTGTTCAAAATCAATGATGGGTAATTACAGTTACATCTACCATAAAGTGTAATCTGATGGTGGGTATGATAACTTAGGAAAAAAACTGGGAGAATAATTTTAGGGATCCTGGATTTCAGTTATGGACCCAATCATGGATGAAGCAGAAAACAAACGAACTGCCTTTTTTAGATTTTTCCTTGGAAGAACAAGAAGGAAAGAAGAGTATCTTGTTGGGTCTTTCTGCCTCAGCAAACCCAACAAAAACTTCAACCCAAAACAGAAAATAACACGACCAAGAATTTAAGTTCACATGAATAATAGATTCAACAAGAACAATAGAGCATAGGATAATAGATTCAACAAGAATAATCAATCACCTGCAATAAGTTTGGTCCTTGTTGTCAAGAGGGGAAGGATTCACACAGAGCTACAAAGAGCCTGGGATTAGCTTCGTCGTCCTTGTTGTTAGTTTTGCTGCCGGGAGCCAAAGAGAGGAGCAGTGGCCGGGCCTGAAGAAGACGTTTCGAATCTTCGTTTCTCCGCGCTGCCGGGTCGCCGGAGAAGACGCAGACAGGATCAGGTCGAGATCGAAGAAAGGGTTTTTGTTTCGTCTGTTTCGTCGATGCCGGAGAAGATCGAATAGAGGGAATGCAGCCTGTTTCCTCTCCGGCGACAGTGGTGTTCACCGGCGACGGTCGCAGTATGGCCTTGAGCAGTCTTCTCCGGCAAGAGCAAGAACCACGGATCCTCTGTTTCTTCAATCAACTCCGGGATTCTCAGGTCTCTTCCACGGTGACGGTGAAGCGACAGCGACGATCAACCAGAGAACGAAACTAGAGGGGATTCCGAATCCTCCTCGGAGGTTCTCTTCCTCGGCGACGAGCAGCAGCGTCTGTGCTTCTTCGGCGAGGCTTAATCCGCGATCACGTTGCAGAAGAAGAGGAAACGAAGCAGAGAGAGAGTGTGAGAAACCGCAGCAAAAAGGGTAAAGATCGAGAAATTAGGGTTAATTGAAGTTCAATTTAACTTTTATTGGCGCCCGCAAATCACTTGGTTGCCGCTATAATACTTTTTAGCGTCCAAAATATTTTGGCGGCCGCGAAACATTGCAAACTAAAATATATACTAGTACTAGTGGTTTAAACTCCCTGCTAATTAAATAATAAATTAAGACTAATACCAAAAAGGCATAAAAGATAAATTAAGACTAACACTCTTTTGGGCGTGTTTCTTTGCTGGAATTCATTTATTCTCAGATATGGTGGAATTTCTAGATGCTCTACCGAAATACAAAGGGAGTGAAATTCCTCTATTCTCAAAGGTTTAAAGAGACATTTTACGTTGCTGAATTCCAAAAATACTAGTGAAGAAATATAGAATTCAGAAATTTTAGGAAACAACATGTCACACATTATGTCCAGGTGAATTCCTGACAGAAATTCCACTAAAGAGATGAATGTGTTGCAAAAGAAGAGATATTTAAGAATATGTTTTTATCCTATGAAATACTGATTTGTGACCTTTTCTTTTGCTATGAATGTTGGATTGAAGTTAAAATCCCAATGCTTTTTACTATATTTGTTTGCATGCTTATGGAATTAAGATATCGTGTTTGTTTAGAGGGCCATACCATCAAACATAATTGTGAGGCCCATCTTAATCAATGGACCGAATCTCACACTCTCCGCGAGAGAAATCTTGCTCAACATTTCTCCATGTTACATACACACAGGAATGGCCTCAAACAACTTCCCAACACACTTCACACCAAGAACAAACACAACAGAGACAAATGCGGCTTCTACGTAAAGAAGAATAGTCTAGATTTTGCATCACCATACATACAACAATGGCCTGCATAAACAGGGCCTCTCGATCTCCTCTATTCTCTTTCGGGCCCAATTCACCGTACCTTGCATCTAGTACAATGGTTTTGCAGTAGATTTGTCCATCAATTCGTCTGCCAATATCAAGATCTTCAAGCATGACTCCAAATTGGACAACTCAGATCTCTCCATCGCGAGTGCTACGCCAGCGTGCAACTGTTCAATGGCTTCTTTTGGAACAGGGAAGCATCCGCAACCACAGAGGAATTCTCTGTTTGTCTCATCCCTGGTGGCTTTGTTGATGGATCCATCAACATTTGCAACTATTCCTGTTATAAAGGATTTGAAAAGGTGAAAATAGGGTTTTTAGGGGTGCACAAAAAAATCCGTTGATCCGTAAAACCGATCCAATCCGAAGGTAAACGGATTGGTGATGGATTGAAAATCTTATAATCCGTTAATAATAGATCGGTGACGGATTTCACCCTCAATCCGCAGATTCAATCCGATTCGATCCGTTGACATTATATATAAAAAAAAAAAATTTAAGGGGTCGAATATGAACTTTTTTACAACATATTTCATATTTTTCTTTTAACATTAGATTGAACGGATTAATCCGTTCCGATCCGATCCTCCACGGATCAGATCGAATCTGTTTTTAACATCAACAGATTGGTGACGGATTTCAAATCCATCAATCCGTAGATAACGGATTGGTGACAGATTTGGCCCAATCCGCACTAATCCGATCCATATACATCCCTAGTTTATTTTTATTTTTTTTAAAGAATAAGTTAGTTCTTCATTTTTGAGAAAGTAATAAAGTACAGAAAAGGAGTTTCAAGACCCAAAAAGATCTTAGAAACTCCAAAAGGGGCATACCCCATAAAATAAAATAAACCAAATAACCATTAGGCTAATCCCAATAATTCAAACAAAATAGATCATTGCCCATAGCCCGGGCGCAAGCACAAACAAAAGAAATATTCCCCTGTAAAAAAGTCAATCCCTAATCTCGGATAAAATTATACTGCTGCTCAATGTTACCAATATTAATTGGAAGTGTTCCAATATTTCTACTAATGGATTTGCTGATCCTGACAGTCTTTGGATGTAATAATGAGAAATGCACCTGCTGGAAGCTCTTGACAACTACACGTAGTTTCCTAGCTTGGAAATGCTCAAACCAATTCGATTGGGATGGGTCTAAAAGAATATGCTAGAGAGATATTTCGGTCTCAATGGTGATGGATTGAACATTATTTGGGATGAGTTGCAAAAGATGAAAGACACCTTCATAATAATCAAACATCTGCACCATTCGGCCATGCTGCGGTTGATGTATGTTGTTCCACAAAATTCCAACTAATACCTAGTTAGTTGAAACTATTGATAATCCCACCCTTTGCGCCTTTCAACAACCAGATGAGGATGAGTAGCGTGGACATGTGGTGGAACATTCCAATGGCAGTGAATTCTATTTGGTAAGCTGATACCAAGATAGAGAATTATGGTGGTCACTACTTGAAAAAAAATTTGCATAACTGATTCACGTGTCCTTGATATATTCTTGAAAATTCTGCTATTTCTTTTTGCCCAAATATGCCAAACATAGGCATTGAAGAGTAGTTTCCCAAGGGTTAAGGCTCCTTCTCCTTGTTGAGCTAGCCGAGAGGTCACTGATTCCAACAATTCAAGCACAATATTATAGTTGATTGCTACCAAGTTCAATTTATAAAGCAATAAATTCAAAATTGCTTGAGAATAAGGGCAATAAATCATGAGATATGAGAAGCTGTCTCCCATGTGCAGTCACATAGTACACAACATGAGTCACAATCAACATTCCTTTGAAGAAGGAAGTCCTTGGTTTTGAGTCTGTTTCGTAGAACCATCCACACACAAACTGAATGTTTTTTTATACAACCTTTAAACCAGATTACAGTAGGCCACTAAAGTTGCTGACTAGGGAAATTACATATAAAATTGTAAGAGGATTTTAGAGTAAATTTCCCATGATCTTCGAAAGTCCACACAATCTCATCATCAAAATTAACCCATGGTTGGATTTCATTAGATATTGTTTGAAAAATATCCATCATGTTATTCGAAATTGGGGTAGGAAAATCCCAACCTTCATTTTGAATAAAGTAACTAACCTTAATGTCATTACCAAGTCTCATAGCATAAATTGGTCGAGCATCATAATGGTCTTTTAATCGACCACCATTGAGCCAAGGATCAGTCCAAAAATGTGTTAGGTGACCATTCCCAATTAGGAATTTAATATGAGGTAAGGCAATGTGGCGAAGTGCTAAGATGCCTTTCCATCCCCACGAGGCAGAGTCCATGAGAGGAGCATCCCAAAGGGAACACCCATGCAGACATCTTGCATTAACCCAAATATTTCAGCAAGTTTTTTTTATTAGTGACAACATTCCGCAATTGCCTTAATAATGCAACTTTGGCAACTCCATAAATGGATCGAATACCCAGTCCTCCCAAAGTAATGGGCTGGCATATGGAATCTCAAGCTATAGGATGAATATAATGAGAAGACCGGCAATTCCAAAAGAAATCTCTAACCTGGCAATCTAGAGCATGCAATGTAGCTTGAAGACAGTCGCCCAAAAGAGATGAAACGAAACTATAGTAGATTTAATTAGCTCCAGTCTACCTACATAGGATAATACCTTGGCTTTCCACCTAGATAGACGTTGTTAGACTTTGGCCAAAAGAGCTTGACAGTCATTGAAGTTTATCTTTTTTGAGGATAAAGGAACTCCCAAGTACCTGATAGGAAACTTTGCCTATTGAATATTTAGAATTGAAGATATAACAGCTTGATCTTCCTCTTTACAATTTGCAAAAAGAATAGCACTCTTTAACCAGTTAACCCCAAGCCCAGTGAAATCTTTAAAATGATGAAGAGAGTTTCTGAGGTTTGCTGCTGCAAATGGAGAAGCCTTGCTAAATACAATCAAGTCATCAGCAAACATTAAATGAGAAATGTTGACTCCCCTTTTCACAAATGGTGAAGGAATCAAATTGGACGAAGCATATTGATTCATCATTAAAGAGAAAAATTCCATAACTAGGGCAAAAAGGAATGATGACAACGTGCAACCCTGTCTCAGATTCGCGCTCCTTGAAAGAAACCCTCTGGATTCCCGTCAACCAAGACTAGAATTTCGCACCTGATACACATTCCATGATTTACTTGCTAATATGGTCCGGGAACTTTAAACACTTCAGAGCAGCCTTCAAGAAATCCCAACTGACACTATCATAAGCTTTAGCAAGGTCAATCTTGATGCACGTTTAAGGAATCCCTTGATGCCGATGAAAATTATGAATAAGATCTTGAGCAAGGAGGAAGTTATCTGTGATATTTCTACCAGGAACAAAAGCTGATTACATTGGCCCACAATTGTTGCCATTGTGAGTTTGAGTCTGTTCACCAGAATTCGACTAATAATTTTGTATAATTCATTTGTCAAAGCAATAGGCCGAAATTTATCTAGTGTTTTTGCATTTTCACTCTTTGATACCAACACAATAGAAGTGTTTTTAAGTTGTTTTAACATGGATCCATGCTTGAAGAAATCTTTGATACTCGTACAAATATCATTTCCCATAATAGGCCAGCACACCTTAAAGAAGTGTGCATTGAATCCATCAGGCCCAGGGGCTTTATTAGGATTTGCAGCCTTAATGACCTCTTCAATTTCAGAATTTGAAATTGGTTTCATAAGGTTTAAGGCATCCTCTTCAGTGACATAGCCATGAGGGGCAACATGAGATAGATCAGGACATTGGTTATCAACCTTAGGGGCCAGGATCCTTTGGAAGTGAGACACAAAGGTAGCAGCAATACCTGAAGGCTCAGTATAAATGTTTCTTTCCGCATCTGCAATTTGAGATATATAAGATTGAGTTTGCCTTTTCCTCATAAGACGATAAAAATACTTGATGTTACTATCCCCCAAGTTTACAGCCAGGTCCCTAGAACGCTGCTTGTACATAGTTTCCTCGGCCTTTAATAGGTGATCAAGTTCAAAGCTTGCTGTCCGCTCTTGTTTTTGGATATCCATATTTCCTGGACATCCACCAAATACCGCTGCAAATTTTCTAACTTTAGAGCTGCCTCTGATAACTTTGTTGGAAGAGATGAATGTAATTCTTTCCATTCAATAAGGTTCTTCTTCACAATTGAGAGCTTACGAACCACCATATAAAGTGGAGTGCTATAGATATTAGCATCCCAAGAGTCTTCCACTATTTGGAAAAAACCCGGGATTTTGGCTCAATAATTATAATATATGAATGGAGCTTTGAAGTGAAAATTATGATTTAAGGATAGTAAAAGCGGAGAGTGATCAGAGATACCTGGCAGTGGAACTTCTCCTGTAAATGGGCTAGTTTGAAAGAATACTGCATTAACTAGAACTCTATCTAGTTTACATTCAATTCGTGAATCACCAATGCTAGAATTTGACCATGTGAATGACGGCCCTGTTAAACTGAGTTCCATCGGACCTGCTTCTTGAATATAGTCATTAAACTCAATGAGTCCAGCAGCCCTTGGGATTGCACCCCCTGATTTTTCATGATTCCATTGGATCGTATTGAAGTCACCTACAACAATCCATGGTAACACGCTACTTTTCTATTTCTCACCAATAGAATTCCATAGTTCTCGTCTTTGCATGTAATTATTAAATCCGTAGCAGACGGATTATAAGAAATCCATATTCCTGAATTGAACATCACAATGAATACATTGAGCAGCCCTAGATGAGCATGAAACATGAATCACCCTTGTGTCCCACATCATCCAAATTCTAGCAGTTGACCCGTCCTCAATATTGGAAGTTTCTCTCCATCCATGTGGAAGGATTGAATTAGCAATGTAAGTATAAGAGGACTGTTTTACCTTTGTCTCTAACAAAACAACTAACGCAAGCTTCAATTTTTGAATTTTATTCATGATTTCTAATTGCATTGAGGGTCTGTTAAGACCTCTCACATTCTATACTATGACTGTCATGGGGAACGATTTTAGGATTGGCCTTTTCTTTATAATGGGCCCAGTAGAACCTGGCTTTTGTTTGGCACTTGTGCTTGGCAATCTTGCAAGGAAACTTTTATCTAGTTGGTGAATGGATGAAAATGGCTTTTGCTGGTCACCTAAACTAGTTTGTTTTAATCCTGCTGTAGTACTGTTGTAAACTAGAGCTGTAGTGGTAGCAATTTCTTCTGCCGAAACATTAGATTCACCATCAAGGTTTGAAAGACTAAGGAATCTATTGGGTTCCTTATTTAAAGAAATACCTAAGGTCGTCTTATGTGTAGGGCTACTCACTGATTTTTGTGGAGGAGATGAGGATCGATCTGCACCCTTCTTCCCTTTGACGACATTCCATTCCTCCACGAGAACACTATGCTGCTGGTCATCCACATGAAGGGCGTGCTGCTTGTTGTTTGCATTTGTTACAGGCTGCTCATTGGTGGGCAATTCAGATTGCGGCACTGCAGTTTGATTCTTCTTTGGTACCCAAACTTTCTTTGGGCCATTTTTATCAGCCTTTAGAGGGAATAATTTATCTCCATGATTAAAGATTCTGCATGATTTACGAGGGTTTGGTTTCCAAGCATACTCAATTCTTTGAGTGATAGTTTTATTTTTATATTTCATGCGCAATTCAGATGGGAACTCAGCATCAACATCCACTTCAACATAGATTCGAGCAAAAGCATAATGAGTACCAGCCGCAGTAGCATGGTCCATACAGATTGGATTTCCAATAACATACGCAATTTTACTTAAGGCATAATTTGTCCTAAAGCAGAAGTTCAAATTAGGGAGACAAACCCATACTGGAATGGTTTCTAGATTCTCATTATACATTGTGATCTCTTTCAACCATCTTCTCAAAATCAAGGGACGACCATGGACAAACCAAGGGCCTTCATCAAGAATACTTTGGCCCACATCATAAGAATGACGTGTAGGAGGCTTTAAATTTGCAATCGCCTCACTATACATTGTGTTCTCTCGAGTTACATCCCTAGGTCTTATGTATATGTGAAACATGTAGGAGGCGTTTCTTAGGAAGGTAAGTGTTAGTGAGGCCTTAAAGTGACGTGAAACATTAAGAGGCATTTTTGAAGAGGTAGTTCGGTAGAGGTGTCTCAGTCAAAGGTATGAAGAGGTGTTAGTGAGAGGATCCAATGCTGATATGGTTATGATTGTTGATGTGGCTCAAGGAAATATGAGATTAGAGCCTTTTCTCCCAAAAGACATTGCAACCAACCTTCAGCTTTAAGGAATAAGAATATATATTTATATTTATATATATAAAGATTAAATAATTGTAAAAAAATGAATTTAACATAAAAACACTAGAAAAATAAAAAATAATTAACTCATAAATTCGTTACTGTCTAACAAAAAGTTTCAAATAATAATCACCTGCTAATCTTATTTCTAAGGTTAAAAGAGCTAAGTGGTATAAAATGGTAATAAAAGAATTGGGGTAGTAAGATATAAAAGAGGTGGGATATAAATTGAGTTTTTTTTAAAAAGGGTAAAACTTTGGAAAGAGGAGAGTGGAAGTGAATGGTTCCACGAGATAAAAATGGGTAGTGATAAGTAATGGGTGAGTTTCATGAGATAAAAATAAGTAGTGATAAATAGTGGGTGAGGATACTGTTAGAAAAGAGAGAGACTAAGAGAAAGAGGATTAGAGGGAGAAGAGGGAACTTTCTGTTATCTCATTATATGTGTGTACAAATAGAAAATGAGAGGCCTATTTATAGACAAAATAACCTCATAAGAGAGGAACCCTAATTTTAATCCTAACTCATCTTAAGTGGGCATCCACCCAAGATCCATATCTTATAACACTCCCCCTTGGATGACCACCATTCAAAGACAGTTGCCTCATTAAAAACCTTGCTAAGGAAAACCCAGTGGGAAAAAACCAAAGTGAAGGGAAAAAGAGTACAACATTCTTCAACATTATTGAACTGAAGTTGGACGTACATAATGATGTCTCGTTAAAACCTTTAACTTAGAAAAGGAAAAAGAGTACAGCGCACAAATGTCCAGGGTAGCATACTTCAGGATCCTCCCTGATAAACCACCCCCCTAATGATAACAACCATTTACATAGTTTGATGATGAACTCTACACATGCCAATCTTATATACAAACTTTTGGAATACTGATTTTTACAAAGATTTGGAAAACAGGCCAGCCAAGTCGTTACTCGAACAAACTTGTTTGACTTCAATTTCATTGTTCTTCTGAAGTTCATGAGTGAAGAAGAACTTCGGTGCTATATGTTTAGTCTTTTCTCCTTTAATGAAACATTCTCAAATCTGTTTTATGCATGCTTCATTATCTTCATAGATAATATTTGGGATACCTGCAAATAGAAGGTAATTGACAAGAACTACGAACATGCTGAATCAAATATCTTAGCCATACACATTCCCGACTGGCTTCATAAAGAGCCAAAATCTCAGCATAGTTTGAGGAAGTAGCTACCAAAGTCTGTTTAGTAAAATGCCGAAAAATGACTGCCTAACCATTGAGAAACACATAACTTATTTGTGATCGTCCTTTATGAGGATCAGAGAGACAACCTGAATCTGCATATCCTACAAAATCGGAATCTTTATGATAAAATATTCATAAATCAGTTGTTTCACGCAAATATCGTAGGATGTGTTTAATACCAATCCAGTGCCTTAATTGGCTTGAGTACATATTACTTGGCTTTGCTTCAAGCAAACGAAATCCTTCCGGGATTTATAGAACGTGGTTCTATGTCCTAATCATAATCACCATTTCTATTCCATCTCTCTCTTGAATCATTATAAAGTATAGAGATTTCTTCATTAGCCGGTACCGGTGCCTCTTCAGAGGCTTTCAAGATCTCACCAAGGACTTTCATTATTCTAGAGAGAACGGATTTTACCATAACCTCTTCAGGAGCGTTATGTGCCCCTTCAGGAAGAACCTCTTCAAGAGCGTTACGTGCTTCTTCGGGAGAAACCTCTTCAGAAGTGTTACGTGCCTCCTCGGGATGAACCTCATCAAGAGCGTTAATTGCCTCTTTGGGAGAAACCTTTTCAAGAGCGTTGCGTACCTCTTCGGGAGGAACCTCTTCAGGTTTTGATTTATGGATATGAATCTACAAGTTTATATCAGTATTCCAACTTTTAGGATTGTTGGTCCATAGATCGATGAACTTCAGGTTCAAAGTTAGAACTTCTAGCTCTATTTTGTGATTCATTCATAGTATTGATAAATTTAAATTAAAAGAAAAATAATGCAAGAAGATGAACAGTAACCAAACACTATAATTACTGCAAACAAGCATTATAAAATAGTTGCATGCATTCTAATAAATTGATTTTGGAGAATGGTTCAGATACTACTTACTATATTTGAAGAAAAATATTGCCCTTTTCTGAAATCCGTGCTGGGAAGGAATCCGTGCAGAGAACCCGAGATGAAAATCTGCGCTGGGAAGGAATCTGCAATGGAAATCCGTGCTGAAAAGGAAACTGCGCAAGAAATCCGCGATGGAAATCTGCGATGGGAAGGATTTTGCGATGGAAATCCGCGCAGGGAAGGATTTCGCCATGAAAATCTGTGCAGGGAAGGATTTCTCTTCTCCTTGGGTAAGAAGACTAGGTTTTATTCCTTCTCTTAGAGCTTCATGCTGATAACGTGTTAGAAAAGAGAGACTAAGAGAAAGAGGATTAGAGGGAGGAGAGGGAGCTTTTTTGTTATCTCATTATATGTGTGTTCAAATAGAAAATAAGAGGCCTATTTATGAGTGCAACGCTAAAAATATATATATATATATATATATATATATACTTAGTGAATTTCATCTCACTTATCCTGTTGAATTCCTTCTTTAATAACAATGCAAGTTTATTAGGAAATAAAAAAGACACGTAACTTACGTGTCACTAAAATGACATTCGTACGATATCGAACCAAACATTTAGATTTTTGTAGACTAGTGATAGGTACGTGCGTTGTACGTAGTTGTTAGTGAAAGCCTCAGTGTCTAGTGACATGTTTACTGCCATAAAAAAGGTTAAACATACAAGTGTCTAGTTCTTATTATGAATGTTCGAGTTCATTAATACATAAAAGAAAACTTTCATTCTGATCAAATAACGTATTTCAACTACGATAACACATTGTAAGATGCTAATATATGCTTCAATATAATCTTCTAAAGACATTTAACATCAAAACTCTAAAGAATGTGAAAACCTAATAAAAACTTACAAGGAATAAGATGGCAACAAAAAGTTCCTAAAATCACAGGAGGACTGTTATCTAGTTAATTTTATAGGCCAAAAAAGACTAAAGTAGCACACTTTGCACATGTTATACAGAAACGTCAAGACTAATATCAAGAAATCAATATGAAAACAATGCATTGACTTACCCTCTCTTGAATCGTTGATAATAATACATCTAAGAATCTTTGCAGAATTGATGTAGAGAGTATGGGTTTCATTCCTTTTCCATGGAATAAATACTCACTTGGTATTCAAAACCTATTTATCAATCCTCCTTGGAAATGCCGCATTGATAAACTTGTTGCAAGAAAGAACAATCATTTGATCAATTATCTTAGAAGATTCAAAAAGGGCATGCTCTACAATCAATGTTCCAGAGAAAGTTTAGTAGAAAATTACCACAAAAAAGCTCTATTCTTTTCAATATTAAAGAGATCATTTGTCAAAGGATCCATGGGAAGGCATTTTTTTAGGAAAGCATCTTTGTTGAGGGGGCTATTGATATGCGAAAAAATGCATATGAGTTCTCTGCATTCCCACGTAAGATGGTATTTACAGGCCCTTGGAATTTCAAGTAGACCTACATCATCGCCGCACAGAGTTAAAGAGCATACCATGTTCTTCATTACTGGAATTTGGATATGAAGCCGTGCAAAACAGTAAATCCCATCCCATGGAGGTTTAAAGAGGACTTCCAATTTCATCCTCATGATTTAATCAAACACATAGAAGCCTTCGACTGACAAGAGTTCAAAGCTCCTTTTCTTCTATATTTTACTATCTATGTGAAAAACTATCCCAAACTATTCTTAGCAATTATTCTTAGCAATTACAATCTTGTTAAGACACTTAAGCTTTACATATGTTGGTATTAGTGCAAGTTAACATAATTTGTAAGGTTTTTGGGTGGCATCTGAAATTTTTATAAGTGATATCAGAGCAATTTAGGTAATGGGAGTTCCTTCGTGGCTATAATCTCGGCGGTTCCACACTTAAGGCCACTTGTGTTTTTAGAACCCAAGTAAAGCATCTAGTGAACAAATACACATCTTAGCAAGGCACTTTGAAGTGGTTTTCCAGTATACAATAAACAAGGCCAACAGAATTACCGGTTCCTTGGCTAAAGAGGGAGTTTATAGGCCTTACATTCCAATGTCCGTCATTTAATGCCTTAGCATGTTTTCTTTCTAAAAGTGTGTTTTTGTTTTTTCTTCTAACAAAATATATATTGTTCCGGCAGTAAAGGCTCCCCTGTCTTTCTCTTTCTCTACTGCCTTGACATTTTCTTTTAATGGTAACTTTCATTAAAGCAAGTAGTATAAGAGAAGCATACTGACAAGCTTTCAAGAAAATAAAAAAAATAGAAACTAGCCAAAACCAAGGCAACAACAAAAACAGAGAGAGACAAAAAAACAAACAAAAAAGGTCGTTAGTAAATACTAGCCACTTCCCTCCAATTCCTCGTAGTTTGATCAACAAAGTAATGCTTGAAAAGCTTGATTCTGTCCAACAAAGTACTCAAATTAGCTGTGACCCCCTCAAAACATTACAGCCTTCATAAATTTTACTGTCAGTTTAAAAAAATTAAAAAGATATAATAAAGACTTGTTCCTGCACACATGGCACACATGTAAAACATTCCAGGTGCTCGTTTGGCAAGTCTTTGGACCTAAAAGACACAGAAGTGAAACAATTCTAATTAACTAATTGGATGAATTCTAACAAAAGAAGAACGGTGTTGACCAACTTCATATTCCCTGAAGATGAACTATTTAATATCATCTTGCTATATTTCCATTTAAATTCATTTGATTTGTGCAGTTTGATGCAAATTTTTCAAAAGGATAAAGATAACTACATAAATGATATTACTAATATAAAAACCATGTTCTTTTGTTAGCTATATAAAGCATAAGCAATGAATAACCCGTGTCAGTCAATCTAAAGGTTGATATTGCAAACCTGATGCATAAGCCAAACAACTATTCCTGGGAACTCCACAATGCCAATGTACCTGTCAATCCAAGCTAGCATCTTCAGGTGCTTCAACATTCCGTGTAGGTACTTGAGGTTTTGCATTTGGATAATATTTGGATGGGCTGAACCATGTTGGAATCTGAATTGGTCTCAGAGGAAAAAAAGGATGTCAGCATCAAGTTTGTCTGACTTGAGTTAATTCCTTTTTAGTCTGATTTGAAAAAAATGACACAGATAATGAATATGAATATCATCACGAGCCAAATCTCTTTCTCTTAGCCTATCACCAACGAATGAAGAAGGGCATGGAGAATAAATCAGAAACACATACAAAGCCAATGAACAATTTAAGTCCCCGTTTGGATACTTATTATATGCAATTGGCAATTGCAAAGAATGAAAGGACTTTAGAGTTAGGTGTAATTGAGTTTATCAAAACAGAAGAAGTGGAAGGTTACACAACTTGAGTGTCGCATATCCAATGTGTTTTAAAGGTGTATTTAGATGAACCACATATTGAAAGGTCCAGATTGTGTAACATGCATTGTATTAGTGAGAATGGTATTTCCTCTCTGCCTTTACTACAAGAGATATTGCCGTCTTCTTTTTCTTTTTCTTTTTTTTTTTGAATTGTTTCTTTTACTGGAAGTTTTCCCCTTAGGATATTCGGAAAACAAAGAAAATATAGACTTGAATATATCCATAAGGTCCTGGATGCTGAATGTTTCCATTAAACTATGTCTTTAGCTTATGCCAAGTGTACCCACCAACTTGTAGAAAAGCCCAAGAAGTCACAATTCAAAAGAAGGGAAGAGCACGGAAATGATTGTGCTCTATGAATGCTGTTGGTAGAATTAAGATGGTAAGATATTAACCTCAAACAAAGTAAAGCATCTTTATCATATGAAAAGTATGCCTAAAAAACAATTGTCTTAAAGGTCAACCAATACTTAGTACAGACCGAGTTAATTCCTTATCCAAGTCTTCCAACATACACATAAGTGGATTTGGAATCGAGCTAGGTGTTTGAAATTAAAACTTTAGTTGTAGTTGCATTTGTATCCTATCAAAACCAAGTAAAACACATATTTTCCTCTTTTTTTTCTCTTGTTCATTGTTATTTTATTTTATCTTTTGAAGGCTATCAACAATGGCAGTGGTGAGGACCGTATGTATAATCTCAGAATCATCTGATTTCCCCCACAACTGAGGGGCCATGCCCTGATAATTTCCAAATTAGGCAAATGGATGATAACAGCCAATGTTCCATGGTTAAAGAGGGCACAATAGGCTTATCTTCCACCAATAATAAGGTCATCATATAAATGTTCTGAATCATCCAAAGATGGACTGCCCATATAAGAAACTGGAGTAGTACCTCACCTTTTAGCACTTTGTAATGGCATTCATGTAGAAACACGTGACAAACACAAGAGAAGGAATAAAGAAACAAATGAATCATGACACGACCCGAGCCCGAGATTAGGACTAATCCGAGATAATCCCGAGTCGCGTCGCATACTTACTCCCGTGAATCTCAACGCATTAAAATTCACAAGGGATATCAATATACATTATGCGGAAATATTCACAAATATACATTGTTTGTATAAAACCACAATTGATTTACACTATATACAAACTCATCACTCGCCTATTTAATTACAAGGCAATGATTAAAAGTATAAAAGTTTCATTCTCATTGTTCTCTCTCATTTCCATTCTACTAGTCCTCCTGGAGGAACCGTACCGGACGTCTCTAGTGGCGCTGTGGTCTCGGAAGGACCAGCATGGGCAGCTGTGCCTGTAATGTCATCAATAACACTATGAATTTCACAATTCAGTAATGTATAAACAATTACATGAATAAACATGTTAATGATACATTGTTCATCTAACTTATTGTTAGACTGGTTTAATTCCAATTTCAACTCATAATTAATAAGAGTCTTTTTATTTGGCAACTACAATAGCACATTTCAATTCAATTCAATTTCATTTCCATCTCCCTCAAAGGATAGGATTTCCTCTTCCTAAACAGGAAGAATTCATTTATATTGTGGGACTTATCAGAGTCTGGGCCAGAGACAACTGATATCACCATGGAGCTCCGGAAGACCCCCAAATCATCTGCTGCAGCAGAATCAGCTCAAACGAGCTTATAGAAATCACCATGTAGTGCCAGACTCAACAATAACAATATAACAATTCCGTTCCATTACAATTAACGGATTCAATTAGTTTCGATTTACAATTCAACTTGGACACAAATCAATGTTCCATTATCTACTACCAACCATTAAGATGTAATCATCAGTTATTTAATGTACATGTTACTTTTGATGACATCACAGTTTATGTGAATTTTGTACATTAAAATTCTTTAATCAACATCCATGGTGGTAAAACAACACTATTAGCCTTGAGATGAGTCTTGAGATGATCAATAGGCTTTGTCTTTCAAATTCAGAAAGACATTCTGCATTTATAATAACTCCGTACAAATTATCAACATATTATCATCAATTAGTTTTTGGAAGCTAATCGTACCATTGAGTTATAATTATTACCTTGGTTAACCTGTTGGTACACTTTTCTTTGGATCAAAATCCAAAGATAATATTTTATGGAATATTAATAGATTCCTTATTCACTTATTCACTAATCGTACGAGAATTAGTCGTTAAACTAATTTTCATAGACCATTTATGATCCGAAAACCAAAATTGAACTCAAAAGAAAACTAATTTTCACAGTTAAGTAACAGTCCGATCGATCGGACCTGCAACGAACCAGTTGCAGAATCCTGTAACCGATCTCCATTTCTCCATTTCATTCAATACCTGCACAAAATTGGGACCTCCTGTCTCCTTCTCATTCATCTATACCTTCTCCAAACACTAATCCAACTAATCAAGCCATACCATCAATCAAACCCTAAGAATATAATAAAATCAAAACTACAACAAAACTCTATAAAAACCATATCAAATAACAAACAAACAAGAATATCTATTTATACTTGCCTTAGAAATGAATCTAACACAAAACCCCTTTGTTCCAAGCTCTAATTGGTATAAACCACCCAATTGAAACCCTAACACCATGTAAAAATTCCAAAACGAATCGAACAAGGTATTTGGAATGAAAAAGAAGCTAAATAACTCTAGTGAAACCAAAACCACTACAAGTACTTACTTGTAGCTCAACAAGAGACTTCACAGCCTTTCCCTATAACTCAATCTCCAAAGAACTTGAAGAAGATGATGGAAAAGTTATAGAAATTGCTCTTTCTTTATTTCAATCTCACTTGTGACGTTCCTATGTAGAATATCCGATGAAGAAGAAAGCTATGAGGAAGAACCTAAACTACTGCAGAATGATCCACCGACTGAAGATGGGTTCTGAGTTCATATAGAACTTTATAGAAGGCATCATTGCATTTAAACCCCATGTCTTCTACATATTCTCTCTTTGAGTCAAACCAAGACCCACTTGACTCATTGTAAGTCAAACGAAAATGTGTGTATTATGAAAATCATTGTACTCATTGAGATACACACGATGGTATCAAATTTCATCATATTTGACGAAATACACATAAACTCGTATTTATGGAAAAGTCCTTAATTCCAATAATTTGGGTCTAAACATCAACTCCATGAAGTTAATCTCTTCCAAATTTATTCATTATGCTTAATTCATTCATTCAAGACTAATTTGATCCACTACAATCATTAATCACTATTAAATCAACTAATCATGCTTAATATTCATTAATCTCGATTAATTAGAGTTAATCTTAATTAACTCGGGTTGGGGTATAACAAATCAACAGGTTGAAACTTGAACAAGATGTTGATATCATTTGTGTTAAGAGAAAAGGAAAACCCTCATATTTTTGTAGAAGTAAGAAGAGTTCAAAGCTTCGAAAAAGCTCCCACTCATAGACACACACAAAAAAAAAAGGTTGTTTTAATAGTCAAGCAAGTAAATCTGTTCACAAGACACTTAAAACATAAAAATTGTAATGACATTAATAGCATAATAAATGTGTACATACAACTGCTGATTGCAGGGCTTGTGACTGAGTCCTATAATTTTAAACTCTTTGCCCTTATGTCTTGCATTAACCCTCGTATTCTTCAACATTTTCTTTGCCTAAAAAGATATATTCAAATGAAAAATAAGGGTGAAATTTTCAAATATGAACTTATTATGGACTATGAAATCTACAAACAGATCATACTACCTTCGCCCAGCCAATTTGTTGATAATTACTTACATTCTGGTTGGCTAGCAAGAAGTCCAAAACTGGAGCAGGAGTTAAAAAAGTTCATATGATTTTATTACATCACAAACTCAATTTTCAATTAAAAAAACCTAATTAAACCCTAAACAAATGTAAACAGACAATAGCTAATAACAAAACAAAGCACTAGAAAATGAAAAAAAAAATGCAAAACCCAACACTTTACGACCTAAAGATGATTCATAATATTCAATCTATAAGCAGTAGTCACATATACTCTATATGAGGGGGAAAATGACACAGGTAAGAAAACAGAGAAGACAAGAAGAGGGCAGAGGAGGTGGAGGAAGGAGAAGAAGAGAAAAAGGAGGGAAGAAGAAGAAAAAGAAGCACCTAGGGCTGAGAGAGGAGACGGCTCCGGCGATCAATGGTTCGAGCTTCGGCGGTGGATCGACGAGAGAGGGAGAGTAGTAAGAAGGGTTTCATGGTCGTGGAACAACGCGGGATTCTTGTTGCGGATCTACTTGTGTTGGAAAAAAAGAATAAGAAAAAGATAAAATAGATGAAAAGGAGTGAAGGAAGCAGGAGAGAAGCAGGGACTTTTGCAGTGAGAGATGAGAAAGACGAGCAATGACAATGAGCAATGGAAATTCCAGAGAGTAATGAAGAAACCAATGCCGCCCACAAGACAATCCATACGTGGATATCCTTGTCTAGTCCATAAGAGAAATGCAGCTCTATAGCCCATGTAAATATAAAGTAAAACATGTATCAAAGGTAGAAATGCACCTTCACATTCACATCAATCATCAAGTTCCTTGATAATCACACATTCATCCATCAAAGGTAGACATGCACATTCACATCAACATTTAACAGCAAGTTCCCTGCCAATTTGACGCATATTCTAACAAAATAATACAAAAGCATGTCATATTGTGTCAACTGAATATACACGCAAACTGACCATACAAAAAAACTGGTCAAATCAAGGTTAGTTTCTTAATCTAAAGCACTTAAATCCAACTTATAGGAGTTTAGCACCCGGGTCCTTTTGAATATCTCCAAAACTATTTTACTCCGATAAAATGGAATGTCAGCTTGTGTGAACTTGAGTGGTTTTCTGAGAATGCAGTGTTCGGCGAAAGCACATGCGAAGACCCCACAGTCGTTCCCATTGTCTTGGTGGGGGGTGTCCATCTTTTCTATGAAGGTCCAGACGAAAGGATCATTCCAACCATAAACCGTAAATTTTGAGGTTAGCCAACCAACCTGAGGAGTATCAAAGTAGTATGTTAGTTTGCAAGTAGTTAGAAAATAATTTATATAAAAATAGTACAATGCATACTTACAAATTCTTTGCAAGTAGTTAGAGAATAATGATCACTTGTTGAGCTATTGTAAAATTCCCACACTGCCTCATATGGGTAACCGACCAGCAAATTGAAGTGATTAATGTGATGCAGCAAAAAGTTGAGCCAAAAGTAAATTGTCCAAAACCATTCTTGTTCTTGAATTATTTTCGAATTTCTATATCCGAGAATGTAAATTTTGTGAATGTAAATATCAATTGAACAGAGTAACATCATCTTTTTCTCTCTTCTTAAATTATTCTTGCAAAGTAGATACTTTTGAAAGGAAGATCAAGTGATCAACACAACAAAGAAATAAAAAAAAGCCTAACAAGAATAAAACAGATAAGTTTCAGTAAGAACCCATTCCAACAATCAGATTCAATATCAGAGACATGCACTTAAATATCGAATTACTCACTTAAATATCGAATTGCTACTCTATCTTAGAATCAATGGACATTTAGCTTATTTTCCCACCCAAATCCAGAACGTTTTTATCGAAAAGGACTCAATCACATAGGTATAAATACAACCAACAACCCCCAACCCTATAAAACCCTCCCTACAAACATGACCCTTCTTCATTTTCTCTCTTTTTCCCATTCAGAAACTCCCCAAATAGTTCACGTCAGAAACTTTGAAGAAGCCTTTGGGTCGCCCAAGTGTGTCTATCAAATTGGTGGGACCCTAGGTTGGCCACTACTCAAGAGACTAGTTGGGCTTCCCAGCTAGTCTGAGCCTTTTACACATGGGTCCGGACTATGATACTAAATTCTGGACAGCATGGGGTTGAGTCGGGCAACTTGGATGCAATTATGGGCTGGCACCGGTCAAGTCTGGGCCATTTATTCTGATCAATCACAGGTATCAAATGAAACCCATAACAATAGTAGATCCATCAAATACCACTGCCTGGCAGTATACAAGGACTGTCATTGCAAAATTCTTTGTCCCACACTATTTTACTGGAGTACCAACACAGACACTTGAAAAGTCAAAAAGATGTAAGAGGAAGGCACCCACAGAGTTGTAGAATAAAGAAATGACCTCAATGTTATTCCTCAATGCAACTTCTCCAGAAAGTCAATATTATATCTTTAAATGGGTCTTTTGGTTAGACCCAGTATGCAATATCATGATCAATTATATCAAAATGATGTGCCTTTTGTATTTTTGTTTGCAGAGATGTAATGCTAGTTAATCAGGTAAGAGATCGGTATATGATTAGATGGAAGTTTGGAGTATAACTTCTTTTATGATACTAAAAATAGGGTTTCTCAAACTCTGGATAATAGGTTTAGAGTCATGGTCCAAAACTTGTACAAGCAGTAGTTTAAAACTTGAAGAACAAAATTACTGAAAGAGAGATACCTGAAAAGGAGACAGTTGATGAAGAGGATCACTCAAGAGTGAAAAATGCGTCACGTGGAGAGGAGAGGAAGAACTACAGAACCCTATTGCCGGTGCCAACCGATTGGGAGAGAAAGGGAGAAAGATGGAGGGAGAGTGAAGATGTCGAATAGGGGAAAGGGGAAAAGGGTTTTGGGGTTTATTTAAGGCAAAGGAGCAGGGATATCCCTGCTGAGAGAAAAAATTAAAAAAAAATACCAAACAGAGCCTTTGAGACTACGGTGGTCTTTTTAAGATGTTGATGGTGCTTTTAGCTATTAACAAGTCTTAAGGGATTTTTTGGGTAAAATCCTTTAGAATCTAATATAAAGTCCTAGTTGTTTTATAAACTTTAAAAAGACCCCTTAGTCTTTAATGAACCTAAATGGAGTTTGGACCCTTAAAATTTATACTTTTGGGAATTACATTAGACTTTAGAATTAGAATAAGCCATTTAGTTTTTAATAAACCCAATTAGAATAGTTTGTGTATGACTTGGATTTTCCCTCAGACCCAGAGTTCAGTGTGCGCAGTTGACTGGACCCTATCCCAGTCGATCGGACACACTGAAAACCGCAGAAGTTGAGAATTGGCCTGGAATCTGTTGATTTAGGTAGACTTGTGTACCAGGTCGTCCGGCTGGCCACCTGGTTGATCGGGTACACTGGAAATTCCAGAATCCAAACCAAGTCCCAACCTTGATTCCTGTGGAGCAGATCGACCCGACCTTTGCCAGGTCGACCTGCCACACTGTGAATACTAAGTTATGAGTTTAGCCTTTGTTTTATGATTGATCGATTGTGGGGCCCATTGACCATCCAAATGAACTTCCATTAATGTGCCAAGCACGAGTCAATGGTGTGGCTTGACCTTGACTCGTGGGGACCACCAAGTAGGGTTTAGGGATTGGAATTGTCAGTGATTCGACCCTTATACATAGTCAAAGATACCCGTAACTTCAGGAGCACCAAATATAACATTTTTGGCATCTGAGACTGCAGTTAGCGATCCAATTATCTGATGAGGCCCTGAACCTGAGAGTGGACCATTACCTAGGTTGGACCCTTGCTTTATTCCATTTGATTCTATTGCTTGGAGATTATTATACATTGTACTTCTCTCATATCCTTGTTCTTGTTATAAACATGTTAATTAAATGAAAAATGAAGGACTTGAACCTAGGACTTCCTATAGGTGACCTGGTGATATAGTTTGGAGGAATTTGATCTGTGTCTGTGTCTAGGCGGGCCTTCATACGGCCTAAGTTATATGTGTGAACCCTAGGATGGAGAGGTTGTTGTGATTAGAGTTGTAACTCATTTTGGATGAGTATGGATTGTTTGATGTTGGATTGAGATTGGTGATCTCTCCTGATCTATTTAGACTAAGGCTATGCTTGGTGGGCCTTAGTATGGACCCAATGATTGGTACTTGACCTCTTAAGGACTTGTTAGAACTTTGCTCGCACAAGGCAAGCCTAGACAGACACAGACCTGTACATTGGTTTCCTGAGTCGGCACGAACATTCACTCAGTTGTTTTAAGCTCAGCCTGTTGACTGATCATCACTAATAGGAGCTATTTATGAGTGTTGAGTGTGCTATCATGATGAGCTGTGTTTTAGACGGACGGTGTGATACTGGGTCCGGTCTCTTGAGTGATGAGTGTTTGAGATTGATGAGTGATTTGCGGGGTTAGTTATCCCCAGCACTGGTGAGATTTCCCCACTGCAACTGAGTTCAGTATGGGAAGGTCGCGGCATAATATCCCGTGGTATCCAGCGTGTGTGAATGTGCCAAATCAAATAGATAGATTGACTTATCTTAATTTTCTGATTCCTAATTGCCTAGTATTTGTACCTTGGATATTCTTAATGATCTTATTACTGTCTCTACTCTTTTGATATATACATCCTATGTTATTTGTATAATGTAACTTGCTAGATCCTTGGATTTGACCCATTCTTGGTGCTTAGGTGTTGACCCGATTATGAGGACGACGCGTTTATCGAGGCTCCCATAACCGGAGACTATGGATAGGGACCAGCCGATCAGGGGGTCGAGCTGGAGGATGGAGCGCCTGTACCAGGGGCTTGAGTGTTATCTTTTTTTGGGTTTGAGTGTCTTTTGTGGTGAGTAGGGAGTTAGTCTGATATGTTTGTAAACATGTTCATAATTATACTTTGAGATTTAGGCTGGACTTCAGCCCTGCCACATTTGATACATCTTTTATAATACCAAATGCTTTCGCTTTACTATTTACGCTTCCGCAATTTTAACCATTGATTATATGTTGGTCAAAAGTTTTAAATTTGACCTCATTGCGGACCCACGATCTTGGAAGTTCTCGAATTTTCCGGGAAGTAGGCTCCAACTTCGGGTACCTTGACAGTTTTCTCGGTATTCGGGATTGGGGCGTTGCACCATGGGCCATGCTGGGCTGAGGGATCTAGCATAGTTGGCCCGTTTCGACAGGGCACGCCATGGGCCGACCTAACTATAATGGTCGGCCCGCCTGGCTTGCCCAACGGTTGTTACTTTCTTCACTGTGAATTAGAAATGAATCCTGATTTGGTAGTATCTAACCATCGTCTACTGTTTTAAAGTTGCACTTAAAGGCCACTGAATTTTCAGGCATTAAAAATCAAGAGGTAGGATTATGAAATCAGTCTGATATGATCCGTTTCACCAATAATGAATGACAAAGACCAAATTATCCTCCTTATCCTTTGTGAATTAATTCCATACACCTAGTGGACATGGGACACCACAGCAGAGGGCATTTCCAGACTCAATAATAAGTGAGAAAAGTATGTCACTGGTCAATTGGGCCAGACTGTGGGTGGTGATTCCTGAACTTCCAGCCCAATCCAAATACAACCCAGTAATTCAGGTTTCAAGTTGACCTGGGTCGGGTTCCGGTTGACATTTTCACCCAATTATTAGTAGGTTGACTTTCTTGTTGAGTTGATACTTGATGTTTGACTTGCCAAAAAGACTCATTGCACTATGATTCACCAACTTGAGCCAAATTGGGTTGTCCAACACTCCAACCCCGATGATAAACGGGCTGTGTTCATGTCTGGCATATACAAGTTCAACCTGACCTAATGCCATCCCTAGCCTGAACCTTCCTTGTAAACTCAAACAAATAGGACACTAACTATATCATTCAAGTATGAAGTAGGTAAGTTATTAAACAAATTGATACCTTGGGAACTAGGCAATATTTGCTTCTTTCATTGCCTGGGAAACTATCTGATGTAAGAAACTTCATTTGCCCCAGAATTCGGACACCTTCTCGAGCACAGTAAGATATATGAGATCTCCAGACCTAACCACCTTCAGCAACAGGCCATGTTTGTCTTTTAATTTTTAATTTAATATCGAAAAGGCAAAAATGAGTCGAAAAAAAATTAAAAAGGCACGCCGAACACGGCCGGCAAGGCCTAGCCCACTCCAATAGCTGTTTTTAAAGTGAACGATTTTAGAATTTCATATATATTTATAGTGGGAGAGAGAGAGAGAGAGAGAGAGAGAGAGAGAGAGAGAGAGAGAGAGAGGTGCTCTTGTACAAGCTTCCCTTACAATCTTACTGTACAAGCCATCTTTAAGGCCCACTAGAGACCCCACAAACCATGGAACAAAGGGGATCGAAACATCTAAGTGGGGCCAACCTAAATATTAAATTTGAAGTCAATCTAATACCTCTAGCCCATTCATCCGTGGTCCACAAATTTAATGACTTTATATATATATATATATACTATTATAAAAGAGGGAATGTTGCATAGTTATTTCACCACACCATTGTGTGGCCCACCCCAAAATATTATAATAAAATATAATAATAATAATAATATAATATCTATATCTCTATACCCTTATTATAAAAGAGGAGATATTGCAAAATTTTTCACTACACCATTGTGGGGCCCACCCCAAATATTATAATATAATATAATAATATGTTATTTTGAGAAATTGCAAACTTTTTTCACTACACCTTTGTGGGGCCCACCCCCAAATATTATAATATAATCTAATAATATATTATTTTGAGAAATTGTAAACTTTTTCACTACACCATTGTGGGGCCCACCCCCAAATAGTATAATATAATATAATAATATATTATTATGAGAAATTACAAACTTTTTCACTACACCTTTGTGGGGCCCACCCCCAAATATTATAATCTATCTACAATTATAAAAGAGCAAAAATTGCATACTTTTTCTCTACACCTTTGTGGAGCCCACCCCCAAATATTATAATATAATATAATAATAATAATATAAAATATATACCCTTATTATAAAAGAGAAGAGAAGTTGCATACTTTTTCACTACACCTTTATGGGCCCCCCAAATAATATAATATAATAATATATTCTTATTATATTATAATAATAATCATATAAAATCTATACCCTTATTGTAAAAGAGAAAAAAGTGTCATGCGTTTTCTCTAAACATCAGTGGGCCCCACTTAGTATTATGATATTATATATAAAATAAAAGAGAACTACACATATGTGAGCCCCAATAAAAGAAAACTTGTCATGCTTTTTCTCTACATCTAGACATCTGTGGGCCCCACTTAGTATTATTATATTATATATATGTATAAAATAAAAGAAACGACACATCTGTGGGCCCCACTTCGTAGAAGAACTTGTCAAGCTTTTTCTCTACATCTACACATCTATGGGCCCCACTTAGTAGAAGAACTTGTCATGCTTTTTCTCTACATCTACACATTTGTAGGCCCCACTTAGTATTATTATATTATATATAATAAAAGAGAACTACACATTTGTGGGCCCCACTGGTAGAAGAACTTGTCATGCTTTTTCTCTACACATCTGTGGGCCTCACTTAGTATTAGTATATTATATTATATTATATAGATAAGATAAAAAAGAACTACACATCTGTGGGCCCCACTTAGTATTATTATATTTTGATGAAATGCTTAGCTCAAACGATCATGAAAAGGGTTGTGTTTGAAGAATTTGTTCATTCGCTGCAAGAACTCAAACCAGAAATTTTATTTGAGATTTTCATGTGTAGAAAATTTCAACTTTGATCCCAATGCTTGTAAAGATACGATCTGCTTGTCAGAAGAAGAGATGAGAATGCCAAAGATTGTTTGGAATCCTTGTGATTTGTTGTTGATTCTTTTAAAGCTAGGAGTTGGGTACTCTTTTGGTTGGTTGGTATTTTGTTTCATTGAATTTGCAATGCTAGAAATGAAATATGTGAAATAGAATTGTGACATTTTAAACATTTAGTGCTCCAACAACATTTGACAAAGTGAACTTTGTGACAATCTCTTTTTAATGTTGGGCCTTTTTTTTATGTTACCGAAATAGTGAAGTTTACTTTAAATTTTTATAAGTCATTAAAAATGAAGAAAAATTGAATATTAAAAAATGACTAGCAATGTTATAAATGAAATAGAATTCTAACATTCAGGGGAGGTAGTGACCAGTTGGGCCTTTTTTTTCTTTTTTCTTTTGGTTGTTTTTCTATTGTATTAGCCAGCTTGGTGGATTGGTTATCTTGTATGTCATCTTTGACATTAGTAGTTTTGCCAGAAGGTTTGGCCCATTTATAATTTTTTTTAATCTTTTAATGCGTTCCCCTCTTTCTGGAAAAGAAAAAAGAAAAAAGAAAAAATAATTGTAACATGTTACACATTTTCGTGCATCAAACTTTTTAAGGAATGACAGAAAATCGTTCCTGCAGTTCCTAAGAGTTATAGGGCTTCAGATTTTCATTAGTGGTTAAAATGTAAAATCATACATGAATATTAAAAAATGACAATCAAATAACCTCTCTTTTAATGGAAATTGATTTGAGGAAAAATGAGAGATGAATGCTCATCCATCACCCTGAAAATCAAATCCCACGATGGTCAAGGTCCCTTTTGCATCCATAACCTCTTGTTTCTCACCCCTCACTTCTTTAATAATCTTTCAGCAAAGCTTGTTTCACTATAAATTCCTATGTATGCTAGCAAATATGTTAGGGTGTAGTCGAAATCCGCAATCGATACAAAACACTATGCACAAGTAGATCTAACCAAATAGTCACTCTAAAAAATATAGAAAAATATTTTATGTGCTTTGAGAGTATGCTTGTGTCAGATCAGAAAAAGAAATACTATAACACACACACATATATCCCCTTTACTAAGAAAGCATGGTGTTTTCATGCTTAGTGATGAGGACTTGGGTGACATTATTGGGTTGAAATGAGGAAGATATTTCATTGATGTGTGGGTGCACTAGCCAAAGATATGGAGATGCTGTAGAGAGGCTTAAGGTCATTTAGATGCTTCATTTTCTTAGTAGCTGGATAATCTCGGTGTCATGAAAGTTTTTTGTGATATGTAAGCCTTTTTTTTATTTCTTCATTCCATGCAAGTTGGTTTTCTTTTGAATTTTATTGCTATATATCAAACCAACATCCAATGCAAGTGACTAATGGCTTGTCTTATTACTTCTTGGATTATGATAAGGCATTTTATTTTTCCTTTCAAGTTTTTATGAGTATGATGTAATGGAACCCATCAGTATGATATGCCAACTCATGTTTTTAGATCCACCCTCTTATGTTGATTTGAAGTGATTGCTTTAGGGCCCTTTTTTTTGTTTTTTTGTTTTTGTTTTAGGCAATTCTGGCAACATGCATTCTTCATTATCATTCTACGTGCTAAACTGTGTTTGAGGGTGCTAATTGTCTTTCTTTATGATTTTGCTTGCTTCATCCAAGGCATCATCTTAGGTCGAACCAGTATTACTCTTGGACTTGATTCCTGTCCAACATTGCAACCACATTACTATAATGCTAGGATAATGGATTTTCCATTAAATTTTCTTAGGAAGTTTGAAGGAAGTAGTTGTGCCCACCCTTAGAGTGCATGGCTAAAGATCTCTTTGTAATTGGTTCTCTTGCTTCAAATTATAATATTTGTTTCAAAGATTCACTTACTACAAAATTAGAATGCAACAGAACTGGTTTATGATACATAAAAAGCTAACAGAAGTGCCACAAATGTACATGGTTCAAAATTTGGTAGCGGTGTCATCTTAACTCAAGAAAGCTTTTTAAGTTGTTGCTCTGGCTCTCATCTTGAAATATCAATCTTGTTTTCTTTCCATGATATTCAAATTTCTTTGTATTGGTATTAGTGTCATTCGGTGCTTCTCAACATGAATTTGGTATGTATTTGGCGCTAGGTTTTAGACAAATTTTAATGGGAAATAGGCCGGACTATTGATCTATATTGAAATCCGTGAGTTTTTGCCTAATCATGTATGGCTAGAAAATGTTGGTTTTCAACTTCTTCTTCTTTTAATTAGTATCCTCTTCCATATATCTTGTTATTACTTTTTTCTATTGAAGCTTTTACTAAATTTCATAAGAACAATGAGTGATTGTAAATTACTTAATTTGCCAAAAAAATGAACTATATGTAAACTGGTCATTCTCCATTGGGATAGTTAATATTGAGTTTTTCAATGAATTTATTTTTTTAGATTATCATACTGAAAGAGTATGTTCCTTACACGTGCATTGCAGGTGCAGGGCTCCACTAGTAAAATAATAAAATTGACCTTCCATCCAACAGTTCACTCAATTTGCATCTATCAAAATTCGGTGGGATTGTGTAAATAAGAGTGGTGGGTTTAGATTGTCCACTCAGATGGACTGGTAAGTGGCCTCATGAGGTGGCTTGTACCGTAAGACCATAAAGGAAGCTTGTACATTAACATTTCTCATATATATAACTATATAGGGAAAATGACCGTACGAACGTCTCAAAATCCCACATTACCCAAGACAAGATGGAAAAGTAGAAATTACCCACCAGCAGATCGTACAGGAAAGGAAGTCCAAATTCGGACAGTTTTACCCTTATCCTGCGATGTAGGATATTCCACGGTTCGATATCCTAGGCCAGTGGGATATCGCACCGTTCGATATCCTAGACTTGTAGGATATCGCACAATTTGATATCCTATGCTCGTAGGATATCGCACCGTTACCTACTCCGATATATAACTCATTTTTTACATCATCTACAGACCTTCGTTTCCAAAAACTGTAGAGAGCTCCATTTCCATCTCCGTTTTGGCTTGTGGGTTCCAATAGTATATTACCATTCCATCTTCTTTCATCAGTACTTCATACATTTTATTCACACGGCAGGTACGTGTGACCATATAATTTCTGAATGCCTTAAAAAAACATCCCATAAATGTAGTAGTGATAAACTTTTTTTCTGCTTTGGTTTTTTTTATGTAAATTGTAAATCACTCATTAAGATTTAGATCTCTCCATGAAATGCATTATTTTGTTCAACTTCTTGCAATTGATGTGTTTTTTTATTAATATACTGCTCCCCCATCTTGTATCTTTCACCATAAACCTATTTAATAGTCCATTGGTGAAACTTTTTTTTTTTTTTTTGGATTTCTATGTTATAATAAAATGTATGAATTTGTTACTCACTAGAAAATATGGTATTCTGAGTCCTTTATAGGTACTAATATTGTGGCATTTTGATTACTGCATATTTCCAACCCATGCAATTTTTATTAATAAAATATATTTTATTTTTATTGTTTTAATTAGGATGTCAGATATTGATTTGTGTCTTATACTGCACTTTGATGGAGAGCTAGATGTGAATCGCTCACATCCAATATATAACGGTGGAGAGCAGAAGCCTATCTTTGTCTATAGCAACATAACTTACAATTCACTTATTGAAAAAGTTACAGCAGAAACCATTTGGGAGATGAGAAATGGGTACCCTTACATGCAATACATATATCATACAGGCCATAACTTTACATTAGTAGGCCTAAGAAGTGATGACGATCTCATGAGAATGTTCAGATTATTTCGATATGGAGTTGATCCTATCTTTCTGTATATCCATAGAAGTGATGGTGTTGCCACAAACCATCAACCACCAAGTTTAAGGTATGGAATAAATCACATTACTGCTTGATATCTATTATTATAATTTTTATTACCTAAGTTAATTTGGATGCATAGTAGGTGTACAATATCTCAATTAGACCAAGATGATGAGAAGGTAACGGGAAGTATTTGCGTAAGGAAGAGATTGCTCATGGATGAAGCTAATACAGTGCCATCAAGAGTTTTTGAGGATGAACAAGACGATGAGAAGGTAACGAGAAGTAATGGCGTAAGAAAGAGAATGTTCATGAATGAAGTTGATATAAACCCATCAATAGTCCTTGAGGATGAACAAGATAATGAGAAGGCAACGAGGGGTAATGGTGTAAAGAAGAGATTGTTCGTGAATGAAGCTGATATAAACCCATCAATAGTCCTCGAGGATGAAGTCAGTCTTTTTCCAATTACTAAATCCAATAGGTTTGCACTAAATCTTTTGAAATTTAGTTTCTGAATTTTTTTTTTCCATCAATGAATTTATGATTGATCATCCACTATGCAGGTTTAATTTGTCTGGCACTGAACCTATTCAGTTCGATTTAAACAGTCCGGGCATTGAACCTATGCAATTCGATTTAAACAATCCCGTGGCCTGTACTACTCCCCCACTATGTGAATCCCAGCATTTTATTATACAAGAAAACGAAGCATGTGTCGCAGAAGTTAATGGAGAGAAATCTAATGCAATACAAGACAATAATATTGTTGACACTTTGATTCCTGATTTAGAGCACACTGATGATGAGCATGTTGAGAATTCCCAACACAACATGTGGAAAGGAAGACAATTTCCAGATCGTGATTCATTCAGAGAAACATTGGTGAGATTTGCAATGCACAAGAACTTTGCTACTAAGCCTCTGCAAACGAGCAAGACAGAAGTCACTGCAAGATGTGCTGATCCTACATGTCCGTGGTGTATTTACGCTTCGATTGTGGCTTCTGGACCATAATTTCAAGTGAGGACATCTAACAACAGTCACTGTTGTTCAAAGCCAGCGATGGGGATGGGGCATAGGCAAGCTACATCGATTTTAGTCGCTAAGTGGATCAAGGAGCGGCTTTGACACCATCCGTCGTACACTCCGAAGGAAATTATTACTGACTTTCAATGAAATTTGGTGTCGTAATTAGTTACAGGAAGGTGTGGAAAGCAAAAGAAATTGCGATGCTTGATATACGTGGTTCTTACGAGGAGTCCTTCAGTATTTTACCCCACTATTGCCTTGAGCTGAATAGCACAAATCCTGGTAGCATAACGGTGCTGATTAAGGAAGATGATGATTCATTCTTAAGATTTTTTTGGGCATTTGGGTCAAGCGCACAATCATTTCGTTCATCCCTAAGACCATTAATTGATGTTGATGGTGCCCATCTTCGTGGAAAATATCCTGGAGTATTACTCACAGCCATGACTTATGATGGAGATCGCAAACTCTTTCCGCTCGCATTTGCCATAACTGAAATTGAGCGACAAGATTCTTGGGAGTGGTTCCTTGCTGCAATTTCTATTGCATTTCGTCCCACACAGAATTTGACCATTGTCTCTGATCGGCAGAAAGGGCTTGTGCAAGTTGTTTCTAATAGGTTCCCAACTGTATATCATTGTCATTGCGTACGGCATGTTGCACAAAATATAGTCGAAAGATTCAAGGATAAAGTTATCGTGGCTAAGTTCTAGAGAGCGGGAAGAACGTACAGAGCATGCGAGTATGATAAAGAGATGGCTGATATGAGGATTGTTTCAGAGGAAGCATACAAGTACATTGACAACATCCCAAAAGAGCAGTGGGCAAATGCATTTGTAAGGGGCTGGCGTTATGATATGCTCACTCAGAACATTGCGAAATGTACGAATGCTTTGTTGAAGGAAGTGAGGGAGTTTCCTATAGCGAAACAAGTTGAAGCGATATGCACCAAACTGTTGGAGTTTTCTGAAGATCGACGCTTGAAATCACTATTGTTGGAAACAAGAATGACCCATTATACTGAAAAAATCTTAAACAAAGAGTTGGAACATTCACGTAGATTAGGAGTACAGGCAGTCAGTCAATGGGAATTTCAAGTTCATTCACCTGGTGAGTATGTAGACGTCGTTTTGCTTGACAAACATTCCTGTACTTGTCGGAAGTGGGATGTACTTGGAATCCCATGTTCTCATGCCTTAGCTGTCATCAAGGCCAGGGGTCTCGACCCATACGACTTTTGTCAACATTGGTTCTCTAGGGACACATATCAACAAACATACAGTTATGTTTTGCATGCAACACGAGATATAAGACAAAGGGAGGAAAGAAGCAACGTGTGGGTGTTACCACCCCATGCAAGAAGACAACCCGCCGACCAAAAAAGAATACAACCTAGGGCTCTGTCTTGCGTATGCTCGCTATAGCAAGAAAATGGTTGCTTTAGCGAGACCACTCTCTGTATTTTTTTCTAAAATGCATCGCAGAGAGTCCAGAAGAAACGCAAACTTCAGAAAAAAAATAAAAAAAAATAAAAAAATTTGATTTGGCAAATTAGTATTATTGAAAAATAAAATTAATTTAAATTATAAAATTAAAAATATTGAAATAAAAAATCATTCTTTTATTAAAATCAGACATTATCACTGTAAGAATTTTTTTTATTAAACTATTTTGATAGTATGATGAAAAAATTTTCTTTTTTCATATGTATCACACCACTGGTTGAACCCATAATTTAAAGATATTATTGGATATAGTAATGACTAATATATGTCGGCTTCATACCTAATTTTGATTAAACAAAAATAAAATGGAACAAAAACACTCCAAAAACATGTATAGATCCAAAAAAAAAAAAAAACTATATGAGAAAGTTCTTTACATTGCTGTAGGTTAAACACTACAAAAACATGTATACCAAAAACCTATACACTTTTCTTTACATTGTTGTAGGTTAAACAAAATAACGATGATTGATATTAAAATTGAACTGTACAATCACATCATACCGAACCTATCATATACAAAAACTTCATACATCCCTATAACTACTCCACATCATCTGTCCCTCCACTCTCTGCAGTAGATTCGATGAAACCACTATTTTCCCATTGCTTGTAATTAATATATGTCATGTACGATCTTTTGTCTATAAAACCACATATTGCTCTATGTGAACTGCATGGGTCGGCCAAGTAATAGATGCTCTGCAAATGCCATCATAAATACTCCACAATCATCCCTGCACAAATGTTCACATGTGAGAACATGTATCCCATCATTGAATAATGCAAACATCTAACATTTGCAACTTAAACTCACATATTATCTTAGCTTAGAACATTCATAAGGTATAATTGGCCAAGATGCAGGACCGTCCCAACCAAGTTGGGAGAAACAACTGCTTATGAATAAAACCTGTACACATGAGATTACATATGTCAATGCACAAGGACGTGATACTCTAAAATATATAATAAATATATTTAAGCAGAGATACACTTACAAAATGACGAGTATATTTCCAGTCAACATCATTACCCAAACTGTCATAAAACTCCCATTTTTCTCTTTTTGGATATCCAACTAGGAGGAAAAAATGTGATTGATGCCAGATTGGAAAAAATAGCATTTCATAGTCATTAAACTTTCAAAGTCCCTCTTTCCCAAATGCAATACAATAATAATCTGTCAAATTGTTCTGTTCCCACTGCTGCATGGTAAAGAGACAAAATGTTACTATGAGTGACACTCCATACTATAAGTCATAAAGGATAAAAAAAATTCCATACCCCTAGTGAACATGGAAAGAAATGTGCTGTTGGGACCTTGGCCTCAAGAATATCAAACCAGCAATTGATTATCTATGACATATGCACCAAAATCAATCCATCTGACACAATTTAATCATTTACATGGAAAAATCAATATTGAATACAATATTACTATCCATAATTGCAACGTACATTGGTATCGACCCAATGTCTACGCAGGCACTGACGCAAACTCTCAGCAGAAACCCTTGAACAAATTTGATTCAATTCTGGTACGCTGCATATATAAAATCATTATATATTTGCATTGCCCAATCCAGTAATGTAAATTTTAAAAAAAATTATACATACATACTTTTTATAATAACACTTCCAAAACTTATCTAAGATCTTATCTTCTTCTGGTGTAAGCAAATATTGTGGGTTAGGCCATGGGCATTTGCTTCTTGGAGCCAAAATATATGGAGAGAGCCTTGGAGGAATAATCCTTTTCCTAGGATTACCTTTCACTCTGCCTACCATTGAAGATACCTCGTGTGTTGGACTTGGGATAACGATTGGAGATGGATGGGGTGTGGGACTGTGGATTACAAAAGGGATTGCTTGGGGTGTTGGACTCCGAACCACGGATGGATTAGGTTGGTGTGTGGAGCTCGAAGGTACGAATGGTGGTGGTTGTGTTGTTAGACTTGGAATCACATATGGAGAAGGTTATGGTGTGGAGCTGGAGGGTACGAACCGGGGTGGTTGTGGTGTTGGACTTGGAACTACAGATGGAGAATGTTGGGATGTAGCGCTTGTGGTTACGAATGGGGATGGATGGGGTGTGGGACTTGGGTTTGCAAAGGGGGAAGGTTGGGGTGTGTGGACATCAGGTTGCACTTGTCTCATTTCTTCCTCTTGATTTTCCTGTTCCACACCATAGATATCTCACAATCATATTATATTCAACAACAAAATTTAACATAAATTGGAATTCAATACACTTGTAGTATACAATGAAATATTTGTTAATATATCAAAACTAACCTTATTGAAATTCTCATACGACCCGCTACTAATACATTCCTCCAAGTTAAAATTTTCAAATCCAGCAGTGCAGGCAACCGAGAATTTCAAACATTTTTGTTGAATTGTTTGCATAATTTTATATAAGAACCATGAATCATATTTCTCATCCACACTATCTACAGTTGCCGCAATATGTTTGAGGAAGATTTCCATCTGATGATAGAATATGATAGATTATTAGTTCCAAATAGAGTAATGCATCAATAACACAGAGTAACATGTTCTTTAAACAGAAAAAAAAGTAATGTATCAAAGACCATAAATTTATTGCTTACGCCACTATTTCAGCTAAAATTGCAGCTATAATTACTTGTTGGACTGCATGTTCATATTGTGGATTTCTCCTACCTTCTGGTGGCCGCCCGACACGCATTCTAGTGATACAGTGGTACCAAGCAAAGTACTTATCAGAATGTCTACCGACCAAATCATCGTACTCTCCATCGATAACTAATGACACTCTATTTTTCCATACTTCTACTTCTTGTTTCATCTTAACTCTACAGTCGAATGTAACACTTGAGCCTTTTTCATCTCTCCACAGGAGTTGGATGGAGTGGTGGAGGTAGGATTTGTCTCCGGCCAAATTGCTTCATTACACGGTCCACATTATGAGGTTCAACAATTGAGTAAAAGATCATTTCTATGCATGCTGTAAAAAGACAACTATCTGCCTCTGACACGTGTTCAATCAACTCTTCAGCAAATTGGAGGTAAGGCTGCCACTCGAACTGCACCCATTTTTTCATTACTCCATTTTAAGAGGAAAAATGGATAAGAAAATAGAGATAACTGAAAGAACTTACCTGATCAATGCCTTGCTGATTGAGTTGTTGACGAACTTCTTCAACAGTAGTCAACCAAAAGTGATTTCTCAATCTTTTTTCCCACATTAAAAAAAATGGAAACTCGAATTTGATAGAATCCATGTTTTGTTTGATTGGACGTCCAATTTTCATTCTAGAATATGCCCATATCTGTCGAAATATAATCAATTTATAAATTTGGATTTTCAATATGTGTTGTAACCAAGCAATATACGTGTAGTTGTTATTTACCTAAAGAAGTTGGAAGGCCCCACATATTGTTCTTATCCCATCTTTCACTCGGGTAGCCTTGGATAGTGTTTTGTATAAATTTGCAAGGCACGCAGGAGCCAATGCATACACTTGGAAGGATTCAAATAATTCAAGAAGGTAGGCAGGCCCCCTTGACCCCGACGTAAACCCACAAATTTGGGTTGAAACAAGGCAAAAGAGATATGCCCTAGTATACCTATTGGTATCCTCTTCAGATGCATTCTCTGGGGGCTCAACGAAGTTTTTATGAAACCACGTCAGTTTGAGCTGTCCGCCCTCGATATTTGGGGGTTTAGGCACCTTTCCTAAGAGTGAATTGCATACTTCCTCAATGATGGGTCTCTTCGTGTATGTACGACCTATAACTGGGTGGACCATCAATAGGTAGGCCATAAATATATGCCACATCTTCAAGTGTAATAGTAGCCTCTCTAGACAAAAAATGAAAAGTATTTGTTTCTGGCCTCCACCTTTCAGTTAATGCACTTATCAAAGCATGATCAATTCGCATGTGGCAAATCTGCGATAGATGGTGGAGGCCAGTCCTTTTCACAATGTCGCATTGCCTATTATTTAATTTCCAAAATCCACTCTTAGGGTTAACGGGAATACATCGGTAAACACCGGGTTCCTTGCCATTCCATATTGATGTTGATACGTGATTCTCTTGTTCTGACAATACAGATGCATCAATAGGACTGGGTTGAAATTGTTCCATCTGCAATTTAAAAATTGAGTAAAAATAAAATGCAATCTAACAGAGAATCTAATGTAAAAAAAATAAAATAATATATTATAATCAACTCAGACATGAGAATAGTTGTGCTGTGATAGTCATTTTCATGTACTTATAATCACAAATAGTTGGATGTATGTTTGTTGTTATTACATTATACATAATTTCAATAGTTAAAGCCACAATACACAATTTATTCGCTTGGTTTTTTTTTCCTGTTATATGCTTACTATCTATATCCCTTGCAAAAGTTTGTAAAAAATATAAAGTAGAGATCCAAATTAAATTTTAAATCTGGTCTTTAGTTTTCTAACAATCACATGGTAAATGAAGCCATCGAACTAACTTTATTCTTCCATGATACGTCATCTCTTAACATGTGCTATGAAGTTTACCAGGAGTTGTTTACCAATTTATTAGACTAATTTTGAATGAAGTAGCATTCAAACTACCCTGCAGTACTTGAAAATTTTTAATCTGCTGATATATCATTTTGTGAGTGTTCAACCTTTTAAGCCTGAAAGTAAAACATGGAGAGCAACAAAGTTTTTCATGGAAAAATGGTAAAAAAAGCAGACAATAGAATCACTACCAGATTTTTTTTGCAAGGGATCTCCAATAATCAGATAGTAGAAGAAAAATATGATTCGTAGCAACATCACACGATGCAACCCCCAATTAACAATAAAAACCCAAATGTCCAGCCTTAAAACAAGCCCTAATCCAGAAAAAAGACTAAAACAAATCAAGAGATAAAGGAAAAACAATACTTCTTCCCCATACCTTAATCTTTTGACGAGTGGGTATATTTCACACAGTAAAACCCTACACTGTTGAAGATACACTACGTTGCAGCGATTGGTGAAGGAGAATCGAGTGGGAGTCTTAGATCCTGCAATATCCATAGCAAGACGATGAGAAGAAAACAGAGGATGAGAAGAAATCGGAGGAAAAACTATTGCAGGATCGAAGAAGATGATCACAGTAAAAAGGATCATAGTAAAAAGGGTTTTTTACCGAGTTTTCTTCGTCCTTTGGTTAACCTAGGTTGAAAGAGAATGGTGAAAATGTGGAGATATCGCTTATATGTAGGATATCTAACGGTGCGATATCCTAGTGTCGTGAGATATCGAATCCTTCGATATCCTAGCATCCTGGGATATCGCAGGATAAAGGGAAAAAATGTTCAACCCTTCTGTACGATCATTTATTAGGTAAATTTCACTCTTTCGTTTGGTCTCAGGCAAATTCGTAATTTAAGATCGTCCGTACGGTCATTTTCCCAACTATATATATATATATATGGGGTAGTGCTAGACAGTGCTCAGGCTTTTTGTAGGAGAAAAAATGTCCCTCCTAGTTGGGTGCACTAGAATGCAAGGTGATCATGGAAGTCCATTGAAATTGAAAGATCTACAAGAGACCTATCAATATACAAAATTCTGACTCCATAAGATCATCATAACCTTTTGATCCATAGCCCTAAATTCTAATAGTTTTAGAGGCATCGTTTTTTATGATTTTAATCTAATGGTGAGGAAAAGTTGGATGAGTGTCAAATTTGAACTTGTGGCTATTCATTTTTGTGTGTGGGTTGGGGGGTGGGGTGGGGGGCGGCGTTTAGTGTTTTGAAAAGACTAAATTGACTCAAGGTAAGCCCTATGACGACGACAAAAAAACAAGGGGACAAAAACAAACATTTTTTTAAGTGGGGTGTTTTGGAGTGTGTGTGTGTGTGTGTGTGTGTGTGTGACGTAGGTATCCTTGACCTAATAGGTGTGTGTGTGTGTGTGTGTGTGTGTGTGTGTGTGTGTGACGTAGGTATCCTTGACCTAATAGGAGTATTGCCATATATGGCGCCGCTGCTAAACCCTCACAAATGCACATTGACCAAATTTGACGTGGTTTCGAACACAAGGCATTGGAGCAAACCTTGGCCTTAGTGCCTTACGCCACTCCTCCAACTCCCAGGTGGGTCACCATCTCCTAATATGACAATACAACATGTGATTAGTCTTCATTGATGATGATAATGACAAAGGGGGGCCACGTCTAATCACCCCTAATTTTATCACCCACTTTAATAGGTTCATCATAGGGGTGTTCATGAGCCAGGCTAAGGCATATCCAGGCCAGACTCGGCTTTAGAAACACTGGCCAATGCCCGGCCAAAGCCCGGCACGGGCCATAAAAGTTAGGCCCGACCTATCCATTTAATCAATCGGGCTGGGTCGAATCGGGCTTTTTTGCACTTTTGTGAGCATTTCTTAAGAGGGTCGGGCTATGAGTATTCTATCACTTAATCCAAGCCCGGCCAAAAGCGGGCTGCCGGGCCATGAACACTCCTAGTTCACCATACCAAACCCATTCTAATGTGAATCACCAATTTAATATTACCATTGTCTTAACTACCTTTGAGAATAAGCCAAATTAATTCAAGTCTTTTTTCCTTGAAAATATGTGGAGTGAGAACTGAGTAGTCTGCCATTGATGGAATCATGGAAAGAAGCCACCCCCAAGTCATCCAAGAAAAATATCCCATGGGCTGAGCCTCTGACCTTAAAAGTGTCTTCCATAATAAAAGCTCAGTACCAACTCACCATTATACATGTGTGTGAGAGGCTTGCCAGTAAGTCGACTACTTGTCCATGCCGATTGCCGAGATGACAGTCATTTCAAATGGGAAGCTTTGATTGGTAGGTCCGCTAGTTTCTACTACGAGTTAGACCTCTAAAACATATCCATCATATCCATCATTGTTAGTCATATGATCCAATATCAGATAGAAGATTCAAATAAACGGAAGTGGGTCCCACCAAAATTCTATTTTTATCATTTAAAAAAGGTCATTGGGTTGTTATTTATCACCATGCTCTCCTTTTTAATAAGCATAACATGATTGATCCAACCATCGAAGTTGTGGGTCTCATCTCAGATGAAGCATTAGATTTAAAATCATAGCAAGCAGATCTCAGAATTCATATTTAGGATGTGACCGAATTTTCCGTATTTAATGCTACCACCGATCCAAGTGGAGAAATAAAATTCATGTGACGACCCTAATGTAGTTGGGAAAATGCTTTATTGATGATGGTGGTGATGGTGATGATGAAGCTGATCATTCTGACCCTTGACTTACTGTCATGAAAACACCTGTATCAGAAGAAATCATACGTTGGGTCCTTTCATTGGTGAGGATTTGGAGATATACTCAATCTACAGTGGAACCCACAATCTTGATGGTCCTGCTTCTCGTGCATTCATGCCAAATGTGCTGCAAATTAAGTGGCCCCATAGTTCCGGATGGTGGAAAACTGACATTAGATTCTAGAGAACTTCCGAACTTCCAACAAAACATTCATAAAAATCAAGCAAAAACTCAGTACTAACAGCTTTGAGGACTCTCTCCACAACTAAAATCCCCAAAACAATGACAAATTCATCAACTTTACTTCATCCATTCACCGTACCAAAAGCACCCCATTTCAGTTCTAGTAAGACAGTTTCAAGGTAATTCTCTCTCTTGATTGAGTTCATGTTTTATTTTTTGGTAAAATTTCACAAGTTTCTTAGAACTTCAGCTTTCTTAATATGTCAAGTAATCTTATTATCAGCTTTCTTTTTGTGTTTTTGTCTTCTAGTTTGAGGCTGAGATGTACAGGAATCAGTTGTTCTTATGGGAAGATGGGGAAGAAAGCCATTAAAGAGGATTATTACAAGTTGCTTGGAATTTCTGTTGATGCCACTTCTCAAGAAATCAAGGAAGCTTACAGAAAATTGCAGAAGAAACACCACCCAGATATAGCTGGCCAAAGGGTCTGAAATTGTAACATTCTCTTTCTTTTTTTAGTTCTCTGAATTTCGTGTACTTTTTTTTTCTTCATTTAGTTTTCATATTTGACTCTGTTGTTTGGTTTTTAGCTCCCATGAATCCCTTATCTTAGGAAGACTCTTCTCCTTATTGTGGTTATCAGAAACTTTGCCAAGGTAGGAAAATTCGTGTCTTCAATGGTCAGATGAACATGTTTCAATTTTTGGGTTTCAAGATATAAATAGAATGCCTACTTGTTTAAGAAAACTTCATTGGGACCCTGATTCAACGTGTGGTCCATGGGGCACTGCTATGTATGTTGTGTTTGAGTTCCTTACATGGTTGAGTCCATCATCCATATGTTGTTTTCGTCCCTATTTTGTGTGGGGATGATTGTAACCATTCGATCAACCAAGTCTAAAATCATGGAAAGGCCTATATTTTGCATTAAGTCCATTTTCCAAGTGGGATGAACTCATAGATGGAAAAGCATATCTATCCTGTATCATTTCTCCAAGTCAGCGGTCTAGATCAGAACATCGAACCAATAAAGAGGGCTAACCCTTTAATATGGAATAGATGAGAGGATCACCAAGTGATTTTCAGATTAATCTAAGTAATCGGCTTCCAGCTTGTCAGCTGCAGAGTGGTGTAGTTAGTCCCCACATTGAGAAACTTTTTGGATGTGAAATTGCAAAAGCAGAGACTTCCCCACTAGGTGGAGATACTTGTAGGTGGGAAAACCCAAAAGCAGAGAAGCTCCCACTTCTACCGCTATTTTCATCCTTGGTAATCATGCATGGTGCCTGATAGAATATGATGCATGATCTAAGATCTTTGAATGAGTTTGTTGATTGGTAGGGATGGAGACTTTGATTTCTGTGATTCTTCATGTTTCACCTAAAACACAGGCAGGGCTGGACGGACCAAGGTACAAGGGTCTGGGGGCTGATGCCCCCACCTACCCATACCTTAAAAAAGTTTAAAATTCTTAATAACCCCCTACAAATTCTGAAAATTAATATGTTTTTTTTTTTTTTTTTAACATTTACCCCTTCCCCCAATATTTCTTTCACATAGAGCACCCCCAAGTTGAATTTCCTAGGTCCGCCTCTGAACACAGGTAGCATGGAAAATGAATGTATTTTATAATCGTAAGCATTCCTAATGCTGGAAGCACACCTTGCTAAAGTTTGTGTGTACCATGGAAAGTTACTTTAGATGGCTTTTTATCCTTAAGAATCAAGATCTTATCAACAGTGAAGAAAAAACCTTGTGGTTGTGTCTGTAGTGCATGGGACATGTGCAACCACTTCTATTTATTTTCCAACTCATGGATCACATTTTCTTTTCATGATGAAATCAGACAAAACAGCTATCTCATTTAGCTCATCCCATACTTGTTGCTTAACTTAGAATCCGCAATCCTTTTCACAAAGTTTAAAGCAAATAAAGGATAGACAGCCCTCTTCCTATAAACCCAATAGGAAAGTCTCAAACTAAATAAGTACATTAGAAGGCCAATTACTTTAGATGTTTCTACTAGTTTCGAAGGACTTGCTCAGTTTTTACTTCATTACTTCTTTTTGTCTAAGCAATCCTCATCAACTTGAATTTAGTTGCTTTTTATTGTTTTCTGTTTTACCAACTTCTCTAACATTTGACCAATTTTGTCTTCTCAGGGACATGAACATACTCTAAAGCTAAATGAGGCCTATCAAGTTTTGATGAGAGATGATTTGAGAAGAAATTATGATGTTTCCACAGGCAAAAGGACAGAAGGTTTTGGAAGTAGTTTTTCTGGGTCAGGTTATAGTTCATGGAATGGACCCATAAGATCTCAAGGTCTATTTGTTGATGAAGCTGCATGCATAGGTCATCCAAATTCCCCTATGTGCATATTTTTAATGAAGTAAACGACTATTTATTGTCTTCAATATTGAAATAACTTTATAAATAGTGAATCTCTTTATGGGCTCTATATATTTTGCAAGAGAACTGGCAATGATTTTCATTATATGTGGAACCCTTTCATTTCGGATAGAATCTGGAGTAAATATCACTACATTTCAAAATAAAGTTATGGCCTGGCCACAGGTTGCCAAGAATGTGTGCATCATGCTAGCAAAACATTTATGATGGATGAAACTCTTGGATGTGCACGAGTCAGAGTTCAGTTTGGAGATGATGTGAAGCAAATTGAGGTATTTATTGGATTTCAGATTTCATGCATTATGTGTATAGGCATGAATACACTCAATAATGCGTATGTATCCTCTGATACATAGTATATTGGTATCACCGGAAAATGACATTGATACAGTAATAGATTCTTCTTTGGAACTAGTCAGATGCTGTTTCCCTTATCCTATGTACCATTGTCACTTGTCTTCAAGTTTTATTCATTCTCACTTTGTCAATGTAAAAATATCTGTAGGAAATGTAAGCATCATCCATAAACTTAAGGAATGGTCTAAAGAACAAGACCAGTACTTTGAATAAAATCTGAACTTAGTAGCATGGTGTATCTCTTTAGGTAGGCATCAAATATTCTAATTAGACAGAAACCTAAGGATAGGATACCACATATCTATACCATATCTTGGATTTCATAAAATTCTGATTCTTATCAATGTCCATATGTACCTGTTCTTTGGTTTCATAGATGTATACTCTATGCACAGTATAAGATGCTAATTTTACTTGTGTGAATAAGAAAAAGGGAACCCAGCTTGCCTTTAGTCAACTTAACTTTTTCATATAGGTAGTAGGAATCATAGAACCAAGTGCCATGTCCCCTTCCTATTGAGACAAACCCCATGAAGAAACAAAAGGGAGACTCGAATATTTTCTGATGTTCATGTATATGAGTAGTATTATTTTCATTTATGCATATGTTTTGTATATTGCTTATGTTTCATATTTCTAAGTTCTAACATGTAAGAAGTATGCCATGTTCCTGGATATTTTTTTACATTGTGAAACTACCAGCCCATACTTTCTGATCTATGTCATGTTTCTTAGCACTGAAAGTTTGTTGATAAGGGGTTCAATTGGGTCATATAAAATGTGGTATGTGGATGTCTTGACAGGTGTCTGTTGATTCATGTCCCGTGAATTGCATCCATTGGGTGGAAGCAGAAGAACTGCCTCTGCTTGAGTTCCTCATTCGACCACAACCAAAACAAGGATATGGTGTTTTTGGAGGTGGATGGGAGAGGCCCTCAAATGTTTTCATGGCAGCCAAAGCCTTCAACAAGCAATCCAAACAAGAGGAACATTACCATGGTAAATGATAGTGTATTATTAACACTCAACTTTCTGGAGTTAATAAACGAGGATAAGTGCACGAGAAAAATCTTCCTATCCACTCTATGAAACGAGGAATGATCCAGGTCACGACATTTTCTATCCACGTCTAATCCATCAGTGTACACTATCGTGACTATCCCAATATGTCTTACTAATCCAATGGAGCCCTTAGGTTTGATAATAATGATAGAAATTGATGTGCAGCACATGGATGGGATATCCAACAAAATCTTCAAATGGAAAGATCTAGTAATGTAAATAAATTTTACGAACTATATTTGAGTAAAATTCACCTTGTCTTCATTATGAGAAAACATTTCAATTTATACAAGAGAGAAGATAAAGAAAATAAAAATTTAAGCCTATTCAAAATTCAAAGTCAAATGTATTTAAAATTTAAACTCATTTCTTAACATCTCCAACAGCCTCCCACAATTGCATAGTCATTTCAACAAATGATTGTGTGAGTGGTCATATCAAATTAAACTTCTTGATCTCGATTGATATCCTCCTAAAATATCCTTCGTATTTTATTGGTGGTCACCACCTGTATGTAGAGTAAGTCCCTGCCGCATATCATTCATGTTGAGTTTATTGGTTCCAGTGGCCCACTAGATCAAATCTGTCACGATCTCTTCCATAAGTATAGGAATGTGCGGCTTGATGAAAATGACAAGATTGTGAGGCTTGGATGAATGTGCGGATGAGAGGGGACTGGGGAGGTTTGCTTTTTCTTTGGGATAAAGAAAGAAAATCATTACAAAAGCAAAAGGATAAGATCATGGCCGGCAATCTTGAGATCGCTACTGGCCTTTGGTTTGGTATCATAAAGAGATTTGAGGAACTTCATATGGGTACAATTCACTGCTGAGTAATAATTTATATGAGAGAGAGTGAGAATAAAATAACTCAAAAGTTATTTGAAATTTGCACTCATTTCCTAACATCTCTAACACAAATTTCAGGCTGTCCCACACTGCCATTTTCAGCCTGTTCCTCACTCCTCTGCAGTGAGGAGTTTCATTAATATTCTATTTCTTTACTAAACTAGAAACCCCACTTCTACGGTAGTTTACCTTGTTACATTTTATCACCCGTGGAGCATGGAACTTACACAGTTGTGGCCTTGTTAGTGGCTAGTCATGTGTGTAACAGGGATAGATCTATTTACAAGAATAGAATATGGAATTATGAGAGAATGAGTTGGTCAGTGTCTTAAATATGGTCCAGGTTCTTCAAGAGAACCTAAGAGATATCTTCATTTATAAAATGATATAAATTGTGGGAATGAATCTAAGATGGTGTCTGGATTGTTGTTTAAAGTGTTCTAGTAGGGTCCTTGGTGGATGGATTATATCATGTAGGACGTACTGACCATTGGATCATTTTATAGCCAGCCCCTCTTATTTGTAACCAAATTAATCCAACCTAACCCATAAGGTGTGTGATCTTCAGGATAGATTGTAACAAGAAATCTTACTAGAGATAAGTGTTCTTGGTTGTGTCATGTGTGTCACAACTCAAGTGAGAATCAAGGGGATCAGCAGAGCAAGACAGCATATTTGGGTAACTACATAAAAATATCTTGCAAGTCTTCCTTTGTGTTCTACTACCTGGCTATGATGCACGGATACTTCAAAATGGACAACATATCGTGTCGTATCGTATCCGATACTTCATTTTTTACGCATAAAATCCGTGTCCTTGCCGTGTCCATGGCATGTCTTTGCCGTGTCTATGCCGTATCTAGGCATCATAGCTACCTGGGCATGTCGCAGGTGCACCGTTTACACTTACAATCGAAGCATTTGGGCAACATACTGTGTAAAACCTTAAATTACAATGGAATATACGCAACTCGAAGGGAATTATATTACACTTAAATTACAATAGTTGAATTGATCTTTCAGTTTGCATATTTTAGGTTCAAGTTTTGGTCATATGAACCATGTTCTTTATGTGCCCCTCTTTGACTAACCATGAACCGTACTGTGGAAAATCAAGGCCTGACGTTACTCTGCAAGAATCTCAACTCATGTATAATATAATTATTCAAGGCTCAAATGCAGAAAGCAGAAACTGAGCAGTTACTTCTTAGTACATGACAATATCAACTACTAACAATAACATGATTTCGTTGAAAAGATTCATTCTTTATTTTACTATTATCTTTTCTGTAGGGGAAGCACCTGCCGCAGAGGAAACACCAGCACAAGCCAAGGCACGAGCTCACGCAAGCTTGAAGTTACAGATGGAAAGATTTTCAAGAATTTGGACATGGCTAAAAGAGGTTACTGGGTACAATAGATAAGAGCAACTGTAAGAAACCCAAAGGAAAATACTACAATTGTCTACCTTATTTAGTATACAAGACTTGACATTGAAAGAAGAGTAACAGACTAGATTTGGAGATTGTAACATGGTATTTTAGATGCATATTTGTAACATAAGAAGTAATTTAAAGAAAAAGTTGTGTGAATATTTCACTTAAGCTACGATTACATGTTCTACAATTCTACTATGCAAACTAGGTCATATGGAAATAAAGAGACATGTCAAAACGAATGGCACATTGATATCTTCCTCCTGGCATAATGATATTCACTGTTGAATTGAATTGCCTTAAGTTTACACTATATAATATTCGGGTCTCTCAATCACTAACACTCTATTTGGGAAGGGGCGAAAATGGGGGAGAGGAAAAAAATGAGGGGAAAATGGAGGGAAAATGATTTTGGAGGGTGTTTGGGAAGGGGGGGAGGGAAAATAGGGGAGGGGGAAATGGAGGGAAAAATGAATTGTCTTCCCTCAAAATTTTTCCCCCCAAAACGGGGGGGGGGGGGGGGGATGAGGAAAGAGGGGAAAGTGACGAGAAATGACTAAACTGTCCTTTTATTCTAATTGAATTTTTTTTAAAAGTAAGGATAAAATGGTCTGTCTCTGTACCTCACAAACAAATAAAATTATATTTTTTCACTTTTCTTCCCCCTACCTTTCTACTTTTCATTCTTCCTCCTACCTTCTTACTTCCCAAACAAGAGGAGGGAAAATTAATTTTCCCTCCCCTCCCATTTCATTTTCCCCTCCCCTCAAATTTTCCCTCCCCTCCCCTCCCCTCCCCTCCCAAAAAGAGGGTAAGATGTACCCATGCCACCTTGCACTACAATGGGTAGTGCTCACAAAGTGGACCTTGTGAAAGGATTGCATCAGCCCATTTTAATCTTTTATTGATCTATCATCGTAAGTGCTCAACATAACATCAAACAAACTTTCAAAGGAAGTACTGAACTCCTTCGTATTTTAAGGTACGTCCAAACACTGTTGAATGAGATGATAAATGTTATAATATCGTATTTTAAGGTATGTCCAAACACTGTTGAATGAGATGATAAATGTTATAATATATGGAAGAAGAAGAAGAAGAAGAAGAAGATGATGGAGAGAAGGCGGTGCCTCAATAGAGGATCGACTATCCATATTTATAATCTCATTATGCCTTAATTAAAGGCTCTAAACATGATAAGAATACAATTAGAAAGAATATCTCCTAGTCTATACAAGGAAGTAAGAAGAGATAAATCAGCTATACAATCCTAGACTAAATCCCACGTATGGGATTATATACAAGCTGTACATGGGGCTTAATGGGCTGGGGCCTAGACTTTATTTTACAGGCCTTTTATCTTCTACAGTAAAAACCCATACAGGCCTATGATATGAGCCCAACGCTCACTCAAACATATATTAGCCCATGTTTTGATCCAAACATCAATATATAAAGACTGAAAACACTCGGATTCTTTCTCTCTCCTCTCTATTTTCTGCACAGTGAAAGTTTTCAAACGCGCCCTTATTATCTAAGAATGACATAAAATCTGTCTTTTAGGATGTTTGCAAGGTGCAGATGACTTTATACTCTCAACACTACACCAAAAATCGGAAATTGGAACGGAAAAGCGTTCCTAATCCTTCCGTTCCTAATCCGTTAAAGTGTTCCAATTTCCGTTCCAATTTGGTACCAACCGTTCCTAATCCAAATTAGAACGGAAATTGGAACACTTTAACGGATTAGGAACGGAAGGATTAGGAACGCTTTTCCGTTCCAATTTCCGATTTTTGGTGTAGTGCAACCAAGAAAACTTGGAAGTATATGCTCATTTATAAACAGCTGGAAGTGAATATGGTTTTAGAGGGGTTTTCTATTATAAAATATGAAGCGAGGTGGATTTGATTTCCAATTTCGCTGTCAATTTTAGATTTGATTTTGACTAGCTTATAATTTTTTACCTCCTTCTAATGCCAGGCCCTACAAACTAATGGGTCATTAATCCTACTAAGTAATGACCCATTTAATATCCAAATTCAGCCCAGAACGTTAGCCCATTTAATATCCAAATCAGTTCCAATTGATTTTGACTCACCCAATTTACCAATTTAATTTAGTTTGACCCTAGCAAACAGGTCGGATCGGGGTAAATTAGGTAGAGCAACTGGTTTGTACCAAGACTCGAACTCAAGAAAAATATGAATTTCTAAGAGCGACCCTACCACTACCCCATAGAGCATATTTAATTTTGTTAATAGTTATAAACAAAAACTTAAAATTAGTTAATGAGAAAAGGACCCGGCCCACTTTGGAATATTGATCGTAAGTTGGAATTTACCTCGAGGTATTTATAAAAATAACTATATTTTTAGAATATTGACCTCTATAAATACTGTTGTTATTATTTTCATACTTATGCATTGTACTTTAAACATAGATTATCAAACTTTTGCAATAACTATTTTATATGATTTCCTATATAATCATTAATTTTCTAGGACAACCATTTTACAATAAAACTAAACTCAAATGAATATATAATATATGGAATTGATCAACAAAAATAATAAGTTTCATAGTTAATAAGAAAATGACAATATTATTGAAAAAAAAAAACTCGCGACAATAGCGTGAAGCTAAAGAGGAGGCAGGAAACTTTCCATAAAACTGATGTGCTACCATGCACGCTTGCCGACGGAGAAAGGGTGGAGTCTGATTTTTTCCTTTTTTGTGTGTATGGTTTTAACTTTTATAAATCGTGATGTAAATGGAGTGGAACACTACGATAGACTCCATCTATTAAAAATCACAATTATTGAGGCAAACATCCTTACTCTTTATGGGATACCTCAAATTCTCACCGCAAATTGACTCTCTGATAAAAAAATATAAAATACTGAAGTTTTCCAAATAAAGTTTTTTTTTCTTTGATTTGGAATCTCCATCATGCCTTTTGTCTATTAAGTAACTCTCAATATCATCATATTTCTATCAAAGCAATATCATTTGAGTGTTAATGGGCCACAATGTCTATAAGTGCCACTAATCTAAGGAATTTCAAGTATTTTTTGTTTCTTCTGACTATATGATTTTTTTTCTTTTTTTTTTAGAATGTGAAATGCCGATTTTTGGGTTGTCTGGTTTATTTAATCCTTAGTCTTTTTTATTTAATCCATTATCAATTCTGGGTTGTCTGCTTTCTTTTTTATATATTGATTTTGATTGTACACTTTTTTTTAAAAATGCGGAACTAATGGTAAAAGGAATCTCCAATAATATTGGTTCATCTAAATAAAGAATTAAGATCATTCTTATTATTATCATAATTTTCTACTTTCTCCAATATAATTATATTTCTCTATGTCAACAAGAGAACTTTCATTTTTTCCATTCATTTACTTTTAAGTTCATTATATTTTTTTAGAGCAACTTAAACAATTTTTTTTGGTTCTTTGTGTCTCTTTTTAGTACCGTCTCATGTCTCATTTGCATGCATAGTTTATATTAGTGTTCAACTCATTTTAAAATGTGAACATCTTGAGACAATTGGTGCAATTACCAAACATTTCAATTTGAGAGGTAAACCTTTTTTAATTCATTTACTTTTGAGTTCATCATATTTTATTTGAGAAATTTTAGTTATGTCATTTTAATATGACTTATAAAAATATAATCATCATTTTAAAATTTCTATAGATTTGCAATATTTTTATGGTTTGTATTTGTATGATTTTCATAGATTGTGAGTTTCTTTTTTTCCCCTTTTTTGTTTCAACTTTTGGGTTTTGGGTTCTCCTTGGATTTTTTTTCTTTCTTTTAAATCACTTTTTATCATGGGAGTTTTTGTGAATTCTCATTTTTCTGTTTTATTTTTAATTTTTTTAATGCTTATCATTATGAGTTAATTATTTATTTTACTTCCATTGGGTTCTTTAAGTTCTCTTTGTGAAATTTTTTTAGAAATTTTTCTTATTTCTTTTGTGGCTTCAGATTTCCATTTTTTAAGTATTAGATTATCATAATTTAGTTTGGTTCTTCGAAATTTCTTTTATCATTGTATTGTCTATGAATCTTTATTTATATATATATATATATATTTATAGACTTTTAATAAAATTTATTTTATTTTATTTTGTATTTATTTTATTATAATTTTTCACTTGTGATGGGTTTTAGTGTTTTATTTTTATTTTTATGAATTTGTGGATTCTTTTGTCTTTGCCCTTCTGTGCTCCATTTTTTAGGTTTTCTTTTTCCTTATGAGTGTTTGATTCATTTAAATTGCTTATGTTATTGAGTTGATTATGGATTTTCATTTCTATGTATCTTTCAAATTTCATTGGATTTTATTCATAGTTTTTATTGTTTGTTTGTTTTTATTTTTTTTAGTCTTCTTGATCATTAATCTTCAATTTTCATGGGCTTATTATTATTTTTTTAAATTATATGGTATTCGGTATTGAATTCTTATGGACTTCTTCTTTTTTTCCTCTCTCTTAAACTAAAACCTTTTGCATTTAATTTTAAAGAAACTAATTATAAATTTCTTTTATAAATTTTAATATTATGATTATATTGGCACGGGTGTGTTTTTCTAGTTATAATAGAACACCACGACATCCTAATGCTTTTATTATGTTTAGAACTAATTGACTTGAACAAAGATCAGGGGCTTCCCAACATCAAAAAACGAAGAATCTGCCAAAAATCACGGGTGTGTTTTTCTAGTTATAATAGAACACCACAACATCCTAATGCTTTTATTATGTTTAGAACTAATTGACTTGAACAAAGATCAGGGGCTTCCCAACATCAAAAAAGAAGAATCTGCCAAAAATATCAAGAAACTCATGAGTAATTCAAAAGCAAATGATTAAATGGGCCCAGGTGTATATTTTGGCTAAATGATTAAATGGGCCAGCCTTGCCCCCATCTTTGCCTGTAGGCCTGGCTAAATCCATCATTTTGAACACAAATGGGACATACACTTTGCTAATGGGTTGGGCTCAGGCCAAATTCCATGCCCAGTGCCTGGACTGTAGCCAGAATGTTGGACAACCTAGCTTGGACAAGATCTAGCACAGTCTGAACGAGCCCATGAGCACCCCTACTTAACAGCTTCCAAGAGCAGCTACATATAGGCCTAGAAAGGCTGGGTTAGCCCTTATCTATGCCCAGTCCATTTTTTTTATTGGGCCTCATATTCATGCCTAAATTTAGCATATGCCCATTTAAGTGGCATTGATGCAGCTCCTTTCCATCCAAGGGCCAAAAAGAAAACCTTGTAACTTTTGTTTGGAAACTAGGTAAATATTTTTCTATTACTAAAAAGAGAGCCATTGTATAAATCAAAAGAAAGTTCAAGACTCAATTACCAATCTCCAATGAGGAGATCAGCTAGCTATGCAATGCATGTGAATACTTGAACCCAAAGAGGCAATAGAAAAGCCAGCAAGAATAGAGAGATGGTGGGACAGCCAAAAGAAGAAAAAGAGAAAAGAGCAATGCCAGAAAAGCGAACGCCCAAACTATCAAAGTTTAGCTTTTCACAGAAGATACCAATTTTTTTAATTTTTGCAAACAAATAGATTGATTGATAAGCCCCATTTGAATGAATGAATTTTTTTTTTTGTTGCAAACTGCACCTTTTCGGGACCTGTAACGAGTATATTTCTTGCATATTTAAATAGTTTTACTAAGATCTAGATTGCAAAAACCTTAACACGAAAAATACATTATTTATACTAAAATTTACACTTGTAAATTATTTACATGGGTGTGTGTGTGATATACATATATATATATATATATATATATATATATATATTCGAAACCACCCATTTCAGAAGAGGCGTTTCTGCCTCTTTTTAGTTGTCCAATGAAATAATGTCAATTCAGATTTGCAAAGTAACAGAACCCCTTTAAAATATATCTAATTTTAAGGAGAAGATAATTAAGTTGGACATATTAACTAGTTTTTAATAGATTGGTACTAAAAAAAAGAGACTTCCAAGGGCCCAATTTATAATAAAAAATTTCAAAACAATCATTGTTGGTGGCTTCATAACTTATGGCCCCTCATCAAATTGATCTGTAATAGGAGTTAGTCCCACCATGTGAGCAGAACATCCACTAAAAATTAGGATTTTTTAATGATTTCATTTTCATAACTTAAACTTTTAGGTTCTTGAAATGTGGGTTGAGATGGGCTTACCCAAATCTTTTCTCTTCTAAAAATACAAGCGGCCATTATAATTTTGAAAATGGGGTGTAAATCACACCATCAAAAGTATGTAAATACTTCTGAAACATGTAAAATGGTTGAATACATTACAACCATCATCTTTATCTTTAGACCAAAAATAAGCAAGAGGCAAATCCACAATTAGACCCTTTAGTCATCCTATTTCCCATGATGGCCAATTGGGCATGCACCCAGCTGGCAACACAAGGGCCTGCAATACTTTCCTCCCAAAATGGTGTCTACCCTAATTTTTTGGGGTCTGGTCCTTGGTTAACCGGGCGACAGGACCACCACTTTGCCAATCTAATTGAGGAATCAGCGATTGCATCGTGTTAAACATTGTACACAGTCCTGACGCATCAGGACCATAGAATCTCCGCTCGATCAAAACGGAAAGCCCAAAGCATCGTCTTCTGCTCCAGATATCTCAGTCTCCAAAATCCTTAAATGGGTACCTCATCAATCTTCATCTCCTCAATTTCAATGAGCTTGTAATTTCAATCAACCCCACACCACATGCACTGTATAAACTTCTGATTGGTGGGTTTTTTTGGGGTCATTGAGAAAGAACAATGTCAGTCTCAGTTGGGTCCTCTTCCTTCTCCTGGGCTTCAATCTCTATCTCTTCTCCTTCTCTTCAGAAGAATTCTAAGGTATATTACTGTTGTTTACAAGGATGACCCATGTTATTACTATTGTTTGAGCTTTTAATGAACTGTGCCAGGGGTAGTGGTACTTGCTTGATAGTGATTTATTCATTTCAATCTTTCAATCTACAGCTGAAATGTTTGCTTCTGCTTTGTTCTAGAAATACCCTTATTCTTTTTGTAGGATTTTTATTTTTACTTTCTTGGGGTTTAACTAACATGCAGTTTGGGGGTTTGCTCTTGCAGTCATATTCTTTTTTATTCGGCTATTGATTGATGTCTTGCAAATTGTCCACTGTAGTGAATAGTGATTGCCTTTTGTTTCCCATGACCCATTCCATCTCTCTCTCATGAATTTATTTTTATATTGATTTTAGGTTCTGACTGATATGAGTTTATGATTCTAGAACTCTTTTAAGGAATTATCATTGGCAACAAATTCGTGATGTTATTTATCAAAATGTGTTAGGGTGTGGGTTCAAGTCATGTTACCATTTTTTTTTAAATGTGAAATGGGTTTCAGTTTGTTGGGGTTGAAATCAAGAATTGTCATTTATACTGTAGAATCATTTTATTGAATTTTTAGTGGAATTTGCATTTTACATTGAGGACCCGATTGTTTGCAATGCAGAGGAATCCATGATTAAATGGGCTCCAACAAAAGGATTATTAAAAATGTGTATGGGTCCTTGACTTCCCTAGGATTTGAATTACTAGGGCGATGGCTGGGTATTCATTTCCTATCTCCCTTGATTCATTTTCTATAAAAAGGGAGATTATTTGATGGTAATTTTTGGACATTCACCTTTGTTTCTTCATTTAACCACTTTTATAAATATACAAGTCTTTGAATTTCTTGGAATTCAATTACATGAAAGAACTTATAATATTTTATTGCTTATTTAGGGAAACTTGCATTTCATATGCCTTTTTTTTTGTTCATATTGAAATCTTAGGAATTCATGAGAAAGATGCTTTTGTCTAAGTTGTATTGAGAGGTGAAGAGTGAATGGTGAATGTAGAGACCTAGAGGGGACCATCAGTTATCTAGGGTTCATTTTACTAGGGTAGGGTTGGCACTTGGCATTTGTTTCCCATCAAATTGGTCTTTTGTACACTTAAATCTCTAATCCTTGCACTCCTTGCTCCTTTGATAGAAGCACATTGGCTAGAAAGTCTAAGAATTCAATATGTGAAGACAAAAGAAAATGCCCTTAAAAGAAGAAAGTTATTGGCATGGGAATGCTTTTCAGTTTCCATTGTTATCTTAAAGAGAGCTTGGTTGATTATCTCAGTCAAGACAAACCATAAAATGCTTCAAAAGCTACTTTGAAGTGACTCAAAACAAATTGAAACAGCAAAGAGAGAGGAATGTGTAATTAATATAAGGTAACTTGGGTTAAGGAGGAAGGGGAAGGGACAGAACAAAAAGGTGAAGGGGCTATTTGTAGCAGTCAAAATTGACCAAGCAGATGGTTTCATAGAATGCCTATGGGCTGGGTAGTAAAGAAAAACACACAGCAGTGCAGAAATTGATTAGAAAAAGGAAGATGGCTATAATGTTTCTCCAAGAATCTAAACTAGAAGAAACAACAGAGAATAGTAGCAAAAATTTTGGGGAAAGCACAGTATGGATGGAGTTGGGTTCCATCAGCAGGGGCTTGGGGTGTATTCAAAATTGTATTGAATGAGTGGGTCATGCAGATTGAATTTGAGATTGAAGGAGAAAGTGGAATCTATGTAGTTTTCAGAAACCAGGAAAATGGTTTTATGTTGTTGGCAAGTAACATATATGGGCTGAATGACGCTACAAAAAGAGGAGGATCTTATGAAAAAGAACTACATGCAAACAACATCTCAATCTACCATGGTGCATGATGGAGATTTCAATATGATTCATTTTCCATTTGAAGCAAAAAGGAGAGAAGGGTGTTACATCAGTCCTCCTTCAATGGAAAGATTTTAAGGTTCACAATTATGAATGACCTAATTGATTTTCCATTAGTGACGGCAAGACTTATGTTGCCTAGTGACAGAATCACTGGCAGCGATCAGCCCGAACAAGTTTTTTATTCCAAAGAGTTGGGAGGGAAATATAATGGAGTGTGTAGAGTCAAGATAATTGGAAATTTTAGGACCATGTACCAGTTATGGTGCAAGTTGAGCCAGGCCCAAGTCCACTGGGCCTAGTCTGTGAGCTATTGGGTCAATCAGATCCAACCCATTGGCATAGCCAACAAATCCAAGCTGTGGACCTTACAATTAATGAAGACATTCTTTGGATGCAAAAACCAAGGCAATGATGGTGGAATGAGAGAGGAATACTTAGTTTTTTTCAGAATGTGTAATGCAAATGAAGATCAAATACTCTTCGAAGTATTAAGAAGTATGCTAGAAAGTTAGTGGAACTTGATGAAGTTTAAAGTGGAGGAAAAGATCATTTTGTTAATTTGTTCACTAATGATAATTTGTTAACTTATGAAGATGTGTTACACCCAACTTTTGATGGGATTGACTTTGATGTTATTTAATACAATGGTCGGTGAGGGAGTTTTGAGAGGATGAAGTTGGAGTCATAAGAAATGTAGGAGATACAACATCAAGTTTGGATGGTTTCAACTTCACCTTCATTAAGGTGGAATGGTATTTTATGAAAGGAGACTTTGTTGGAGATTTTAGGAGATTTCCCTATAAGCAAATTAAATATGGATACAAATTCTTCCATCGTAGATGCGTAAAGAGAGAAGGCTGGAGGAACTCAAGGATTTTACACCCATAACGTGTGTGATACGTGTATAGGCTGTTAACAAAGAAGATGGGGGATGTGATGCCTAGTATAATCAATCCAAATGAAGGAGCTCTCTTATGTTCCGAAAACATGTATAAGAGCACATAGAGAACTATACACCCATGGCTTTCGTCTCCTTGTATCTCTTTCTAGCATCTTCCTTTTTTCTTCTCTATCTCATCTTCTCCTCTCCATTCTATATTCTCTATCTTACTCAGATCGATTGAAGGCCGAAGAAGTCTCCTTCTACACCCATACAATTAGTCCCTTAAGTTATATGGACAGGTCCCAGAGGAAGCTTTAAAATGGGTGCTTATGATTGAGCAGGGATCAAAGAGAGGTTTGGGGGTTCTTTTTTATTTTATTTTTGAAGAAAAATATTATTGATTTTTAGCAATCTTTGGGAAAATCTCAAGGAAAAATGAAATTGTTGCTCCATTTTATATTTTTTCCCAAAGTTTTGTTATAAACCATGCATTTTCCTAAGATGCTGAATCAGCCTCATTTAATTCCAAGTAATAAGGGAGGTGATCTTTCATCCTATATTACTGCCACCTTCTGTTGTTACAGTGTAGCCGATGGTAGTTGCATGGTATTTTGAGTTGATAATGCCTTATTTATTAATAGTTGATGTTGCTTTGGGTCTTTTTGTCTAGTAGTTTTTTTTTTTTTTTTAAGTGGATTGTTCTGGAGTGTTGGGGGAAAGAGAGGAGGTGAAAGAGGGAACACAAGAAACCCTTTTTATTGCATTCTACTAGAGGCGCATTACAGCAAACATTTGTATAGAAAACTAAGAGCAAACCTTCTAAATAAGAACCAAAATAGGAAACACAGCCATAAACGATAACCACAATCTCATCAAATGAAGAGACCCAATTAAGTAAGGAAACTAATCCTACTCCCAATCTAATTAGCGTTACTGATCCTGCCCTCTAGTGCATGTGTTGCGTCAGCGATGACTTCAACACTCCCCCTTAGCACTGACTTGATGCTCAGTATGCTAACTTTCCATTGGAATTGAAAAGGTTTTCTATGCTCGTGATGCTAGCTTCTGTTGGTCCCCAAAACTGTGCGGTTGTTCCATGTAGATCCTCCCGTCATTGACTTTCATTTACTTGAATTTCCACCCTTCGTCAGCTGCGATACCAGTTTGCATCCCTATGGGTTGATATTTGCCACTACCAAAGGCCTTGTCAAGATCGTTCTTGTACTATTTGATGAACCCGCGCTCTTCTAATCGTATTGGAGATTTCATTTCTTCATGTCCCCACCAAAGTCGTCCAATAATGTCGATGAAAATTTATTTGGAACAAATGGAACATTGTTCATATAGTAGTTGTCTTTTTAATATTTGTTTCGATGATAAGAAGGCAATGAAAGAAGCTAAGAAAGTTGTAAGCATTGCAAAGTTCAAAGCATATGATGACACATACAATAGGTTAGGAACTAAAGAAGGAGAGAAAGGTATTTTTAAGCTTGCAAAAATAAGAGAAAGGAAAAGTAGAGACTTAGACCATGTCAAATGTATTAAAAGCAATGACCAAAAGGTTCTAGTGAAGGACAAAGATATCAAAGAAAGGTGGATGAAATATTTTAGCAAACTTTTGAATGAAGACTGTGTAGGAGAATGGGAACAAGCGAGGAAACTTTGTTAGCAGAACATACTTTTTTCCGCAGAATTAAGGTGGTGGAAGTGAGGAAAGCATTGAAACAAATGAAGTCAGGAAAGGCTACATGTGTAGATGGCATTCCGATCATGGATGAAAATCGCGGTATCAGTCAACCCCAAAAAATCAATACCGTCGCAGTTCTCGGCTTGTCACGATCGTGGCGGTGTAAATTTTTTTTAACCCCAAAACTTTTTAAAAAAATATCCAAAAAATCCATAATATTGTAAAATGTTGGAAAACAATTTTTTTTTCCTATTAATAACAAGCATAAATCAAAATATCGGTCCCCCTAACATCTCGTGTCACTGTCTTATCTAAAGCTTTTAGATATGTTAAGTTTTAGTATTTAATTTTCGGGCCAATTCTTACAATTTATAAATCTATTAATGTAGCTCATATTTAAGTTTAGATCACTTAAAATCTAGATTCAATAGAATCTCTTAGAACTTTCTTTTTAATTTTATTTACATGTTTTGCAAGTGAGTAATCCCATTGTGGAATCTAGATAAAATTTGCTATGGGACCATTCAAGTGCGGGCATTTGTTCCTATGCGGGCCTATTAGCCAGGAACATTTAATTAAAAATGCTCAATATTAAGTTTTTTTTTTTACTCTCCATAATGGTCCCATATTTTAAAATCTGGTCATTCTAAATGTGGGCCCACTCGAATTTGGTTGAAATTTGCCAATACCCATATGTAATAGTGCGTCATTTAGTTGGCAAGCAGGAACTTAATGTGGGCCTCATCTTGGAGCCCTTAAGAGATCTAGTCACTTAGAAGTTTTTTTTTTTTTTTCGTCACTTAAAAAGTTAAAAGCTTAAAATAACTTGAAGTCACACCACCTATCATAAAATGGATGTTTACCCACCTTGGCAACAATTAGTAAAAATCTATCCATTGGGTTGCCCCTTTCTTGGCTTTCGGAAGGGGAAAGTGGGGAAAAAGAAAAAAAAAAAAAAAAGGAAAGAAAAAAAAGGGTGAGAGAAGAAGAGGCAAGGAGCGGCAACCACCAGAGTAAGGCTTGTATAGGTACGTCCCCTTCTATTCCGTCTCTTTCTTTCTTTTCTTTTTTTTTTTTCACTCCAAGATGATCTCTCCTTCCCCTTGTCTTTTTTTTCGTTTTTGTTTTGTTAAGAACTTCAAGCGGAATGCACGTAGATTGTGTCTCCCTCCCCCTTTTTCTTCTTCTCTCTACTTTTTTTTTTCCAGACTTCAGAACCACTATGGTGAATATATTGGGTGATACCGTTTTTCCGCTAATATTTTAAAATATCATCTGATATTACTGATACGATGGTGATAGTTCACTGGACCAATATCGATACCGTTACATTGTGAAATATTGGATCGTTCATGACCGATACGTACCGGTATCGGCCGATATTTTAAACAATGATTCCGATAGAGGCTTGGAAATGCTTAGAAGAAGTTGGGGGGATTTGGTTAACTAGGCTCTTCAATAATATATTAATGACAAAGAAGATGCCGGATGAATGGAGAAGAAATGTTGTAAGACCTATATATAAAAGAACAAGAGAGATATACAAAACTGTACCAAATACTGTGGGATTAAACTTATGAGTCATACTATGAAGCTATGGGAGAGAGTAATGGAGTAAAGACTAAGACAAAAGACCAAGATATCTAATAATCAATTTGGTTTTATGTTAGGGAGGTCAGCTATGGAAGCTATCTTCTCACTTATGCAATTAATGGAAAAATATGGAGCGGAGAGGTGATACTGGGTTTCCCATAAGTAACCTTATTCAGAATTGGAAGGAAGTAACTTTTTCTAGAGCTCACCGCCAGACTGTTTCCCTTAAATGGTGTCATCCACCTTCAGGTGCTCTTAAACTTAATTTTGACGGTAGTGCTATTGGGAATCCTGGCTCGGCAGGTCGGGGGGTGTTATCCGTAATGAGGTAGGAACCATCCTTCTTTCCTATTCGGGTCCAACAAGTTTCTGTTCGATTAACTAAGCCGAATTGCTGGCTCTTAACATCGGTCTTCGACAAGCTTCAAGTTTGTAACCCCAGCGGTTAATTGTGGAAGGAGATTCCTATTGCGACGTTCAATGGGCAACCCGGTCCTCCAACCTTCTAGATATCTTTGAAGAGGTGATCCAACTTTCTGGAGTTTTGAACATATCATTCCAACATATTAAGCGGTTGGCCGACGAGGGAGCTAATAAGCTTGCCAAAGAGGGAGTCTGGAAAACTACTCTGACCATGCATTCTTAATGGCCTTTTGTGTTTATTTGGGAGAATTAGCTTCTGTCCTCTTATTTTTTGTTTTCTCTCCCATCTTATGGGTTTTTTGTATGCAGTACGCCATTCTTATACTGTACAGTTTCTTTCGAGCAATGAATTTCTATCATGGTTTTAAAAAAAAATAAATGTCGAGTGAAGAGGAAAATTTTGCATATGGTCTTTATCGATCTAGAAAAAACTCATGATAAGGTTTCTAGAGATTTAATTTGGTGGGTTTTAAATAAAAGGAATGTTCCAAGAGGTTATATTAAAATGATTAAAGATATTTATGAAGGAGCGGTAACGAGATTGAGAACTACCTGTGGAGAGACATGAGTTCCCAACGACCATAGGTTTGCATCAGGGGTCATCTCTAATCCCTTACATCTTTGACTTGATTATGGATGAGTTACCTACTTATATTCAAGATGAGGCGCCTTGGTGTATGTTGTTTGTAGATGATATAATGTTGGTGGATGAATCAAGAGATGGTGTGAATGTAATACTCAGGAGATGGCGGGAGGCTTTAGAATCCAAAGGCTTTAAAATAAATCTTACAAATACAGAATATATGGATTGCAACTTTAGTGGGCATTTACAAAGAGTTGAAACTACTGCGAGAATTGAAGTCCATAAAGAGATTCTTTCCGTTACTTTGGTTCGATAATTAGCAAGGATGGGGAGATTAATGCAGATGTCAAACATAGGATAAATGTGTGATGGTTGAAGTGGAGATTTACTTCTGGAGTGCTTTATGATCGACGGATTTCAACAAGATTGAAGGGAAAATTTTATAGGACTGTGATTAGATCAGCTATGACCTATGGAGTAAAATGTTGACCAATCAAGAAGCAACATATGCACAAAATGGATGTAGCAGAGGGATGGGAATGTTAAGGTGGATGTGTGGTAAAACTAGGAAGGATAAAATTAGAAATGAGCATTTTCGAGAGCATCTAAGGATATCATCAATGAGGGATAAAATTAGAGAAACCCGTTTGAGATGGTTTGGGAACGTCCAAGACAGGCCGGTAACGGTGCCGGTAAGGAAAAGGGGTAGGCTGAAGTGGATGTGGATGGAAGCAATAAAAGTAGATTTGTAGAAGTGCAACTTATTGGAGGATTTGACTCAAGGTAGATCAGAATGGAGAAATATGATTCATGTAGCCGACCCCACCATGGTTGGACAAGGCGATGATGATAATGATGTAACATGATTCAGCCCTGCTTGCAGTTGCAACAATGAGCACTTTCCAACTGTGCTACTGGTCAATTTTATTGATAAAAATTAGAATTTCAATGTGGAAAGGGTGTTTTCTCCACCCTTTTAGGAGAAACTATTTTCTCCTATTATTTTGCACAAGTTAGTTTAGAAGGGAACTATTTTTCTCCCTAAAATTGTATCCAAATGGGAAATTTTTTTTTTTTCACTAGAGAAAAAAAAGGTCTCCTTCCTACATTTCTCTACATCCAACCGGACCCTTGAGTCATTAATAGATGGGTGGTTTAAGGAGGGTCGTGGTTAGTTGGTGTTTTTGGGTTAGGGTGGTTTGAGTGTGCTGCCTAGAGAGTTCAATTTTGGAAGCTAGTGCTCCTAACGTTACCATCTGTTACTCTTTAGTAGAATAAAATTCTCCAATACTTTTTCTTCCAAGCAGTCCAAGCCAAGGGTAGTGCCAGGAACTTCCTCATAAATTGGTCCTTGGGCTTTAAAGGGATGTGGATACTGATCATTCATAATGTTCCTGAACATTGGACATAGGACCCAATAAATTGAAATAAGGGTACATCAGGAAATACCAAAGACACCTAGTAATCTTGCAATGCGGAAATAAATGATGGAGAAAAACACTAGTCTATCTGTTAAGTACCTTGAACTGAAAACCACCACCACCACCATCATCAAACCCTTGTCCCAACCATGTTGGGTTCCTTGAACTGAAAATATTTTCTTTAGTTTAACATGATGATTATAGTCTAAATACACCATTTTCACTATGTACCGTGTTACTTTATTAGACTACTGAATTATTCACGTTGATATTTGAATATTAATATATATGGGAAAGAAGGATGCAACTTGCATCTTCCTGAAATTCTCGTTGTGTTGATCTTCAATGTCTCATCATCATCAAAGATGATGCAGCTAGTAGTGTTAATCTTCAATGTCTATCATCATCAAAGATGATGCAGCTAGTATACATGGGACCCACGTGGGCTCATGTTTTTAACCAAGTCACTTGAGGTCATGGCTCATGGAGTGGTCTTTTTGTAATGTTATATTAATTTTATTTTTATCTTTTTGAGTCCTATTGAGTAAGTTGCGGTCAATTTTCCGGTTGAGTGTACGAGTATTACAAATTTAGGGAGATGTGACTTCTATATAATTTTATTATCTTTAGATGTCTGGCATTTGGCATATTCTATTTAATGGTATAGATTGTGTTTTTTGGAATAAAATTACTTTAGAGAAATGAAAAGTAAATTGAATTTCTGTATGTGACATCAGAAACTCTGGAGGCAATTGGTTTTATTGTTGGAGATGGGAAGCAACATTCTAGTAATCCAATCAACAGTTAGATTGTGGTTGACAATCAAAGCAAATTTAGGGGACAGATGAGGATGTTAATTGATTTCAATGGTTCTATGACATCACTGAAAAGACCTAACTATTTAACAAGGTTACACCTAGATCTAGCTACAGTGTAGAGGATTCAACTCTCATCTTAGCATGCTGGCGAAGATCTGATGGAGCCACGGCGATGAATGTTCGTTGTTGTGTGTTTATTGTTCAATCCATAAGGACAACAATGCCACTTAAAAACTTGATGGTGACTTTCCTCCAATCTGGAAGGAATTTGGGCTGTATATAAGAGATCCACTGGGCTCATGTTTCAACCAAATCACCTAAAGCCATGGCCTATGGAGTAGTTTATTTGTAAATTTATTTCAATTTGTTTTCTTCTTCTGACTCATTTTAGAGTGTGTGATAATTATGAGTTTAAGTATTCTTTTTTCGCTTATTATATTTAGATGGATGATTTAGCTTATTAAATTTTAGTCGTTTAGATTAATTAGGTTTCCTTCTTTTACTTGTAAAATAGATTTTGAGAATATTTTTGAGATAGCTTCTTGGAATAAGATGATAGATGGTTATTTGGAATAAGATTGCTTTAGAGAATTTTCTTTAAGGTGAAAATCTTACTTGGGTAGACACAACATATTATAATTGTTCCAGTTTAACGCTGGATCTGGGCAAGAAGAAGACAATCTTCCTCATGATATGTTGTAGCAACAAGCAAGGTTTCTATAACCCTAGATTCGATTCACATTGACTTCAGGCATGGTTAACCGCTAATCGAGGCTGAAGCTCTTCTGTTTGAAGGTATCCATCTTGTTGGGTCTTCCACCCATGCTCAATGTTCAACTTGGTCAAGTTGGGATCACATTGAACCCCTTGCATTTGGAATTCTCATAGTTTTATTTTTTTCATCCAAAAAACTTTACTGGGTGGGTACGTTCTTTCCTGATACAACATTCTAAAATACTTAATTGACTAGGGAAAAAATCTATGAATGACGAACTAGGGAGAGAGGAGAGGGGTTGGGTTTGGGGAGAGGGAGCGAAGGAGAAGAAATCCGTAGAACATTACTTGAATATATTAGCTTTTGTTAGATATCAGGGTTCAATTTGCAATAAATGAGGAGACACTAATAATGAACCTAAGGATTAATTATACAGGACTACCATGCCAGTTGTATCAATGGTGTTGGGCTAGAAAATCAAAGAATTTAGAGGATTGTTGCTCTATGACTTCAAAAGCTATCCAAAAAAGTTTGAGGATGGGGATAATGGGATAGTCACCTAGATATTCATGCGAAATATGTTCTTTTTGAGACTTTTTAGTTTATAATTTTCTTCCTCTGTTTAATTTCCATTCTGTTGTTGGACAGCCAAGTTTGTCATTGGGATTGTTTGAAGGCCAGAGATGTGAGCTTCAACGTTTAAGCATTGATAAGGGTAAATCTTTCTCATCTGAAGGCCAGAGATGTGAGCTTCAACGTTTAAGCACTGATAAGGGTAAATCTTTCTCATCTGCTGTGAGTTGGCGGTAATGGTTTTGATTTCTACTCCTGTAAAATCTCAATTTAAGGAAGACTGTCATCTTTATGTGTGTATGTTTTGACAAGTAGGCAAATCAAGCCAGTTTGTATATGGGATGCTCAAGGTGAAGGGTAAACTTCTGAAGAGAGGGTTAATTCTCTTTGCTGCTTCTGAAGATCAGACACCTAATGATGAACTAAACTCAATTGCTTCGGAGCAAGAAGAGCCATTTGTTATTGCCAAAGAAATATCTGCAGAAAGCGGTTCGAATTTCCACACTGAGAAATCAGATGGAAAACCTGGTCTTATCTCCTTTTATGGGCTTTCATACAGAAGACAGGACGATGTCCTTGTATCAGACCCACCAAAGGGACAATCGAATTTTTTCTGGTTTATTGGTCCAGCAGTCTTGGTGGCCTCTTTGGTGTTCCCATCACTATATCTACGGAGAATACTATCGACTGTGTTTGAGGACTCCCTTCTAACTGGTAAGTTAACCTGATGCTTCTTTTATGCATTGACATGATTTTGTTGCCTTGTGTTGGAACGCAAAGATCAACCTTCTCGATTGTTGTGAAGGATGGAGCTACTGTCGCATTTGAAAACTTTTTTTTTCCCTTTTAAAATCAAACCTATTTAACCGGATGCTGCTGCTTTTTTTTTTTTATTTTTTTTTATTGACATGATTTTTCTTCCAAATGTTGGAAGGTAACGATCAAACTTCTTCATCCCTGTGAAGGATGGAATACTGTTGCATTTGAAAAGCCAGTTTTTTAGATAAAATTTATGCAGTATGTTCTCTCTTTCTGACCCTTTTTGGTCCCCTCCCATCCTAGTCTTGCTGTTACTTTTGCATGCTGGGTGTTATTTATTCAGTGGAGTAAAGAATCATCTTGTTGCATTCTTGGGCTAGCTTTTTGTATTTTAATATTTACTCTAGGATCGGCCATGTCTGAAAATCCTCTTTTTCAAACCATTGTGCATGAAAGTTTGGTCTCTCTCTCTCTCTCTCTCTCTCTCTCTCTCTCTCTCTCCTGTGTGTTGTGTTATGCATAGTTGAGAATTTCATTTCAGATCCCGTTTTGGTATACTCCAAATGGAAATGTTTCAGCTAATTCAGAATTTAAAACATTTTGGAGTTTTATTTAAAAAAAATAAAAATAAGAATATATGTAGAGAAAAATAAAAAAAAAAGCATAGAAAGATATAAAATAGATATTACAATTTAAAAATATGAATTGGTACATTTAATGTACTCTCGAATCAACTCATAATATGACCTGCATTTTATAAATATACAAGAATGTTGTCAACAGAACAAATTAATGTCATCATTTTGGCCCATAAGTTTAAAGTTCAAAAACATTCTTCACAACCATTAAGTTTAATTACATTCCCCACAACCATTAAGTTCATTAACCAAAAACATTCAAAGACATTCTCCCAAATGGCCAAATCATAAGAACAGATTAAAAATACCCAAAGAAACTTAATCAAGAGCATCATTGTCATCTCCTTTGCCATCTCCTTATTCCTCTCCTGCGGTAGGACCTACTTCATCTCCCCCATTGAACTCAGGAGCATCCCCTTCTATCCAACCAATCTCCATGCTTCTCCAACCACAGCCTCCTCCATAGTCAAGAGAGCTGGTTCTTCACCAATCCATTCATCCAAAATATCAGTATTCTCCAAGCTAATGGGTTAGTGGCATTTTTCCGGTCCTTTTCTATCATTCCGTACAATTTACGTAAGTTAAATGATTGTCACTGTTTCAATGATTATTCTTTATGTATATGAAAATGAATTAAGCAAAGAAACTTTTTATAGCACTTAAATTAAATCATTCCTTTCATGCAACTTCAAATTATAATGCACAAAGGTCCTAAGCTGTAGCTCAGCTGGTTGGAACATGAGTGCATGAGTGAGAGTGCATACGTTTCGAGTCCCCATTGTAGCGCCCCCGCCGCCCCCCTCCAAAAAAACCCAAAACAAAAAAAGTATAATGCACAAAGACTAGATCATTCAATCTTTGATTTTCTTGTCTTTTGTTTCTTTGGGAGAGTGGATATGCTAAACAATGCTGCAGTTCTTTAACACCCACTAGTACTGCAGCATTGGCTTAAACACTCGAATTGTGAGTTTTTGTTACTCAGAAGTGTCGCTTCCGAATCTAACACAAATCTACTTGTTGAAATTTTAATTTCAATATAAGACTAAAAAATTATAAGTTCTAACTAATCACCCAATAATTAATGAAAGTTAAAGAACAGTAAACTTTTGCTTACTTGGAAACATCTTATAACAATTGTATATCATAGTTAAAGTCCCAAAGTCATAATTGTTGATTCATAATTGGCACATTGTTTGAAAATGATGTCTTGAATATCTTCATCAAGTATCAGTCTCCTGATGACATCATTCAAACCTTTCGTAATTTCTCTACATTGCTTGGATACGTTGGGATTGAATTAGAATTGTGGGTTCAAAAATTAGGCCACATGATGCAAGCCAAACTAATGGGCCTTGCCCAAAGGTCTATACTGAAGGCCCATGTCCAACAAGGGCCAATGAAGAAGAAAATCTCTCATGACGTGTTCCAGCTGCACTTTCTTATTTATCAAGTTTCTAGAAGATTTCTTAGATTTCTTGATTTTTCGTAATAGCTAATATTTAGAGATATTTATGAATTTAAATTAGAAAGACTATGTCAGAGTTTATCTTGAGTTGTTTCCTAAATTAGATTGGTATGGAGTCTTTATAAGGAGTTGTAATCCCCTCTTAGTCTATCATTGCAATTGAATAAAGAATGAGTTTTCTCTCTATCGAGTAGTTTTTCTGTCTTTGGTGTGAGATGTAGACAATATACCCCAAGCCTTTTGGCTTAGAGAACAGTCCTTGGCTATTCTACCTTACCCTTGTTGCGTCACCACAGCATGTATAGAACTGTCCATTATATATAAATATATATTTATATATTTATATAACTGTGCAACTGACTGTCCAACCTGCGATGAATAATTTTCCAATAGGGTAAGTATTTACTTTTCTTCCTCAACTTACTCTGGATGACTTACTTAGCTCTATCCAATCGCCTCATATAGATAGCCCATGAGAGCCATCTTCATTATCAACAAGGTGAAGAATTGTCACAAGATATTCACTGATTTTTAATATATATGCTCTATTCCTCCAAAACGAATTATTCAGTAGAATGTTAGTGATCTCCAAGCCAATAGGAGTAGAAGAATAGCTAGATTTGGATCAAGAATTACTTGTCCACATTTGTCTAACTTCATTTCTGAACTCAAAAAGATATTGCAAGCTAATAAAATTAATGGCGAATTCTGTGATAGTTGGGTGAACCAGATCTCCCCTATTAGTATAATATATTCTCATCCAATTCAAGACATATGCATGATTGCAAATCAGTTTAGTCACTTTCCTTGCCATCTTATCTGTCTCTACAAGGGCCTCACCATATTTTTCTAAAATCAGGTCGATACAGTGTCCTGCACAAGCTGTCTAATAGAATGTTCCATATTTTATCGCCAGTTGCTTTCCTGTTGCGTTATATGCGACATCAGTGTCTGTTATAAATTGGACAACATTCTCTAGCCCAACCAACAAAACAACTTTATTCAAAATACCTAAAAAAGCATCTACATTCTTTCTACTTGCACTTGTATGCACAGATTTTAGAATAAAAAAAAAAAAAAACTCTTTTGGGACAATAAACAATGGCCAAATGCAGCATAACAGTGAAAACAAACAGGAAAAAAAAGGAAAAGCAGAAGTCAACGGTAGAAGGATAAGCAAACCTGTTCGGCTTCAAGCTCTAGCTGTAGATTTGGCCTCAGGTCGGCTACTTCACGTTACACCATTCTTCGCACGTACCCCGCCATCCTCCTCCCCCTTTTCTTTCTTCTGTCTTTTAGTCGAATGAACTGAAGAGTGATTGGTTTTCTTTTTTCTTCTTCCTCCTTTGAGTTGATCTCACTAAAGGCAGGGTTTGTTCTGTCCATTTTGGAGTAAAAAGGGAGTGTGTGTCTGTGTGTGTGTGTGTGTGTGTGTACATTTCTTTCCTCCCTACTTTTTGTCATGGTCTTTATTGTTGGTGTCGACTGTCTCCTAGGCCCCTGCTCATTAAACTTGTAAGCCTTCCCTTCATTGTACAAGCACTATTTTTAGCCTTTGTATATGTTACAGCATTTTGTCGACTTTTTTCTTCTCTTCCTTTTCTTTTTCCTGACTGTTGCATTTTCTTCGGCCTAAATCATTGATGGTGTGCTAGGTTTTGGCCAAATTGGAAACGTGTAAACTAAACAGGGCCATAGCAGCTGAAAACTGTTTGGTAAAATGCAGAAAGTGAAATTAAGTTAAAACTAGTCCCTGGATTTGGGGAAATTTTCATGGCATTATATATCCCAAGTAGAATAAGGCTCTGCTCATTTTACTTTGAACTAGAGTCTGAAGTTCATGGTTAGGAACCTTCAGTCATAACATGTTTTACGATAATCCACGGATGTTCTTTCATTTTTTATTGATTGAATTTGGGGCACATGAAGATGTATCCTTGCATCTTTTTTACTGCTTTGATGAGAAGCTGCATCTGTTACTGTACTAAACTATGTTATTTTTCGTATGCAGATTTCCTGATATTGTTCTTCACAGAAGCTCTTTTCTATAGTGGGGTTGCTATCTTTGTTCTTATAATGGATCACATGCAGAAACCTCGCAGGACAGTAATTTCTGTTAGTAACAGCCTGTCAAAAGCTGGAATAGGGCATCGGATTTCTTCTGTGGCTACCTTGGTACTAAGCCTGATTATACCCCTGGTGACAATGGGATTGGTCTGGCCATGGACTGGGCCTGCAGCTTCGGCTACTCTTGCTCCATATTTGGTTGGGCTTATTGTGCAATTTGCATTTGAACAGTATGCAAGATATAGAAAGTCAGTAGCTTGGCCTGTCATTCCTGTTATCTTTCAGGTGAGGACCTGCTAAAGTGTTCTAATATCACAATTCACACTACACTATCTATACTCATTATTATTTGGCTGCATATGCGGATTTGCCATGTGACACCCAAACTAGGATTCAGGTGAAATCCACTTTGTTGGTCACGGAAGAAAGGCCAGTCTACTCCTGAAATCCTCACATATGCAATGAATGTTGGTTGTTGTCCCAAGTGTTTTCAATTGGTTCAGCTCTATCACCCTCCATTGATAGCCTGCTTTTTCACTCAGCCATCCATTGGAGGCCCACCTTGATATGGATCAAATCTTGCACATATGTGCTGCCTGGGCATATTCCCATATCCTTGTTTCTGGAAGAATAGCAGACATCGGCATTTTGTCTTGCTAGCTGACGATGGCTGAGGTCTATTTAATGATAATAGATCCTTGTCAAATTTGACCTGCAGTCTTGGTCATTGTCTCGTGAGCTCTATATGTACAAGCTCGTTAGTTGTGAAGGAGGTCACGTGTTTCTACTGAATTTCTCTCTAATGGCATCATGGGACCCTTACAGATGCCCAACTCTCCTGCTCGGACCATTTTAACCATTCTGTCAATGACTTGCAATATTTGATTAATGAAGAACAGTAGTTTCACACTCACATAAGCACAATCACATCAATAAAAGAAAAAGGAAAAAGAAAAAGAGGAACATAAGCACAATACATCAGATACTGTGATCTTTCAGATGACAGGGCCCATGATGAAAAATAAACCTTGCAGCCTTAAACTGAAACCCATGTGTACAAAATCAAGGCTGAAGGTTATGTGATTCCTCTATGTATCCTTATTGGGTCAAGGCTCATCTACTTTGTCATGGCATTCTTCAGATAGCTACCTCTGCCCCTTTGTTTTCCTGAATGGTGATAACTGCATTGCATCCTTCTTAACTATTATATTACACTGTAAAAATGGACTTTCTCTTTCTCAGGTTTACAGACTCCACCAGCTGAATAGAGCAGCTCAGTTGGTCACGGCGCTGTCCTTCTCAGTCAGGGGAGCCGAGACAACATCCCAGACCATGGCCATAAATAGCTCACTGGGGACTCTATTGAATGTCCTCCATTTCCTTGGAGTGATATGCATCTGGTCTCTCTCAAGTTTCCTCATGAGGTTTTTCCCCTCCGCTGTTATACCTGACTCATAATCTGTTTTAAGGTTAGTGGATACCATCTTAGCAATGAAAATATCCTTCTTTGAGACTCCCATGGTGTCAACTGTCAAATATCATGGGTTGGCTCAGGCGATTGAAAAGAATAAAAATTGAAATCAGAAAAAGAGATGCAACCGATTGGTTGCGAATGCGATTCTGTGTAACATTTCAACCGTAGGTGTTTAGATGGAAGGTAGCCATGACACAGCAGGCAAAAATGACTACAATGCTCATTATCTTGTTGGAGTTAAAAAATTGCTCATGACCTGTTTGTACAGAATTTACCAGTTCAATGCTTCTATTTGGTGCTGGATTTTCTTCCATTATATGCCTAAAAGAGGGATGATATTGAGCATGTTTTTTTCTCGTTTCTTTTTTTGGTTGAATTCCTCTCTATAAGTTCTGTAAATACACTTTAACTCCCTATTACAAGAAGACCAAAATTACAGGATGACTTCACCATTGGCATTACATAAGCCTTTCTGCATATCTAGTACATGTTGAAAATGGAAATGATTGGTGGCTTGTAGCTACGGGTGGCAATGGGTTGAACTGAGCATTGTGGGTAAACTATATGGGCACAATCCAAACCTGACTCATTTATTAATTAGGTTTTATAACATGAACCCAAAACCAACCCGGGAGTTAAAAGGGTCAACTTGAAACCTTACTTAATCGGGTGGGTTCGGGTTGGAATCGAATTGGTCAGATGGGTTGTCTTGGCAGGTCAAATAGCAAATCTGAACTCAGCCCTAGCTGATTCATTAATTAATTGTATAAGAAGTGTCGACTGTAACCAACTTGCAAATAGGAAGGGTTAATCTGGGCACTGAATTACCATGTTGGTTCGAGATGGTTGGGGGTTGGATTGACAAATGCCACCCCTGGCAGCTGTATGTATGCTTGGTTTGGCTTCATCATCATCAAAGCGTTGTTCCAACTTATGTCGGCATCGGCTACATGAATGTTGCTTCTTCATTTGGATCTATCCCGAGCCAAGACCTCGGATGGGTTGCATGTGTGCTTGATTTTAATTTTCATAATAAATATCTTGGTGACCCACACTGGATCTTAAGTGTGCCTCCTATTGTAGAGAGAGTGAAGCCAGGTACTTAATACTGATTTGGGATAGCACTGTGAACCCATTTACCAGAATCTGAGCCATAAAAATGGGTATGGATACTTGACACATTTATGTGTAAGGACTGAGTTTGGTTCCACTGCATTGGATCCTAAAATATTTGAGCAAGGCCCGAAATAGAGTTGCATATACTACACTCTCTCACGAGATCAGTCATGGGCTTTAACCCAAAGCCAGCCCTCAGGGCTTTATTGTGTCTGGGTTAGGTCATAAGATTGGGGACCTGAGTTTGGATCGAATCTGGATCTGCACCTTCTGACATGTGCTTTTTCTACAAAAAAAAAAAAAAAAAAGAGTCTTGCTACCTGAAACAAAGATCTCTTAATTTTCTCCTTTGCAATCAGAGTCATTCATTCCATAAAACCTTGGTCTTATATCATTTGTGAGCTCTTTAATGTTTTACAGCCGTAGGATGGATTTAGCTGAATGAATCAAACAATAGAGTAAACTCATACTGTACCTGAACTCGTGATCGAGCAATTACCTTCTTCTCTTGATGATCACAGCCTTGATTTTTCTGTGGATTTACAACATTTCTTTCTTCGTCTTCTTTACTGAAATCAAGTTTAGACTCAAAATCTAATTTATTAGTTAAGATTATTGGGGTCCTTTCTTTGATAGCCTGTTTGTTTCCATATAATATATATGAATTGAATACATGGGAACTCATAGCCAAATTAATGAACTCCACCAAAGGATATGAAATGAGAGGTGAAGGATGCAAGGTAGCCATATAGATGCAACCTTCACTTTCATAGTATTTGAATTATTAGGATCGTGGTTGGCTATTCAATTCCCACTTCCTCTCGATTCATTTTCTATCATTGGGCAGATAATTTGATGGTTATTTTTGTTGATTCACTTAAGTTTCTTCAATTTAACTATTTTGAGACTTGGAGTTTTACAATTCCAATGTATTAGATTACATGGAACAAACAGCCCCAAGTATTTTCTAGGAAGGAAATATAAGAATTGCAATTCACAAGGTATCTCTCATTGTGGGGTCTACCTATATTGGGCAATTGCTCATGCTAGACCATTCAAGCTCAACAGGCTTGATGTGTGGTTCAAACATCCATGAGGTGAGATCCAAAAACTTCCACATCGATCCAAGCTTAAAAACGAAACTAAAAATCTCCCAAATCCTGAATCAGATTCCATTCCCCTCTCTCTCATCAATTTCCACAACACTGATTGATGATTCCATACCCTCTCTCATTAAATGCCTTGTCCACATGCTGACTCTCACATTCATCATCGCACTAATCACAACCACTTTTCCTCATATTCTAGAAACAGTGGGCCCCACAAGCCCACATGCATCTGTGGCCTAACAATGCAAACAGATTTGCCACTGCACTAGGTGGGGGCTTTGTAACCAAAAAACAGAAGGCTGCTTTCATTTTGCCTTGGATTTTAGATGCCTAAGTTGGGTATAATCAAAACCGAAAGTTTGACAGTTATTTTTCTGTAAAAATATTCTTAGATGGATAGATTTGAACTAAAACTTTAATGATAATAGTGATGATTAAAAAAATTATATTAATAAATAACGACCAGCATCAACGTCGATTGGTATGATCACACATATCACAAAAACGAATTTCTAGTAAAACCTTAAACGCTAGACTTAAAATCATGCACCAAGCGTCTTTAACCTAATCAATATTTTAACCCTTTAAACAATCATTTGTTAAATGGAAGAAAGGGGCAGCTCACCAAACCAAGCCCATAATAAGTTGTGACTGATGAATAATGTGGATAGGGGAGTTTGAATGTGCATCTAGGGATTAGTTCTTGATTGTTCAGAATCGAGTATCCCTCGGATTCAATGCCAAAGGCTCATGAGTTGGGCAGAAGACACCCTTAGTTATAAAAAATAAATAAATAATAACAATAATTTGTAAATGATGAAAAGCTCCTATTATAGAAGTCACGCAACATGACATGCTCACGTAGTTTCCTCATATGCTTACGTAGTTCCTGACTTTGATTTGATTTTAGTTGTTTTGTTTTACACATGTTCAATTTGGCAGGCCTAACTCTTATTAGAGGGAAATTTGGTCTACAGTTAAATAGAAAAGGACATTTTTTTAGTGATTTGAGTTTTAGATGTGGGCCTACATGATGGATTAATAGGTGAATCCAAATGATTTAATTCACCAAATTTAAAAATATAATTAGATAAAGCTACCCCTTAAAAAGTTTTGGATCAGAATCTTGAGTAACTAAGAATATTCTGCCATGGTGGATGCTTCCTCTCCTCCATAATATGATTCTACCCCAACCCAAGCTACGCCATGTAAGGAAAAAGTGAAAACTAGAACTTGGTTGATGCGCAGCTCCCATGTGCTTGTCTTTTGACATCATTTGGGCCCGTCCTCTCGAAATAAATAATCACAGAAGCTGAAATCACGTGCTACAAGAAAAGAACTCCAGTCCAGTAATAAAGAAAAAGAGACAAACGAGAAGGAATAACAGGAGAGCGGAGAAGAAGAATCAGTGAGGTAGATGGCTTCTCTTGAAATCACACCTCCTGCTCCTCCTCTTATTTCCATTGAGACTTCCAATACCATTGCTGCTGCTGATTCTGCTCCTTCTACCACCCATGTTGTGCTCCTTCCTTTCATGTCTAAAGGCCACACCATCCCTCTCCTCCATCTTGCCCACCTCCTCCACAACCGCAACATCATCGTTACCATCTTCACCACACCTGCAAATTCTTCTTTCATTCGCTCCTCTCTCACCCACACCACGGTCACAGTCCTCGAGCTTCCTTTCCCTCGAAGCCCTCCAAATCTCCCTCTTGGAGTAGAAAGCACAGCCAAGCTTCCTTCCATGTCTCTCTTCCTCCCTTTCGTTCATGCCACCAAACTTCTCCAACCCCACTTCGAGGAAGTCCTCTCCACCCTCCTCCCACATGTCTCCTGCGTCATCCATGATGGGTTCCTTCCATGGGCTCAGCTCTCTGCTTCCAAGGTAGGCGTGCCATCACTTATCTTCTTTGGCATGAACACCTTTTCCATGATCATCCCACGCCTTATTTTCGAGCATGGGTCCCTCAAAGATGTCAAATCAGACGACGAGCTCTTCTCCCTGCCTTTCTTTCCTAACATTATGCTCTGCAGGCGCGACCTCAATGAGCCCTTCAAAGACCCAGAACCCAAAGGACCCTTTTTCGATCTTGTGATGGAGTCCGGAAGAGCAACAGCCCAAAGCAGTGGGATAGTTGTCAACAGCTTCTACGAGCTCGAAAGCATCTATGTTGACTTCTTCAACAGAAAATTCAACCCAAAAGCTTGGTGTGTTGGGCCTCTCTGCACCGCATCGCCTCTAAACCAGCACGAATCACTGGAAAAACCCAGATGGGTGCAATGGCTTGACGACAGGGAAGCCAAGCAGAGGCCTGTTTTGTATGTTGCATTTGGTACCCAGGCGGAGATCTCACAAACCCAGCTGATGGAGATTGGGATTGGGTTGGAGAGATCTGGGGTGGATTTTTTGTGGGTTGTGAGGGGAAAGGAAGTGGAATTGGGAGGTGGGTATGAAGAGAGAGTTGCAGAGGGAGGAATGGTGGTGAGGGAGTGGGTGGAGCAGGGGGAGATACTAAAGCACGAGATTGTTAGAGGGTTTTTGAGCCATTGTGGGTGGAACTCAGTGCTTGAGAGCATTTGTGCAGAGGTGCCTATTTTGGCGTGGCCAGTGATGGCAGAGCAGCCTATGAATGCGAAAATGGTTGTGGAGGAGTTGGGGATCGGGTTGAGAGTGAAGGAAGAAGGAGGTCGAATGGTGGGGTGGGAGAGAGTGAGGGAGATGGTAAGGGAGCTGATGGTGGGAGAGAAAGGGAAGGAGGCTGGGAAGCAGATGAAGGAGTTGGGAGAGAAAGCCAGAAGGGCTGTTGAAGAAGGTGGGTCTTCTTGGCGCTCTTTGGGCTTGATGTTGGATGAGGTTAGCCGTTAGCAGGAAGAATTGATATGACCAATGTACTCTCAAACTGTCTTTCTTGGGATTGCTTGATATGATGTTTGGGTGCCCTCACTCCTAACCCAGTTCCAATAATTAATCCCATTAATCTTGTTTGAAGCATCCCTCCCCACTATCTAAGGTGTGATTTTTCTTTTTCTTTTTTATGGAATTGTGATCACATGTTAGATAAATATATAAATAAATATATATATATATATATATATATAGATGTGATGTGTTTTATTTAGGGAACATTTGGTAAAAATCCACAAAGAGGATTCCTCTTCTATCTTCCATGCCTTCAAGGAAAATCCATGTTCAATAAAAAATTGAAGAAAAGATTTTGAAACACATTAGAATTAGAAAAAGGCATCGTTGGAGTGTTCTTTTATGTGCTTTTGTGCTAGTTCATTTTATTTTTTTTCTCATTCTTGTGTGTCCTAAGTCATGATTCGAACCATTCGTGGCTTTGTGTTTTTTAGTAAGCTAAAAAGGGTAGCAAGTTAAGGGCACGTTTGGTAAACGGTGAAGAATCCTATATTTAGAGGATTCTCTCCATCTCCAAAGAAAGCCACAATCCTCAAGTAGAATTCCCAATGAAAGTTCCATGTTTGGATGGATGGAGGATTCTTATAAGTTATAGAATGTATGATCCAATTGATGTTTATACATGTATCTCAAGATAAAGTAAGGATCAACGGTTATAATTTGGTCACCTTACCGTGTTTGACCGTCCAAAACTAATGACCGGTTTTGATGTTGATCGTGGACCCCACATGAACCCAAAAATGAGAAAAAACGGACTGTTTTCAATAATAATTTGCTCAGTAATACATTTTGGCAAATGTCCCTCACGATTTTGCAAATATCTCAACATCTAAGATGAATCAACGGCTGAAATTTTGGGACATAGCCGTTATGGACCTTCTTAACATAATTAACGGTTCAGATCTTGATTTTGGGGCCCACAGGAACCAGAAAATTGAAAACAAGGGACTGTGTTTAATCCCGTTTTTTGGCCCACTGCATCACAGAATATGGCATTTTAACGGTTTGGACGATTTTGCAAATATCTCAAGATCTAAGATGAATCAACGGCTGAAATTTTGGGAGATAGCCGTTTTGGACCTTCTTAACAATATTATCGGTTCAGATCTTCATTGTGGGGCCCAAAAAACCAAAAAAACGCAAAAACCGGTCCCACCTATATTAACGTCAGATTCACTGTAGCTCCGCAAATCCGCGAGTTTGTGGATTCCGCGGATCCTATGGGGGGGTGTCTGACTTCCAAAATAATTGCAAACAAGGATTTCTCTCTTCCTCCCTGTGCTTTTCCACGCTGATCCAAGCGTGGATTTTCCACGGGATTGCGGAAAAATGACAGAAATCCTCTCTGAGGATGTGTACCAAACATGCCCTAAATGTCTCCCATTGATCATCACAAATTTAGAGAAATTAATTGTGGAAAACTCCATACCATTAGATCTACTTTTGTGAACTTTTTGTGGGCCCCTATCGCAATCTGAGCCCTTCAGTATTTTTAAAAGGCTAATTATGGCTAGGGAGTCAAAGTTGGGGTCATAATTCATGATGGATCTTTAAAAAGTTGCGAAAAACCTCATATAATTGATCTACTGCAACTGTTTTGCAAGAGTTTTACCGCCAAGCCACTTTTTTCAATTTCTTCATTCATGTGGGTCCCTAAATAACAATTGGAATATTAGTTCATCTTCTTTAGAAGGCCAAAAATGAGTTAGGGTTGACTTTAGCCATTGATTCATCATTGATTTTGAGAGCATTGTGAAAAACTCATACCGATAAATTTACTTTTCTAGACTTCTTTTCTATTTATGTCAGAGCGACTGGGAGATCCTGATTTTTAATTAAGATCATTAGTGTTAATTATTATGTTTAGCTTAATTAACCTTGATTAGTAATTTGATGTGTGATTTTTTTATTCAAAAGGACCTATTTGTAAATTCTATTTTCAGGGAGGACTTGCAAGTGATTTGGTTTAATCATAGGGGGCTTTTTGCAAAATTTGGATTAACATCACCAAGGAGTCCAGCTCCTTCCTCATCCCTATCTCATTCGGCTCCCTCTCATTGGCTATTTCTCTCTGGTTCCAACCAGCCTAGCCCTCTCCCTCTCGCAGCTCTCTTTCTCTCTGTCTCATCTCAGCCTTTAGCCATCACCATCTTCATCTTCTTCCTTGTTTCTTCTTCTTGTTTGTTCTTGGTTGAAGCTCGAGGAGAAGCTCAGTCAAGTGGCATTTTGAAGGATTTCTCAGAGAAATTAGTTAGTTTAGTTAATCTCAGTTCAGAGGCAAGTTACCGATATACTAAACCTGGTTATATGTTTTGGATTCAAGAAATTACATGAATTTTAGATTATTTCTATTAATTTCCAAGTTTTAGCTCAAATGATGATTTTGTTAAGTTAGAAATTATGTGTTTTAATTGGATTAAATGATGAGTTAGAAGTGGTTTTAAATGTTAGAATATGTTTATTACAGATTGGAAGAAGAAAGGACTGAATCAGACCTAAAGCAGAGAACCCCGAAACTGGGATTCTTGGAATAACAGTGTACTCGGTCGATTGACAATACAACATTTTCAGATAGTTGCATTTTCTGCGACTGAGACTCTTCTGTACTGATTTTCTTTGTACCAAGTCGACTTGATGAGAACCAGGTCGACCATGATGTCGACTGGCCACACCTAATTTCCTGTTAGTTGCATTTTTTGTAACTGTGACTCTCCCGTAGCAATTTTCTTTGTACCAGGTCGACCGAACATAAATGATGTCGACTAGATATACTTCATGTTGACTATGATGTTGACCGGACACATGTATTTACCCAATTAATTTCCAAACTTAGATTCTATAGCTTGAAAATGTTCCATATGATAGTTCAATGACCTTGAAACTTTAGGAGACCATTGTAGGTGATGTCCAAGACTGGTATTAACCTATAATTCTGTTAGATTGCCACTTATCCGGAAATACCACAATTAAACATCAATGTGATACCAAATAGGTTCTATTTACTGAATTAACGTCCGAAACGCAAAGCTATGGTACACATTAGTGTCTAATGATGATATCCAATATTTTAGACTGACTGATGGACTTTTTAGATAAGTTGTTAGATGTATTAAATCTTATTCGACTAGGACAACTGACCAGAAATCTCAAGCCTGGGATACTAACTGGGATATGGATTGATGTTCTAATTATCAGATTATAAGTGTGTTTTCTCGTATTTTGCAAGTATATGGTTTTGTTTTGCAAAGCAAGTTTGTATTTTGTTACATAGTGATATATGTACATGAGCACACATTGATTGGCATCACTTAGCCCGGTCCTTCTGAAAGTTGACGTAGTAAAGTTGGACTGTATTGTTCCGATACTAACTGCAGTTTAGTCTTGCTCTCTGTGGAGTAATTCTACTCTAGGTACATCTGTGATATGTTTTTATAACGTTTGTGGCTACTCCCTGACATCCATGGTACCTACTGTTTCATACATTGTATTCAAATTATTGGCTAAGGTGGTATTGCCTTCCTGTTTCAAATTCGTATTTAGCATTTGTCGGTATCGGCATCAGTATCAGCATCAGAATTAGTTTTAGTGCTTTGATCAGTATTTGACTTTAATCAGTATTTTGGCTATATCGGTATTAATGACTTGATCAGTATTTAGTTGTTCGATATGTATTTTATTTTACTCAGTATTTGGTATTTTGATGTTTGGATTTTGAACACATGTTTCTTAGAGATTTATCATGTTTATCGATATTATGATATTTCAGTTATTATCAGGTTTTCTCTTCTATTTTATCATGTTTTTATCAGTTTTCTTGTCATTTTATCAGAATCAGTTATTATTTTGTATTTAATTTGTTTTATTCATATTTTAAGACAAATTCACCATTGTTTAGCATATTAGCTTCTTGCCAGTTTATCTAATTCATCCTTTGGCATTTCAAGTGTTTGACTAGAAACCATATGATTTTTCTTCTGATTTGCAGATGTCATATAGACATCTGGTTCCATGAGTTGCATGCGTAATCACATGGGATGGTTTTATTTTCTGTAATATGTACTAACTTTTGTTGGTATTTCTGTCTGGGTTGTATATTAAAATACATTTGTTTCCAGTCTTAAACTTTAATATTGTAAATAAATAGTTCTGTTAGTTCTGTTTATGCTCTGTTTATGGGAATTTTATCATGTGGGAATGTCATGCCTCTAAATTTGGATTAAAAGGCTTAATATGAAATTAGGATGTGACAGCGAGTGCATTGGGCTCCCCTTCCCTGGAATGCAGACATCAAACCGAGGTTCTTGTGTTTAGGATGGAGGCATGGAGGCTTCTTCATAGACGCATTCCAACCAAAAATTGGACAACGTCAAAAGGGGTCCATCTTGCTTCCAAATATATCTTTTGCGACAAATAGGAAGAATCTGACCTCCATGTCTTCTTCACTTGCTCTTTTCCCTCAAATCTCTGGAATTGGTTGATTGTAGTTAGCAGTTCCTCTACCAGCGGACTATCTCCTCAACTACTCTTAGGTCTGGGCAGCTTTCATTCTGTATCACACTACCTTCTTGATATGGAAATATAGGTGTGTGGGGTCGTTCGGTGCTCGCGGATTTAGATGGGGTCACCCTCCAGTCTCGGTTACCATTGGTCTCGGCACCGCTCAAGGTCGGCCGCAACGTCATCTCGGAAGAATCGTAGGGCGAGTCTCGGTGGCTACGTCACGAGTCCCGACCTCGGCCTCAGCCTCTTCCCGACCTCGGCCTCAGCCTCTTTCTGATCTCGGCCCCTGTCACTCAGCCATTAATGTGACCATAAATGCGCTGCCATGACGGGATCGGCAAACTGACAACAGAGTGGGCGCCGGACCTAGATAAGGAGCACGCCTTATCTAAAGTCATGTCCATAGGCAAGGGGTGCTGGTCCGATGGGACATTCCCTTTTTACCTACCCCCACTCAGGAGGTACGAATACACGCTGATGGGACTGTCATCCTTTCATGTGGACAGTGTCATGATGACTCTCACGTCTATATATATTGCATGAAGGAAAACCATGCGAGGTACGCATAATCCTCCCCTCCTAGAACTCTCTTTCTCCATTCTCTTTCAGTTCTCACATTGACTTGAGCGTCGGAGGGCTTTCGACTGCCCATAGCCAGGGTCTCTGACTGTCATCTTCTTCCTTTCAGGTCATTGGAGGCCCGATCCTTTCCCTTCGTCTTCCCCAAATCCTCAAATCAGGAGCTTGATCCTCCATTAGCTAAGTCCGTAATTTTTAGGCACTTACAGTTGGCGCCGTCTGTGGGAAAAGGATCCGTGCCAAAGTCTCTGCAAAAACAATGCCTCCAAAGACCAGATACGGTGGCGGAGGACCATCGAAGCCCCAAAAAGCATCGTCCTTGCCGTTACGGGAGCAACCTGTGTTTCCACCATTCTTGCAGTTGCAACCAGCCCAGCCGGTTGTTCCGGAACCACCCCATGGCCTTCATTCTGCTCTTCTTCCCCCTCCGGGACCGACCGGAGCTCCTCCCGTCGGGCAGGAGCCATCAGGGACCCCGCGTCAGAGGAGGTCAGTGAGGCAGACGGGTGCCGCATACGTGGAGGGCATTGTTCAATCGACCTCTTCGTCTCGGCCCATAACCACGCGCCTCCGCCAAGATAGCCGTCGTGAGACTCCTCACCACACTGGTGAGCGGCCACACGGCGGTCCGCAGCAGAACGCCTCCACGACGGATCTTCGACGACGAGGCAAGACCGCCGTCAGGACGGGATCCCGTCAGTCCCACCAGTGCGTCCACGACGACGGCCAGTCCTTTCATCAAACCCATGGAGCCAGAAATGACAACCCCCTGCTCGAAGAGCTCAATGCCCAGCACCGGGCCCTCCAAGATAAAGACGAGGTGATTCGTCGCCTCGAGGAGCGGCTCGAAATGAATGAGAGGAAGTCTCGTGGTCCACCTCCCCGGCGACAGCAGGCCCACCCGGACAACCGAGACCTGAGGCAGGTCCTCAACAGCAGAAGAAGATACCGCTGTGAGGAGGAGGGCTCGAGCAGCAGTCATCTGCCTAGTGGCCTCGGGGGATCGCGGCACGAGCCGGAATCACCGAGACCAGATGACCGGGCGGACTTCATGGAGTTACTGGACCATTACGTCAAACAGGAGGTCCAGGCTCGCTTGGCCGAAGTCGGGTTTGCCCGAGACCAGACCGATGAATGTGAAGAAAGCGACCAGGGCATGTCCCCCTTTTCGCAGGAAATAAAAAATTTCTCTCTCTCCGAGAGATTTAGTGTCCCGAGGTTCGTCCTTTATGACGGAGCCTCGGACCCAGAGGCGCATCTTCGGCATTTCACTCAGCGGATGTCGGTCTGGGGGGACGTCGGTCTTTTGAACTGCAGGGTCTTTTCATCCAGTCTGGGGGACCTCCCCCTCCGGTGGTTCTGCGCGCTCCTCCCCGGATCGGTCTCGAGCTGGCGGCAGCTCCGGAGCTCTTTCCTTGAAAAGTTTCAAGCACACTGCATCATCCCAAAGACAGGTAGCAATCTCATGGCGATCCGGATGAAAAACGGTGAGAGTATCACTGCCTTCGCCAGGAGATTCTGGACGATATATAGCCAGATTACCGACGCCAACGACGAAGTCGCCATCATGTGCTTCAGGGAGGGCTTACTCCCAGGAAACGAACTCCGCAGAGACCTGGTCCGGAACCCTGTGGCTACAATGAAAGCACTAATGGCAAGGGTGAAGCAGTACATTGAGCAAGAGGAGGACGAGGCCCACGGCATAGAGCGGTTTGGATTCCCGAAGAAGCATCAAGCCTCTGCCGGAGAAGGAGCGTTCCCCAAACCGAGGTCGGATAAGAGGAAGCCCGCCCGCTCTTTCTCAATCTCCTCGGATAACAGCAAGAGACCAAGGTTCCAACCTCCCAAGCCTGCCGGCGATTCCTACAGAGCCATCAGTGTTGTGTTCAAGGAGCCCATTTACAGAATCCTGAACAAGATCAAGGCAGAACCGTACTTCCAGTGGCCGCGGCCGATGATGAGCGACCCGTCTACTCGAGACCAGCAGAAGAACTGCTCCTATCACAAATAGCACGGGCACATGACCGAAGACTGCTTTGCGCTAAAGTCCCACCTTGAAAAGCTCGTTAAAGACGGGCACCTCCAAGAGTACATCAAGAAGGAAGAAAGGGTTAACCAAACTCAGCGGCGCGCTCCGCCCAGTGAAGACCAGGACAGTGACGAACCAGCATGTATCATCAACGTCATCCACCTGGCCCCCTCCCCAAGCAAAGAAAGCACCCGAGCTCGGTCAGAGGCCAGGAGGGCTGCCCACGGCAAGCAAGTGATGTCGGCAGAGTTAGAAAGCGCCCCGAAGAGAGTGAAGTGGGAAAGGCCCAGGATTTGGTTCTCAGATGAGGACCTGAAGGGAGTCCAGCTCCCCCATAATGACGCCCTCATCCTCACCCTGCGGCTCAACAATTACACCACCAAGCGCGTCCTTGTGGATCCGGGGAGCTCCTCCGAGGTCATCTACTATAGTTGTTTTAAGCAGCTTGGCCTAACCGAATCCGACTTGCAGGAGGCCCATATCCCTCTAGTGGGGTTCAGCGCCGAACCAGTGTACCCCAAAGGCAGGATCTCACTCGAAGTCCGGATCGGAGGCGCCACGAAGATGGCAGACTTAATGGTAGTGGACACGCCATCCCCCTACAATGTGATCATGGGACGGAGTTGGCTGCATGCCATGGAAGCAGTGCCCTCCACCCTACATCAAAAACCCAAGTTTCCATTAGCAAAGCATGACGGGGCGTTCGAGATTGTGACTGTGTGCGGAAATCAGCAGATGGCCCGAGAATGCCTCATAGCCGTAACACCTGGGGGAGCAGAGCCGAGACAGGTGCATATGGCCGAGCTTGAAGCCGAGATTGAGGATGTTGGGCGGACGGCAGGGCAGAAAAGCATAGAGGACCTCACCGAGGTCAGGATCAATCCCGAGGACGCCGAGCGCTACTTCATGCTGGGTAGCCAGCTCCCCGACACCGAGAAGGCCGAGCTGCTAGACTTCCTACTTCTGAATAAGGATGTCTTCGCCTGGACTCCATATGAGATGCCAGGAATCGACCCCAAGGTCATGTGTCACAAGCTGAATGTGGATCCCGGACACAAGCCCATAATGCAGAAGGCTCGCAGGACGGGGATCCCGCAGACAGAGGCAGTAATCGAAGAGGTGGATAAGCTCCTCGAGGCTGGGGCGATCCGCGAGGTGCACTATCCCCAGTGGCTCGCCAACACAGTGGTGGTAAAAAAGAAAAGCGGCAAATGGAGGGTCTGCGTGGATTTCACCGACCTCAACAAAGCTTGCCCCAAGGACAGCTTCCCCCTCCCAAAGATCGATCAGATGATCGACGCCACCTCGGGACATGACAGGATGAGTTTCCTAGACGCCTACCGAGGTTACCATCAGATCCCGCTGCACGAATCAGATGAGGAAAAAACTGCATTTATAACACCTCGAGGCATCTACTGTTACAAGGTGATGCCCTTCGGATTGAAGAATGCCGGGGCAACGTATCAGCGGATGGTCACGAGAATGTTCCAGAACTAGCTCGGGAAGACGATGGAGGTCTATATTGATGACATGGTAGTCAAGTCCAAGGAGTCGAAGAACCACCTGACAGACTTACGCCAAACATTTGCCATCCTCCGAAAGTTCCAGCTCAAACTAAATGCTTCCAAGTGTGCGTTTGGCGTCGGTTTGGGCAAATTCCTGGGCAGCTTGGTGACCAGAAGAGGGATCGAGGCTAATCCCGAACAGATTGCAGCCATCCAGTCAATCCAGCGCCCCACCTCGGCCAAGCAAGTCCAGCGACTCACAGGAATGGCTGCTGCACTTAACCGCTTCATCAGCCGAGCCTCGGACAAGTGCCGCCCTTTCTTTCAGCTCCTAAAGAAACGTTCCAAGTTCCAATGGACTCCTGAATGCGACTTGGCATTAGAAACGCTCAAAAGGTACCTCTCCTCACCGCCACTTTTGTCCACTCCGTCGCAAGATGATTTTCTCTATCTTTACCTTGCAGTCTAGGACCATGCGGTGAGCTCGGTGCTGGTTCGAGAAAGCAACAAGCAGCAGTACCCCATCTATTACACCAGCAAAACCCTGCTCGACGCTGAGACCAGGTACCTACCACTTGAGAAGCTAGCACTGGCACTGATCAGCGCCTCTCGCAAGCTCTCCCATTACTTCCAGACACACACGGTGGTGGTCATCACGGAATTCCCACTCAAATCTCTCTTCCGCAAGGCGGACTTTTCTGGCCGCTTCTCCAAGTGGGCCGTCGAACTAGGTCAGTTCGATATCCAATATCAACCCAGAACGGCGATCAAGGCACAGGTCCTGGAAGACTTCGTCGTCGAATTCACCTCTCCTAGTTCGGCACCGACCTCGCTCGATACCGAACTGGGGGACCCCAAGAGCAATGATGAAGCTGAAACCGAGACCGAGGAAGACCAGTCTTGGAAAAAATTCCTTGAGTCAGCCTGGAAAGTCTTCGTTGACGGATCGTCAACTACCAGAAGAGCAGGCGCCGGCGTTGTCCTTCAATCTTCAGAAGGACTAGTCATTGAGCAAGCACTGACCCTGGACTTCAAGGCATCAAATAATGAAGCAGAATATGAAGCCCTGATCGCCGGTCTCGGCAGTGCAAAGGTGCTGGGGGCGCGTCGGGTGGCAGTCTTCAGTGACTCCCAGTTGGTGACGAGCCAGCTGAGCGGAGACTACCAAGCCAGAGATGAAAGGATGATGGCCTACCTAGCCCACACCAGGCAGCTCCTCTCCCAGTTTGAAAAAGCTGAAGTCAGGAAAATCGGCAGGGAGTCCAATCGCCATGCAGACGCCCTGGCAAGCTTGGCCTAGGCCGTAGAACCTGGGAAGAGAAGGACAGTGGATGTGGGGGCGCTGGAAAGACCGAGCATAGAGCTCCTTCCAGTTCGGCAAGTATTGCGCACCGATCTCGGCCCAAGCTGGATGGACCCAATCGTGACATTTTTGAGAGAAGATAAGCTCCCTGAAGACAAGACTGAAGCTCACAAGGTCAGGCTGAAAGCAGCTCACTTCTGGCTATCACCGGATGAAAAGCTCTACAGAAAATCCTATTTAGGACCATACCTCCAATGCGTCCATCTGAGCAAAGTGGAAGACTTCCTCTTTGAAATTCACGAGGGAATCTGTGGAAGCCACATCGGGGAAAGATCACTGGCTTACAGAGCTATCAGCCAGGGCTACTGGTGGCCCTACATGCAAAAGGATGCCCAGATCTACGCCAGGAAATGCGAAAAATGCCAGAAGTTCTCCCATTCCCTTCACCAGCCAGCTCGGGACCTTAGCCCTATCTCTAGTCCTTGGCCCTTCGCTCAATGGGGACTAGACATTGTGAGGCCTCTTCACCGAATTCCAGGAAACAAGAGATGGCTGATGGTGGGCACCGACTACTTCGCAAAATGGATTGAGGCGGAGGCCTTATCCTCCATCACCGAGCACGACACAAAGAATTTCGTATGGAGGAACATCGTCACACAATTCGGGATCCCCAGGACCCTGGTCTCGGACAACGGAACCCAGTTCGATTCAAAATTCTTCAAAAACTTCTGCCAAGAGCTCGGCATCAGGAACCTCTATGCAACCCCGGCCTACCCACAGAGCAATGGGCAGGCGGAAATCTCAAACAAAGTGGTCCTGGAAGGACTGAAGAAAAGGCTCGATAAAGCTAAAGGCAGGTGGACAGAAGAATTGCCAAGTGTCCTTTGGGCGTACAGAACCACCCCGAGGCGATCCACCTCGGCAACCCCTTTTTCATTAGCCTACGGGATGGAGGCTGTAATCCCTCTCGAGGTCGGCCTCCCGACCTTAAGGACGAATCTATTCGATCAAGGGCAGAACGAGATAAACCTCGCCAGAGAGCTCAACCTGGCCGAGGAACGAAGGGAAGCAGCGTCCGTGCGTCTGGCCGCCTATCAGCAGCAGCTGTCCCGAGGATATAATCAGAAGGTTAGAGAAAGAAGGTTCTCGGTTGGAGAACTAGTCTTGAAGAAAGCGCTCCCAGCTGATAAAGATCCTAATGAAGGCAAACTTGCGCCGAACTGGCTCGGCCCCTACAAAGTGGTCTCAGTCTCAGGAAGGTCGGCCTACAGACTTGAAGGGATGGATGACAAGGAGTTGCCACGACCATGGAACGCTGCGCACCTCAAGAAATATTACTTCTAGATTGTACTCAAAATGATTGATCAATAAAGAAGAGCCTTTTGGCAAAGATCTGCCTTATGTCCTTCCAGTTGAAAACAAGGCTCCGACCCTCGCGCCAGCCTCCTTGAGTTCGGTCACAGGACCAACTCCCCAAGGCTCCGGCCCTCGCGCCAGCCTCCTTGAGTTCGGTCACAGGACCAACTCCCCAAGGCTCCGGCCCTCGTGCCAGCCTCCTTGAGTTCGGTCACAGGACCAACTCCCCAAGGCTCTGGCCCTTGCGCCAGCCTCCTTTAGTTCGGTCACAGGACCAACTCCCCAAGGCTCCGGCCCTCGCGCCAGCCTCCTTGAGTTCGGTCACAGGACCAACTCCCCAAGGCACCGGCCCTCGCGCCAGCCTCCTAGAAGCCAGTCACGGGACCAAGGCTCTGTCCCTCACAGCAACTCCGAGCAACAATCACCACGGGATGCGAATAGGGCCATCCGCGAAGGCACAGAGTTCGGCCTACGCACAAGTTTGGTCCATGCCCAGCTCTCCAGCGAACGGGCCGCATCTCGGGGTATGAGCCGAAACTAACTGCAAATTCCTTCTTGAGAAAGAAGGGTTAAAGTCTAGATGTTCTACCGACCTCAAAGACTTGCAAGATTTCGCACCAAAACATCCACATCACATAGCAGGGAGAAAGAGATAGGAAAACAGTTGGTGAATCAAAAAGAAAAATTCATTAATGGAGGAATGGATACAGAGCTTTCTATACAATCCGAAAGAAAAGAAAAAATTGCATAAGAGATAAAAATCCTATGGCTTCTCGAGCGCCGCTTCTTTATTTTCTGGAGCTGGAGGATCTGATGGGGCAGGAGCATCAGATGGAGGAGCCAGAGGAGGAGCCTGGGTCGCTTCGGCCTCGGTGGGGGTCGGAGGAGGAGGGGGCACGTCTGGAACTTCGGTAGGGGTCCCAGGAGGATTGGAGCCAGGCTCTGATTCTGAACCCGGCACTGCAGGCCGGAACTTGGGAAGGTCCGCGAATATGGGATCGTCCTCAGAAACCCCATACTTGCGGAGAGCCTCCTTGCACCCCATCTCAAACAGCACCGGGCTCAGATCCATGATTTGAGCCGTATACTCCTCCGACGCCCAGTCCACCCCCTCTTGATAAGCTTTCGCGGCTTGGGCCCTCAGGGTGGACTCGACATCGGCCTTCTCTTTCCTGGAGGCCTCGAGCTCAGACTCCTTCCTGGCCAACTCGTTCTGCTTTCCAGCAAGCTCAGCCTCCCTCTTGGTGAGCTCGGTCCCCTTTTTGGCGAGCTCGGCCTCCAGGGTGGCCGCCCTCTTGGCCTTATCGTCAAAGGCGCCCCTCAAATTTTTGTTCTCGCCCCACAACTTGATAATTTCGGCCTTTGCCGCTTGTTGCTCAGTTGCAGACTGAGCGAGCTTCTCCTCCGCCTTCTTTATTTCGGCCGCGCTGGCCTCCAGCGCGCCCCCCATCTTCTTCTTCTCCTTCTCCAGGGCGGCGATATAGGCAGTCCTTTCCGCCAGACTATCCATTAGCACCTGAGTCCTCTGTACATTCTACAAAAGGATAAAAATAGTAAGGGGATCGATCGATTCAAGCAACCAGGGGGCAGAAATTTGAAACCAGGAGGAAGAAGACTACCTCAAGCGACGACCTCATAGTCTGATGAAGTAGACCCGCCGACGCAACCTTCTTGTGCTTCTCCATGTCCAAGGGGAGGGCACATCCCCGGCCAAGGGCCACGACCGACTCCCAGCTGGAGCCCAGCCGCTCCCCCATGGTCATGGGCTCGTTGGGGTTGAGGTCGAAGTTGGGCCTCCAAGGTGCCGGCACTGAAGGCTGGGCCTGCGACTCCGCTCCCTGGGGCCTCCCCTCCACGCCCGCCAGGCGAGGCCTCTTCTCGGGAGGGGGCCCCTCGCCCTCCTTTCCGGCCTCAACGGGCCGAGACCGGGTATCCCTCTACGGCAGCGGCAGAGGCGGCAGAGCTTCCTTCGCGGGCTCGACCACCCGCGGCCTGCTGTCCTTGAGCGGATGAGATTCCTTGGGCTGCCGGACCTCCTTGGGGGGTTCCACCGACCTCCCCTTCTTAGCTTTTGAGGAGGCGGCCCCAGCCGCTCCCGACGCTGCTCCCGACGAGACGGAGGAAGCAGCCGCTGCGGAGCCTTGGGAGGCGCCCGACCCACTGGGGGCACGATTGGAGGCGGGGGGAGCTCGGCCCGCAAAAATCGCAGCACCCAAGTTCTTCAAAGGGGGGCGCTGTCCTTCCATCTCTTCCTCTTCTTCTCCTCTTTGACCTCGGGAGGGAGGGCTGTCGGTAATGACAATCGGGTCTTGAGGCTCCGTGGCTTGGCCGCTGGTCTCGGCAAGCGCGAGTACGACCTCCCCTACCGGTGCGAGGGGGACCTCGGCAGTCTTACTAGTATAAGACCGGTACCGCGGCTTGTACCCAAGAAGAGAGAAGGCAGCTCGGTCGTGGTGACCGTGGTAACTGCTAATCTTCTCCAACCACGCGTCGTTCCTCTTCCACTCGTCGAAATTGGCCTCCCTCCTCCTCTTCTGAATGCCTGCGTAAGAAAACAGCAAGGGCGTCAGCTTGGCATAAAGAAAAGAGCAAAAACAGCACAAAGGACAGGTATTTACTGGGAGGGGCCCCAGGTTTCCGTGGGACCTGGATTCTCCTCTCCACTTCGGTCTCGGTACCCTTGAACTTCCAGTTCCCCGAGACCAAGATCCGTTCGTATCCGGCGTACTTGTTCGAGTCCTCTAGGGCATTCACCAAGGGCCGACGCCTGGGCTTCACCCGGAGATAGTAAAAATCCTCACCCCCTGCAGCTTTGCAGATGTCATAAACATCTTCTATGTCATGTACCCCGAGATCGATGTCGAGGATCCAATTTAGCTCCGCCACGCCCATTATAATCTTGAAACCATTCGGCATCAACTGGAAGGGGCAGATGTGCCACGCATTGAGGCAGGACCGGAGGAGTTGGTGGATGGGGAACCTGACCCCCCCTTCACACACCGACAGCAGGGTGAAAGGCATCCAGTTGTTGTACCGGGTAAGGCCACCAGGAAGGTCCCCGAGGTCGTCAGGTTTAACCAAGACGTCGGCCGGGATCTTAAACGACGACCTAAAGGCTTCCAAGGCTGCAGGACCCTCTAACCAGTGGCTATAAATCCCCATTTCTTGGAAGGATAGGAGGCAGGTGACTAAGAATGAAAAACTGGAAAAACCCTAAAGGACCTAAACCTTCTGAAAGCGAAGAGAAGAAAGGAGGCACAAAGAAATAGCAGAGAGAGAAGACTCACAGAAAGGATGCTGAAGATTACTAAGGACGGAGAAGCAGAAGGCTAGAAAGAATTCGTGTTTCAGCAAAATCTGTGGCAGAACTTCGTCTTCAACAGAGCTCTCCTTCTCAGACAAACAACCAAGGTAAAAGAGAAAGGGAAGGGGGCGCTTCCATTTTTATAGAGGGAACGCCCCTCTTCATTACCCTGCCACGCGTCGTTTCGATCCCGGCGACCGACCAGACAGGAGACTCCACGTGGCGGCAACGGTTCGCCTTCCCCCACGCCTCTGGTACGATATTTATCACCTCGAACATACGGAACGGCGTCCCACGTGCTTGACAGAGCGAAGCCATTATGGTGCCCTATTTATTGCCTAGGGCAGACGGAGGGGCGTCATGATGAGAATCTCATAAAAGCAAGATACGAAAAGACGGCCCCATCGCTTCCGAATCGTATCTCCCGACCCCGGACTAAGCCCAAGGGGTTGAGAGATAGGGGGCAATTGTGTGGGGTCGTTCGGTGCTCGCGGATTTAGATGGGGTCACCCTCCAGTCTCGGTTACCATTGGTCTCGGCACCGCTCAAGGTCGGCCGCAACGTCATCTCGGAAGAATCGTAGGGCGAGTCTCGGTGGCTACGTCACGAGTCCCGACCTCGGCCTCAGCCTCTTCCCGACCTCGGCCTCAGCCTCTTCCCGACCTCGGCCTCAGCCTCTTTCTGATCTCGGCCCCTGTCACTCAGCCATTAATGTGGCCATAAATGCGCTGCCATGACGGGATCGGCAAACTGACAACAGAGTGGGCGCCGGACCTAGATAAGGAGCACGCCTTATCTAAAGTCATGTCCATAGGTAAGGGGTGCTGGTCCGATGGGACATTCCCTTTTTACCTACCCCCACTCAGGAGGTACGAATACACGCTGATGGGACTGTCATCCCTTCATGTGGACAGTGCCATGATGACTCTCACGTCTATATATATTGCATGAAGGAAAACCATGCGAGGTACGCATAATCCTCCCCTCCCAGAACTCTCTTTCTCCATTCTCTTTCAGTTCTCACACTGACTTGAGCGTCGGAGGGCCTTCGGCTGCCCATAGCCAGGGTCTCTAACTGTCATCTTCTTCCTTTCAGGTCATTGGAGGCCCGATCCTTTCCCTTCGTCTTCCCCAAATCCTCAAATCAGGAGCTTGATCCTCCATTAGCTAAGTCCGTAATTTTTAGGCACTTACAATAGGAATTGTCTAACTTTCTGTAGTAGTCCTATATCATTACTAACGGTCAAGAGACGCCTCATTGAACATATCTCGGACTTTGTCAACATACTACTGAGTATTGTTCACAGGCGTTCTGAAGATCCCATGCATACTGAATTCTTTTGGAGTTCATGTTCGGAAACCAATTTTCTTTTTATCTTTTGGCTTCTTCATGAAGCTTGTACTTATACTATTTTAGAAGTTCTAGCCTTTTTTGTGGGGGCTTAAGCTCATATATTTTTCTCTCTCTTTTATATCCATATTGCCTTCTAGCAAATAAATAAATAAAAATAGAAAAGTTTTGGACTGCAATGGGGCCATAAGTAACGATATGAGCTATTTATCTTCTTTTTAGAAGCTTATTATGGGGTAATTTATTATTATTCATTTGAAAACCGATTCCCTTTAGAATTCTTTATTATTTGTTAACTTGATTTTCTCTTCTGGGCACACTCACGTTTTTGTTGAGTCTAGTGGCTATGTAAGCATGGTTACTTTATGGAAAAGGAGACTCTAACTCAGGTTTGAGACTTTGGGACCCTAACTTTACCCCACCTCTTAAGACTATTTATGATTTCAAGTTGATTTATAAACTACTTTGGAACCATCGAACTTAGTGATTTGAGTTGATTTGAATTGAGTGTTGAGACTCGGTGGCCTTGATCTATGGCTTTGAGGAGACTATTGTTTTGGCTCGATATTGATATAGAATATGAATTATGGAAGTTCAAATATTGATTTGAATTATGAAAATTAGATCATTGGAAGTGAATTATGGAATTTTGAGCAATAGTCTGTCTCTTTGTCTTACGAACCTGTTCACATAGGTAAAACCAAGTCCTTCACTATTTATTTACGATTTCGAATCTTTTATCAAACACCACTAGGCATTTTACTGTCATTGTCTATCGAATGTGAACAACTACGCAGATCATATTTATTGTCAATGTGAAACGGTTGATCACCGTCTATACAATTATACCGACCATGTTGTGCTACTTCGTTTCATGTCTAAAGGCTCACACCATCCCTCTCCTCCATCTTGCCCACCTTCTCCACAACCACACATCATCGTCTCCATCTTCACCGCACATGAAAATTCTTCCTTCATTCACTCCTTTCTCACCCACACCACAACCACAATCCTCAATCGAGCTCCCTTTCCCTCAAAAACCTCAAAATCCTCCTCTTGGAGTAGAAAGCACAGACAACCTTCCTTCCTTATCCATCTTCCTCCCTTTCGTTCATTCCACCAAACGTTTTCAACCCCACTTCAAGCAAGTACTCCTCTCCACCCTGCTCCCACGTGTCTCCTGCATCATCTGTGACGGGCTCCTTCCATGGGCTCATCTCTCCGTTTCAAAGGCTGGTGTGCCATCACTCATCTTCTTTGACATAAACACCTTCTCCATGATTAATCAATGCCTTATTGTCGACAATGGATCCCTTAAAGATGTCAGATCAGATGACGAGCTCTTCTCTTTGCCTTTCTTTCCTAATATTAAGCTCTATAGCTGTGTCATGCCCCAATTTCATAAGCATAGGGTTTTGGTGAGATTGGAGGATAATTAAAATTCTTCTTAATAAAACTACATAGTTGTAGCCCCAAATCATAGTCTCTTAGGGTTGAGGTCCACAGTGAGGTGTAAACATTCTCCCTATTCACCGGCAATACGATGGAAGTTTCATTGATAAACAGATGATAAAAAATATTAAATATTTAATAGCAAGCATTGTAATGCCCCAATTCCTAATACTGAGTTTACCGCCAAGGTACCCGAATTTGGTGCGTTACTTTCCGGAAAATTCAAAAACTTTCAAGATTATAGTTCGTAGTGAGGTCAAATTTAATACTTTTTGAACAAGATAATGATCAACAGTTATTTACTGAAGCATAAAGAATAACGAAAGCAAAACTATATAATAGCGGAAACAATAAAAGGTATTGTAAGTCGTAAAGTAAATGTAACAGGGCTGAAGTCCAGCCTAAATATCAAAGTGTGAATATAGATCGAGTACATATTAGACTAACGCCCTGCTCACAACAAAAGACTCTCAAACCAAAATAAATGTGCACTCATGCCCCCAGTGCAGGCACTCCAGTCTCCAGCTCGAACTCCTGGTTAGCTGGTCCCCATCCATACTCGTCTGCTAGGGGTGCCTCGATGAGCGCGTCACCCTTAGGGTCGGGGATAATACCTAAGCACCAAATGATGGGTCAGATCCGATGATTTGGTAAGGCACAATATACAAGTAACATAGGATGTATGCATTAAAGAGAGTAGAGACGATAACTGCATCATAAGAATAACAACGGTACAGATGCTAGGCAATTAAGCAATATATAGCAAATAGAATCAGTGTGAAAGTAAAGCATCTATCCTATCCATACATCAATGCGGCACATTCTCATGAGCTGGACACTGCATCATATTATGCTGCGGCCCTCCCATACTGTAAACCAGTCGCGACAGAAAAAATATAGTAACAATGCAAGGGATAATTAGCCCCGCCAATAACAATATCAATATAAACAAACTCACACTCAATAGACCGAAATTGGAATCACACCTTCCGTCTAATTATAGCTCATCATGATAGCTCCAATCCACAAACAATATAAATAGCTCTCACCAATGATGATCAGTCCAATGGATAAGCTTATAACAACCCAGTGAATGCTAGTGCCGACTCAAGTAAACAAGTAAGGGTTTGCGTATCTATCTAGGCTTGCCTTGCGTGAGCAAGGTCCTATCATGTCCATAAAAGGCCAAGGTACATATCCAATCCAATAAATACAATTAAAGTCCATCATCAAATCCATTGCCAAGGCCCACCATTAATGCCATGGTCTTAGTCCAAAATAGTCCAAGTATAACATCCAAGTTCAGTCCAATAGTATTCAACCCATTCTCCCATTCTCATTCATAAATGGGTCATAAATCTACAACAACCATCCTCTTCATTCTAAGGTACCATAACTATCCATTCTTAGGCCATATGCTGGCCCACCTATCCACTGACACGGGTCAATGACCACCAATCCATAACACCAGGTCACCATTGGGTAATCTTAGGTTCAGGTCATCCAATTTCTATTTAATTAATTAGGTATTAACAATAGAAATGATGCAAGAGTGATAGTAAAGAATCACGTATATTAAATCTCTAAAGCCAAGCCAATTCATGGGAATAACAAAGGTCCAACCTAAGTAATGCCCCCCTTTTTCAGGTCCAGGTTCATGTCAGTCAATTCAATTCCTAAATGAAGTTTCAAATGTCAATGAAGTGTATTTTGGTGCTTTTGAAGTTACGGGCATCTTTAACAACGTTTAAGGATCAAATCAAAATCCAATAAATACACTAGACCCTACTTTAGTAGTTCCCATGAGTCAAGGTTGAGCCAAACCTTTTTTTTTTTTACTAAAAGGAAAATTGTATTAAGAGAGAAGGGGAAGGGAAACAGAGACAAAGAGCCCACAAAAGAAAAAGCTCAAAGAGCTACAACACAGAGAGGGAAGAGAAACAAGAAAAGAAACAGAAACCAAGATACACATACCAGGCTTAAGGATTAGAGAACAAAAAATTACAAAAGAGCTTAAGAGGTCTACCAGAAAAGGCTTGGCAATACTCTTGAGAGAGATAGAAAGGAGCTCAGTCAGGTATAGAATAACTTCGTCTAGGAGGCTCTAGAGTTAGAAAAAATGGCATCATTTCTGCAATTCCATAAGGTAAAAGCTGTAGAGAAGAAGATAGCAACAACTCCTTTGCAGGTCAGGCTATCACTGTGAAGAGAAAGAGCGTGCCAAATCTTTGAAGGAAGAAGAGGACCAGCAACAGCCGTGCCAGCCGAGGAAAGGATCCACTTCCAAATATCAGAGGAGAAAGAATAGAGGAAAAGAAGATGCAGAGTAGACTCCTGATCTTGGTAACACAGGCCGCACCTAGAGGCAAGACTAATTTCAGAATGTTGAGCCCAAGCTTGAGAAGGGGTTTTTTCGTGCAGCAGCCTCCAAGCAAAGAAGGCGACCCTAGGCTGCTGAATAGAGTTCTAGACCAGCGAAGCCCAGATCGACCAGTAAGCTGAATGATTGGAGTTCTGATGATTTGCAAAGCTTCCTGGAGAGAGAGGCCTTGATCCTGGTGGGAGCTCCATAGCAGAGTGTCTTTAGAAGACATGTCCAAGGAGAGATGCTGAGTTGCTTGCCGCAGGGAAGCAGCAGCTGCATCTGGAATATCGGGAGGAGTCGTCCATTGGGTTCCATCCTAGAGGGAATGGAGCTTCTGATTAGAAGGGAAATTGATAGAAGGATACAGAGAGGCCATGCTACCGACATGCATCCAATTATCATACCAGAAGTCAACCTGCTTTCCATCATCAACTTTCCACTTACTGCCAGAATGGATGTGATGAGCCAAATTCCTGATTTTACGCCAAATGCAAGACCCTGATTTGGAGGTGGAAGAGTGCCAGAAAGAAGATTTTGGAAACTACATGCCGACCATCCAGTTGGCCCAGAGCGAATTTGAAGACATAACTGTCCAACCCAATTTAATGAAAGAGGCTGCATTTTTCTTACTAACACGCCTGATGCCCAGGCCTCCTTCTTTGGTGGGGAGAGTGACCGTGCCCAGTTAATCTGGCTTCTTTTTTGCCTGATTGCCCCCCTGACCAAAGGAAATTCCTCATGATAGTATCCATGTTGGTGGACACCGACTTAGGAATTGGAAGAATCATAGCAATGTGAATAGGCAAACTACTAAGCACATGCCTCACCAGAGTCATGCGACCAGAAAGAGAGAGAAGCTAAGATTTTCAGCCTGAAAGTTTGCGAAGAAATCTATCAAGCAGGGAGGTGAAATGCTGTCTTCTAGGGTTACCAATAGTGAGAGGAGCTCCAAGGTAGGAAGAGTAGAAAGGTCTTTCCTGAATATTAGTGATGTCCAAAATTTGTCTTCTCTTACTGGGGTTACATTTGCCAATGAAAAGTTTGTTCTTGTCCAAGTTAATGGACTGGCCAGCACTGGATTGGTAAATTGAGATTACCTCCTTCAAGGCTAAGAGGCTCCTTTTCTGGGCTTTGAGGAACAGTAAAATATCATCAACATACATAAGATGGCAAGGGGTATTGGGAGCAGATGAGAGGGGATAAATGGTATTGTTTGAGACCAAGCTTTGAATGTTGAGGCTTAAAATTTCTTCTGCGAGGATAAAGAGATGAGGGGGTAGGGGATCCTCTTGCCTTAAGCCACAAGAGGAGTTGAAGAAACCAAAGTGAGTTCTATTGATGAGGACAGATCCTTTGGCAGTGCAAACACATTCTCGGATAAGGTTAATCCACTTGGAAGAGAAACCAAAGAATTGGAGGGATTTGAAAAGGAAAGGCCAGCTAAGCTTATCAAAAGCCTTGGAAATATCCAATTGCATACACGGAGTGCCACCTTTCAGCTTGGTATGGAGTTTTTGAAACAACTCATGGGCTAAGGCTATGTGTTGATGAATTGATCTGCCTTGGACAAAAGCTGCCTGGTTTGGAGATATAAGATGGGTAATGATCTTTGAAAGTCTGGGGGCCAATATTTTTGCAATGATTTTGTAGGTAAAGTTGAGGAGGCTAATTGGCCTATAGTCAGCAAAGGTGGTAGGGGAATTGGACTTGGGGATCAGAGTTAGGAAATAGGTGTTGAAAGCTCTATATAGCTTCCCTGAGATGCAAAACTGTTGCATAGCTTTAACCACATAGGAGCCAATGATGTGCCAGGCAGCAGTGAAGAAATGGCTTGAGAAACCATTCGGACCTGGAGAACTGTCTTTTTTAGAGCAAAGACTGCACTCCTAATCTCTTCAGCATCAGGAGTTCTGGAGAGGAAAATATTCATGTCTTCAGTGACTTTATTGCTGCCTAACCCAAAAAGGAAATCAGAGGGGTCTGAGTGAGATGAATTTGCTATAGAGGAGAAGTGATCCACAACTAGGGACTGGATAACTTTGTGATCGTCCACCCAAGTACCATCTGATTGGATTTTATCAATGCGGTTAACTGCCCCTCTGGATTTGGCAGAGGCATGAAAGAAAGCAGTGTTCCTGTCTCCCTCCTTCAGCCATCTAATTCTAGATTTCTGGCGCCAGTGAGTTTCTTGAAGATGGAGACAATTGTGGAGGGAAGCCTTTGCTTCAACAAGAGAATGATGAAGAGAAGGGGTAGGGCCAGCAAAAAGGAGATCTTGAGCCTCTAGAACAAGCTATTCTGCAGCTGCAACCTTGTGCCTGATGTCACCAAACACATTTTTATTCCAACCTTTAAGGACCTGCTTCAAGCTTTTCAGGTTGATAGCTAACTCCTGCTGGTAGTTTCTTGTAGTGTCTTGGTTCCAGGAATCAGCCACAAGATTGAGAAAATCAGAGTGGTGGACCCACATAGCTTCAAACTTGAAAGGAGCCATAGGAGCTAGAGGCCGCCTGATGTGAGTGAGAAGCAAAGGACAGTGATCAGAGGAAAATTTGGACAGGTGGGTGAGTAGGGGGTTGGTGGGACTAGAGAGCCAGAGATGGTTGCAGAGAGCTCTGTCCAACCTAGCTGCAACATAGCTAGTCCCCTTACGGTTGTTGGACCAAGTATATTTATTGCCTGAAAAGCCCATGTCATGCAAGCCTGAGGAGATAAGCAGCTGCTGGAATTCTAGATTGAGGCGAGAAGGCCTTAGACTGTATTTTTCAGAGGCAGAAATGATGGAGTTGAAATCACCCAACACACACCAGGGGCAATTGGTGTTAGCCTGAGAAGAGAGGTAACTCCACATATCTCTTCTCTGGAGATAGTTTGTAGAGGCATAGATCCCTGTAAGAAGACAATTTGTGGTAGTAGAGGGGTTGATGAAAGAGATGGTCAGAAATTGGGGTGAGAAGTCAATGAGAGTAATGCTAAGATTGGGATTTGATTTGAAAAAGGCACCATATAGAGGCTGAAGAAAGGGGATTATTTGAGAAGAAACCATCATAGCCCATGGAGGAAAGAAGGGAGGGAGGAGGGGAGACAGTCTTAGGTTCAGCTATGAAAATGATATCAAGGGATTTTGAGGAAGCCAAGTGGCGGAGGGATCTAATGGTTGGGGAATTTGAAATACCCCTGCAGTTCCAGTAGAGGACTTGGATCATTTGGAACTAGTAAAAAGGAGGGGGGGGGGGGGGGAACCATTTGAGCTCCTTGTTGTTGGCCTGGAATTGGAACTGGCTATTTTTCTATTGGGTTTGGATTTCTTTTTCTTGGAGAAAGGGGTGAGGTCCAGTACTAAAGAGATGCCAGAGTTTTGAGAGATAACAGGGATCTACACAGATTCTTCACTTGTATAAGAATTCCTAGAGTTATGGAGTGTAACGCCCCAATTCCGGATACCGAGAAAGTCGTTAGAATATCCGAAGTTGGCGCGCTACTTCCCAGAAAATCCGAGAACTTCCAGGATCGTAGGTCCGCAGTGAGGTCCAATTTAAAACTTTTTGAACAATATAATATCAATGGTTAAATTTGCGGAAGCATAAGAAGTAACACGGAAGCAATGAGTATCATAATATATCAAATAAGAGCATAACTGTAGCCTAGTTTAAAAGTATTAGTTGATAAGAACAACAAAAGTTAATTCCATATTTAACAGCTACCCGACTCACTACAAAATTCGCTCCAAAAACCCAAACAAAGTAAAACTCTCAAAGCCCAGGTAGGGCTCTCCACCCTCCGGCTCGACATCTGGGTCGGCCGGTTCCCAAACGAAATCTCCAGCTATGGACGCCTCTACGAGCGCAAGCGCGTCGTCCGCGTACTCGAGGTCAAGACCTAAGCACCAAAGATGGGTCAGATCTAAAGATCTGGCAAGTCACAATATACAAGTAGCATAGGACATATATATCAAAAGAGTAGAGACAATTACACAGTTTAAAGAATATCAAGATACATGATCTATGTAGTTGAGCAAATAAACATATAGAAGCAAGACAATATGCAACATCTAATCTACTACAATATGGCACATTCACACGAGCTGGATACCGTGGGATATCATGCCGCGACCCTCCCATACTGAATACAGTTGCGGAGGGGAATCTCACTAGTGCTGGGGATAACTAACCCCGCAAATCACTCAACAGTCTCACCACACTCATCACTCGGGGAGACTGGATTCGGTATCACACCGTTCGTCTAAAAACATAGCTCATCATGATAGCTCACTCAACACTAAAAAATAGCTCTTACCAGGGATGATCAATCCAAAGGCTGAGCTTAAATCAACTGAGTGAATGTCTATGCCGACTCAAGAAACTCTAAGAGTCTGTGTCTGTCTAGGCTTTGCCTTGCGTGAACAAGGTCCTAGCCAAGTCTCTAAGAGGGTCATATATCAATTAGTCCATGAATTACAATCCAAGTCCAAGCCCACTCGTTGGATCCATACCAAGGCCCATCAAACACATGGCCTGGTCTAGAACAGTCCCAAACGAGGCAACATATCCATTTCCAATGATAAACAACTCCTTATCATCCATAAGTAGTTATAAGACTAATACAATCCACCTCTCCAATTCTAAGGGTATATCACATCCATACTTAGGCCATAAAAGGGCCTGCCTAGCCACAGACACGGGTCAGTGTTCTTCCAATCACACCATCGGGTCACCTCTAAGATATCCTAGGTCTAGGTCATCCATTTCCATTTAATTAACAGTTAACAACTACAGTAAGGGCATAAGAGTGACAACAATAAGAAATGTGAAGTATGAACTTCAAATAAGAGAATCAATAGGGAAAATAACAATAGTCCAACCTAGGTAATGGACCACATTCAGGTCCAGGTCCATCTCAGGTAATTTGATCTCTAAATGAAGTCTCAGATGCCAAAGGATACTGTGTTTGGTGCTCCTGAGGTTACGAGCATCATTGACAATTTTTAAGGATCGAATCATCTTAGATTAAACAACCAAAACCCTACTTGGTGGTCCTCACGAGTCAAGGTTGAGCCACACCATTGACTCGGGCTTGGACATCAATAGAAATCCATTTGGATGGTCAATGGGCCTCACAAATGATCACAACTTCAGAATACTGAAAACTGAAAAATCACTGTTCACAGTGTGCTCGGTCGACCTGGCACAAGGCTCGGTCGACCGAGTACACTAGGGGTCGACCCCTGATGCAGTGTGCTCGGTCGACCTCCTGGCCTGGTCGGTCGACCGAGTGCACTGGAAAAACTGGGTCAGGCACCTGGCAGGCATGATCTGTTCTCAGTGGTTCCCTGTGTGTCCGGTGGACCTCCTGGCCTGGGCGGTCGACCGCATACACAAAAAACCTGGAAAAAAATGATGTCCCAGCTCTCAGGCATTTCCACTGCAAATCCTGTGTGCTCGGTCGACCGAGTACACTGAAATTTCAGTTCTGCAGGAAAAATAACTGGGACCTGGTTTTTTCCCCAGTTTCAGTGTGCTCGGTTGACCGAACTGCAGGTCGGTCGACTGGGTACACGCAAACTGCAGAAAAATTCAGATTTCAGGGTTTCTTCCTTTCAACCCATTTTTCCATTAAACCTCCTCCAATCTCGCCCAAACATCACAAAATCAATAGAAAATACAAAAACACTTCAATGCACTACCATCCAACACCAAACGGGCCATTGATCTTCCAAATGGGTAAATCCCATCCATCAATGCCAACAATCCAACAATACTAAGCTCATAGATAGATCTAGTACATGTATATTAACTGGATTGAAAATGCAGAATCAAGGAAATAGAAACATATGTTCTATGTTAAATAGGTATATTGCACTTGCATGCCTTGTTTTAAATGAAAGGTTGTAGAGAGAGAGACAAAGAAGAGAGAAAGAACCAATCCACAAGAAGAAATCCCAACTCCTAGGGTCTTCTCCAGCACAAAACCAGCTCAAAGCTTAGAGAAAGGAGAGGGGAAATGAAGAAGATGAACAGTAGCTAGGTATGGTATGGGGAAATGTGCTGTATTTATAGATTGGGGGTTTAGCTGGCTAGGGTCTAAAATACCCTTCTAGTTTGTATAGGATTAGGGTTAGGGTAGAAGGCATTTAGGTCTTTAGGTGAGGGTTTCTAGAAGGCTCTTTAAGGAATACCCCCTATAGAAAACACTAATATCTAGCTAGGGCATCCACTCACTAACTAACCCTAGAAATTGCAAAAGACCCCTATAAACCCTATTACTAATACAACTAGACTAATCTAACTAAAACTTAGGAAAATACATAACCACCCTTACTAACCCATTAATTAGTATAATTAACTAATATACATTATTAATTAGTATTAAAAATCAAATTGAGGGCCCACAAAGGGTGGGGCCTCACAGGGAGGGAGAAGGAGGAAGGTTCAATAAGGGAACAATTTTCTAGGATGGAGAAAGAATTTGAAGTATCAAGAATTGGTTCTGGAAATTTTTTTAGAATTTCGAAAGTTAAGTCTTAGGGTGGTTGGGGGGGGGGGGGGGTGGTCATCAAGGTAGGAGTAAGAGACATGATTAGAGCAGGGGATAAGAGAAGGGATGGAGGTGAAGTTTGAGATTTTATGGAATATGGCTGGATCCATGGTTTCTGAAACAGGGAGTTGACATCCTGGAGGTTCAGTGTTCGGATGGGAAGATGGGACTGATGGGAGAGGATTAGCTGAGGATAGGGGGAAATTCTGGAGGGAGTTGGCAGGGGAGGCCAAAGGAGGAGCATTGGAGGCCAAAGCAGTAGCAGAATCTAAGTTAGGAGGAGTTGCTGAAAAGGGAGGGGTCTGGTGGGGTATTTTCCTAAAATGCCTGCATTGAGCTGTTGAATTGGCATAGAAGATTTTGGAATGGGAGGTTTGGGGCCAGAGTTACAGAAGTTCTCTGAGTGACTTGTGCATAGGCATTTGGAACAGGGGAGGTTTTCATAGGAGATAAAGAGAAGAATTTCCGATTATCCTACTAGATTAACTTTGATCTCTGAGGGCTTAGGTCCAGAAAGGTCAAGCCTCACTAGAATCCTAGAAAATCTAAGAAGTTTTTGGGAGGCTGTAATGTCATCAAGTTTAAGGGGGGAACCAATGGAACTGGCTATGGAGAAGAGGATATTTGAACTCCAACAATGGTAGGGGATACCATGGATGAGAATCCAGACAGGGTGCAGGAAGGGCCAGGTGCAAAGGTCTTGACCAGGCGACCAAGGTAGGATATGAAATTTTCTGTTTTGCAGGAGGGTGGGACCTTTGGAAAGGGCAGTATCTCTGTCTTCCTTAGTTGCAAACCTAAACAAAAAGGAACCTTTGTCCGTGAGAGAAATAAGACATGGCTTGGAAAGGTTCCACTTTGAGTTTGCCTGGACAGTTAACCATTCAACTATAGGTCTTTTCCCAAAAAAATTTCCAATTGCTGCATTAGAGAAGGAGGATTTACTGGGTTCAATCAAGGAGGAAGGGATTTTCATTGTAAGTTGGCCATCTATGAGGGAGGAAGGGGGGGGGGGGTGGGGGTAATTCGAGGGGGATAAAGGGACGGAGTCAGGGAAAAGGGTTAGCCAGGGTTTTTGGTTGGGAGGGGGCTGAGGCTGACTCGAAGGAGGGACCTGGAGATGAAGGAGATGCGACATAAGGTCTGAGGGGAGACAGAGATGAGGAGGAGCAGGGTCTGGAGGTTTTAGGGGAAAAGTGGGTTGGTTCACCTGAGATCTTACCTTTAGCAAAGAGGATGATGCCAGAAAGGTTGAGCCAAACCATTAACTCATGATTAGTACATCAATAGAAGTCCATTTGGATGGTCAATGGACCCCACAACAGATTAAATACTAATCAAAGACTGAAACCAGAATTCACTTTCTATTGTGTGGCAAAACGACCTAGCAAGGGTTGGTTCGAGCTGCTATACAGGGCTCAGAAGCTGAGACCTGACTTGAGTCCTGAGATTTCCAGTGTATCCGGTCGATCAGCTGGCGGTACACTAGCCTACCTGACTCAAACAATACCCAGGCCAAATCTCAATTCCTAACATTCTCAGTGTATCCAATCGACCTGGCTAAGGTCCGGTCAATCGGGTACATTAAAAGTACTCTGGAGTCATCAGTGTATCAGGTCGACGGGCACAAGGTCGGATCGACCGAGTACATTGTCTCTGTAAATTTTTTAAAAAGCTAACTGGCACTTGAAATTCTAGATTCCCAATGTTCCCGGTTGACCGAGTACACACACCCTGTAACTTTTCAGATTTCTGGAATTTCACCAAATCAGTCCAATTTCCACCAAAATCACATCCAATGTTGTCCATCCATCATGGAAGCATATATAAATATAAAAACACTTCAATCATCATCCATCCATCAAACTCATGTTAACTTAAAAGACACATCCACCATCACAAATTAAGTTTATCCCATGGATACAGAACTGAGGAGTGGGACCATAAAAATAATTCTTTGGAGAGAGTATGCACTAAGCTACCATCCAACTATGGCAATCTGACTCGGCACGACAAGATACTTCAACTAGGCATGTCAAACGGGCTGGACCGGGCCAACACGACCCGCTAGGGAAAAACCCTGGCACGGCACGGCCCACTGGCAAGGCCCGCCATGTGTTGGGCCGTGCCGGGCCCGCGGGCTAGGCGGGCCTGTTCATATTTTTTCCTTTTTTTTAATCAGTATTAAAAAAAAAATAGAACACAAGCACGGCCTGCTGTCTTGAATTGCAGAATACAAATTTGTGATGTGCAGCTATGCTTTGTATTATTGTAAGAAGGATCCTGATCAGATCTGGGTAGTAATGGGTTTCATCATATGCCATCATGTGGATCTTCAATAATTCAACCCAAGGGCCAGTTCAATTAATTTTAAGGTCACTCCAAATACACTGTGAGGCCCACTATTTCAAAAGAGTAAATTTCACCCCGCTTTAAATGCAACCACTATCAAATTGACATGCTATTATTTTATAGTTAGTTTTTTAATCATGTGCCGAATTGTGAAAATTGAATAATTTTTTATGTGGGTGCACCTCAGAAAAAGAGATATCATCATTCTACAACTCAATTTTAAAAATCAAGCTGATGTGGGCCCACCTCACAAATATACTCTCTTAAAAATAATTTTTTTCCAAAATCAATCTGATTCTTAAAATCAATTTACGTTGGTTTGCCTTACTAACGTGCTCTTTTGGAAGTTAAATTGTAGAGATACAATTTAATTTTCAAAAGCATTCTAATATGAGCTAGGCTTAGAAAAAAATGAGCTATCACTGTGTAGTTTGATTTTCAAAATCAATCTAATGTGGATCAGCCTCACAAACATGATATTTTCAAAATCAAATTGCACAAAACCAATTTGATGTGCCCCCCCTTAAAAATGTGTTCTTTTGAGATTAAACTACACAAAAATCAATTTCATTTTTAAAATCATTCTGATGCGGGCCTTACCTAGGAAAAAAGGCATCATTGTACAATTTGATGTGGACCCACTTCACTAACGTGTGCTCTTTTGAAATCAAACTATAGAGAATCAATTTTTTTTAGAATGATTTTGACAGACCCTGAGTTGGATCCATGATGTAGCTAATGCAGATGTATGACATAAGAGATTCGCTCCAATAATAATTCTTGAAGTTTTCACAAAATAATGGGCCCCATTGGCCGCTGATCACTTTCATTTAGTGGGCCCCATTATGGATCCCACTTACATATGACATGTTGTCTTCTTTTAATTTTTTTGCCTCCAAGCCTCATTGTAGAGAATCCCGATTGAAGGGGCCCAATGGTTCATAAACTATTTTGCTATTAAAAAAAAAGGATTTATCTTTTGGTAAAAGGTATTTTTCTATTGTTTTGAAGTTAAGTTTTATGATGCCGGCCTCTACACTAACAACTTGATTGGGCTTATGATATGAGCAGATTAGCCAAGCAAAAGATGAGTTCACATAGGTCAAATCATTTTTTATTTTAATTTCTAAGGACAAAGACATTACTTGAAAGATGTTATATCTACATAATTCACAATCCATACAGTTAGAGGAATACAGACGTGGCATATGTGATTTTTTTTTCTTTTTTGAAACGGACTTTATGTGGTTTTAATCAATAAAGAATGAGAGAGTTGTGTAAATTGGTGAGGAATGAGAATGGGAGGGTTATGGTACTTATAGACTTTGTAAAATGAAAAATGATACAAAATACCCCTTATATGACCGTTTTATAGACGTGGGGGGGGGGGGGGGGGGTGTAAAATGGATTTTTTTTTTAAAAGGGCACTTGGCAGTTGGGTGGGCCCGGGCCAACGGGCCCAGGCTAGGGCTGTGCCGTTGACCGAGCCGTGCCGAGCCACGGCCTGTTGACTGGTTCGGCACGGCCTGGCCCATTTGACATCCCTAACCTACCGGACAGAGCACAACCCATACCTTCACCTGAACAAGGAGTGTCTATGGGTTGAATTTCAACCCGTATTCAACCCATTTTAAAACGTGTCATGTAACTTCAACCCACACCAAATGATGGCCGCTTGATCCCACCAGCATAACCTAAATGTTAATGTGGGCAAACCCATTTAACCCGTCCCAACTTGTACAAATTTGGTCGAAACCTAACACATTTCAAATATTAATGCTCAACATGAATTAAGTTAGAGTCCTAAAAAAGTCCAACACAAGTTCAGCTCATTCTATATAAAATATATATTCTAAGTGTACTAAAATATTAAACCATAAATTTTTTAAATAGGTTTAGATATGCGGGTCAGCCCGAACGGGACACATTTTAATTGGTTAAACAAGTTTAGCCAATTAACCCTATATAATCCAACCCGTTTACATGAGAGTCAGATTTTCTTGACCCATGGCCAGCCTGGAGAAAGTGCGGGTGGTAATATAGGTCAAATGTGGGTCAGACTCAGGTTGGATACTAGGTCAAGCCAGAAATTACCACCCCTAGCTGATGGTGAAGGACTTAGATGGGCGTGTGGGTATTTATAACAGAAAAAAAAGAAGAAGAAGAAAGGGACAAAATTAACTCATCTTCACCTTTCAGAGTTCCTATTTTGTTAAGTTGTTATTTACATCAAAATTGCAACTTTCATTTGTGTGGTTCCTATGATCCTCCTGTGACACTCCCGTTGAAGATCTCTATCACATCGCCTTGCCGGACATCATGCCACCGGAAGGTGCGATCGTCCTCCATGACATTTTGTTTGTAGATGAAGAAATAGCCATCTTGGGGAAGATGTAAATGGTTATGTTGGTGCAATATCTCCAACTCTTTTCTCAGCTCACAAACATTATCAGATGCGTTCACCTCCACTGGAACCTTCTTTGTCCCACACATTGATTGCACCGTCACCTTTAGTCTCCTCAATGGTGGCTGTGTCGGAGGAGGAAATGGTTTGAAAATCACATTCACATCTGAGTCATCGAAGATGCCGTAGTCGGATAATGATCGATGGTCTTGTAGCTCGGTGTTGCCCGCGATTAAAAGAGAAAGTCGGCTCGAAGGGATGCCTTCCATCTCATGAATTCTCTCCTTTAACTGAGCAACACTACAAGTTGCATCAACATCGATGGAAAACTGCCTCTTTGAAGCAGGTATTCTTAGAGTGAGGTGAATCTTGGATGGTTCTTCTTTCATGGTGGGCTTTACGGTTTCTGGTTCGATGAAAAGACGGATGTGGGAACCTTGGATGATCTCATAGAATTCAGTATCCCGGTCGTCCACCATTACCTGTGTGGCTTAAGATAATAAAACCCGAACATAAGATTTCACTCAATAAATACTAGTCCTGTTATAATTGTTAACTACAATATAGAAATTATACTCTAATAGGAAAACATAGAATTGTTTAATTTAAAATGAAGCCCCTTCATTTGGTTTGGAAATTAAAGGAAAATTGTTTTAAATCAAATACAACTCACACTAGCAAATTTCTTTTGAAATCATGAGAATCATTTAGTGGGCCCATCATATTTTCAAATATTCTCTAATTTTTTCCTGATATAGTTAGGTGGATCTCATATTTTCATGGTTGCTTTAATTGGTTTCTAATATATATAGTGATTTGATGTTCACTATGAAGATACAAACAACTATATTATTATACAGTTAGAATATATTTTTCACCTTTTATTTACATTCAAGACCTTTGAAACAGAAGTTTAATTGAGATATTTTAATCTTTCACTCTCCGTTACCTTTGAGAAATAATCTTGAAAAACAAAAAGGAAGAAGAATTACCTTTTTCTTTTATAGAAGAAGAAGAATTACTTGAAATACATTTTTGGAACATCGGTTCAACTTGATCATGACCGTTATGGACATGGTTTTAAATAAGGATTGCATAAATGGAAAATGAAAACTTTATGAATATGACGATATAAAAAAAAATCCCATTAGATGCACTGTAGTACCAAAAGGACTTAAAAGATATGAAATGACTGTACTAATCCTAGGAGCCCTTTTCGATTCTTTTTTTTTTTTTTTTTCGCCGAGCGGCGATATCCTCGCTCACCTGCATATATGTACGGGAATATCCTATCTCGTTTTTTCTTCTTCTTTACGGTTAACATAACAACTCCTTTTTTTTTTCTTCTTCTTTCCCATATCTACTTTCATTGCGTAGCAAGTTTCAGGTATAGAAATTCATCTCCATCTTGTTCCTTTGTAATCGCAATATATCTTCTCTTTTTTTTTTTTCTAATTTAGTTTGCTCATATATGTCATTTAGTTTAAGGTTGGATTGTTTGATCTTTATCAGGGGATAATTCTTCTATGATCTTTTTTAGTTTCCTATTCTCATGATTTTTGCTGTTTAAATCTTAGCTTAGTTTTGCTTAAATTTGTATACTTTGTGTTTGTTGTTACATAAAATTTGTGGCATAATCCGAGCTAAATCTTGAGTTTTTGATATTAGGGTCTTCGACAAGTTTGATTCACTCGAATTTTCTATCATCCTTTGCTTCTAGGGTTTTGTATGGATAGTGTTGTTTTGGAATTGAGATTAGTTACTGCAATTATCCCCTGATAATGCTTTGAGGTAGATTATTGCTCATTGTTAGAATTATATATATATATATAAATATGATCAGGTCTTGTTCAGATTGAGAAGCGCTGCTGTTAGTTTTTTTCTCCATTTGTGGCAGTTATGATTTCTTAGTTTCTTGGGAAATGGATTTAGAGGTTGTTTAGATGCAGAGGAAATTGGTGGAGAAAATGTCTATAGTACAAATAAGAGCTATGGCCAGTTTTCTCCACCTCTATTTCTCCACCTTTCCTCATATAATGCTAGTAGACCCATGAGTTAGAGGAAGGAGTTGGAGGGAGGATGAGGAGGAAGGAGGAGGACGAATAAGAAAAATAAAGGAGTGGGGATATCCTCGCTTGTATATGCGAGTTAGCAGGGATATTGCTGCTTAACTATGAAGAAGAAGAAAATACAAGAGGGGATATCCTTACTCGTGTATGCAGGTGAGTGGGGATATCGCCATTCGGCGAAACAACAACAAAGTGAATTGAAAAGGGTTCCTGGGATTAGTACGATCATTTCATATCTTTTAAATCCTTTTTGCTCTATAGTACATTTAATAGGATTTTTCTAGTAAAATCCTCTTAAATTATTTATTTAAATGCATACACGATAATCAATTCAGATCAATGAGTTTATATATGTAAGAAAAATACTATAATAAGGAATAAAAGAAAACGATATATATTACATAATTTGTTAGTTCATATATCGAAAGTAAAAGAAAATCTTTGACCCTCTATTAATCCACGATTCAATCTATTCAGATTGGCGAAAACTCAATTGATCCATTGTAATTCAGGGGTCCCATGTGTGTGGATGGTATGGATTGATCATAAAGTCGGCCCCATTATATTGTCCCTCACTATATATATACGCATCAATATTTCCCATACACACATTCATTCCTCGGGTGATGATAGACAAAACTAGAGCGCTGCTAAAAAAAATGGGGATCTAACAACTAAATCGGCCTGTAAATGTATTATTAATGAGGAGCTGGATCACCATGTCTCTAATAAGATTTCCCTTCCACAAAGAATCCTTCTGCTTGCGTGGAAATGCCCTTTGAAGAGCAATTCCAATAAGGTTTCTTTTAAAATCAAGATTTGGTATTTCTAATTTGTCCTTTTTATGCCCTCGCAAGTATGGTTCGGATCCCGGTTTCACGTTTTGACACATTACATGTAATAACATATTAGTCTGATGGAGGTGTTGGACTAAGAGTGACAACTCAAGTCACCGCTCACTTCCAGATCCCACCTCTCAATACCTTTTCCTAGCATGGTGATTATGGAACGGATCAACCTAAACCCCCCAATTCCCCCCTTTAATATACATGGGGATGAGACATGTGATTTGGAACAAGCTGCCCTTCATTTAAGTGATGCAGCCTACAATGTCTCCTCCACGGACCAATCAGCTTTTGATTTCACCATGTTCATATAGGGGGCTCTCTTGTTGTTGCAGGTACTGTCAAAGGACCTCGTACCATCCCAGAAAAAGGTTGAAACGAGGTTGGTTCAGGTCGGCTCTATTTGCATTAAATGTTGTTAAAGATCGCAACCTGTCTAGATCTTTTTGTGTTTGGGTACATCAGAAATTGTCAAAGCTTTCAAGGGTGACTCGGATTGGCACATTCATTCAATCATCTGCAATATATGAGCAAGTGATGGGTGTTTTGATTCTTTCGGGGCTGTCTCTACATTCCCAGAGGTTTTAACTTTTAACATGGTGTCTCACTATCCTGGTAAATGAAGTCAGACTGGTTTTAATTTCTTGTGGATTTGGGATGCTTGGACTGTTCTTTCTTTTTGCGGAGTTCTCTTTTTTTGTTTCCTTGTGTTCAGGTTTTGTTGGGTCTCTCTGTTGTTTTTCCTCTCTGTCGTGTTTCCTTCTGTTTCATTTTGCTCTTTTCAATGATAGTTTATTTTCATACAAACAGAACAAAGAAAGAAAAACAATATAATATGGCGCAGTGAGACTATAATATCAATGCATTATAAGCTCGGGACACAAAGAAAATAGGTATACATCATGGCCAGAAACCTTTCTTTTTAAGAAAGGCCAATAGGGTATGACTCGTTTTTAGTATTACCCACCTGGTCCTTGAAGACAAGGGTCTGTTGGGCGACTGGAAAGCCTTCGTATTTCTGGATCTTCTCCTTCATATCCAGTACTGTGTCAAAAAAGCCTACTTCGATTGTGAATTGCCTTCCTTTTGATGTTTCAAAAACCACATCCATTTTTCTCTTAGAAAGTTGAGGAAGAAGATGAAATGCTTGGACAGCAGGTATGGGTAATGCAGGATTTAAACAAGCAACGGAATGAAGTTGATCCCCCGCATGGGTACCTGAAATGGTGGATATTCTGTTGTTGAATGAGTTACATGAAAGCTGAGAGTAGGCAGCGGAGTAGCATTTCTTAATCACAGGATTTCGTGTTGATAGGGGTCCCATGGAACTATAGATCTATGACAAGATTCAAGAAAATCGATGAGGGTCATTGGTGGAGCCCTCTTAATGTCATTATATCATCATCGTGGTCATCATATATATGGGGAGGTTTCAAGTGCATCCATCCCTCACCATAGGGTGAGGGACACTTCCATAATTGGACATTTTCAAGTACAAAAGTTACTTTTCAAGGACATAGGGTGATGTACACATCCTTGTCTTCATGTGTAAAAATGGGAGTGTCTCTCACCCTATGGTGAGGGATAGATGCACTTGAAACTTTCCCCATATATATATATTAAATCTCTATGTCAACAAATTTAAGAATATTGCTAACAAAATCTAAGAACATTTAAGTCTTTGGTATTAATTATATGCTGCATGCATCCAAATATTAGGGTCTTAACTTTTTTATTATAATTTTTCATATTATATAAATGGTCAATTTGGCAAACAATACATTAAGGGAATCATTTGAAAACTCTACATTTAAGTGCTTAATTCAAGTTTTAGGTCTTACATTAATAGTTCCATGAAATTAATAAACCCAGGGATGCTAAGTATACCATAGCTGATCCTCGTGAATTTTAAGGAACAAATGAAGAACACAAAACAATCTAATCCTACTTTTCCTACTCTTCTGATTTTTCACACTCATGTAGTCCCCCAATTCAAGATCCAAGCCGTTATATATTTATATTTACATACATAAATGATAAATTCCAAAACGTGAAGTTTAATGTCTTAGATCCTCATGGACATTGAGAAATATGTGAGAAATAGAAGAATGAAATCCCCCCCCCCCCCCCCCCCCCCCCCCCCCGCTTCACCATGATCCAACTGCTTCAATATTCTCACAAAAATGAGAACTTTTGCCAAGTGCATGAATTCCGTATTAAGATCCCCATGAGTTTTTAAAGATATACATATAGAAAAAAGGGGATTTGACATATTAACCCCCATTAAACCCTACTTCCCCAATTTCATAATTGAAATTGAACTGATGTCACCAGAGTCCCATAGTTGTTTGACTTTGGTCTACATTTTTTTTTTTTTAACTTTTCTGCCCGGATCATGGGATCCAAATGTTAAAAGTTGAAAAGGCATTAAAAAAATCTAGACTGTCTTCTTATCTAGACTTAGTTCCCACGATATCATTGGTTTTTAAACTTTTTACATTCGGATCCCATGATATCATGGGATCCAAAGTAGAAAAGTAAAAAAAAAAAAAAATGTGGACTTTGGTAGATTTTCAATCATGAAATTGGGGGAACAAGATTTAAGGGTGATTAATATATCAAATCCCCTTGGAAAAATAACAAAGCAACAGTGGTAACAAAAGTTTTGATAACTTTAAAATAATACAAATTTCTATATAATTAAAAATGAAGTATAAAATCCTCACCTCATTTTTTCAGTTGTCTCCAATATCTTAATTGAGTTTTCGTTAATTGTGCCTTAGAAGAAACTATTAAAAAATGAAAAACACGATGATGGAGCAATTTTATTTTTTAAATAAAAATATATCAGGTAATAAAAAATAATCTACTCTGCCCAAAGACTTTCTAAAAGTAATATAACTTGAGAGATACCAAAGTTAGTTAAGTACTTCGCATTTTTTCTTAATACTCGTCATATTTTTAAAATATAAAACTATGGAAGAAGCTAAAAATATCAATAACTGTCACAAAATGATGTGGAAGGAAATTACGCTATAATTGTTAAGGATGAAAAAATTTGACTTAATCAAACTGACTTGTATTTGACCGACATAACCAGACCACTGTGGTAAGGAGTCATTATCAGTGATGATTGTTGGGTTTATGTCTCGTATTTCAAGTTTACCGGATTGGTCCATTAGGTTACCCAAGGACCAGGCTTTGGGTTAGAGGTATTTTGGTCATTGCACCGGGCTTTTTTTTTTTTGTTAAGAAAGAGGGAGCTATATATATTATATAATTGCCTTCCCTAGAGAGGGCTCAGATGGTCTTCCATGACAGGTGTAGTGGAATGTTTAGCTACGCTTCTGGTATGGCTATTCCCTCTCATCCTATATTGAGAGCCTTTGGTTGGGGTGATTAATTTGCTATTTTTGCTCCCGTAGTGGCTCTTGTGGCGGTGGCCCGGTTGCTCCTTGTTCTTCCTTTTTATCTTGTGCAGTTTTGTGGTGAAAGGCCCTACTTTGCCTTTCTCTTTGCTAATGCTAATGGTGCTCTCTTAGTGCGACTGCTTTGAGTTTTTCTGGATGACAGGTGTTGTGGAGTTCTTTCTTCTCCCTGTCAGTTGGTTGTATAGCTGCTCCTATGCTTTGTTCCTTCTAGTTTGGGATGTTTTGTTTTGTAGCGCTCTCTTTCTAGTCAAAGTCTTGGGAGCAGTTTAACCTTTGTCCTAGGGGCTTCTGCCCTTTTTCCTCTCAATACAATCTTACCAATTAGCAATATATATATATATATATATATATATATTATATAACTTGTAACCCTAGACCTAAGAGTGGAATAGTAAATGGATACTTGGTTCTCTTTGGTCGTGGACGTAGGAATTTCGCCGATCCATGTAAATCTCTCGTGTGACTTTCTCTTTTCTTGTATATGGTTTTGTTATTGATCATAGGTTTCGTGTTTCTACACACGCACAGAACATAGAATAGGATTGTAGTGTGGTTGGGTTGTGTTTGATTTTTAAGAAGTACTTTCAGTCTTTAGGTATACAGGTGTACAGATTACAATCATTATAACTAGCAAAACAAATTTGTGCTTAGCTCAGGCAATATAATTCATATCAAATAAACTTTTTAAAAAAAATAACAATTAAAAATATAGTATTGTTTGCATAAAATATATTGAAATAGGAAAACGATAACATACATATGATATTATAATATATAAATTTATAAGATGACAATGATATTATTATCGATCACCATCATCGTCATTATAAGATTAAGATCCCTGTCCTATTGTTTATGATAATAAAACTATAATCGAATTAATTTTAATTCACAAAGACTATTTCGCCTTATAAAATACCACGGGATACCCATGTCATCAAAAGAAAAAAAAAAAAAAAAGGTTACAAAGACAATCCAAAAATGCTCTACAGTTTAATTTTTACGAACATTAGTGTGTACATAGAACATGTGAAACTAAAAAATAGTAACCTAATACTTATCACATCATTTAGTTTGGGTTTTGAATTTCTTTTAGTTTTTCCGCATTGTAAAGGTTTTGGGCTTTTTTTTTCACCACATTGTGTTAGATAACCAATTGTGGCGGTACAATTGCATTATAAATAGTAGTGTAGTATACACTTTTTACTTTCTAATTAATAAATTTAGACAGTGTATTTCTGCAAATGCAGTTGGAGAACCAAAAGGCAGATCATGGCCATCACTAACCTCCAAGAAAACCCTCCACTTCAATTATCTTGGATCACCTCTCATCATTGGCACTCCCAAAAGGCGGCACTTCACCCATCTGCTGGACAGGTTTCTCCTCAAGCTAGCAGGATGGAAATCCAGGCTATTATCTTTTGCAGGGCACAGAACCTTGGTAAGGCATGTGTTAAGTAGTTTGCCAATTCACATAGATCTGGTTCTTCCTCTTCCAAAGTCTATATCAAACCAAATGGAAACCTTAATGAGAAACTTCCTTTGGTAGGGGGGCCTGCTAGACTAAGAAGGAATCAGATCCGCTGGGAGATGGTTTGTGTCCCAATAAAGGAAGGGGCGGCCGGGCCTGGGAGTAAGGCACATACACGAGCAAAATGAGGCCTCTTTTATAAAACCGGGATGGGTCGCAGCTTCTTCTAATTCTCTTTGGGAAAATTGGATGGCCTCCAGGTACTTTGCAAACTCGGTAATATAGAGTCCTTCTGCTCCAAAATTTGGATCCTACATTTGGCACAAAATTAGGAATTATGCTCACTATATCCATTCTGGCAGCAAGTGGACGGTGGAGATGGGAAGTTAGTTGATATGTGGTTTGACAGTAGGGCCCAAGATGGTTGCTTGGCTTCTCATTTCTCTTCAATCTCCTTCCCTTCAAACCAGAAGCTGCACAATCTCTGGGATGGAGTGAATTGGGCGATCCCTCCAGATATCCCTAAGGTTACTGCTGCTACTTTGAGGAATGCAGTTTCAACCTCTCTTTGGACATGCTCTTTGCAGATCGCTTAGTCTGGAAATCTAATCCGGATCAGGATCTCACCCTCCAGGAGGCCTGGCAGTTTATCAAAACTCGAAGAGCGTCTCGGAGTGGTCGAAATGGGCTCCCCTGGTATGGAACTCTCAACAACAGCCTCGAGTCTCCGTCTTCACTTGGAGGCTGATGCATGACAAGACCCCTACCCAAGGTTCGGCCCAAACTGCTTTTTTCAGCCTTGCCTCTAGGTGTTGTTTATGCAATGTTGATCTAGAAACAACTCACCATCTCCTCTTCCTCTGATCTTTTGCTTCCTCCATCTGGAGCTTGATTCTCCAAACTGCTGGCGCCGCTATGGTTGGTCCTCTATCCCCCTCCAAGATCTGGCACGCCCTCTCCCTTAACAGTGACATGTTGGTTTGCAATGAAGCTGCCTTTATCCTCTCCACCACTACTTTTCTATTTGAAAATGTAGAAATGATCTTATTTTTTGCAACTCTAGAGCCTCCCAGACTAAGGTCAAATTATAACTAACAGAGCTTCTTTCTGCTGCCTCTCTTAGTCATATAGCCAAACTTTTTTCTGGTAGACCTCTTCAAGATTTTTTTTCATTCTTTGTCAATCCATCTATAGGCTAAGGTTTGGTTCGCCTCTGCTGTTTTTTTTTTTTTTTGTAAAGTGGCCTGGTGGGCTTTTTTCTTTTGGGGCTTCTTGCCTTTTGTTCTCCTTTCTTCTATAATACAATTTGCCTTTAGCCAAAAAAAAAAAAAAGAGTGTTTTAGAAATACAAACTAACAACGTATTCTTTTTTTCCAAAATGATAACAATAACAATGTGTGATATACTCTGTTTGCTCTAAGTATATATATTAAATCATTATATGTAATGATTTATAGATTAGGCACAAGATGGATGACTCGCCTGAGAGTAGAAGCTTAAATTTGAGGACTTGCGAGACCTACGTCATTACCAACTATACCATCCAAATACTATAGTTGATCTCAACGTGATGATCATGGGGTGAAAACAATTTTTCAACTATAAATTGAAAGAATGGTACCAAGAATAATGCAAAATACCAAGAAAAATACAAACTAAAGTAAGAAGAAAATACTTGTGACTTCCCTTATTTGTGGTGTTCTTCTCACCTAAAAATATGAAACTCCTTTGGGAGGAACTGAGCTTTCATCAATTGAAACCTAGAGCAGTGATGCCGTCAAAGATGCAATGGTTGCCATGTATCAGAAAAAACAAAACTGAAAAGAGAAGAGGGAGATGAAGAGAGACTATGAGAGACGATGGAATTTACAGAGTTTTTTTTAAGAGGCATTGAGAGTCTAGTTATTGGTGAGAGGGCTGTTTTCAGAAGGAGGAAACCGTGTATTCATTAGGGTGAGAAAGGGAACGTTAGAGGGAGACGAGATTGGGAAGGGTCAATATAAATTGAAAAGGTCAAAATTAATTGAACAAATTGTGCCTGATTTCTCAATTGAATTCAGCAACTTTCATATATAATAACGGTGTTTTCACTAGGTGTTCTGATCATTGGTATTATTCAATCATTGTAAAGGTGTAATGGCGTATGATGACAATTATCATGATATTGGTTTTGTTCCATATAGTGGCTCTTGGATTGGACGTTGCTATAGATTCTGTCAGGCCCGGTTCCGAGTTAATCGAGATTAACTCTAATTGATTGAAAATTAAGCTAATTAACTATGTTTAATGAGACTGATAATGGTTTATGACCAAATGAAATTGAATTAGCTTGAAATGAAATGATAATGAAAGAGATTAAATGAATTGAATGAGTTTTACACTCAAACTAAGACAACAAGGACTTATACGTAAATATGATTTTTCGCGTATTTTGTCGAATACGGAAACTCTTGATACCAACACAGTATCTCGAAGAATACGATAACTTTCGTAAAAGATTCGAACTCGTTTCACGAGTCATGGGGCAAATGAACCTTCATTTGACTCGAATTGTAAATAAGAGGAGATAATCGGCCTAAATGCAAAATTGAGCTTATATAAACTCAAAATGAACTCAAATGAGTTCATTCTCTCATTCCAGCAAACCCTAGGCTCTCTTTCTCTTCTTCCTTCTATTTTCCTCTCTATCAAGTAGGAAGATTGAAGCTTGCACGTGGGTGTTGAAGAGGATTTCTTCCACTTCATCTTCTTCATCTTCCTTTTCCATTTCTTTGAAGTTGAAGCTTGAGAGGAAGCTCAAATTTCTCTCCGCAAGCTATAAGTAAGTGTTCTTGAACTCTTAGTAGAGTTTTCAAGTTCCATTGAGTACATAGGGATGGTTTCTAGCTCCAATAGCTCATAGGACTTATACCTTAAATGTTTTCATGGAAATAGGCTTGAAAGGGGGCTTCAAATTGAGAAGTTTCCATCTCAACCAAGCTAAACAAAGGGGTTTTGTCAAATTGATCTTCAAGCAAGGCAAGTATATGCTTTTCTAATGATTTATGATGTTTTAGTACTTGTAGGAACTCAAGGAGTTCAGTTTCCAGAAATTGCTTCAGAATTTCGGAAGCTCTGGAATGACGTTCTAGGCCGAACTGCTGACCGCCAGCTGATCGACCATCTGGGTTGATTTTCACAGAAAATGTTGGCTTCTGGAAAGCTGATCGTGAGCTGACCGACGAATTTCAATTAGCCGAAATTGTGAATTCGGCTAGCCGAATGATGACCGCCAGGTGACCGCATTTGTCAGAGATTTTCATCAGAAATTTCAAGCTTTTGGAAAGCTAACCGAAAGGTAGCCGCCATGGGTTCGGCTAGCCAAATTTGAGAATTCGGTTAGCCGAGTAGGTGACCTACGCGGTGATTGAATTGAGGAAATGTATCCGAAATTGTGAGGTTCTAGAAGGCTGACCGAATACAATTTGGTTAGCCGCCTTCCAGAATTTGGCTAACCTACAGGTAACCGCCAAGGTGACTGAAGTGAGGAAAATTTCCAATTGAAATCTGGGTTTTTCTGAAATGAAAGCCTGAGTATTAAGGCTAGTCTTCATGGCATCTAAACCTTCATATGTGTTGGCTAAGGTTATCTAACGTACAAATTATCAAATAAAGTGATGTTCATTGAGAATAACACGTACGTTGGATAACGAGCACTTCACTCAATTGTTTCGTTTAGAAGTCTGGAATAAACGAGAAATTGATTTGATTTCTTGAGTCTGGCACTATATAATGGTTTCTTAAGTCCGTTATTGAGCCGAACTGAATAATGTGATGAATAAATGAATAAAGAATAGTTACTAAAAGTAACAATGAATTAATGAACAATCCTACTGCAGTAGATGGAGTGGGGTGTTTCGGAGCTCCGTGGTGATGTTAGTGATCTCTGATAAAGACATTGGTATATCCCACACATATGGACTGAAGAGTCCCATTTGATAAGCCACCTAACAGTATAGACTAAAAAGTTACTGAATTGATAAGCCATGTAATGAAAATATTTATTGAATGAAAAGCCATATATTATGGACAGAAAAGTCTCATTTGATAAGTCACATGATAAGTGTTCAATGTAACCAATGAATCAATGTGAACGAATAAAATTAATGACTACTTCCGTCAGGAAGAGCTGAATGAAATCAATGCTATTGTAGTTGCCAATTTAGGAATTGTCATCACTTGACATGCTTATGGTGTACTGTTATAGATTTGATTGTCTAGAACTGTTCAATCCATAAATAAACATATTTAACATGGATTATCATTGATCTGTATATACACTTTTGAACCGTCGTGTTCACGGTGTTATTGATGGACATTACAGGCCCAGTTGCCCGTGCCGGTCATGCAGAGGCCATGCCGCCAGCTGAAGATGTTCATCCGATACCTCCAGGAGGTCTAATCGAATGGAAGTGATCGGAGTGCGAATGAAAGGAATATTTTGGGATTATATTTTGATAAACACTTTTGTATATTCATTTTGGAGTGTTGAATATGCAGTTGTTAACTTGCATAGGAAATGAATTGTGTATATTGGACTTTACTTTTGATGTAAAGTAATTGTTTAGTTACTATTTCGTTAATATATATATTCCGCAAAAATATACATTTGATAGCCGAGTATGATAGATCCCTTGTGAGTTACGTCTTAAGTTCGGTTAATTCAGAATTTACGGGAGTAAGTATGATGATCTCGCGACCCGTTGTTAGTCTGGATTGATCGGATCTCGGGCCTGGGTCATGACAGATTCTTCATTTCCTAACCTGATCATTGATGCAAGTACATATTTCTCATATGTTAATCTCTAATTTTAATGAATCCTATGTGTATTCTGATTTTTTTTTTGGCATGTGTGATTTGTTTAATTATTCTGGATTTTGTACGGCTGGAATGAAGCGGCCATAAACATGCAATCACTACTGGGATGTTGTAATTGGATGAAGTAGTGGGATAGCGGGGGGTTTTTTTTTTTGAAGCTTTGGGGAGGTTGTAATTGGATGGAGTAATTCCAAAGTTGAATGTATTTGTTAAAACTTGATTTCTTAAAGTTGTCTGCAACTTTGTGTAATGTGACGTTGTAGTAGGATGTCCTACTGAATTTAGAATGTCAAGTAGTAGTAACTAGAAAGGAACTTACAGGCCAACCATCACCATCTACTACCCAAGTGGAAATCGCAAATGAGTGAAATGAGTAAGCCTGATTGGAGTTCATATTCTGACCTGAGAATGCCTTGGGATTTTCTATAAGCGTTCTAATTTATGGAGGCTTATTTTTTAGGACATTTCATTTACCGATGCAGTTGAGATACTAATGGGATCATCGATTTCTTAGCGTATGTGATCCAACGAGAGTGTGAAATTGATTACAATGGCCCATGTCATGCGACTGAAGTTATTACTCAAGTCAGAGGCCCATTATTGAGCATTTTCAACCCAATTGTATGTTTTTTTTTCCACCTCCCATAATTTTACCTGGTGCATATGGACAGGAGGGTTAGTTTTACCCAGTGCATGTGGATAGGCGGTCTTACATGTGCCCCTAGGGATTAGTTCTAGGCTATCCAGAATCAAGTGTCCCTTGCACTCAACGCTAAAGGCTCCTGGGTTGGGCATGGCAGGAGATACCCTAGGTTATTGGAAAAAAATATTGAATGCTATTTTTGTTTCAAAATAACAACCAAACAACTGCAAGAACAAATCAATTTTGCCTCTAGCTCCAAGCAAAGAGCATTGATTAATTGTGTCTTCAAACAACACATCAATATAGTTTCAACAAATTGATCCATCCACAACAAGATTCAATAGTGAGATCAAGAGTTGTATACCCAAGAGTTCAAGAGTTAAACTTTTACTAAATAATTAAGATGGTCTAAGTTGAATCGTGTTGGGTAATAGAAACTCAAAATTAATTTATAATTTATTTGAAGATATTCGTTGAAGACTCTCTGCTTGTTGAACAGTTTAATGGAAATGACCAGAATATGCACTTTTTAGGCGATCTAAGATATGTTATTGTCATTCACAGCCACAGTTATTGACATAAACATGTGTCCCTAGGATTTAAAGTTTCAAAAAGGAATTGTGACGTTTTGATATTATATATATTATTTATTTTATGATTATTATGTAATTGATTGTATTTTAATTAAATACGGGATTAGTCTAAGTGGGGACTACGCTAGACTTAGGTTGGTGAGTTAGGCTTGTCGGATAGGTATCTTGACCCATAGTTAACCCAGGCCCAGTTTAGTGGTATAGTTCTTCTCAAACCAAAACTCTAGTTCTTTTCTAATTCAAACTCCTGTCTATTTAGAACCAAAACTCTATTCTTTTTAGAGTTTAAGTGAGACTCCAACTCTTATTGTTATTTTCTATTTATACTACACCACCGCACTCTTTTGTTTTCACGCAGTAGGAATTTTAGACCGTCTCCCTAAACCGCGGACATTAGGCAAGTACCTAACCATAATTTATAGATTTAATACTTGTGTTATTACTTGATTTGCGTGTTGATGTATATAGAAACCCTATTACGCTATTGTTTCGATGAGATCGTACATATTGATGATATTCTTCAAATTGGGGAGACATGGCAGCTCCTTATTTTCAAGGGAAAATGATCGTACGAACGAACTAAAATCCAACATTTACCCAAGACAAGATGAAAAAGTACAAATTACCCACCAGCAAATCGTACAGGAAATTCAGACAGTTTTACCCTTTTCTTGCGATGTAGGATATCCCACGGTGCGATATCCCAGACCAGTGGGATATCGCACTGTTCGATATCCTAGACCTGTAGGATATCGCACAGTTCAATTTCCTATGCTCGTAGGATATCGCACCATTACCTACTCCCATATATAACTCATTTTTTACACCACCTACAGACCTCCGTTTCCAAAAACCTTCTGGTGGCTTCGTTTCCAAAAACTACAGAGCTCCGTTTTCATCTCCGTTTTGGCCTGTACGTGTGATCATTCCATCTTCTTTCATTAGTACTTTATACATTTTATTCATCATGGCAGGTACATGTGACCATATAATTTTTGAATGCCTTAAAAAAATCCCATAAATGTAGTAGTGATAAACCATTTTTCTATTTTGATTCTTATAACGTAAACCGTAAATCACTCATTAAGATTTAGATCTCTCCATGAAATGCATTAATTTGTTCAACTTCTCGCATTCGATGTGTTTTTTTTTTTTTTTTTTTGATATACTGCTCCCACATCTTGTATCTTTCACCATAAACCTATTTAATAGTCCATTGGTGAAGCCTTTTTTTTGTTTTTTTGGATTTCTATGTTATAATAAAATTTATGAATTTGTTACTCACTAGAAAATAAGGTATTCTGAGTCCTTTATAGGTACTAATATTGTGGCATTATATTGTTCCCATAAATCTCTTGATTACTGCATCGTATGATTACTGCATATTTCCAACCCATGCAATTTTTATTAATTTAATATAATTTATTTTTATTGTTTTAATTAGGATGTCAGATGTTGATTTGTGTCTTATACTGCACATTGATGGAGATCTAGATGTGGATCGCTCACATCCAATATATAACGATGGAGAGCAGAAGCCTATCTTTGTCTATAGCAACATAACTTACAATTCACTTATTGAAAAAGTTGCAGCATAAACCAATTGGGAGATGAGAAATGGGTACCCTTACATGCAATACATATATCATACAGGCCGGAACTTTACATTCGTAGGCCTAAGAAGTGATGACAATCTCATGAGAATATTCAGATTAATTTGATATGGAGTTGATCCTATCTTTCTGTATATCCATAGAAGTGATGGTGTTGCCACAAACCATCAACCACCTGGTTTAAGGTATGAAATAAATCACAATACTGTTTGATATCTATTATTATAATTTTTATTACCTAAGTCAATTTGGATGCATAGTAGGTGTACAATATCACAAATAGACCAAGATAATGAGAAGGTAACGGGAAGTATTGGCATAAGGAAGAGATCGCTCAATGATGAAGCAAATACAAAGCCATCAAGAGTTTTTGAGGATGAACAAGACGATGAGAAGGTAACGAGAAGTAATGGCGTAAGAAAGAGAATGTTCAAAAATGAAGTTGATATAAACCCATCAATAGTCCTTGAGGATGAACAAGATAATGACAAGGCAATGAGAGGTAATGGCGTAAAGAAGAGATTGTTCGTGAATGAAGCTGATATAAACACATCAATAGTCCTAGAGGATGAAGTTAGTCTTTTTCCAATTACTAAATCCAATAGGTTTGCACTAAATCTTTTGAAATTTAGTTTATGATTATTTTTTTTCCATCAATGTATTTATGATTGATCATCCACTATGCAGGTTTAATTTGTCTGGCACTGAACCTATTCAGTTCGATTTAAACAGTCCGGGCACTGAACCTATGGAATTCGATTTGAACAGTCCCGTGGCCTATACTACTCCCCCACCATGTGAATCCCAATATTTTGTTAAACAACAAAACGAAGCATGTGTCGCAGAAGTTAATGGAGAGAAATCTAATGCAATACAAGACCATAATATTGTTGACACTTTGATTCTTGATTTAGAGCACACTGATGATGAGCATGATGAGAATTCCCAACACGACATGTGGAAGGAAAAGGAAAGACAATTTCCAGATCGTGATTCATTCAGAGAAACATTGGCGAAATTTGCAGTGCACAAAAACTTTGCTAATAAGCGTCTGCAAACGAGCAAGACAGAAGTCACTGCAAGATGTGCTGATCCTATATCTCCGTGGCATATCCACGCTTCGATTGTGGCTTCTGGACCTCAATTTCAAGTGAGAACATATAACAGCAGTCACTGTTGTTTAAAGCCAGCGATGGGGATGAGATATAGACAAGCTACATCGATTTTAGTCGCTAAGTGAATCGAGGAGCGGCTTTGACACCATCCGTCGTACACACCGATGGAAATTATTACTGACTTTCAATTGGAATTTGGTGTCGTAATTAGTTACAGGAAGGCGTGGAAAGCAAAAGAAATAACGATGCTTGATATACAGGGTTCTTACGAGGAGTCCTTCAGTATTTTGCCCCACTATTGCCTTAAGCTGAATAGGACAAATCCTGGTAGCATAACGGTGCTGATTAAGGAAGGTGATGATTCATTCTTAAGAGAACGGTAGCCATTATAAACCCATAAATAGTCCTTGAGGATGAACAAGATAATGAGAAGGCAACGAGAGGTAATGGCGTAAAGAAGAGATTGTTTGTGATTGAAGCTGATATAAACCCATCAATAGTCCTTGAGGATGAAGTTAGTCTTTTTCCAATTACTAAATCCAATAGGTTTGCACTAAATCTTTTGAAATTTAGTTTATGATTATTTTTTTTCCATCAATGTATTTGTGATTGATCATCCACTATGCAGGTTTAATTTGTCTGGCTCTGAACCTATTCAGTTCGATTTAAACAGTCCGGGCACTGAACCTATGGAATTCGATTAAAACAGTCCCGTGGCCTGTACTACTCCCCCACCATGTGAATCCCAACATTTTGTTATACAACAAAACGAAGCATGTGTCGCAGAAGTTAATGGAGAGAAATCTAATGCAATAAAAGACCATAATATTGTTGACACTTTGATTCTTGATTTAGAGCACACTGATGATGAGCATGATGAGAATTCCCAACACGACATGTGGAAGGAAAAGGAAAGACAATTTCCAGATCGTGATTCATTCAGAGAAACATTGGCGAAATTTGCAGTGCACAAAAACTTTGCTAATAAGCGTCTGCAAACGAGCAAGACAGAAGTCACTGCAAGATGTGCTGATCCTACATCTCCGTGGCATTTCCATGCTTCGATTGTGGCTTCTGGACAACAATTTCAAGTGAGAACATATAACAGCTGTCACTGTTGTTTAAAGCCAGCGATGGGGATGAGACATAGGCAAGCTACATTGATTTTAGTCGCTAAGTGGATTAAGGAGCGGCTTTGACACCATCCATCGTACACACCGAAGGAAATTATTACTGACTTTCAGTTGGAATTTGGTGTCGTAATTAGTTACAGGAAGGCGTGGAAAGCAAAAGAAATAACGATGCTTGATATACAGGTTTCTTACTAGGAGTCCTTCAGTATTTTGCCCTACTAATGCCTTAAGCTGAATAGGACAAATCCTGGTAGCATAACGGTGCTAATTAAGGAAGGTGATGATTCAATCTTAAGAGAACGGTAGCCATTATAAACCCATAAATAGTCCATGAGGATGGAGAAGATAATGAGAAGGCAACGAGAGGTAAAGGCGTAAAGAAGAGATTGTTCGTGAATGAAGCTGATATAAACACATCAATAGTCCTTGAGGATGAAGTTAGTCTTTTTCCAATTACTAAATCCAATAGGTTTGCACTAAATCTTTTGAAATTTAGTTTATGATTATTTTTTTCCATCAATGTATTTGTGATTGATCATCCACTATGCAGGTTTAATTTGTCTGGCACTGAACCTATTCAGTTCGATTTAAACATTCCGGGCACTGAACCGATGGAATTTGATTAAAACAGTCCCGTGGCCTGTACTACTCCCCCACCATGTGAATCCCAATATTTTGTTAAACAAGAAAACGAAGCATGTGTCGCAGAAGTTAATGGAGAGAAATCTAATGCAATACAAGACCATAATATTGTTGACACTTCGATTCTTTATTTAGAGCACACTGATGATGAGCATGATGCGAATTCCCAACACGACATGTGGAAGGAAAGACAATTTCCAGATCGGGATTCATTCAGATAAACATTGGCAAAATTTGCAGTGCACAAAAACTTTGCTAATAAGCGTCTGCAAACGAGCAAGACAGAAGTCACTGCAAGATGTGCTGATCCTACATCTCCGTGGCATATCCACGCTTCGATTGTGGCTTCTGGACCACAATTTCAAGTGAGAACATATAACAGCATTCACTATTGTTTAAAGCCAGCGATGGGGATGAGAGATACGCAAGCTACATCGATTTTAGTCGCTAAGTGGATCAAGGAGCGGCATTAACACCATCCGTCGTACACACCGAAGGAAATTATTACTGACTTTCAATTGGAATTTGGTGTACTAATTAGTTACAGGAAGGCGTGGAAAGCAAAAGAAATTACGATGCTTGATATACAGGGTTCTTACGAGGAGTCCTTCAGTATTTTGCCCCACTATTGCCTTAAGCTGAATAGGACAAATCCTGGTAGCATAACGGTGCTGATTAAGGAAGGTGATGATTCATTCTTAAGAGAACGGTAGCCATTATAAACCCATAAATAGTCCTTGACGATAAAGAAGATAATGAGAAGGCAACGAGAGGAAATGGCGTTAGGAAGAGATTGTTCGTGAATGAAGCTGATATAAACCCATCAATAGTCCTTGAGGATGAAGTTAGTCTTTTTCCAATTACTAAATCCAATAGGTTTGCACTAAATCTTTTGAAATTTAGTTTATGATTATTTTTTTTCCATCAATGTATTTATGATTGATCATCCACTATGCAGGTTTAATTTGTCTGGCACTGAACCTATTCAGTTCGATTTAAACAGTCCGGGCACTGAACCTATGGAATTCGATTTAAACAGTCCCGTGGCCTGTACTACTCCCCCACCATGTGAATCCCAACATTTTGTTATACAACAAAACGAAGCATGTGTCGCAGAAGTTAATGGAGAGAAATCTAATGCAATACAAGACCATAATATTGTTGACACTTTGATTCTTGATTTAGAGCACACTGAATTCCCAACACGACATGTGGAAGGAAAAGGAAAGACAATTTCCAGATCGTGATTCATTCAGAGAAACATTGGCGAAATTTGCAGTGCACAAAAACTTTGCTAATAAGCGTCTGCAAACGAGCAAGACAGAAGTCACTGCAAGATGTGCTGATCCTATATCTCCGTGGCATATCCACGCTTCGATTGTGGCTTCTGGACCACAATTTCAAGTGAGAACATATAACAGCAGTCACTGTTGTTTAAAGCCAGCGATGGGGAGGAGATATAGACAAGCTACATCGATTTTAGTCTCTAAGTGAATCGAGGAGCGGCTTTGACACCATCCGTCGTACACACCGATGGAAATTATTACTTACTTTCAATTGGAATTTGGTGTCGTAATTAGTTACAGGAAGGCGTGGAAAGCAAAAGAAATAACGATGCTTGATATACAGGGTTCTTACGAGGAGTCCTTCAGTATTTTGCCCCACTATTGCCTTAAGCTGAATAGGACAAATCCTGGTAGCATAATGGTGCTGATTAAGGAAGGTGATGATTCATTCTTAAGAGAACGGTAGCCATTATAAACCCATAAATAGTCCTTGAGGATGAACAAGATAATGAGAAGGCAACGAGTGGTAATGGCGTAAAGAAGAGATTGTTTGTGATTGAAGCTGATATAAACCCATCAATAGTCCTTGAGGATGAAGTTAGTCTTTTTCCAATTACTAAATCCAATAGGTTTGCACTAAATCTTTTGAAATTTAGTTTATGATTATTTTTTTTCCATCAATGTATTTGTGATTGATCATCCACTATGCAGGTTTAATTTGTCTGGCTCTGAACCTATTCAGTTCGATTTAAACAGTCCGGGCACTGAACCTATGGAATTCGATTAAAACAGTCCCGTGGCCTGTACTACTCCCCCACCATGTGAATCCCAACATTTTGTTATACAACAAAACGAAGCATGTGTCGCAGAAGTTAATGGAGAGAAATCTAATGCAATACAAGACCATAATATTGTTGACACTTTGATTCTTGATTTAGAGCACACTGATGATGAGCATGATGAGAATTCCCAACATGACATGTGGAAGGAAAAGGAAAGACAATTTCCAGATCGTGATTCATTCAGAGAAACATTGGCGAAATTTGCAGTGCACAAAAACTTTGCTAATAAGCGTCTGCAAACGAGCAAGACAGAAGTCACTGCAAGATGTGCTGATCCTACATCTCCGTGGCATTTCCATGCTTCGATTGTGGCTTCCGGACAACAATTTCAAGTGAGAACATATAACAGCTGTCACTGTTGTTTAAAGCCAGCGATGGGGATGAGACATAGGCAAGCTACATCGATTTTAGTCGCTTCGTGGATCAAGGAGCGGCTTTGACACCATCCGTCGTACACACCGAAGGAAATTATTACTGACTTTCAATTGGAATTTGGTGTCGTAATTAGTTACAGGAAGGCGTGGAAAGCAAAAGAAATAACGATGCTTGATATACAGGTTTCTTACGAGGAGTCCTTCAGTATTTTTCCCTACTAATGCCTTAAGCTGAATAGGACAAATCCTGGTAGCATAACGGTGCTAATTAAGGAAGGTGATGATTCAATCTTAAGAGAACGGTAGCCATTATAAACCCATAAATAGTCCATGAGGATGGAGAAGATAATGAGAAGGCAACGAGAGGTAAAGGCGTAAAGAAGAGATTGTTCGTGAATGAAGCTGATATAAACACATCAATAGTCCTTGAGGATGAAGTTAGTCTTTTTCCAATTACTAAATCCAATAGGTTTGCACTAAATCTTTTGAAATTTAGTTTATGATTATTTTTTTCCATCAATGTATTTGTGATTGATCATCCACTATGCAGGTTTAATTTGTCTGGCACTGAACCTATTCAGTTCGATTTAAAGATTCCGGGTACTGAACCGATGGAATTTGATTAAAACAGTCCCGTGGCCTGTACTACTCCCCCACCATGTGAATCCCAATATTTTGTTAAACAAGAAAACGAAGCATGTGTCGCAGAAGTTAATGGAGAGAAATCTAATGCAATACAAGACCATAATATTGTTGACACTTTGATTCTTGATTTAGAGCACACTGATGATGAGCATGATGAGAATTCCCAACACGACATGTGGAAGGAAAAGGAAAGACAATTTCCAGATCGTGATTCATTCATAGAAACATTGGCGAAATTTGCAGTGCACAAAAACTTTGCTAATAAGCGTCTGCAAACAAGCAAGACAGAAGTCACTGCAAGATGTGCTGATCCTACATCTCCGTGGCATTTCAAGGCTTCGATTGTGGCTTCTGGACAACAATTTCAAGTGAGAACATATAACAGCAGTCACAGTTGTTTAAAGCCAGCGATGGGGATGAGATATAGACAAGCTACATCGATTTTAGTCGCTATGTGAATCGAGGAGCAGCTTTGACTCCATCCGTCGTACACACCGAAGGAAATTATTACTGACTTTCAATTGGAATTTGGTGTCGTAATTAGTTACAGGAAGGCGTGGAAAGCAAAAGAAATAACGATGCTTGATATACAGGTTTCTTACGAGGAGTCCTTCAGTATTTTGCCCTACTAATGCCTTAAGCTGAATAGGACAAATCCTGGTAGCATAACGGTGCTAATTAAGGAAGGTGATGATTCAATCTTAAGAGAACGGTAGCCATTATAAACCCATAAATAGTCCATGAGGATGGAGAAGATAATGAGAAGGCAACGAGAGGTAAAGGCGTAAAGAAGAGATTGTTCGTGAATGAAGCTGATATAAACACATCAATAGTCCTTGAGGATGAAGTTAGTCTTTTTCCAATTACTAAATCCAATAGGTTTGCACTAAATCTTTTGAAATTTAGTTTATGATTATTTTTTTCCATCAATGTATTTGTGATTGATCATCCACTATGCAGGTTTAATTTGTCTGGCACTGAACCTATTCAGTTCGATTTAAACATTCCGGGCACTGAACCGATGGAATTTGATTAAAACAGTCCCGTGGCCTGTACTATTCCCCCACCATGTGAATCCCAATATTTTGTTAAACAAGAAAACGAAGCATGTGTCGCAGAAGTTAATGGAGAGAAATCTAATGCAATACAAGACCATAATATTGTTAACACTTCGATTCTTTATTTAGAGCACACTGATGATGAGCATGATGCGAATTCCCAACACGACATGTGGAAGGAAAGACAATTTCCAGATCGGGATTCATTCAGATAAACATTGGCGAAATTTGCAGTGCACAAAAACTTTGCTAATAAGCGTCTGAAAACGAGCAAGACAGAAGTCACTGCAAGATGTGCTGATCCTACATCTCCGTGGCATATCCACGCTTCGATTGTGGCTTCTGGACCACAATTTCAAGTGAGAACATATAACAGCAGTCACTGTTGTTTAAAGCCAGCGATGGGGATGAGAGATACGCAAGCTACATCGATTTTAGTCGCTAAGTGGATCAAGGAGCGGCTTTGAAACCATCCGTCGTACACACCGATGGAAATTATTACTGACTTTCAATTGGAATTTGGTGTACTAATTAGTTACAGGAAGGCGTGGAAAGCAAAAGAAATTACGATGCTTGATATACAGGGTTCTTACGAGGAGTCCTTCAGTATTTTGCCCCACTATTGCCTTAAGCTGAATAGGACAAATCCTGGAAGCATAACGGTGCTGATTAAGGAAGGTGATGATTCATTCTTAAGAGAACGGTAGCCATTATAAACCCATAAATAGTCCTTGAGGATAAAGAAGATAATGAGAAGGCAACGAGAGGAAATGGCGTTAGGAAGAGATTGTTCGTGAATGAAGCTGATATAAACCCATCAATAGTCCTTGAGGATGAAGTGAGTCTTTTTCCAATTACTAAATCCAATAGGTTTGCACTAAATCTTTTGAAATTTAGTTTATGATTATTTTTTTTCCATCAATGTATTTATGATTGATCATCCACTATGCAGGTTTAATTTGTCTGGCACTGAACCTATTCAGTTCGATTTAAACAGTCCGGGCACTGAACCTATGGAATTCGATTTAAACAGTCCCGTGGCCTGTACTACTCCCCCACCATGTGAATCCCAACATTTTGTTATACAACAAAACGAAGCATGTGTCGCAGAAGTTAATGGAGAGAAATCTAATGCAATACAAGACCATAATATTGTTGACACTTTGATTCTTGATTTAGAGCACACTGAATTCCCAACACGACATGTGGAAGGAAAAGGAAAGACAATTTCCAGATCGTGATTCATTCAGAGAAACATTGGCGAAATTTGCAGTGCAAAAAAACTTTGCTAATAAGCGTCTGCAAACGAGCAAGACAGAAGTCACTGCAAGATGTGCTGATCCTACATCTCCGTGGCATTTCAAGGCTTCGATTGTGGCTTCTGGACAACAATTTCAAGTGAGAACATATAACAGCTGTCACTGTTGTTTAAAGCCAGCGATGGGGATGAGACATAGGCAAGCTACATTGATTTTAGTCGCTAAGTGGATCAAGGAGCGGCTTTGACACCATCCATCGTACACACCGAAGGAAATTATTACTGACTTTCAATTGGAATTTGGTGTCGTAATTAGTTACAGGAAGGCGTGGAAAGCAAAAGAAATAACGATGCTTGATATACAGGTTTCTTACGAGGAGTCCTTCAGTATTTTGCCCTACTAATGACTTAAGCTGAACAGGACAAATCCTGGTAGCATAACGGTGCTAATTAAGGAAGGTGATGATTCAATCTTAAGAGAACGGTAGCCATTATAAACCCATAAATAGTCCATGAGGATGGAGAAGATAATGAGAAGGCAACGAGAGGTTAAGGCGTAAAGAAGAGATTGTTCGTGAATGAAGCTGATATAAACACATCAATAGTCCTTGAGGATGAAGTTAGTCTTTTTCCAATTACTAAATCCAATAGGTTTGCACTAAATCTTTTGAAATTTAGTTTATGATTATTTTTTTTCCATCAATGTATTTATGATTGATCATCCACTATGCAGGTTTAATTTGTCTGGCACTGAACCTATTCAGTTCGATTTAAACAGTCCGGGCACTGAACCTATGGAATTCGATTTGAATAGTCCCGTGACCATAATATTGTTGACACTTCGATTCTTTATTTTGAGCACACTGATGATGAGCATGATGAGAATTCCCAACACGACATGTGGAAGGAAAGACAATTTCCAGATGGTGATTCATTCAGAGAAACATTGGCGAAATTTGCAGTGTACAAAAACTTTGCTAATAAGCCTCTGCAAACGAGCAAGACAGAAGTCACTGCAAGATGTGTTGATCCTACATCTCCGTGGCATATCCACGCTTCGATTGTGGCTTCTGGACCATAATTTCAAGTGAGAACATATAACAGCAGTCACTGTTGTTTAAAGCCAGCGATGGGGATGAGACATAGGCAAGCTACATCGATTTTAGTCGCTAAGTGGACCAAGGAGCGACTTTGACACCATCTGTCGTACACACCGAAGGAAATTATTACTGACTTTCAATTGGAATTTGGTGTCGTAATTAGTTACAGGAAGGCGTTGAAAGCAAAAGAAATTACGATGCTTCATATACAGGGTTCTTACGAGGAGTCCTTCAGTATTTTGCCCCACTATTGCCTTAAGCTGAATAGGACAAATCTTGGTAGCATAACGGTGCTGATTAAGGAAGGTGATGATTCATTCTTAAGAGAACGGTAGCCATTATAAACCCATAAATAGTCCTTGAGGATAAAGAAGATAATGAGAAGGCAACGAGAGGAAATGGCGTAAGGAAGAGATTGTTCGTGAATGAAGCTGATATAAACCCATCAATAGTCCTTGAGGATGAAGTTAGTCTTTTTTCAATTACTAAATCTAATAGGTTTGCACTAAATCTTTTGAAATTTAGTTTATGATTATTTTTTTTCCATCAATGTATTTATGATTGATCATCCACTATGCAGGTTTAATTTGTCTGGCACTGAACCTATTCAGTTCGATTTAAACAGTCCGGGCACGGAACCTATGGAATTCGATTTAAACAGTCCCGTGGCCTGTACTTCTCCCCCACCATGTGAATCCCAACATTTTGTTTATATAACAAAACGAAGCATGTGTCGCAGAAGTTAATGGAGAGAAATCTAATGCAATACAAGACCATAATATTGTTGACACTTTGATTCTTGATTTAGAGCACACTGATGATGAGCATGATGAGAATTCCCAACACGACATGTGGAAGGAAAAGGAAAGACAATTTCCAGATCGTGATTCATTCAGAGAAACATTGGCGAAATTTGCAGTGCACAAAAACTTTGCTAATAAGCGTCTGCAAACGAGCAAGACAGAAGTCACTGCAAGATGTGCTGATCCTACATCTCCGTGGCATATCCACGCTTCGATTGTTGCTTCTGGACCACAGTTTCAAGTGAGAACATATAACAGCAGTCACTGTTCTTTAAAGCCAGCGATGGGGATGAGACATAGGCGAGCTACATCGATTTTAGTCGCTAAATGGATCAAGGAGCGGCTTTGACACCATCCGTCGTACACACCGAAGGAAATTATTACTGACTTTCAATTGGAATTTGGTGTCGTAATTAGTTACAGGAACGCGTGGAAAGCAAAAGAAATAACGATGCTTGATATACAGGGTTCTTACGAGGGGTCCTTCTGTATTTTGCCCCACTATTTCCTTAAGCTGAATAGGACAAATCCAGGTAGCATAACAGTGCTGATTAAGGAAGGTGATGATTCATTCTTAAGAGAACGGTAGCCATTATAAACCCATAAATAGTCCCTGAGGACGCACAAGATAATGAGAAGGCAACGAGAGGTAATGTCGTAAAGAAGAGATTGTTCGTGAATGAAGCTGATATAAACACATCAATAGTCCTTGAGGATGAAGTTAGTCTTTTTCCAATTACTAAATCCAATAGGTTTGCACTAAATCTTTTGAGATTTAGTTTATGATTATTTTTTTTCCATCAATGTATTTATGATTGATCATCCACTATGCAGGTTTAATTTGTCTGGCACTGAACCTATTCAGTTCGATTTAAACAGTCCGGGCACTGAACCTATGGAATTCGATTTGAACAGTCCCGTGACCATAATATTGTTGACACTTCGATTCTTTATTTTGAGCACACTGATGATGAGCATGATGAGAATTCCCAACACGACATGTGGAAGGAAAGACAATTTCCAGATCGTGATTCATTCAGAGAAACATTGGCGAAATTTGCAGTGTACAAAAACTTTGCTAATAAGCCTCTGCAAACGAGCAAGACAGAAGTCACTGCAAGATGTGTTGATCCTACATCTCCGTGGCATATCCACGCTTCGATTGTGGATTCTGGACCACAATTTCAAGTGAGAACATATAACAGCAGTCACTGTTGTTTAAAGCCTGCGATGGGGATGAGACATACGCAAGCTAAATCGATTATAGTCGCTAAGTGGATCAAGGAGCGGCTTTGACACCATCCGTCGTACACACCGAAGGAAATTATTACTGACTTTCAATTGGAATTTGGTGTCGTAATTAGTTACAGGAAGGCGTGGAAAGCAAAAGAAATTACGATGCTTGATATACAGGGTTCTTACGAGGAGTCCTTCAGTATTTTGCCCCACTATTGCCTTAAGCTGAATAGGACAAATCCTGGTAGCATAACGGTGCTGATTAAGGAAGGTGATGATTCAATCTTAAGAGAACGGTAGCCATTATAAACCCATAAATAGTCCATGAGGATAAAGAAGATAATGAGAAGGCAACGAGAGGAAATGGCGTAAGGAAGAGATTGTTCGTGAATGAAGCTGATATAAACCCATCAATAGTCCTTGAGGATGAAGTTAGTCTTTTTCAAATTACTAAATCCAATAGGTTTGCACTAAATCTTTTGAAATTTAATTTATGATTATTTTTTTTCCATCAATGTATTTCTGATTGATCATCCACTATGCAGGTTTAATTTGTCTGGCACTGAACCTATTCAGTTCGATTTAAACAGTCCGGGCATTGAACCTATGGAATTCGATTTAAACAGTCCCGTGGCCTGTACTACTCCCCCACCATGTGAATCCCAACATTTTGTTATACAACAAAACGAAGCATGTGTCACAGAAGTTAATGGAGAGAAATCTAATGCAATACAAGACCATAATATTGTTGACACTTTGATTCTTGATTTAGAGCACACTGATGAAGAGCATGATGAGAATTCCCAACACGACATGTGGAAGGAAAAGGAAAGACAATTTCCAGATCGTGATTCATTCAGAGAAACATTGGCGAAATTTGCAGTGCACAAAAACTTTGCTAATAAGCGTCTGCAAACGAGCAAGACAGAAGTCACTGCAAGATGTGCTGATCCTACATCTCCGTGCCATATCCACGCTTCGATTGTTGCTTCTGGACCACAGTTTCAAGTGAGAACATATAACAGCAGTCACTGTTCTTTAAAGCCAGCGATGGGGATGAGACATAGGCGAGCTACATCGATTTTAGTCGCTAAATGGATCAAGGAGCGGCTTTGACACCATCCGTCGTACACACCGAAGGAAATTATTACTGACTTTCAATTGGAATTTGGTGTCGTAATTAGTTACAGGAACGCGTGGAAAGCAAAAGAAATAACGATGCTTGATATACAGGGTTCTTACGAGGGGTCCTTCAGTATTTTGCCCCACTATTTCCTTAAGCTGAATAGGACAAATCCTGGTAGCATAACAGTGCTGATTAAGGAAGGTGATGATTCATTCTTAAGAGAACGGTAGCCATTATAAACCCATAAATAGTCCCTGAGGATGCACAAGATAATGAGAAGGCAACGAGAGGTGATGGCGTAAAGAAGAGATTGTTCGTGAATGAAGCTGATATAAACACATCAATAGTCCTTGAGGATGAAGTTAGTCTTTTTCCAATTACTAAATCCAATAGGTTTGCACTAAATCTTTTGAGATTTAGTTTATGATTATTTTTTTTCCATCAATGTATTTATGATTGATCATCCACTATGCAGGTTTAATTTGTCTGGCACTGAACCTATTCAGTTCGATTTAAACAGTCCGGGCACTGAACCTATGGAATTCGATTTGAACAGTCCCGTGACCATAATATTGTTGACACTTCGATTCTTTATTTTGAGCACACTGATGATGAGCATGATGAGAATTCCCAACACGACATGTGGAAGGAAAGACAATTTCCAGATCGTGATTCATTCAGAGAAACATTGGCGAAATTTGCAGTGTACAAAAACTTTGCTAATAAGCCTCTGCAAACGAGCAAGACAGAAGTCACTGCAAGATGTGTTGATCCTACATCTCCGTGGCATATCCACGCTTCGATTGTGGATTCTGGACCACAATTTCAAGTGAGAACATATAACAGCAGTCACTGTTGTTTAAAGCCAGCGATGGGGATGAGACATAGGCAAGCTACATCGATTATAGTCGCTAAGTGGATCAAGGAGCGGCTTTGACACCATCCGTCGTACACACCGAAGGAAATTATTACTGACTTTCAATTGGAATTTGGTGTCGTAATTAGTTACAGGAAGGCGTGGAAAGCAAAAGAAATTACGATGCTTGATATACAGGGTTCTTACGAGGAGTCCTTCAGTATTTTGCCCCACTATTGCCTTAAGCTGAATAGGACAAATCCTGGTAGCATAACGGTGCTGATTAAGGAAGGTGATGATTCATTCTTAAGAGAACGGTAGCCATTATAAACCCATAAATAGTCCATGAGGATAAAGAAGATAATGAGAAGGCAACGAGAGGAAATGGCGTAAGGAAGAGATTGTTCGTGAATGAAGCTGATATAAACCGATCAATAGTCCTTGAGGATGAAGTTAGTCTTTTTCCAATTACTAAATCCAATAGGTTTGCACTAAATCTTTTGAAATTTAATTTATGATTATTTTTTTTCCATCAATGTATTTATGATTGATCATCCACTATGCAGGTTTAATTTGTCTGGCACTGAACCTATTCAGTTCGATTTAAACAGTCCGGGCATTGAACCTATGGAATTCGATTTAAACAGTCCCGTGGCCTGTACTACTCCCCCACCATGTGAATCCCAACATTTTGTTATACAACAAAACGAAGCATGTGTCACAGAAGTTAATGGAGAGAAATCTAATGCAATACAAGACCATAATATTGTTGACACTTTGATTCTTGATTTAGAGCACACTGATGAAGAGCATGATGAGAATTCCCAACACGACATGTGGAAGGAAAAGGAAAGACAATTTCCAGATCGTGATTCATTCAGAGAAACATTGGCGAAATTTGCAGTGCACAAAAACTTTGCTAATAAGCGTCTGCAAACGAGCAAGACAGAAGTCTCTGCAAGATGTGCTGATCCTACATCTCCGTGGCATATCCACGCTTCGATTGTTGCTTCTGGACCACAGTTTCAAGTGAGAACATATAACAGCAGTCACTGTTCTTTAAAGCCAGCGATGGGGATGAGACATAGGCGAGCTACATCGATTTTAGTCGCTAAATGGATCAAGGAGCGGCTTTGACACCATCCGTCGTACACACCGAAGGAAATTATTACTGACTTTCAATTGGAATTTGGTGTCGTAATTAGTTACAGGAACGCGTGGAAAGCAAAAGAAATAACGATGCTTGATATACAGGGTTCTTACGAGGGGTCCTTCAGTATTTTGCCCCACTATTTCCTTAAGCTGAATAGGACAAATCCTGGTAGCATAACAGTGCTGATTAAGGAAGGTGATGATTCATTCTTAAGAGAACGGTAGCCATTATAAACCCATAAATAGTCCCTGAGGATGCACAAGATAATGAGAAGGCAACGAGAGGTAATGGCGTAAAGAAGAGATTGTTCGTGAATGAAGCTGATATAAACACATCAATAGTCCTTGAGGATGAAGTTAGTCTTTTTCCAATTACTAAATCCAATAGGTTTGCACTAAATCTTTTGAGATTTAGTTTATGATTATTTTTTTTCCATCAATGTATTTATGATTGATCATCCACTATGCAGGTTTAATTTGTCTGGCACTGAACCTATTCAGTTCGATTTAAACAGTCCGGGCACTGAACCTATGGAATTCGATTTGAACAGTCCCGTGACCATAATATTGTTGACACTTCGATTCTTTATTTTGAGCACACTGATGATGAGCATGATGAGAATTCCCAACACGACATGTGGAAGGAAAGACAATTTCCAGATCGTGATTCATTCAGAGAAACATTGGCGAAATTTGCAGTGTACAAAAACTTTGCTAATAAGCCTCTGCAAACGAGCAAGACAGAAGTCACTGCAAGATGTGTTGATCCTACATCTCCGTGGCATATCCACGCTTCGATTGTGGATTCTGGACCACAATTTCAAGTGAGAACATATAACAGCAGTCACTGTTGTTTAAAGCCAGCGATGGGGATGAGACATAGGCAAGCTACATCGATTATAGTCGCTAAGTGGATCAAGGAGCGGCTTTAACACCATCCGTCGTACACACCGAAGGAAATTATTACTGACTTTCAATTGGAATTTGGTGTCGTAATTAGTTACAGGAAGGCGTGGAAAGCAAAAGAAATTACGATGCTTGATATACAGGGTTCTTACGAGGAGTCCTTCAGTATTTTGCCCCACTATTGCCTTAAGCTGAATAGGACAAATCCTGGTAGCATAACGGTGCTGATTAAGGAAGGTGATGATTCATTCTTAAGAGAACGGTAGCCATTATAAACACATAAATAGTCCTTGAGGATAAAGAAGATAATGAGAAGGCAACGAGAGGAAATGGCGTAAGGAAGAGATTGTTCGTGAATGAAGCTGATATAAACCCATCAATAGTCCTTGAGGATGAAGTTAGTCTTTTTCAAATTACTAAATCCAATAGGTTTGCACTAAATCTTTTGAAATTTAATTTATGATTATTTTTTTTCCATCAATGTATTTATGATTGATCATCCACTATGCAGGTTTAATTTGTCTGGCACTGAACCTATTCAGTTCGATTTAAACAGTCCGGGCACTGAACCTATGGAATTCGATTTAAACAGTCCCGTGGCCTGTACTACTCCCCCACCATGTGAATCCCAACATTTTGTTATACAACAAAACGAAGCATGTGTCACAGAAGTTAATGGAGAGAAATCTAATGCAATACAAGACCATAATATTGTTGACACTTTGATTCTTGATTTAGAGCACACTGATGAAGAGCATGATGAGAATTCCCAACACGACATGTGGAAGGAAAAGGAAAGACAATTTCCAGATCGTGATTCATTCAGAGAAACATTGGCGAAATTTGCAGTGCACAAAAACTTTGCTAATAAGCGTCTGCAAACGAGCAAGACAGAAGTCACTGCAAGATGTGCTGATCCTACATCTCCGTGGCATATCCACGCTTCGATTGTTGCTTCTGGACCACAGTTTCAAGTGAGAACATATAACAGCAGTCACTGTTCTTTAAAGCCAGCGATGGGGATGAGACATAGGCGAGCTACATCGATTTTAGTCGCTAAATGGATCAAGGAGCGGCTTTGACACCATCCGTCGTACACACCGAAGGAAATTATTACTGACTTTCAATTGGAATTTGGTGTCGTAATTAGTTACAGGAAGGCGTGGAAAGCAAAAGAAATTACGATGCTTGATATACAGGGTTCTTACGAGGAGTCCTTCAGTATTTTGCCCCACTATTGCCTTAAGCTGAATAGGACAAATCCTGGTAGCATAACGGTGCTGATTAAGGAAGGTGATGATTCATTCTTAAGAGAACGGTAGCCATTATAAACACATAAATAGTCCTTGAGGATAAAGAAGATAATGAGAAGGCAACGAGAGGAAATGGCGTAAGGAAGAGATTGTTCGTGAATGAAGCTGATATAAACCCATCAATAGTCCTTGAGGATGAAGTTAGTCTTTTTCCAATTACTAAATCCAATAGGTTTGCACTAAATCTTTTGAAATTTAGTTTATGATTATTTTTTTTCCATCAATGTATTTATGATTGATCATCCACTATGCAGGTTTAATTTGTCTGGCACTGAACCTATTCAGTTCGATTTAAACAGTCCCGTGGCCTGTACTACTCCGCCACCATGTGAAACCCAACATTTTGTTATACAAGAAAACGAAGCATGTGTCGTAGAAGTTAATGGAGAGAAATCTAATGCAATACAAGACCATAATATTGTTGACACTTTGATTCTTGATTTTGAGCACACTGATGTTGAGCATGATGAGAATTCCCAACACGACATGTGGAAGGAAAAGGAAAGACAATTTCCAGATCGTGATTGATTCAGAGAAACATCGGCGAAATTTACAGTGCACAAAAACTTTGCTAATAAGCGTCTGCAAACGATTAAGACATAAGTCACTGCAAGATGTTCTGATCCTACATCTCCGTGGCATATCCACGATTCGATTGTGGCTTCTGGACCACAATTTCAAGTGAGAACATATAACAGCAGTCACTGTTATTTAAAGCCAGCGATGGGGATGAGATATAGACAAGCTACATCGATTTTAGTCGCTTAGTGAATCGAGGAGCGGCTTTGACACCATCCGTCGTACACACCGAAGGAAATTATTACTGACTTTCAATTGGAATTTGGTGTCGTAATTAGTTACAGGAAGGAGTGGAAAGCAAAAGAAATTACGATGCTTGATATACAGGGTTCTTACGAGGAGTCCTTCAGTATTTTGTCCCGCTATTGCCTTAAGCTGAATAGGACAAATCCTGGTAGCATAATGGTGCTGATTAAGGAAGGTGATGATTCAATCTTGAGAGAACGGTAGCCATTATAAACCCATAAATAGTCCTTGAGGATGAACAAGATAATGAGAAGGTAACGAGAGGTAATGGCGTAAAGAAGAGATTGTTCGTGATTGAAGCTGATATAAACCCATCAATAGTCCTTGAGGATGAAGTTAGTCTTTTTCCAATTACTAAATCCAATAGGTTTGCACTAAATCTTTTGAAATTTAGTTTATGATTATTTTTTTTCCATCAATGTATTTGTGATTGATCATCCACTATGCAGGTTTAATTTGTCTGGCACTGAACCTATTCAGTTCGATTTAAACAGTCCGGGCACTGAACCTGTGGAATTCGATATAAACAGTCCCGTGGCCTGTACTACTCCCCCACCATGTGAATCCCAACATTTTGTTATACAAGAAAACGAAGCATGTGTCGCAGAAGTTAATGGAGAGAAATCTAATGCAATACAAGACCATAATATTGTTGACACTTTGATTCTTGATTTAGAGCACACTGATGATGAGCATGATGAGCATTCCCAACACGACATGTGGAAGGAAAAGGAAAGACAATTTCCAGATCGTGATTCATTCATAGAAACATTGGCGAAATTTGCAGTGCACAAAAACTTTGCTAATAAGCGTCTGCAAACAAGCAAGACAGAAGTCACTGCAAGATGTGCTGATCCTACATCTCCGTGGCCTATCCACGCTTCGATTGTGGCTTCTGGACCACAATATCAAGTGAGAACATATAACAGCAGTCACAGTTGTTTAAAGCCAGCGATGGGGATGAGATATAGACAAGCTACATCGATTTTAGTCGCTATGTGAATCGAGGAGCAGCTTTGACTCCATCCGTCGTACACACCGAAGGAAATTATTACTGACTTTCAATTGGAATTTGGTGTCGTAATTAGTTACAGGAAGGCGTGGAAAGCAAAAGAAATTACGATGCTTGATATACAGGGTTCTTACGAGGAGTCCTTCAGTATTTTGTCCCACTATTGCCTTAAGCTGAATAGGAAAAATCCTGGTAGCATAATGGTGCTGATTAAGGAAGGTGATGATTCATTCTTAAGAGAACGGTAGCCATTATAAACCCATAAATGGTCCTTGAGGATGAACAAGATAATGAGAAGGCAACGAGAGGTAATGGCGTAAAGAAGAGATTGTTCGTGATTGAAGCTGATATAAACCCATCAATAGTCCTTGAGGATGAAGTTAGTCTTTTTCCAATTTCTAAATCCAATAGGTTTGCACTAAATCTTTTGAAATTTAGTTTATGATTATTTTTTTTCCATCAATGTATTTGTGATTGATCATCCACTATGCAGGTTTAATTTGTTTGGCTCTGAACCTATTCAGTTCGATTTAAACAGTCCGGGCACTGAACCTATGGAATTCGATTGAAACAGTCCCGTGGCCTGTACTACTCCCCCACCATGTGAATCCCAACATTTTGTTTTACAAGAAAACGAAGCATGTGTCGCAGAAGTTAATGGGGAGAAATCTAATGCAATACAAGACCATAATATTGTTGACACTTTGATTCTTGATTTAGAGCACACTGATGATGAGCATGATGAGAATTCCCAACACGACATGTGGAAGGAAAAGGAAAGACAATTTCCCGATCGTGATTCATTCAGAGAAACATCGGCGAAATTTGCAGTGCACAAAAACTTTGCTAATAAGCGTCTGCAAACGAGCAAGACAGAAGTCACTGCAAGATGTGCTAATCCTACATCTCCGTGGCATTTCCATGCTTCGATTGTGGCTTCTGGACAACAATTTCAAGTGAGAACATTTAACAGCTGTCACTGTTGTTTAAAGCCAGCGATGGGGATGAGACATAGGCAAGCTACATTGATTTTAGTCGCTAAGTGGATCAAGGAGCGGCTTTGACACCATCCATCGTACACACCGAAGGAAATTATTACTGACTTTCAATTGGAATTTGGTGCCGTAATAAGTTACAGGAAGGCGTGGAAAGCAAAAGAAATAACGATGCTTGATATACAGGTTTCTTAAGAGGAGTCCTTCAGTATTTTGCCCTACTATTGCCTTAAGCTGAATAGGACAAATCCTGGTAGCATAACGGTGCTGATTAAGGAAGGTGATGATTCAACTTAAGAGAACGGTAGCCATTATAAACCCATAAATAGTCCATGAGGATGAAGAAGATAATGAGAAGGCAACGAGAGGTAATGGCGTAAAGAAGAGATTGTTCGTGAATGAAGCTGATATAAACACATCAATAGTCCTTGAGGATGAAGTTAGTCTTTTTCCAATTACTAAATCCAATAGGTTTGCACTAAATCTTTTGAGATTTAGTTTATGATTATTTTTTTTCCATCAATGTATTTGTGATTGATCATCCACTATGCAGGTTTAATTTGTCTGGCACTGAACCTATTCAGTTCGATTTAAACAGTCCGGGCACTGAACCTATGGAATTTGATTAAAACAGTCCCGTGGCCTGTACTACTCCCCCACCATGTGAATCCCAACATTTTGTTATACAAGAAAACGAAACATGTGTCGCAGAAGTTAAGGGAGAGAAATCTAATGCAATACAAGACCATATTATTGTTGACACTTTGATTCTTGATTTAGAGCAAACTGAAGATGAGCATGATGAGAATTCCCAACACGACATGTGGAAGGAAAGACAATTTCCAGATCGTGATTCATTCAGAGAAACATTGGCGAAATTTGCAGTGAACAAAAACTTTGCTAATAAGCGTCTGCAAACGTGCAAGACAGAAGTCACTGCAAGATGTGCTGATCCTACATCTCCGTGGCATATCCGTGCTTCGATTGTGGCTTCTGGACAACAATTTCAAGTGAGAACATATAACAACTGTCACTGTTGTTTAAAGCCAGCGATGGGCATGAGACAAAGGCGAGCCACTTTGATTTTAGTCGCTATGTGGATCAAGGAACGGCTTTGACACCATCCATCGTACACACCGAGGAAATTATTACTGACATTCAATTGGAATTTGGTGTCGTAATTAGTTACAGGAAGGTGTGGAAAGCAAAAGAAATTACGATGCTTGATATACAGGTTTCTTACGAGGAGTCCTTCTGTATTTTGCCCTACTATTGCCTTAAGGTGAATAGGTTAAATCCTGGAAGCATAACGGTGCTGATTAAGGAAGGTGATGATTCAATCTTAAGAGAAAGGTAGCCATTATAAACCCATAAATAGTCCATGAGGATGAAGAAGATAATGAGAAGGCAACGAGAGGTAACGGCGTAATGAAGAGATTGTTCGTGAATGAAGCTGATATAATCACATCAATTGTCCTTGCGGATGAAGATAGTCTTTTTCCAATTACCAAATCCAATAGGTTTGCACTATATCTTTTGAAATTTAGTTTTTGATTTTTTTTTCCATCAATGTATTTATGATTGATCAAATACTATGCAGGTTTAATTTGTCTGGCACTGAACCTATTCAATTCGAATTAAACAGTCCGGGCACTGAACCTATGGAATTCGATTTAAACAGTCCCGTGGCCGGTACTACTCCCCAACCATGTGAATCCCAACATTTTGTTATACAAGAAAACGAAGCATGTGTTGCAGAAGTTAATGGAGAGAAATCTAATGCAATGCAAGACCATAATATTGTTGACACTTTGATTCTTGATTTAGAGCACACTGATGATGAGCATGATGAGAATTCCCAACACGACATGTGGAAGGAAAAGGAAAGACAATTTCCAGATCGTGATTCATTCAGAGAAACATTGGCGAAATTTGCAGTGCACAAAAACTTTGCTAATAAGCGTCTGCAAACGAGCAAGACAGAAGTCACTGCAAGATGTGCTGATCCTACATCTCCGTGGCATATCCACGCTTCGATTGTGGCTTCTGGACCACAATTTCAAGTGAGAACATATAACATCAGTCACTGTTGTTTAAAGCCAGCGATGGGGATGAGATATAGACAAGCTACATCGATTTTAGTCGCTAAGTGAATCGAGGAGCGGCTTTGACTCCATCCGTCGTACACACCGAAGGAAATTATTACTAACTTTCATTTGGAATTTGGTGTCGTAATTAGTTACAGGAAGGCGTGGAAAGCAAAAGAAATTACGATGCTTGATATACAGGTTTCTTACGAGGAGTCCTTCAGTATTTTGCCCTATTATTGCCTTAAGCTGAATAGGACAAATACTGGTAGCATAACGGTGCTGATTAAGGAAGGTGATGATTCAATCTTAAGAGAACGGTAGCCATTATAAACCCATAAATAGTCCTTGAGGATGCACAAGATAATGAGAAGGCAACGAGAGGTAATGGCGTAAAGAAGAGATTGTTCGTGAATGAAGCTAATATAATCCCAACAATAGTCCTCGAGGATGAAGTTAGTCTTTTTCCAATTACTAAATCCAATAGGTTTGCACTAAATCTTTTGAAATTTAGTTTATAATTTTTTTTTGTCCATCAAAGTATTTATGATTGATCATCCAATATGCAGGTTTAATTTGTCTCACACTGAACCTATTCAGTTCGATTTAAACAGTCCGGGCACTGAACCTATGGAATTCGATTTGAACTGTCCCGTGGCCTGTACTACTCCCCCACCATGTGAATCCCAACATTTTGTTATACAAGAAAACGAAGCATGTGTCGAAGAAGTTAATGGAGAGAAATCTAATGCAATGCAAGACCATAATATTGTTGACACTTTGATTCTTGATTTAGAGCACACTGATGATGAGCATGATGAGAATTCCCAACACGACATGTGGATGGAAAGACAATTTCCAGATCGTGATTAATTCAGGGAAACATTGGCGAAATTTGCAGTGCACAAAAACTTTGCTAATAAGCGTCTGCAAACGAGCAAGACAGAAGTCACTGCAGGATGTGTTGATCCTACATCTCCGTGGCATATCCAAGCTTCGATTGTGGCTTCTGGACCACAATTTGAAGTGAGAACATATAACAGCAGTCACTGTTGTTTAAAGCCTGCGATGGGGATGAGACATACGCAAGCTAAATCGATTATAGTCGCTAAGTGGATCAAGGAGCGGCTTTGACACCATCCGTCGTACACACCGAAGGAAATTATTACTGACTTTCAATTGGAATTTGGTGTCGTAATTAGTTACAGGAAGGCGTGGAAAGCAAAAGAAATTACGATGCTTGATATACAGGGTTCTTACGAGGAGTCCTTCAGTATTTTGCCCCACTATTGCCTTAAGCTGAATAGGACAAATCCTGGTAGCAGAACGGTGCTGATTAAGGAAGGTGATGATTCAATCTTAAGAGAACGGTAGCCATTATCAAACCATAAATAGTCCTTGAGGATGCACAAGATAATGAGAAGGAGACGAGAGGTAATGGCGTAAAGAAGAGATTGTTCGTGAATGAAGCTAATATAATCCCAACAATAGTCCTTGAGGATGAAGTTAGTCTGTTTCCAATTACTAAATCCAATAGGTTTGCACTAAATCTTTTGTAATTTAGTTTATGATTATTTTTTTTCCATCGTTGTATTTATGATTGATCATCCACTATGCAGGTTTAATTTGTCTGGCACTGAACCTATTCAGTTCGATTTAAACTGTCCGGGCACTGAACCTATGGAATTCGATTTGAATAGTCCCCTGGCCTGTACTACTCCCCCACCATGTGAATCCCAACATTTTGTTATACAAGAAAACGAAGCATGTGTCGCAGAAGTTAATGGAGAGAAATCTAATGCAATACAAGACCATAATATTGTTGACACTTTGATTCTTGATTTAGAGCACACTGATGTTGAGCATGATGAGAATTCCCAACACAACATGTGGAAGGAAAGACAATTTCCAGATCGTGATTCATTCAGAGAAACATTGGCGAGATTTACAGTGCACAAAAACTTTGCTAATAAGCGTCTGCAAACGAGCAAGACAGAAGTCACTGCAAGATGTACTGATCCTACATCTCCGTGGCTTATCCACGCTTCGATTGTGGCTTCTGGACCACAATTTCAAGTGAGAACAAATAACAGCACTCACTGTTGTTTAAAGCCAGCGATGGGGATGAGACATAAGCAAGCTACATCGATTTTAGTCGCTAAGTGGATCAAGGAGCGGCTTTGACTCCATCCGTCGTACACACCGAAGGAAATTACTACTGACTTTCAATTGGAATTTGGTGTCGTAATTAGTTACAGGAAGGCGTGGAAAGCAAAAGAAATTACGATGCTTGATATACAGCGTTCTTACGAGGAGTCCTTCAGTATTTTGCCCCACTATTGCCTTAAGCTGAATATGACAAATCCTGGTAGCATAACGGTGCTGATTAAGGAAGGTGATGATTCAATCTTAAGAGAACGGTAGCCAATATAAGGCCATGTATTGTCCTTGAGGATGAACAAGATAATGAGAAGGGAACGAGAGGTAATGGCGTAAAGAAGAGATTGTTCGTGAATGAAGCTGATATAAACCCATCAATAGTCCTTGAGGATGAAGTTAGTCTTTTTCCAATTACTAAATCCAATAGGTTTGCACTAAATCTTTTGAAATTTAGTTTTTGATTATTTTTTTTCCATCAATGTATTTATGATTGATCATCCACTATGCAGGTTTAATTTGTCTGGCACTGAACCTATTCAGTTCGATTTAAACAGTCCGGGCACTGAACCTATGGAATTCGATTTAAACAGTCCCGTGGCCTGTACTACTCCCCCACCATGTGAATCCCAACATTTTGTTATACAACAAAACAAAGCATGTGTCGTAGAAGTTAATGGAGAGAAATCTAATGCAATACAAGACCATAATATTGTTGACACTTTGATTCTTGATTTAGAGCACACTGATGATGAGCATGATGAGAATTCCCAACACAACATGTGGAAGGAAAGACAATTTCCAGATCGTGATTCATTCAGAGAAACATTGGCAAAATTTGCAGTGCACAAAAACTTTGCTAATAAGCGTCTGCAAACGAGCAAGACAGAAGTCATTGCAAGATGTGCTGATCCTACATCTCCGTGGCATATCCACGCTTCGATTGTGGCTTCTGGACCACAATTTCAAGTGAGAAGATATAACAGCAGTCACTGTTGTTTAAACCCAGCGATGGGGTTGAGACATAGGCAAGCTACATCGATTTTAGTCGCTAAGTGGATCAAGTAGCGGCTTTGACACCATCCGTCGTACACACCGATGGAAATTATTACTGACTTTCAATTGGAATTTGGTGTCGTAATTAGTTACAGGAAGGCGTGGAAAGCAAAAGAAATTACGATGCTTGATATACAGGGTTCTTTGGAGGCGTCCTTCATTTTTTTGCCCCACTATTGCCTTAAGCTGAATAGGACAAATCCTGGTAGCATAACGGTACTGATTAAGGAAGGTGATGATTCATTCTTAAGAGAACGGTAGCCATAATAAACCCATAAATAGTCCTTGAGGATGAACAAGATAATGAGAAGGCAACGAGAGGTAATGGCGTAAAGAAGAGATTGTTCGTGAATGGAGCTGATTTAAACACATCAATAGTCCTTGAAGATGAAGTTAGTCTTTTTCCAATTACTAAATCCAATAGGTTTGCACTAAATCTTTTGAAATTTAGTTTATGATTATTTTTTGCCATCAATGTATTTATGATTGATCATCCACTATGCAGGTTTAATTTATCTGGCACTGAACCTATTCAGTTCGATTTAAATAGTCCGGGCACTGAACCTATGGAAATCGATTGAAACAGTCCTGTGGCCTGTACTACTCCCCCACCATGTGAATCCCAACATTTTGTTATACAAGAAAATGTAGCATGTGTCGCAGAAGTTAATGGAGAGAAATCTAATGCAATACAAGACCATAATATTGTTGACACTTTGATTCTTGATTTAGAGCACACTGATGATGAGCATGATGAGAATTCCCAACACGACATGTGGAAGGAAAGACAATTTCCAGATCGTGATTCATTCAGAGAAACATTGGCGAAATTTACATTGCACAAAAACTTTGCTAATAAGCGTCTCCAAACGAGCAAGACAGAAGTCACTGCAAGATGTGCTGATCCTACATCTCCGTGGCATATCCACGCTTCGATTGTGGCTTCTGGACCACAATTTCAAGTGAGAACATATAACAGCAGTCACTGTTGTTTAAACCCAGCGATGGGGATGAGACATAGGCAAGCTACATCGATTTTAGTCGCTTCGTGGATCAAGGAGCGGCTTTGACACCATCCATCGTACACACCGAAGGAAATTATTACTGACTTTCAATTGGAATTTGGTGTCGTAATTAGTTACAGGAAGGCGTGGAAAGCAAAATAAATTACGATGCTTGATATACAGGGTTCTTACGAGGAGTCCTTCAGTATTTTGCCCCACTATTGCCTTAATCTGAATTGGACAATTCCTGGTAGCATAACGGTGCTGATTAAGGAAGGTGATGATTCATCCTTAAGAGAACGGTAGCCATGCCACTTCATTCGCTTGGATGATAATATTATCTGGATCAGGGAATGGATAGGATATGAGAGCAGGTCTCCGAAGATTGAGTAAAGTGGCAATCTTATCTGCATCCACAGATAGTGTCTTTCCCCGAACAAAGGTGTTGAAACCATTACTTGCAACATCAAACATGTTGCAATAAAACTCCCGTACTCAGTCCTCAATGCATTCGTCAATCAAGTTCATTAGAATCATGCACCGATTAAGATGAAGCCAGTGTAAGAACCTTGTAGTGGTGAGATCTCTCTGCACCACTATTTTCTCAAAGATGACAGTGCGATTTTTGAATCTCGATTCGAAACGTGCAGCACACTCTGCATCTTTAAATCGTTCAGTATTGAAATGAGAGGAAGACGCAGCTGGTCGTTTTCCTTTAAAAGTTTTAGGAGGCATGGTGAAACATGGACAGTCACAAAGTCATATAATGAAACACATAAGTTGCATATTTCTCACGGACAATTCAACAAACACTAAGTGTGCAGAAAAATCATATCCAACTTTCATAAATATATAAATGACTGTGTAATCCCAAAGGATGAAACATCATATAGCACATCCTCAAGGAGCATATAACCAAAAAACTCAACTGTTAAAATAAATAACACTTAAAATGGAATCACATCCACTCCCACCCAACTAAAGAGCATGTATTTTTTAATTCAATTTTTTTTTTCTCTCAATATGCTACAAAAAATATTTAGATCTAGTAAAATCTCAAGAAATAACAGAAGAAGTTTGCACGAGTATATTTTAGAGAAAAAAAAATTATTACTATGACAAGAGAAAAAGATAAGAAGACCAACCTGAGAGAAGGAAAATGAAAGAACTTAGCAAGAGATGAGAGAAAAAGTGGATTGGAAAAGTTAGAGAGAGGAGTGAGAGAATGAGTGGTTTGAAAAAGTTAGAGAGGAGTAAGAGAAGAAAAACAACGAACGAAAATGCCCCTTGTCTCTATGTCTCGCAATAGCGAGGTCCCCTTCTGTGGTGGGGTCTGTTGGGGCTCTGTCTTGCGTATGCTCGCTATAGCGAGAAAACTTTCTGGATTTTTTTCTAAAATGCATCGCAGAGAGTCTAGAAGAAGCGCAAACTTCAGAAAAAAATAAAAAAAGGGAACAAATTTTGATTTGGCAAATTAGTATTATTGAAAATAAAATTAATTTAAATTATAAAATTAAGAATATTGAAATAAAAAATCATTCTTTTATTAAAATCAGACATTACCACTGTAAGAATTTCTTTTTATTAAACTATTCCAACAGTATGATGAAAAGGTTTTCTTTTTTCATATTTATCCCACCACTGGTTGAACCCATAATTTTAAGATATCATTGGATATAGTAATGACTAATATATGTCGGCTTCATACCTAATTTTGATTAAACAAAAATAAAATGGAACAAAAACACTCCAAAAACATGTATAGATAAAAAAAAAGTATATGAGAAAGTTCTTTACATTGATGTAAGTTAAACACTAAAAAAACATGTATACTAAAAACCTATACATTTTTCTTTACATTGTTGTAGGTTAAACAAAATAATGATGATTGACATTAAAATTGAGCTGGGCAATCACATCATACTGAACCTATCATATACAAAAACTTTATACATCCCTATAACTACTCCACATCATCTGTCTCTCCACTCTCTGTAGTAGATTCGATGAAACCACTATTTTCCCATTGCTTGTAATATATGTCATGTACGATCTTTTGTCTATAAAACCAGATATCGCTCTGTGTGAACTGCATGGGTCGGCCAAGTAATAGATGCTCCGCATATGCCATCATAAACACTCCATAATCATCCCTGCACAAATGTTCACATGTGAGAACATGTATCCCACCATCGAATAATGCAAACATCTAACATTTGCAACTTAAACTCACATATTATCTTGCTTCAGACATTCATAAGGTATAACTAGCCAAGACGCAGGACCGTCCCAACCAAGTTAGGAGAAACAACTGCTAACGAATAAAACCTGTACACATGAGATTACATATGTCAATGCACAAGGACGTGATACTCTAAAATATATAATAAATATATTTAAGTAGAGATACACTTACAAAATGGCAAGTATATTTCCAGGCAACATCATTATCCAAACTGTCATAAAACTAGCATTTTTCTCTTTTTGGATATCCAACTAGGAGGAAAAAATGTGATTGATGCCAGATTGGAAAAAACAGCATTTCATATTCATTAAACTTTCTAAGTCCCTCTTTCCCAAATGCAATACAATAATAATCTGTCAAATTGTTTTGCTCTCAATGCTGCATGGTAAAGAGACAAAATGTTACTATGAGTGACACTCCATACTATAAGTCATAAAGGATAAAAAAATTCCATACCCCCAGTGAACATGGAAAGAAATGTGCTGTTGGGACCTTGGCCTCAAGAATATCAAACCAGCAATCGATTATCTAAGACATATGCACCATAATCAATCCATCTGACACAATTTATTCATTTACATGGAAAAATCAATATTGAATACAATATTACTATCCATAATTGCGACGTACATTGGTATCGACCCAATGTCTACGTAGGCACTGACGCAAACTCTCAGCAGAAACCCTTGAACAAATTTAATTCAATTCTGGTACACTACATATATAAGATCATTATATATTTACATTGCCCAATCCAGTAATGTAAATTTAAAAAAATATATTATACATACATACTTTTGATAATAACACTTCCAAAACTTATCTAAGATCTTATCTTCTTCAAGTGTAAGCGAATATTGTGGGTTGGGACGTGGGCGTTTGCTTCTTGGAGCCAAGATATATGGAGAGAACCTTAGAGGAATAATCCTTTTCCTAGGATTACCTTTCACTCGGCCAAGCATTGAAGATACCTCGTATGTTGGAGTTGGGATAACGATTGGAGATGGATGGGGTGTGGGACTTTGGATTACAAAAGGGACTGCTTGGGGTGTTGGACTCCGAACCACAAATGGATCAGGTTGGTGTGTGGAGCTCGAAGGTACGAATGGTGGTGGTTGTGTTGTTAGACTTGGAATCACATATGGAGAAGGTTGTGGTGTGGAGTTGGAGGGTACGAACCGGGGTGGTTGTGGTGTTGGACTTGGAACCATAGATGGAGAAGGTTGGGATGTAGCGCTTGTGTTACGAATAGGGATGGATGGGGTGTGGGACTTGGGTTTGCAAAGGGGGAAGGTTGGGGTGTGTGGACATCAGGTTGCACTTGTCTCATTTCTTCCTCTTGATTTTCCTGTTCCACACCATAGATATCTCACAATAATATTATATTCAACAACAGAATTTAACATAAATTGGAATTCAATACACTTGTAGTATACAATGAAAGATTTGTTAATATATCAATACTAACCTTATTGAAATTCTCATACGACCCGCTACTAATACATTCCTTCAAGTTAAAATTTTCAAATCCAACAGTGCAAGCAGTCGAGAATTTCAAACATTTTTGTTGAATTGTTTGCATAATTTTATACAAGAACCAAGAATCATATTTCTCATCCACACTATCTATAGTTGCCGCAATATGTTTGAGGAAGATTTCCATCTGATGATAGAATATGATAGAATATTAGTTCCAAATAGAGTAATGCATCAATAACACAGAGTAACATGTTCTTTAAAAAAAAAAAGTAATGTATCAAAGACCATAAATTTATTGCTTTCGCCACTGCATGTTCATATTGTGGATTTCTCCTACCTTTTGGTGGCTGCCCGACACACATTCTAGTGATACGGTGGTACCAAGCAAAGTACTCTTTAGAATGTCTACCGACCAAATCATCGTACTCTCCTTCGGTAACTATTGACACTATATTCTCCCATACTTCTACTTGTTGTTTCATCTTAACTCTATAGTCGAATGTAACACTTGACCCTTTTTCATCTCTCCAAGGAGTTGGATGGAGTGGTGGAGGTGGGATTTGTCTCCAACCAAATTGCTTCATTACACGGTCCGCATTGTGAGATTCAACAATTGAGTAAAAGATCATTTATGTGCATGTTGTAAAAAGACAACTATCTGCCTTTGACACGTGTTCAATCAACTCTTCGGCAAATTGGAGGTAAGGCTGCCACTCGAACTGCACCCATTTTTTCATTACTCCATTTTAAGAGGAAAAATGGATAAGAAAATAAAGATAACTGAAAGAACTTACCTGATCAATGCCTTGCTGATCGAGTTGTTGACGAACTTCTTCAACAGTAGTCAACCAAAAGTGATTTTCAGTCTTTTTTCCCACATTAAAAAAAGTGAAAACTCGAATTTGATAGAATCCAAGTTTTTTTTAATTGGACGTCCAATTTTCATTCTGGAATATGCCCATATCTGTCGAAATATAATCAATTTATAAATTTGGATTTTCAATATGTGTTGTAATCAAGCAATATGCGTGTTGTTGTTATTTACCTGAAGAAGTTGGAGGCCCCATATATTGTTCTTATCCCATCTTTCACTCGGGTAGCCTTGGATAGTGTTCTGTATAAATTTGCGAGGCAAGCAGGAGCCCATGCATACACTTGGAAGGTTTCAAATAATTCAAGAAGGTAGGCAGGTCCCCTTGACCCCGACGTAAACCCAAAAATTTGGGTTGAAACAAGGCAAAAGAGATATGCCCTAGTATACCTTTTGGTATCCTCTTCAGATGCATTCTCTGGGGGCTCAACGAAGTTTTTATGAAACCACGTCAGTTTGAGCTGTCCACCCTCGATGTCCGTGGGTTTAGACATCTTTCCTAAGAGTGAATTGCATACTTCCTCAATGATGGGTCTCTTCGTGTATGTACGGCCTATAACTGGTGGACCATCAATAGGTAGGCCATAAATATATGCCACATCTTCAACTGTAATAGTGGCCTCTCCAGACAAAAAATGAAAAGTATTTGTTTCTGGCCTCCACCTTTCAATTAATGCACTTATCAAAGCATGATCAATTCGCATGTGGCAAATCTGCGATAGATGGTGGAGGCCAGTCCTTCTCACAATGTCGCATTGCCTATTATTTAATTTCCAAAATCCACTCTTAGGGTTGGCAGGAATACATCGGTAAACACCGGGTTCCTTGCCATTCCATATTGATGTTGATACGTGATTCTCTTGTTCTGACAATACAGATGCATCAATAGGACCGGGTTGAAATTGTTCCATCTGCAATTTAAAAACTGAGTAAAAATAAAATGCAATTTAATAGAGAATCTAATGTAAAAAAAAATAATATATCATAATCAACTCAGACATGAGAATAATTGTGCTGTGATAGTCATTTTCATGTACTTATAATCACAAATAGTTGGATATATGTTTGTTGTTATTACATTATACATAATTTCAATAGTTAAAGCCACAATACACAATTTATTCGCTTGATTTTTTTTCTGTTATATGCTTACTATCTATATCCCTTGCAAAAGTTTGTAAAAAATATAAAGTAAAGATCCAAATTAAATTTTAAATATAGTCTTTAGTTTTCTAACAATCACATGGTAAATGAAGCCATCGTACTAACTTTATTCTTCCATCATACGTCGTCTCTTAACATGTGCTATGAAGTTTACTAGGAGTTGTTTACCTATTTATTAGACTAATTTTGAATGAAGTAGCATTCAAACTACCCTGCAGTACTTGAAAATTTTTAATCTGCTGATATACCATTTTGTGAGTGTTCAACCTTTTAAGCCTGAAAGTAAAGCATGGAGAGCAACAAAGTTTTTCATGAAAAAATGGTAAAATAAGCAGACAATAGCATCACTACCAAATTTTTTTGCAAGGGATCTCCAATAATCAGATAGTAGAAGAAAAATAAGATTCATAGCAACATCACATGATGCAACCCCCAAATAACAATAAAAACCCAAATGTCCAGCCTTAAAACAAGCCCTAATCCAGAAAAAAGACTAAAACAAATCAAGAGATAAAGGAAAAACAATACTTCTTCCCCATACCTAAATCTTTTGATGAGTGGGTATATTTCACACGGTAAAACCCTACACCGTTGAAGATACACTACGTTGCAGCGATTGGCTAAGGAGAATCGAGTGGAAGTCTTAGATCCTGCAATATCCATAGCAAGACGATGAGAAGAAAACAGAGGCTGAGAAGAAATCGAAGGAAAAACTATTGCAGGATCGAAGAAGATGATCACAGTAAAAAGGGTTTTTTACCGAGTTATCTTCGTCCTCTGGTTAACCTACGTTGAAAAAGATGGTGAAAATCTGGAGATATCGCTTATATGTAGGATATCCAACTGTGCGATATCCTAGTGTCGTGAGATATCGAATGCTTCGATATCCTAGTATCCTGGGATATCGCAAGATAAAGGGCAAAAATGTCCAATCCTTGTGTAGGATCATTTATTAGGTAAATTTCACACTTTCGTCTGGTCTAGGGCAAACTCGTAATTTAAGATCGTCCATACGGTCATTTTCCCTATTTTCAATTTGAAACCCTTTCTTTAATACCCTTGCACTAATGAAATCTTGTTTATCACTTTGAGGGAATCAGTGAGTGCCTTCTGTTACTCGATTCACCCAAGTCCAGGGAGGACCTGAAACCGTGAGGGATTGTAGGTGTTTTGCGACTGTGGGACCCGGGTGGACCACCTGATGACGCATCCAGTCCGTGGATCCGGAGGGGGTACCATGGGCGACCTTAGAGGAGTTGGTCTCATAGGCAGTAGACACCCTTGGCCCATTATCTCGTAACTTGATCAGATGGAGACGTGAATGAGGAAAGATGGACCTTTTTGGCATTTGATGGTTGTGGGGCCCGCGGGACGATCGGATCACATATCTAGTCCGGGCATCAGGCCGTGTAGACCTGGGCGACCATGTTGGTAGGGATGATCGTGGGCTCTTGATTAATGGGATCCATTGTCCGAAGTGGCCAGTTTCTTTGGGCGTCGAATTTCATCACATAACCGAGTTCTGTGTTGTTTGGACATGTACCTGTAGTGAAGATAAAAGAATGGAATGAAGGAGGGAGAGTGGTGACCTGATGGCTTGATGACTAATTACCTGTTGACCTGTCTTTTAAGGGAATAAAGAATGAAGATGAGTGGTGACCTGGTGACCTGATGAGGGATGACCTAGTAATCTGATGGCATGATGACCTGACTTGAATATGATTAAAGGAGGAAAAAGGTGTGATGATATGGTGATGATGTAATCCCATGTGTTCCTTAGCCCTTAGGATATGGAAATTAGGTAAAAGACCCTTTGTCCTTAATGAATCCATTGGACTCTTAAGATTTATATTCTTGGAAATACACTAAGATAGACCCTAAGTTTTCTAAAATTATAAACTAAGATGTTTATTTATAATTATTGTTTGCAAATTAATTTGGAATGGCTTCTTTGATTTTTAATGGGTTAAAATTATATTTTTATACCTTATTAATTGGATCTTTGAACCTGAGTAAAATACCGTCCAGGCACACGGTATGTTACTAACGTAGGGTTTAGTATTTCGTATGACGTCGAAAAAATCCTAGTGGATTCGAGATCAACACATCTCTATTGGAAAACCCTTAATTGGGTCTATGCACCATTGATTGAAAGTGGGTGCGTTGATCTTTTATCTATTAGAGATTCATGTGGTTATCGGGTAGGAGATCTTATGTTTAACCTTAGGATTGGCTTGTGATTATCCTTTGACCTTCAGGTTTGCATACATGATTGAGTTTGATATTGGTCTATTAGTTGCATTCCCTATGATTGATTGGATATGGATCGTGATGTGGTGTGGCAATCGATTGAGATATTGTAGAGGTTAATTGAATGAATTGATTGGCATTCGATTGTGAATTGTTATGCAATCAGCCATTCACTTTGACTTAGGTTACTGTGTCAGAACTTTACAAATTACTAAGTTTATTTTATTATGATATATTTATATATATACACGGAGTCATAATTGAACGACTGTAGTTGTAATTGGACGACCGATCACCGATATGAGTGGAACTGTAATATCCGACTTGATTGATTGACCAGTATTTCGGATTATTTATCGGTTTATGACCTCCGACGTGATTGAGATAGTTAGGGTTGACCACCCAAAATAGTAGCAGTGTGATTATTGTATTGCTCTATTATGTAGAATTGATTTAGATTGTACGTTCTTTTCATCATTGTTCCATTGTTAAACTCTTATAATCATTACTTGTCATTACTCGCATTAATCTTGTGTTTTATTTATAAATTATACTTTCGTGCTTGCTGTTTACTTTGTTTATTGGTGCATAGGTACTGACCTCTACCCTGCCGTGGAGACGGATGATGGTCAAACGTTTGTAACATTTGAGCTAGTTAATGAACTCGAGTGGAGTGCCAATGATGGCTACGTAGCCGTTTGAGACCGCACAGGAGTGACTTTCATCGTAGAAACTATTTTAGTAGCAATTCTTAATAATGAACATAAATTTAGTTAGTTGTTCTATTTAAGTTATTTTGGAAACTTTAAACCTTAAATATTCACTAGTTATGTGTTGATTTAATCTTGGATATTGATACCAATTGATATAATGCTTACACAAATATTTTATAATGACTCATCATGTTTCGAAATTTTGTGGGTCCATATTTGGGAGCTCGTGTTGCATTAAACACAGGAAAATAATTATTTAATCATATTTTTCACGTTATCCCTTGGCTGTATTTTGGGGACATGACAGGAATCCAGTATAACCTCACCAAAAACTTTTCAAGGGACTTGACATTCGAGTGCTTGAGACATGACACTCATGAGCTCGAGACATGACACCTTGATGGACATGACATAATTTGCGAGCTCGAGACATTACTTGCAAAAAAAAATAAAAAACAAGTGAAGGGAAATTTGGTTCGAAAGACGGGATCTCTACGGTAGAAGCCGTCTTTGGACATTACGTGTATTTAAGGCCCGATTTAGAAGTATAGAGATATTTGAGTCTTTTTCTAGTAAAAAAGAAAAAAAACTAAAGTATAATACAAAGAAGTGATGATGATGAAGAAAATTTGTCCCCTAGTATTTCATCTTCGAACATCCGAAGCAAAGTTTTATGATAGTGGCAAGCCCCACATAGATTACAAATCATGAACATCACATCTTGTTGTTCAAGATAATAGCAATTCTGTCATAAGAAGGTCCTATTTACGCACTACTGAGAAAATCAAAGACTCAGATCCATGCTCACATGAATAACCACGCCATCTCTGTTCATCAAGCCTCCCATTCCTTTGAATTTTAGCATACTTGATTTCTTGAAAAGTCGTTTGACCAAGTGAACCAAATGTGCTAGTGGGCCAAGCAAGACCAATGAACCGAAAAGTGAAATTAAACCCATAGGGATGTAAAGAATACCAAGCCCTGATCTACGGAAGGCATTGAGATTAGTACTGAGAGAGAAGAAGGCCAAACCAAAAGAAACCACCAACGAAGTTGTCACGCCCCCAAAAGTGAAACCGGGGTTATGCGTGAGATTAGGGCCAATTAAAACTTTTTCCAGCATTAATCAAATACAACTTACCCATCTGGATCAAAGACCGCTATGAGGTATAAACATTTCCTCAAATATATAAAACAATTAATGGAAGCTTCATAAATGCAATTGGTATCTTAAAGATGTATAGTTAAGAGCAAATTACTGAATAACATTATTAGAGTTAGAGTTTGAGACTGTTAACAAAATATTAATTACAAAGAAGAAGGCCACACTAAAACTAGGCCTAAACAAAAGTATAAGAAATCAAAAGATGAAGCTAGTAGGATGAATCGTGAAGGCTCTCATGTACGAGGTCGTCACGGCTATACAATGTCATCCGTACTGTACTCTAGGAAGTCATCAGGCTGATTTGCCTGAACTTCTTCCGTCGCCTCCTCCTCCTCGGGGTAGAATGGCTCGGTACCTATGCACCAAAGGTAGCATCATCAACATAACGGATGGCAAGAAGATAGATATATAAATCAACATAGATATGCAGTACTAAGAGATTAAACAGTAAACAAGATTATAAGAGAGGCATAGCATTCTGATCGTAAGACATGCATTGCACTTGAATCATAAACAAACTATCAAAGTAGGCGGTCCACATATGCTAATCATGGGATAAAAACCCAGTATCCAATAACAAACAACCCTTAGCTCAAGTAACTCGGGCTCCGTGAGCTCTGGCTCTGTCTTGCTTCAAGGAACAAACAACTCTTAGCTCGAGTAGCTCGGGTTCCATGAACTCTGGCTCTATCTTGCTTCGAGGAAAAGTATCAGTCCTCTCACAGGTGGTGCCCCAGCTGTGTTGAACGTTAACAGGTGAGTGGTGCCTGACACAAAGAATCCTAAAGACAACGGTGAAGGGCTAGGCTTCTTGCGCGAACAAAATTCAATAACATTAGAGAAACTACTTTATTCCAAATCAACTCAAACCTCAAACAAACTCCAATAGTAGTTCTCATCAAGCCTTACAATCAAAGCTCCCTAGCCTCAACACTTCAAACGACCCTCAAAGTAAACGAAACCACAAAAAGGATCCTAAGTCCATCATCTAAGTTTTCAAAGTGATCCTCAAAGAAAGTAGAGCAAACATAACTAAAGAAAGAACATGCTCGTCACATGTAGATAGTACCAGACGGTACAATTCAGAATTGAAGACGATAAACAATCCAATCCTAAGTACAATGTCAATCCTGAAGCATCGTACAACCTATTCATTCAACGAAGGGGTTAAGGTTCACGATACTCAGACGAACAATCTTCGTGCATAGATTTAAAGAAGAGTATCATGTTGTCCCTACCAATCAAGACTGAACTAGGTTAGATCCCGATACAACCGGATCAACCGTAAAGAATGTCTGCTCGAACATCTTTACTATAAGTCAAATGAGTCCACAAAAGGATAACCAAGTTTCACCTAAGTCCATCCAAAAATAGGGGTAAAATCCCTTCCAGAAGGAATTCACAGTTGGCCCGGTCGACCCCGCCCTTGGCCGGTCGACCGCGTACACAGGGAGTCCTATCGACTTGAGAAGGCCAGGTCGACCTCCTTCATGCATGCCCGGTCGACCGAGCCCTTGGCCGGTCAACCCGCAGTTGTAAGCAGTAATTGAGAGTAGTGTTTTGATCAGGTTCCAGGGAACCTGACCCTGTGTGGCCGGTCGACCGAGGTCCCTGGCCGGTCGACCGCGTGCACTGCGGAAACAGAGCCCAGGTTTTGTTTCTGCACTGAAATGGGTCCATTCTATTTCCAAACTTCTTGAACCTAATAAACAGTCCAAGCAATGGTAAAAATAACCTAACTACAATACACAAAACTAACTAATCAGGTCATTAACCTCTAAATCCATTCCATTAAACCAATAAACCAATTTATCATGTTTTCAAACCTCTAAAGCATCAATTGAGCAAAGAACATCTAAAACATGATTTCTCCATACAAATCAAGGAAGACAAACATATCAAGCATAAATTTAGCTATTTACTTGCCTTAGGTGATGTGCTAGACCAAAATCAAGAAAAAAGTTGAGAAGAAAAACTCTTTGAAGCTCCAAAGGGAAGAGACAATTCTCAAAACCCAAATCACTCCTACAAATGCATGCCAAGGGTTGAGGTAAGTCTCCCTAATCCATTTCTAACCAATAAGGAAGAAGTAGAAGTAGTCTATAAGCTTTAGGAGCTTACCTTTGAATGAGTTGTGGATGAAAAGCTTAGAAAAGTAAATGGTTGGAGTCTTGGAAGCTTGAGGGAGAAGATGGGCGGATTGGATGTCGAAGCCGGAGCTCCGGTGATTGTCGGAAGTGAGGAAGAAATGAACGAAAGAGAAGAAGAAAAATGAAGAAGGAGGCTGCTGTTTTGTTGTTGTTGGAAGTGAATGAAAGAGAGAAAGAAAGGTGGGTTTTGACCTAATATAAGGAATTGGGCCTTGGAAATGGGCATTGGGTCTTGGGTTGGGTTTGGGTCAAGTTCCGGGTCGGTCCATGTTTACAATCGATGATTTTCGGGCCTGTTCGACGCATCGAATCGAAACTCGATAAAAGACTAAAGTTCATGAAATACCAAGACCTACTCGATGCACCCAAACTTACAAAACTCATAATCTCATACTTTCCCTGAAAACTTACCCAATTAGCAAAACAACCCTCTATTCTACCCAAAGTACTATGAATCATGCGAGACTTCACACATGAGATTCGACGTTAAACCCGACTACTTAAACTCTAATCGCACTTACTAACTAATCACACAATTAATTATAATTAATAGGAGGTTAAGGGACGGGATGTTACATCCTCCCCCGCTTAGGCTATTTGGTCCTCCAAATCCCTAACACACCTCTGGCAATAACTCTGGATACTTCTCCTTGACTTGATCTCTGAGTTCCCAAGTCGCTTCCCTTGGACTGTGATGCTCCCACTGTACTTTGACCCACTGAATGGTCCTTGTCCTCAACACTTGCTCCTTTGTGTCGATGATCTTCTTCGGTCTCTCTACGAACGTAACATCTGGCTGAACATCTAAAGGTTCGTGATGTAGCACGTGTGAAGGGTCTGGAATGTACTTCCTCGGCATAGAAATGTGAAAAACTCTATGAACTCCTGCTAACTCTGCTGGTAGTATCAATCTATAAGCCACTTCGCCAACGTGCATATCGATTTCAAACGGTCCAATATATCTCCGAGCCAGTTTTCATTTCTGACCGAATCTCATTGTTCCTCTAGTCGGTGAGACTTTGAGAAACACCCTGTCTCCAACTTGAAATTCCAAATCTCTCCTCTTGGGGTCTGCGTAGCTCTTCTGACTGTCTCTTGCAATCTTTAGCTTATCGATGATCTGCTTCACTTTCTCGCTGGTATCACTGATGATCGAAAGTCCGTGAAAACTCGGAATACCAATCTCTTCCCAACAAATTGGGGTCTTACACTTCCGTCCGTACAATGCCTCGAACGGTGCCATCCCGATACTGGAGTGATAAATGTTGTTGTAGGCAAATTCACACAAAGGAAGACTCTTCTCCCAGTCTTTCTCGAAATCAAGAACACATGCCCCCAACATATCCTCCATAGTCTGATTGGTTCTCTCAGTCTGTCCATCGGTTTGAGGGTGATACGCAGTGCTGAAGTTCAATGTAGTACCCAAAGCTACTTGCAAACTGACCCAAAATCTGCCCACAAACCGCATATCTCTGTCTGAAACAATGGAATCTGGAATTCCGTGCAATTTGACTATATTGTCAATGTACTTGTGTGCCAAAACATCCATGGATCCTCTCATCTTCATAGCAATGAAGTGTGCTGACTTGGTGAGTCTGTCAACAATCACCCAAATGCTATCATTGTCTCTCATGGGTGGCAATCCTGCAACGAAGTCCATGGTGATGTACTCCCATTTCCATTCTGGTGTTTTCAATGGTTGGAGCAATTCTGGAGGTTTCTGATGTTCAATCTTCACTTGTTGACACACTAGACATCTCGAGACAAATCCTACAATGTCTTTCTTCATGTTGTCCCACCAGTAAAAACTTCTCAAGTTCTGATACATTTTGGTGCTCCCTGGGTGAATAGCATAACGAGAATGTTGTGCCTCAACCATAATCTCGTTTCTCAATTCATGTACACCCGGTACACATAATCTGTCCTGGCAGTACAACACTCCATCTATGAGTCTAAACTCTGGCCTTTCTGTTATGCTGTCTATCAGTTTGACTAACTCTGGATCTTCTGTCTGACTGCTCTTGATTCTATTAAGAATCTCTGGTTCCCAAGTGTGCATATTGGCGATCATGACTTTCTCACTCTGAGGCTGGAACTCTATGGCCAAATCTCTGAATAACTCTGTCAAAGACCACTCTGTCTGTGAACATCCGGTATTCGCTGTCTTCCTGCTCAATGCATCTACAACTACGTTTGCTTTCCCGGGATGATACTTTATCGGAAAATCATAGTCCTTGATGTATTTCATCCATCTGGTCTGCCTCATGTTCAAATCCTTCTGCCCAAATAGATACTGGAGACTCCTGTGATCCGAGTGAACCTCGAATTTCTCCCCATACAAGTAGTGTCTCCACATCTTCAGTGCCATAACCACTGCTGCAAGCTCCAAGTCATGAGTATCGTATCTCTTTTCATGCTCTTTCAGCTGTCAGGATCCGTAGGCCACTACTTTTCCTTCTTGCATGAGTACGCAACCTAATCCAATGCCTGAAGTGTCTGTAAAGATCACGAATCCTCCATTTCCTGTAGGTAATGCAAGAATAGGTATCGTGGTCAATCTGGTCTTCAGCTCCTGAAAATTTGCTTCACATTGTTCCGTCCATACAAAAGGCACATCTTTCCTTGTCAATTTGGTCAATGGAGCTGCGATACTGGAGAATCCATTCACGAATTTTCTGTAATAGCCTGCCAAACCGAGAAAACTCCTGATATCTGACACTGACTTCGGGCTCTGCCAACTGACTACCGCTTCGATCTTTGCTGGATCTACTGATAAACCTTCCTTAGAGATGTTGTGTCCAAGAAAAGACACTTGCTCAAGCCAAAACTCACACTTACTAAGCTTAGCATAGAGCTGATTCTCTTTCAAAATCTACAATGAACTTCTCAAATGCTCTGCATGTTCATCTCTGGACTTCGAATAGACTAGAACATCGTCTATGAAGACGACCGTGAACTTGTCTAAGCATGGTGCAAAGATTTTGTTCAACAAGGCCATAAATACTCCTGGCGCATTAGTCAGCCCAAATGGCATAACTAAGAACTCATAATGTCCATATCTGGTCCTGAAGGCTGTTTTCTGCACATCTTGATCTCTAACTCGTATCTGGTGGTAACCTGATCTCAAATCTATCTTGGAGAAATGTTGTGCTCCCTGCAACTGATCAAACAACTCATCTATCCTAGGTAACAGATACGTGTTCTTGATTGTAACCTGATTTAGCTGCCTATAGTCTATGCACATACGCATCGATCCATCATTCTTCTTCACGAATAGGACTGGTGCACCCCCAAGGTGATACACTTGGTCTCATAAATCCTTTATCTAAGAGGTCCTGCAATTGAGCTTTCAACCCTCTTAGCTCTGCTGGAGCCATGCGATAAGGTGCTTTCGATATCGGTGCCGTCCCTAGCATAAGCTCAATCATGAAATCAGTCTCTCTGATTGGCGGTAATTCAGGTATCTCCTCCGGAAAGACATCCGGAAACTCACAAACAACTGGAATATCCTCCACCGCTTTGGACAAGTTATTGTCCGTGATAAATGTCACATAGCCGTCACATCCACTCTGAATCAATCTATCGGCTCTCAAAGCTGAAATGACCCTAGTGGACATGGGTTTCCTCTCCCCAACAATCTCAACACTATCTGCCAAAATCTGTAATCTGATGGTCTTCTTGAAGCAATCCATAATGGCTCTGTAGGTGGATAACCAATCCATACCTAGTATCACATCAAAGTCCTTCATCCCTAGGATGATCAAATCTGTAAATAGGAGAAAACTCCCCACCTGCACTCTGCACGTTGGGTAATAGGATTCACACTGCACTGTCTTCCCTAAAGGAGTACTAACAAGCAAAATACAATGCAATGGAGCTATGTCTTCCACCAAGCATGCAAGAAAAATAGGTGACACGAAAGAATGCGTGGAACCAGAATCAAATAGGACTCTAGCAAGTACGTCTGAAATAGAGAGTGTACCTTCCACCACTCCTCCTGCTTCCTCGCCCTCCTGTTGCTCTAAGGCACAAAGTTTCCCATGCATTTGAGGTCATTGTTGTTGCCACTGTTGTCCCTGAGGTCTGTGTTGTGCATACTGCTGGCCTTGTGGCCTCTGCTGCCCCTAGGGTCTATACTGGCCTTTAGTCTACGGTGGTGCTGGAAGTCTAAGCTGTTGTGGCTGCTGGGGTGCCCGAAGTTGCTGCTGAGGTGCCTACCTCAAGGGTTGTGCTACCAATGGTGGTCGAGAAGCTGTGTTCCTCACACCTTGCTCTTGAGCTTGAAGGCAATCTCTTCTCTGGTGGTCCATCGAACCACACTCAAAACATGCCCCTGTCTTCCATCTACAGTTCGCAGTCGTATGCAAATTCTTGCCACACCGCTCGTAGTAAACTATGTGTGCCTGATCAAATCTAGGCCTCTTGCCTTGCTGCTGGTACTGCTACTGCGAACGCTACTGGTACTGCTGGTACTGATATTGTTGCTGTGGACGCTGCTGAAATTGTCCCGAACTTGGATTCTTAGCTGGGACTGGTACTAGCTGAAGCTGCTATGCATAAAGGGTCTTCTTCCAAATGAACTCTTCGGCCCAATACGCACGTTTGAGGTTTTCCTCATAAGTGGTTAAGGTAACAGATGTCACCTCCATCTGAATATGGGGTCTTAGTCCACGAATGAACCTCATAACCTTATCAGCCTCAAGGCGAACCAGGGTAGGTGCAAACCTAGAGAGGTTGGTAAATTTCTGCTCATAGATCTGGATTGGATCCTCTCCTTGAACCAAGGATTCGAACTCTATAAGTTTCTGGGCCTGAATGTGGGGTGAGATATACTTAGCTCGAAAGAGTGTCTGAAATGACGTCCAAGCTTCGGTATCCTCTATCATGTCATAAGGTGTCATGACCGATTTCCACCACAACTCTGCCACTCCTCGAAACATGTAAGAGGCCAACTGAACACGCTCCCTCCCTGAACATTGGAAGACTTTGAAGATCTTCTCCATCTGTACTACCCACTCATCAGCATCGAGGGGGTCCTTGTTCCCAAAGTACGCTGGTGGGTTCCTCTTCTTGAATTTATCATATATATCACTCAAGTCTGTCACCCTAGGAGGCATGATGACTTGAGGTACCGGGGCTGGCCAGTGTAAAAATTGCAGCATTTGATTATGGAAGGTAGCCTGATCTTCCCTCTGCTGTGTCTGATTATGAGCCTGTGCCGCTTGAGAATCCACAGAGGCTTGCGTCAACTGATTGAATCTAGTCTCCGCTGATTCATTCGCACTAGGATTGGCATGGTCGTTGTTTTGAGTAGAACGAGTATGTCCATCGGCCATTCTGAAAGATAAGAAACTTTAGTCCTATGGGACTCAATCTAGCATACAAACTATACAATCTGCACAAACTAAGATACCCAAAGAAAAACCAATCCTCACACGTCTTAAGTTTCTACTTATTTTTAATCTAGAAACCAGTAATGCTCGGATACCAACTCGTCACGCCCCCAAAGTGAAACTGGGGTTATGCGTGAGATTAGGGTCAATTAAAACTTTTTCCAGCATTAATCAAATACAACTTGCCCTAATCATGTCCCATCTAGATTGAAGATCGCTGTGAGGTATAAACATTTCCTCAAATATATAAAACAATTAGTGGAAGCTTCATAAATGCAATTGGTATCTTAAAGATGTATAGTTAAGAGCAAATTACTGAATAACATTATTAGAGTTAAAGTTTGAGACTGTTAACAAAATATTAATTACAAAGAAGAAGGCCACACTAAAACTAGGCCTAAACAAAAGTATAAGAAATCAAAAGATGAAGTTAGTAGGATGAATCGTGAAGGCTCTCATGTACGGGGTCGTCACGGCTATACAATGTCATCCGTACTGTACTCTAGGAAGTCATCAGGCTATCTGCCTGAACTTCTTCCGTTGCCTCCTCCTCCTCGGGGTAGAAGGGCTCGACACCTATGCACCAACGGTAGCATCATCAACATAACGGATGGCAAGAAGATAGATATATACATCAACATAGATATGCAGTACTAAAGAGATTAAACGATAAACAAGATTATAAGAGATGCATAGCATTCTGATCGTAAGACATGCATTGCACTTGAATCATAAACAAACTATCAAAGTAGGCGGTCCACATATGCTAATCATGGGATAAAAACCCAGTATCCAATAACAAACAACCCTTAGCTAAAGAAGCTCGGGCTCCGTGAGCTCTGGCTCTGTCTTGCTTCAAGGAACAAACAACTCTTAGCTCGAGTAGCCCGGGTTCCATGAACTCTGGCTCTATCTTGCTTCGAGGAAAAGTATCAGTCCTCTCACAGGTGGTGCCCCAGCTGTGTTGAACGTTAACAGGTGAGTGGTGCCTGACACAAAGAATCCTAAAGACAACGGTGAAGGGCTAGGCTTATTGCGCGAACAAAATTCAATAACATTAGAGAAACTACTTTATTCCAAATCAACTCAAACCTCAAACAAACTCCAATAGTAGTTCTCATCAAGTCTTACAATCAAAGCTCCCTAGCCTCAACACTTCAAACGAACCTCAAAGTAAATGAAATCACAAAAAGGATCCTAAGTCCATCATCTAAGTTTTCAAAGTGATCCTCAAAGAAAGTAGAGCAAACATAACTAAAGAAAGAACATGCTCGTCACATGTAGATAGTACCAGACGGTACAATTCAGAATTGAAGACGATAAACAATCCAATCCTAAGTACAAATTCAATCCTGAAGCATCGTACAACCTATTCATTCAACGAAGAGGTTAAGGTTCACGATACTCAGACGAACAATCTCTGTGCATAGATTTAAAGAAGAGTATCATGTTGTCCCTACCAATCAAGACTGAACTAGGTTAGATCCCGATACAACCGGATCAACCGTAAAGAATGTCTGCTCGAACATCTTTACTATAAGTCAAATGAGTCCACAAAAGGATAACCAAGTTTCACCTAAGTCCATCCAGAAATAGGGGTAAAAATCCCTTCCCAGAAGGAGTTCACAGTTGGCCCGATCAACCCCGCCCTTGGCCGGTCGACCACGTACACAGGGAGTCCGATCGACTTGAGAAGGCCAGGTCGACCTCCTTCATGCATGCCCGGTCGACCGAGCCCTTGGCCGGTCAACCCGCAGTTGTAAGCAGTAATTGAGAGTAGTGTTTTGATCAGGTTCCAGGGAACCTGACCCTGTGTGGCCAGTCGACCGAGGTCCCTGGCCGGTCGACCGCGTGCACTGCGGAAACAGAGCCCAGGTTTTGTTTCTGCACTGAAATGGGTCCATTCCATTTCCAAACTTCTTGAACCTAATAAACAGTCCAAGCAATGGTAAAAACAACCTAACTACAACACACAAAACTAACTAATCAGGTCATTAACCTCTAAATCCATTCCATTAAACCAATAAACCAATTTATCATGTTTTCAAACCTCTAAAGCATCAATTGAGTAAAGAACATCTAAAACATGATTTCTCCATACAAATCAAGGAAGACAAACATATCAAGCAAAATTTAGCTATTTACTTGCCTTAGGTGATGTGCTAGACCAAAATCAAGAAGAAAGTTGAGAAGAAAAACTCTTTGAAGCTCCAAAGGGAAGAGACAATTCTCAAAACCCAAATTACTCCTACAAATGCATGCCAAGGGTTGAGGTGAGTCTCCCTAATCCATTTCTAACCAATAAGGAAGAAGTAGAAGTAGTCTATAAGCTTTAGGAGCTTACCTTTGAATGAGTTGTGGATGAAAAGCTTAGGAAAGTATATGGTTGGAGTCTTGGAAGCTTGAGGGAGAAGATGGGCGGATTGGATGTCGACGCCGGAGCTCCGGTGATCGTCGGAAGTGAGGAAGAAATGAACGAAAGAGAAGAAGAAAAATGAAGAAGGAGGTTGTTGCTGTGTTGTTGTTGTAAGTGAATGAAAGAGAGAAAGAAAGGTGGGTTTTGACCTAATATAAGGAATTGGGCCTTGGGTCTTGGGTTGGGTTTGGGTCAAGTTTCGGGTCGGTCTATGTTTACAATCGATGATTTTCGGGCCTTTTCGAAGCGTCAAATTGAAACGCGACAGAAGACTAAAGTTCATGAAATTCCGAGACCTACCCGATGCACCCAAACTCACAAAACTCATAATCTCATACTTTTCCTAAAAACTTACCCAATTAGCAAAACAACCCTCTATTCTACCCAAACGCACTATGAGTCATGCGAGACTTCGCACACGAGATTCGACGTTAAACCCAACTACTTAAACTCTAATTGCACTTACTAACTAATCACACAATTAATTATAATTAATAGGAGGTTAAGGGACGGGATGTTACAGAAGTGATGGCAATCCACATAGCGATCATCAAAGCCCACATCAACCTCCTTTGTTTGAGACTGAAACCACTTATGAGCAGTAAGATTATGCTGGCAGATGCAAGAAAACTGATTTGGTTGAAGAAGTTGATTAACATGTAAAAAAGAGGTTTCTCATTAGACATGATCGCCTATGCTGGCAGATGCAAGAAAATTGATTTGGTTGAAGAAGTTGATTAACATGTAAAAAAGAGGTTTCTCATTAGACATGATCGCCTATCCTGCCCTATGTTGCGCTGGACTAATGTAATACTCTATCTCATTCATTTACGAGGGTCGTGTATATATTGGTCTATAGTTATCTTGCCAAACACCACCAGGAGGGTGGAGTAAAGCTTCTAAGGTCACCGTTGCAATCAAAACTGCCACCACCATCACCATGCTCTTCGTCTCATTCAACCAATTAGCGTGTGCCTTCCAAGTATGTTTACAACGAGTTGTTGATTGTGCCTGTGAAAATTCCTTGGCGCTTCTACCTCCTACACGACATAGAATCCTTTTGCATTTTGCATAGCCAGATTTCCTTGGTGCTTTTACTAGGGCATCCAGTGGTGTATGTTTATTCATGTTCAAAGCATTTATTTCCTTGCTGGTATTGCTAAGCAAAAATTCTATCACCTGCACATTCATAGTCAAACTTAATTAGAGCCTGTTTGTTTGCGATAGGATAGAATAGAAGAGTAAAAAAGGTTGCAACGGTTGAGATTTTTAGCTCAAACTGTGTTTGAATGGAGCATAGGGGATAGGTGAAATAAAGTTGTCAAGTGACGTAGTACACCCCTTTACTCTACTCAACCCATCTAAATTTCATTCTAGCCAAATCTGAATAACTTGCTTACTTTACACCACCTTCTTTCTTTCCCATGAAAGTTGCCACCCCTCACTTTCATCTTACTTTATTCCAACAAACCAAACACATGTAAAGTAATTCTATACTCATTTTATTTCAACCCACTTCACTTTAACTTTATTCAAAATCCGAGACTTACTCTACTCTTACTCTATCCCTCTTAGAAACAACCAGGCCCCCCAGTTTGGCAACTCTACTAATAGAGTCAAGTGAAGTAAAGTTGATTTTGAAGAAAGAATAAAATATAAGTGGGTTATAATGGTATTTTATTTTAGTTCTTTATTATGAAATCTTTTGACTTTTTGCATAGGAAAGTGTAGTCTTTTTTTTTATTTTAGTGGATAAAAGTGGTTGCTTTTTTACTTGTTTTGAAAAAGATGAAGGGAGTTTTGAATTAAAATGCTTTTAATGTGACATCTCCTCTTAAAAATGGTGCCTTTACTTGACTCTTACTATGTTAGTAAAGTGTCAAAATAGCTTAGGGTACTAGTTTAAGAGTGGATCTTGAGGACCCAGGGATCAATCCCTAAACAAGTGTGCGGAACTAAGATGTCATTCAACTATGAGTGTGTTGGCAGTTAACCCTTTATTCATTTATCCCCTACACATCGAACAACTACTATGTCTAAAAGTCATCGAATGGGTCCCGCAAAGCCCCACCTCGACATTTTCACATTTATATCATTTCGAGGACCTATCGTACTGTTTTGGAGCAAATCACAACCTGGCTTGTGGAGACATCTAGATTCAAGCAAGCTATGATAATTTCATGCTGAGTTGGGCATGGCTATGACAAGCTATAGCGTAGGCCCTGTGATTGAATCCAAACTTGATAGCTGTGCTCATAAAAGATTGCTTTTTCCATCACCTTGTCTTGCGATCATTAGGGCCCTGGGTGGGGCCCATTATAGTGTCTCTCATAGCATGCGTATCTCCCATAATATTAAATAAGAGTTAACTCTCATAGAAACATTTTTCTTTTATTTTGTATACTGCGAATTCCCAATTTATAAGAGAATAAAGTTTGGCTACATTTTTCATAACAACCATTTGGGACAATGAATATGGTCTACGTTTCTTATGAAATAAATGCTTAAAAGAAAGACTATAAAAAAGACTAAAGGGCCTAGCTAACTCCATACCTAAACCATTGCTAGAAATTCATCGCTGATACCGGTACAAAGGAAGGAGGGTACGAGAGTTTAAATCCCACAGAGATACAAATGGATTCCAGAATTTTTATTTACATTTAAATTATAATCGTGTATTATTCAAATAAAATATTTGTAACTGTTGATCTTGAGGATTGGGAATGGCTTCCAGGCACTCCAAACATGAATTTTGTACTTTTGCAACTATTTAAACCAAAGCTGTCTCGTACACATGTCTGCGTAACACTAATATTTTAGTTTTGGTAGCTTTTCTTTTCTCAGGTGCCATGATAAACAAGTTCCAATCTCTCATATCAAATAGTTTTATAACTCTAGGAAAAATAGTAATAAGAAAAAATCCCCAATCCGAAAGGAAAAGCACCCCATGGGGGGGCAGCACCACATAGAAATCCTCTGCATCACAAATATGTGCCTTTGACATAAATGGAAAAAAAAAAAAAGTGCCTTTGACAATAAATGGAGGAAAAGGGACTTTAGCTCTGTCTGAATCTCAGATGCAAGGAGATGCAAGATGGAATTGTGGTCGTTGTCTTTCATGTTCACAAATTCTTCATCATCGACCAACTGGATCAACATCTTCAAGGCCTCCAACTGGTTATGATTGGCGCACAGGTGCAAAATTGGCTCTCCTTCCTCGGTCATAACCCAAGCGGCTGTGGGTTCAGCAAGAAACAACTCCTTCAAGGCTTCAACACCTCAACTCGGCCTTTCATTGCTGCGATATGAAGAGGAGTCCTTCCTCTTTTGTTACGGACGTAACGAACACCAGCATTTTATTCTAAGAGTAGCTTTACTACCTCTACATGGCTTTCTGGTAAACAAGGTAAAGAGGATACATTCCATGGGAATTTAATTCATGGGCGGCGTATTCGGGTTTTCGACTCAAGATTTCTTGGGCGAAATCAGCATGCCCAAACTGGGCAGCTACATGCTGAGGGTTTTCATTAGAAACTCCATGAAGGAGGTGCTGTTCTTGGTTAAGCAGATTCTGCAACATTGTCAGGTCCCCTCTAATTGCAGCTTTGTAGAGCCTCGTGTCCATCTGTCTTCTCTCTATTGTTTTTGCAGCTGGATGGTCAGCTTTAACTAAAACATGAAGTTCATAGTTGGCCTCTGGATTGTGGCGGCCGTTTGAAGATGGTACTGATGTTTTATCGGTTTGAATTGGTCACATGACCTCTGGACTGTGCCGGCCATCGATACAAATTTTAAAACAGAGACCTCCCAACTATAATTGCTCCTAGTTCTTTCCGGAAAAAAATGACGAGCAAACAGTCATGATTTAATGAAGCAGCAGCTTAGAGATTTGAGCCCATTACTGAAAATTCATCTTTGAGGTCCACCTTTGAAATTCAAATCACTCAAGATCACGTCACCCATTTTCCTATTATAAAGAAAAACTTACAATTATGCATATTGTTAGATTGGTAGAGTCTGAAACATACAAATGTTTCACTCCAATTAGTATGATTATGCCCACTCTGAGATTGGTCAATGTCTAAAGCACAGTACTTCCTTTCTTTCGATCATAGTTTGTGTAAGGTTTATTTGAATGTTGGCTAATTCGTTGGGTAATGGAAAAAACTGGGAATTTGTTTCATAATGTATTTTATAGAATGGGCTGCCCAAATTGAAGAATGAAGACAATGCAGAGAACCTGAGACAGAATTGATGCTCGCTCGAGCAAGCCATCTGGTTGCTCGGGCGAAGCCTAGGAAATTCGCCAGACAGAATGATGGTTCGCTCGAGCAACCCATATGCCCGCTTAAGCAAACATGGCAGTCATCATGTGCGAATAGAATTTTCAATTTTCGATTTTGAGCAAAATTGCTATTCATAGTCCTACCCCAAGTAATTCTAATTCCCACGACTTTTGGACTATATATTGAGGCTTCTAGCAACCTTAAAGAGTGCCTTAAATAATTCTCTCTTATTCTAAGCCCTAGAATTATATTGAGAGATGTTCTTCTTCTCCAAAGCTTCATCAAGTTGTTGCGTTGAAGTTTTTGCCTTGGAATTTCTTTCTACTACTCTATTGAAGTAGATTAACCTCGAGGAGGCTATCAAGGTGATTAGCTCAAGTATGGTGAAGGTGAAAGACAAGTGGCAAGATCAAAGCAGTCCTTTTGTTGAGTTGCAACTAAGAAAAGGTTATGAGTTTTCTTGTAACTTTCAATTTATTAGTGCTTGGTTTGTCTGTTAGCGTAGACGATAATGTCTGTGGTTTTTTTCCAAGTAGGGTTTTTCACGTATAAATTAACCTTGTGTCTCATTCTCTTTGTGGTTAATTGCTTTTAATTGAAATTAGGATTAATCACTGGTTTGGAAATTTAATAGAGAAACTATTTATTGGAACCTTAGCCTGTGTCAAGGCCGATTTTTTTAGTTTGAAGCCATCATAAATCAACACTAGATATAACTCTGATTGTAGTGAAGTTTTCATTGGTGATAGAATAAGGTAAGACCGTGATGCATGGTCGAACTTCAAAGGTGAACCCCAATAATGGATTTATAGCTATGGACTCAAAGATAGTGCATGATGAGAAAGAAAATACTGCCACGTTTTACAAGAAATGCTACTATTTCTCAATTCCTAACAGGCTCTTTGGGTAATTCACTTGTAGATTAAGTTGAAGTGAAGGTTTGCTTTAAGAGATAAGAAAAGACAAGGGGCTTATCAAAATGTATAAAATTTCAAAAATCACCTTTAAAAAATCTCAAGAAGGCAATCTCTCGTTCCACTAAAAGACAAAAATGGCATCTTCTTTTATCCAAAAAAAGTCAAAAAAGTTCATTCACATGTCACAAAATGATAAAAAAAAAAAGTCAATGATATGGATTTTTAGTTTTTATACTTTTTTATGAGGCCCCTCTTTTTCTTTTTCTCTTAAATTGACCTTTCATTGACTCAAATTGGCCCTAGAGGATCTTTCTATTGCCTGTTCAAATAAAACATCTAATAGAGTTTATTAGCACACTTGCCCCATCAGAGATATATGGAAATTTGTATTTAGCCATCTTAAAAATAAATAAATAAATAAATAAATAAATAAATAGGACTTTTTTACTTCAACATCTCAAATTGACAATTCTAAAATTATGTGAATGATAAGCAATTATAATTGTTCTTTTTATAAACTCAGATCATACAATTAAAAGCATCAAGTGGACCCAGTTGTTTTCTAGATAGATAAAAAGTCCTCTTGCATCTAGCGACCGAAGGGTTTCACAAACTCTACCATGTGCCATCCTATATATTTTATAAAATCATCAATAAAAAAAGTTACTGCTATGAAAATTGTAGACAATCATGCTTTTTTTTTCCCTTCTTCTTCTACTTTTATGTTTTTTAGAATCTGTCTTTCAAATATCTCGTGGACTTATTTGTTGCCCAGCATGGTCCCACCAGGGCCCTAGCACCTAGAGATAACTTCACATTGTCCCCTTTACTCTTTAATTGGAGCCCTTCGATTGAGCGCTAGAGCTAACCTCAGGGTGAGCTCCAGTGCTTGTGAGACCCACCTTGGGCCCCACCTAGGCATCAGATTGGGATGGACATCGAAAAATTTCCCGGAACACTACCTATGTACGGTGACTGAAGCTCCAATCATCACCGAACCGACTTGATCCATTGCCAAAAAAAAAAATTTGTTCAAAATGAGTGCAGGTCAATCGAAAGGTCTAGTCCATTCGGATGAGTCCCAAACTCAAGATTGGTGACTATCACGAGGGTCCCTGTTTTATGGTTTGCTAGGGTGGAACACAAGTTGGGCCTCACTAGGTGTTTTGGCATGTGGTGCTCGCTGAGTACCTGTGCTCGGTGGTGGTTTTCCCCCTATTGACCCAATTTTGCATGAGATTGAGTCCATGGGGTCTAATTTTGAGTCCGTTGAATTTTATTTTTGTGAACTCAATTGCTTTGACTTACCGAACAACACTTATTCTATGGGTGTTTGGATAATGGGAGTTGGGAGTTAGGGTCTTTAGTTTGGTTTGGTGACTTTGGTGTTGTTTTCTTTTTCTTCTAGTGACATCTCTATTTTACCAAAAAAAAAAAAGAAGCCCTTCGTTTAGAACATATCCATGATAGTCTTAGCTTGGAAGAAGTTTAGAACATATCCATGATAGTCTTAGCTTGGAAGAAATTTAAAATCTACATTGGGTAATGTTAGATTGTATGTCAATCCAGTGGATGACATAAACATTTTGATTCATTATCTCAATTGATATATTTTTTTCATTTTCTTTTCATGAGATGAATAGGATTTTGTTTAATTGTTGCACATATTTGATACAAAAATGGCATAGTTGTTCTTGAGGTGAATAGAAGCCCTTAAATATATATATTAAATGTGATCAATTTGTGTGGATGAGATTCACATGCAGAAGACACAAGTCACAAATCTTATATTTAAAATGTTTCACAACCAATGAGAGATTGAGCACTTCATCTGAAAAGGTTGTATCACTACAATCACTACGAGACAGTGTGGCTTATCTCGACTATTAGAGTGGAAGACTCTGGATTGTTGTGTTAGTACATTAGATGTACTGAAGGACCATGAGTAGTGCCTTATATAAAATATTGTCTATAATTAAGGAACGCTCTCATAATTTCCAAACAATAAGCTCTTATTCCTAAGGGTGTAATGGACTCGAGTTTCTGCCATGCATTTACTTTAACTTACCAATGAGTAAGGCCAATTATAGGTCAACACCTCGGTATCTTGGATAGATGGTAGTAAGACTGTGAGAACATATGTTCTCAAGATATAATTTGTCCCTATAAAAGAAATATCCCCTTGAGCTTATTAATGGATTTATCGTCGGTAAGTGCGCACTTATTCTGATTAAGATTGATGTGATTAATTGAGTCACAAGGATAATAAGAGGTAGATCCACATTGGTTAGATAATTTATATTTATTTCCAATGGATCCATGGATATAATTGACGGAGCGGCTTGTTTGCAGTAATTGGAAAGTTTAGGGACTGAAGTACATTTACAGTTATATAGTGGTGTTATTTGTAATTAATTGTTGGTCAGGATCTTGCATAAGATATGAGGTCTAGATGCTTCAGTTGGAGTTAGATTCAAGGATCCCTAGTGATCTCAATGCTAGCCCTAAGAGAGAGAAATGTATTCAAATAAGAACTCATAAAAGAACTAGAATTGTGGGATTATAAAAGAAAGAGAGGGATGGATGTCCAAGACACTAATTGGACATCCTTGTGCTCCTCTCCTCCCCTCTTCTTGTTATCTGTTTTGAGTGCATTGAGTCCCCAATTGAGATCCCGTCATTCTCTTTGAGAAGATCTCTGCAATTGGATCATAGCGAGAAAGGCTACAAGATCTGAGAGATCGTGTCTCCAAAAGGGTTTTACAAAGACAAATATCAAATATTCGATTTGAGCACAACAAAGCTCCTCAGGTATAGATCTGCACCAAATTATTCATAGATCTAGATAGATGTGTTTGTTCAAATTTATTTTTCTTGACGTACATGTGGAATCTTAATACACTAAGATCAGCGTTTTAGATCTTGGAATTGGTTCCACGGTGATTTGGATGTTAGAACCTTGCGATAAGTGAATCAAAGTTTTAAAAACTTGTTTGTAAGGAACATCTACTTCCAACAGGTAGAACATGAAGTAGCCTCTATCTCTGGACAACCCCGACAGTACTTATATTTAACAGTGTCTTAATAACATGTCATTGTGAACCATCAAAGCAATGAAGTGCTCCGTTTTTCAGCTGCATTTGCTTAAGATACGGCCTATTTGCTTCTTTTGAAACATAAACTATATAGCTCACATTAGTAAAACTCCTTAAATTTACATACCGTGGGATGCCTACAGGCACCATGAGAGCTCCTGAAAGAATGCCCAAACTTGCAACAAGATTCAAAACTATTCTACCATTCTGTTATTCTATGATATAACTAGAAATGAAGAGAAATTTTATTTCCAATGCAAAATACATCTTAAAAACAAGAATTTCTGGAAATAAAAAGATTCAATGGGTTGGGATGGAAACAATGGTGCTTTACAAAGAATGGAGTAACAAATACCCATCATTCATGATGCATTAAACAAAATGTTCTCTCTTGAGAAACAGAGGAAAAAAATAAGTCTCACGGCCTCATCATTTGCAAGGATTTTCTTTCAAATCACAGAATAAAATTCATGTCAATGGCTGTATATGTTAAGCGATCCACAAGGTTGAAATGATCGACTGCACTCTAGTTGATAATGGATGGTCTAAATGTCTCAAATTTAAATATAGTGGTCCAATAGGGGAGCGAGAATGTTGAGATAGATGTATGGTATAGCTAGGAAAGATCAACTTGGAAATGAGCACATAGGAGCATTTTGAGTGGCATCAATAGATGAAAAATTAAGAGAGACGTTTGAGATAGTTTGGATCTGTCTAATGCAGGTGAGCAACAGAGTTTGTGGGGAAATGTTTTTGAATGTAGGTTGATAGCCCACAAAGATGACATTCTTGTGACAAAATTCATATAGATGACCCCAACATTCTTGTGACAAAGCTTTGATGATGATGAGTTGCCCTTTGTTCTTCTATTTTTCCTAAACTAGTGTTGTATTCACTTCATCGCCATCGATTTCCAGGTCACAAATAAGAGGATTAGAATTCAGGAAGAAAATAGATTGACCCACGCACACACAAAAGTATTTCCTTCAGATGACAGCATACAAAATGCCAAGAGTAAAGGTGAGATATGAGATAAGGGTGGAGGCTTGGAAATTAGTGAATCCTGCCTGAAACAAAGCCCATTTATGTTAGATAGGCAAGAGTAGAATAAGCCCCGGGCCATCTAATAAAGCATTTAGGCATAAGCGGGCCAGTCCAAAACATGCTGAACTCAGGCCCGATCCACTTACAACCCTAATTGAAAAAAAACAAGTACTTGGATGACAAACAACCTTCCAGATTAGGCCCCACTTCATGGAGCAGGTTGTGCTTTTATCATCAATTTGACCCATTCAAGGTTGGTGTAAATCCTTGGATGATTGTGAATGAGCTTACATGAAAGGATGATATTTTCCTTAAAAAACAAACTTATCATACTTGCTCAGGTTGGTTATTTTACTTGCTTTGCGGTAGGCTATTAAGAGAGATGATATTATATTGACTTAAATCTAGTGCATGACATAACTGGATGAATTTCAATGCTGTGTTATTAAAAAAATACAAAGAATTAGAGAAAATGAAGATTCAATTGTGTGTGATGTGTATGGTATAGAAGATTTGGTATGATGCACATTCACATATGTAGATGATAGAATACATTGTTTTGGGAGATGGACACTTGCGCACATTTTCAATCTTATACAACTCTCTGCTCATTTTAAGATAATATTCCTTGTGTATCAGTGATGACTAGGTGCAGAATAGTCAAAAAAAGAAATCAAATAAGATGATGTCTTGGAACTTCAGAGAAACTTGAAAAAAGATCATGTAAAGATATCATTATAAAATCAGGGTAAGAGGAGTTTTACACAGGACACATGACATGTAAGTGAGGCCTATTGATCCTGCCATATAAAACAGGTTCCGTACCATCTGTGAAAGATAAGCCTCATTAACCATTGCACAAGTTCTCTGAAAAAGCAATTTAAAGAAACACAAACCAAAGCCATCTGGTATATCCTTTTCCATATCTACAATCACATATAAGAGAAGTATATTTTGGTAATATAACAATCCATTTCACCATTTCATAATCCTCTTTTCCTCAACAATAATCCATAAGTAGTTTATTTTATTTTATTATTTATTTATTTTCTTATTATTATTATTATTTTATTTTTTGGGACTGGGGGCGCTAAGAAGACTGAAAATAAATGAAAATAAAACAAAAACAACGTACAATGAAGCAACTCTTAAACTTACTAATATACTTTTTATTCATGGTTAAACTGATCCTACAACTACCTCCAGCATTGTTACTTCTACCACCCCAGGGTACCACTACTTCCCAATTCCAATATTCCTATGTCTATCATTCTTCAAGTCTCCCATAACTAGGCTAACCAATAAGGCTAACATGACAATCTGAAACAAACAGAGAACAAGTACAATGTTTAATAAACACCATTAATGGTTATAAAGTATCTTTCCATATAATTCTAGCATTGGGCTACATGAGCTTCAATTTACCAGAACTGTGATATATTTGACTGAAATGGAAGAATGAATAGCTATCCATCACGCAATTCATTCGGGGTGTCATAGATGGGTTTAATATATGCACCATATGGTGAATGTACAATCATTCCTTGTATCAAAATATTTGAACCATAGTTACCTACTTTGCATCTTGACTAATTTATGCTAATTTTGTAATGCACAATTTGGTGGTTGTCAAAGTTTGTTAATTTGTGGCATGGGTTCATTTACTTTATTTTTCAGCGTCACCAATTTCATAGTTCTAATTCAACCAACATTGACGAATGAATTCAATTTTCTACCTCTGTAGAGTTTCATTCTGTTTGTGTAGTTTGATCTTGTTCACATGGTTTATATGCCAAGCAAGTAGTTCATAGGTACGTTATTAGTATTTCTTATTCTAATACATATTCTAATGATAGATGGCCTCATCAAAGCTCATAGATGGGTGTCTGTAATTACAAATAATGACCACTTTTGATAGACTCTTTCAGAAGAAAACCCCTTTTTCTATGAGGCACTGTAAAGTATTTCTTTAGAAAAGTTTAAAATATCAATCCAAAACATTTAATATGAACAACAAATAAAACTACAAAAGCTCAAATGTTGATCCAATTCATGAAATGAAATGAGTCCATCTGAGCTATTGAAAGAATTAGATTGCGAATTATTCAAATGAACTATGTAACTATGATTTAAATCAACTGCAATCTAGGGCATATACAAACGCACCAGCAAAGCAACAACAAATGCAAAAGCAAACACTGGTAGCCATCCTCCATGGAACCAATAACCCTGGTAATTTCATCAGTGTCAGTTTCATCTTATTTAACTCTAAATTCCCTCCATTATTCAAATTTGCAACAAGTACAAAACCCACAAAACAGAAATGGAAACCAACAAACCAGTGTTTCTTCTTCCTTCTTTCATTACCTCCATCACTACTAATTCATATATAGGACCCATAGAACAGAAAAGAAAAACAACAAACATCATTTTTCTCCTTCAATGGCAGTAATGCTCAAATAAGCAATGCCTCCCTCCTCCTCCCACATATCCATCCCCAGCTTCCTCACCATCCACATCAGATCTACTACGAATCCACCACAACAAATTTGACAGTGAATTTCCATCGTCAAAACCTTTCAATGTTCTCATCTTCTCCAATGCCGCATCCTTATCATATAACGCTTCCATCGCATACACAAACCCTTTCCACCCTTCTTCTACACCCTCCCTTTGCAAAGCAGGTACTGTCCATTTCACCAACTCCCTCGCGAACCCAACATCTGAAAACAGGATTTCAGTGATGGGCAACAATGGAAGCAACTGAATTCCCAGTCGGCATTCCCTCCATGCAGCCGGCGCAAACCACAGACCGCTGTCTCTCTTGTTATTCCACAAAACTCCCACCATTCTGTTCTCCCTACTGAAATCCTCCTCATACAATCCCTCTCCCTCCCTCACATGCCACCACATCTGTGCCGCCTGGATTTCAAATGCTGCCAATGTCGATCCAATTGCTACCAAATGAGTATCTCCATAGCTCAATCCCATCAGGGCAGCTGAATAGTAGGCGTTGACCGCCTCGCTTGTGCTCTCCTGATTCCGCCCATCAGCGAATTCAGTCAGCCCCGAGGCCCATGAATGCAGCTTCCACAGATCAAAGCACCGCAAGCGTGGGTAATTTGAATTGGAACGGCGCCCCAAGTTCATGAAATCCGCCATCATAGAGTATGCCTGAGGGCGGTACTTCCTCCCCCATGCGGGGTCCATCTTAGTGAGCACCGCTATCGCATATAGGAAGTACCCCAGATGGAAGTGATGATCATTATATATTCCAAACCCGAAATCTGCCCCAGAATCTACAGACCCTTGTCTAGTCACAATTCCACCCCATTTCGGATCATACAGAAATGCATTTCCCTTGAAACTCCCTTCTAACCAAGGCGCAATTGTATCTTGTAAGAACCTCCTAACTGTTGGAATTGCATCAAGGAAACCTACCTCCTCAGCAATCAATGCCAATCTTGCCGCTCGGGCAATCTCCTTCCCATAAAAGTATGATGAGGACGTCGTAATTGGATTCGGATTCAAGCCCTCCAAGTCTTTCTGAAGCGCAGCTACAATTTCTGCAAAAAAATCCTCCTTTATGCCTCCAATTGAATGCCAAGTCACAGAAATCGGATCAGTTCGCAACACCCACGAGTTCCCCACCACCCCAACGAGCTCCCCATCAATGCTGTTGTACTTGAAGTCATCCAAAACAGCGACATCGCAAGGATCAACCGACAAAAGTCGAAGATGGAGGGGGTGGGCAAGAAGAAGCAGCTCTCCCCACCCTTTCTTCTCCCATTTATATTCCAAGCAAAAGGGTCTGGAGAAGGTGGCCTCCCCAGAAACCGGATAACACGCACTGAAGCGATCTAGGACTGCTTCATGCCGGGATTCCGGCAAGAAGGCAATCCGAACAACGCCTGAGAAATCAGGAGCTGAGAGGAGAGAGGTGGTCTGGGTCAGAAGGAGAGGAGCAGATGAATACAACACCCATGTCTGGTTGTTGTTGAGCAGAATCTTGTGCTTTGTGAGTGAAGGGTTGGATGTGAGGGAGAGGATGGCATGAACGGTTGAGATGGAGAGAGGGGTGGTGTTGAGGGTTGTGAAGGTGAGAAAAGGACTCCCTCTAACAAGAAAGAAACGGAGATTTGGAGGGATGTCTAAGGTCAGGCTCAGGTCATTGAAGGAGGAGATGACGTGGTTAGAGGAGGAGGAGGAGGATGAAGGGGTTGAAATGGTGAGATCAGATGTGAAGGTCTGGTAGATGAAAGAAGAAGAGAAAAAACGAGATGGGTAGCAAAGAGACAGAGAGGAAGAAGCAGATTTGATGAGATATGGGTGTATGTACTCAGCTTGGTCTCCATTCTTCAGTGCATAGTTTTGGAAGAAGGAGTTGGTGGGGAGGGGAGAGGAGAGGAGGGGAGGAGAGAAGAAGGGAGATGGGTCTGGAATTACTGAGGATTGGATCTGTGGAAAGAGGAAAGGAGATGGGCTCTTCTTTGAGGATGGCATGGTTTCAATTGCAGGAATTGCTGGTGCTGCAGGTTGTGGAAAAGGTAGAGGAGGGGGGCTTTGATTTGAGAGTCTTGAGGGTTTTTTTCTTGTGGGAAGCTTTTTAAGGGTTTTGGAGATGAGGGTCTTGACCCTCTTCAGCTTTTTCAGCATTGGTGGGGGAGGCGGAGAGTTTGTTAAAGAGAGGACTTGTTGACTTTGACTTTTTTTTTTGGAAGATGTTGAGGAGAGGTTGGTGAGGGGAATGGAAATTGTATAGGGTGGGGATATATTGAGGTGTCGGTGGGGATGGGTTTAAAAGGGTTTTGGGATGCTTGATTGAAGAGAGAAGGGATGGAGTGAAGCAACAGAAGAAGAAATTGGGTGAGATGAGTTGGGGACAAGGAACCTTGTGCATAGGGTGTATGAAATTAATCAAAATTTAGGTCATGTAGTTAAGATATGAGTTTTAACAAGATGGAACTCAGATGTTGATATGAATGGATAAGAAAATTAAGGAATTTAACATGACTCTAGAGCGCACACACTCACATAAATTTATAAGCTTAGTTCACCTAATTCAGATTACTCAAGAATCACTTTTTTTAAGGAGAATTTCATTGGAATCAAAGTTGGTCTCACCCAGGTCGATCGTGTGTAAAAAAATGTCACTTGACTCACTTTTTTTTAGTTTTTATCAAAACTGTATTGAACTCTAATTGAAGTGATATTTGGCAAAAGCAAATACAATAAGGACAATGATTCTGATTAGTTTGAATTCTAGACGTAAGCTCCACTTCGAGTTTTTAGGATTGACCGAGAAATTTCTCGGATACTTCAACTAAACATGTGGGTTTGGGGTAAATATATAATAATAATTTTGAGGATTGTTATATGAACTGGTGTGAGTGAGTTTTGGTAGATTTAGAGGTAAACATGATTAAAAGGAAGCTGTGAGGTCTTGAAACAAAACAAAGCTTGTAGAAGTGTTCATTGGATAGATTTCATTTGATTTGCCTTACTTGCTAAGGCAATCCAACATTTGCGGGTGAAGCAACTAGTGTTCTTGACTTGTGCATCTAAGTCCAACAGATCACGATTGGGCCTTAAGCTCGATGAAATCTTATTAGGCTCATATGTTACTATATATATATATATATATATATATATATGCTGCACAAAATGATATTAACATATGACACATAAAAGTGATGTATAAACTAATTTTGCCTCTCATTCTATGACACGAAAATATATTTTTTTTAAACGTGATTTAAAAAGGGATTTTATGATTTTCTAAAAGTCTTTTATGAATTTAGACTCATCCAATAACCTAAATCCTGTCCTGTCCAATTGTAGAGCTGCACAAAAAATCCGGTATCACCGTAAAACCGAACCGAACGACCGAACCAGACTGTTCAGATTGGTTTTTGGTAGATCGGTTTGGTTAACGGTTTGAAAATCATAAAAACCGCTTACATCGATTGGTTATTGGTTTGAGCCCACGGTTAACCGGTTAAATCGAACCGACCGTATGTAGTAAATTAAGTGTTGCTTTTTTACTATTTTAGTCTTAGGGGTTTCATTTTTTACTACTTTCAACGTTACATTCCACAACTCCATTCTCACATGAACTCAATCATCAACACTGTCTCAGTACATCTCTTTTAATCTCTTAAATGCTTTTTGATACTTCATTGCAGATGGAGGGGTTACTATACATAGTGTTTTCCTTCCATCATAATTCCTGTCTCGTTTCAATGAAGTTTTTATCAGAAGGCTGCACTCTTGAGAATGTTAGAAAAGTCAGTAGAGCCTAGCCTTTTGATGGTTGGTTTTGGTCTCACCTGACCAATGTGTTAAGAAATCTTCATTTCTGAAAAATACAATGGGTTCTGATACAGATTTCGTTTGTGAGTGACTTTTTTTTTACAGGAACTATTATTCTATTGTAATTCCAAATGATATCATGTGGAATGAATGTTTCACTGCAAGTTTTTTTTTTTTTTTTTTTTGCACGCTTGCATTTAGTCCAAACTCTCTTTTTGGAGTAGAATTATTTTTTATATACCTTTAGTCCAGTCTGGAATGTTGGATTTTTATATTTGCACTAAACATTAGAATAAATGCCAAGAACGAGGTATCATCATTTTGAAATTTTCAATGTCTAATTTTCAAAAAAATAAAATGAAAAACAACGGTTAAATCGACCGAACCGAACCGAACCGAACCATTTGGTTCGGTTCGGTTTAAGCCCTCTCCATCGGTCGGATCGGATCGGTTAATTAAAAAACCGACAAGTTCGGTTTAGTTGTTGATTTTAGTGTTAAACCGACCCGAACTGCCCATGTGCAGCCCTATCCAATTGATACTTGGGCCTACCCATTACCCAATCGAGTGGACTAAGATTTGAGAACTAGGGTACATGCCGGTAGGCTATGAATCCGGCCCTAGAAAAAACCCTTAAAATAAGGTTTTTATTTGTAAGAAAATGCTTGAGGACCAAGCTTGGATAGACTTTTGGGAATTTTACAAGAAAATCGAGCTTAAAAAATCTATTAAATGGTTTTATGTAAAAAGATTATAAAATGACGGGATAATTGTTTGTACAATTTTTTGGAAAAAATTATCCCAGTTAATGATATCATCAACTCAGTTGACGATATCGTCAACTTTCATTACAAAAAACGATATTTTGCTCTATCTTCTGCCAAGTGATGGAAAAGTTATGAAAATCATCGCATTTTGTTTCCTGATGGTCTTCCTTAAGTGGTTTCAACACTCGTGTGAGGTCATATGCTTAGTTTCTACACATTTGTTGCCCCCTTTGCATTATTTTGGAGAGTTTGAGTTTGGAATACAAGGTGTTCGGTTAAATGCCTAAATGAGAATTTTCTCTTAATTTTGGGGTGTCTTCGAGTGAGGTTGGAGGTGATGGATTTAAATATGCTTTTCTGAATAATTAGAGTTTGAAGCCATTTGTTTGGGAAGATTATGTTAATTTAAACTTAATTTTTTCGTAAAAATCCCTAGATTTTTTATAGGCCCTGTAATTTGGGGGTGAGCTTTTGGACACTACTAGGTCCTGCCCAGCCCTCTTATTTTTATTTAGAATATGTATATTTATATTTAAATATATAGGAATATGACTCTTGCAATAGTTATTTGACATAAGAATTTTTATTGATGTATTGGTTTAGAGTTTTAATTTATTTTATGCATTAAAGTAAGAAAATGTGAATAAATTGTACAAGTCATCACCATAACTATCATTGTCAGTTTCAATCAAGTTTTATAACATAATTAAGACTTATTCCAAACTGCTTCCTACGGCTAGGTAAAATGGCCGATCCAAACATGTTTCAACTATAATTAATGCAAACATATGTTGGTTTTGTTGGCCATTTGAGTTTCTCACATGTACATTTTTATACTGCTTATTGCAATTATGTTTGAAGCACCCAACACCTACAAAAGAAAATCAAAATGTGTAATTTTTTCTATTTTGAAACTTATTCTATTTTAACATGTCTATTTCATGATAAAGCTCATGAATTATATCATTGCGAATTGCTTGATAGACTAAATGTTGGATTTGGACCACAAGGCCTTTCCAATGTAAATGGACCTGGGCCAATAAACTGGTGAGTCTCCTGCCTAAATCTAGCATTTTGTGTGCGTGTGGTGGGGGTGTTACCCTAGACTAGGGGTTGGGACCCAAGAGATCGCATACAGGTGGATGAGGGAGCTTGCACTGTGGAAAGGTGAGCATATATAAGTGGGAAGAGTAGCATATTCGCAACAAGGTGACATGCAAGATTGCCAACAGACTGTGCAATCCCTTGTTGTCGGCATTAATGGCACATTTGGCAAACTATAGGAATTCTCTATTTAGAAGATTCATTTATTATGTTGGAACCAATCCATCCTCAAAGAGGATTTTCTAAAGATGGTTTCAAGTTTCGTATGAGAGAGGAATCCTAGAGTCTATACATTATGCGATCCAACAATCATAGGTTTTTCTCTTCTTTCTTTTTTTTTTTTGTCAATTTCTGATAATCCATAAAAAATCAAAGTTGATCTTTCACCCAATAAGCATTTTTGGCTCTTCAGATAATTTGAACGGTTCAGATTGTGCAAAGGGGCCCACATAAATAAAAAAATTAATATTTTAGAGTATGGACCTTTTTACAAATATCTCAAAGTCCATGATGGATCTACAGTTGAGATTAGAGCCCCTAGTTCTGTTTGGTCTCCTCTAAATGACTCACAACTTAGATCATGATTTCAAAGCCCACAAAAATACATACATATATATATATAAACATACTACTAAATAATCTTGTTTTTTACATTGTGGCATATCAACAGTCAGAATTGTTTTGCCACTTTCTCATGATCCATGATGAATCACATTCCCAAATTTGACCCCATAGCCATTTTGGTCTTCTTGAGAGATTAAACGTTTCGGATAATCTCAAATGGGCCCCCACAAAAGTTCAAATTTGATAATCTAATTTCCCAGACTTTTTTACAAATATCTCAAATTATAGGTGGAAATGGAATCAACAGCTAATTTTTGATGTGGTAACCGTGTTGGACCTTCTTAACAAGACTACTAGTTTGGAGCTTGATTGTGGAGCCCATAGAAACCAGAAAACGCAAAAAAAAAAAAAAAAAAAAAAAGGGATTTGACATATTGGCCCCTCTTAAATATTGTTATCCCAATTTCATGACTCAAGTTGAACTAATTTCACCAGAGTCATTTGACTCTGGTCCACCTTGTTTCTTTTACTTTTCTAATCAGGATCCCATGATATCATGGGATCCAAATTAAAAAGCCCATACATTAAAAAAATTCATAGACCGTCTTTCCCCTTTTTCACTTTTTCATTTCCCCCTCTTTCCTTTTTCACTTGCAGTGAGAGACTGACCCTGCTTTTTCAAAATTTGAGGTTCTTCATCTTTCTAATCCTCTTCTTCTCTTTTTTTTTTTTTTGTCATCTTCCAAATTGATGCAGGTGGGACTGGAGAAAATAGATGCTGTTGTAGATGCACTGCGCCCGCTGGGGTTCTCCAAAGATGTTGTCTACAAAACGGTCAACGTGCTTTTGAAGGTCATCTCCCTTTTTGCAGATTTCTATTTCTCTCCGCGTATTGCATTTTGTTTATTGAAATGATGGGGTTTTTGTTTTGCAGGTTTATTATGGAAACTGGGTTTTCAACGATGAGGGTTCTTATAAACTTCTCATTGACTAGAACACAAATGGGTCCTTCTTCTCCGGTCAACATATTGCAGAGCTGAAGCCTAAATTCTATTTGTGCATGAAGGGAGTGAAGTCACCGAGTATTTTATCAACAGTGGATTCTATCTATGCATGAAGGGAGTGAAGTCACCCAAATGGATCCTTCTTCTCCTGTCAACAGTTCAGCATTAGTTTATTCAAGGGCATTGAATTTTGTGTTCTTTTGTGAATGCAAGTATTTTTTGATGATGTAACTGGAAACCTTTTGTATTTGTAGGTGGATATATTTTGTGAATACCATATTGTTGAATTAGATGATGTAATTGGAAACAAAATCTATACGGTTGATTTTTCCTAGAGTTCTATTGTTGGAGAACTTTTTGCCCCAATATGCTGCAGAGAAGCCATTATATCATGGCACAGTCCCATGAAACCATGGGACTCACATGTTCTCTTCAACCACAGTTCACATGATATGGTGGGTTTTATCGGTCTCTATGGCACTGACTTTCTGCAACCAGCAAGAAGAATTCAGTTTTCTCAGACCCATGTCAAATTGGAGCTTATGAAAAGTTCTTAAAAAACATGGCTACCATTTCTAAAGTACGATTGCTGCATAAATTAGTCCCCCTCAACTGTTGTAATGAATTCTATATTTTAAGGGGGAGAAGATAATGATATACAATGCAAAATAAATCTACATGGGCATCATTTCTAATGTTTTGTTGTTGGACTAACATTTTACCCAAATGTATTGTAGAAAAGCCATGATATCATGGGATTATCCCATGTTATCATGGCCTTTTCAGTTTCTATATTACAAACTGTCCGCATTTTGTAAGTAACAAAGATCATTTTATTTAGGAATCAATAATGCTAGAGCGTGCAAAATTGACACTTGACCATCATTTCAAAGGCTACATGAGCATCATTTTTTATATTTTGTTGTTGGACTAGAATTTTACCCAACTTAAAAATAAATAAATAAAAAACAGTCTAACCAAATGTATTGCAGAAAAGCCATGATATCGTGGGATTATCCTATGATATCATGGCTTTTCAGCGTTTTTTTTTTTTTTTTTTGCAGAGTTCCTGCAGTTCTTGCTATAGCGAGCCCAAACCCTCGCTATAGCGAGACCCCTGGTTCAGCCATGATATCATGGGATTATCCCATGATATCATGGCTTTTTCAGTTTCTATATTACTACATTTTGTAAGTAATATTTGTAGTTTATTTAGGAATCAATAATGCTAGAGCGTGCAAAATTGACACATGACCATCATTTTTTATATTTTGTTGTTGGACTATAATTTTACCCAACTTTTTACCAAAAAAAAAAAAAAACAGTTTAACCAAATGTATTGCAAAAAAGCCATGATATCATAGGATTATCCCAAGATATCATGGCTTTTCAGGTGTTTTTTTTTTTTTTTTTTTTTTTTTTTTCACTAGTTGTTCTCGCTATAGCAAGCCCAGACACTCGCTATAGTGAGCCCCCTGGTTCCGCTAGGCTCGCTATAGCGAGGGTCTCGCTGTAGCGAGCTTCTGGCGAGATTTTCCTCCCCCGAGGGTATTTTCGTAAATGGATTAATGCGCTCTGATTTTTTCGTAAATGGATTAATGAGCTCTGATTTTTCCTACACACTCCTGCTCCCTTTCTCCTCTCTGACTTTTCCTACCCACACCTATTCTCTCTTTCATTTCCTTCTCTCATCTTTTGAGTATGATCATCTTCTCTTCTTCTTCTTATTATCTTTTTTTTTCTCTTACTCGTGTAGTTTGTGTTTTCTTGGATTCATCCAAAACTTTATGGAATTGGCATTTTTCTTTACAATGTGCACGAGAAAGGAGTTTTCTTGAGATCCACTCATATCTGAACATATTTTGAAGCCTGCTCAAAGCAAAAAAAAAAAAAAAAAAAAAGAGGTTCATTAACAACATTATTCAGGGCATAAGGCCCAACAAAATTACGTGCCCTTGAATAAACTGATGCTGAAGTGTTGACCAGAGAAGAATGACCCATTTGGGTGACTTCACTCCCTTCATACATAGATAGAATCCACTGCTGATAAAATACTCGGTGACTTCACTCCCTTCATGCACAAATAGAATTTAGGCTTCAGCTCTGCAATATGTTGACCGGAGAAGAAGGACCCATTTGTGTTATGGTCAATGAGAAGCTTATAAGAACCCTCTTCATTGAAAAACCAATTTCCATAATAAACCTGCAAAACAAAAACCCATCATTTCAATAAACAAAATGCAATCCGCGGAGAGAAATAGAAATCTGCAAAAAGGGAGATGACCTTCAAAAGCGCGTTGACCGTTTTGTAGACAACGTCTTTGGAGAACCCCAGTGGGCACAGTGCATCTACGGCATCATTTATTCTCTCCAGTCCCACCTGACATCAATTTGGAAGATGACAAAAAAACAAAGAAGAAGAGGATTAGAAAGATGAAGAACCCCAAATGTTGCAAAAGCAGGGGCAGTCTCTCGTTGCAAGTGAAAAAAGAAAGAGGGGGAATGAAAAGGTGAAAAGGGGGAAAGACGACCTAGATATTTTTTTAATGTATAGGCTTTTTAATTTGGATCCCATGATATCATGGGATTCAGGGCAGAAAAGTAAAAAAAACAAGGTAGACCAGAGTCAAACAACTCTAGTAACATTAGTTCATCTTGAGTTGTGAAATTGGGACAACAATATTTAAGAGGGCCAACATGTCAAATCTCCCCAAAAAAATCGATGTCCGGGGCCAGGGTGGGTGGGTGGGTGGGTTTGTGGATTCTGAGAATATTTGACATTGAGGAATTCCTGCAAATAAAATAATAGATCATGTATTATCCAAATGGGAAAAAGATACAATTAAGAACTATGTACCGTGTGACATTTGTAGATGAAGATGCTAAATTTTTTTCTTGCTTTAAAAGAGATTAGAATTTGGATACCTCCTTACACCACAAAATGTTCCTAGCCAGGTGAGGAAAGCCACAGACACAAAATATATATTCTAATACATTAAGAGATAGTTTTCCCAAAAAAATAGAAGGATTAAGAGCTACTTTGCTTAGGCTGAAATTCATTTTTGTGCAAGGAAAAGGAGTTCTACTCATGAAAACTTAATACACACACATAAGGTTTCTCTGTAATTGAGAAAAGTGGTTTCAGCTCAGGTCAGGTTTGATCTGTGTAATTGATCTATGATCCAGCTCAGGTCAGGTTTGACCTGTGTGAGAAAGGTGGGCCTCATCCACCAACTACACTCCCAACATTACCATTTGCCACTAGGTTGGTAGCAGAAGCTAGCCAACCTTTGTAACCTGAACTGTACCTGACCTGTAACCCTACAAGCAGCTCATGTGGCCTGGAACTAGGGTCAGAAAATCCTAACCTGGACCAATGTAGTCAAGGTATGTTTGAAGCATCTAATAAATTGGTGAAATAGATGAAATATGGGTTGGGCCTCAACCCCCAACCTCCTTCCTTGCCCAACCTGTTTTCACAGCTGTAGTGCCAAGTTCCAGAGTAAGGTGCACAATATTAGTAACAGGTCAGCCCATTTGTAGATGATATAAATATGGGGTCCACTCTTTGATAATTTTTGGCCCTGGAAGCCCATTCTTCACTAGAAGGAGGGCCTGGCTTACATAAGATACAAATTGATCATCATTCTTCATTTTCCCTGCAAATGATCCTACAATGTTGAGAAATAAAGAATTAAAAACAATGAACTTGATTTCCACTATTAAAAATAAAATTGGCCTCATGTGTGCCACACCAGACAGAGATCATGTAATTTCCAAGTTGGGAACAACACAAGAGGTGAGCTCTACAACTCTACTACCAACATCTCATATGGGTATAAAACTGATTTGCAAGAATATAATCATTGTTATAGTAGTCAGCAAATCTACATGACCTGATCGAATTATACACACAAGAACAGTATGTCATCACTCCCAACAAATCTAATCGGATGCGGGTCATTATGGGTCAGGTTGGGTTGACTGGTATCTAGGTCGGGTCAATACGGGTTGGGTTGGGTCGGGTGAACTCGGCTGGGTTGCACATTGAGGAAACCTGACCCATCCCAAACAAGTCGGATGCGGGTTGGTGTCAAACCGTTGACCCCACCTGCTGACCCGACCCATTCTAACTCGCCCATCCCCCGTTAAATAAAGAATCAGGTTGACCCCTGTACCTTTTGGGTTGGTTTCTTGTTGACATTCTCAACTCTAACTATATGATATCTTATACAGATCTAGCAAAGATTACCTGTTATTTTAATTTGTAACTAGCAAAATAAGCCTGCTTGGTAATGGAAATGTGAAAGTCATGGTAGAATTAATTAATTAATATTTTTTTTTGAAAAAAGTTAATGATTTATGATTTTTTAAATGTATTACTTGAAATCATTGGTAGGACATCATGTAAATGGAAAGTTTTTAAATTTAATTACAATAACCCTAGGTTAGGGAATCAAGACAAAGAAGTTGCTCGGAAAAAGACTCTACCCTTGATCTTCATCCCCATTTCTTCGAGGATGGCAAAGCTAACAACTCGAACCTTTTCAACTCATGTAGAAAAAGACTTGCAAGTTTTCAAATGCAGAGTAATTACGTGTAGTTTTAGGTATGGTCACATAAGATAAAAGGATAAAATGGAAGACCAGTCATATTGTTTCACGAAAAGATAAAGGTGGGTGAAGTGAGATAAGAATGGAGGAGTTGGTAAGTGGGGAGAAAAAAAAATAAAAGATTTAAAATAAAGTAGTATAACCACCTGTCAAAATTATAACCGCCAGTCAAAATTAAAGCTCAAACCTTCACTTTTAATATCGCATAATTTGAATTGGTATTTGTCCTGATCACTGGCTAGTTGACCCAAATTCTAATTGATTATATCTTACCCCTTATATTTTGTACTCTCCACATGTACAAGGGCAACCAAATGTGTGCGTATTTCCAAATTCCAACTGCATGAATAAACTTGCTTACCAAAAAAAAATTGTATGATTATAATCTCTTTAATGACGGCCTACCTATTATAATATATTAAAGTTGAAGGTCTTTAATTGAATTTTGACAAGATTATTTTCAATTTCCACTTTTTTTTATATTGAGCTGCCATGATAAAAAAAAAAAAGAAAAAGAAAAAGAAAACTAAAAATGTATATAGGTTAGGAGATTTGATCTCAAAACCACTTATTTTTTTTAAAATAAGTGTTCTAACTACTACACCACACAATAATTATATATAATTATTTGTCAAAACAATGTCAAAAGTAGTTAAATGGAGCAGGGACTCTAACTGCGTGGGTCATGGCGGTGCTTAGCACAAGCCATTGTAGTATCTTGATTTACAGTGGTTAAGGGTGTAACGGTTTGGTTAACCGGTAAATTTGGGAAAACCGTTAATCGAATCGTAACCGCGGTTTTCTGTCTTTCAAAACCGTAACCGTAACCGTATCCACAAAAACCGTGGAAAACCGTAACCGTGGTTAACCGTATTAAACGGTTTGGTTACGGTTAATAACCGTGGAATGCCTTCCTCACATAAGGGGATAAATGTGAATGATTAAAGGTAAAATGACACATAAGGGGCAATTAAATAGGGTAAGAAATATTTCATTTAGCCCCCTTATTTTTTCTTTTATTTGTAAATGTTACGGTTAACCGCATATGGTTAACCGAACCGTATTATACGGTTCGGTTCGGTTAATAACCATGAATTATTATGAAAAACCGTAACCGAACTGAACCGTGCGGATTTTGGATTTCATTAACCGTAACCGTAACCGAATCGTGAAATACCGTTATTAACCGCGGTTTGGTTCGGTTCGGTTCGGTTCGGTTAGACGATTTTCCGATTTTTTTTACATCCCTAACAATTGTAGCTTGGCAGTTTCTTTTTTTAGGACCCCAACATCCAATATAATCCAATTTCCTCTCTCGTTTCCAAATACTTAAAAAAGGAAAAAAAAAAAAAAAAAAAAGATCTTCATCTTCTTCTTACAATACTCATTTCCTCTTAAGAACATCTCCTTACCCGATTGGAAAGGAGCATCAGTTCTTACTTGACTACTCGAGGTTCAAATTTTAGTGCTTCCTGCTTGTGTGGGCTCCTTTTCTATTTATGTGAGCTTTCTTCCTGCTTGTGCGAGCCTCCTTTCCACTTAAATGGACTACCTCCCGGTGTATATGGGGCTATCTGTTGGACTCATTTCCTCTTTCTCTCTCTCATGGCAACCCCTAGCATTCGGTTTTCCATTGCTCATCTTGTTCTTATTGTCGGGTGTTTCTTTGTTGCTGAAGGTGGGAAAAATGTTCCGGGAATGATATAAAGTCACCCATGTGGGTCTTGGAAAGAAGATGATGGCTTTGGGAGTGATGGAGGCCTTTCTCCTAGTCACTGTTTGGATTCTCTATTGCATCTTTCTCATAGTCTTCCCTCACCCCTCACTCCTAACTAGTTGAGATCATGACTCACATTCTTCTTCCTCCTCCTCCTCCTCTTCTTCTTCTTCTTCTTCTTCCACTCCTTCCTGTTCCTCTTTTTCTTCCTTTTTAAATTTTTTTTTAATGGTTTCATCTTCTTCTTGTGACACGTACATGTACGTGAGAATTAAGGATTCCACAACTTTATGCACTTTCAGCTAGGTTTGATTTTTTTGTTACCATGTTATGTATTTTGTCGGTAAGTACTTAGGATTGATGATTACGTTTCTTATAGGAAGCAATACAACAGTAAAATATTGAACTTCTTAATTCTTCCTATATATTTGCTTTTGCAATTGATAATGCTTTTGTTGTTTTTTCTAAAGCCAAACCTTTTGTGGTTGCATATGTTTCAACACTCTTCTTCAATCATGCATCTTTCTTTGTTGGAGGAGTGTAAAGAAGGGGAATTTTCTCTTCCAAACATCCCGCACGGGAAAGTCCCCAGTGTGCATGTGGGGTACTTTGAAGTTCGGGGGTCCAATTTATAGACGGCCCTGGGCAAAAACTGCAGTTAAAAGTCACTTTTTTGTAGTTCTAGCCTTTTGTCAGACATACGTGTAGCTAAATCTGACTCGACTTGCTAAATAAACTTGAATGGATGTACAATCTTAACAAGTTGGTGATGGGTTTGGAAAATCTAATCTGCATATAAATGACTTCGGTTAGGGTCAACCCATTTAACCCATGTAACATGCCTAACCTTTTCAAATGTTTGGCTTAGTGTGGACCGCATATCTAAACCCATTTAAATAATTCAATGGTTTTATAATTTGATATGTAAAATAGTTTATTTCACAGGGAATGAGTTCAGCTTGTGTTTGGCTTTTTTTGGCTTCCAACATAATTCAAATATTGTCCTAATATTTGAAATGGATTGGTTTTTGGTCATGATTCTACAAGTTGGGTCGGGTTAAAAGGGCTGATCCATTTTAAATGCAGATTGTTCAGGTCGGGTGGGGAGTGACACAAATCAATGTGAGTTGATGTTACTTAAAATGTGTCCAATATGGGTCGAATATGGGTTTGACTTCAACCCATAGATACCCCTTATCAACCCAACCCATTTTTATCCTACTTGGCCCGTTTTCCACCCGTAACGTAGACTTCTAAATCATTGAGTTTTATCTTTCATTTTTTACTAGCATTTAGCTATTTCACTGAATCTATGCTAACAAGGTATTTATCGGATGTTTTATCAACTGTGTGCAAAAGAGAGAGTAGTAAGGAGATTAAGCTCTTTTGAAATGAAGGAAACATGAAGGAAAAAAAGAGTAGTAAGGAGATTACCTTTTATACCAAAAAAAAAAAAAGAACCACTAAAAAAAAAAGTGATTTTTAGCGCAACAATGGTTTCTGCTGCTAAAAGATCACTCAGTCCTAATTTTTAGAAGTGCCGCAAACCCTTATACGGTGGGTGCTGGGATGTAAATTAATGATACTTTTAGTGGCGGAAAACAATTTGCGTGTGTTTCTTCCTTTAGGGCCCATTTGGATGTATGGTGAATTGAAGTATGGTGAGGTGAAACATCAAATCAAGAGAGAATAAAATATAAGATATTATGATGATATTTTATTTTTAGTTGTTTGGTATATAATCTTTTTTACTTTTTGTATAGAAAAGTGAAGTTTTTTTGTCTTTTAGTGGAAAAATGAAATTATTTTTTTGACTTTTTTTGGAAAAGATGGAAGGAATGTTGAAATTGTGTACTTTTGATATAACCCTTGTCAATTCTTATCTGGATTCACTTCACTTCACTTTAACTTAGTTAAGTGCCAAACACGCCCTTAAGAAAGACAAAGGCAAGCAAAATTTTTGAAAATCCTTGAAACTATGCATTTCCTTCTCACTTTATTTTCAAAAATGTCATTTTTCTTACTGTCCTCTTAACAAATCTTAGTAGAGAATTAAACTCTACAATGGGTCTTGCCTTTCAAAAATCTAAATCATTCAAATGCACATCCTCCTCTTTTGTGATAATGGCCAAAATTTACTCCAATACGAGTTAGGCCTCCCTAGAATTGAGCACCTATTAAAGCCTGAATAAATTATTATAAGATTGAAGATTCCATGTGCTTAACACATTAGGGCCCATATTCTTGGACATAAAAAAAAAAAAAAAAAAAAAAGTATAGTCAATATCTAGTGAAAAAATGTTGAAGCCATGGAGTACAAATTTTAACGATGTAAAAGACATCACGGGATAAAGTATAAAAAGCCTTTTCATTTAAAGAAAGTTGCTTTTATACTCAATTGGGGAAAAAAAATGAAGATTTTCTCTTATGATAGTATGCAGTTTAGCTCGTAAGTCAACCTAACCCTTTTTTAAACCCGATTTTTACTGAAATCCAAGCCTATTTATATTAATTAATGCAAACTTGATTTCATTTTACATCATGTAACTTGAATTAAAACAGACCTAAATATTGGATATGAATCTTTTTTTTTTTTTACAATTTTTGTTTAATTTGATTGAACACTTTCAAACCAAACCTCATACTCAAACTTTATAATTATTATTTTTTTACTTGGAGTCTTGTTTTTCCTTAGAGTCAAAGGCTGGTTTTTTGTTTAAATTATGTCACTCAAATTCATTTGAGTCAATATACTAGACAAAATTAAATTTGATTTTTCAATATTTTCAGTCCCGTTTATTTATATTTAATTAATGGTAATTGTTCTATCTACGTATGATTCCGTTATTTGCTAGATGAATAAGGAAATCATATATAGATATAAGAATAATAATTCATTAATTATAAATAAGTTAGATTCAGAAAATTACAAAATCATATCTATGTTCTATATTTTGATACAATTTAATTTGGGTGACATAATCTGAACAAAAAATAAATTGGGTTGTATAAAAAATCAAGCTGAGAAAGTTGAAGAATCATATTTTTGTCTGATTAGCTTATCTTAATTTATGTGATCTGCATAAAAAAAATTCTTATTTAAATATAATGAGGCTGCTTGGATATGAGTAAAACTTAGGTTTGGATATGAGGTTAAGTTGACTCTAGAAGCTATACTGCATACCATACAAACATTGAAGTGTTTTTTATCTTTTAGTGTTAATTAAGTCGTGTATTAGTTCTAAGATTGATTAGTGATTTTGGCCAAGTTGGGTTTTGAATAACTTTTGAAATAGTTTTGGGGAATTTTGATTGCTTTGTGATAGTAGGGCCCTTTGGGGGTTCCTTTTTATGACTTTGCATGTGTTTGGGGATTAATCGGAGATTCTTGCATTCATTGTTTTAATCCTGTTTTAATTTTATTGTTAATCCCTACGACTTTTATGTTGATCCCGTGCCCGTTCGAGACCCCGAAACCCGATTTCATAGCCTTGAAGGCAAAACAATCATTGTGCACCAAATCTGTATCCAAAACTTGATATTCCCGAAACCCGCGAAACATATACTTTTTGGAAACTAAATATTTCGATGATCACTTTTCTCTTCTTCGTCGAATTCATTAGAAGCCCTGAAAGCCATGAATTCAGCTCAATTAGATTTCTAGTGGTGGAGCCCACTCCCCACTTGCTTTATAAGGAGACCATTTTCTTCATTTCTTTTTTTTAGCAAACTACAACTTCTCAAAGCTAGGGTTTCCCTTCCCTCTTCTTCTTATTACTTTCCATCTTCAATCCACTCCCAAACTTGCACCAATAGGAGATTTGAGGCCATCATCTTCTTCATCTCCTTGAGAGCTTCCTCTTAATAGCTTTTGTGGAGAAAACCTCTCATTCTAAGATCTTCATTGAGCTTACTCTTGCCATTAGAGGACCTTACAAGTAAGTAATCCTTCCCTTCTTCTAGATTTGTGTTCTCCTAACCTAAGGGAATCTCCATCCCTATTATTGAAGCTTCTTTCTCCCCATGCTATGCTTTGACTCTTTTAGGGTTTTATTTTGGGGTTTTTGCTTGTAGCTTGGACCATTGACTTGGAAGGCTTGTTAGAGCTTAATTTGCTTATTAGAGACCAAGGCCAGTGGATGATTTGACTTTTATAAGTTTTCAATGATTTTTGTATTTTCCACTCATGCCTATTTATTGCTGTGTTTTGAAATAAATGTTCATGATAGAGTATTAATGGTGCATTTATATCATAGAAGTGTATTGGTGCATGGCATTTGATTTCCTCTTGTTTTGTCCCAAATGCAGTCTTATGTGAAATGGTTTCCTTCTTTCTTTCCTTATATTGAATGTGATGTTGATGGAGGAGAATGTGATGGATGTTGTGAGAGATTTGAATGAAATTTTAGACTCCTCATTGGATGTATAAAAGAGGCTAGAAAGAGGTTGTAGAAGGAAGAGATAGAGAGGAGCTGAACTGGCCCGAAATCAATTTCTAGACACTTCGCTCGAGCGAAGTGTCCAGAAAAGGGTTCGGAGCATTCCAGTAGGTTGGTCACTCGAGCGGACATCTCAGAACTTGTTCCAGAGAGTCGTTAGTTCGAGCGCACTAAAACTTTGCTCGAGCCAATGAGTTCGCTCGAGCGACCTCTACTGCGCTTGAGCGAACCCACCCAGACAACCATTCCAGAGAGCTCCTCGCTCGGGCGAACTCTCCGGTTTACTCGAGCGATGAGCTTTGTTGGTCAAAGGCTATGTTTGGGACAATGATAAACTATTTAAACGTATTGGGACTATTCATTGGGAACATTTCTATGTCAAGGAGATTTACTAAGCAATGTATGAGGCCATTTGAGAAAGAAACCATATAACGAGGATGTCATTTGAAGTTTGAAAATTTAAAGTGTATGAGGAGTCCAGAATGTCCCCAAACTCAAAGAGTACTAAATTGTTATTAGATTGACATACGGGATCCCTATCCACTTCAAATAAATCTTGAACCCGATACTTTATCTGAAATTCCAATTATTTTATTGTACTTTATTGATCCCGAGATTTATACTACATGCCTTGTTTTTTCGAAAGCATTGAATTACACTTGAAATAGTTACTTATCTTGAAGTGCATTGCACCACATGAAACGACAGTGTGCCCTTGAGCACCCCCGTCCTGCCTGTTTATTTATTTGTACTTGATTTACTTGCACATGTCTTGATTTGTTATTTGACCTATGAGTCGGCACCACTAAGCTTGGATAACCCTGTTGGTCTGATCCACCGACTTGGAGGTCTCCCTCTTGTCCTGCCAGCTGCAGTTTGGATCCCGCTACCCGGTTATTACAGTGGTCTTATCCCGATGCCGCAGATTGCTACTATGGTTCTCGATGCCCGGCTCGCTACCGTGGTCATGTATAGTATATGTATATGTATTTATAAGATCCACTGTTTCTCCTCACCTCGAGTGACTGAGATCAGTGCCTAGTTATTGCTCTGTCATTTTAGTGATAGAGGACTTAGCTTCGTGTGGTTGTCATCTTGCTTGTTTCCCGTTTCCTTGGTTACCTTACATGTTTTACAATGCATACTTGTATTTGAATAAATGTTTTATCTTGTTTATAGAAATTGTTATTTAAACAGGTTTAAATGCTTTTGAAGGTAAATTCATTTGTGATCATATTGTCATTGTATTTTACTCATTTGCCAAACCGTCGTGTTTGACCCACTTTTTGGTACTCAGGTCCCGTTGTTGGTTATCCCGAGGAGGAGCACGAGGAGGCGGTCGGAGAACCGCAGCAGTTAATCGAGTGGCATGCTGATGACGTCATTTAGACGTTTGGTTGCTATGAGAGACTTAATATTTTGGGAAACTGTTTAACCATTCTTTGGATTGGTATTTTGTTTATATTGGCCTTTGTTGGCTTCTATTTTTTTTGGAAATGTAATTAAATGATCTTGGTATAAACTTTAACTTACTTTTGGGTAACATGCTAATGATCATTGCTCATTCTGATACGGTATTATTATACTTGTGTTATTGTTATTGTCTTTATGACTAGAGATGATTTGAATGTTTGATTTGCTACACGCTTCCACACTTAATAGAAATGTTCAAATATGGTTGTGAAATCCTCATCGCGGACACCTGTGGGAAATTAAATAAGTGTGTGCACCTTGTTGACACACTCTACATATTAACCATTCACTCAAACTATCACTATCATAATTAGTGTCCTGATCCCGGATTAGTCCTTCGGGCCTAGTCCGGGGCCGCGACACTTTTCAATTAAAAGTGTAAATTAAATTTCTTAATAAAAAAGAAATGTTGTATATTTTCTTTGACAGTGACATTTCAGTCATCGCTAAATTCTAAAAACATAAATGCAAAATTCTCTCCTGCCAAGACTTTTGTGACTAACTTACACATCTGGGCGCATCTTAATTTAGAGGTAGATAGAGGTTTGATAAACATCAAATTTGGATCAATGTCAATTCATAAAGAGTAGTGGCAGTTTGGGGTTTTATTTAAAATCATAGATGGGCCTTAATAGGCACCAATGGACAGTTGGGGGTGGTACTCATTACCATTTATGAGCAACATCTCTTTTAAGATAAATATAGCAAGGTAGAAAAGTAAATTTGAGTGATTTGATTTTTAAGGTGGTCCCCACCGATTGATTTTCTTAATTTTGGCACATCAATTACGGGGTTTGAAACCCAAAGTAACGCACACAAGTGGGAAGGAAGCCCATATATATATGGAAAGAGGAACCTGCATGACAAGTCGTCAAAATAAAATATTTTATAATTAATTAATTTAATAATACACCCTACTCTGAAAAATATACTAAAATATTATTATCTTAATTTCTTTTATAAAATATAAATATAATATGCAGCTTCAACCAAACAACTCAATTTAAATATGTTGTCTTTTTCAAATGCCTCCAACAACAAATTTTTTTTTTTTATAATATTGGGCTTTTGACCATATGCTCCTGTCTTGAGAGAGAATTTTCCTCTCTCCTCAAATTTAAACTTTTTCCTACTTTCTTTGTGCAACTGTAATTTGAAAAAATGACCTACATACCGTGTAACATACTATTGTAGCAAATGTGAATTGGAAGGTTTTTTTTTTTTCAAATGGTTCCTTTATCTACCATCTTTCCATTTTTAAGTTTTGGCTCTCATGGATTACAAATTAACAATGTTGATGAAAATCCATTGTGATAGTATGAAAACATTAAATATGAACCCGAGATTTGTGGGGTCCACTTGAATCAAATGAAAAAAAAGGGGAAGATACATTGCGACGGTTTTATGCTTTTCATGGGATCCACTTATCATCCCTACATAAGAACTTACCTAATCCCTTTGAATTTATCAATAAATGCGCATTATAAAAGCATTAAAATTTGAATCCTTTACATTGTAATCTCAAAATAAATGAATGGGGCTGATTTTCCATGCATTCATAATTGTGAGATTAAAGAGTTTCATGCCTACCTAACCTAATCTCACTAATTTGCATCTTCTAGGTGGATCCTATATCAAGAATACATATAAGCCTAATTTGTACAAATTGTATAATAGCCCACAGTACTTTCCAAACCTTAAAAACAGAGGCACAGTAGATATAAAAAGAACACCCCTTCAAGAGTTTTGGGGAGTCATTTACTATCCATACCATTCATCAAGAGGGTCCCACCATAGATGGAGCCATGTGCCAACCTAACCCACCTACCTCATCAGTGACTCTGGCTTTTTTAACCTTACGAAAGCCCAACGAGATTTTTCGATGTGGGGGTGAATTTTAGGTTGTGGGCAATCAAACGTGTGGCAGTGTTCATAATTACTATAATCTCATACATGAAGGGTAAAAGTGAAAAAATGAAAGAAAATGGTACGTTACCTGAACAAATCTTTGATTTGCAGTTGCTACTATAAATTTTTTTGATATCGCATAAGTCACAATATTGAAAAAAAATTTAATTTTTTCTTTTCAAGATATGAACAAGGTCTGAGAAAAAAAAAAATTTCATGAGAGAGAGAGAGGGGATTTCTCTCTCTAGATGCTACCACCGGCACACGGTCAAAAGCTTTGTAATATTTTAATATTTTACTATTCTATTAGGTACTATTTTATTCTATATATATATATATATTTAAATATCTATATGTTTTATTCCATAAACATCCAAATAAACGCCAAATAATTTTAGCATTTAGTTTTAGAATTTCAAAGTTTAATAACTAATGCACAATGCAAATTTACTGTAGTAAAATCTAACAATAATCGTACCTAAAATATACCTAAAAGTATTTGAAATTAGTGTCAAACAAATTTAAGGAGAATCAGTGTACTAAGAATGTAGATGGAAATCTATAGGCTAGTGGATGCCAAAACGGAAGTATGTAGGACTCTTTCTATTTTTGTGGAAAATTTATCGTTTTACATCTTATAAAAAATATCTTTATCATGAAATCAAAGAAACTTATACTGATTTTAGATTTTTTTTTGGAGAAAGGCGCATGCATCAAACGATAAAAAAATGTACTCTTAGAAAAAACATCCCAACTTTCCAATCTCTTTTTTGAGTTAAAATGGTTATACAAATATTTTTCATAAAATAACATTCATTTTTTCCTCACCTTCTTCGGAGAAAAATGATTACACAAAGATCCCATACATGAAAATCCAAAAGCGGAGCACCACCCAAAATGTGTGTAACATTGAAAATCTACCAAAAAAACCTCCCACAAAAGTAGAAGTATTAATATGATATCTAAGAAAGGAATTTCTAAGAAGGTCAAAACAAAGCCTGGTCCAACTTCACCTGTCATTTCTTGTCAAAATTAACTTAAACGCTCCCACCTAAAACAGCAGGTTTTCAAAAATCAAAATTCAAAAAGGCCCAAGGCCATTTCAGAGATTTCCAATAAACCGATGAGTGTTTCTGTTAATACTCCAAATCTCATTGTTCCCTTCGCCATTCGATGATCACGTGGAGTCTCCGCACCTGCCGCCCAAGGCCTGTCTCCATGCATCCGATAAAAAGTAACAAAAACACATGACATATTAGTGGGACATTGGGGCCCATCAAACATAAAACTCATATTTTCTATACTATTTATTTTTACATCATCTGCCTATTTCTAGATTAAAATTATACGTTAAAATAATGAATCTCAATATTGTGTGAACGACCAAAATCTTTGTTGTATTTGATTAAATGAGATTAATCAAAAGGTGGGCCCAACTCTATTGGGAGTGAGAATGGAACCAAAGACATCTTGGCCTCTATTTTTGAGTGGTTTTAATTTAAAGTGGGGCCCACCAAGGGCCATCCTTGGTCTTCAAAAATCTTCTCTGAGGTGGGAGCATGGAGCCTTTTTCTTTCATTTTCACAGGAGAGAGAACTCTCCCCTTCCTGCAGCACAAGATCCCACAAAATTAGAAATCAACTAGGGCTCAAAATCTCAAACTCATCTCGACCGTTTATCTGCTTATCATTATATATGGTAAAAACTAAGGAAAAACATTAGATGGCCAGGATCTTTCACCCACCACCATCTCATCATTGCGAAAAAGCCAGACCGCAGATGGCCAGGATCTTTCATCTTACGTCATCTTATCATTGAGCCCTGTACCCTGGGCCCCACATATAGAAACTCACAGAGACTCAGAGAGACAACCATCCTATTCAATACATACAGATTCCTCCAAGACACCCCCTTCAATTATCAAACATTTACCAACATATGATTAATCCAATCTCTTCACACACAATCTACCCCGTTTGAATTACTACTGGTCTAATTTAACCTATATCGAATCATTATCCACCGTTAGATTTAATCAAGATAAATGCCTTCAATTTACGGCCATAAAGCTTAAAACCCTTAAAAAGTAAGGACTAAGATCATTTTTTTCCTTAGTGACACTAATCAAACACTCTATCCACATTCATATCTGACTATTCTAATCTCTTTTACTAGCCAAGCAAAAGGTGGATCCATATGAAATGGGCCATTGATAAGGGTTGTGTGCGTTGTAGTTGGTCATGTGGGCCCCACATATCCCCGGCAGCCGAGGAAGCCCAAAATCTTCTTCGCCCCTCTCTCTCTCTCTCTCTCTCTCTCTCTCTCTACCTCTCCATATTAACTGCGCTCCTCTTCTCGCCGGTTACAACTTACAACAACCATAAAACCTCTCTCTCTTCTTCTCTCTATGCATTAACTTCAGGAAAGTCGTGAGTCCTCACGGGATTCAAAACCCTAAATTTCCCCATTTTCCTGTCTCTCTTCTTCTCAATCACTATCTCTCTCTTTCTGTCTCTGTGGTGAGTACTCTGCTTTCTTTGCTCAGTTGGCATTGGTTTTTTTTTTTTCTTTAATCACTAGAGCTTTGAATGTGTTTGAGGAAATGTAGAAATCGGTTGTGGAAATGGTGTTTCAATCTGAGATTTGGGGTGTTTTGATCTTTTAAGGGTCCGATCTTGGGATTTCTTTGTGCTTGTTTGGATTTGTTGGGGTTTCTTGGTTCTTTTGATTAGATCTCTATGTTTTTGTGATTTGTGTTTGCTATTGATCTCTTGGAAATGCCAGATTTATGTTTTGGGGTGTTGGGATGAGCTCATTTTGTGCATTTCTTTGTTGGGGATTTGACATTTGTTTTTTTTTTTTTTTTTTTTTTCTCTGGGTTTGGGATGGAAGTGGAGGATTGGTTTTGGTAGTAAGAAATTGAGATCTTTCGTTTGGGGATTAAATGGAATCTGGGTTCTATGGGGCCTGCCTTTTAAATCCGTAATGTAGGCCACTTCTGATACCCGAGCTGCTCGGAATCACTGTGCCGCCAATGATTGGTGCTGGTCCGGATTTCACTTTGATCAGAGTTGGGCTTGCTGTCTGATTGATCAGTTCTAGAATGTATGATTTAAATGAAAGCAGCTGGAGTTCAATGGAATTCTTTGCATGTGATGGTCTGATTAACTCTAAGTAGAGTGGAATCATGGAGGCCATGAATTTGAGCGGTTTAGATTTCACGACTTGGGACCCACTGATGGATTTATAGGCATGACTTTGGAGGATCTAGGTCCGCTGAAATACGGTTTCCCTGTTATAAACTTGAAATTATCACTTCTATGACAGCATTTCTTTTCAATTTTATAGTTTGTGAATGACAGATCTTCATATGTTGGCATTTTGGGAGGCATCTAGATTTGCTCATGCCTTCTACAAATGAAATTCATAGTGAAATTAATCTCATCTTTTCCAGTAGTTTAGCAATTTGTAGAAAAGATAGTAGCTTGAAATCTGTTGTTAACTATATTATGAACTTATGATGTTATTGTATAGAATATGATATGGTGCTTTTGTTTTAGATATGCTGTGAATCTTTGTTTATAAAACTCCAAATGTGTTTTAAACAGTGATCAAATGTTGAATGGGTACTTGTATTCTTGGTTTTCTATACATGGTTATTTTGATTGAGGATGAAGCAATTTTAGCTGTTTTATTCTCTGGGGACAATTATCGATTGACTAGTTTTACTTAAACTGGAAGGATGATACTGGCTGTTGAATTTGAGTTTAATTGATGAACAAATCATTGCATTGTAGTAATTGACACTTTTCATTCATATGATATATAGGGAGATGTGTGCTCATAGATTTGGATTTTGTCCACATTTGGTTGTGGCATTATCTTTTTTTTTTCTCCTCCAATTGAGTGTCCCATCTCGTCTTGAATCAAGAATAGTTGGACCCTTTCTCAGGCCTACATAGTTTAAAGGTATGGGTCATTGGCTACAGGAAAACCACTTTGTGGTTTTATAACATTTCAAAATTTGTTGAGTATTTTACACAAGGTTATCTAGATTTATTTTCTGAAATAACTCAAGCTACTTAACAACCCATTCTTCTTTGATACTAAACAAGCATTATGCCGACATTTGTTCTAATGGTAATGGACCTAGTCACCTCAGAGAGTTCAAAATTCACTCCTTACTTGTTAGTCAACAAAGAAAAAATGGTGGCTATTTTCATTAGCTAGATGAAATTGGAATCAAGTAGCATGTCTAGTTTTCATGTTTATGATCTTATACAGTTTATTCTTACATGATCTGATTGCTATGCAATGATTTTTAAGGGTACAGTAGGTTAGATGCTGTGCCTTTGTACTCTTTTTCGGTGGTGTTAGAAGAATTTGGGGCTTACACCTTGAAGCTCACTTCTTTGCTAGGCATCCCAATTACTCCACAGGCTTAACTCTGAAGTGTAGTTTGTATTTGGGGCTTACGCCTCAGTGGGCAAGTCATATTCAACGTGTCAATCATGTGTGTATTTAATCACACTCTGTTGGGGGCTCGCCCCATTAATAAATATTATTTTTACTTAATTTTTTTAAGACTGTTGTAATGTGGGTTAACTTAATTCAGCCTTGTTGACTTATGACTTATTACATGGCTTAAAAAGTCCAATAGTTGTTTTAGAAATATTTTTTGGATGATGTTTTCAGTTTACATCAATATAAATCATTTTTTTATTTTAATTAATCTATTAGAAATGTGTGCTCATAAGGCTTATGTCCCACTTGTTGAAACTCATATAGTTTAATGGCCTATGCATATCATTTATGTCTCTTATGCAATGTGCTTTGTAAATTACACCTTTAATTAGTAGCAGGTTTTGTTAATATTGAGTGTTGCATTGTGTCACTAATTTTGCCTTACCTAACTTAATTCAAGATGTAACTGATGGACTCATTTTATCAATACTTGATGCACTTTGTTTTAAGGATCTTGCCAACATTTTTTTTTTTCCTGTTATTATGTTTTTGCAAGCTCCTGTGACGGGATTATTTGAGTAACTTCTACTCAAACTCGATGTTTAACATCCACGCCTGTTAAAAATTTAAGAATTGCACTCTTTCTAACCATTAAACTGTTCATGTACGCATGATTTTTTTTTTTTTTTCTGATATGATGTTTTTGCAAGATCGTGTGACAGGATTATTTGAGTTTAGTGTGCATTATACTCAAACTCTATGTTTAACATCCACATCTGATATTCATTTAAGAATGGCACTCATAACCATTAAACTGTTCATGTACACATTTTCTTGGTAAAGTGTTCATGTACACATGAAATCTCTATTGGCCTATCTATCTTCTACTCTTCCCTCTGGGTGAATTGACCTCCACTTTCTTTTACAGAATCTGAAGCATAAGAATGATGTCTGGGAAAGCTCTGAGAGTTCTTAACTCGCTACCAGGACCTGAGAAAAGGAATGAAAGCCCCAGTAAAGGGAACTTTATGAAGGCTTATGTTGAAAACAGCAATGAAAATTTTGAGAAGTGGCAGACTGAGAATCCTGCTTCTGTAACCCCTACCATAATTAATGGTGAGGTTGGGACTGCTGTAGCAGAGGTTGGAAACTCAGAAGTAGAGTATATAGAATCTGAGAACCTGAATGACATTGAGGATGTTGGTACAAGTCTAAGTGTATGATTAGCAACTTGCTCTTCTGGATGCATTTATTGGTTGCTTAGCTGACATTTCTTCTGCATTTTAGATTGGCTAACATCTTTCTGTTGTTTTACTACTCAAGGAACAACTATTTATTTAAATTCTCTCTCTCTCTCTCTCTCTCTCTATTGCTTGTAGACATTGTTAGCACGATTAGATGCAAAGGATTGGGTGTTGGTTTGCGAGGCACTCAATCATGTGCGCCAGTTATCAATATTTCATAAAGAAGCCATGCTTGAGATGCTGTAAGTTTGTGATGCTTGTACTGGTTTCATCTTGGGATTATTAATGAACCATTTTGAATGCATTCATGCCTTTTGGATGATTATCATCTTCTTTTTGCATATTTATAGATTCATCCTTTTCTGATGCAACTCAAGCCTCATTTGTTACGTTGCCTTTACCTTTTTGACCAACAGGGGGAATGTGGTCACACTCATAGTGAAATCCTTGAAAAGTCCGAGAAGTGCTGTTTGTAAAACTGCAATTATGACATCAGCAGACATCTTTAAGGTCTACAGTGACCATATAATTGATTTACTTGATCCTATGGTATGTTCTTTTAAACCACGTCTTCTGGTTATTTTTTTTTGCTCAATGAGTCTCTAATATTCTTTTGCCAAGATTGTATCTTTTATGCCCCTTTTCCAGTTTGATGATGCTAACTGGTAATTTTACTCTTCATTTGTGTTTTGTCTTCAGCTTGTACAACTTCTTCTCAAGTCTTCACAAGATAAGCGCTTTGTATGTGAAGCTGCTGAGAGAACTTTGATAACAATGACTACTTGGATCTCACCATCCTTGTTATTGCCAAAGTTGCAACCATATCTTAAACACAAGAATCCTCGAATACGGGCAAAGGCATCAATGTGCATTTGTCGAAGCGTACCTCGATTAGTAAGTTATTTCTTCTTTTTGCTGTTTTATTTCAATTCTAGGGACTTTTGTATAGAGTGTTTAAAACACATTTTCATAGTCATTACTCTCCACTAACCTCTGACAATGCGTATTCTTGCATGTTCTGATAAATCCAATCATTTTCTTTATATGTTCCTTATCCCTTTCTAGTAAGAAGCAACAAATTCATAAGACAAATTAAATGCTGAATTACTGCACATAATAAAATCTTTTTTTATAATTTGAAATAATTGTAACAAACAAAGACACTGTAACAAATTCTTTACCTTTCATTTTATGGCCCAAAAAATTATTGCAATATGATGGTGATGCAGTTGAATAGATACCTATGTTTTATACACTTCTTGTATAAGATCTTATACATCTCATACCTTTGATTCTCTCCTCACAATAATGAAAAGAACTTGGTTTACATTTCTGTTTCTCCTCAGTTATATATTTCAATGCTGGTGGTGAAGCTATTTGTGATGTTATTTTTTAGTTGTCTTTTTTTTTTACACTTGTAGTTATCATCTCTAGGGCATATTTTTGTGGAGTGCCTTCATTTTAAGGCATTGGTTCCGACCTCGTATTCAGTGAAATTCAAAAGTAATATGCATTGACCCGTATATCTGCTCAAAAAGAAATCAACATGTTTTGTAATTTTTTTATACTGAAAAGGTATTTTAAAATTAAATATTGAAAACTGTTTATGCTCAAAGACTGTTTGAGATGAAAATAAAACCATCGCTTATAATTTGATGACAGTGCTAATAGTGGTTTGGTTGAGTTTAAAGTTTTAGATTGATCTTGCAGAAAAGGTATCATTTGAGTATGAAGCCAGTACATCTATGTATTGGATTCACCTGATTAATGAAATCATGTGGGGATATGATTCATGACGTGTGTTGAACATCACTTTCTCATGACTATGGTTTTAAGATCTTCCTGGTGGAAAACTAAAGGCTTAACTATGGTGGTAAACCATTTACCAAAAAAAAAAACTTCAGCAGTTGGTATGTTTATCTTAAGTAATTTTCAGATACAGCCTTCTTAAATTGTATCTAGGAGTCCAACTACTTAGAAACATACATTTTAAATTTATGGTTTCTAATAGCGGTGCTATACTTTGTTATCTCATATGCAGCTTGTCCTGTTTTGGGAATTGAATTTTAGTGGGTGTATATGTACTATATTATTGCATGCCAATCTTGGTTTTTTTTTTTTTTGGGTTGGTGAAATAAAGTTATAAAGAATGACTTGATTGATGCTGGCACAGAGAAAATGAACCTTCTCATATTGCCGGAAAGAGAGGTTTGGTCTGGAATATTTTCTGCATTTTAGTTCATATGAATAAATGAAATCTTCAGAAAATTTTATGTCTATAATCTACTCAGTTACATTCATGAGTTTTCATGAAGATTGATTTGAACCTCAACATGATAAAAACTTTAATCCCAAAGCCATCGAATGTCTCAACATCCAATTTTTGTCAGGCTTGCAATCAAGTTGCCTATCTGTTGGATGGTATTAGCTGGACATTTCTATGCTTGGAAACTCTCCAACATGACGTAACAGAGATGGCACCCAAAGTCTAATGGACAAATTTTGCTGATCTCTTAAGGGGTCGTTTTCTTGCAGTCATTTATATATGTAAATGATTCACATGTGTAATGGTTACACATTATCACTCATGTGATGTGTAAATGAGGTGTGAAAATGACGTGTAAATAAGGCCATTTACACACCAAGATTTTAATACCTAACGAGGTGTGAAAATCACTTTGACATCTCTTGCAAAAGGTGGCAGTATAGTTCTTACATGGTGATTGCATTCCCATGGGTCCCATAAACATGCATTCCTATGAGCCCGTATTTATAATCCAAACCATTCAGTTTGCTTAAGGGCTGTTTTGCAATTTCACATGGGATAGGAAAATGCTCACATGTGTAAATGATTCACATATGAATCATTTAGTCACATGTGAAACACATTCGGTTGTTTGTCATTTTCACACCTTATATGTGAATCCGAGTGCATCCAATTGTAGATCATTTTTTTACAAAATTTTCACCATTTATCACAGATTTCTTAAACTATATGATGAAAAAAATGGACAACATGTGATCTCCTAGCCAAAAAAGGCATTCTAAAGAGGACTAACAGTTCAGATCGTGAAAATGGGCCCCATAGAATTCAGGCATACAGATTTTAGATTTTAGATTCTAGATTTTTTTTTTTTTTTTTTTTTTTTTTTTTTTTTTTTTTTTTTTGCAAATATCTAAAAATCTATAAGGGATTTAGACTTGAAAATTGGTCCCATGGCTGTTTTGGTTATTTTAAAGAGTGTCACCCGTTCAAATCATGATGGTGGAAGCCCACATGCATAAAAATATTTAAAAAACTGGGCTGGGTTCAAGGGACTCGAAACTAGTCTATAAAATCAGTAGGTACATCCAATGGTTGTATTCTTTTGTAAATATCTCACAATCCTTAATAATTTAAGATTTTAAATTTGACCCCATAGATGTAATTGGCTTTCCAAAGAGTTTAAACAGTTCCGATCAAGAAGATGGGGCACACATGTTCCTAGAATGGCCAGTTTTCACATCCGGAGTTTTTTTTTTTTTTATTGAATATCTCAAAATTTAGGATGAATTAATAGCTGAAAATTGGTCCCATAGCCATAATTGACATTGGATGGATGGTTCAGATTGACAATTTGGGGCCCACAGAAGTGTAAAAATTCAAAAAACCGTGATGGACGGTATCATGCCCAATCACTGTAGCAAGCACTTGGCAATTTTAGTTGCTTGGTTTGTTTTTGAGCTGGTCTGAGCTTTTTCAGTACGGTTCTTTTTGGATCAATAAAATTTTTAGTTTTCAAAAAATAAATAAGTAACATGTGAATCCTTTTAGCATCTCATGAGGTGTGAAAACCCTGGGATCAAAATCAGCCCATTTTCACATCCAGTTTTCACGTCATGCGTAAATCAACCCAAACAAACATGAGCGTGTGTGCATAATGGTTACGCATGTGAACCATTTACATATGTAAATGGCTGCAAACAAACAACCCCTTATTGAATTAATTAACTCCAAGATCTTGAATCTGATTCTCTTAAATCTTCATAGATTTTGGGCAATTTGTGAAAAAGTCCCAACCTATAGATCTAATTTTCTGCTCTATTGTGGGCTCCCAATTCATGGTCTTAACAGTTCAGCATTCTCATATTAATGATAAGTATTAAGAAATTAATTCCATATCTTAAACCTTCATGGATTTTGAGAAATTCGTGAAAAAAACGTCCAAAACATCAAAATACATCTAAAACTGTTGGACGTACTTATGCGAAAATAGTGATTTTGACAACCATGGTTATGAGTTGTTTCACATGTTTAATATTTGCATATGTAATAATTACATATTTAAAACCCATTTTCCTCTTTTGCATAAAAGGCAAACAACTGCTTAGTGTTCTTTTTTTAGTTTTTCTTTTGACAATTTTACGGGGAAAAACCCCTTAGATGCCCTAGGAACGAAAAAGGGCCCAATAGTTCTCAATGAGTGACAATGGTCTCCTGGGCCCTTTTTGTTTTTATTTATTTATTTGTTAAGCAGCAATATTGCCACTTGTTTCTTCTTCTTTTCTTCTTCTTCCCTCAGCTGCCAAAGCATTATCTTAAGAAAAATCCAATCAGCTGGCACCATGCTAATTTGCCTTAATCAGAGATAAATAACACTGAGACAATGATTTTGAGCTCCTTGAATCGATCCCCATTTTTAGCAAAGAAAAAAAACACAAAGAAGAATTGATCCAAGGGGAGAAGCTTTTGGACAACACCTATTTCAAATCACAAACTGAAATCCTCAAAAAAGAAAAGAAAGAAAGAAAAATCAAGGTTAAGAAATGGGGGTAATTGGAGAGAGAGAGAGAGAGAGAGAGAGAGAGAGAGAGAGAGAGAGAGAGAGAGAGAGAGAGAGAGAGAGAGAGGCATGGAAGGAGAGTGGTGGTTTAGATATATCAAACTGCTGTCAATGTCCTCCGATGGTGGGCGACCTTAAGAAAGTCAATATCGCCGCCCATGCATACAGGTGAGCGCTGAGAAAGAAGAAAAGAAGAAATGGCCGTCACAAAAAAAAAAAAAAAAAAACACTACTGTTCATAGAGAACTATGGGGCCTTTTTTTTTTCTTTATTCCTGGGGCATCTAAGGGGTTTTTCCCATAACATCCTCTTTTCTTTTTCTTCTCGGATGTGTATCTTGTATTCTTCCTCTTCTGTTTTTCATCAATAAAGTTGCCATTCAAAATGAAAATTGTCTAGGTTGTCTTTAAGTACTGCATGTTGGATTCTTTGAGTGCACTGCCAAATTGTTACCTGTATAAGTTTGTCCATTTTATTTTGTATGCAAACCAAGTCCCTTTGGAGAAAACTAAATCAGCGTAGGCATCTTCTATACCTAGCTGAACCTATAGCAGTCCTTGTTAAGCCCAGATCAGGTCCAACTGAGCCTAGGCTAGCTTGGATCCAACACCAAACCAGTTGGTCCAAATCCACTGAAGTTGTGAGTTCTGAGGTGCGTTACATTTCAAAAAAGGTCCAATCAAACATTCTCAATAATCGTATATTAAATAGGATGAGTAAGACTCTCTACTCTTTTATTTTTCTTCTATTTATTTTAGGATTCCTGTTATAATAAAAAAGAAATGCATGCTTTGATAAGAGCACTTTGATTTGTATTAGGTGACAGATAAGATTGAGTCTTATGATTACTTGAATTATGTGTTTCCTAAGGGTTGAAGAGATGTATTTATTTTTATATTAGGAAACTCATTATATGGATCAATGTATTACAAAGTTTGTAGAGAAGACTTCTTAGATTTAGGGCCTGTTTGGATGCACAAGAAAATACAAGAAAGTAATATTTTATGGAAACATAATCATTCATTTTCTAAAGAAAAAAAATCTTGTTAGGTAACCCAAGAAAAATATGGAGAAAAGATCATTTTCTTTAAGAAAGTTCAATATTTTTTCCTACAGCTCTCCCCTGTAGAAAACTATCTACAATATAAAAACCTTTCAAAATGAGGTTTACAAAGTGGTAAAGTAAAGAACTTCACCAAATCTATCATGATGTACTTGTTTACATGTATGGTAACATAAAGGTAAATGTCATATCACGGTAAAGATGAGATAAAGTAAAGGCGAAGTAAAGAATATGGTGAAGTAAATTGGGAGAGTGGTAAAGTTATTTTTTTTTGTTTGACTTTACTTTATCACACTTTACCGTAGTTTATATGGTAGAGAAAAGTGACTTGTGATAAAGTTTATAGTAAAAAAGTGCCTGCTAGGCTTTACTTTACCACACTACCTTTTCATCTAAATATGGTGAAGGAATAATATGTCATATCTAGGTCAAGGTATGTTTGTTTATACATATGGTAAAGTAAAATAAATGTTGATGCCACATCATGGTAAATGATGAGGTAATGTAAGGTAAGATGAAGTATGTGGTGAAGTAAAGTAGGAGAGGGAGAGTTGTAAAGTAATCACCCTTTGTATTGACTTTACTTTACTATACTTTACAATAGTTTTATGTGATAAAGAAAAGTTGCTTATGGTAAAAAAATTGGTAGTTGAACTTTACTTTACCACACTACTTTTTCATCCAAATATAAATATAAATTAAGTATTTAATAAAAAAATTATTCTAATAATGAACTTTACTACAATCAATAATATTAACTTGTTATTTTGGAATTTTTTAATATATATTAAAATCATAGTACCTTCCGAACAACAAAATTTAAAATCTGTAATATTCTTCAAAAATTGCCAAGCAACAGAAATATTACAATATTTTAATATTACACTATTCTATTCTGTAAAGGTTTATTCTTTTAATATTTAAATCTATAAATATTCTATTATATAAACATCCAATTGGGCCCTTAGTCCTAGGATTAGTTGTGTTATGTGTTTTATAATGGTAAAAGAGAGAAATGTTAGTATTATATTTGAAAACTCATTATATGGGTTGATTATTTTTGAAGTTTCCAGCGAAGTCCGTTAGGATTCTTACTTTGTTGGTTAGGAAATTGGTTTAGGACTAAGCTCTCATTCCTACTGTAATTTAAGCCTATCTCTTGAGTCCTCAATGAATATCGAAAGGAAATCTTAGTCCTTCCTAAGTGAACCCCAATTTAAAATAAAATTATAAAATTTAAATAATCAAATTTATCAACCAACAAGAAAGGCCTTAAAGGTTCTTTAACTTTAAATTGGATAGTTTTATGGACAGCCTTTGCAACAAGATCATGGTTCTCGAAGAACCTTTGGAAGGCTTTTGTCCCAAAGGTCTTTTGACCTTCGCCGAGGCGATGCCTTGGAGGCATAAATCTCATAAATAATCTTATTCCATCCCACTTTGGAATAGTTTTTACTTCTCCTTTTATTACTAAAAACATTGTTGTTAAAATCCTACAGCTCGTATCCCGAACCCTATGATTTGTATTGAATCTTATCGCAAATTATCTGTATCTATGTAAAGAATCTTAGGATTGAAATGTGAGTTGTGTTTCAATACTTGTTTTATTCAATCGTACGATTTGGGTGATTCATTTGAGCAGGAATAGCGACAACCGCATGGCTAACACTAATATATATTTTTTCTTTTTTGGCTAGTGTTCCTATTTTAAAGAAGTCATGTAGTGATTAATGAAACCTCTTAAGAATTTTTGGGATTTAGGGGATGTTTTGAGATAAATAAGCAATAAACATGTAACTGGTGCATTTGATTGTATCTATGGGATTCTTCACCTTTTTATTTTCTTTCATGAGCACTTCTTTTACTTCATATGTCATCCTAGCCTTATAACATTGATGATTGGGATTTTTCTTATTTTTTTATTATTCAAAGAAAAAAAGAATTGGTGATTAGTTTTTTTTTTTTCCTCGATAGTCTTCCTATTGTTAAAAAGAAGTCATTTAGTGATTAATGAAACCTTTTTAGAATTTGTGGGATTCAAGGGATGTTTAGAGATAACGAAGTAGTAGACATATGACTGGAGCGTTTGATTGTACCTATGTGATTCTTTACTGTTTTTTTTTCCTTTTCTTATCCGGATTTTTCTTCATGAACACTTCTTTAACTTCACGAGCCATCCGAACCACTTAATATTGATCATTGGGATTTTTATTTATTTTTAATTTAAAGAGAAAAAAATCGCAGCTTTGTTTTTTCCTATTAAAGTTGATAATTTAAACATTTTAAACATCTTTTTTCACACACATATCTTTTATGATATTTTAATATATGCTGATGCTGTTATTCGTGTGATTGTACTATAGTCTTATTATCCTTGGAGTGTTTCTGATATGGTTGGATATGAATGAGTACTTTCTTCTTTTTTATTATTTATTAATTTTTCAGTTTTACAAGAAAAATAAGACATACTTCAATATACGATATAATTCACGATACAGCTCAATTCGACAACTGGAACACGTTTTTCAATCTTGGGCTGGTTGGTAAGGTAAATTGAATAAGCTATCTAAAGGACTATCAAATGATGTTATTTTGGAATCATTTGATAGATGAATTATGGTTGTCATTAAATGAGGCAAGAACAATTTTTAATAGTCTACTCATTTAAATTTGGACCACCCATTGGCCATGACTCATCATTCCCTCTCGGATGGAAGGAACCTCGTCCTTGATTTTGTTGATGGTACTGTTATCCTATTGGATCAAACATGAGATGGACTGAATCACAAAATTGCAAGGGCTTCATGTATTGATCTTCTGATGGATTCAACATTATAGAGATGTCTTCTGTCCTTAAACCCCTTGATGGAACTGTGAGCTGTGCTTTAATCTTTTCACATTAACTATCAATTAGTCAAAGACTCCATTCGACTGTTTGATACAAAATCTGTTTCCTTCAAAATTTAAAATACAACTTCAATTTCCAGCCATCTGCTAATCTGGCATCAACTGTTTGTTGATTGTTTGTGCACCAATGAACTATGGCTCCCAAATGCCAATAGGAAAATCAATTTCTATTTTCAAAAAAAAAAAAAAAAAAGGAAAATCAGTTTCTTCTGTATCTTTTGACAGGGCCAATTAGGTATCGAAACTCTAACCTGATAGTTGTAATGTAAGATCTGCCTTAGATCCGTCTCCTACATGAGCTACTTAATTAAGAGTTATGGTAGAACTATCTTTCCTGATGATCCTTTATCTCAAGATCTAATTTATCTACTTTAAATCTTTGGTTGGTAGATCTTGTGTCTTAAAATTATATAGTTGGATCCTCACTTGGCAGATCTCACTTGGCATCAACCATTTGTTGATTGTTTGTACACCAATGAACTATGGCTCCCAATTGCCAATAGGAGAATCAATTTCTTCTGAATCTTTTGACAAGCCCGATCAGGTGTCAAAACTCCAACCTGATAGTCGTAATGCTAGATCTGCAATAGATCCATCTTCTACATGAGCTACTGAATTAATAGTTATCGTAGAACTATCATTCTTGATGATCCTTTATCTCAAGATCTAATTTATCTACTTTAAATCTTTGATTGGTAGATCTTGTATCTTAAAATTATATAGTTAAATCTTCACTGAGCAGATCTCTCGCATTGATATTATTCTTGTTGATCCTACAGATCAAGATCTATGGCTGGATTCGCATAATGCACAAACTTCATTCTCCATCCTCTTTAAGATCTCTTGGACTTGTGCAGTGAATGCATCTATGCAGTATACCTGCTACCTTACTATGAGTCCTTTTTTTCTTTTTCTTTTTTTCTTCCCTTCTATTCTTCTTACAGTTTTTCTTTCTTTCTGGCACCTTTTAGAGGTCCAAAAACCCATTAAAATGAAGGGACCAGAACTTGCTACGGTACCAATCTGAGTAGTGGTAACCTCTCATGTCAAATTTGATTTCATCTTCACTTGGCTGGTATCTTGGTTTGATCTTCATCTGATGGATCCTATGGATCAAGATCTATGGTTGGATTAGTGTAACATGCAAATTTTATTCTCCACCCTCTTTAAGATCTCTTGGACTTGTGCAGTGAATGCATCTATGTAGTATAACTGCTACCTTACTATGAGTCCTTTTTTTTTCTTCCTTTCTTTTTCAGTTTTCTTTCTTTCTGGAACCTTTAGGGGACCGAAAACCCATTAAAACGAGGGACCAGGAGTTTCTAAGGTACCAATCTGGTTAGTAGTAACATCTAACGTCAAATTTGATTTGGGTCTCTCATGCATCAAGCCCTTAAGGAATTTCTATCAAGATCAATGATTCGATCTTCATCTGATTGATCCTCTAGATAAAGATTTGTTGTTCACTTGTGCAGCAAACGCTTCTATGTAGTATAGCTGCTATACCCAACTAAGAGTCCCTTTTTTTTTTTCCTTTCTTTCTGGCACCTTCAGGGGACCAAAAACCCATTAGAAAAAGGGACAAGAAGTTGCTATTGGTACCAATCTGAGTAGTGGTGACCTCTCACCTCAAATTTGAAGTGGGTCTTTTTCTCATGCCTAAGGCCCTTAAGGAATCTCTCTCAAGATCAATGATTCAATCTTCATCTGATTGATCCTCTAGATCAAGATCTGCCGTTGGATCTTCTAAGGAGTCAATTCTATCTTCTATCCTTGTTATAATCTCTTGGACTTGTGCTGATGCGTCCACTGATGCGTCCATCAATGTGGTATAGCTTGCCATTACCCGACTGTGAGCCCTTTTCTCTCTCTCTCTCTCTCTCTCTCTCTCTCTCTCTCTCTCTCTCTCTCGGCAGCTGTAGGTATCGGTATTTGCGCTGATACCAATATGATGCAGTACAATGCTCTCATACCTAATATGGTTCGGGCCTATCTGTTGGGCTTCGACCTATAAGAAGTATCTAAATCAACCCCTAAGCTTTCTTATAGAACCCTAAATTACTTTCATTCAAACCCAAATGTTCAAATTTTTATCATCCAAAAAGAAAGGCCTCCGGATCATACTAGAAAAATATTTGTGGAAAAATAAGAAAGCCTCAAAGGGATTACCTTGTTTTTGAAATGAATCTCCCATGCCTTCAACACAAGACAAGATTTAGTTACAAATCAACACAAGAAGTGGTTCACAGTGCTTTCTAGCAAAACCTCTACATTAAGGTCAAGGTTCTTGCAAAACCTCTATAAGAACTTTTGTCTTACGGTCTTTCAACCTTTTGCAAGGCAATGATCCTAAGAGATAAATCTTATAAAAGAATCTTAAATGCTCCTAAGAGATAAATCTTTTAGAAGTAATCTTACTCTATTTCTACTTTCTAATAGTCTTTACCTTTCTTAGTTTTTTTTTATCGGTAACTTTACATATTTTTTTAGAAATAAAGGAACAAAACCTTGTCAGTTTTTTTTTTTAATGGAAAACCTTGTCAATTTAAACCATTAAAAAGGAAAAAGCTAAAACCTCGCCATCTAAACATAAAAGAATAAACTTTATAAAAATATTACTATATTCATAACTCTCCTGCATCCTACCATAAAATTTCCGTCTCCTGATAGAAGTCAGAATTGCACGAACTTAGGATTGATGGAAAGAGACACGTCTGACTTCTGGCCATATTGATGTGGTTGTGAAGATAAGTTGTATCTTGGGCCCTTGTAGAAACAACCCAAAGGCGTTACATTTTTGGACCTAGGCCAATTTTGGTAGGGAGTTTTCTCAGCGTAGAGGTGAGTAGCTGACAGTTCGAGGAGAGATATTGCGGGTTTCCTCATGATTTATTGAAGCCTAGATTTGATATTAGTTTTTGAGGAGTGATACGAAAGCTGAGAATGGTTTGGGAAATTTGGGGCCATTAGGGAGCTACGATTCTTCCTCGGTCTGACAATGCCTAGTAACTCTTGTGAGACAGAAGAGCAATTTCTGTTCATATACCATGGTAACTAGTTTTAATTTAATCCAACTAGTCCAGACAGTCATCTTGACTTCCTGTATCACAACCTGAGTCTGCTTTGATGCATGCACCTAAGGTTATTGCATATTATTTCTAGTCGAGTCATTGGTTACAGATTGAATCATGTTATTGATTACTGATTGAATCTCTCTTCCTGGAGGTGTCTTAACATGGATCATGAGGGCCATTAGGAGAGGCCAATGCCCACTTAAAGTTACTGTTCACTGCACCAGTGACTCTAATAAGTCCTAACTCAAAGGTTGTGTGTATTACAAGGATACATCAGGATTCTCATCAGATATGCCGCACATGATTAATGTTAGCATAGGAATAAATTATCATGTGTAATTTTATTTGATGCTACCACCCGATGTATTTAGTATTGTTTTTCTTTTTTCTTTAAAATTATATCCATGACTGAGCTTGTTTATTCAGATTCCTTTATTCCTCCTCCACTTTTGTATAGAATACTATTTCAATAAGTAACAGCTTTATGCAATTTAAATATTCTGCAATCATATACAAATGAGTGAAGAAGATGGTGGCTTCTGTATCCGGTTGTTTAAAAGTTAAATTTCTGCTTTTGGTTGAAGTAGACGAATTTAGCATGTTGATAATTTCATTCGTTTAAATTGCAACTATTGCCCACTTTCTGACATTGGCTGATTGTGTGCTATATGCAGGGCATGGATGGAATTAATGCTTATGGGATTGACAAGCTGATCCAGATAGCTGCATCCCAACTTAGTGACCAGCTTCCTGAGTCAAGGGAAGCTGCTCGTACGCTTGCTTTGGAACTTCAAACTGTATACAAGGAATTTAATGTCCCACAAGCTACTGCAGAATCTGGTGATCTGGTAATTGATTCATGGGAGGACTTCTGCCAAGCAAAGCTGTCACCTTTAAGTGCACAGGCTATCCTTCGTGTTACCTCTGTCTCAAAGGAAGTTCAGGTAGTTGGTTGCTAATAATACAGATATGGTAGCGTATACCTGAGAATATGAGCTGCTTTCAAGTTTGTACACTTTCCTATCTAAGATTGTCTTTTATTGTTTACCTGTACATGCTGTGAAGTGAGGTGGTTGGGATGCAGTTGCTGCTGTATGCATTATGCTATAGCTAGAGTCGTGCAATTTTCTTTGTTCTTGAATATGATCATTTTTCATATAAGTTGCGATTATCTTTTTTCCTCTCTTGTTTGTAAGTCGCGCAAGTGTCATTTTATTTTTCCTCAGTTCTTTTGTATGGTTATAGTAGCATGGATATTTCATCAACTCTAAATCTAAATGCTTATTGTTTGGTGTCATTTTGTTTTTTTTGGTTGTTTCTGATGTTGCTGTTGTATGTTTTCATGTGTAAGCTCCCAACTAAGGGCGCGTTTGGAATCATTTCGTTGGAATATTTCCACATTCTCACGGAATGAAATAGTGAAAGAAACGTGTTTGGGGGCAATGAACCGGCTGTTCTTCAAAAATATTTCCACAGAAATCCATGTCATGAGAATGTAATATGCAGAGCGATTCAAATTTGTCCTTACTGAGTACCATGCGTACGCTCAAACGAGTCCTCTCATCTCTACGACATATTAGTTTAGTTGACAGTAGCTTTTGCTTCTCGCCCCCCTCAAGGAAAGATCTCCATTAACGGGACTGCAAACCATGGTTTAAAATTATGACATCAACTTAACTCCGAAAACTGATATGGTATTGATATTGGTCGCGAATTAGAATTCTTTTATTAAAAGGATCTTAAAAAATTTAGAATATTATAAAATACTGAAAAATAATTTTTTTTTCATTAGTAACAACTATAAATCAAAATATCAGTCCTCCGAAGTCATGCATCTTGTATCTTTTTCTTCTTTGGAACTGTATAGATTTTATTTATAATTAAATAAATTTACATGTACGTATTAAAATAAATTAAAACATCACAAATTTTATAAAGCAATCATAATTATGACTTATGAGCTATCTAAGTGTTAAATTTAAGAACTAAAACTTGTACTCATCACTCAATCATCAATTAACTTGTGAATTTCAAGAGCATCAAAATAGGATTTTTCAATATATTAATATGATAAGGCACTATGCTTAATTCCAAGTGGAGTTGATGTGCACAAAGCTTAATTCTAAATAGAGTGGCGCCCAAGCTTGATATCATCATCATCATTATTTCTTTAATATGGGTTATAATAATATGATTTGAACTCCTGAGCTTATTGATATTGTTGTTGAGATTTGAAGATCCCTTGATAAGATGATGAGCTCTCCTCAGTGGATTGAGATAACTCAAGGGCCACTAGAAATATAAAACTGGTGAGGGATGAAAACATGTTTTGGCTTCTAATCAATAGATATATGCAAAACTAAGAAGCCACAAGCATTTTAAATACACTATAAATTAACTTGAGTTATTACTTTGCAAAGATTTTAATAAAAATCCTAATTTTTAAAACCATCAGTTAGTAGATCTAGCCTCAAAATGTGTAGATCTAAGAGAATAAACGGTATCCACTATAAAAAGAGCATGCAATCATCATTTTCAAGTTATTTTTGAATAAATATTTTAAAAGTACAAAATACTAACTTAATAGAGTTGTATGTGATATTCTTTGACCAAATTCGCAAGCAAAAGTATTTTGATTGCTTGACCGATGTTGGAAGTGAAAATAGAGGAAGAGGAATAGTTGAGACTATACTTGGAAGGAGGTAAAATAGAGTAGAAGAGAAGAAAAGAGGGGAAAATGAGGTTTTATACACTCGGTTGAGAAATTGAAATTCTTGATATTTTGAATTCTCAGCTGAGAGTTTTTGAGAAATTGGGCATAATTTAAAAACCTGAGACCGAAGCACGTAATTTTCTTTTTACCGGCATAGGCCGATATTAGTTCATATTGACCAATACAAACCGATGTCATCCAAGAATTTAAAACCATGTTGCCAACCGAGAAAACCGTTGCTTTCGCTACAAATATTTTCTTGGTGTGGGATTGTGGATAGTAAATTAGAATTTACAAAGTTGATTTGAGATAGGTAGAGATCCCATAGTAGAAAGATTTTGCTTGTTATCATCTACCTTTTGCTTCTTTTTGGAATCAACTTTGCTTGTTATTATTTACCAAAAAGAAAAAGAAAAAAGAAAAAAGAACAAACGAAAAAGAGAAAAAAAAAACCTATGCTTGTGATTTGGTTGACCTACTTGGAGCTCCCTCTTTGCTGATCCAACCAATTTAAATCAAATACCCCCGGTGGCTAAGAATTCAGGTCAGTTGAATTGATGTACACCTTTGGATTGTTCATTGTTTGTAGAAATAGAATTTGATATATACATACAGGAGAAGTTTCAAGTGCATCTATCCCTCACCATAGGGTCCCTGGTGAGGGACACTTCCGTAATTGAGATTTTTCAAGTGCAAAAGTTACTTTTCAAGTACATAGGGTGAGGTATACTTCCTTGTCTTCATGTGCAAAAAAGGAAGCGTCTCTCACCCTATGGTGAGGGATAGATGCACTTGAAACTTCCCCATATATATATATATATATATATGAACAAATTTGTAACGATCCGGGCTCGCCATCCACATGATATTCTCCGCTTTAGCTCAAGGGACAGGTAACACACACATACCCAAGATCTGGACTAGTATGTTTCCGATGTGGGACTTACCTTGGCTCTGATACTATCTGTAACGACCCGGGCCCGCCGTGTACATGATTTTGTCCGCTTTGGCTCACGGGAGTCCTACCCAATCTTGCATCGCAGTTATAAAAGGCCTTATACGGAGTTAAGAACCAAGTCACACACATATACCCAAGATCTAGACTAGCATATTTCCGACATGGGACTTATGCACCACTGCATATCCAATCCTTGTTGGACTTATGCACCACTGCATATCCAATCCTAGTCCTTGAAATCCCTCCATCCCCATCCCCATGTGGGTCCCTAGGTGAGCCCAACACACACTTGAGCTTACCTTGTTCTAAGTTCGAGCTTAGGATAAAATTTCATAAGCTCACGCTTGTGGGCTTGATCCATCCAAAATGGACCAAACACATGACCCCCCCAAGTTATATATGTCCACCAACTTTGGGTCATATTTGAATTTACTGGACCGTTGGATCAAATATGTATCAATTCAAATGGACTGTTGGCCATTAAAATTTTGGGCCCATATATGGAGATCACAGAAATCATGGTTGGGGCTAATTTTTTTGCAGAGAGGATGATCACAAGGAGTCTTTGAAACCCCCCCGGTGTGACTTGGGCTTACCTTATCCAAAGCTTGAGCTTAGGAGAGATGACCCCTATATAGGGCCGTGCTTGAAGCGAGCTGGGCCGTATCGTGCCTCCATACTAGCCATGCTCGGCGTGCCTTTTTAAATTTTTTTCTGATTAATTTTTCTTCGTTGTTCTGTATAAAAACCAAGGTCATATACATTGTCCATGCATCATACAGACTTCATGATCTCATCATCTACATCAATGGTCTTCAGGTGACAATGATGGACTCTAGCAGACAGATGTTAGGTGAGAAATTTGAGTTTTAAGTTTTCCTTCGGTTTCCTCTGTATAAATTCGGATTTAGGATGATTGGGATAAAAAGATAAAATCTTTTACGATGTCTATTGGTACATTACTCAATTGAATTATGAAAATTTAGATTAGAAAAGAGGAAGTGCCTGCATGCCAGGCGGGCTGACCATGGGGCGGGCAAACGGGCCTGGTGAGCCGACTATTATGAATGGGTCGACCCACAGCGGGCCGTGCCGAAACAGGCCAGCCGTGCCCGTTCCCTTGATTGGCAGGCCGGGGTGTGCCAAAACGGGCTGGCTCGATCCTCGTTGCCGCATGGGTAATTTTAATGACGTTAGATTATTTTGATTGAAGTTAAACTTGTATTGCTATTATTCACTGGGAAGCGTCTGTTGCCAATGACTTCATTCAAATAAAAGTGGGCCCAATATGAGTTAAAACTTAATAGAAAGCCGCCCATTTGATGCAATTGCCCGTATGCAACGAGGAATAATATCTCAAATCAGTGATATATTGAAGACTGTTTTGAGATATGGAGATGCCCACATAAGATAAGTTAGGATTAAAACCTTATTGTAATTAGGGTTTATCAATTAGGAGGTTACTTTGCCTATAAATAGGCCTCCTCCCTTTTATATTGATATATACTTGAGATAATAGAAAACCTCTCTACTTTTCTTCCTAATCTTCTCTATAATCTTCTCCCTCTAACACGTTATCAGCACGAAACTCTAAGAGAATGAAAAAAACCCAGTCTTCTTACCCAAAGAGGAGAAATCCTTCCTTGCATGGATTTTCATCAGGAAATCCTCCCCGTGCTGATTTCAATCAAGAAATCCTTCCCAGTGCGGATTTCCATCACGGATTCCCTACGTAGATTCCTTTCGAGTGCGGATTTTCATCGCAGAATCCTTCCCAGCGCGGATCTCAAAAAAGGACAATATTTTTCTTCAAATACAGTAAGTAGTATTTGAGCCATCATCAAAATCAATATATGCTTTATTTTTTCATATTATTTGTGTGAATGAATCACAATATAGAACCAGAAGTTCTAAATTTGAACCTGAAGTTTATCGATCTATGGACTAGTAATCCTAGAAGTTGGAATACTGATATGAACTTCTAGATTCATATCCATAAATCAAAACCTGGAGTTTTTGGTTCAAATCCAAATAAATTATAGGGCTATGAAATTAAACTTGAAGATTTGACAACCCTTTAATTATTTATGAAAACCTTTGCCTTTAATGATCTTGTGAAATCATGGGGTAACCTTAGAAAGTTTGGACAAGCACCTTAATACTTTATAACCCAATAAAGCTTATGAACTAATTATTTGGTATTTGTCAAGTAATTGAGCATTAAGTATTTAAATGATTTTTAGCAACTAATGACGATAACCAACCTCTGTTTACTGAGGCATTTAAATTGGGAGCACCCCCTGGTATAGTCTAGAAGACCATTAACTCTTTCCACGTCACAAATTTAATTTTTTTTACTTATGATTTATGTTGGTTTTTTTTAATTTAATTAATGTTCTGTTTTATGGTGAATGGTTTGATCTTTATCATATGGTTGCATAGTTATATTAGTTTATTATTTCATTTAAGATATGAATCGTGGAACTGAGGACAATTTAGAAGACAATGCCACAAAACACATCATTCTAAAAAAATCAGAAGTTTTTATCAAAATTGCTGTTCAATCCACGAAAGGTATCCACCATAACTGGACTTGTACAAATAATTGAAAGCTCCGGAAGAGCCCATATGATGTTACCTAATGGTACCCATCTATTAATTAAATATGCATTGTTCTCAAGCAGTTTTTAAAGAAACTTGATTAGTTTCAAGGACATCAGAATAAATGGGTACCACATTGAGACAGTAAGTGAAGGTAACAAGGAATGCTAATGCACTGTTACTAGTATTGGAAGCTAAAAGCAAATACTAGAAAAACTAAGTGCAATCTCCTCAGTATTATATTGCACGATAATCTTCAATGTCGAATCACATTCGATTATGAGCAAAACAACAAAGTCAAGCTTGAAGCTTAAACTAAGCCCAAAGCTTAGTGATCCTAAGGCTTTAAAGCTTTGGCGTGATAGGAGCCCTAAGCGTACTAAAATAGGACCACATCGTAGATTGGAAATCTATATAGGTTATGACTCTCTGATATCTAGAACCAATGACAGGAGATGTCTTCACTGCTCGTTTTCCAGATAGTCAATTCAATAAGAAAATACTCCGGCTGTTAGGGGGAGATAAGATAGTTCATGAAGAACGTGTTGTTCCTGTATAACAAACCGTTCCTAAAGAACGACAAGAATTTACATGGAATACTTCTACTTTGTCTCATCTGGATCCACGAACTTCATAATGTGAAAAAGAAGTGTGGAGAATTGTGCACTAACAGGAAATTGCAAATAGATTACCTGATGCATTTAACGATGCAACAAAGGTGATAAAGTTACAAGTGCCAGCCATGAATGCACCTGTCAGGATTAATGATGTGAATTTAAAGTCAATATTTTAATACTGCAAGTGCACAGCTATCCTTTTGAGACAGTGGCAAGTACAGGTCGAATCCCACAAGGAGCACTACTAAGTTAAAAGTTAAAATCTGATTCTTTTAATCAAAGATTAATAAGTAATTGAGATCCAAGGAAAAAAAACTAGAAAAATACAGAAACACAAACCAATCAAATATACAAAACAGATCAGAGCATCCAGAATCCACTAAGCAAGATAATTAATCCATCCATGCAATTATTCTATTATTTGTCTAAAAAAATTAACTCAGATCATAAACAAATCAATGTTTTGGGTCCGTAGGATTTGTCTTTTGAAAAAAATCAATTTTTAATAATAAGAATAAGGTTACAACCCAAGACCGCCTTTACCTCATAAAAGAATGAAAAATCATAAGCATGACTCATCAAATTAATCATAAACTATCAAAGGATCTCAGCCCTAAGCATAATCTATCAAAATAAGTATAAATCATCAAACTATTTTCATTAAAAATCAAAACAGAGGCTGCCTAAGGCATGAAGACAGATCTATTACTCTAATAGAGCATGCATTTAAAAGAGACAAGAAAGGAATAGAAAAATAACATAGATTAAATCAAAGATCTACTTAGTTTCATCTGTATGCTCCAATCCAGAAATCTAGCTAGCCATTGAAAAGAACTCCATAAGTAATTTCATTGATAGCATCCCCTTGTACAATGATCTCTCAGAAATCTCTTTTCTAAAAATCCTAATTTTTGGAACAGGGCTCCAGAATACCCAAAAATAAAAATCAAATTTTATTAATGTGAGAAAGAAGAGAAAGAGGAGAGAGAGTGATTATGGACGTCCAAGGGGAGGGAGTTGCTCCCGTATGCTACTTTTTGGTTCCTTTTATTTCTCCGGTTATCTATCAGATACATTGAATCTGGATACATTCTCTGCAGATTTGATTTTTCTTCATTGATAAGGTATATCTCTTATCCTCTTTTGAATTTGAATGAGGTGGAAGCTTCTGGAAACCTCTGGGTGGCTTGGCTAATCTTTAAATGGGTCCCACAAGGGATGTGCAGCAATTGATTATCAACGGTGTGGATTTAATTTGCAATCCCGTCTAAAAAATGAACATGAAAATCTCCGGACCCATAACTTTGTTAATATAGCTATGATTTGCACATTCTTGGGCTCCACGGGTATCTACTCTGAATAAGCTTTCCAACGGTAGGTAAATTTCATATCCGAAGATCGGATTGAAAGTTATGGTCATTTGAAGATTAGTTGTCCTGAGAAAAACAGGATTAGCTTTTAAAATTTGATTTGCATTGGAATCTATCTCTGCACAATTTCCATTTTTGAAAGGACATCAGATGTGGATGATTCAAACTCTTCTTCTTTCGTTCCAATCAGAATGATACTCTTTGAATTATCCATTAATAATTTCAAATTTGCAACCACTTTGGACCCTGCCATGTGAGACATTTCATCTGTTTGAATAGTGGGCTCTATGAGAAGTCTTCTACTGTAGTTAGGATTCTTCAAGTGACATGATGAGTAGACCCCTCCTTTGATTGATTTGCATATGGCTTGTGTGTGGGGTCCACGTGGTGAATTCTTCAATTTTCTTCTTTTCAATCTTCAATTCAGCAATGCACGGCCCATGATAACTATGTGTGCTTGAAAGTGGGCTCCGTGACGGAGGTCTGCAATTCTCATTTTTTGCACATTCTAATTTAACACATTAAATAGTGAAGAGCCCATATTGAGGCGGGACCCATCCGGACAGAGTTCTACTCCAACTGGGATTCTTCGGAGAAAATTTGCAAAACATTCTAAGTTAATGCAGAAAATGTATGAAAAGTATGAAAACTCAGGTTCCTAGATGAAATTGCATGAAATGATGAAATTAGATGAATAATGATGCAAATCACCTAATTAAATCTCTAATTCATCTTAATATGATGCGTAATTGTGCAAATTCATGAACTCAACACACCCCGAACCAGCATTTTGCTAGTCACTTAGCAAAAGTTGCGAACAAAAAAGTTTGAAGTTCTTTGACATAATCTAAAAAAAAAAAGTAAATATGAAAACAAAACCACTTTCGCTGGTGCTCTCGGTTGCATTTAGCGTATGCAACAAGCCCTTAAACCCCTAGGTTCACCCTAGTGGATGAGTTGTACCTCGTGAGGGTTTGCAGTGAATATACCTACAAAATTCTTTTTTTTTTTTTTTTGCTAAAGATGTGTAAAACCTATCAAAATCCAGGGAAACTTCTTCCAAGAGAAAATCTTTAGACACTGACTATTCTCGGTTCGAGAAATTTTCAAAGACAAATCTAAAATTTGGTTCGCCAATCCTATCTTTTGGTTAGAAATTCTCAAAATCATGCTAATTGATCGTGCACGGTGAAAAGTATGTATACGTAATAAGCATAAAATGATCCACTAATAATTTCCGTGAATTTATTTTATTTATTTTAAAATTCGGACTGCCTAATCTTAGTAAAGAAAAACAGTCTTCCTCTTAAGGCAATAATGACGGCTTTCGCACTACTGTTTTTTCAAATGCCGCATTTTTTTTTCAAAACACACACATGTGACTGTGTAATGTCTAGGTTTCTTAAGCTTTCTAATTAACCCATGTAACGAGCATTAAGCCAGTGACTCCCAAAACATATGTCTTTAGGGCACTAGGTATGTAAATACCCCTATGGGCTTACTCGCTTGGGTTAAAAAGGCTACAAACCCAAACTAGTCACAAAACTTTTTATTCTTTACACTTTTTTTTTATATATTTTCTATTTTTTTTTTGCGGACCCCAACAATAGGCAGCCCTTTCCATGTATCCACCCATTGAACTAGGAAGCTTTGTACACTAAGGGCGATTTTCCATTTTTTTTTATCAAAGAAAAAACAAAAATGATAGCTTCACATTCAAAATCTTGAAAACGTATACCACCTGTGTAAAAGTGAGGGATCAAAATTCAACACTTCTCCAAAAACCCTTTCCATAAATAAAATGGTGAACCATTATTTTCTTTCCCCAAAATAAATATCTTCAGCCAATAAAAATTCTCTCGAAAGTTTCCCTCTAACAACACAATTTTTTTTTAAAATCTCCTAAAAACCAAAGCAAAGCGAAAAAGAAAATGTAGAATGAAAATTGAACGAATGATCACATGTCAAGTTCTAACTCACACCCCCAAACCTAAATTCAACATTGTCCTCAATGTTATGAATGCATGTGTAATGTGAAAATGAACAATAAGGAAAATTAGAACATCTTACCGTGTGGGGTGATTGCAAAAGAATGTGATTAACCAGCTCAATTACCTTCCAAAATTGGGTTGCCTCCCAAACAGCGCTAAGTTTAATGTCGTCAGTCCGACACGATAAAAAATGATTAGTCTTGGTAAATTGGGTCTTCCAGAAGGATATCCTCAACGTTTTTATCCGTTAGTTCTAGAAACGGTTTCAACCGTTGACCATTCACCTTGAAAACATCCCCATTCTTGGGGTTTTCAATTTCCACAGCACCATGAAAGTAAACAGTCCTGACAATGAATGGACCAGTCCACCGGGTTCGTAACTTCCCTAGAAAAAGGTGTAATCGGGTGTTATACAGAAGGACTTTCATACCCGGTTCAAAAGATTTTCTTAAAATTGACTTATCATGGTGCAACTTCATTCTTTCCTTGTAGATCTTGGTATTCTCATAGGCATCATTTCGAAGTTCTTCCAACTCATTGAGTTGCAATTTGCGGAGAGTGCCCGTAGTGGGTAAGTCAAAATTAAACTTCTTAATGGCCCAATAAGCTCTATGCTCCAATTCAACAGGCAAGTAGCATGCCTTCCCATAGACCAACCTATATGGGAACATCCCAATAGGTGTCTTGTACGTAAGCGGTTCGATAGGCCCATAGTGCGTCGATCAATCGCAAAGACCAGTCTTTCCGAGTGGGATTGACCTTCTTTTCCAGAATTTGTTTAATTTTCCTATTTGAAAATTCCGCTTGGCCACTTGTTTGTGGGTGATAAGGTGTAGCAACCGTATGGGTGGCAGAATATTTTTTCAACAAATGCTCAAAGGGACGGTTGCAAAAGTGAGTGCATCCGTCACTAATGATTGCTCTAGGGGTACCAAAGCGAGAAAAGATATGATCTCTCACGAACTCAATCACCACATAGTGATCATTTTTCTTTGTTGGTATGACTTCCATCCACTTGGAAACACAATCTACTACCAACAAAATGTAAAGATTTCCAAAGGAATTTGGTAATTGCCCCATGAAATCAATTCCCCACACATCAGAAATTTCTACCACAAGTATGAGATTCAAGGGCATCATGTTCCTTCTATTGAGCTTGCCAAGCTTTTGACACCTCTCACAGTTTAAACAGAAAGCGTGGCAATCTTTAAAGATAGTGGGCCAGTAAAATCCACACTGCAGAACTTTTGCAGCTGTCTTTTTCGAACTAAAGTGGCCTCCACAAGCATGATCATGGCAGAAGGAAATGACCGAGTAATGGTCATGATCAGGAACGCATCTTCTGATGATATGATCTGGGCAGTATTTAAAAAGATACGGGTCATCCAAGAAAAAGTACTTGACCTCAGCTAGAAATTTTGATCGATCATGTTGTGACCAATGGACGGGCATCTCCCCTGTAACAAGGTAATTGATTATATCTGCAAACCAGGGGATTTGAGAAATACTGAGCAATTGTTCATCAGGAAAATTCTCATTCAGTGGGACCTCATTTGATGGCTCTAAAGGTATCCTCGAAAGATGGTCTGCTACAACATTTTCACATCCTTTTTTATCTCTTATTTCCAAATCAAACTCTTGTAGCAGAAGGATCCACCGGATGAATCGGGCTTTTGCATCCTTTTTGGATAGAAGGTATCTCAAAGCTGCATGGTCTGTGTAGATGATGACTTTGGACCCTATCAAGTAGGACCGGAATTTCTCCAAGGCAAAAATCACAGCGAGCAATTCTTTTTCAGTGGTTGTGTAATTTAGCTGTGCATCATTGAGGGTCCTACTTGCATAGTAAATCACATGAGGTAGCTTTCCAACCCGTTGACCCAAAACAACTCCAATAGATGTATCGGATGCATCACACATTAGCTCAAATGGAATGGTCCAGTCAGGTGGCTGAATTATAGGGGCTGAAGTTAGTTCCTTTTTTAGTCTCTCAAAGGCTTTTAGACACGTTTCATCAAATTCAAACGGGGCCTCTTTTGTCAGCAATTGGCACAAAGGTTTAGCAATTTTACAAAAATCCTTGATGAACCTACGATAAAAACCAGCATGGCTCAGGAATGATTGAATCTGTTTAACTGATTTTGGTGGTGGCAATTTGGAGAGCAAATCAATTTTTTCTTTGTCCACCTCAATTCCATTATCAGAAATAATGTGTCCAAGAACTATGTCCCTTTTTACCATAAAATGACATTTCTCCCAATTTAAGACTAGATTCTTTTCTTTGCATCTTTCAAGCACAAGGGACAAATGATGTAAGCACTCCTCAAAAGAATTTCCAAAGACCGAGAAACCCTCCATGAAAACCTCCATGAATCTTGAAAGTCCTTGGGATCCTAACCCTAGAGAGGGGGGGGGGGTGAATAGGGTGTGCTACAACTATGACCAATTTAGACCAATTTTAAACTTCTTTAAAACAACTAGTCACATGTGATGATTAATCAAACAAGATGCGGAAGCTAAAATAAACAATCACCACAAAAGCAAGCACCACAACACCAAGGTTTATAGTGGTTCGGCCTCAATGCCTACGTCCACTACCGGCTTGTGATCCAATCACCCCACCGGATTTCCACTATTTATGCTTTTTACTAGGCTAAGCAATAACCCTTACAATGTTGTTTTTACTAGGCTCAACAACAACCTTTACAAGATGCTTTTCAAGGCTAAGCAACAACCTTTACTTGAAGTTGGTGGGATTGTTTCTTAGGAGATTGTTTCACTTTTCTTTTCTTCTTATTTTCTCCCTTTACTTGACTTTTGGATTTTAAATTTAACTTTGTTACTTTATTCAAAAGTTCTTTCATGGGTTGATATAAGGGAGATAGGTTGAGAAGCTTTTTGTTCATAGATTCTTTTAAACTTGGTTTACCTTGTTTAAACTTTTTAGAATCTATCTTTGGAGACTCCATTTTAAATGATTTACCTTGTTTAGTCTTTTTGGAGTCTTCTTTGATTTTTAGTGTCTTACCCTTCATAGATTTAGGTTCTACATTTTTGAGTTCAAAGATGGGTTTAGACACATGACTTCTTTTTCTTAGTTTGCACTCAAACGAAAAATGCCCTTCAATGCCACAATAATTACATTTTGTTTTGGGCATGGGAGAAAGAGTGCTAGAGAAAGAGGACTCACCTTTCACAAAAGTGTTGGTGAATTTAGGGTCATGTGACATATTCCTATTAAATCCAAGACCCGTCCTATCTCCTTTAGATTTACCCAATCTAAATAATTTTTCAAATTTATCTTCTCATTGGGTAAATTTGCACGCATACTTTTGTTTATAGCTTTCAAGTTGAGTGACTTTGGTTATAAGGATTGAATTTTCATTTTTGACTTTTGAAAGTTCATTTTCAATTTCCTTATATTTGCTTAGCTCTTCATTGGCAAGTTTTAATTCAAGTTTTAGTTCATTAACAACTTTAGATCCAAGTTCTTTGGTTTTTAACTTACTTTTAATCAACTTGGCTTCTAAATTGCTAAAGTCTTTGTCTTGCCTTTTTATTTGATCTCTTAGATTTAAATTTTCCTTATTGACATTATCATAATCCATCTTTAATTCTGTTAGTTCATCTTGAATGTTAGATAGATTATTTAAAGAGATCATGAACTTAGATTCTAAACAATTTATTACTTATTCTTTCTCTCTAAGTTCATCTTTTGAAGAGACTAGTTCTTTGTTTAGTCTTTTAGATTCTTCTCTTAACTTTTTGTTTCTCTTTTCAGTCTTTAAGGATAATTCATATAATTCCTCAAAGGCTTGTTGAAGATCTCCTTCATATTCATTAAAATCTTCTTCTTTTATGTCACATTGAGATTCATTAGATTGAGGGTTTGAATCTCCAATAGAAGGAAGAATGAGGGGTCTAGAAGAATCTACAAAGTCTAGCATAGTGGAGTCCATTCTAATGATTTATATGCAAGGACAACTCTAGGGTTTTTGACTCTAGGTTTTTACACCTAATCAAGAGTTCCAAACACTTGATCCTATAAGATAGAGCACGAGGCTCTGATACCAATTGAAAGTCCTTGGGATCCTAACCCTAGAGGGGGGGGGGGGGGGGTGAATAGGGTGTGCTACAACTATGACCAATTTAGACCAATTTTAAACTTCTTTAAAACAAACTAGTCACATGTGATGATTAATCAAACAATATGCGGAAGCTAAAATAAACAATCACCACAAAAGCAAGCACCACAACACCAAGGTTTATAGTGGTTCGGCCTCAATGCCTACGTCCACTACCGGCTTGTGATCCAATCACCCCACCGGATTTCCACTATTTATGCTTTTTACTAGGCTAAGCAATAACCCTTATAATATTTTTTTTACTAGGCTCAACAACAACCTTTACAAGATGCTTTTCAAGGCTAAGCAACAACCTTTACACAATGCTTTTCTTAGGCTAAGCAATAACCTTTACAAATAAAGATTTCTCTAAGAAAGTGTCTTCACAAAAGATCACTCTAAGAGATACAATTTAAGCACAATGTATTTGCCTCTAAACTAGGCGGATATGAAAGTGAATAACAAACTCACACAAACACTAAATCAATGCAAATGTGTATGCTCATGATGTGTGTGTGTGATAACTTTAATAAAGTTTAAAAAGAAAGCTTAACCAAATATATGCTTAAAGCATTTCAAAGTTCAAAGCTCATGAAAGATTTGATTGAAGTCTAATGCAAATCACATGTATGAAAATCAACTTGTTAATGACATGTAAAACAAAGATTCACAAGTTGTTTGAAAATGACTAACTTAGAACATGTGATGCATGCGCAATGTTGTTTTCAAAACCAAATTAATTTTACTAATGTTTAAGTGAATGAAAACAACAAGTAATGTTTCAACCAAGAAAAAGAATCATGCTATATAAAAGAAATCAAAGATTTAGACTAAGCATGATTAAGAAAGTTATAAAAACTACTTGGATGAAAACAAAGTGAAGAATCCAATCTTAATTAGATCAAGGATTGAGAGAAGAATGGATTCATCACATCATAGTTATCATGCTCAAAATCATTTACCAATAACTTAAGCAAAGCATGTAAACTATGATTAAGAGAGGTAGAGCTTACTTAGAGATTTAACTTCATTAATCCAAGCTTTAGCTCACCAAATGACTCTTTGGTCTCTCTTAGTTCATCCCCTTTGTCTTTTCTCAAAGCTCCTCAAAAGAGTCTTCAAAATCTCCAACATCTGACAAAGGAAAGAACTCATTTTATAGCCAAAAAATGCCCAACTGCTAGTCCTCGGTCGACCTGCAAACAGGTCTTGGTCGACCGGGATCACAACGGTCAGAAAAATGACCGTTGGAGCTCCAGGGACCCAGTCAAGCAGTGTCGCCGGTCGACCGGGACCCCTGGGCCGGTCGACCGGCGACACTGCTGGCCGACCCCCTGGGACCAAAATTCCCAATAATTCATATTTTCAAAGGATTTTCTTAGGGGAACTTTTGGCCACTAAACCAAGCTTGGAAACATGTTTTAAATCAATCTAAGATGTTTAAAAACATGAAACACAAAAAACCTAAAATGATTTGGAAGATTTAAAACATAGGCTAGCTTGATTTCTAAAAAACTCTTTTCACATGAAAATGCATACAAAGATGATTCTGAAAGTGATGAATGTATGCAAGACACAAACCTAAATTCTCAAAATGATTTCTCAAAAGTAATCCACAAAGAATTAGGTTTTCAAAAGAGTTTGGATTCTAAAACCAATGCATCCAAGTTTAGAAACAAAACATGCATAAACCAATACTTTTACAAATCTTAAAAGCAATGCATGTATAAAACCAGATTTCAAGGTTTTCTAAAACAATGCAAGTGTGATAATTCAAATGATGCTAAAGTGAAAATGCATCCATCAAATTGGAAATACAAAATCCCTAACAAATCTTTCTACCATGTCAGAAAATATGCTTAACATGCACCTTTGAAAGGTGGCCGGTGCATTGCATAGCCCAAAGGGCATGCGTCTGTAAGCAAAAGTGCCAAACGGACAGGTGAAGGTGGTCTTTTCCTGGTCCTCGGGTGCAATTAGAATTTGATTGTAACTGGAATAACCATCTAGAAAACAATAATAAGCATGACCGGCTAGCCTTTCGAGCATCAAATCCATGAACGGGAGGGGAAAATGATCTTTTCGAGTGACTGAGTTCAACTTCCTATAATCAATGCATACCCTCCATCCAGTCTATATCCGAGTGGGTACCAATTCATTGCCCTCATTTTGAACCACTGTTATTCCAGATTTCTTTGGTACCACTTGAACCGGGCTCACCCATGCACTATCAGATATGGGGTAAAGAACCCTGCATCGAGTAATTTTAAAACTTCTGACCTAACCACTTCCTTCATTGCAGGGTTCAGTCGCTGTCACGCCCCCGAACCGAAACCTCGGGGGCGGGAAATAGGATTAAGCATAAATGTATTTTACTTCTCCCAGGATCCGCGTGTGTGAAGACAACACATTCTTAATATTTTGCGGAAGCATTTGTGGCGTTGCGACCCGAAGTCCGTGGCCATCGGATTCCGCGTCGCACTCAACCTTTAGCACGTAGCTATTATATCAAGAATCATATCAGACTGGAGTAACCATCACAATAAATTACAGAGCTGACGGTAACAGGATATTACATTCCCAAATATGTTCAAGTTACAATTATCAATGTTCATTACTTAAGAATCCCAAGAAAAGGCTAATAAAAGCCATACAACAATAAGCTATAAACTACTACCCAAATGTGACGTAGCTCCGATGTCAAGCTCAATGTCTACATGACATAGCCGACAAACCAACCTGCAAGGCATGACTCCACAGCCAACAAAAACACTCAACTCGGGGCGAAGAAATCTGAACCTGAGTACCAAAAGTAGTGGGTCAGACACGACGGTCTGGCAGGTGGATGAAAAGATAACAAATATACTGAAGAATAAAACATAAGATAAGTCATGCTATTCGATCAAATGCTGTATATAATTAAACGGGTGCAAAGTCGGGAATCTCGGGGAAAACCTGTATTCATTTCAAGCATGGGTAAAACATGAATATCTAATAAAACATGTGATCATTTACATCATCTATAATCATAGATATTTGACAATCGGGTGTTCGTCTAAAACATGTATAAATATAGTGGTTTGACAAAACAAACGTTCACTTGAGAGTTAGGTAAAAACATAAGTATACAACAAACCAGGTATTCATAGCAGTCTGGCAAAGCCAAGGTCCATTTGAAACATATGTGAAAATACGGATGTTTAACAAACCGGGTGTTCATTTAAAAATGGTGTAACCAAAGAAATCTGACAAAACTAGTGTTCATTTAAACGTATTTCAAAGCATGGATATTTAACAAATCGGGTGATCATTTAAAACGGTATAAACATAGGAATCTCACAAGCCAAATGTCATTTAAAACAAAGCACGGATATTTAACAACTCGGGTATTCATTTAAAACATGTGTAATCACAGAAATCTAGTAAAACCATCGATCGTTTGAAACATATGTAAAAGCATGGGTATTCGCCCAACCGGCATCCATTTAAAACATGTGCGGGTACAAGGAACAGAAGACAATATAATAATAACTGAATTTACATTGGAGAATATTAGCACTTGTTTAAATAACAACTTTCATAAAGGAAACGAATCATTTATCGGAAAGCAAGTAAGCAATATAAAACATGTCGGGTATCCAAGGAATCGGGAACTGGCAAGATGGCAACCACACGAAGCTAAGTCCTCTATCACTAAAGCGATAGAGCAATAACTAGGCCCTGATCTCAGTCACTCGAGGTGAGGAGAAACAGGGGATCTCATATAAATACATATACTAGGCACTGATCTCAGTCACTCGAGGTGAGGAGAAACAGTGGATCTCATGAATGCATATACATATACTATACATGACCACGGTAGCGAGCCGGGCATCGGGGACCACAGTAGCAATCTGCGGTATCGGGACAAGACCACGGTAATAACCGGGTAGCGGGATCCAAGCTGCAGCTGGCGGGACAAAGGGGGATCTCCAAGTCGGTGGATCAGACCAACAAGGTTATCCAAGCTTAGTGGTGCCGACTCATAGGTCAAATCCAATCGAGACAATGCAAGTAAATCAAGTATAAATACATAATCAAACGGGCAAGACGGGGGTGCTCAAGGGCACACTGACATATCATGTGGTGCAATGCACTTCGGGACAAGTAACTGTTACTAGAGTAACTCCAATGCTTTCGGGAAAACAAGTCATGTAATGCAAATCTTGGAAATGAGGGATATAATGAACTATAACAATTCCGGGAAAATATTGATTTCAAGATCTATATAAGTGAATAGGGGTCCCGTATGTCGATAATTGAAATGATTTGGTACTCTTTGAGTTTGAAGACATCCCGGGCTCCTTATGCACTTCTACTATTTTTAAAACTTATCATGAGCTTATAGATAGTACTAGATGCTATGATAGAAAAATCAAGACTATAAACGGTCCATCCTAAGTATGATGTCAACCCGGAACCATCGAGCAACCTACTCAGTCACCGAAAGGAATAGAATTCGCGATACCCAGGGAAATAGACTTTGCATTTAGGTATGAAGAGGATATCGTGTCGTTCCATCCCGTTCAATATTGAATAGATTGAACTTCGATGCATTCCGAACCAACCGTGAAGAGCATCGGCTCAAGACGCTCTCACATATGGTCAAGAGAGTCCAAGGAGGGTAGCCAAGGTCCACAAAAAAATAAATCTCAAAACCCACTTCGGTCCGATCGATCGGCCGAAATTTCTGTACCAGCGTGACCTAGCCAGACAGACCGCATCGCTCGAGCGAATCGAAGAGTTCGCTCGAGCGAACCCATCGGTCGAGCGGTTATTAAAATGCGTTCGAGCGACCGGGCTACTGGAACACCCGTATCCTTTTCTGGACAGGTCGCTCGAGCGAACTGTCATGGTCGCTCGAGCGAACTGTCCAGAGACTGAATTCCGGGCAGTTCAGTTCCTCTCTTTCTCTTCCTTTTTCCTTTCCTTTCCAACACTTAAACCACTAGCATTTCTCTTCCATATTCACTTAAAATCCTCATTAAAAATCCAATGGAAAATTAACTTTGAACACCACTTTCTTCCCATTTAACAAAAAAAACCAAACCAAAGGAAAGAATCTCCAATGTATACAAAGGTCCAATTGAGCCAAAAATCTATGGATAAACAAAGTCTATTGATCACATTTCCATCACAATAGATGATTTAACAAAACTCATTAAATGAGTATCAACTTCAAGTCAATGTAACTAATAAACACAACCATGGATGGCCAAACCAATCCTATTCCTTATAAAACCATATGAGCAAACTTGATCAAATGAAATGCATACCTCTCCAAGAGATCAACAAGATAGAAACAACCATTAATATGCAAATTTCGAAATCCATATATAAGTGACAAGGAGCATATGTGCAAGCATGTATTCAATGATCAAGAACAAGAAATAAACTTAGGGTTTTCTCATAAAACTTTGATAACATTAAAACCATCCATTCATCCACTTGCCTTGGGTTCCAATCTAGCAAATCAAGCTCCTAATCACCTCTCAAGCTCAAGATCCACAATTTCTACAAAAACCCCCAAAACAAACCCTAAAATGGGTTAAACAATGAAATGACAAGGGAACCTTTCAATAATCAAGGTGGAGCTTCTCTAAGGCTAGAAGATTACAAATCTAGAAGATGAAGAAGAACACTTACTTGCAAGGTCCTCTAATGGACAAGGTAAGCTCAAGGGAAGTCTTGTGATGGAGGGTTCTCTTCACAAATGGTATCAATGGAAAGCTTGCAAGATGAGGACGAGGTTGGTGATCTCCATTGCTTGATTGATGAACTCTTGGTGTGGCTTGGAGATGAAGAAGCAAGAAGAAGAAGAGAAAGGCAAGGAAAGCCCTAGGTTGCTGGTTTGTGCTGGAAAATGAGGAATGGAATGGAATGAAATGAAGGGGATGGGTTTCTCTTATAAGCAAGTGAGGTTTGGGTCCCACAACTTAAAGAACTTGGGTGGCTGAAATCATCTAATTCGGGACCTCGGATGGATTCGACGAAGAAGGAAGAAATGATCGTCGAAATATCTAGTTTCCAAAAAGTATATGTTCCGCGGTTTCGGGAATATCGAGATTTGGGTAGGGATTTGGTGTGAAATGACTGTTTTGCCCTCAAGGCCAAGAAATCGGGTTTCGGGTTCTCAAATGGATACGAGATCAACATGAAAGTTGTAGGATTCCTCAAGATGAATGCAACAGGCCAAAAACACAATACGAAACAAATCGGGAAAATCTCACAAGTAAATGCAAAGCCGAAAAGGGAACCCCCAAAGGGCCCCACAAGCTACCAAAGCACTCAAAAGCCCAAAACTAGAAGAAAACCATTCTAGCTCACAAACTCAAACCAACAACCACTAATCCCACTGAAAGAAACTAATCCACAAATAAAACAACACTAATCCAAGAGATTAGGGGTCGGGTTCTCACATCCTCCCCCCTTAGAACATTTGGTCCTCCAAATGAACTAAACAGACTCAAAACAAGCGGGGACATCAATCCCACACTTTGAAAAGAACACCTCAAACGACTGCTCCAAATTGGTCCTCTCGGAAGCACTGGACTCGCTGGGTCCTCCTCGCTGTAGAACTCTTCGGTCAACTATCAACAGTTGTCAGACATCCCACCACTGGCTCAAATATGTTACTGCTCTACCAATCTGACTGCTCAAGGAAATTGGCTATCTCTGACTCCTTCAAGGTTCCACCAAGTCTCTGGCTTCTAACCACCCTGATACAGAAAATTCTTGGAACAATTCTGTCGAAGCTAGGGTCTCATATCAATTGCACCATCTTCAAGGAGAACTCTTGCTAACTCTAACTCTTGCTGCTCGGTGCTCCTGATCCATTGCACAACAGTCAGTCTCTGACACAATCATGCTTGTCCTTTCACCATTCTTCAACATTTGAAGCTCTAACTGTTTTTGTCCGTTGCTCTTGATCCACTGCACAATAGTCGGTCTCTGTCGGTCTTGGACATGTCTTTACCTTGAAATATTGTCTTAACCTTCTATCTGCCATCGGCTTCGGAAAATTGGTGACGCTGAGTATTACCATATATCTCTTACTTTAGGCAATGTCGTCCAGTCTTCTGTACTCTTCTGTCATCTCCGTCAAAGTTGTCGAAATTAGGTCTCCTGCCAATGCGCAATCTTCGAGGTGAAAGACTTAGAAATCTGTCACTCCTTCATATACTAAGCTGATCCAATCAAATGTTTGAACGGTCCTCTGAACACTTCACTCATCTCTATCTGCTCGTTGAAAACACAATGTTCACAGCTCTGTAAGTTTCCAACTCTGACTAGACCCATCAACACTTTAACTGTCATGCTACTCCACTCGTCCAAACTTCGTAAGGTGTGCTTCTGACAAACTCATTCTTCTCTGAATCCTTCAACTGTCATTGTCCATAGGTGATGATTCTCCTGCTTGTATCTGTACTCTGCCCCAAACTGATGTTCTACAAGTCGGTAAAGTCCACTAAATCTTCTCATCATGTGATCAAGTAACAATCAATTCCACATACAACTCTCTCTACACTGCTGCTGAAAGCTAATTTCCTATGCTTTTAACCATCTACTGACACATCCAGCCGAGTCGACTCACCATCATAACTACAACTATTAAACATCCTCAAAAAATTCTCCGTCACAAGCTCATCAATACTCAATAAATTTCTAACTTTTCACATCTTTTGAAGCTGCACCACGGAAAATTCACCTCAAACCTCATAAAATCCACCACTTATCTGGCCTATGGAGTCTTCTGACTTAGGAAAGTAATCCAAGTTTATCCAAAAATCCACACTTACATGCCTAATGAATCCTCTGACGGTACACGATCAACTGTAATTGGGTCTCGATATGCTGCTCACACTACTTACTGGCAAACAATTGGTCACAAATTGCTTCTCTAGCTCCATCTGTGACATCCAAAAGCTGAAAATTCTGCCAAAGCCCTTCGAGAAACACATGCTAAGTCCACAAAACTCCGACTCTCTGGCGCGAAAACAAAGAAAATGAACTAAATGTGGGTGCGGACACACCAAATTCTCCCCCACTAGAAAGAATTTGGTCCCCCAAATTCACTAACAACAAGGACAAGAAAATGAGACAAAGATAGTCTCCCCCACTAGAAGAAAAACAGGCACAAACTCACAAAAACAACAACTAAAGAAAAGAAAACGAGTCCTCACCACACGTCTTAAGGTTCCTAGAGTGTTTTATTTCCTAGAAACCTGCCCGCTCTGATACCAGTCTGTCACGCCCCCGAACCAGAACCTCGGGGGCGGGAATGGGATTAAGCATAAATGTATTTTACTTCTCCCAGGATCCGCGTGTGTGAAGACAACACATTCTGAATATTTTGCGGAAGCATTTGTGGCGTTGCGACCCGAAGTCCGTGGCCATCGGATTCCGCGTCGCACTCAACCTTTAGCACATAGCTATTATATCAAGAATCATATCAGACTGGAGTAACCATCACAATAAATTACAGAGCTGACGGTAACAGGATATTACATTCCCAAATATGTTCAAGTTACAATTATCAATGTTCATTACTTAAGAATCCCAAGAAAAGGCTAATAAAAGCCATACAACAATAAGCTATAAACCACTACCCAAATGTGACGTAGCTCCGATGTCAAGCTCAATGTCTACATGACATAGCCGACAAACCAACCTGCAAGGCATGGCTCCACAGCCAACAAAAACACTCAACTCGGGGCGAAGAAATCTGAACCTGAGTACCAAAAGTAATGGGTCAGACACGACGGTCTTGCAGGTGGATGAAAAGATAACAAATATACTGAAGAATAAAACATAAGATAAGTCATGCTATTCGATCAAATGCTGCATATAATTAAACGGGTGCAAAGTCGGGAATCTCGGGGAAAACCTGTATTCATTTCAAGCATGGGTAAAACATGAATATCTAATAAAACATGTGTTCATTTACATCATCTATAATCATAGATATTTGACAATCGGGTGTTCGTCTAAAACATGTATAAATATAGTGGTTTGACAAAACAGACGTTCACTTGAGAGTTAGGTAAAAACATAAGTATACAACAAACCAGGTATTCATAGCAGTCTGGCAAAGCCAAGGTCCATTTGAAACATATGTGAAAATACGGATGTTTAACAAACCGGGTGTTCATTTAAAAACGGTGTAACCAAAGAAATCTGACAAAACTAGTGTTCATTTAAACGTATTTCAAAGCATGGATATTTAACAAATCGGGCGATCATTTAAAACGGTATAAACATAGGAATCTCACAAGCCAAATGTCATTTAAAACAAAGCACGGATATTTAACAACTCGGGTATTCATTTAAAACATGTGTAATCACAGAAATCTAGTAAAACCATCGATCGTTTGAAACATATGTAAAAGCATGGGTATTCGCCCGACCGGCATCCATTTAAAACATGTGCGGGTACAAGGAACAGAAGACAATATAATAATAACTGAATTTACATTGGAGAATATTAGCACTTGTTTAAATAACAACTTTCATAAAGGAAACGAATCATTTATCGGAAAGCAAGTAAGCAATATAAAACATGTCGGGTATCCAAGGAATCGGGAACTGGCAAGATGGGAACCACACGAAGCTAAGTCCTCTATCACTAAAGCGATAGAGCAATAACTAGGCCCTGATCTCAGTCACTCGAGGTGAGGAGAAACAGGGGATCTCATATAAATACATATACTAGGCACTGATCTCAGTCACTCGAGGTGAGGAGAAACAGTGGATCTCATGAATGCATATACATATACTATACATGACCACGGTAGCGAGCCGGGCATCGGGGACCACAGTAGCAATCTGCGGTATCGGGACAAGACCACGGTAATAACCGGGTAGCGGGATCCAAGCTGCAGCTGGCGGGACAAACGGGGATCTCCAAGTCGGTGGATCAGACCAACAAGGTTATCCAAGCTTAGTGGTGCCGACTCATAGGTCAAATCCAATCGAGACAATGCAAGTAAATCAAGTATAAATACATAATCAAACGGGCAAGACGGGGGTGCTCAAGGGCACACTGACATATCATGTGGTGCAATGCACTTCGGGACAAGTAATTGTTACTAGAGTAACTCCAATGCTTTCGGGAAAACAAGTCATGTAATGCAAATCTTGGAAATGAGGGATATAATGAACTATAACAATTCCGGGAAAATATTGATTTCAAGATCTATATAAGTGAATAGGGGTCCCGTATGTCGATCATTGAAATGATTTGGTACTCTTTGAGTTTGAAGACATCCCGGGCTCCTTATGCACTTCTACTATTTTTAAAACTTATCATGAGCTTATAGATAGTACTAGATGCTATGATAGAAAAATCAAGACTATAAACGGTCCATCCTAAGTATGATGTCAACCCAGAACCATCGAGCAACCTACTCAGTCACCGAAAGGAATAGAATTAGCGATACCCAAGGAAATAGACTTGGCATTTAGGTATGAAGAGGATATCGTGTCGTTCCATCCCGTTCAAGATTGAATAGATTGAACTTCGATGCATTCCGAACCAACCGTGAAGAGCATCGGCTCAAGACGCTCTCACATATGGTCAAGAGAGTCCAAGGAGGGTAGCCAAGGTCCACAAAAAAATAAATCTCAAAACCCACTTCGGTCCGATCGATCGGCCGAAATTTCTGTACCAGCGTGACCTAGCCAGACAGACCGCATCGCTCGAGCGAATCGAAGAGTTCGCTCGAGCGAACCCATCGGTCGAGCGGTTATTAAAATGCGTTCGAGCGACCGGGCTACTGGAACACCCGTATCCTTTTCTGGACAGGTCGCTCGAGCGAACTGTCATGGTCGCTCGAGCGAACTGTCCAGAGACTGAATTCCGGGCAGTTCAGTTCCTTTCTTTCTCTTCCTTTTTCCTTTCCTTTCCAACACTTAAACCACTAGCATTTCTCTTCCATATTCACTTAAAATCCTCATTAAAAATCCAATGAAAAATTAACTTTGAACACCTCTTTCTTCCCATTTAACAAAAAAAACCAAACCAAAGGAAAGAATCTCCAATGTATACAAAGGTCCAATTGAGCCAAAAATCTATGGATAAACAAAGTCTATTGATCACATTTCCATCACAATAGATGATTTAAAAAAACTCATTAAATGAGTATCAACTTCAAGTCAATGTAACTAATAAACACAACCATGGATGGCCAAACCAATCCTATTCCTTATAAAACCATATGAGCAAACTTGATCAAATGAAATGCATACCTATCCAAGAGATCATCAAGATAGAAACAACCATTAATATGCAAATTTCGAAATCCATATATAAGTGACAAGGAGCATATGTGCAAGCATGTATTCAATGATCAAGAACAAGAAATAAACTTAGGGTTTTCTCATAAAACTTTGATAACATTAAAACCATCCATTCATCCACTTGCCTTGGGTTCCAATCTAGCAAATCAAGCTCCTAATCACCTCTCAAGCTCAAGATCCACAATTTCTACAAAAACCCCCAAAACAAACCCTAAAATGGGTTAAACAATGAAATGACAAGGAAACCTTTCAATAATCAAGGTGGAGCTTCTCTAAGGCTAGAAGATTACAAATCTAGAAGATGAAGAAGAACACTTACTTGCAAGGTCCTCTAATGGACAAGGTAAGCTCAAGGGAAGTCTTGTGATGGAGGGTTCTCTTCACAAATGGTATCAATGGAAAGCTTGCAAGATGAGGAAGAGGTTGGTGGTCTCCATTGCTTGATTGATGAACTCTTGGTGTGGCTTGGAGATGAAGAAGCAAGAAGAAGAAGAGAAAGGCAAGGAAAGCCCTAGGTTGCTGGTTTGTGCTGGAAAATGAGGAATGGAATGGAATGAAATGAAGGGGATGGGTTTCTCTTATAAGCAAGTGAGGTTTGGGTCCCACAACTTAAAGAACTTGGGTGGCTGAAATCATCTAATTCGGGACCTCGGATGGATTCGACGAAGAAGGAAGAAATGATCGTCGAAATATCTAGTTTCCAAAAAGTATATGTTCCGCGGTTTCGGGAATATCGAGATTTGGGTAGGGATTTGGTGTGAAATGACTGTTTTGCCCTCAAGGCCAAGAAATCGGGTTTCGGGTTCTCAAATGGATACGAGATCAACATGAAAGTTGTAGGATTCCTCAAGATGAATGCAACAGGCCAAAAACACAATACGAAACAAATCGGGAAAATCTCACAAATAAATACAAAGCCGAAAAGGGAACCCCAAAGGGCCCCACAAGCTACCAAAGCACTCAAAAGCCCAAAACTAGAAGAAAACCATTCTAGCTCACAAACTCAAACCAACAACCACTAATCCCACTGAAAGAAACTAATCCACAAATAAAACAACACTAATCCAAGAGATTAGGGGTCGGGTTCTCACATCCTCCCCCCTTAGAACATTTGGTCCTCCAAATGAACTAAACAGACTCAAAACAAGCGGGGACATCAATCCCACACTTTGAAAAGAACACCTCAAACGACTGCTCCAAATTGGTCCTCTCGGAAGCACTGGACTCGCTGGGTCCTCCTCGCTGTAGAACTCTTCGGTCAACTATCAACAGTTGTCAGACATCCCACCACTGGCTCAAATATGTTACTGCTCTACCAATATGACTGCTCAAGGAAATTGGCTATCTCTGACTCCTTCAAGGTTCCACCAAGTCTCTGGCTTCTAACCACCCTGATACAGAAAATTCTTGGAACAATTCTGTCGAAGCTAGGGTCTCATATCAATTGCACCATCTTCAAGGAGAACTCTTGCTAACTCTAACTCTTGCTGCTCGGTGCTCCTGATCCATTGCACAACAGTCAGTCTCTGACACAATCATGCTTGTCCTTTCACCATTCTTCAACATTTGAAGCTCTAACTGTTTTTGTCCGTTGCTCTTGATCCACTGCACAATAGTCGGTCTCTGTCGGTCTTGGACATGTCTTTACCTTGAAATATTGTCTTAACCTTCTATCTGCCATCGGCTTCGGAAAATTGGTGACGCTGAGTATTACCATATATCTCTTACTTTAGGCAATGTCGTCCAGTCTTCTGTACTCTTCTGTCATCTCCGTCAAAGTTGTCGAAATTAGGTCTCCTGCCAATGCGCAATCTTCGAGGTGAAATACTTAGAAATCTGTCACTCCTTCATATACTAAGCTGATCCAATCAAATGTTTGAACGGTCCTCTGAACACTTCACTCATCTCTATCTGCTCGTTGAAAACACAATGTTCACAGCTCTGTAAGTTTCCAACTCTGACTAGACCCATCAACACTTTAACTGTCATGCTACTCCACTCGTCCAAACTTCGTAAGGTGTGCTTCTGACAAACTCATTCTTCTCTGAATCCTTCAACTGTCATTGTCCATAGGTGATGATTCTCCTGCTTGTATCTGTACTCTGCCCCAAACTGATGTTCTACAAGTCGGTAAAGTCCACTAAATCTTCTCATCATGTGATCAAGTAACAATCAATTCCACATACAACTCTCTCTACACTGCTGCTGAAAGCTAATTTCCTATGCTTTTAACCATCCACTGACACATCCTGCCGAGTCGACTCACCATCATAACTGCAACTATTAAACATCCTCAAACAATTCTCCGTCACAAGCTCATCAATACTCAATAAATTTCTAACTTTTCACATCTTTTGAAGCTGCACCACTGTAAATTCACCTCAAACCTCATAAAATCCACCACTTATCTGGCCTATGGAGTCTTCTGACTTAGGAAAGTAATCCAAGTTTATCCAAAAATCCACACTTACATGCCTAATGAATCCTCTGACGGTACACGATCAACTGTAATTGGGTCTCGATATGCTGCTCACACTACTTACTGGCAAACAATTGGTCATAAATTGCTTCTCTAGCTCCATCTGTGACATCCAAAAGCTGAAAATTCTGCCAAAGCCCTTCGAGAAACACATGCTAAGTCCACAAAACTCCGACTCTCTGGCGCGAAAACAAAGAAAATGAACTAAATGTGGGTGCGGACACACCAAATTCTCCCCCACTAGAAAGAATTTGGTCCCCCAAATTCACTAACAACAAGGACAAGAAAATGAGACAAAGATAGTCTCCCCCACTAGAAGAAAAACAGGCACAAAATCACAAAAACAACAACTAAAGAAAAGAAAACGAGTCCTCACCACACGTCTTAAGGTTCCTAGAGTGTTTTATTTCCTAGAAACCTGCCCGCTCTGATACCAGTCTGTCACGCCCCCGAACCAGAACCTCGGGGGCGGGAATGGGATTAAGCATAAATGTATTTTACTTCTCCCAGGATCCGCGTGTGTGAAGACAACACATTCTGAATATTTTGCGGAAGCATTTGTGGCGTTGCGACCCGAAGTCTGTGGCCATCGGATTCCGCATCGCACTCAACCTTTAGCACATAGCTATTATATCAAGAATCATATCAGACTGGAGTAACCATCACAATAAATTACAGAGCTGACGGTAACAGGATATTACATTCCCAAATATGTTCAAGTTACAATTATCAATGTTCATTACTTAAGAATCCCAAGAAAAGGCTAATAAAAGCCATACAACAATAAGCTATAAACCACTACCCAAATGTGACGTAGCTCCGATGTCAAGCTCAATGTCTACATGACATAGCCGACAAACCAACCTGCAAGGCATGGCTCCACAGCCAACAAAAACACTCAACTCGGGGCGAAGAAATCTGAACCTGAGTACCAAAAGTAATGGGTCAGACACGACGGTCTTGCAGGTGGATGAAAAGATAACAAATATACTGAAGAATAAAACATAAGATAAGTCATGCTATTCGATCAAATGCTGCATATAATTAAACGGGTGCAAAGTCGGGAATCTCGGGGAAAACCTGTATTCATTTCAAGCATGGGTAAAACATGAATATCTAATAAAACATGTGTTCATTTACATCATCTATAATCATAGATATTTGACAATCGGGTGTTCGTCTAAAACATGTATAAATATAGTGGTTTGACAAAACAGACGTTCACTTGAGAGTTAGGTAAAAACATAAGTATACAACAAACCAGGTATTCATAGCAGTCTGGCAAAGCCAAGGTCCATTTGAAACATATGTGAAAATACGGATGTTTAACAAACCGGGTGTTCATTTAAAAACGGTGTAACCAAAGAAATCTGACAAAACTAGTGTTCATTTAAACGTATTTCAAAGCATGGATATTTAACAAATCGGGCGATCATTTAAAACGGTATAAACATAGGAATCTCACAAGCCAAATGTCATTTAAAACAAAGCACGGATATTTAACAACTCGGGTATTCATTTAAAACATGTGTAATCACAGAAATCTAGTAAAACCATCGATCGTTTGAAACATATGTAAAAGCATGGGTATTCGCCCGACCGGCATCCATTTAAAACATGTGCGGGTACAAGGAACAGAAGACAATATAATAATAACTGAATTTACATTGGAGAATATTAGCACTTGTTTAAATAACAACTTTCATAAAGGAAACGAATCATTTATCGGAAAGCAAGTAAGCAATATAAAACATGTCGGGTATCCAAGGAATCGGGAACTGGCAAGATGGGAACCACACGAAGCTAAGTCCTCTATCACTAAAGCGATAGAGCAATAACTAGGCCCTGATCTCAGTCACTCGAGGTGAGGAGAAACAGGGGATCTCATATAAATACATATACTAGGCACTGATCTCAGTCACTCGAGGTGAGGAGAAACAGTGGATCTCATGAATGCATATACATATACTATACATGACCACGGTAGCGAGCCGGGCATCGGGGACCACAGTAGCAATCTGCGGTATCGGGACAAGACCACGGTAATAACCGGGTAGCGGGATCCAAGCTGCAGCTGGCGGGACAAACGGGGATCTCCAAGTCGGTGGATCAGACCAACAAGGTTATCCAAGCTTAGTGGTGCCGACTCATAGGTCAAATCCAATCGAGACAATGCAAGTAAATCAAGTATAAATACATAATCAAACGGGCAAGACGGGGGTGCTCAAGGGCACACTGACATATCATGTGGTGCAATGCACTTCGGGACAAGTAATTGTTACTAGAGTAACTCCAATGCTTTCGGAAAAACAAGTCATGTAATGCAAATCTTGGAAATGAGGGATATAATGAACTATAACAATTCCGGGAAAATATTGATTTCAAGATCTATATAAGTGAATAGGGGTCCCGTATGTCGATCATTGAAATGATTTGGTACTCTTTGAGTTTGAAGACATCCCGGGCTCCTTATGCACTTCTACTATTTTTAAAACTTATCATGAGCTTATAGATAGTACTAGATGCTATGGTAGAAAAATCAAGACTATAAACGGTCCATCCTAAGTATGATGTCAACCCGGAACCATCGAGCAACCTACTCAGTCACCGAAAGGAATAGAATTAGCGATACCCAAGGAAATAGACTTGGCATTTAGGTATGAAGAGGATATCGTGTCGTTCCATCCCGTTCAAGATTGAATAGATTGAACTTCGATGCATTCCGAACCAACCGTGAAGAGCATCGGCTCAAGACGCTCTCACATATGGTCAAGAGAGTCCAAGGAGGGTAGCCAAGGTCCATAAAAAAATAAATCTCAAAACCCACTTCGGTCCGATCGATCGGCCGAAATTTCTGTACCAGCGTGACCTAGCCAGACAGACCGCATCGCTCGAGCGAATCGAAGAGTTCGCTCGAGCGAACCCATCGGTCGAGCGGTTATTAAAATGCGTTCGAGCGACCGGGCTACTGGAACACCCGTATCCTTTTCTGGACAGGTCGCTCGAGCGAACTGTCATGGTCGCTCGAGCGAACTGTCCAGAGACTGAATTCCGGGCAGTTCAGTTCCTCTCTTTCTCTTCCTTTTTCCTTTCCTTTCCAACACTTAAACCACTAGCATTTCTCTTCCATATTCACTTAAAATCCTCATTAAAAATCCAATGAAAAATTAACTTTGAACACCTCTTTCTTCCCATTTAACAAAAAAAACCAAACCAAAGGAAAGAATCTCCAATGTATACAAAGGTCCAATTGAGCCAAAAATCTATGGATAAACAAAGTCTATTGATCACATTTCCATCACAATAGATGATTTAACAAAACTCATTAAATGAGTATCAACTTCAAGTCAATGTAACTAATAAACACAACCATGGATGGCCAAACCAATCCTATTCCTTATAAAACCATATGAGCAAACTTGATCAAATGAAATGCATACCTCTCCAAGAGATCAACAAGATAGAAACAACCATTAATATGCAAATTTCGAAATCCATATATAAGTGACAAGGAGCATATGTGCAAGCATGTATTCAATGATCAAGAACAAGAAATAAACTTAGGGTTTTCTCATAAAACTTTGATAACATTAAAACCATCCATTCATCCACTTGCCTTGGGTTCCAATCTAGCAAATCAAGCTCCTAATCACCTCTCAAGCTCAAGATCCACAATTTCTACAAAAACCCCCAAAACAAACCCTAAAATGGGTTAAACAATGAAATGACAAGGAAACCTTTCAATAATCAAGGTGGAGCTTCTCTAAGGCTAGAAGATTACAAATCTAGAAGATGAAGAAGAACACTTACTTGCAAGGTCCTCTAATGGACAAGGTAAGCTCAAGGGAAGTCTTGTGATGGAGGGTTCTCTTCACAAATGGTATCAATGGAAAGCTCGCAAGATGAGGAAGAGGTTGGTGGTCTCCATTGCTTGATTGATGAACTCTTGGTGTGGCTTGGAGATGAAGAAGCAAGAAGAAGAAGAGAAAGGCAAGGAAAGCCCTAGGTTGCTGGTTTGTGCTGGAAAATGAGGAATGGAATGGAATGAAATGAAGGGGATGGGTTTCTCTTATAAGCAAGTGAGGTTTGGGTCCCACAACTTAAAGAACTTGGGTGGCTGAAATCATCTAATTCGGGACCTCGGATGGATTCGACGAAGAAGGAAGAAATGATCGTCGAAATATCTAGTTTCCAAAAAGTATATGTTCCGCGGTTTCGGGAATATCGAGATTTGGGTAGGGATTTGGTGTGAAATGACTGTTTTGCCCTCAAGGCCAAGAAATCGGGTTTCGGGTTCTCAAATGGATACGAGATCAACATGAAAGTTGTAGGATTCCTCAAGATGAATGCAACAGGCCAAAAACACAATACGAAACAAATCGGGAAAATCTCACAAGTAAATGCAAAGCCGAAAAGGGAACCCCCAAAGGGCCCCACAAGCTACCAAAGCACTCAAAAGCCCAAAACTAGAAGAAAACCATTCTAGCTCACAAACTCAACCCAACAACCACTAATCCCACTGAAAGAAACTAATCCACAAATAAAACAACACTAATCCAAGAGATTAGGGGTCGGGTTCTCACAGTCGCCTCTGTGTGTCACGAGAAGTTTTTGCATTTTCTTCCAAATGGATTCTATGCTGGACCACAGATAGGCTAATTGCTTTGATATCTGCAATGGACCACCCTATAGCTTCCTTGTGTGTATCCAAAATCCTCACGAGTTTTTCCCTGTCCAAGTCTGAAGCTATAATCATTGGAAGGGTTTCTAGCAGGCCTAAAAACACATATTTCAAGGTATCTGATAACTGCTTGAGTTCTAACTTAGGGGGCTCTACAATTGATGGGACGGGTGGGGAAGCAAATGGAGTCAGAATCGCATGCTTCGGTTGCCACCTTGAGCAATCCATGGATGGGGTTTAGTCTAACAGTGCATTGACTTCCTCAATATGTCCATCTACATCAAAATCACTTCCAAAGTGGGCCAGACAAACCTCTAGTGGATCTTCAAGTTTCAAATGGGGTAAGTGATTTTCCACCAATTCATGAATGTAACTAATGTGAAAAACCCCATCATCCTCATCAGGAGGTTGCTTACTAACATTAAAAATGTTCACTTGGACTGTCATGGTCCCAAAAGAAATTTGCATCACTCCATTCTTACAATTGATCAAGGCATTAGAGGTGGCAAGGAATGGTCTCCCTAAGATTATTGGAATTTTGGGTTCAGCCTCAGATGTGTGTTTGGTATCCAAGACAACAAAATCGACAGGGAACACAAAGTCTCCGACTTTGATAAGAACATCTTCAACTACCCACTTGGGGTATCGAATTGATGCATCAGCCAATTGCAAGGTCACATGGGTCTTTTTCAACTCCCCTAAACCTAATTCTTCATAAATAGAGTACGGAAGAAGGTTCACACTTGCACCTAAGTCTAGCAAAGCTTTCTCTATGTGATGGTCCCCTATCTGGCAAGAAATGGTAGGACACCCTGGGTCCTTGTATTTGATCGGAGTTGGACAAGAAATGATTGAGCTAGTTTGTTGGGCTAGAAAGGCCTTCTTGGGCACATTGGTAGTCCTTTTGAAGGTGCAAAGGTCCTTTGCCTTGGGAACATAGGTCGTAGGAGTGGGTTCACTAGGTGATGGTTTAGTATTGACTGGGTTCTCTGGTTCTAATGTGGGTTCAGCATTCACACTTGGTTCCTCATTTTCCACTTTCTTACTTGATTCTTCATCAGGTTCCTTGGGTAGTTCCACCTTGTTATCAACCTGTGTACCCGACTTAAGAGTGATGATGGATTGGACTTGTTCTAGGCTTTTTCCTTTAGGATCATGAACGACTTGGCCCTTGGAATTAGGTTCGGGTTGACTAGGGAAGGTTCCCTTGTCTCTGGCACTGATGGAGTTGGCCAGTTGGCCTATCTGATATTCTAGTTTTGCAATTGATTGTGTGTTAGCATTTAAGCTCTGAACAGTGCTTTGCTGGAACTGGAGGGTATTCTGAGCTAACAGTTTCATGGTTTCCTCAAGAAAATCTATTCATTGATTTTGTGGATTGGGGGTGAAATTGGGCTTTTGGAAACCGGGTGGGGCACTGGATTGAAGTTGATGGGATTGTGATGGGCCACCTTGAGTTGGGCCTTTGGTCTAAGAAAAATTCGGATTATCCCTCCAACCTGGATTGTATGTGTTGGAGTATGGGTCATACCTCTGACGATTATCAAAACGAGTGTTCTGATAAAGCGCGTTCACCTCCTCAATAGACTCGGTCTGACCCAAAGTTGTTGGGTCAATCCCTCCATTCATGGCCTGGTTATATTTCAATGATTCCAAAGTGTTTGGAGTGGGTTTTTAGTTCAGCTCTAAGGCCTCTATTCTCCTCACCAGTGTGGCCAATTTGGTCTCTGCCTCAATTTCGGGTTCAATCTTGAACATCCCCCCCTTTTTAGGAGTGGTGGGTTTGACGGGCTCCCTCTTGATAGGGGTCCACTGCAGTGTGTTTTCAGCGGTTTCTTCCAAAAATGTCCATGCTTCATCCGCTGTCTTCTGTGTTAACTTCCCACTACAGAAAGATTCCACCATTTGCTTAGTAGGGTAATCCAAACCCTCATACACGATATGGACTAATCGGATTTTTTCAAATCCATGGTGGGGACACTGGATTAAGAGGTCCTTCAACCGTTCCAAAAAGCTGTAAAGTGTCTCCCCTTCCATTTGATGGAATCCATTGATGGACTGCCTACTCGAAGCTGTTTTCTGCTTGGAGTAGAATTTTTTGTAAAATTCTTCGACTAGCATGGCCCATGTAGTGATGGACCCGGCCTGTAAGGCATAAAGCCAAGCTTTAGCCTTTTCTTTTAGGGAGAAAGGAAATAATCTAAGTTTAAGGGCCTCCTCAGTCATGTGATTGATTCTCATGGTCCCACAGATGTCCTCAAATTCCCTAACATATTGATATGGGTTTTCCTAGTCTAGCCCACAGAATACTGGGAGCATCTGGATCATGCCAGATTTCAGTTCAAATGTAGCATTGGTCTGAGGTAGGATGATGCAAGACGGTTGAGTTGTCCTGGTGGGGTACATGTAGTCCTTCAAAGTCATGGGTGGGTCCACTTGATCAGGCATCCTAACAATTTCTTCAAAAATGGAGGACTTTCCAACAACGGTTAAGGCTAATTTGGGCTCTATCCTGACTAACATTTTACTCTTGCGTATCCACAATTTCTCTCTCTCAGGTCTAGAGCGCATGCATCAGGTTCAACCTTAAAGAAATGCAAGCCTAATCTATATGTGGGGCCCTAATGGTCTTACTAGATGATGCACAAGTAGTCAAGCACAAAGATTGAGCACAAGAAATTATCCTAGGGTTAGCCTAATCACTAGACAGCTCCTAACTGGTTTGAAGAGTGCACTAAGGCCTCCAATCCGGTCTTATGAAGTCAAATCGACCAGGTAAGTCCCCAGGATGAGTGGTGGGGTCACAATGCACTTGGCAAGGGTCCCGCTTAAGAACCAAACTCCTAGAACAGAGACTGCCACCCTTTTTGGTATGGACGGGACTTACCTAGACATCGACTTAACCAAAGAGCACAATTGGTGCAACCTTTTGTGGTCTTCGTCCTACTGAGCTCGAGTCCTATGGTCTCGTTTCTACTTGATTCTAATTAATATTTAGGTTACTATGTGAGAGGTGGTTAAGCCTAATTGGGTAAGGATCTGGTGATGAAATCCAGTCCTTATCTTATTGGGGTCAATTGCCCTTAACTAAGTATGTGGGGTCCAGTTTACTTGGTGTGTCAATCATACAATCATACTTGCTGAAATTTAAATCACCTAAGCCCCACTTGCAAGTAAAAGATTCAGGGGGTAAAGTTTAGAAACTCTTACAGCGGGCCCACGCCTCTTTTTTTTGACAAATTTTGCAATTCTGATTGCAATTTGTTATTGGCAATTTTGAGAGCAACTTGTTTGCTTAGAGAAAATCCACGTAGTTTCCTGTTTTTTATGCAACTCTCCTCTTACCAAGGTAACGTATTCAAAAGAAACTCTTGTTAGTAAATCCTAAGTTATAAAAAATCAACTCAAAATTCTATCTTATCCTACTTTAAAAAAATAAGAAAATTCAAAAGACACCAAGTTAATAAAAACTCTATCAAAGTGGATTCTAAGTTATTGATACAAATAAAAATTCTATCTACAAAATAAAAAAATTAGAAATTCTAAATTATCCAAACAAGTGTCTAGATATGGTTAGAGTTTTCAAAAAGCTTTCAATTATATGAAATCCAATCTTATCCAATTCAAATTTTAGATTTTAAAACTCTAACTAATCTAAACAACTTAAGAGATAGAATTTTAAAATTTCTAACTACCTAATTTCAGAATTCAAAAGTTAGTAAATTAATCAAAACAACTAATTCTAAAGATTTTAAACTTTATCTTACCAATCCTAATCTAATCAGGACACTAGTTAAACGAATCTAAAATAAATTCTTTTTGTTTTTATTTACTGAAATTCGGAATTAAAAGAAATCCTACAAAAAAAAATTTTGGTTTTTTATTAATTAATTATTTATTCCGAAAATTCAATTAATAAAAAAAAATCAGAAAAATCAGAAAAAATCAGAAAAGTCTGAAAAATTAGCAAGGTGAAATGCTAACTAATACTAATTGTAAAGAACACTAATAATGCAAATTAGATGACTAAACAACTAATACAACTAAAATATGAGCATGCATATGAATCTAATAAAAATAATAAAAAAAAATTAGATTTTTTTAAAAAAACTCAGATTTGGCTCCCCGGCAACGGCGTCAAAAACTTGATGTGAATTTAAATTCAATATTTTAATACTGCAAGTGCACAGCTATCCTTTTTGAGACAGTGGCAAGTATAGGTCGAATCTCACAAGGAGCACTACTAAGTTAAAATTTAAAATCTGATTCTTTTAATTAAAGATTAATAAGTAATTGAGATCCAAGGAAAAAAAACTAGAAAAATACAGAAACACAAACCAATCAAATATACAAAACAGATCAGAGCATCCAGAATCCACTAAGCAAGATAATTAATCCATCCATGCAATTATTCTATTATTTGTCTAAAAAAATTAACTCAGATCATAAACAAATCAATGTTTTGGGTCCGTAGGATTTGTCTTTTGTAAAAATCAATTTTTAATAATAAGAATAAGGTTACAACCCAAGACCTCCTTTACCTCATAAAAGAATGAAAAATCATAAGCATGACTCATCAAATTAAGCATAAACTATCAAAGGATCTCAGCCCTAAGCATAATCTATCAAAATAAGTATAAATCATCAAACTATTTTCATTAAAAATCAAAACAGAGGCTGCCTAAGGCATGAAGACAGATCTATTACTCTAATAGAGCATGCATTTAAAAGAGACAAGAAAGTAATAGAAAAATAACATAGATTAAATCAAAGATCTACTTAGCTTCATCTGTATGCTCCAATCTAGAAATCTAGCTAGCCATTGGAAAGAACTCCATAAGTAATTTCATTGATAGCATCCCCTTATACAATGATCTCTCAGAAATCTCTTTTCTAAAAATCCTAATTTTTGGAACAGGGCTCCAGAATACCCAAAAATAAAAATTAAATTTTATTAATGTGAGAAAGAAGAGAAAGAGGAGAGAGAGTGATTATGGACGTCCAAGGGGAGGGAGTTGCTCCCGTATGCTACTTTTTGGTTCCTTTTATTTCTCCGATTATCTATCAGATACATTGAATCTGGATACATTCTCTGCAGATTTGATTTTTCTTCATTGATAAGGTATATCTCTTATCCTCTTTTGAATTTGAATGAGGTGGAAGCTTCTGGAAACCTCTGGGTGGCTTGGCTAATCTTCAAATGGGGTCCCACAAGGGATGTGCAGCAATTGATTATCAACGGTGTGGATTTAATTTGCAATCCCGTCTAAAAAATGAACATGAAAATCTCCGGACCCATAACTTTGTTAATATAGCTATGATTTGCACATTCTTGGGCTCCACGGGTATCTACTCTGAATAAGCTTTCCAACGGTAGGTAAATTTCATATCCGAAGATCGGATTGAAAGTTATGGCCATTTGAAGATTAGTTGTCCTGAGAAAAACAAGATTAGCTTTTAAAATTTGATTTGCATTGGAATCTATCTCTGCACAATTTCCATTTTTGAAAGGACATCAGATGTGGATGATTCAAACTCTTCTTCTTTCGTTCCAATCAGAATGATACTCTTTGAATTATCCATTAATAATTTCAAATTTGCAACCACTGTGGACCCTGCCATGTGAGACATTTCATCTGTTTGAATAGTGGGCTCTATGAGAAGTCTTCTACTGTAGTTAGGATTCTTCAAGTGACATGATGAGTAGACCCCTCCTTTGATTGATTTGCATATGGCTTGTGTGTGGGGTCCACGTGGTGAATTCTTCAATTTTCTTCTTTTCAATCTTCAATTCAGCAATGCACGGCCCATGATAACTATGTGTGCTTGAAAGTGGGCTCCGTTACGGAGGTCTGCAATTCTCATTTTCTGCACATTTTAATTTAACACATTAAATAGTGAAGAGCCCATATTGAGGCGGGACCCATCCGGACAGAGTTCTACTCCAACTGGGATTCTTCGGAGAAAATTTGCAAAACATTCTAAGTTAATGCAGAAAATGTATGAAAAGTATGAAAACTCAGGTTCCTAAGTGAAATTGCATGAAATGATGAAATTAGATGAATAATGATGCAAATCACCTAATTAAATCTCTAATTCATCTTAATATGATGCGTAATTGTGCAAACTCATGAACTCAACACACCCCGAACCAGCATTTTGCTAGTCACTTAGCAAAAGTTGCGAACAAAAAAGTTTGAAGTTCTTTGACATAATCTAAAAAAAAAAAGTCGAGATGTTTTGTGGCCAATCAAAGGGGAATGGGCTAAGGGTTAAGAGGGGTCATTTGAAAAGCTAAAGCTTGGTCCCATTGAGTTAAATCACTAAGTAAGCTTTACTTTTCTTAATCATGTGTTTTCATGCTTTGCTTTATTATTGGTAAATCTTTTCTAGCATGATAAACTATGATTTGTTGTGTCCTTAACATGTATATGTTTTGAATTGATTTATTGTTTTGGATGCATCATATTGATTCAAACCAAGTAGTACTAAAATTGGTATATCTAAGTAAATCATGTTAATAAAAATATCTTTGAAATTATATGTAACATGATTTCTATACTTAGTTGAATCTTTGGTTGTTGTTTTTCATCATAAAAAAATCACTTTCAAATCTATCTTATGTGTTGGACTCAACATCTTCACAAATCATATGTACTTTTGTTTTAAAGTTTCACAACTTGTTTAGCATTGATAGGTATATTATTTTCAAGTTGAATTTATAATTACATATGATTTGTCCCCTAATTTCAATCAAATCTATTTTTGTGTTTTATACTTATAGCATACACATATTGAGCTACATTGTTAATTTGATTGAAATCCCTATGCATCACATGTTTTGTTCTTAGAATTTCACAACTTGTTTAGAATACATAGGTATATCTTTTACAAGTTATTTTTAACATGTGATTAGCATTTTTTCCTCAATCATAAATATTTTTTTATGAGCTAAAACTTTTAAAAGCCTTTGGCATAAGTTTATGAGCTTTTATTTTTAAATTGATTAATGACATCATACATACACATTGTGCACTCATCTTTGCATTCATAGTGTGTGTGTGTGTGAATTAGATTTTCACTTTCATATCCGCCTAATAAAGAGGCATTGTATTGAGCTATAAATTGTATCTCCATCAAGTGTATTCTAGACACTACTCAGAGAGATAAACAACCTTTTGATTGTAGAGGTTATTGCTTAGCATAAGAAAAGCATAATGTAGAGGTTATTGCTTAGCCTTGAAAGCATAATGTAAAGGTTATTGCTTAGCCTGTTGAAAAGCATAAATAATGGAAATCCGGTGGGGTGTTGGATCACAAGCCGGTAGTGGATGTAGGCATTGAGGCCGAACCACTATAAATCCTTTTGTGATGGTGCATGCTTTGTGGTGATTGCTTTTGTTTAGCTTCCGCATTTTATTTTATAATCATCACTTGTGACTAGTTAATTTTAAAGAAATTAAAATTGGTCTTAATTGGTGACTATCTTGTAGCTCACTCTATTCACCCCCCCTCTAGGGTTCGGATCTTGGACTTTCAAAATTGACAGCAGAATCACAAAAGTGTGATTTTCTTGATCACGATATGAAGACCTTAAAAGCTCAAAATACTGACTTGCAAGGAAGAATCAAGATAGTTTTTTCTGAGTTGGATACTCCCAAGGCTGAACTTTACAGGATGAATACAGGGTCTGAAAAACTTGATGACATCCTGTGCAGTCAAAAGGCAAAGACAGACATGCATAGCATTGGCTACGTTGACAGTTGTTACTAATCATGCTATTCATGTTGCAAAGAAAGCTCCAAAGAAGATTAATGTGTCACACCCTGAACGAGTTTCCACTTGTCATCATTGTGGAATAAAATGACACATTCGACCTCATTGCAAGCAACTGCGAAGTTTGCCAAATCAAACGCAATGGAAGAAACAGAAGACAGTGTCTCTGATTAAAATGAAAGTTGTGTGGGTCAAGAAAGAAGATCTCTCTTCTGTATTGAGACACACTTTGCTGAAATATTTAAATTTACAAGTGTGTGTGCGTAAGCTTTATCACTCCGGATCTGCAAAATCAATCCCCCACCCCAGTATTGATACAAAGATCATATTGAGGGGGAGCTATTGCATCCAGATTGACAAAAGCTGCATGGTGATATTTGTTTGTCAATTTTGAACAAAAACAGGGAGAGAAGAATGAAGTTAGGGAGAGCTATACAAGCCAAGGCAATTCAAGATCTGAAAGTTCAAACAAAGGCAATACAAGATCTACAGTGTTGAATTTTTTTTGTTTTAAATTTAATGTATTTTGGGTTTTTCTTTTGGGTAGATCATATTGTATTATTTTATGGAGTTTTGTCCCAAAATTGCCAAAAGGGAGAGACTGTTAGGACGACTATCAGAAGCACCGGCAGAGAGGTGTCTCGATATAGCGAGAATGGCGATGAATGCTCAGTTCGATCCAGACTCTTTGCAGGTGTTCTATATTGCTTGTTATTCTTAGTGGATTATAACTAGGAGTCTTATGCACGGATTTGAGACTATTTATTGGGTGTTTCTCTCAATCCTAAAGATCACCACTCTCGTTAATCTGAGTCAGAGATATCTTAAAGAAAGATTATTCTTTAGAGCCATTAAGAGATCGTTCTGAAGGGTTGCTCTAGAAGGTCATTGTTGCTTCTACTTTCTTGTAGAAGATAGTTCATCTTGATTGACAAGGTGCGAAGAGATCAAGTAAGGAGAACGGTGCAAGGTGGAAGTACTGTTAGTGGATTCTGTGCAAGAACAACTGCAGTCCTTAGGTCGAGGTACAAACTGAGGTAAAGGAGCTTGTGAGTATATCTTGGAAATTGTTTGTGAATTCTTGATTTCTGATTCGTGATGTTTCTCCCTGTATTGGGTTTCCACACTAAATACCGTGTCTGTCTTTTTGTAGCGTGTGGTTAGTAGATAGATAGTTTTATATTGTTTGATTGGTTATTTTCACTGTATTGATTGATTAAATTTGAACTAATAATCCATTCTAGTGGGTCCTGCAAGATCTTCAAACTTAGACACAGAAATTTACATGAAAATCCCAGAAGGATTTCCTTTACCTGTAGCAAAGCCAAGGAGTACGTACTCAATCAAATTAAGACGATCATTGTATAGCCTAAAGCAATCAGGAAGAATGTGGTACAATCGTCTTAGTGAATACTTGTCTAAAAGGGGGTATGAAAACAATCCTATTTACCCGTGTCTATTTATAAAGAAATTCTTGAAGGGACTTGCAATAGTAGCAATTTATGTGGATACTATAAATTTGATAGAGACTCCATAAAAGCTCGAAGAAACTGCTAATTATTTAAAGAAAGAATTTTAAATGAAAGACCTTGGAAAAACGAGATTTTGTCTAAGCCTGCAAATTGAGAGAAATTATAATGGGATGTTGGTCCATCAATCTAATTATACAGAGAAGGTTTTAAAACAATTTAGTATGGACAAGGCACTTCCATTAAGCACCCCATGGTTGTCCAGTCTCTAGATATACTATCCCATCGAGGAAAATGAAGAAGTATTAAGTCCCGAAGTACCATACTTAAGTATTGTTGGAGCCCTGATGTACTTGGCACAATGCATTACACCGGATATTTTATTTTATGTGAATCTACTTGCCAGATATAGCTACTCAAAGGCAATGTACTAGTTTTAAACACGTCTTATGATATTTACATGGAGTAACTAATTTGGGAATATTTTATTCTTATGATCATAGAGATTTCAGTTTTGTAGGATATGCTTATTCAGGTTATCTCTCTGATCCTTATAAAGGTCGATCACAAACAGGTTATGCGTTTCTTAGTGGTAATGCTGCCATTTCTTAGCATTCTACTATAAAGATTTTCGTAGCTACTTCCTCCAATCATGCTGAGATGTTGGCTCTTTATGAAACTAGTAGGAAATGTGTATGGCCTAAATCTTTGATTCAGCATGTTCGTAGTTTTTGTCAATTACCTTCTACTGTAGGTATCCCGAACATTATTTACGAAGATAATGAAGAATGCATAAAACAATTTCAAGAAGGTTTCAATAAAAAAGGCAAGACTAAGCATATAACACCGAGGTTCTTCACTCATGAACTTTAGAAGAACAATGAAATTGAAATCAAGCAAGTCAGTTTGATTAACAATCTGTCTAATCTGTTTACTAAATCTTTGTCAAAATCAGTATTCTAGAAGTTTGTATATGATATTGGCATGCGTATAGTTTATCATCAACCTATGTAAATAGTTGTTATCATTAGGGGGAGTAGTTAATAGGGAGAAGCATCTTGAAGTATGCTACCCAGAACATCTGTACGCTGTACTCTTTTTCATTTTTTAGGTTTTATCCCACTGGGTTTTACTAGTTAATGTTTTAATAAAGCAGCATTATGCACGTCCAACACTAGTTCAATGATCTTGAAGAATGTTGTACTCTTTTTTTTTCCTTTGCTTTGGTTTTTTCCCACTGGATTTTTCATTAGCAAGGTTTTTAATGAGGCAACTGTCATTGAATGGTGGTCATCCAAGGGGGAGTGTTATGAGATATGGATCATAGGTGGATGTATGTCCACATAAGATAAGTTAGGGTTAGAATCTTGTTGTAATTAGGATTTCTCAATTAGGAGGCACTACACCAAAAATCGAAAATTGGAACGGAAAAGCGTTCCTAATCCTTCCGTTCCTAATCCGTTAAAGTGTTCCAATTTCCATTCCAATTTGGATTAGGAACGGTTGGTACCAAATTGGAACGGAAATTGGAACACTTTAACGGATTAGGAACGGAAGGATTAGGAACGCTTTTCCGTTCCAATTTCCGATTTTTGGTGTAGTGAGGTTACTTTGCCTATAAATAGGCCTCCTCCCTTTTATATTGATATATACTTGAGATAATAGAAAATCTCTTTACTTTTCTCCCTAGTCTTCTCTTTAATCTTCTCCCTTTTTTCTAACAAAAATAGGATTATTAATAAAAAAGGTTCTTTTATCTAGAGTAGTTATTTTCAAGATATCATCATAAAAGCTTTGTCTAGATAATGCTGGGATATTTTCTAAAATAGCCAAAATTAAAAATATCATGAGAATTAATTGATGTAAGATCAGAAAAATAATGAAAAAAGGAAAAATAAAATCCATAAAATAGATTTTACGAATATCTTATAATTATTTTTTATTTTAATTATTTAATATTTCAATTAGTTTTTAAGATTTTTCAGATAATAACCTCAAATTTCTAAAAAAATCTATATTCCCCACATATTAATGAGGAGATTCATGTGATTATATTTGTGATACTGTCCAAGATCGTTGATGTATCTTCTTTTATGAAAGGAAATGAAACAAGACAACCAAATCTGATGGCAGAGTTCAAGTTCCCTCTTTCTACAGTACCACCAAATATGCTTATCTCCAATTGAGTAGAGAAACAAATTAACTTTTGTGCGAGAAGAATTTACCAATATTGGAGGTGTAAGGCCCATTAAAAGAGCAGGACCCGTCTGAATTTAAAATGCGTTGATCATGATAATGTCTTATATCTGTATGCAAGACGTCCCCAAGAGAAAATTACCCCCTCTTTGTGCGTACCTTGCCTTTCTCTCATTTTCTTTACACACAGATGGAGAGTTTTGATTAAATTCTTTGATTTTTCAGAATCACACAAATTCTATAAGTGAGGCCGGCTTAATAAATTCTATACTTCTAAAACTAATTAAATGTCCCACTGTACATTCGCTTGGGCCAAATCCCACTCCTACACAAGTTGGGTCCATCAGTATATTGAGAATATATGTGCAAAACTGTTAAATAAGATAAATGATATATCCGCATGGTTTTTTTTTTTTTTTTTTAATTCAATTCTGGCCTTAGGAGAATCCACATCAGCTTCTTGGTGTTCATTTGTGAATGTCTCTTGAATGTGTCTTTCCAAAAATACATATGTGCCTTTTCAATAAAATGTGCCCCTTATTAGGGCCCATTTATGAATGTGTCTTTTTAAAAATACATGTGTGCATTTTCAATAAAATGGGTCTCTAGGGCCCATTTGTGTGGATGTGACCCAGTTCAAAGAGATGCATTCCAACTCTATAAATTAAGGTTAGTTTCAAAGTTTATATATAATATTCAAAATGAACATAAATGCATACGAATCTTTTATTTTTAAGATGAAACGTGTATGCTGATGTGAATTAAGAGAAGAAAGATTTGATTTTCATAAATTTTTGGTCGATTTGAATTTTTAATTATTTTGTTATAAATGGAGATATTAATTTTAATATATTATTCAGGTCACACAAGACTTAACCTGTGCATCGCACAGGGGTTTCATGCTAGTCAATATGAAGGCGGGCTTAACTCATGTCATGAATGAGATTTGACTCAAGTTAATACAGAGTAACAGAAAATTTAGTATGAGCAGTCTAGATTTTAATGAGTCGGCCCCAATAAGTGGCTCTACTTTGGAGCTCACAAGATTTCTTCAACTATGATGCCTAGATATGGTATGGATTGGACGTGGACTTGGATTTTACATATAAAAAGTGAATTATCGAATATCCTACAACGAGACACGTTGGCCATTTTGAAGTATATGTGAAACTAAAAATTAATGGATCCAAGTCAGACATTTGAATTTATTTGGCAAAAAAAATGGTGATTTGGCAAAGTAGCAGCTTACAAAGGCAAATGTGACCACCTAATGAATAAAGTGAGATTTGTTCCCTTCATTTCTTCGCTACCTATTCTCCCCTCTAGCACTTTCAAATAGGAAAAGTATATATAGATTTAGGCTCTGTCCATTTGATAAGCGGACCAGAAAACTGGGTCTTAGTGTAGCCCACAGGTCCAGAAAGATCTGAAATTCCACCTTAGGATACCCAAGACGACAAAGATTTCCACATATATTTAATTCAAATGGGTTCTACAGTTAGTTCTGACAGTAAAAAAGATACATTAAAAATATGATTATGGGAATTATTGAACTGGATAATCACATTTTCGGCTAGCAAACCATATCAGTTAACTAATCTTGATGGTTTGGAAGACACACACCTCTCAAGCCGATGGGCATCTCACATACAGAAAACATCGATCTCTTGCTGGACAACTTAATTTCTCAGGTATGAAATGGTATTGATTTCCACATGCTTCACGTGTGCATGAAAAACATGATTAGAAGCCACAAGGACATATGGTACTGGCATTTTCAATCAATCATATAAGAGGGATTCTTGACAAGAAAATTGTAGAACGTGAAGTGGATGCTCATTTTTATACTATCATTCAAACCATGAAATCATAGCAAAATAATTTGCTGGACTTGGTTGATGAGCGGGTGATGGTAGGCTGTTTCTTGGTGATAGCTCCAAGAGACTGGACTGCACAGTACCGAACACAGTATCTTTGTTTGGGTGAGGTTAAACTTTTGCTCGATTTTGTTAATTTTTTTTTTTCACATTTACAATACCAGAAGAGCAAATATAATGCATTGAAATAGATACAATTTTTTTTCCCATGCTCGGATCTCTTTCCTAATTAAAGGGTTTTTCCGCTACCTCTCCCAAATTCAGGTGATATTAATTTATTATCATCAAAACAACTAAGATAATATTTCCTTTAATCTTAAGTATTTTCGATGCTTTGAAATGATGATTCGGGTGAGCACGCAATTACCCAATTTGGGTTTCCAATGGAGTTCTATTTTGATCAAAGGAATTTGGTTGCCATGCACTTACTTAGCTGTAAAAATAATTTCCTATAGTTGGTCATGGGCTCATGGCAAAGAAGAAAAATTGCCACTTAAATGTAACTAACTTATCCAAACATATGAACCTTAAAGCCTGATTTATGTATGAATTGAAGATTAAAATGTATCCAATGGTGATTTGGTCATCTTCAAACTTGTAAATATGCTTATATTAGGTGAGTTAGTAGTGCTTAGGATTTGGAGATTTAGGGTTTGAAAATAGGATTTGGAGATTAAGGGCTTAAATTTAGGTAGAGTGGTTAGGATTATACTAAATTTGATGAGGAATGAAGATTGTTTTACTTAGAGTTATTTGGTGAGAGGGAGACTAACCACGAGAGGATCAATGACGAAAATCTCGATCGGCATAAAGAGGCCCTCAAACTCTTAATAGAAAAAGGAGGTCGAAAGAGAACAACGCGAAGATGATCTGTTACTCTCGGTCATTCGGATTTTGTGACCTGAGGCGATTACAAGATTTAGATGTGGGGCGACTGTTTATTAGAAACATGTGGGATAAGTTGGACCCATTTAAATCTTGGGTAATTTCAAAATCAACATGGGCTACCGCACCGGGTTATCTAAGTGCAGGTCCGCTACTGGGACCGAAGCTGGTGTAAACTTAATAGCCACTTCTTGATTTGTGGTTAATTGGATCTCCGTCCCCATTGGCGTTATGATATGTGACTAGTTGAAGTGGTCCATGCTAAAATTTAGGCCAAAGTGGAGTGTGTCCCTAGCTACCTCACGTGTGCGCGGCACGTGGCATGAGTGGGTGAGACTGTGCTTTTGCTTGTGTTGAGTTCAGTCCAAGAAATGTTAAGAAAATAAATAAAATTTGTTATTTAGGAGGCAAGTCTTGGTTTAGAATATAGAAAACATTATTTAAATTTCTTTGAAACCTAGAGCTGTAAATTATAATTGATATTTCTATATTTGATTAATGTTAGTCTAACAACCTCCCTCTTCCTTGATTCATGCTTGGAATCCACATGGGAGGGTTTGAGGGCTTGCTAAAGGCAGCAAGCTGTATCATGAGAGGAAGAGAGCTTTCAACTATGATGGCAGGGAATAATACCCAGCTATTATTCTAATAAAACAAATAATATAAAAAATATATAAGGGACTTGTCTTGTCTACACTAGGCATGTCAAATGGGCCAGGCCGAAGTCAACAGCCCACAGCCTGGCACGACCCACAGGGCGCGACCCGTGACATGGGCCGTGCTCAGCCGAGGTGCCTGAGCCCGTTCGGCCAATTTGGCACGGCCTGCCAGGCACGTGGGCTGGCCCTTGCTGCCTGCTAGGCCCCCTAGGATCAGCCCGCTAGGCATGCTAGGCACGGCCCGCCTGACCCGCTCATAAATGGCTATTTTTTTAAATTATTCATTTTAACCCCCTAACAGCCATAAAATGGTCATATAAGGGGTATTTTGTGTCATTTTTAATTTTACAAAGCCTATAAATACTCTAACCCTCCCATTCTTTTTCTTTTAGTTAAAGTTTTATTTACCAAAAATAAAATACAAAGGAGTGAATCATTATATAACAGGTGGGCCCATTGTTACAAAATCACTGTGGAAATTGGGCCCAAATAGAACATAAACTTCTTCTGTGCATTTTTTATTTTGGCACCTATCAAACATCACTAGATGACTTTGTTTGGCCAAGTAAGCTTGGAAATATGTTGGTAACTTTGGTCTAATTGAAACCAAACCTCAATTTATTGACCCAAATTACATCCCTTTCCAATAGTTATAAACTTATGACAGTAATCCAAAAATATATATATATATATATATAATGTTACTTTTACTTTTATTATGATTATATTATCCCATTAAAACATAATCAGCTCTACGTATAGTTTGGTCTCTTCACTTGTGCCTCAGACCATGGATCTCGTATTGGACTCACCGGTGTCTCTTTGGAATGTGTCCAATCAGATATTAGGTCTCAACCAACTCATATATATACCGCCCTAGCCATAATAAATATAAATTTAGGTGAGAGAATAAGGCTTTTTAAAAGGATTTTCTGTTGAATTAATATTAATTATTTGAAATTGAGTAGGTCGAGTTTGATCGAACCACTAAATATCTTTGTCATTCTCCGTAGTTGTATTCTAATTTTTAATTTTAATACTGAAAAGAGAAAAAAATAGAAACAAAGATGAAGGAGGCACGCTTGGCACATATGTCCGGTACGACCCGGCCCGCTCCAGCCCAGCCCATGGCACGCCGTGCCTGCGGGCTGAGGTTGGAGCCTAGTCTACACCTCCACCTTGCACTTTTGACCCATCCCATGTTTCAGAATCCTTTTTTGGAATCTATTTTCACCGTGAATTCATAGGAATCAATTCCTTGCAGAAACATCATAGAAAAAGGGCCTAAATCAAATATCAGTAAAACATCATTAAAAATCACATTTATATATAAATATTTATTTATTTATTTCTTAAAAGACAACAAGAGAAGTGGGATGGGTCAAAAGACAACAAGGTGGATAGAGACCCTGATTCTTCTATAATTTACTAGAGAAGTGAGGCTTCTCATTCTTGTAGTTGCCTTGCCCCTTGTTTAGGTAGGTCTCACGGCAGTCTTCCAAGAAGTATACTCTTTTTTTTTTTCCTTGTCCGGTAAATACTCACGCAACCATTTATATAGTCGTTAAATTCTTTCACCATTAGTGTTACAACTAGAAATTGATGTCTCTTGTTCCTCACTAATGAGCTATTAGTGGGTTGGTTTCCAAGCAAAGGTCCAAAGAAAAAATGAAAAGAAAATAAAAGAAACAACACAAACATCTTTTTTGAGTGTATATTGATCATATCAGCTCTTCCTGCAAACCTCATCCAACATCAAACCCAGGGAACACCAGGACGACCCACCTTCCTCAACAGCCCTTTTGGCTTTCTTTCCCAACTCCTTTACCTTCTTCCGAGCCTCCTTCCCTCTCTCTCCCACCATCAGTTCCTTCACCAAATCCTTCACTTTCTCCCATCCCACCACTCCACCCGCTCCTTCCTCCTTCACTCTCAACCCAATCCCCAACTCCTCCACAACCATCTTCGCATTCATAGGCTGCTCTGCCATCATTGGCCACGCCAAAATAGGTACCTCTGCACAAATGCTCTCAAGCACCGAGTTCCACCCGCAATGGCTCAAAAACCCTCTAACAATCCCGTGCTTTAGTATCTTCCTCTGCTCCACCCACTCCCTCACCACCATCCCTCTCTCTGCAACCCTCTCTTCATACCCATCTCCCAATTCCGCTTCCTTTCCCCTCATAACCCACAAAAAGTCTACCCCAGATCTCTCCAACCCAATCCCAATCTCCATCAGCTGGGATTGTGAGTTCTCCGCCTGGGTACCAAATGCAACATACAAAACAGGCCTCTGCTTGGCTTTCCTGTCGTCAAGCCATTGCACCCATCTGGGTTCTGCCAATGATTCGAGCTGCTTTAGCGGCGATGCAGTGCAAAGAGGCCCAACACACCAAGCTTTTGGGTTCAATTCTCTGTTGAAGAAGTCGACATAGATGCTTTCGAGCTCGTAGAAGCTGTTTACGACTATCCCACTGCTTTGGGCTGTTGCTCTACCGGACTCCATCACAAACTCGAACAAGGGTCCTTTGGGTTCTGTGTCGTTGAAGGGCTCGTTGAGGTCACGCCTGCATAGCTTAACGTTAGGAAAGAAAGGCAGAGAGAAGAGCTCGTCGTCTGATTTGACGTCTCTGAGGGATCCATGCTCGACGACAAGACGTGGGATGATCATGGAAAACGTGTTCATGCCAAAGAAGAAAAGTGATGGCACGCCAACTTTGGAAGCAGAGTGCTGAGCCCATGGAAGGAACCCATCATGGATGACGCAGGAGACATGTGGGAGGAGGGTGGAGAGGACTTCCTCGAAGTGGGGCTGGAGAAGTTTGGTGGCATGAACGAAAGGGAGGAAGAGCGACATGGAAGGAAGCTTGTCTGTGCTTTCTACTCCAGGAGGGATATTTGGAGGGCTTTGAGGGAAAGGAAGCTCGAAGACTGTGACTGTGGTGTGGGTGAGAGAGGAACGAATGAAAGAAGAATTTTCAGGTGTGGTGAAGATGGTGACAATGATGTTGCGGTCGTGGAGGAGGTGGGCAAGATGGAGGAGAGGGATGGTGTGGCCTTTAGACATGAAAGGAAGGAGCACAACATGGGTGGTGGAAGAAGGAGAAGCAGAAGCAGTAGCAGTAGCAGTAGAGGTACTGGAAGTTTCAACGGAAATAGGAGGAGGAGGAGGTGGAGGTGTGATTTCAAGAGAAGGCATCTTCTTCTCCTTAGTGTTCCTCCTCCCTTCTTCGGTGTCGTCGTCTTTTTAATTGGAGCTTTGTAAATGTGATTTCAGGCTTCTATATATGCATTTATTAAATTCCAAGCCAAGAGCTCACCCAAGGATGTGGAACCTAATCATACCAAATCATTCTAGTTGTTCTCTTATTTTAAAACAAAATACGATAGAAGATTCGGCTGACCCATATTATAATATAGCTTATAGGTAAAGTAGTTTGGGGTATATCATAGAAGAGAATAAACATCCACCGGTGGAATAACTTTTGGGGCACCGAAGTGGAACTCCCATTTTTTACTCCGTGAAAGTGTGTAAGAATTTTTGGCAAATTTATTGGGAGATGGATGAAATTAAAATTTATATATTATATTTAATTCTTTGATCGGGCTGCCGAAGATTGGAAGTGCCGAATAAGATATTCAAGAAATCTAATTATCACTGATCTGCTTGAGCGGGCGCACATCCTGCTTGAGCGAACACTAGAACGTTTAGCGCACAAGCCGATCCTTATTACACTCGAGCCCTCTTGCGAGACCTTAGTTTTTTCTGAAAATAGAACCTTATCCACTTGAGTGTACTCCTCCTTGTGCTCAAGGAAATTGCGTGCGAAAATAGAATCTTGATAAAAATAACCACTTCCTAACTTCTCCCATCTTACTAAGTTGAGTTGTATTCGTTTTAGAAGACTCAAAGACATGAACCCAAGCCTATATATTGCCATTCTCTCTTAATTCTAGGTCATCTCTCTCCAATTTTAAATCTTAGATTAATTGAGAGATCCTTCTACTCCAAAGGTGCATCAAGTCGCTATGCTGAAGATTTTCAGACTTTAGAGTTCTTTCCTTCTACTCTCCTAAAGTAGAATCACTTTGAAGAGGCTGTCAAGGTAGTTAGTTCAAGTACGGTGAAAGCGCACGATAAGTCGTTGGCAAGATCTTCACGCACCCATGGATTGAGTTGCAACTAGAAGAGGAATTTGTGAGTTTTTGTAACTTTCAATTCATGGTGCTTGGTTATTTGTTGGCTTAGACGGTAAGACCCATGATTTTTTTCCGAGTATGATTTTTCACGTATAAATTTCGTGTCTCATTCTCTTATGGTTGATTGCTTTTTATTTCGAATTAGTTTAATTAACCTTAAATTAATAATTGGAGTTGAAATCTCAAAGAGATATTGTATTTTGGGACCTTAGCTCGTGTTAAGGCTTAAATCTGCACCCTTCAGCTTTTACAGACATCTCAAATGTGCTGTGTCGAGTGGTCAACTTGGTGTGGCATGGTATGACACGTTAAATGGCATGGCCCATGACTCTAAGGCTCGTGACACAAATCTGGCATGAAATTGTTGATATTATTAAAGTTAAAAATAAAAAATAAGAAGAAATTAAAAAAATAAAATATAAATATTATTGTAAAGTCAGATTTTAAAGACCTGATTTTGCTCGGAAGAATCTTGAGTTTTCTCTCCTCTTCTCCTTCACATGGGTTCTATCTCTTGGACCTGGATTTGGACAAAAATGCAACAAGAAGGTGAAATTCGATCGGTTGGGCCGATCGAAGACACTCCGATGCTAAAGTCAGTGAGTGAATAAGGAATTAATCCTTTTTTCCTCTTTTTTATGGTGTTCATGGTTTTGCATACCTCTTTCTTCTTTCTTTCTCTCCCTCTTATACCTTCCCTTTTTCTGTTCTCCTCCCAATTCCCCATTTGCCGCTGATCTTGCGTCAGGAATGCACACGTCCACGATCGTGCTCTCTGGTGCGGGGTGTATGCTCCATTTCAGTTCGCATGATCTTCTTCTTTCTCCTCTAGCCTCCACCTATCTTTCTTCTTTCTTGAAGCCTCAGACTAGTTGGATGTCGTCGCTCATTCAGTTCGGTCCGACCTGGCCCAAGATTCGTGAGCTGGTTATTTGGGGCAGATCAGGCTCGCGGGCCGGGGTTACCCATTTCAAAATCGGACCTGGGCTCAATGCCTTCACAGTTGCCCCTTAAGCCTGCCTTTTCTTTGCTGCTTCTCGAGGAAAAGGGAGGCTTTGTATGTCCGTATATCCATGTGGGACCCTCCCAGTCACTCTCTCGTCCATCAAGCCGCCAGACGTTTCCCCATCTTTATCTTCCCCATCCTTTTCAGGATTTCAAATCCTTCCAGAGTTGGCGCGCCTCCCTGCAATTCTTCCTTTTTAAATCTTCTGCAACAGCTCTTATTCCCATCCCTTTTCTTCTGTCCTCGCTCCTTTTACTGTAAGTTTCTTTACCCTACTACTTTGGTTTTCTTTTTCTTTTCTTCGAATGGGGAACTTAAAAGGTCTCATTAACAATCCAGAGGGGATTGCCGAATCCAGGCAGAAATACAAAATTCCCTCGGACGTTCAAATCTGAGCGCCTCTCCCTGGGGAGCCCCTCGAAAGTGGTTCCCACGACGCCATGCCTTTTCCTACCAACTCCATCGTGGAAGGGGGCGTGCGTTTTCCTTTAGACCCTCTTCTTGTTCAATTTTTGTCTATTACAAACCTTTTTCCTACCCAATGTGCCCCTAATCTGTTTCATGTTGTGATGGGGGTGGCCGTGTCGAACAAACTGCTCGGCACCAACTTCGGGGTGTTTGACATCCACTACAAGAAATTTGGGGTTTAAGGACAACACAAATTTGTCCCAAAATGTACATATTTCGTCACCAAAACTAATTGAGACGAAAATTTTTCATCACCCGTTTCGTCGCCAAAGCCTTGTCGCTAAAAGGTATTGGAGACGAAAAAAAAATTCGTCACTGAAAAAGATAAATTGGTGACGATTTTTTTTTGTCTCTAATACACTGTTGGAAACAAGTAATTATTTTTCGTCTCCATTACACTATGTTGGAAACATACTTGTAAGTAATTAGTGACAAAATATTTTGTCATTAAAGGAAGAAATTAGAGACAAAAATATTTTGTCATAAATATAAGAAATAGAGACGAAAAATTTTTGTCGCATTTACCCCGCCCAACTGAAGGACTTCCCAAGAGGTCACCCATCCTAGTACTGCTCCTACCTGAGCACGCTTAACTTTAGAGTTCTTACGATTTTTGGAGCCGCACAATTGTAGAAGACTTCATGCTAAGTTAATACGGGGTTCGACTTATAAGCCATGGTCAAGACTTGGATATTTCCGATGCGGGCTAACGGAGACTCATCGTTTGAAGCCCGTGGTTGACACGCTACTCCCCGTGGTTAAGAGTACCTTCCGGACCAGGATCTCACATTCTCCCCCATTAGAAATAGAACCGTCCTCGGCTCTGATACCAACTGTCACAGCCCCACCCAACTTAGCATGAAATTGTCCGCTTTGGCCCACGTGTATGTGCGAGGACTTCCCAAGAGGTCAACCATCTTAGTACTGCTCCCGCCCGAGCACGCTTAACTTCGAAGTTCTTACGATTTTCGGGGCCGCACGGTTTTAAAAAGCCTCATACTAAGTTAATACGGGATTTAACTTATAAGACCATGGTCAAGACTTGGATATTTCCGATGCAGGCTAACGTAGACTCGCCGTTTGAAGCCCGTGATTGACACGCTACGCCCAGTTGTTAAGGGTACCGCCCAGACCAAGATCTCACATTCTCCCCCACTAGAAATAGAGTCGTCCTCGGCTCTGATACCAACTGTCACAGTCCCACCCAACTCAGCATGAAATTGTCCGCTTTGGCCCACGTGTACGTGCGATGACTTCCCAGGAGGTCAACCATCCTAGTACTGCTCCCGCCCGAGCACGCTTAACTTCGGAGTTCTTACTATTTCCGGGGCCGCACGGTTTTAAAAAGCCTCATGCTAAGTCAATACGGGGTTTAACTTATAAGCCCATGGTCAGGACTTGGATATTTCCGATGCAGGCTATCGTAGACTCGTCGTTTGAAGCCCGTGATTGACACGCTACGCCCAGTTGTTAAGGGTACCGCCCAGACCAAGATCTCACATTCTCCCCCACTAGAAATAGAGTCGTCCTCGACTCTGATACCAACTGTCACAGCCCCGCCCAACTTAGCATGAAATTGTCCGCTTTGGCCCACGTGCACGCGCGAGGACTTCCCAGGAGGTCACCCATCCTAATACTGCTCCCGCCCGAGCACGCTTAACTTCGGAGTTCTTACGATTTCTGAGGACGCATGGTTTTAAAAAGCCTCACGCTAAGTTAATACGGGGTTTGACTTATAAGTCCAAGGTCAGGACTTGGATATTTCTGATGTGGGCTAATGGAGACTCACCGTTTGAAGCCCGTGGTTGACACGCTACGCCCCGTGGTTAAGGGTACCGCCCGGACCAAGTTCTCACAGTAGCAGAGACTCAGAGAGGTAGGTGTACCTGGCGGTGGCGGACTCTTGGATGGAGGAGGATGGGCACAAATGGTGGTGATTGGTGATGGTGGTTGCGTCTGGGAATTCTAGGCGAGAGAGACTGAGAGAAGTAGAGATGAGAGGGATCACTGATCAGGGATGGGTCTGCACTGCGTGTGTTGATGGAGGGTGATGATGATTGATGGGGGTCAATGAGCCATGGGGCTGTTGCTTGAGACGATGGGTGGGAGATGTTGGAAAAGGATTTTGGAAAATGAGGAAAAGGGTTCTTCTCTCCTCTTCTGGAAAAGGGTTTTGGAAAAGGGGGAAAAGGGTTTTGGAAAAGAGAGACCGGGATAGATGGAGGGACAAAGGGGGAAATGGGTTTTGAAAAAGGGGCGTTGGATTGGGGTGGGGGTGGGGGAGGGGGATGGACGTTAGGGCCTTGGGGGCCCGTTTTAGTCATTTTAAAGGCTTTTCCAAAGCAATACTTATAAGAGAGGAATAGGCTCAAGTGCGAACGAAATTGGTGCCACCGCAAATGAAATTGGCGCCTTATTTTGGTGACCAAATATTTTCGTCTTCAATAACTTATCTTTAATAGTGACGAATTATGTTCGTAACAAAAACAAATTATATTTTGTGACAAAAATTTTTGTCTCCAATGAGCTAAAATAATTCGCGCCAAAGCAAATGAAATTGGCGTCTTATTTTGGTGACGAAATATGTTCGTTGTCTATAACTTATCCTTATTGGTGACGAATTACGTTCGTCGCAAAACAAATTATATTTTGTGACAAATTTTTTTGTCTCCAATGTGCTAAAATAATTTGGCACCTTATTCTAGTGACGAAATATTTTCGTCTTCCATAACTTATCCTTATTAGTGACGAATTAAGTTCGTCACAAAAATAAATTATATTTTGTGACAAAAATGTTCGTCTCCAATGAGCTAAAATAACCCGCGCCAAAAGCAAATGAAATTGGCGCCTTATTTTGGTGACGAAATATGTTCGTCTTCCATAACTTATCCCTTTGGGTGTTCTTTTAAGACAAAAAAAAAATTCTTCTTCAGATTTCGTCACGACAGCCTAAATTTCTTGTAGTGATCCTTTCATGCTATTCCCTAGTTCCCCTCAACAACTAGAAATCCGTCTTCTATTTGAAATCCCGTGATCAGAACAGGCTTCTTGTCCATTGTCTCCCGGACTCGAATAAGCCGAGCAAGGGAGATTTAATCATTGTGGGTGGCAACTGGGAAGCACCGACCTCCTGGGGTGGGGTTTGCCGAGAAGTCCCCCTAGTCCCAGGCTTTCCAAGTCGACCCCCTTCTACATCATGCTTTTCCCTTCCTGCCTACCGTCTCTTTTCTCACACACAATGTTTCATTTTGTCTTTACCAGCAGGTCCGTCAATCAACAAGATTCCTCAAACTCTTCTTCGGCCCGACGATCTGAAAACAGTTTTGGGATACGAAGGTCCCCCTGAGCTGCGTGGTGGGGGTCGAGCCGCTCATATTTTGCTTGGATACGAAAGGTCCTATGACAGTTTCCTAGTTGTCTCGCCTTGGCATACTCCTGGGGAAATCCCCGGGGAACCAAATCAGCGCTCTCTTAGGAGGAAGGTTCCCGCTATGAAAGCGTCAAGGGCTTCCAGCCGTGGCAAGGCGGCCAGCACCCAATCTTCAGGCTCCCAGAAACCCTCTGGTCCATCACCCTTCGTCGAACAGAGTCCTTTTGACAGGAAACGGAGTCTCAGGAGGTCAGCTTCATCCAGCGCCTCGTTTTCTCCTTGTTCCAAACAAGCCCCTGTACTAGAAGTTTCTGACGCCTCCTCTTCTTCGGACCTAGACCGGTTATCTGTTTCCATGTCTAGATGCAAGGTGAAGGATTTTCTTGGTAGCCTCGGGGACCTTCCCCGCCCCGAAGTGGAAAAGGCTCATTCTCTGGTTTCCTCCGCTTCTCCGGGCAAAAGGCCTGTCGCTGATCCTTCAACTGACCTTGGTCCGAGGAAGTCGAAAGGTAAGTCTTCGATGAAGTCGGCTGATGATCCCGACCCCTTTTCTGCCTGGTTAGAGGATTCCTTACCTCCTTTTCCACACCAGCTGAGCTCTCTTTTCGAGCATAAGGGCTCGTCGGGCATACTCCCCCAGTCCCTCCTGGGTGAAGGAGTTTCAAACTCTTTGTCGGTGGCGGTCCAGTTGGGCAAGTCCGTCCTTATGCCCTCGGATATGGGATTGCATGGGGTTTTATCCGACCAAGACCTGGTCTCTTCCGGTGTTCAGCATTGTCTCCTGGTAAGTTTGTTCTGTTTATTTCGTTTCCCCTGACTACATTGTGTTTCAGTTTTCATTCCAACTTATTTCCTTTATTGTTTCTTAGGGGCTTCAAAAGTGGTTCGTCCTTTCGGACCGCCTAGAGAAAAGCTTAATGCGAATAAAAAGTCTAGAGATGGAGCTGGTGGCAACCAAAGTTGCTCGGCGTCTAGCAGAGATCTCTACCTCGAATTCTTCTAAGGCTTTGAGCTTGGCGGAGGCTAAGGCTACTGCAGCAACCAGTCGCCTGGTCGCCAATGAGATGGAACTCGAATCCCTTTGTGGTAAGCTCGCTGAGACGCAGGTGGCTATGGAGCGGGCAAAGGACGCTGCTTTTGAAGAGGTTGAGGCGATGTACCTCAGTCAAGTGGAGCAGATGAAGGCCCTTGTATTTAAGCGTGGGTATGATGTGGGCTTGAGCGACGCCGAGGTCCCAAAAGATTCTCCCCTCTAGGCCAAGCACTCGGTCCAACTAGTGCGTGCTCACGACCAATCGCAGCCCGCCGAGGTCCCTGCTCTTGATCCTGTTGAGGGGCCGAGCTCTCCTGTGGCTCTGGACACTTATGCCCCTCCCATTGTTGACCCTGTTATGTCTATTTCTGATGCTTTGAAAATTGATTAAAGAAGTGTTGAATTCTCCCCTTATTTCTTCTATTAGGTTTTGGAAGGTTGTCCGACCTGTGGGTCGCCTGCTTTATTTTGTTCTCTTTCTATCTCTACAAATTTGTCTTTTGCATTCCGAATGTTCGGTTTACCTTTATTTCCACTTCTTCTTTCCACATGGTTCATGCCTGCCGCCACTGTCGGTCTTTTCCCGAACTTCCCTCTGCTCGGCGTTTGCGTCGTCACGCCAAACATCGGTTAAGGGAAGGTCAGTGCAGCATACCTATTTTGGGTCCTCCTAGTTAGGATTTTTTCCTTCGGCACGAAGTAGTGGGCTTTTTGCTACCCCTAATTTTCAGGCTCTAGCCTTATTTAGGTGCGGTTGTCCCGGTAGGGTCTGGTCCCTACTACGGGTCCTCGCTCTATCTTATTGATTAGTCCCTTGGCACAAGGTTCCAAATCATTCTTTTCAACATTCCAACCAGTCCATGAAACAACCTATATTAATTCTTAAAACTTACATATGTTTTTGATACATTGTTACGAATTAACCTGCACAAACCAGATCCGAAACGCAAGAAGAAATAACTACTTAAATAAAGAAAAACTTAGAAATAAAACTTTTTCAAATTCAACGTGTTCCAAGGTCTGTGCAGTGCTTTCCCTTCCAACGTCTCCAAGTGATACGTGTAAGTCCTGGGGATCCGAACCCTAGAGGGGGGGTGAATAGGGTGAGCTCCAATTATGACCAATTATAACCAATTTTAACTTCTTTAAAACAAACTAGTCACATGTGATGATTAATCATACAAGATGCGGAAGCTAACAAAATAATCACCACAAAGAAATCACCATCACACAAGTATTTATAGTGGTTCGGCCTCAATGCCTACATCCACTACCGGCTTGTGATCCAACACCCCACCGGATTTCCACTATTTATGCTTTTCAATAGGCTAAGCAATAACCTTTACAATATGCTTTCCAAGGCTAAGCAATAACCTTTACATTGATGTTTTTCAAGGCTTAACATCAACCTATACACTATGCTTTTATAGGCTAAGCAATAACCTCTTCTACCACAAGGTTGGTTATCTCACTAAGATAGTGTCTATAAACACTTGATGGAGATTCAATTAAGCTCATTACAATGCCTCTTAAATAGGCGGATATGGAAGTGAAAATCTAATACACACACACACACTATGAATGCAAAGATGAAAGTACATGAGGTGTGTGTGTGTGGTCCTCAATCATTTTGAAAAAGAAAGCTCATAAAAGTAAGCCTAAGGCTTTTGAAAGTTTTAGCTCAAAAACATTTATGATTGAGGAGGTAATGCAAGTCACATGTTAAAAGTAACAACTTGTTAATGATGTCAAAGATACACAAGTTGTATGAAATGAATTAGCTCTAAACATGTGATGCATAGGGATGTCAATCAAATCAACATGAAGCTCAAAACATAAAAATAGATTTGATTGAAAAGAGGGGACAAATCATATGTAATTATAAATACAACTTGAAAGTGATATACCTATCAAAGTAAGGCAAGTTGTGAAACTTTAAAACAATAATACACATATGATTTGTAAAGATGTTGAATCCAAAACATAAGATACATTTGAAAGATATTTTCTTATGATGGAAAAACAACACTCAAAGATTCAACAAAGTATATGAATCATGTTACATATTTCATTAACATGATCTACTTAGATTTACCAAAGATGAAGTACTACTTTGATTGAATCAATGGTGATGCATCCAAAACAATAGATCTATTCAAAATATAAGACATGCTAAGGATACAACACATCATAAGTTAACATGTTACTAAAGATTTACCAATGATAAAACAAAACATGAAAACATATGATTTGTAAAGAAGTTGAGTCCAAAACATAAGATAGTTTTGAAAGTGATTTTCTTATGATGGAAAACAACAACCAAAGATTCAACCAAGTATATGGATCATGTTACATATAATTTCAAAGGTTCTTTCATTAACATGATCTACTTAGATTTACCAATTCAAGTACTACTTGGATTGAATCATATGGTGTTGTATCCAAAACAATAAATCAACTCAAAACATAAAACATGTTAAGGACACAACACAAACATAGTTTAACATGCTAGAAATGATTTACCAAAAATAAAACAAAGCATGAAAACATATGATTAAGGAAAGTAAAGCATATTTGGAGATTTAACTTTATTAATCCAAGCTTTAGCTTTCCTAATGCTCCCCTTCATCCCTTGGTTCTTTTCCCTTGAATATGCCTCAAAACCCCTCAAGGAGGGCCTTAAAATTCCCAACTTTTGGCAAAGGAAAGAACTCATATTTATAGCAAAAAGTGCCCAACGGCTAGTCCTCGGTCGACCTGCACACAGGCCTCGGTCGACCGGGAAGGCACAACGGTCAAATTTCTGACCGTTGGAGCACTTTTGGCCCTGACGGCCTGCAGTGTTCCCGGTCGACCGGGAAGCAGGTCTCGGTCGACCGGCGACACTGCCGGGCCACCAAAAATCCACTTTTTCAATTTTCAAAGATTTTCTTGGTGGAACTATGGGCCAATCAATCAAGCTTTAAAAACATGTTTTAAATCATTCTAAGGGTTTTAAAACATGAAACACACAAAGCTTAAAAATGATTCAAAACTTTAAATCCAAAGGCTAGCTTGATTTCTAAAAACTCTTTTCACAAAAACAAATGCATCCAAGTTTTAAAAGCAAATCATGCATAAATCAAAACTTTTATAACTCTTAAAAACAATCCATGAATAAAACAAGATTTCAAGTCTTCATAAAACAATGCAAGTGTGTAAACTCAAATGATGCTAATATGAACATGCATCCATCAAATTGCAATATACAAAAACCCTAACAATCTCCCCCTTTGCAATTTGATGGCAACACACTCACCACTGAATAAACACACTTAGTCTTCAGCTCCCCCTCAGCTGGACAAGTCTTGAAATCTTCTTGGATGCTCCTCTTAGCTTGGGCTCTTGGGCTCTTTTCTTCAATCTTCTTGATGCTTGGTGCTTGACCAACCTTCAAGCTTTCTATTCATCTTCCTCTCTTTGGCCAAGCATCTTCTTTAGCTCCAAGCTTTCTTTCTTCTATTTGCTCTCCCCCTTTGACCATGCCTCTCTCTCTCTTCCTTTGGCTAGATATGCATTCTCTCCCATTGTAGAAGATCATACACAACTCTCCTTAGGAAGCTTGGACATTCTCTTCACCCTTTTGAGAACTTGAATTCTTTCTCCCCCTTTGCCATTAAATTGCAAAGGTACCTACACACATGAAACAAGGAAAATACCTTTAGTAGCACCTGTTAACAAAAGAAATCGAAAGTGAAATACATAACAGGCTATCATGTATGGAAAAAGTCTCTAAGGGTTCAAAGGCAATCCTAGGGTCAATTTGATCAAAACTAATACTTCCTATGAAGGTTTACACTCCCCCTCAATCCATTCTCTTCTTTTGTCAAACTTTTGACAAGGATTTAACTATTAGGTTCAAGAAGTAGATGGTTTTACCAATGAGGGTCAACTTCAAGGAAAGGATTAGATTCTTTTAACTATTAAGCTCAATATGATCAAATTGCCAAAAGAGAGCTAGGTCAAAGAGAAAAGCAATCATGGATATCAATTGGAAAAACAAAGAATACCAATTGAGATTTAAGGATATGACTATTAAATCAATCACTCTAAAATGGATTTAAAAATATAACTATTAGGAAAAAATCCAAATTAGAGCTATCCATGATGAAATGGGGTTTATTAATCATAGCATCAAATAATCTAACTATGGAAAGCATATGCTATGAAGGTTTTGAAATCATTTCATTCAAACAATAAATATGACTATTAATGTGCAAGAATGAGTGAAATGAAATTCAAACATGAAGCCAACATCAACTAATAACCAACCACTATTATGAACACATAAACATGGTGGTCATGAGATATACCTATGAGAGCAAAAGAGGTGGCAACATGAACATTATGATGCTAATGAAATGTGACATGGAATGTAAACATATAACTATCAAGATCAATCCAATGTACACAAGGTCTATCACATACACAAGATAAGATATCAATTGGATATGAAATCAATGGAAAGTTATACCAAATGAAACCAATTGAATATGACAATATGATTAAAAGCAAGGATGTGACAAACCCAAAATGCCATCAAGCATCATAAATGCATATTCATCACTTTTAAAGATATGACTAATGAGCATAGTGATGAACAAGGTGAATTACAATGCAAAGGATATGACTTGAAATGCATGCAATTTCCAAAGTGTCAAAATCATATGAATTCAACATCTAAGATATCCATCAAACATATAGAAATATGAGAAATGGGTTTCAAAGAGTTTCATATGATTAAGAACACTACTATGAAGTTGAAACATGTATAAGGGTGACATCATTTAGAGAAAGTACATGAATCAACATCATAACCATCCAAATAGAAATGACTAAAAGGCATAGAGGATGGATTTGAGTTCTAGTATGGTTTCAACAAATATAATAAATACCACAACCATACATAGAACGATTTGACATTTGCATAGAGAGGATTAATCAACATTCAAGATCTAACTCATACCAATCATCAAAAAGGAATATTACTATTTAAGCACAAGAAGGTATGAAGTTAAAGGTAGCAATCTATCATGCAACATCTCCACTCTTAGCAAATGTACTAAGCTTACAATGCAATGGAAAATGGATATGAGATTTAAACCAAATGAACTTAGCACATAAAATCACATATGTGCTTAAAAAGCTCAAATACAAGATTTCAAGTCTTCATAAAACAATGCAAGTGTGTAAACTCAAATGATGCTAATATGAACATGCATCCATCAAATTGCAATATACAAAAGCCCTAACAATACGCCCCCGTCGTTTCTGCAGAAGTTACTCTATAAGGTCCTTCCCAACTTGGTCCCAACTTACCCTGATCTGGATTTCTGGTGCCAGGGAGCACCCTTCTCAGGACCAAGTCTACAACTCGAAAGGTTCTTGCTTTGACCTTCTTCTGAAAGCTTTGCATCAACTACTGCTGGCAGGCTGCCAGTTTGATCAGCGCCTGCTCTCTTCTTTCCTCGACTATATCTAGCTGCTCGACGATCCTTCCTTTGTTCCTTTCATGGTCATATGCCTCCGTTCGAGAGGTTGGCAATCCAACCTCCAGGGGTATCACGACTTCCATCCCATAGAACGTCGAGGAGGTCTACCAGGGAAAATGGGGTCTCCCCGGTAGACCTCCTTGGAGTTGTTCGGTAAGCCCATAGAACGCTTTGCAACTCATTCACCCACTCTCTTTTAGCTTCATCCAACCTTTTTTTTAATCCATCCAACAGGGTCTTGTTAGAACTTTCAGCCTGGCCATTGCATTGTGGATAAGCCGGGGTCGAGAAATAATGACAAATGCCGAACCTTTCACATAAGCTTCTGAAAACTTTCCCCTCAAACTGCTTTCCATTGTTTGTCACCAATGCCCTAGGTATTCCAAACCTGGTAATGATATTTTTCCATACGAAATTTTTTGCGTCACTTTCTTTAATATGAACCAAGGGCTCTGCCTCTACCCATTTGGTGAAATAGTCCGTTGCCACTATGAGGAACCTGAAGTTTCCTGTAGCTTTTGGCATAGGTCCCACTATGTCAATTCCCAGCTTGTCGAACGGTCAAGGACTTGTTATTACATTAAGCTGCTCGGCTGGTTGATGGATATTCCTGCCAAATCACTGGCATCTATCGCATTTTTGGATGAACTGCAAGGAGTCATTTTGCATGAATGGCCACCAGTATCCTTGCGACATAGCTCGGTGGTGAGCCAGGCTCCGCCCCCCAATGTGGCCCCTACAACATCCTTTGTGTATTTCCCAAAGGAAATTTGCAACGTCAGCAGGCTGGACGCACAACAGGTATGGTCCTGAGTAAGATCGGCCGTAGAGTTTCTTGGTCGACGACAATCAGAATCTCGCGGCCTTCCTCCTTACTTTCAATCTTTCGCCGGGCTCTTTTGGGAGAGCACTGTTTTTCAAGTAGGCGATTATCGGAGTCATCCAACTTGGACTGTCGTCCTTCAGATCAATGCACATGACCCGTTCTCCCATAATATTTGGTTCTGGCTGGAAATCTACAGTTATCTCCCTCCTCAGCTCAGATCTTATTGCAGTGGCCAAGCAAGCTAGACTGTTAGCATGTGAATTTTGTTCCCGACCTATCTGCTTCACCTCGACATCTCCTATTTCCTTGATCAGACGCTTGGCTGTGGAGATATAGGCAGCCATCCGATCATCTCGAGCAGTGTATTCCCCATTTAGCTGGTTGGTGACCAGGTGCGAGTCGCAAAATACTAGTAGTCGTTCTATTCTGAGCTCTTTGGCCATTAATAGTCCGGACAACAGTGCTTCATACTCTGCTTCGTTGTTCGACGCGCTGAATTCCAAAGTCACTGCTCGCTCCACTATTGCCCCTTCCAGCATTTTGAGTACTATGCTTGCGCCTGACCCTCGAGAATTGGATGCCCCATCCACATATAGCTGCCACTGCTGGTGGTCCCTCACCCCCGGAGCGCCCTGCTCGGACAACTCTTTGTGAGTGAACTCAGCTATAAAGTCAGCAATTACCTACCCTTTTAATGCATTCCGGGGAACTACTTTAATGTCATGCTCGCCGAGCTCTAATGCCCACTTCATAAGTCTTCCTGAGAGGTCGGTTTTCTGAAGGACCGATCAGAGTGGGTGCTTAGTCAAGACTTTGATGGTGTGAGCCTGAAAATAATGCCTCAGTTTTCGAGCTGCACATACCAGGGCCAGCGTAAGCTTTTCAAGAGGTAGGCACCTCGTTTCGGCGTCCAGCAGGGTCCTGCTGACAAAATAGACCGGTTGGTGGTACTTTCCTTGCTCCCTCATCAAGGCTGCACTTACCGCGTGTTGAGATACTGCTAGATACAATACGAGCTCTTCCCCAGGGTTCGGGATTGAAAGGACAGGAGGGGAGCTCAAGGATTGCTTGAGTTGTGCGAGTGCTTCGTCACACTTTTTTTCCCATATCTTCTCTGCCTTCTTCTTTAGGGCAAGAAACAATGGTCGGCATTTATCCAAACTCTTTGCTATGAAGCGGTTCAGGGCAACAAGCATTCCTGTCAACCTCTGCACCTCCTTCCTCGAGCTCGGCCTTTCTATATTTTGCACGACCACAATCTGTTCGGGATTCACCTCAATCCCTCTTCGGGTCACAATGTATCCGAGGAACTTCCCCGAGACTGACTCTGAATGAACACTTTGTGGCATTAAGCTTCAGGTTTTATTTGCGAAGGATTCCGAACACCCTCTTCAAGTCTTTCTCATGAGTTTCCTTTTTCTTACTTTTCACTACCATATCATCAATATATACTTCCACTGTGCTTCTGATCAAGTCCTGAAATATCCTAGTGACCAACCTTTGGTATGTTGCCCCCCCATTCTTAAGTCCAAAGGGCATCCGTTTGTAACAGAAGGTCCCCTTTTGGGTTATGAATGCCGTCTTCTCTTGGCCGTCCTCCGCCATCGCGATCTGATGATATCCTCGATACGCGTCCAGGAAACTCTTCCGTTCATGCCCTGCCGTGGAGTCCACCAGTTAATCGATTTTTGGAAGTGGAAAACTATCTTTAGAACATGCCTTGTTCAGGTCCGTGAAGTCCACACATTCCCTCCATTTGTTGTCCTTTGGTACTACAACGGTGTTGAATAACCACTCAAGGTAATGTACTTCCCTGATGGCATCAACCTTTAATAATTTATCCACTTCTTCATTCACGATTGCTTGGCGGTTAGGGGCCAGTTTCCTCTACTTCTGAACAACTGGTTTGGCTCTTGGATCTACCCCCAACTTATGGGTAATGACTTCTGGATTGACTCCTGGCATCTCATGTGGGGCCCAAGCGAAGATGTCGACATTCTGGTCGAGCAGTTGAGCCAGGCTACTTTGTTCGTCTTTGGTCATCGTTTTCCCAATCATCCAATATTTCTCGGAGGATGGCACACCTCCTCTTCAGACTGTTGATTCTTCTAGCTCTTCCACCGCCATGCTGGTCTGGTCGGCCCCTTCCTTGCAGTCTTCCGATCGACCTGTCTGTAGTTGTTATTCCTGGTCCGCCCCTCTGCCTGGGCAGTTGCCTTCGTCCCCAATTTTAACCATCTTTCCCTTAATTGCAGCTATCAAGCAGCTTCTGGAAACTGCCTGGTCTCCTTTGATTTCCATCGTTCCCCTCAAAGTCGAGAAACGGATCCGTTGATGATAAGTTCAGGGAATCGCTTTTATCCGATGGATCCATGTCCGTCCCATGATAGCGTTGTAGGGAGAGGGTATGTCGACCACGAGGAATTCCATATCTAGATGGATGGGCCCCGCACCGACCTGCATTGTGATGATTCCCTTTGGATGCACTGCTTGTCCACTGAATCCGAACAATGGTATTGAGGTTGGCCTCAAGTCTGAGTCCTTCAGTCCAAGCTTATGAAATAGTTCGGTGTACATGATTTCTGACGAACTTCCAGGGTCGACCAATATTCTTCGAACTTCGTATTCCTGTATGTTTAGAGTCAATACTAGCGCATCGTTATGCGGTTGGACCGTGTCCTGCAAATCCTCATCCGTGAATGAAATTTCCCCATCTTTCTGTCTTTCCCGGCGGATCATGCTCGGCTCAAAAGTTGTTTGGTACACCTCTGTTTGGTGCACAACCATCTTCCGCCGCTGTCGAGCAGATCTGGCTGTTACCTCAGAAGGGTTGGAAGCTCCATGCACCACGTCTATTACTCTCATCGGTTTTTCTTTTTGCTGGTCGCTCCTTGACTCCTTCCTGGCTGAGCTGCCCAGGGAGCCTTTTGGTTGGGCATCTTCCACGTATTCCTTTAAGTGCCCTTCTTTGACCAGATTTTCCAAGTGTTGTTTGAGTATCCTGTAATCTTCTGTCAGGTGTTCGTGTTCCCAATGATAGGAACACCATAGGTTTGGATTCCAGCGTCCGGGGTCACTGACCATTTTCGAGGGTCTCCTGAAGTACGGTTTATCCCGGATCTGGGTCAGGATCCGATAGATCGGCTCTTTGAAGACGGTATATACTCCCCCATAAGCCGACCTTGCTGGCTCAGGTCGGGCCGCCTTTCGTTCATTTCTCTCACCAAATTCCCTCCTTCGCTTCCTCTTGCTCTCCTCTTCCGTCGAGCGATCCCATCTCGGTTTTTCGACACCATATCTTCTTCCAGCTTTATGAATTCTTCAATGCATTCCATCAGCTCGCCTTGGGTGATGGGAGAACATTTTGTCAAGGACTGGTGGAGCTGGTTTTCCTTAGGGAGCTCGAGCTTGAACGTTGCCACCGTAACATGCTCATTGTTCCCCTTTATTTCATTATATAGTCGCCAATAGCGGGTGCTATATATACTCCTTTAGACTTTCCGAGCTTTGCTTCTTGAGTGATAACAACGCGCCAACATCCTTTGGCTGCTTCGAATTTGTAACGAATCGCATGATAAAACCTGCTGTCGGCTCTCGAAAGCTATACACCGACCTTGGTTCCAGACAAGAGAACCACTTCAAGGCTAAATCCCCAAGGCTCGACAGGAACACTTTGCACATCAGGGAGTCATATCCCGTCCACAACGCCATGGAGTGCTGAACGTGGTCGGTCGAGTCCGATGTCCCATTATACACCCTTAGCTTTGGGACTGTAAACCGCCGAGGCGCATCCGCCTTTTCTATTTCCTCGGAGAATGGGGATTCAAAGTTCTGGGAGTTCCTTAAGTACCTCATCCTGGTTAAATTTTCCGGTGGGAAATTCCGGTCGACCAATGCCTTCTCTATCAGGAATTTGACATCCTTCTCGGCGAGGTCTCTCTGTGGGACCTTCCTTCGTCGGGGGGGGGGGGGGGTACCTCTCTTCGCATCCAGTGCTCAGGTTCTGACTCTTTCCTCCTGCCGTGGTTGGAAACTCGAAGTCCGACTTCCTTCGTCGCCCTTCTCCATTCCAACATGGGAGTCCCGAAGTCCCATCCTGGAGTGTTGCCTCCCCGGCTGCCGAGCCGTCGCCCGTCCTCGACGCCCCCTGTCCCGTCCTCCCGGGGTTTCTTCTGGGGTCGGGGAGCACCTTCTTCCTTTCTTCACCTTTCCCAGCTCCTGCAGTAGGTAATCAATCTTTTCCTTCTGCTGTCTAGCTCCCTTCGCCATGTCCCGTATGGCCTCTCTACAGGCCTGCTCAAGTTGATCATATGCTCTGCGTGGAGGGCTTTGCCTTGAAGGGTCATTATGCAGCCTCTGATGTGTCTCCTCATGGGGTTTCCCTATCGAAGGAGAAGCTTATGTTCGAGTTGGACTTGTGCGTTGGATCTCTGATCGGATTCACCCTTTTCCTTCACCAGATGGAATAGTTCTCCCACTTCCCGTGCACAGGACGTATTCAAAATCCATTTCGTTGGAAGGATGGGTCAAGGGATCCTTGCCTAGCTCCTCATGCCGCCCCTTGGGCCGCGTTTCTTCTGCTCGAGGCTGCGGTCGCTTCGGTCGGGATGGCGATCCCGAATCCTGTTCCGGCTTCGACATTGGCTTAGCAAAGCGTGCGTGTGCTTTCTTCTTCTCTTCCCACAGACGACGCCAATTGTAAGGTCAGATTTTAAAGACCTGATTTTGCTCGGAAGAATCTTGAGTTTTCTCTCCTCTTCTCCTTCACAAGGGTTTTGTCTCTTGGACCTGGATCTGGACAAAAATGCAACAATAGGGTGAAATTCGATCGGTCGGGCCGATCAAAGACACTCTGATGCTAAAGTCAGTGAGTGAATCAGGAATTAATACTTTTTTCCTCTTTTTTATGGTGTTCGTGGTTTTGCATACCTATTTCTTCTTTCTTTCTCTCCCTCTTATACCTTTCCTTTCTCTGTTTTCCTCCCACTTCCCCATTTGTCGCTGATCTTGCCTCATGAATGCACACGTCTACGATCGTGCTCTCTGGTGCGGGGTGTATGCTCCATTTCGCTTCGCACGATCTTCTTCTTTCTCCTCTGGCTTCTACATGTTTTTCTTCTTTCCTGAAGCCTTGGACTAGTTGGATGTCGTCGCCCATTCAGTTCGGTTTGACCTGGTCTAAGATTCGTGAGCTAGTTATTTGGGACGGATCAGGCTCCCGGGCCGGGGTTACCCATTTCAAAATCGGACTTGGGCTCAATGCCCTAACAGTTATGATAATATTTATACTTTCGGTTCGGTTGATGGTACTGGCCATTTGAAAAAAATGGCAGGAAGAGCTGTGAACGTAAACATTGACATTAGCAAATTGAAAGCTGATATGGGAACGCCAAAGGAAAAGATGCGATGTTGGAAACTAGGCAGGAGGAGGAAGAAAATGTGAAGTTACTCTAACTCGGATGCCGCAGCGAATTCAGAGTCGAAGAAGAGTGAGGAGGCTACATTGATGGAAATCCCGAAACTCCATTGACACATGGCACCATCCTAATGAAGGCTATCTCTGTATAGATAAAACCAAAAAGGCCTGTTGCATAGGAGCTAATGAGGCTATGAGAAGGGACAGTGGCATAGCTGCTTGTGTGGGGGCCCATTTCGTGAACCAGTTTCTCTTGGTCTCGGCTAGGGTGTGCTCGGTTAGCTACTGTATGGGGGACCACGTCCCTTGATCTCGGCTACGATCCGATCCATATCGGTCTCGGCACCACATGCTGGTCTCGGCCAAACAAAGTTCAGTTCGGCCGCGCATACCGTTCGGTCTCGGCAACGCAAGCTCGGCAATGCAGTATTGCGCTTGCAGCTAACAGCCACGGCCCTGTCGTGGCTAGGCCCAAGGAAGGGATCTGATGGGACTTCAGCCACCACCAGATCAGGGCAAGATCAGGCCCAATGTGACTGGCATTAAATGTAGTGTGGGCTGATCGGACCCACATTAAATGCAAAGAGGGCTATGATGGACCTTCATTAATGACTTTGTGGGCTGATGTGACCCAGGTCACATCACCAAGCCCACTGGCACTCACCCCAGACTGTTCCATATATAAGGCACGAGCCAAAGGGAGCAAGGGGGTAAGCACTCTCACATAGACACTCTGTCTTTCTTCTTCTTCTTCTCCGATCCATTACTGACTTAAGCATCGGAGAGCCCTGCGCTGCCCATAGCCAGGGTCCTCTGACCTGTCTTTCTCCTCTTTCAGGTCCGCACCGTCGCAGCTATCTCCTCCATGCATTGAGTAAGTCCTAAGAGGCATCCTGATCTTGTGAGTATATTATTTCTGCACTTACAATTGGCGCCGTCTGTGGGGAAACTTCTATAATCTTTCCTATTCCTATTCCTAAACACCATGACGAGGAGAGCTGCAAAAGATGGAGAAACTTCCAAGACAAAGCATGCAAGGCCGCCCCCTGCCAACCAGAGGGCTGGGAGGCAACCAGTCACAGAGGACGATGCTGAATGTGCTCTCATCCGGATCAACGTTCAGGAGCGTGACCTCTGCTCGGAGTCCGCTCCCGGGAAGGGAGACACCCAGTAGCCTACAGGTCTCCTGACCGGGGGAGACCAGCGGGATAAGTCTCCAGTGGTCGATGGAACACGCCCCCCGGGCCAAGTGGAGGACGTTGAGGGCCGGGTGGAGGACGTTGAAGATACTGAGGATGAGGACTACAGCCCTGATGACGACTTGGACTCCACCCTTCTGGAGATTAAAGCCCAGAATGAGGCCATCAAGGAGAGAGATGCTCTGATCTGGCAGCTACAGCAGCAGTTGGAAAGAGCCACTGGTTCGGCAAGGCAGCAGCTGACTCGTCGGGAGCAGTCCCAGCAGCAGCGGACTCGTCGGGAGCGGTCCCAGCAGCAGCGATCTCGGCAGCAGCAGCGATCGCCACAACACGAGAGGGGAGTTACTCGTGTCACGCGCATCTCTTCCTCAAAGGAGGACCTGAGGGACCGCTTGAACAGGAAAAGGGACGACCAAACCCGAGATGAAGGCTCAAGCACTAGCCGTAGCTACTCGAGGAAGGCGTCCGAGACCATTCCGGAGGGTACGTATCATAATCAGGAATGGCTGGACGCGCGCATAAGGGAAACGGTCCAGCGCAACCTGGAAGTAGCCGGCTTCGGCCGAGACCAAAACAATGCTTGCTGCGACCCCGTTGATCTCGGCGCTTCTCCTTTCTCCCCAGATATCAGGAGGTACCCATTACCGAAGAAGTTCACCGTACCAAGATTCGTCACCTATGATGGGGTCTCGGATCCAGCTACACATCTCAGGCACTTCTCTCAGAGGATGTCTGTCTGGGGAGACGAGGGCCATCTGAACTGCCGAGTCTTTTCCTCCAGCTTGGGCGACCTCCCCCTGAAGTGGTTCTGTGCGCTCCCAGAGGGATCCGTCTCGAGTTGGCAGCAACTCCAGCAGTCCTTTATGAAGAAGTTCCAAGCCTACAGAGTCCTCCCGAAGACAGATGCAGACATCATGGCCATGAAGATGAAGCAGGGAGAGAACGTCACCCAGTTCGCCAAGCGCTTCTGGGCGGTCTACAGTCAGATTGAGAATTCCAAAGACGAGGTTGCCGTCTTCGCATTTCAGAATGCCTTGCTCCCAGACAGCGACCTTCGCAAGGACCTGGCCAGGAACCCGGTCTCTTCCATAGCAGCGCTCATGTCCATCGCCAACCGGTACATTGCTCAAGAGGATGACCAGGCCTGTGCTCGGGAAAGCCATGGAACCGTGCAAAGAAACCGAGACCGAGGTGAGAGGCCCCCCAAGAAGGACGGAGGACCGTTTCCGAGGAATGAGCCTCGGCGAGACGAGCGACGAAGAGGTGACTCAGACAGGAGTTGGGTGCCTACAAGCTCGGCAAGGACTCAGACGTTCGCCTCGGCAAGGAGCAAAAGGCCCAGGCTATCCGAGGACGCGTATCGGGGGGTCAACACGGTCTTCAAGATGCCAATCCACAAAATCATGTATAAGATCAAGAGCAGGCCGTACTTCAGCTGGCCAGAGCCCATGAAAGGCGACTCTTCTAGACGAGATCAGACGAAGTTCTGTTCCTATCACAAGGAGGGCGGCCACAAGACTGAAGATTGCAGGATACTGCGGTCGCATTTGGAGAAGCTTGTCCAGGATGGACACCTGCAAGAGTTTGTCAGGAGAGAAACCAGGGCCGACACCCGAGCCCCGCGCCGAGACGAGGGGGGTCACGACAGCGACGGGACAGAGAAGATAATTGACGTTATCCATTTGGCACCCCCGCCCAAGGGGAGTAATCAAGCCCGTGCCGAAGCCAGGAAAGCCGCTCACGGCAAGCAGGTCATGGCCGCCGAGCTCGGCCCAGCACAGAAAAGGGCTCGGAGGGAGCGTCCCGAGATCAGGTTCACTGATGCAGATCTGGAAGCGGTGCAGCTCCCCCACAACGACCCCCTGATCGTCACTCTGAAGTTTGACTGCTCTAAACAGGGCGTGAAGAATTGCACTGTGAAGAAAGTCCTTGTTGACCCCGGTAGTTCTTCCGAGGTCCTCTATTTCGACAGCTTTCGAAGGATGGGACTGACGAAGAAAGATCTGCAGGAGGCTCGAGTTCCCCTTATCGGCTTCAGCGCCAAACCTGTTTATCCTAAGGGGAAAGTGACATTCAAGGTCGAGGTCGGTGGCGCGTCTGTCATGGCAACCTTCATGGTGATCGAAGCACCCTCTCCCTACAATGCTATAATGGGCAGGTCTTGGCTCCACAGCCTGGAAGCAGTCCCTTCCACCCTCCATCAGAAGCTGAAATTTCCGTGGGAGGGAAAGAGCGGCCGAGTTGACATCATCACGGTCAGAGGAGATCAGCAGGCAGCCAAGCAGTGCCTGACCGCTGTGGTACCCGGGGAGCAAGAGCCCAAGGAGGTCAATGTTGCCGAGATGGAGAAGAAACTGGAGCAGGGGCTGGATGAGCTCGGCCAAGATCCAGGCAGGAAAAGCGTGGAGGAACTTGCCGAAGTCAGGATCGACCCAAAGGACCCGGATCGGTTCTTCCTGCTCGGCAGCCAGCTCGGAGAGCCAGAGAGGTCCGAACTGGCCCAGTTCCTGGTGCAGAACAGAGATGCCTTCGCCTGGACACCTCAGGAGATGCCTGGCGTCGACCCCGAGGTAATGTGTCATAGACTGAATGTTGACCATAACCACAAACCTGTGATGCAGAAAGCCCGCAGGACAGGGGTCCCACAGACCGAAGCCGTCGTCGAGGAAGTGGATAAGCTGCTTGAGGCCGGTGCTATCAGGGAGGTTCAATACCCGAAATGGTTAGCCAATCCGGTGGTCGTCAGGAAGAAGACTGGCAAGTGGAGGGTGTGCGTCGACTTTACCGACCTCAACAAAGCCTGTCCCAAGGACAGCTTTCCCCTGCCAAAGATTGACCAGTTGATCGACGCCACGGCCGGGCACGACAGAATGAGCCTCCTCGACACCTACCGCGGCTATCACCAGATCCCACTATTTGGGCAAGACGAAGAGAAAACAGCTTTTATCACGCCCAGGGGAACCTACTGCTATAAGGTGATGCCGTTCGGACTGAAGAATGCAGGAGCCACCTACCAGAGGCTCGTTACCAAGATGTTCCACGGTCAGCTCGGCAAAACCGTAGAGGTCTACATCGATGACATGGTGGTCAAATCCAAGCAGGCGCGGGATCATCTGTCAGACTTGGCCGAGGTCTTCGCCACTCTAAAGGAGTTCCGGCTGAAGCTTAACGCCTCGAAGTGCGCCTTCGGTGTTGGCTCCGGCAAGTTTTTGGGCAGCTTGGTTACGCGCAGAGGCATTGAGGCAGACCCAGATCAGATCTCGGCTATCCTCAGAGTGCAGAGTCCCACTTCGGCCAAGGAGGTTCAGAAGCTTACAGGGATGGCCGCGGCACTGAATCGCTTCATTAGCAAATCTTCAGATAAGTGCCGACCCTTCTTTCAGCTTCTTAGAAAAAATTCTAAATTTCAATGGACTCTAGAATGTGACCATGCCTTGCAGCAGCTCAAGACTTACCTTTCTTCACCGCCGTTGTTGTCAACCCCGGCCCATGGGGAGACCCTGTATTTATATTTGGCGGTCTCGGATCATGCGGTCAGCTCAGTCCTCATCCGAGAAGAGGACACGGTTCAAAAGCCAGTGTATTATACGAGCAAGACCCTTATCGATGCCGAGACCAGGTATCTGCCTCTTGAGAAGCTCGCCTTGGCGCTCGTTAGCGCCTCGCGAAAGCTCTCCCATTACTTTTAAACCCATTCTATTGTGGTTGTCACGGAGCACCCACTCAAATCCGTTTTCAAGAAGGCTGACTTTTCAGGAAGAATCTCCCGATGGGCTGTCGAACTAGGGCAGTACGAGATTCAATATCAGCCACGGACAGCAATAAAAGCCCAGGTTCTGGCGGATTTCCTCGCCGAGTTTGACTCAAGTTCGGCACCAACCCAGCTCGGCACCGAACTGGGGGGTCAGGAGCATGAGGTACCCGCGGGTTCGGAACAATCACAATGCCGTGCCGATACCCCAGTATGGAAGGTCTTCGTCGACGGATCTTCCACCTCGAGAAGAGCCGGAGCAGGAGTTGTTCTCCAATCACCAGAAGGACTGGTCATTGAGCAGGCTCTGACACTGGACTTCAAGGCGTCAAACAATGAGGCCGAGTACGAAGCCCTTTTAGCCGGACTGAGTAGCGCCCATATCCTCGGAGCTCAACAGCTGATGGTCTTCAGTGATTCACAGTTGGTGACAAACCAGCTGACTGGGGACTATCAGGCTCGCGACGACCGGATGGCCGCGTATTTGTCCCTGGCCAAGAAGCAGCTCGCTCAGTTCCATACGGCCGAAGTCAAGCAGATTGGCAGAGAAGTAAACTCTCACGCAGATGCTCTTGCAAACTTGGCCAGCGCTGTTGAGGCAGGAAGAAAGAGGAGCATCGAAGTCGGATCGCTAGCTACGCCCAGCATTGAGCTCCGTTCATCTCGGGAGGTGTTATGCATCGGTCTCGGTCCGAGCTGGATGGACCCCATTATCACCTACCTTAGGGACGACAGGCTTCCCGAGGACAGTGGCGAGGCCCACCGGGTCAGATTCAAGGCAGCTCGGTTCTGGCTATCTCCCGAGGTCAAGCTCTACAGGAAATCGTTCTCGGGACCGTACCTCCAGTGCGTCCATCCAGGTAAGGTCGAAGACCTCCTTTTCGAGGTACATGAAGGAATCTGCGGGAGCCATATCGGAGGAAGGTCCCTAGCCTACCGGGCCATCAGCCAGGGTTACTGGTGGCCGTATATGCAGAAAGATGCGCAGGTATATGCGAAGAAGTGCGAGAAGTGCCAGAAGTTCTCACATTCTCTCCATCAGCCCGCGCAGGATCTCAGCCCGCTCTCTAGCCCGTGGCCATTCGCCCAGTGGGGGCTCGACATAGTGGGCCCGCTCCACCGAACCCCAGGGAACAAGAGATGGCTTATTGTGGCGACAGATTACTTCACCAAATGGATTGAAGCAGAGCCACTTTCATCTATCACAGAGCGAGACTCTAAGAATTTTGTGTGGAAGAATGTCGTCACAAGGTTTGGCATTCCCAGAGCGCTGGTTTCGGACAACGGAACTCAGTTCGACTCTAAACTTTTCAAGACCTTCTGCCAGGAGCTCGGCATCCGAAACCATTATTCCACTCCAGCATACTCACAGAGTAACGGCCAGGCCGAGATCTCCAACAAGGTGATCCTCGATGGGCTCAAGAAACGGCTGGACCAAGCAAAGGGAAAATGGGTGGAAGAACTGCCGAGCGTCCTGTGGGCTTACAGAACTACTCCGAGGCGTTCCACTTCGGCTACCCCCTTCTCACTCGCCTATGGCATGGAGGCAGTCATCCCTCTAGAGATCGGCCTCCCCACTTTGAGGTCCGAACTCTTTGACCGGGGACAGAACGAAACCAATGTGGCCAGGGAGCTGGATTTAGCGGACGAGCGAAGGGAAGCAGCTGCAGTGAGGCTAGCCGTCTACCAGCAGCAGCTAGCCAGGGGCTACAACCAGAACGTCAGAGAGAGGAAGTTCTCTGTAGGAGAACTGGTCCTCAAGAAGGCTCTCCCAGGGGACAAAGATCCGAATGAAGGGAAGCTAGCGCCGAATTGGCATGGTCCGTTTAAAGTCACTTCCATTGCTGGACGGTCGGCTTATCGGCTCGAAGATATGGAAGGACGGCCGCTACCGAGGCCATGGAACGCCTCACACCTCAAAAAATTCTATTTTTAGTCTCTGTACTTGTACAACGCTTCTGGGTTTAATGGAATTACAGTTCTCCTCAATTTATAGCGATCTGGCGTCTAGATAATGACAATGGTGTGGAGTTGGAAGACCGTCTAAGGCCGGCACTCAGCCACCTAGACGAGTTGCCGAAACGGCCCATATCTAAGGATGGCACTCAGCCACCTAGATGAGTCGCCGAAACGGACCATGTCTAAGGTTGGCACTCAGCCACCTAGACGAGTTTCCGAAACGGACCATGTCTAAGGTTGGCACTCAGCCACCTAGACGAGTTTCCGAAACGGTCCATATCTAAGGTTGGCACTCAGCCACCTAGACGAGTTTCCGAAACGGACCATGTCTAAGGTTGGCACTCAGCCACCTAGACGAGTTTCCGAAACGGACCATGTCTAAGGTTGGCACTCAGCCACCTAGACGAGTTTCCGAAACGGCCCATATCTAAGGATGGCACTCAGCCACCTAGATGAGTCGCCGAAACGGACCATGTCTAAGGATGGCACTCAGCCACCTAGATGAGTCGCCGAAACGGACCATGTCTAAGGTTGGCACTCAGCCACCTAGACGAGTTTCCGAAACGGACCATGTCTAAGGTTGGCACTCAGCCACCTAGACGAGTTTCCGAAACGGACCATGTCTAAGGTTGGCACTCAGCCACCTAGACGAGTTTCCGAAACGGCCCATATCTAAGGATGGCACTCAGCCACCTAGATGAGTCGCCGAAACGGACCATGTCTAAGGATGGCACTCAGCCACCTAGATGAGTCGCCGAAACGGACCATGTCTAAGGTTGGCACTCAGCCACCTAGACGAGTTTCCGAAACGGACCATGTCTAAGGTTGGCACTCAGCCACCTAGACGAGGTTCCGAAACGGCCCATGTCTAAGGATGGCACTCAGCCACCTAGACGAGCTGCCGAACTAGTTAAGGTTATGGTTGGCACTCAGCCACGTAGACCAGCCGAAACGGCACCAGACGATAATGGCACCCAGTCTTATCACTGCCTTAGGCCTGACGCGATTCTTTGTTTTCGCCAAAAGGGTCAGAGCGCTCGCGGGGAACCCTAGTCTGGTCGGTCTACTCTAGCCCGAGCTCACATCCATGTTCACAAAACTTGCGGAAAGCGTACAAACGAAAGCAAATAAAAGCCACACCACACAGGAGACAAATATGAGAAAGGGCCTTTTATTGATAACATTGATACACACTGGAGCTTACATTGAAAAAGTTTGAAACAAAGACTACATTTTATAAGAAAGAGGAAGTCAAGTCGACGGCCCTGCTCCTATGTCTTCAATAACGACCACGGCGGCCTCGGCTTGAGGAGCTTCTTCAACGGGGTCAGGCGTTGGCTCGGAAGGGACTTCGGCCGGAGTGGCAGGGGTCTCGGCCAAGGCTTCATCTAGGGGCTCATCTCCGAGCTCGGGGAGATTCTGATATATTGGATCATCTGCAGGAACCCCCATCTTCTTCAACACGGCCTTGCAGCCGAGTCGGTACAGCTTCGGGCTGAGTGCTGTGATTTGATCAATATAAATTTTCGCAGCTTCCTCAGTCCCCTCCAGGAAGGCGGCATCGACCTCGGCTTTTGTCGATGCAAGGAGTTCCTCCTTCGATGCAAGAAGTTCCTCCTTCGCCTTCCTTTCCAGCTCCAACTCGGCCTTGAACCCCGCCGACCTCTTTTCCTTTGCCTGGAGCTTCGTTTGCCGCTCGAAGCTCTCTGACTTTGCTTTGCAGAGGTCGCTGGCCATTATATCTGATTGAGCATTGAGCTCTACAGTCTTGGCCGCCTCCGCCTTCAGCTCCTCCTTGGCCGCCTTCAGTTCGGCTTCGGCTCTCTGCTTTTCCTTTGCTAGGCGGGCCAGCCGGTTCTCCTCTTCCGTTATTCTCTCAGCGACTATCTGGAGCCTTTGGACAGCCTGCAGCGGAGCAAACAAAAAAAAATAACTCAGCACGAAAGCAAGAAATATCAAAAGACAGAAACACCTGTGACCAGGAAAGTCGGGCACTTACAGCGAGGGAATGCTGTATGGTCCTCATAAGCAGCAGGGGGGAGTCTTCCGACCTGTGCCTCTCCATGTCCCTGGGGAGTGCACAGGCTCGGCTGAGCGCCGCAATGACATCCGGGCTCCCCACCAGTCTGTCCTCAGCATTTAGGGGCCTCCCCTTCCTCAGCTCCATGTCCGGCCTGAACTCGGCCGGCTCGGCACCCGAGGACGTTGCCGCCTGGGGCCCATAGCGACTCTCCACCAGAGGAACCGCCGGAGTGGGCACCACTTCCACTGCCCTCTCCCTCGCAGCTTGGGGTGGGGGTGAACGTTGCCGTGATCGCTCCTCCTGATCCAGCCCCTTCCCCTTCGCCTTTTTCCTCGGCCTCTCACTTTCCGAGTCTTGGGGAGGTCGGGCCTCAACTCTGGCAGGGACGATGGTCCCGAAGGAGGGCGGGGCAGTGCGGGGTGCGGCAGCCTGTCTACCGCTACCGACGACGGCGTCCGCCAGATTCCGCGGCTGAAACGCGGGCCTACGCCTCTCCATATTGTCGGCTTCGGCCTCGGCTCCGGAAGAGTAGTTCTCAACTTCCCTTGTCGGAGAGTCTACCTCGGCTCCGGAGGTATATTCTTCAATTTCCCTTAGCGGGATGCCCGTGACCACAGCCAACGTTGCGGACGCTTCCGCAACCGTGACGGTCCCGCTGGTTTCTGCTAGATCGGGGGCGAATCTCTCCGGGTTGCCGGATTTCCGTGTATAAGACACGTATCTCGGCTCGTACTTCAGAAGAGAGTAGGCAGCTCTTGTGTGGTGGCCGTGGTAGCAGTACACCTTGTTCAGCCAAGGTGAGTGCCTTCTCCAACCGTTCAGCTGGGCTTCGCGCTTGCGTTCGGAAAGGCCTGCGAAAAACAGCCGAGTTAGAATCCGGCAGCAGAAATCAAACATAAGAAGAAATCCAAAACCCAGGGAGTTAGGTTTTTACTCGGTGGAGTCCCGAAGCGTCGAGGGACTCGGACCCTCCTAGCTGCTTCGGTCTCGGTCTCGCCGAACTCCCAGTTTCCCGAGACGAGCATGCTGTCATCTCCGGCGTATTTATTGGAGTCCTCCAACGCCGTGACGAGGGGTTGGCACTTGGCCTTGACACGAAGATAGTAGGTGACCCCCTCCCTGGACTTGCAGAGGTCATATATATCCTCTATATCATGGACGCCGAGGCCGATGTCTAGAATCTTATTCAGCTCGGCGATGCCCATGATGATTTTATACCCGTTGGGCATCAGCTGGCATGGGCTAAGGTTCCAGGTCTCCAAGCAAGACCTAAGAAGGGGGGCCACGGGAAATCTGACCCCACCCTCGATCACGGCTATCAGGGGAAACGGCATCCAGCCGTTGCGAAATGAGTAGATGGAGGGGTCGGCTGCCATGATCTGGACATCGTCTGGGATCATGTAGACTCTCCTAAGAGTTGCCAGGCCCGACTGGGAATCTATCCAATGGGTGAAAATCCCCATCTCTGAATCTAAGGAACCCTAACAATCTCTAGAGGTCTGAACTGTGGAAGGACCTGAGGGACAGAGGAGATCCTAGGAAGGGTTTAGGTCAGAAATACAAAATGGAAGAGAGGAGAATCGAGGCAGAGAGACTCACAGACTCGGGCGAAATCACAACTCACGCCGTTGATCCCTCACTGGTCCTAGAGAAGGTCCTGGACGAAGCTAGGAGGCGACGGAGGCGGTTCTGGCAGTGAAGGTTCCGGCGAACAGCGGTTCTACCAGAGCTTCGACAAGGTTCGTTCGCAGAGATGACAAAGGGAGAAGACAGAAGTGAATATAAAGGGGAGGAATGGGCGCCATTCCGGAATTCGAAGCGGGACACGCGTGAGATGTCGCCTCGGCTTGCGTCGCACGCCCCCCTCGAAAAGACAAGAGAGCCTACCGGGCAATAACGCGTGGCGCAGTTGCGATGATGGTTCGCCTTCCCATACTAATCATAGCCCCGCATTTATTGCCCCCTTTATTACCTCTGGCAGACGAAGCAGCGGCGGCGTCTGGCGCCGAATGAATCAGAACCCTTAAACAAAAGCGGATGGAAGGCGAGCACTATCCGTCTCGGGAGACCGGTTCGGTTCTTAACCCTAGAGGAGGGGATCAGTCCAGCTCTTAACCCTAGTGCCCGAGAGAGCCCTAGAGGTCAAGAACTGAGGGGTTATTGTGTGGGGGCCCATTTCGTGAACCAGTTTCTCTTGGTCTCGGCTAGGGTGTGCTCGGTTAGCTACTGTATGGGGGACCACGTCCCTTGATCTCGGCTACGATCCGATCCATATCGGTCTCGGCACCACATGCTGGTCTCGGCCAAACAAAGTTCAGTTCGGCCGCGCATACCGTTCGGTCTCGGCAACGCAAGCTCGGCAATGCAGTATTGCGCTTGCAGCTAACAGCCACGGCCCTGTCGTGGCTAGGCCCAAGGAAGGGATCTGATGGGACTTCAGCCACCACCAGATCAGGGCAAGATCAGGCCCAATGTGACTGGCATTAAATGTAGTGTGGGCTGATCGGACCCACATTAAATGCAAAGAGGGCTATGATGGACCTTCATTAATGACTTTGTGGGCTGATGTGACCCAGGTCACATCACCAAGCCCACTGGCACTCACCCCAGACTGTTCCATATATAAGGCACGAGCCAAAGGGAGCAAGGGGGTAAGCACTCTCACATAGACACTCTGTCTTTCTTCTTCTTCTTCTCCGATCCATTACTGACTTAAGCATCGGAGAGCCCTGCGCTGCCCATAGCCAGGGTCCTCTGACCTGTCTTTCTCCTCTTTCAGGTCCGCACCGTCGCAGCTATCTCCTCCATGCATTGAGTAAGTCCTAAGAGGCATCCTGATCTTATGAGTATATTATTTCTGCACTTACACTGCTAATGAGGCTATTGACGTGATTTTCAGTAAGACATATCTTCCCAGCTGTGGCCCAAAGAGGATGACAACACCCATGATCTGCAATAGCCCAAATCTTCTGAGGTTATCCCGAGTAAGTATGTGTGACAAGTGGAACCCACATGGGCCCCTTTAAATGCTAAATCTAAATTGTTGGAAAATATGTGTCAGCCCAGCCTCCTTTCGTTGAGGATACGGTCAAATTTTACTAATATAAGAGCCGGATCCACTGGTGCATTATTTTTCTCTTATACTCAATCAAGTGGATTTATCTATGATAATTATAAAGACTTTGAAGGTAATTTTATTGAAAACTTTTTAAGTAAAAAGAATTCAAATGGTTCTCTTTTTAATGGAGTGGGTCGGATTTGACCAAACTATTTAAATCTGTGTTTTGCTCTTCTATGTGTGCATCTTTAAATAATTTTAGCATAAGAAATTTTAATTTTTTAATTAATACCTAAGAATGACACTAAACTTATGGCACAAAAGTCCGGCACGAATGGCACGGCCTAAGCCTAGGCATGGTTCATGTCTTGCCGGTAGGCCGTGCCGCAATGCCACTGTGCCATACCGGCACGGCACGATTGGCATTTGTATCGGTTTGTGCTTGTGAAAAAAGAAAGGAAGGATTTTAATTATATCATATTTCCTCTTGAGAGAAGAAAGTCGAGTGAGAGTCCGACCTTCTTTTTCCTTCCTTTAAAAGTCCACTTCTGCGGAAGAAGAAATGTTGTGGTATGACACAAATAATCCCTTGGAGTACAAATTTTTCCATCCAGTCATGACTTGGGGACCATTGTCTGGTGATCTGACCATCAATCCAAAGGAAACCTAACCTTTTCTATATTCGACACACCATCAATCAAAACGTTAAGATTTTGGACCACCGGGTAGCTCCTAACCTGGTTAGAAACGAAAGGGGGCATGAATGTGTGGGTGGAGTTCTACCGTTCCATGCAGGGGTGGACCTACATGTAGGCCTAGGGGGCCATGTTTTCAGAATTTTATTTTTTATCACTAAATTTTTATAATTTTTTATTTTGATCCATAAATTGTTAAAAATCTTTTTTAATAATTTTCATTTGGCCCGCTCCTAATTTCATTTTCTGGGTCTGCCCTGGTCCATGGTTCATTAGAAGCTGAGAGTTAAAAAAGGGTCAACATTAAATTGGTGGGATTTTAATGATTTGACCAATTATGTTATTCGACTTCGAACTGCTTCATTGTTCACCATTGAAATCTGGGCATAACTACAGCCCTGTTTTGATACTTTCCCCTATTTCGCTTTATTTCAAATTTAGCTATTTTCACAGCCAAACTAATCAACTGTTTATATGCTTTTTTCTTAATAATGATAAACTAATTATATCTAAGACTAACCCAGTAACCCTCTTCATTTGGATCTCTAGATTATACAAGAGAAAAGCAGTCCTTATTTTAACATTGTACAAATTTGTGGGGCCCATCTGTTTCTAGAACATGAGGGGGAGTGGTTGTGGCTTGGGAAATCTGCCATACCTCATTGCCAGGATGAATGTGCATGTGGACATGGCATGTATTTTATTTTATGTCATTTATTAGGGTAGAAGTTAGAACGGAAAGTAACAGTCATGTAACTAGTTTTTGGATCTAGTACATGTTTGATTCTCAATGCCGGATGTAGATCTTTGTATTAGAAGAGGTTTTAAGAGCTATGAGCTTGGATGATATTGTCTATAGAGCTCTACTTATATTTTTGTTTACAAGGCTCTAGCTATTTGTACTAAAAAAATCCACAACCTGAGAAGACTCTATGGACACATGGTGTAATTAGATGGTGCGGTATGTGAACTCCAGCCCCCCTTAATTAATGTATCCCAACAATGAAAGACGGGAGAAATTGATAGATCATGATAGGAGCTAGGTATAGTTGAAAGATCAACCCCATCACAGGATGTAGGATTCTTGTTATAGATTTTTTTGTAAATGATTGGATCCGGATCCATACATAAGGATGCATGTCGGATGCAGATTCAAAGACATCTGAATCCTATTTGAATCAAATTGGGATTGGAACAATGGTTTTATCTGGACCTGACCCATTTAATTATGGGGCATGAAACTTTGGCCTAGATCAAGCTTATGGAACTAAAACTTAGGCTAAGACTCTTTGTGGTTAATATTGCAGGTCATGTCTAGATCATGTCCTTAAACCCTTGATTGGCCTTTCCATGTTGATTTGAAAGAAAACCCATCCTTTCATTCCTTTTCAAGAAAATCGATTTGGGTTTTGATATTTCGACTTCGTAATAATATGTTCCATTGGTTTCTTATAATAAATTTGCTCTTGTATCAATTATCACAATCCGATATCAGAATTCCTCAAATTTCATGCCATTGTGTTACTTTTCAAATATGTGCATAGATCAAACAATCGCAGCAGGGCCAATTTAGCTCTCTACGCAGAAAATAGTTAAAAGTCCAATCCATGAGCCACAAAAGACAGCCAGAGACAAGTCGGGCTTCGGCTTGGGCTAGGCTAATTTTGTTCTTCCTAACTTCGCCGAGCCAAATTTCAAGTGCACCATGACACTCAACCATGTCTAGAACGTGTGATTTAACTTTCAAAATCGAGTGACGAGTCATAGTAATGGTCCAATTTGGAATGCAGTGAACTTCAACAAAAATAGGTAGACCATTAAATTTAGAAGAAAAAAAAAATGCTAGCTTCACAACCTATTCCTGTTGTTTTCGTTATTGAAGGTTAGATATAAAACACATAGCATATTGGTGAAGCCCATTGGTCCCACCAACTGAAAAATAGTTTGGTCAATTAGCTACTACAAAAGATTGTCCCACAGAATATGGCTGATCTTTTGAATTAACCCCCAAAAGAACAGAAACCAGAAAAGAAAAAAAGGAGGGAGGCAAAGAACCAGAGCACCGCGAGCACAAAGAAGAAACCCAGAGAAGAAAGCACACGATCAAATACAGACTTAAGCGTTGGTGGCAATTCTCATGGAAGCAAAGAGGGCGCTGAGATGGTTGCTAACAAAAGGGGAAGACATCTGCTCCAGGGAGAAGGAGATGACTTCTGTTAGGTGAGCTTGGATGGAGTGAAGAGAGGGCTTGCAATTTTCAAAAATTGCTTCATTACGAGCCTTCCATAAGTGGTAAAGAACTGTGATGAAGATGACAGCCATGTATTTGAAGCCATTGACGTCATTTTCTTTGGAAAGGGTCATCCAAATTGCAGAGGCAGAGAAACTGACAGGAAGAGGAGCCCCAGCTGCATGAAGAAACCAGGAACATATAGCTTTTGCTTGATCACAAGAGAAGAATACGTGACCCACTGAATCTTCCGCAGCACAGCAAAAAATGCATCTGGAGGCAAGGAAAAGCCCAGACGCTTCAGCCTAATTTCTGTGGGGATTTTGTTGTGGATCAGACGCCAGCCGAAACAATTGACTTTGTGGGGGGAGATGTTGTTCCATATCAGCTTGGGCCATGGAAGAATCTGAGCTCTGTGTCTGATTCTCTGCCACGCAGAGCACAGGGAGAGCTTACCATCATGGATGTCTCTCCAGCTAAGGATATCACTAATGGCAAGGTTGGGGGAAAGATCCGTGATGAGATGAAGAAGGTGCTGTTGAACATTTGTAGGCAGGAAATCAGGAGTGACCCAGGTTCCAGATTGGAAGAGGGATGAAAGCCGTTGGTCCCTAGGGAATTGTTGTCGAGGGAAGCAAGTAGAGATTGGATCACCTGCAGTCCAGGAATCATGCCAAACGTTTATACTCTGACCGTTTCCAAATATCCAGGAGCTGCCTTGGTGAATGATAGTAGCTAAGCGGCGGATTTTCCTCCAAATGCATGAGCCATAGATGGTATTCTCTCAGCTCCAAATGGGTTGGAATTTAAAATATCGATTCTTAAACCAAATGGACCAGAGAGAGTTAGAAGTGGAAGCTTGCTAGCCAAGCTTGATGAAGGAAGCTGTGTTGCCTTTGGGAGAGTGACAGTAGCCCAGCTGACATAATTAATCTTATGGTTGGGGGCGTTACCTGACCAGAGGAAATGCCTCATTAGTCTCTCAATCTCATTGCAAATTGAAGCAGGCAGGGGAATAATGGCAGCGAGGTGAATAGGTAAGCTTGAAATGACATGTTTAATAAGAATTAAACGGCCAGCAAAAGACAGAGTTTTTGCTTTCCAAGCTAAAAGCTTTGACTGAACAGCATCCAACAGAGGGAGAAAATGGCTCCTTTTAGGAGTCCCAAAGCAAATCGGGGTACCCAGGTATTTAAGATGAGTTGAAGCTTCTTGAATGCCTAAGATGGAACTGATTATTCTCTTTCTTCTCGAGCTGCATTTACCAAGGAACAATTGGCTCTTCTGAAGGTTAAAGAATTGGCCTGCAGCAGACTGATAGGTCTCCAGGAGGTCCTGAAGAATTAAAACACTAGAAGCAGCCCCTTTCATGAAGATGAGTATGTCATCAGCATATAGCAAATGGCAGGGGGTGGGGGGGACCTTAGAGAGAGGAAGGAAGAGACCTTGATATTGGAGATTGTGTAAGTGAAGACTCAAGATTTCTTCTGCTAATATGAAAAGGTAAGGGGACAGAGGGGCACCCTGTCTGAGGCCACAGGAGGAGCTAAAAAAACCTTGGGGCATTCTGTTTAGGAGCACTGAGCCTTTGGATGTGCAAACACACTCTTTGATCAGAGAAATCCAAGCATTAGAGAATTTGAAGAAATGGAGGGCAGAAAAGAGAAAAGACCAATTCAACTTGTCAAAAGCTTTGGAAATATCAAGTTTAAGGCAGAGGGGACCTTTGTTAATCTTGGAATTCTGTTTCTGTTATAGCTCAAAAGCCAATCCAGAGTGATGCTGTATGTTTCTTCCTTTGATGAAAGCAGGGAGTGGGGGGGGGGGGGAGGGAATCAGATTAGGAATTATTGTGGAGAGCCTGGTGGAGAGAATTTTGGAGAGGATTTTGTAGGTGAAATTCAACAAGCTGATAGGTCTGAAGTCAGCTAAGGAGTTTGGGGATTTAGACTTGGGGATTAGAGCTAGGAAGAAAGTGTCAGAAGCTCTGTGGATCCTTCTAGATAGAAAGAAATGTTGCACAACTGAAGAGACAGTTTGGCCTGTGATGCTCCAAGTTGCGGTGAAGAAAGCCCCATTAAAACCATCAAGGCCAGGGGAACTATTCTTTTTGAGAGAGAAGACTGCTGCTTTAATCTCTTTTAATGAGGGAATGGAAGTGAGGAAGGAGTTCTCTGAGGCAGAAACCTTAGGGCTATTGATTTGGAAAAGGGAGGGGCTAGGTTGGCTATCCTAAGACTTGAATAAATTGGAGAAGAAATCCATTGCATGGGCTTGGATTATAGCTTGGTCCTCTGTGATAGAGCCATTTACGGAAATTTGGTGAATAGAGTTGAAAGAGCTCCTAGCCTTAGCTGATAGGTGAAAAAACTTAGTATTTTGGTCACCCTCTTTCAACCAATTAATTCTGGATCTTTGTTTCCAGTGAATTTCTTGAGCGGAGAGGGCCTCATGAAGCTCAGATTTGGCTGACTGAAGGGCATCTCTGGAGAGGTCCGAAGGATTTGAGTCAAGGAGCAGTTGGCAGTGCAGAACTTTATCTTCTGCAGCTTTGATGTTCTGGGTGAGATTACCATATGTGGACTTACTCCAAAGTCTAAGGGAATGCTTGAGAGCTTTGAGTTTTTGAGCAAGAGTGAATTGGGGATCACCAACTATTGGCAAATCCCAGCTGGACTTGACAGTATCAAAGAAGGAAGGGTGGAGCAGCCATTTATTTTCAAATTTGAAGGGGGGGGGGGGGGGTTAGAGAGAGGAACTTGGGTGTGGTGGGCAAGGAGGATTGGGCTGTGATCTGATGAAATTCTGGAAAGGTGGTGGATTGTGGGGTCGCGGAAATGGCGTAACCAGATGGAGTTGACTAAAGCTCTATCAAGCCTGGCAGCCACGTAGGAAGAGCCTTGTCTATTGTTAGACCAAGTGAACCTGTTATCAACAAATTGGGTGTCATGGAGACCTGCTTGCATCACTGCGATTTGGAAAGCTTTAAGGGAGGAGAGAGTAGGATGGCGGATGCTAAGCTTGTCAGCATGGGAGAGGGTAGCATTGAAATCCCCTATAAAGCACCAAGGCAAGGTGGTTGAGGAGGAATCAATGAGGACTGCCCAGAGGTCCTTTCTAAGGGAAGGGTTGGTGGAACCATAAACACCAGTAATGATAGTAGTTAAACCAGTAGAATTGTTGTGGAGGAGCATGGAGAGGTGTTGAGAAGAGAAGTCTTTAACAGTGATGGAGAGATGGTGAGAGGATTTGGAAAAGCACCAGAGGTTAGTGGTTGTGGAGGTTGCTGAGGGGCCATTAGAGTGGAGGGTATCAAAACCAAGCCTATTCCATCTGAGGGAGATAGCAGGAATGAAATGAGTCATGGGTTCAGAAATGAAGATGAGATCAGGAGAGTGTTTGAGAATCATGTTAGCCAAAGCACGTTGAGTGGGGCGATTGGAAATGCCCCTACAATTCCAATAGAGGACTTTTAATATGGGGAAGAATTTGGGGGGGGGGGGGTTTCTTGCCTCTAGATCTCCTAGTAATTGGGCCAGAAAAGGGAGCTGGGAAGGAAAGGTTTCTCCCCTTCCTTTGTTTACCTCTGGTAGTGATAGTGAGTGGTGGGTTGACAACTGTGGTGACCAAGGGGGAGCTAGGGGAGATGTTTTGAAAACTGGGGGGATCTAGAGCAGCTGAACTAGAACAGGGGGAGCTTGGTTCACCTGGGGGGTGAGCAGGGGAAGAGGTTGGGACTGGTGGGAGAGGTGGAATTATAGGAGGCTCAGGGGGGAACTCAAAACCTGGGGGCAACTCTGTGGAGGAATTACCTTCTGAGAAAGCTTGGAGATTGCGGCCATAGATAGAGGGGTTGTCTGCTGGGTCTAGAAAAGAGCAGTGGTCTAGAATAGAGAAGGGGTTAGAGATGTCAATGGATGGAGTGGGCGATTTCTGGAGAATGACAGAGACAACATCGTAGGGGAGGTCATTAAGGAAGGGGGGTTGGCCTTCTTAGTGGAAGCTTTTTGGCTCAGAACAGAGACTTTGTTGGGAGGTGGGAGAGTCTGGCTAATAGTGGTGAGAGGAAGCTGAAGGGAGGATTTGACTAGGGTACTAGGGGGGCGGTGGAAAGAGTAGAGGCATGAAGGGAAGAGGGGGAGATTGAGACCAAAGGAGGAGGAGGAGGGCCTGTGGGGATAGCACTAGGATCAGGGGCTAAGGACTGGTGATTGGGAATGGGAGGGCGACCTGAGTTAGTGTTTAAAACTGTGGAGTTTTCCAGAGATTCTCAATAAGGAAGAGGGGGACAAATGGTAAAGGTTGAAGGTCTGTGATGAGGAGAAGAGGAAATGCTAGAGGGGACAGGGGGAACTGAGGGTTGGGAACTGGTTTTGGAGGAAACTAAAGCTGAAGAGGTAAGGTTGCTAGCTGAGATTTTACTGGAGAGGGGACAAGATAGCTGACTGTGTCCTGGGGAGAGGCATAGAGAGCAGGGGCATTGCTCATAGTCCACTGTAATTTCCAACTCTCCTTCCCCTTAAAAGTGTACCAGGATGAAAGGGGGCTTGGGTTTAGATAGATCAATATTCACAAGAACTCTGGCAAAGGAAAGGATTCGTTGTGCCATTGTTATATTGTCAAGCTTGATTGGCTGCCCTATTGAGTTGGCTAGGGAGAGAATGATATTTTGGCTCCAGCAGTTGTAAGGTAGCTCAGACAGTCTAATCCAGACTGGGGCTATAGAAGGCCAAACTGATTCATCTTGCCCAGGAGTCCAAGGTAAGAAGAAGACTTTTTTCTTGTCAATGGAGAGGGGAGAGAGGCTGAGGATAGAGGCTTTATCTTCTGGAGAGTTAAAGCGAAAAATGAAGTAGCCTTTGTTGGTGAGGGATACCAGGCAAGGCCTGGTTAAGGGCCAAAGCTTGGCTTTTGCTTCCATCCATTCAAGAGATGGGTGTCTGCCTACAAATCTGCCTATAACAGCATAAGAAAAAGATTATTTACTAGAGTTAAGCATAGATTGAGGAATAGTTAAAGATGGCTTACCATTGATCCACGTTGGAGGGGGAAGAGAAGCTGGGGTGCAGGAGAGAAGGGGGGGGGGGGGTTGAGACACAGAGAAAAGGTTTGCAAACGATTGTTGAAGAGGAGGATGGGGAGAGGGGTTGATGACCGAGGGGCAAAGCTGAGACTCTAGCCTAACAGGGTTGGCATAGGGGACAGAAGAAGAGGTGCTTGGCTTTGTAGAGGGGATAGCTGGAGAAATCAGAGGGGAGATTTGGGTAGGAAGAGGAGGGAAGTTATGGGGCTGTAGGGAGAGAGGTTGGAGACGACTGGGAACAGGATGAGTGGGAGCAAGCAGAGGCTATTTAGTGGAGGGGGGAGGAAAGGAAGGGATGGAGAGCAGGCAGTAGCAGAGGCTGAACAGAGGTGGCAGTCGGAGGTGGTAGGTGGGGCGGTGGTTGACCAGTGGAGGTGGTCGGAAAAAGTTGGTGGGTTTGGGCGGGAAGGGGAGTCAAGGACATACTTCAAAAGCCAGGGTAGGGTGAGTTGGGCATTACCAAGCTTGATCAGTTGGTCTACTTGGTCATTCTTTTCTTTAATGAACGAGGATGATAATATTAAAGAAGAAACACATGTAGAAAAAAACACTTCTGGAAAAAACACATATAAGAGAAGCAACAGAAGCATAAAGAAGTTTGCAAAGCAGAAATAAAACAAAAATTTATACTGAACAGAAAAACAACGTGGGAGAGAGGCAAATGAGGAGGGGTAATGGCTTTGAGTGTTTGGTGATAATTGTTGTTTCCAGGGGCGGAGCCAAGGGGTCCCGACCCTTGACTTTGAGCGTTTCACTTAGGAGGCGAGTAGAATTCCAAAATGGAGCCTACCTACTGAAAATCTAGACTGCTCAATTAAGGCCCTCCCCTCTATTTTACTCAAATCTACTCTAATAAGAGTTGGTCATACCAAAAGATTGAGAGCATTTAACCGGAGTAAAATTGGGAAAGATTCCATGAATAGAGATGAAATTTATTTTGAACGGTTTAGATATTACTTAGGTGAACCCACTATTGAGTCTCACGCCCATCACAGCGAAGCGTGAGATACTTTGAAGATTTGGACTCGCCTTCAACATTCACCATTTCATGACATTGTGAATGACTTTCAATGCTACTCTCTCGACCGTCCATGTCTACTGTAGTATTGTCAGACACCGACCCATGTTTAGTATGATTAATGTTGTTTTAGCCGTGATTAGTCTCTAAGTGGGATTAGAAGACGTTTTAGCTTGGGTTTTAGCTAGAATAGAATTTTGAATAGCTTTGGGGAATTTTGAGAGCCGTTGAGCTTGGTTGACATGGCCTGGGGTGGCCTGTGTGACGAGTGTTTGTGTGGCGAATTATCCTATAAGTGGGATTAGAGGATGATGTGATATTTATCAATCATAAAATACCGCAAGTGCATGGGTGTCTAGATGAGACAGTGATAAGAACGGATCGAACCCACAGGGAGCTAATTAAAGAAACTTTTAAATTAAGAAAACTAATTAACTAACAATTAAGAAAAGTTTTGAGTTTTTAGATATAAAAATAAGCAACTAATTTAGAAATTTGAAATCTACCAATTAATGAAGGTGATTCGAGAATAGGAATCCAATAAGCATCCACCAATTATTTATCAAGTAACCCTAACTTGTTCCAATTTTTACTTCAAATAAAAGACAAATCAATGTTTTTAATTTGAAAATTTGAACTTTTAAAATCCCTTTTTAATCATAAAAACTCAAAACTCAAGCATCCTTCATCTCATAAAAGAATAAAAATAATTTAAACACCACCCATCAAAAGTAAGCATAAACCATCAAAAGATCTAAATCCTAAGCATGTCCTATCAAACCTAAGCATGAGTAGTCAAAAACTAATTTTTATTTTTAGAAATAAAAATAGAGATTTGCCTAGGGCACAAAGACAAGCCTATTAATCATTAAGCACATAATCATGGAACACAAATTAGAATTACTAAACAAATAAAAAGACAATTACTTACCTTCATCAAAAACTCTAATCAAGAAAATTAGCCCGCCATTGCAAAGAATGCTTCTTGATTTATCATTAAAAAATGCATCTTTACAACTTCTTCTTCACAAATTTTCTCCTTCAAAATAAATCCTTGGACATAGCCCAAGGCTACCAAAAATAAAAAAATAAACTAATGGAAAAGAAGAAAGGAAGAGAAGAGAGGGCTGAGATGCTTGGTGGAGAATGGCTTTATAGATGTTGATGCATCCTTTTTAGCAAAGAATCTCCTCTCTTTTAAGACTTGTTTCCTTATTGGTAAAGATTTCTTGCTTAAGACTTCATTTAGGCTTCACACTTGGAAAGAATTTGAATTGAAGAGGATTTGTTACTAAGTGTGGTCTCTTAGACTCCAAGTCTTGCCAAATTGAACTCCTCAAACATCTCTCAAGTTGCCAATTTTGAAAACTTTTTTGTAAATCCCGCATAGAATTATAACAACCAACTTCCGAAGGTCATATCTCCCTCGATATAGCTCTGATTTATGAAATCTTGGATTCCACGGATATCTACTTGAAAAGAGCTTTCCAAAAGGTATCTAGATTGTACTAATCCGACACTCAGGTTGAAAGTTATGACCATTTCAATTTGCTGCCCCTGAAAAATCCGAAAATAATTGTGCAATTAAGGGAACTTCTATTTTTGGCATTCAATGGGGTGTGTGGGACCCATGTGGGACGTTCAAGATATGTTTGGACTCTTTATTTTCTTTCTTATTTGATTATCTTCCCATATTTGGCATGCTTTCTCACTTGCAACTTTGACTAGTCAACTCTCCTTGCAAAGTTTCCAATTTTCTCTTTCTTTCATGAAGGGCATCCCGCCTTTGATCTCTCTTCAAGTTTCAGCAGTGCAGGTCCCACTCTTGATTTCTCCTACATAAATAACATTAAATAATGTCAATAATAATAAAGTGTGAAGAATCTAGATTGACTATGCATGGGACCCTTCATGCCTACTTAATGCACTAAAAATATCTAACTTTCCAAAAATAACACATAGTGTCAAAATTAACAGGTATGCATTAGTGAATAAGTTAAAAAAAAACCTAATTCTTGGGGTGATGAATGAGATGAAAATCCCTAGTTTCACAAAAGTCATGCAATGTAATGAATTTTGACCAAATTTGATTAAGATTCCAACATTGATGCTCAAATGCATGAAATCATGAAATTAACTGTAATTCTATGCAATTAACCTAATTAAGTCCACAAATGCATATAAAATGATGAATGGAAGCTACAATTTTGTGGACTTATCACACCCCCAAATCATCTTTTTGCTAGTCCCCGAGCAAAATAAGTGAAAAAGGAGAAGTTTACTATCCTAACAAAGGCAGAAAAACAAAAAGAAAAATACCACTTTTGCTGGCTCTCTCGACCGCATTTAGCGTATGCAGCAAGCCCTTAAACCCCTAGGTTCCCCCTAGTGGACGAGTTGTGCCTCGTGAGGGTTTGCAGTGAATATACCCACAAAATTCTTTTATCCTAAAAAACACACAGAAATAGAAACAAGAAAACTTTTCTTTTTCTTTTTCAAAAAGAAATCAAGTTATCTCGGATACTTTTTATGTAACCCAGAGCAGTCAAAATCTTAGACTTTTCAAAATTCGGTTCACCCTTCTAATTTCAAAATTTCCTTTTCTTTTTTATTTTTTTTTCAGACACCAAACTTTTGTGTGCCTTGTGCAAGTGTAAACATCCAATCAATCTTTCAAATGTTCCGCTATGATGTCATGAAAATAGAATTCTCCCTTAAATGCTCTGATCTTTCCTAGATTTAGTGGCTCATAAGTTCCCTCTCAAGACTACTATGACGGCTTTTGCACTACTGTTTTTTCAAAGGACGTGAGATGCGTCTTTTTTTTTTTTTTTTGCAAACACACACCTGTGACTCTGCAATGCCTAGGTCCCTTAAGCTTTCTAATTGACCCATGTAACGAGCATTAGGTCAATGTCTCCCAAACCAGATGACTTTAAGGCACTAGGTATGTAAATACCCCTAAGGGCTTACTGGCTCGGGTGAAAAAGGCTACGAACCCAAACTAGTCACAACTTTTTATTCTTTTCAAACTTCTAACTAAACAAATTTTTTTTATTTTTTTTATTTTGTAGTCCCTAAACAATAGGCAGCCTTTTTCTATTCGCCAGAATTAATCCAATGGTGTTGGTTGACCTTACCATCCAGATGAACCAGGTAGACTTACAAGGCTAAACTTCAGAAAGTCATCCCATCTTTCTTGAGAAACTCTAAATTCAACACCAAGGCTTCCTATCCAAAATCTTGATAAATGTATACATGTTTCAGTGAAAAACAACATTTAGTACTATTTTGATATATTTTAGAAAAGATGAACCTTCATTTTACTTCCTTCCACAAATTTTGAAATTCCAGGTTTTCAAGCATCGTTGAATTTTATCAATTCCTTTCAAAACTACCCTTTTTTTCATAAAATTGCACAAATTTTTTTTTCCTAATTTTTTTTTCAAAAAAAAATAATAAAACTTTGCCTAAAGTTGGAAAAAATACCTAAGACTTGGACAAGCGTGCTTGTTCCCACCCCTAAACCTAAACTAGACAGTTTCCTCGATGTCGTGTATGTCATGCAGAAAATGATAATGTAACATGAGGAAAAAGAAATTGTAGGAGGTAAAGGGAAGAAGTTACCTGATGATTTTGCATGGCACTCCCCTATCCAAGGTAAGTAAAAAAAATGACAAAAGATAACCTAAACTAATAATAATATATATAAAAAGAAATGAAAAGAAACTACCTTATTTGACACCTAACATGGAATCCACCTGGATCCCAAACAAGCCTACCTTTCAAAATTGAGGTCAAGATCTCTTGCTTAGGTTGCCACTTATTCTTTTCCATGAATGGGGTTGAATCTAGAAGTGCATACACCTTTTCAATGTGGCCATATATATCAAAATCACGTCCAAAGTGGGCTAGACAAGCCTCTAGTGGATCTTCAAGTTTCAAATGGGGTAAGTGATTTTCCACCAATTCATGAATGTAACTAACTTCAAAAACCCCATCATCCTCGAGGTTGCTTAGTCACATTAAAAATGTTCCTTGAACTGTCATGGTCCCAAAAGAAATTTGCATCACTCAATTCCTACAATTGATCAAGTCATTTGAAGTGGCTAGGAATGGTCTCCCCAAGATGACTGGAATTTTAGGTTCAATCCCAGATGTGTGTTTGGTATCCAAGACAACAAAATCGACAGGAAACACAAAGTCTCCGACTTTGATAAGAGCATCTTCGACTACCCCCTTAGGGTATCTAATCGATTCATCAGCCAATTGCAAGGTCACATGCGTCCTTTTCAACTCCCCCAAACCTAATTCTTCATAAACAGAGTACGGAAGAAGGTTCACACTTGCACCCAAGTCTGGCAAAGCTTTCTTTATGTGATGGTCTCCTATCTGGCAAGAAATGGTAGGACACCCTGGGTCCTTGTATTTGATTGGGGTTGGACATGAAATGATTGAGCTAGCTTGTTGGGCTAGAAAAGCCTTCTTGGGCACATTAGTTGTCCTTTTGAAGGTGCAAAGGTCTTTCAGGAACTTGGCATAGGCATGATTTTGTTGGATTGCATCTAAAAGTGGGATGTTAATCCTCACTTGTTTGAATACTTCTAACATTTTATCCAATTGAACAGTTGATTTTGCCGGGCCTAGCCTCTGTGGGTATGGTGTCTTGGGAACATAGGTCTTAAGAGTGGGCTCACTAGATGATGGTTCAGCATTGACTGGCTCTGGTTCTAAGATGGGTTCAGCATTCACACTTGGTTCCTCAGTTTCCTTGGGTAGTTCCACCTTGTTATCAACTTGTGTACCCGACCTAAGAGTGATAATGGATTGGACTTGTTCCGGGCCTTTTTCCTTTAGGATCATGAATAACTTGGTCCTTGGGATTAGGTTCGGGTTGACCAGGGAAGGTTCCCTTGTCTCTAGCACTGATGGAGTTGGCCAGTTGGCCCATCTGATATTCCAGTTTTGCAATTGATTGTGTGTTAGCATTCAAGCTCTGAACAATGCTTTGCTAGAATTGGAGGGTATTTTGAGCAAAGAGTTTCATGGTTTCCTCAAGAGAATCTATCCGCTGACTTTGCGGATTGGGGGTGAAATTGGTCTTTTGGAAACCGGGTGGGGCATTGGCTTGAGATTGAATGGGCTGAAATTGAGTGGACTGAGATGGGCCACCTTGAGTAGGACCCTTGGTCCAAGAAAAATTCGGGTTGTCCCTCCAACCTGGATTGTAAGTGTTAGAGTACAGGTTATACCTCTGACGATTATCAAAACGAGTGTTTTGATAAAGCGCATTAACCTCCTCAACAGATTCGGTCTAACCCAAAGTTGTTGGGTCAATCCCACCATTCATGGCCTGATTATATCTTAATGACTCCAAAGTGTTTGGAGTGGGCTTTTGGTTTAACTCTAAGGCCTCTATTCTCCTTACCAGAGTAGCTAATTTGGCCTCTGCCTCAATTTTGGGTTCAATCTTGAACATCCCCCCTTTTTCAGGAATGGTGGGTTTGATGGGCTCCTTCTTGATAGGGGCCCACATCAATGTGTTTTCTGCGGTATCTTCCAAAATTGTCCACGCTTCATCTGCTTTTTTTTGTGTAAAGTTCCCACTACAGAAAGATTCCACCATTTGTTTGGTTGGGTAATCCATGCCTTCATACACAATTTGGACTGATCGAATTTTTTCAAATCCATGGTGGGGACACTGGATTAAGAGGTCCTTGAATCGTTCCAAATAAATGTAAAGTGTCTCCCCATCCATTTGGTGGAATCCATTGATGGCCTGCCTAATCGAAGCGGTTTTCTGCTTGGAGTAGAATTTTTTGTAAAATTCTTCGACTAGCTTGGCCCATGTAGTGATGGACCTGGCCTGTAAGGCATAAAGCCAAGCTTTAGACTTTTCTTTTAGGGAGAAAGGAAATAATCTTAGTTTAAGGGCCTCCTTAGTCATGTGATTGATTCTCATGGTCGCACAAATGTCCTTAAATTCCCTAACATGTTGATATGAGTTTTCCTGGTCTAGCCCATTGAATACTGGGAGCATCTGGATCATGCCAGTTTTCAGCTCAAATGTAGCATTGGTCTGAGGCAGGGTGATGCAGGACGGTTGAGTTGTCCTGGTGGGGTACATGTAGTCCTTCAAAGTCATGGGTGGGTCTATTTGATCAGCCATCCTAACAATTTCTTCAAAGATGGAAGACTTTCCAACAATGGTTAAGGCTAATTCGGGCTCTATCCTGACTAACCTCTTACTCTTGCGTACCCACAGTTTCTCTCTCTTAGGTCTAGAGCGCATGCATCAGGTTCAACCTTAAAGAAATGAAAGCCTAATCTATATGCGAGGCCCTAATGGTCTTACTAGATGATGCACAAGCAGTCAAGTACAAAGATTGAGCACAAGAAATTATCCTAGGATTAGCCTAACTCACTAGACAACTCCTAACTGGTTTGAAGAATGCACTAAGGCCTCCAATCCGATCTTATGAAGCCAAATCGACTAGGTAAGTCCACAGGATGAGTGGTGGGGTCACTAGGCTAAGCAATAACCTTTACAAATGAAAGATTTTCTCTCAATGTAGTGTCTACACAAACACTTTAAGAGATACAATTAAAGCTCAATTTAATTGCCTCTAAAATAGGCGGATATGAAAGTGAAAAACCAACTCACACAAACACTAAATGAATGCAAAGATGTATGCTCATGATGTGTGTGTGTGATAACTTCAATCAAGTTAAAAACAAGGCTCAATTAATATATGCTTAAAGCATTTAAAAGTTTAAGGCACATAAAAGATTTGATTGAAGTTTAATGCAAATCACATGAATGAATAACAACTTGTTAATGACATGAAAATCAAGAGCTCACAAGTTGTATGGAATTTATTAACTTAGAACATGTGATGCATGTGCAATGTTGTTTTCAAAAATTAATTTAACTAAAGTTCAAATGAATGAAAACAACAAATGAAGATTCAACCAAGTAAAAGAATCATGCTATAAAGGAAAACAAAGATTTTGGTTAAGCATGATTAAGGAAGATTTTAAAACAACTTGGATTGAAATCAAAGTGAAGAATCCAATCTAACAGCTTAGATCAAAGATTAAAAGAAGAATGGATTCAACACATCATAGTTATCATGCTAAAAATCATTTACCAATAATTTAAACAAAGCATATAACATATGATTAAGAAAGGTAAAGCTTACTTAGAGATTTAACTTCATTAATCCAAGCTTTAGCTTTCCAAATGACCCCTTGGTCTCTTTTAGTTCATCCCCTTTTCTTTGTCTCAAAGCACCTCAAAAGAGTCTTAAAAATCTCCAACTTTGGCAAAGGAATGAACTTCATTTTATAGCCAAAAAGTGCCCAACGACTCTTCCCCGGTCGACCTGCCCCTGTGCCCGGTCGACCTGGTACACAACGGTCATAAAACTGACCGTTTGACAAGAGCCCCAACGGCTCTTTCTTGGTCGACCCGCAGTGGGCTCGGTCGACCGGGTCCCATGTGGGTCGACCCGGGCCTGGCTCTTTCTTGGTCGGTCAACCGAGCCCACTGTGGGTCGACCCGGGCCTGGGACCAAAATTCCCTAAAAATGTATTTTTTCAAAGTATTTCTTGTGGGAACTTTTGGGCCATTAAATCAAGCTTTGAATCATGATTTAAATCAAACTAAGAGGCTTAAAATCATGAAACACAAAAAGCCTAAAATGATTTGAAAGATTTAAAACATAGGCTTGCTTAATTTCTAAAACTTCTTTTCAAAACTAATTGCATCCAAGTTTTAAAAACAAAACATGCACAAAACAATATTTCTACAAGTCTAAAAACCAATGCATGTGTAAATCAAGATTTCAAGATTTTCTAAATCAATGCAAGTGTGAAAATTCAAATGATGCTAAAATGATAATGCATCCATCAAATTGCAATACACAAAATTCCTAACAATCCCTACGATTTCCTCCTTTTAGAGTCCTTCAAAATTCAGAATGTAACCTCAAAGAAAATAACTAAAATGTTAGATCTAAATAATCTACTAAATATAGCTAACAATTGTCAATAAAACCCCTAAATTGAAAAATAAACCTAATCTAAATTTCGCAACCCTAAACTACTGCAATTTGAGTGAAAGATGCACTTCTAAAAATCCTAATCAGTCCTAAGTTAAATGGAGACCTTCTTGTCAAGTGCTGAAAAAATTCCAAGTGTTGGGACCTGTTGCACAGGCCCAAGTTTACAAATTTGTACGACCCACTGGTATTAATCAAAACATAATAGTAATGACTGGGATGTAATCTCCTAATATGCAAGAAACAAACAAAAAAAACATAGACTAAAAAGGATAAAAGACAAAGAAGTTATGCTATAATGAAGTTGGCTACTTGAACCAGTTTTTCTGCTGATTGCAGAATCTTCCTGACTGATTGACCCTATTCACGGTACTAAAAGTCAGACTTCCAGAACGTATTTCTTTATGAAATTTTTATGGTTCAAAGTCAGTATACCAAAGTCCAATCCACCCAAATTTCAAGTCAAAAGGAGTCCTTTTGACTGGTTTTCAAAGTGCGAACTTTTGGGGGAAAAACCAAGCCAAGTCTGTCAAAAAAATAGTGCTGAAATTTGTCTTCTATGTAACCACTTGAAATCAGTCCAAAAATTAATTAAAGAACAGCAACAAAAACTTGAAAAACAATAACCACAATCATTAGAAACAAAAAAATTAAACCTAATGCAAGTTATGAATGCAACTAACTATAAAGTATGCTATGATATGAACAAATAATGCTAGAAATCCTAACTAAAAGATTCTTTTCAAATTATCTCCTCGGCAACGGTGCCAAAAACTTGATGTGATCTTTATCAATCATAAAATACCGCAAGTGCATGGGTGTCTAGATGAAACAATGGCAAGAACAGATCGAACCCATAGGGAGCTAATTAAAGAAACTTTTAAATTAAGAAAACTAATTAACTAACAATTAAGAAAAGTTTTGAGTTTTTAGATATAAAAATAAGCAACTAATTTAGAAATTTGAAATTTACCAATTAATGAAGGTGATTAGAGCATAGGAATCCAATAAGCATCCACCAATTATTTATCAAGTAACCCTAACTTGTTCCAATTTTTACTTCAAATCAAAGACAAATCAATGTTTTTAATTTGAAAATTTGAACTTTTAAAATCCCATTTTAATCATAAAAACTCAAAAATCAAGACTTCCTTCATCTCATAAAAGAATAAAAATAATTTAAACACCACCCATCAAAAGTAAGCATAAACCATCAAAAGATCTAAATCCTAAGCATGACCTATCAAACCTAAGCATGAGTAGTCAAAAACTAATTTTTATTTTTAGAAATAAAAATAGAGATTTGCCTAGGGCACAAAGACAAGCCTATTAATCATTAAGCACATAATCATGGAACACAAATTAGAATTACTAAACAAATAAAAAGACAATTACTTACCTTCATCAAAAACTCTAATCAAGAAAATTAGCCCGCCATTGCAAAGAATGCTTCTTGATTTATCATTAAAAAATGCATCTTTACAACTTCTTCTTCACAAATTTTCTCCTTCAAAATAAATCCTTGGACATGGCCCAAGGCTACCAAAAATAAAAAAAATACACTACAAAAAATTGCACTTTTAGCGACGAAATTTTTCGTCACCAAAAGTCACAAAAACGTCGGTAAAATTTTTACCGACGAAAATATTTTCGTTTGCCAGACGTCGGTAACAAATGGTGGACAAAACCTTTTGCCGATAAAATTTGTTTTCGTCGGTAACAATTTTGTATTTTTACCGACGTTTATTTGGCCTTTACCGACGTTTTTAAAACGTCGTTAAAACTATTTTACATTTCTAAATATTTAATAAATACTTTTGCCGACGTTTATTTTGCATCGGTAAAAAAAAATAAAAATAAAAAAATAAAAACACTTGCGATGAAAACAAAACGTCGGTAAAAGTGTTTTATTTTTTTTATAATTTTTTTTTCCAATATAATTTTCTTTTTCACGTTAAACCTGTTTGTACACCTGTATCAAACCTGTTCAATATAAAAAATGCATGCAAACAAAAGTTGCAAAATAAACAAACAACCATCTCCATTTTTCATCATTCATGTCATTAAACAAATATTACAATCAATAATGATACAGTCCCATTTATATGTCCAATATACATATACAAATAAACTAAAAAAATAAAACACATTTAGCTAGTCTGCAACCGACCCCAAAGTGTCCATCAATCTGCAATAACAAAAACAACATTAGAATCTTTTCAATGAATTAGATTATAAATGAAAGATAAACATGTATCTATATAAATCTTTTCCTAAATTTTCCTTGTTGAAATTACAACATGCATGTGAACCGCTGAAAATGGTACAAAAATTTCACGACCAAGCCGCTATTGGTACTACTTATAGTTCGATGAACCAATGGTGTGGTGGGGTTATTACCTTCTTAGGATATTGCTACGTTAGCATAAGACCTTGCACAAAACCAAACTAAAAAAGAACTTTCTTTGTTCCCCTGCACCCTACCATTATGCTGCTCTTCATTATAGAGTACTGATGGCAAAGATGATCAAATGGGTCAGTTTTCTCCTACAAGGATTCAGAAATTGGCCAAACCCAAGTACCGAGCAGTGTGTCTTAGAGAAAATGGGAAAGTCAGCTCTGAAATGGTGGTGGCTGAAGTGGTCAAGGAAACAGAGATTTAGTTTTTTGCTTCTGCATTTCAGATCCAGCATTATGGACTTACACCACCAAACTAAGGAAATTTAAGTATGATTGTGTAAAGATAAGAAGGTAGTTGTGTCATCCACTAAAATAGATAAAAGAAGGGTTCTCATATGATTTGGCGACGGAAACTTTTTCCTTGAACTTTTAATGATTTGGTATTGTTGTTGAAATTTTGTTAAATTTGGGTATTGAGACTGGGTTGCCTATGCATTGATATCTGGCATCATGCACATTGCTCTGTGTATGCCATTAATTTGTTGCATATCTTATCTGAGCTTTTCACTTGCTGTTTGCAGTTCTGCTTCCATGATGCAATTGCATCTGAGCATGAGTTGCTGAAAGGATCATTGCTTGGATAAAATGACACCAAACATAGCAAACCTAAAAACAAAACCAAACACGATAGGATATTTATTGAATAAGTCAATTAACAGGGTGTGAATCTCTTTATGATATTTGATTGTGACGTGCATACCTCATCTGAAGGCATACGGGAAAAAAAAAGTTTAGTCAACCCCAACATCTGACCCTTAAGCACTTGGTAGATAGCATTGTTCCTAATAACTACTTAAATTCTACTCCAAACAACACAGCTTCGAGTGACGGACGCCGCAACAGTTCGGGCATTGAGAACTTGAGCAATGATAGTCAAATTTGCACTCCCACTCTCACAATCCCTGATACAATTCAAGTCCCAACTGATGGGGCCAGATCTATAAATGACAATAGTTCTTTTGATGCGTCCTCACTGATTGCTTCAAATGCGGATTTTTTACCATAATTTGATGAGCTGCACCATGGATTCTGGGGTGATGAGCCTTCATGGGAGGCAACTGCCTGTGATTTTCCCTTCAATTTCAGCAACAGTTCTTTGATGGTGGATGGTTGCTTCATTGAGGTTCTGAGCCCACTCAGCCAAAATCCATTCTATGGGTTTACACCCCAGGCTACTGACACTTATTCTCCATCAGTCTCTTCACTCACTGATGTTATTGATTTGGGTCATTCCTTGTTCTAAGAACTCATGTCAGGTTCTCCTATATATGTCTGTTACGTCAGTTACTTTCATTTTTTTTTTCTTTTCACCTTCTTTGATGTTTTTTGGACACCTTAGAGAAGCACTTGCCCACATTTTAGAAGACCCAACTAATGATTTCTCAAACTGCAGAGAGAGAGAGAGAGAGAGAGAGAGAGAGGAGAGAGAGAGAGAGAGAGAGAGAGAGAGAGAGAGAGAGAGAGAGAGAGAGAGAGAGAGAGAGAGAGAGAGAGAGAGGTTTCTTCTTGTTTTAGTTTTTTTTCAGGTATCATGAAGTTCTTCCTCTGCTGAGGCAGTTTCATTAGCTTAAGGTAAATATTGCCATGCTACGTGTAGATTTCTGTTTTTCTATACTAACCATGCATAACTTTTCTTTTTGGAAAATTGGCCATCCATAGCAGAAGTCTGAATTAGGTGAACCTTTTGGACACTCGATCATTATCAGATGATGAAAGGAAGTGGGCCCCACTTGAAACCAACCACACCCCCCCCCCCCCCCCCCTTAACATTCAAAACAAATGGGCCCATGACCCATGACCCATAACATCCCCACCTTGATCATCATTTTTAATATTCTCAAGCAGAATCTCAAATATGTGCACCAGGGCAAGTCAATTCACCACCCAAAACTTGATAATTCAAGGTTCCAATTGACCCTTTTTACTTGCGTGTTGGTTTAGGATTGACATTTCCCACCCATTTAATAAGTAGTTATTAGGAACAATGCTATCTAAATAAAACCTATAGTTTCAACCCATCTTTAGATGCTTCACATTCTAACCACATTCATGTTTTTTTAATCCTAACACGTGCAGAATTAGCCGCAAACAGTTGATCGGGAATCTTATTCATGGAAAGAAACTTCAATAATCAATGGCATTCATGCCCTAGTTCCAACAACAGAACCCTAACAGGAGGGAATCTAAATATGTAATGGAGTTGTAAGGAACTGACAGTTTTGAAGCTGAAGTTTTTTACCCAGCTTCAATATGACTAATGGGAAAGAAAAAGTACTGGGTACATTTTATTTTAATGAAATTCATACTGACCTCATGCCACTGCTTGTAGAATCGCGTCTCACAGCTCTCACTGCTGGTCCTTCAAAACAAAGAACAGAGAAAAGAAGAAGCTTTTAGTCTCTTAAACTCGTATAATTAAAAAGAAAAAAAAAGTGATCAATGGAAGCGGTTTACTAATTTTATTCAATGGCAAAGCACATTTTGCCTCCTGAACAATCCTAAAGCTCTATGGCCAGACATTTCACTTTGGCACTTGGTGTGGGCTACCTTGGAATACTAGAGGGTCCAACCTCTCTCTGAAAAGAGGCAGCAGAAATTGTAAATCGCAAAAATATTGAACGGGTTTCATCTTATTGATGATATGAAGATTGTCTAGAGGTTATTTGCACTTGCATCTCAAAAGAAGGTTGTGTTAGCTGTTAGAAACTTCAAATAAATACAAATCACAAATAGTATTTAAACTCAATTTGAGGTGGAAACAACCGAGCTTCCCTGAGACATTAGAAATAATCATTTTATACAATGATCCAATTGTTAATTGATAAAAATCATCACATCCACAATTCACAATTAACGAAAGTAAAATAACAATAACAATGATATTACACAAGCTGTCCAGTAAGCACAAACAATTGGACATGCACATAGCACTGTCGTCATAACTGTTCATGTTGGAATAGATTACCTCAATTTTGGTGATTGCTTTCACCAGAGACATCCATCCTTGTAATGGTCATTTTTTCCAGTTCCAATGGTTTTGCGCATGGTGGTCAAAGTAATTGTGGTCATCGAGATGCACAGGATTGGTCTCTTCGGGCATTTGCTTTATGGCCTGAATCTGCTCTAATGTTTCCACCACCTTTGTCATGGATGGACGCTTTCTTGGTTTATGTCCTTTCAATTTGGGATGATCAAATGCTGGTTGCTGATGAGATAATACACAATCTATCAGATCACCATCTGGACTCTGCATACAAAAGCCAAAAACATTCATCTCATTACCTCAATAACAAGAAGAGCAAATCAGCTTACTACACCAACAGAAGCCAATACTGTAAAAATTTACAAAAAACAAAGAAAAAGAAGATCTGGGTATTTTAAACAGTGCCTGAATTGTTTTGACAGGAGGCTGAATCATCTTTGCTCACCCTCTATAAACGTTGTCTCCAGCTTAGTCTACTTTGCAAGAGTTTCTACAAGCCCAGGTTGACCCCATAGCCCCCACCATACCAGCCTTACCTAATTGCAACTCATCCTAAAGAACCCAACCACCAACCCCTTGAAAATCAGAACCACTCATCCAGCATGCCCCATCAATAAATAGTTTATTTCAGCAGAAAGGGCTGGCCTCACTATGATCAATGAATTGTACAAGGAGGAGCCCTTTTCCCATGCCATACTCTCTAACAGCCGCTCTTCCAAGGAATGTAGATGTTGTTTCAACTCTCTTGGAAGGGTTTCTTCATGCCTAACAAAACTCTCTATCACTTTGCTCAAATCAAAGGCAGTAATGCCAGTTCTCTCCAAAACAGCAGGAAACAACATGGTAACAAGAAATAGAACCTAAACCACAAAATATGCAAAAGATGATACTATGGGGCAAAGTAAAAGGACAAAAAAAAAACACCCTAATACTTGTGGTCCGAAACACGTGCAAATTAGGTTGTGGGACCACACTTTCCAGTTCCTTAACCCTTCGATCAGCATCATGCTTAATGGCTTTATGTAAGTCTACCTCGACTTATGCGGTCCACCAGTACTAAAGACCAACCATACAATCACTTAATTGAATGGACCGCCCCCATGAATTAAACCCTGTAATAATTTAATTATAATGGTAAGAGCCAGACAGATGTACAAAAGTAACTTAATTGCAACAATCTTACCGAACCTTGTCTTAATAATTCTCTTGGGGAAGAGGAACCCTCCACTCAGAAGAGATCCTCCCATGCATTGCAGCCAACATAAGGGGAGTCTAATCCAAAAAAAAAGAACCAAAGATCAATGAACTCATCTTCCCATTTCCATCTCAAAATCTAAAAAAGAATCCACCCCAATTCCCAAAATCAAATCTTTATTCACATTTCCGAGGTGTTGAAAATGCTACATTTTTAGTGTTTATTGACTAGTTATTATGTTAAAATTTCAATAGAATAATCTACTAACCAAAGGGTCGCATCATGATCTCCAGTAGATGTGCCATCACCAGCAGAAGAGGTCCCTCTCGTGATGTCTTGAAAGCTGGTCAGATCTATCCCTGTCGCAGCTGTCAACTGTTGAACGAGGGCCTCAAGTGTTCGTTGCCTCCTATCCTGCTCAGCTACCCTCCTATCCTGCTCAGCCACCTTCCTATCCTGTTCAGCCACGCTCCGACCCTGCTGAGCTAGTTGCTCCCGCAGGGTGATCACCTCAGGATCCGGTGACCGAGACTGTGTGGAAGATGCAGAGGTCCTCGTATATATGCCATACCCTTTTAAGTATCCCGACCTCTGCCCAAGCACATCAACAACAATCTGCTCCTCAGTCATTGGAGCTGTGACAGAGAGCTGTGACTGCTCCTCAGTCCGCTGCACCAAGGCCTCTTGCCATTTAAATTAAAAAGGGATTTAGAATGCTTTTATGGCGTTATTTATCAAAATTGATTTATTAGCAAACGTACATGTCTCTGTTGAGCCACCTCATTTACCCACTCATTACTCTTTTCTCTGTAGTGGGTGTCGCGGAAGAATTGAGTAATAGGCGGCGCTTGACAAGCATTCTGTGTCGTTTGTCATTTGAAATAGCTTTGTATTAGATATGAACCTACCCACATATTGATAAATTAATAAACTTAATCTAGTTTCTTCATATGAATATAATAAGTACCATCAAAGATAGTCTCGCTGCAAATGACCTGGAGCCACTAGTATGATTATATGGCAACTTGACTCGACTCTCTTGAGCTTTTTTTGACTTCACCTACATAGAAAAACAATAATACAATAGCTTGGTGGAAAAGAAGAAAGGAAGAGAAGAGAGGGCTGTACTGAGATGTTTGGTGGAAAATGGCTTTATAGATGTTGATGCCTTCTTTTTAGCAAAGAATCTCCTCTCTTTTAGGACTTGTTTCCTTATTGGTAAAGATTTTTTGCTTAGGACTCAAGTTAGGCTTCACACTTGGAAAGAAATTGAATTGAAGAGGATTTGTTACTAAGTGTGGTCTCTTGGACTCCAAGTCTTGCCAAATTGAACTCCTCAAACATCTCTGAAGTTTCCCATTTTGAAAACTTTTTGTAATTCCCGCATATATAGAATTATAACAGTCAACTTTCGAAGGTCATATCTCCCTCGATATAGCTCCGATTTATAAAATCTTGGATTCCAAAGATATCTACTCAAAAAGAGCTTTCCAACGGTATGTAGATTGTACTAATCCGACACTCAGGTTGAAAGTTATGACCATTTCAATTTGCTGCCCCTGAAAAATCCGAGAATAATTGTGCAATTAAGGGAACTTCTATTTTTTGGCATTCAATGGGGGTGTGTGGGACCCATGTTGGATGGTCAAGATATGTTTGGACTCTTTATTTTCTTTCTTATTTGATTATCTTCCCATATTTGGCATGCTTCCTCACTTGCAACTTTGACTAGTCAACTCTCCTTGCAAAGTTTCCAATTTTCTCTTTCTTTCATGAAGGGCGTCCCGCCTTTGATCTCTCTTCAAGTTTCAGCAGTGCAGGTCCCACTCTTGATTTCTCCTACGTAAATAAAATTAAATAGTGTCAATAATATTCAAGCGTGAAGAATCTAGATTGACTATGCATGGGACCCTTCATGCCTACTTAATGCACTAAAAATATCTAACTTTCCAAAAATAACACATAGTGTCAAAATTAACAGGTATGCATTAGTGAAGCTAAAAAAAACTAATTTTTGGGTGATGAATGAGATGAAAATCCCTAGTTTCACAAAAGTCATGCAATGTAATGAATTTTGACCAAATTTGACTAAGATTCCAACATTGATGTTCAAATGCATGAAATCATGAAATTAACTGTAATTCTATGCAATTAACCTAATTAAGTCCACAAATGGATATAAAATGATGAATGAAAGCTACAATTTTGTGGACTTATTAGAGGACGTTTTAGCTTGGGTTTTAGCTAGAATAGAGTTTTGAATAGCTTTGGGGAATTTTGAGAGCCATTGAGCTTGGTTGACATGGCCCGAGGTGGCCCGTGTGACGAGTGTCTATGTGGCGAATTATCCTTTATTTCTAAAATTCAAAATTTTAATTCTTTTGATGTGTCGTGGCATAGTCTACAACTTTTATATTTACTCCGCCTGTGTTCGAACCCCAGAAATCCTGTTTTTAGGAAAAAAAAAGGGCAAAACAGACTTTTCACTTCAAATTTGTGCATGGATTTTGAAATTTACAAATCATGAAAAAATATACATTTTGAAGATCAGATTTTTTGATGATCGATTTCTCCTTCTTCGTCGATCTCACCCTGGACCCTTAGATGAGGTTTTTAGCCACTTGAAGCTTTGGGGCCAGTGGGGCCCACAACCCACTTAAACTTCAAAACAGCCTACATTTCCCTTCCTTTTCACTCCTCTGCTTCAGAACTCTCAGCTGAACCAAGGGGGGCTTTTCTTCTCCTTCCTTCTTGCCTTTGTATGCCCCATTGTTTAAGCTCCAAATGGAAATCTAACTTCACCATCTTCTTCCTCAATCTGGAACTACTTTCTCCTTCAAGCTTCTTTTTTTCTTTAGAGGTTCTAAATGTCAGCAATGGCTTCCTTTTTCGAATCTTAACTTTTGATGAATCATTTAGAACCTCTTTATCATGCATGCAAGGTCTTCAATGGAGAAGCCTTTTCTTTTTCAAAATTTTGGGGTTTTTCAATTTCTTCCCATGAGGGTTTTTGTAGATTGGAGCTAGTAGCTGTGGAGAGGTATTGTTGGAGTGTTTGTGGTTCTTTACTTTTCCAAGGCAAGTAAATAATCTGATTTGAGAATGCATGTTAAAAAACTTAATTCTTCCTAAATCTCTAAATTGAAAATGCAATTTCATACAATGGCTTGTTTGGTTATGGAAGTTTTGGTTTCAGGATGAATTTTAAATGATTAGTCTATGCTCAATTCTCTATAGGATTTTGCTTCAATAGTGTGGGACTTCTAAATCACTATGGCTGTAAAATGTTGGATTTCCAGTTATGAAGTGTTGTATTGACTCATGTTAGAGTCTGTTTTGTTGATGTGCATAATGTTAGGTATTTTGTATTTGCAATTTGATGGATGCATTTGCATATTGGCATCATTTGAGTTCACACACATGCATTGATTTAAAATATCTTGAAATCTAGTTTTATTCATGCATAGCTTTTAAGATTTGGAAAAGCTTTTGTTTTATGCATGGTTTGGTTTTAAACTTGGATGCATTAGTTTTTGAAACCCAAACTCTTTTTGAAAACCTATATCCTTGTGCATTATATTTGGAAAATCATCTTGAGTTTGTAGGTTTGAGCCTTGCATACATTCTTCACAAAAAGAATCATTTTTGTATGCATTTTCATTTGAAAAGAGTTTTATCAAATCAAGCTAGCCTTTGGTTTTAAACCTTTGAATCATTTTAGGCTTTGTGTGTTTCATGTTTTTAAATGTTTTAAAACATGTTTTTAAGCTTGGTTTAGTGACCCACAAAATTCTACAAAGAAAATCTTCAAAATGCAAAAGTTGGAATTTTTGGGAGTCCCGGCAGTGTTGCCGGTCGACCGAGAGGCAGGTCTCGGTCGACCGAGACAACTGGAGGTTTTTCTGCAGTTTCTGAACTGAAACCTCCAACGGTCAGATTTCTGACCGTTGTGCCTTCCCGGTCGACCGAGACCTCCTTGCCGGTCGACCGAGAACTAGCCGTTGGCAACTTTTTGGCTATAAAGTCCATTCATTTCCAACCTTTTTCAAGGCTTGAAACTTGAACCTTTGAGAGCATTTTGGAGCCATTGAAAGGGGATGAAGTTGGAAAGGCTAGGAGGCAATTAGGAGAGCTAAAGCTTGGATTATTAAGTTAAACCACCAAGTAAGCTCTACCTTTATTAATCATAGTTATGTGCTTTGTTTAAACTATTGGTATATGATATTTAGCATAATAACTATGATGTGTTGAATCCATTCTTCTTCTAATCTTTGGTCTAATTAAGATTGGATTCATCACTTTGTTTCCAAACCAAGTTTTGTTTTAAACTTTCTTAATCATGTTTAGTCATAAATCTTGGATTTCTTGTATTGCATGATTATATCACTTGGTTGAAACATTGCTTGTTGTTTTCATTCATTTAAACATTAGTAAAATTAATTTGGTTTTGAAAACAACATGCACATGCATCACATGTTCTAAATTAGCCATTTTCATACAACTTGTTAGTCCTTGATTTTCATGTCATAAACAAGTTGAATTTCATACATGTGATTTGCATAAGACTTCAATCAATCTTTTATGAGCTTTAAACTTTGAATTGCTTTAAGCAATATATTTGATTAAGCTTTCTTTTTGAACTTGATTGAAGCCATCACACACACATCTCATAAGCATACATCTTTGCATTCATAGAGTGTTTGTGTGAGTTTAGTTTTCACTTTCATATTAGCCTATTCAAGAGGCAATTCCATTGAGCTTAAATTGTAATCTCTTAGAGTGTTCTTTTGTTAAGACACTTTCTTTGAGAAAACTATATTTGTAAAGGTTATTGCTAAGCCTAAGAAAAGCAACTTGTAAGGTTATTGCTTAGCCTTTGAAAAGCATCTTGTAAGGTTATTGCTTAGCCTTTGAAAAGCATCTTGTAAGGTTATTGCTTAGCCTAGAAAAGCACATTGTAAGGGTTATTGCTTAGCCTAGTAAAAAGCATACTTAGTGGAATCCGGTGGGGTGTTGGAGACACAAGCCGGTAGTGGATGTAGGCACGTTGGCCGAACCACTATAAATATTGTGTTGTGGTGCATGCTTTTGTGGTGATTGTTTATTTGAGCTTCCGCATTTTTTCTTATTATCACCACTTGTGACTAGTTTAGTTTAAGAAATTAAAATTGGTCATAATTAGTCATTAGTTGTAGCTCACCCTATTCACCCCCCCTCTAGGGTTAGGATCCTCGTGGACTTTCAATTGGTATCAGAGCCTCGTGCTCTATCTTACAGGATCAAGTGTTTGGAATTCTTGATTAGGTGTAAAAACCTAGAGTCAAAACCCTAGTGTTGTGCTTTGTTTGAAAATCATTAGAATGGACTCCACTATGCTAGACCTTGTAGATTCTTCTAGACCCCTCATTCTTCCATCTTATGGAGATTCAAAAATTCAAATTAAAGAATCTCAACTTGAATTAAAAGAAGAAGAATATGATGAACTTGAAGCCTATGAGGAATTGTACACATGGTCCTTAGAGGTTTCCAAGAAAAATAAAAGATTAAAAGAAGAATCTATAAGGATAAAACAAGAATTAGACTCTTCTAAAAATGAACTTAGAGAAAAAGATGAATTTATAAATTGTGTAGAATCTAAGTTCATGATCTCTTTAAATAATCTATCTAACATTCAAGATGAAATAAGAGAATTAAAGATGGATTATGATAATGTCAATAAGGAAAATTTAATTCTAAGAGATCAAATAAAAAGGCAAGGTAAAGACTTTAACAATCTTGAATCTAAATTGACTATCTCTAAGGAAAATTTATCTAATGCTCAAGATGAATTAAATGAGATTAAGATAAATTGTGATGAGCTTAAAAATGAAAATTTGAACCTAAGAGATACAATTAAGAAACAAGATGAAGACATTGACCATTTAGAAACCAAGTTGATTAAAAGTAAGTTAAAAACCCAAGAGCTTGAATCTAATGTGGTTAATGAACTAAAACATGAATTAAAACTTGCCAATGAAGAGCTAATCAATTATAAGGAAATTGAAAATGAGCTTTCTAAAGTCAAACATGAAAATTCAATCCTTATAACCAAAGTCACTCAACTTGAAACCTATAAACAAAAGTATGAGTGCAAGTTTACCCAAAGTGAAGATAGACTTGAAAAATTATTTAAATTGGGTAAACATCATGGAGATAGGACGGGTATTGGATTTAATAGGAATATGTCTTATAACCCTAAATTCACCAACACTTTTGTGAAAGGTGAGTCCTCATTCTCTAGCACTCACACTTCTTTGCCCAAGTCTAAATGTAATTATTGTGGCATTGAAGGACATTTTACATTTGAGTGCAAACTAAGAAAAAGAAGCCATGTGTCCAAACCCATCTTTGAACTCAAGAAGGTAGAATCAAAATCTATGAAGGGTAAGACACTAAAATCCAAGGAAGACTCTAAGAAATTTAAACAAGTTAAATCTTGTCAAAAAGAGTCATCCAAGATAGATTTAAAAAGGACTAATAAGCAAAATAAGTCTATCAACAAGAAGCTTCTCTCTTTTCCTCCTTTAACCTTAGAAATGAAAGAGTTCATGAAAAAGATTGAAAAGTTAAAATTAAAGTTCAAAAGGCAAAAAGAGGGAGGAAAAGTTAAAAGAAATGAGAAGGTTAGCAAGAAAACAAATCAATCCCCTATGAAACAAACTCACCAACTTTCAAAGACTAATCACCATTCTAAGCCAAATTTAGTAAAATCTAAATATCTTGGTGATAAGTTTAAATTGAAAATTTATCAAGTCAAATCTCCTTTAGTTGGTGAGAAGTCCAAAATAGACCTCAAAGTTCAACCCTCCCAAGACCTTAGGTGGATTCCTAAAGTTATTTACCTAGACAAACCTTAGGGTCTTGAACCTCATTGACCAACCTATTCTTTATAGTCAAATCCTTTTGTTGGTCATGACTGCATTTGCATTTTGTTTCTTTTAGTTACATTTATTAAAATGCATTGCTTATTTATGATCATTTGATTTTGTCTTCATGCACCATTCTTAGTTACACTTCATGGTTTTCAAAATCATTTGATTATAATCTCTTCATGTTAGATTTGCTTTTTGCACTCCTTGAGTTATATGTCTTGCATTGCATTTCTACATGATTAAATTGTTTGTGACTTTAAAGGCTTTCATAGCTAATTTAGTCATGATCAATTGTTGTATGTTGTTTGCATCCTTGCTTATTTAGTTATGCTTTTTATATGCAAATGACAATTGGTTCCATGTATGGTTGTGATCTTAGTTACATTTGTAGAAACCATATTAGAACCCAAATCCATCCTCTATGCATTCTAGTCATATCTTTATGGATGGTTATGATGTTGATTCATGTAGATTCTCTTGGAGTCATCCTTATACATGTTTCAACTTCATAGTAGTGTTCTTGATCATATGAACCTATTTGAAATCCATTTCTTGTATTTCATAGTTATATCTCTTGTTTGATGGATTTCTTAGTGTTGAATTCATATGATCTAGACACTTTGGAAATTGCATGCATTACAAAGCTTTATCCTTTTGCATTGCAATTTGCCTTGTTCATCACTATGCTCAATAGTTATATCCTTAAAAGTGATGAATATGCATTAGTGTTGCTTGATGGAAGTTTATCACATCCTTGCTTTTACTCATGTTATCATATTCAATTGGTTTCATTTGGTATAACTTTCCATTGATTTCTATCCAATTGTTATCTTATCTTGTGTATGTGATAGACCTTGTGTGCATTGGATTGAACTTGATAAGTAATATGATTGTTCCATGTCACACACCATTAGCATCATAATGCTCATGATTGCCACCTCTTTTGTTCTTATAGTTATATCTCATGACCACCATGTTTATGTGTTCATAATAGTGGTTGGTTATTAGTTGAGGTTGGCTTCATGTTTGAATTTCATTTCACTCAATTTGCACTTTAATAGTCATATTTATTGATTGATTGAAATGAGTTCAAAACCTTACATAGCATATGATTTTCATAAGTTATATTGTTTGATGCTATGTTTGAGAATACCCCATATCATGGATAGCTCTAATTTGGATTTTTCCTAATAAGTAACATTCTTGAATCCATTTTAGAGTGATTATGTTAATAGTCATATCCTTTAATCTCAATTGATATGTTTGTTTCAATTGATATCCATGATTGCTTCTCTCATTTGTCCTAGCTCTCTTTTGGTAATTTGATCATATGTGCTTTATAGTTATATGAATCTAATCCTTTCCTTGAAGTTGACCCTCACTTGGTTAAACCATCTACTTCTTGAATCTAATAGTTATATCTTGTCAAAAGCTTGACAAAAGAAGAGAATGGATTGAGGGGGAGTGTAAACCTTCATAGGAAGAATTAGTTTTGATCAAATTCACCCTTGGATTGCCTTTGAGCCCTTAGAGATAACTTCCATACATGATAGCCTGTTATGTATTTCATTTTCGATTTCATTTGTTAACAGGTGCTACTAAAGGTATTTTCCTTGTTTCATGTGTGTAGGTACCTTTGCAATTTAATGTCAAAGGGGGAGAGAGTTTAAGTACTCAAAGATCTCCTACTCATCAAAGGGGGAGAGAGTTCGAGAGTTCAAGTACTCGAAGATCTCCTATCCATCAAAGGGGGAGAAAGCTTTCAAGTTCTCAAGAGGAGAAAGAAGCATGGTCAAAGGGGGAGAGCAAAAAGAAGAAAGAAAGCTTGGAGCTAAAGAAGATGCTTGGTCAATAAGAGGAAGAAGAAAGAAAGCTTGAAGAATGATCAAGCTCCAAGCATCAAGAAGAGTGAAGTAAAGAGCCAAAGAGCCCAAGCTAAGAGAAGGAGCATCCAAGAAGATTTCAAGTCTTGTCAAGCTTAGGGGGAGCTAAAGACCAAGTGTGTAATTTCTATGATGAGTAAGTTGCCATCAAATTGCAAAGGGGGAGATTGTTAGGTATTTAATTTGTATTTGCAATTTGATGGATGCATTTGCATATTGGCATCATTTGAGTTCACACACATGCATTGATTTAAAATATCTTGAAATCTAGTTTTATTCATGCATAGCTTTTAAGATTTGGAAAAGCTTTTGTTTTATGCATGGTTTGGTTTTAAACTTGGATGCATTAGTTTTTGAAACCCAAACTCTTTTTGAAAACCTATATCCTTGTGCATTATATTTGGAAAATCATCTTGAGTTTGTAGGTTTGAGCCTTGCATACATTCTTCACAAAAAGAATCATTTTTGTATGCATTTTCATTTGAAAAGAGTTTTATCAAATCAAGCTAGCCTTTGGTTTTAAACCTTTGAATCATTTTAGGCTTTGTGTGTTTCATGTTTTTAAATGTTTTAAAACATGTTTTTAAGCTTGGTTTAGTGACCCACAAAATTCTACAAAGAAAATCTTCAAAATGCAAAAGTTGGAATTTTTGGGAGTCCCGGCAGTGTTGCCGGTCGACCGAGAGGCAGGTCTCGGTCGACCGAGACAACTGGAGGTTTTTCTGCAGTTTCTGAACTGAAACCTCCAACGGTCAGATTTCTGACCGTTGTGCCTTCCCGGTCGACCGAGACCTCCTTGCCGGTCGACCGAGAACTAGCCGTTGGCAACTTTTTGGCTATAAAGTCCATTCATTTCCAACCTTTTTCAAGGCTTGAAACTTGAACCTTTGAGAGCATTTTGGAGCCATTGAAAGGGGATGAAGTTGGAAAGGCTAGGAGGCAATTAGGAGAGCTAAAGCTTGGATTATTAAGTTAAACCACCAAGTAAGCTCTACCTTTATTAATCATAGTTATGTGCTTTGTTTAAACTATTGGTATATGATATTTAGCATAATAACTATGATGTGTTGAATCCATTCTTCTTCTAATCTTTGGTCTAATTAAGATTGGATTCATCACTTTGTTTCCAAACCAAGTTTTGTTTTAAACTTTCTTAATCATGTTTAGTCATAAATCTTGGATTTCTTGTATTGCATGATTATATCACTTGGTTGAAACATTGCTTGTTGTTTTCATTCATTTAAACATTAGTAAAATTAATTTGGTTTTGAAAACAACATGCACATGCATCACATGTTCTAAATTAGCCATTTTCATACAACTTGTTAGTCCTTGATTTTCATGTCATAAACAAGTTGAATTTCATACATGTGATTTGCATAAGACTTCAATCAATCTTTTATGAGCTTTAAACTTTGAATTGCTTTAAGCAATATATTTGATTAAGCTTTCTTTTTGAACTTGATTGAAGCCATCACACACACATCTCATAAGCATACATCTTTGCATTCATAGAGTGTTTGTGTGAGTTTAGTTTTCACTTTCATATTAGCCTATTCAAGAGGCAATTCCATTGAGCTTAAATTGTAATCTCTTAGAGTGTTCTTTTGTTAAGACACTTTCTTTGAGAAAACTATATTTGTAAAGGTTATTGCTAAGCCTAAGAAAAGCAACTTGTAAGGTTATTGCTTAGCCTTTGAAAAGCATCTTGTAAGGTTATTGCTTAGCCTAGAAAAGCACATTGTAAGGGTTATTGCTTAGCCTAGTAAAAAGCATACTTAGTGGAATCCGGTGGGGTGTTGGAGACACAAGCCGGTAGTGGATGTAGGCACGTTGGCCGAACCACTATAAATATTGTGTTGTGGTGCATGCTTTTGTGGTGATTGTTTATTTGAGCTTCCGCATTTTTTCTTATTATCACCACTTGTGACTAGTTTAGTTTAAGAAATTAAAATTGGTCATAATTAGTCATTAGTTGTAGCTCACCCTATTCACCCCCCCTCTAGGGTTAGGATCCTCGTGGACTTTCACATAAGGAATGAGATGTTTTGTTGTTGGGGGTTGAATGGGTTTTGGATGGAGCTAATAGAAGTTCAGTTTGTGTATGAATGATGGAGGAAGTGAATGAAGGAAAAATAAGGGCCTGAATGCATGAAAATAACAAAAGTTTCTGATGAAATCGAGCCCAAGCAGCAGCTTAGCCTGCTTGAGCGACCAAGTGCTGTCCGGCGAAGGAGCTGGCAGAAGGCTCGCCCCCTTGAGCGGGCAAGCTTCTGGGAAGCCGGGCAAGCTTCTGGGAAGCTCGGCTCGAGCGGATGTTCCCTCGCTCGAACGACCCTGGGCTCTGCCCCAGGGCTGTTTTTTGCACATTGTTTGCTCTTGTTTGGATGTGTAGACCCACTAAGGGCCCTTGGATGCTAGGGAAAGGGAATTTGGAATCCAAAACACTCGGTATAATGAAAATCAAGGGGGAAGAAGGAGGAATGTTCGATAATTGAATTACCGAGGAATTACTACAAGCCTCGATGTACACTTCGTGTTCTCAAATGTCGGAGTTCTTCAGAGGCACCAAATCCTTCGTTCACAGACTGACATTGAGGAACTAAGTGTGTAACGAGACGTCCCTAGGTAAGCCATGCGACCACTATAAACTACCTCATTCCAAGCCAGAAGATTTATATGCTTTTATTCTAAATCGATTTGAAATACCTTTGAGTGGGCTTCCATGAAGGAAATCTCGGTAAGTCTACTCGTTTGTTTTGCTTCGTAATTGTTCCGTTTATGCTTTGCTCAGAGTAGTTCCTTTCTTGATTTGAAATGTATTTCGATGATATGATATGTATCGAATCGGATTTTGGTCGGCACCACTAAGCTTGGGTCTCCTAATCTGGTTGATCACCCGGCTTGGGACCCTCGAGTACTTTCACCAATTGCAGCTTGGATACTTTTTTCGTTTGTTATTTGTTCCGCGGTGGACTTTGTTTGTTACCTATCTATATTGGGCTATTATGCAATATATGTTTGCACCAGCCATTTTATATGGTAACAGTTACTTTAATTGCTCTTGTTACTTCGGTAATAGGAGAATATAGCTGAGTGTGGGTTGCCGTTGATTTCTTCAGTTTGTATTAATCTTTTAAATGTTCTTAATGTTAATTATTGAATGTGGTATTTTGTCTTCCTTAACTCATCGTTACTTATGCTTAGACTTTTAAATGTATCACTATGATTTCAAATATCTTTGCAAACACTTGTCTTTCTGTTATTTGCTTTATCTGCTTGCCACGCTGTCGTGTATGATACTCATTTGTTTGGTGCCAGATGTTGACCCCGCTGCCCATGAGGCGGACGTGAGGAGGAAGCGGTTGAGCCGCCGGTTGCTAGAGAGTGGCAGCCCGACGATGTCATCTAGACATCGGGTTGGGTGATGAGACATGTATCATGTTTTGGCATTGATGTTTATTTTGGGAACTTGTTTACTAGCCTTTGTTGGCTTTTTATTGGGATGTATAACTTTAAACCTACTTTTGTGTTGCGGTAAATCCTAACTCTAACTTTGCGTTTGCTTATGTATATGGTTCTCATTTCGATACAAGGCTTGAATACCTTTTTATGTTTTTGAATCATTAGTGTGTTTGCTACATGCTTCCATGCATATATATCCGTTATGAACTTGATTGTCAACTTGTGATGGATCGCTTTGGAATCCTCACCGTGAAAACCTGTGGGAAAAACATCGTGTGCGGGCGAATTTTTTCGATCCGGGGTCGTGATAAGTATCATCTGTAATCAGATGATCACAACTAACCAATAAACAAATCTTTCATTTACTAATCGTACGTCGGTTGATTATTTTATTTGTGGTCAATCTGAAAAAGTAGTACTTTGATTTGAGTAAGATACAATTCTAAATCACTAAAACAGGGGGAAAAGGTTTTTTAGTGGTTTGGCTTATCATGGTAAGACCGAGTCTTTCCAAATTTTAAATGTGCTAAAAAGATTTGAAAAATCACTTCTTGAAAAATGACAACGTGTTTTTAGATTTAGGGTCTTTATTTGAATACTACTGAAAGAATCTAAAAAAATTAATTGCTCCTTAAATGATTAGTAATAGATATTCGAACATAAAATATTATTGGTCGGCCATCGCTTCAGCCACTCTCCTCCCCTCTAGAAAGCTCTAGCTCCTTAATTGATTGTTTCCATCATGTTATGTCATTTTTTTTTTCTTTGAGCTAAAAATAGAGATGTCAATATAAACCACATTAGGTGGATGGTAAAAGATTGATATGACCTAAAGTGTTCAAGCATAAAACTTTCTTCGAGTTGGATTGATATAATCGGTTTGAAGTTCAGGTCTAACTGGATATTTACAGGAATACTATTTACCATGGTGTATAATATGACATTTACAAAAAAAAAAACTGAAGTATATTGCTATATATTATATGCAACATAAATAACATATATTTATAGTAGGTAGTTAAACCATAAAACACATGTTAGACTAATTAATTCCTACAAAAGGTCTCACTTTTTAAAGTTTATCACAGTGTATTTTTTGACTTTTAAAAGTTAACTATCACATTGTATTTTCTTCCTCCCGTCGTCGTATGAAATCAGAAAAGTACCCCTTTGAGTTACATTGTCACAAACCAATTTCAAGGCGCCCTCTTGAAAGTACAAGCAGTTATTGTCTATCTTGAAACCCAAACTCGTGATGTTAATATTTTATTTTGTATGAAACCTAGAGAAGAAATTGAGATTTAGAGAGGAGTGGATAAAGATTGAAGAGAGGGAAAAAAGAGGAATATGGTGATGAATGGAGAGACTAAAGTCGATCTAAACCCATTTATTCATTGGGATTTGAAAAATAGTTGCTAAAGAAGCATTGGATCATGAGAGATTTTGGTTGTTCTCTTCTTTTTGCTTATACCTGTGAACTCCATTAAAAGAGAGAGGAAGGCTAGGGAAGCATGAGAGAGAAAGAGAAGAAAATGACTGTTGAGGAAGAAGAGAAGAGAGAAAAATGGAACACAATGAAAACCTAGTTTATTGCATTCTACTAAACTAAATTATATTCACCAACATCTATAGAAAAATCTCAACGAACCTATTAAATAAAGAGTCCTAATCAAAATAGGAAACACAACTCCATCCAAATCAAGAGAAGAATATTCCAATTAATATCTTAACCTATATAGTGTCATCGGCCCAACCTTTCCGATGCATGTGCTAAGTCAGCAATGAGCTCAACAATTCCCATCAGTGCCGAATCTTATTATCATTACGCCAAGTTTCTATCTGAATTTATGAAAAATCATCCATGTTCATGATGCTAGCTTGTGCCGGTCTTCAAGACCATATGGCAACTTCAAGTAGATCATCATGCCAATCCCCATATTGAAAAGCATCTTTGATATTCATCTGCTCGATTCTTCACCACTCACTAGTTGTAAAACCAATATACACATGTAAGTTGTAAATCTTCGCAATAAGACTGAAAGTCTTGTCAAGAGCAAACTCGTATTGTTGGTAGAACCCTTTGCTTCTAACCATGCTATGTAGTAATCTGCGGGCCCACCTGACCGACTTTCCCTATTGCTTACTCACATACATCCAACTATCTTCACACCATTTGTACATAATACCACCTCCCATGTCTCATCCTCAATCATGGCTACAACTTGATTGCGTATTGCGTCTTGCCACTCCTTGATATCTTGGATTATGAGTTCTGTAATTGTGTGAGTCTCTGAAATGTTGCAAGAAACAAACCCATAACTATTTTATCAATGATCTATTGATGATTTGATCCGATTCTAGACCGATCATCCTCTTATTATTATTTTTTATTTCTTTTTCTTGAAATGGTCTTTCACATGATCTTTAAGCCATCGGGAACCCAGTACCTCCTGAGGACTTGATCTAATCCCTGATTGATCAACCTCCTCCACCTTCCTTGAATTCATAAACTTCTTATGTTAGTGCATACTCATAGATTTTGACGGTAGTCGCAAACTTCGCCATTAGGTCCTAGCCATCCTCATCACTGGCGCCCCCTTCCTCATTGGCTTCCCCATGCTTAGAGTCCTCTCCTGCTAAATTTCCCTCAATGACTACCATCTTCACTTTGCAATCCCATGCAATGTGTCTCAACTTTTCGCAGTGATAATAGGGCCTTGTACTCTGTGGGTTTTGGCTTCTTGGAAAATATGCTTTTAAAAATAAACCATGCTTCCTTTGGAGTCTTTACATCCATTATATGATCAAGCATGTCATCTTCCACCAACATCTTGATTGAAAATAGAGTTGTTGCGCCTTTTGCGATCCGCTTTACCCTTGTGGTTGCTTTTTCTGGCGGTGTTGTGTTTTACCCACATGTTATGTTACATATGTCGCGATTTAACAAATAGGGTTCCATTGCTTTCTCCACAAGTTGTAATTTGACTTATTATGGAGTATATTAGGAAAAGAGAAGAAAATTCATTTTGATGTTAATCACTACTGATTTAATCCGTTATACCTCTATCTCTACACTACTTGATGGCACTTGTTCACGGATCGTCTCGGGACTACCGGGGTCAGTGGATGTGAGAATCCATGGGGTCTAACCCTTTTGTGACCGGAGACGAGCGAACCTCATTGATTTCGTTTTGTGTACGAGTATGCCAAATTTTTTATTTTACTTAGAAATAACAAGTGATGATCCATAGATCGACATTTTCAAGTAGAAAAGAAAATAAACTTTTTTCTAACTTTCATTGCACATGTGTTAAGAAAAGAGACATAATTTAAAATTTGGATGCCGTGAAAAAGTGATTTTTTTTGCAGTAAAAGACAATTTACAATTCTCATCAAAAGAAAAGACAAGACTTGTTTTTTTTTTTTTTTAAATACAAATACAATGAGAAGAGAGAAACTAGAATCTGACTTCAAAGGAGATTGCGGGGGCTCGTTTAGATTGACAGTCGCATGTCATGTTTGGGCTTCACCATCATCCTTTAGATAATAACAGATGATGCTTTTGATTCTGTTGGCTCAGTTTGAACCTCAGATTTTTAGACAATAAGGATCAAGAGATCGTATATCCAATAAAAATCTAAGTATAAGGGTTAAAAAGTTGTGTCTAAACCATGAAGATAGAAGGATAGGGCCTTCGGGGTGGCCCTCCGAGGGTCTTCAATCACCTTGTGGCAGTGGCTGTTACGAAGCTTCTTCAACGGAGGAGAGATCGTTGTTGGAGCGTTGTAGCAATGATGGAGAATTTGTGTGAAACTTTGCACATCATCATGCCTTGGAATGGTGGAAATGGCATCCTTTTATAGGCTTTTGGTGCGCATGTGGCAGGTCTATGGGTTGTAAATGCATTAAATGTATTAATGCTCCATGATGGGAGGAGTTACTTGTTTTTAATTTTTGTTTTTATAACTCTTTTTCCTTGAGTTTTGATTGGTCAGTGGAGAATAATGAGAATTTATTTGCATTTAACCTTCATGATGGGAAGAGTTACATGGTTTAATACCACAATTGTTTTGAATTGTAACTTCTCTTTCCTGGAGTCTGAATGGCCGTCCATGATAATGGGTAATTAACTACATTCATTTGTCATAAAAATGGGTCATTACCCGCACTAAGTGGCCGCTGAAGAGTTGTGGGTCACGCTGCGTCTTTTAGAATTCTACCTGCAACGTAGGGAGCCTTGATCACCGATGGATTTCTCATATTGATTGTTGTTGGATGATCACGCAATTTCAGACATTGGTTGCCACCCGTGGGCCGATACCATTTGTCCTGTCGATTTCTCAATCGGTTAGGCATAAGGCATGTTTTCTTGGTTAATCGGTTGATGACTTTGAGGTGTGCGATGACCAACCCATGATTTCGACTGCGAATCCGTGATGTTGTCAAAGACCAACGGATTTCGTGCTCCGAAAATCAGATTTTTAGAAAATCATAGAGGCGAAATGGCTCGAAATGCAAAAAAGAAAAAAAAGGGTTTTCGGCTGTCGCCAGCGACCATGGGGGCAGTTTTGCCCACTTGGTCGCGTCTTTCTGCCTTTTTTCTTGTTTTTCTGACTTTTACTTGGCATTTTTGTACAACTTTTTGTATGATTTCCATGCAGAAAACTTGACAAGAAGCCGTGCAAAACGGAGGGAAAAGTTTCTGACTTCCAGGAAAACCGAAGACTTTTGTCGTGCAGGGTGCTGATTTGCCACCAGAAGCCAAAACTGGGTCAAACGATGTCGGAATGATTTGAAATTTGAGGTAAAGCTTTATCGACAAGACATAAGTCCAACCAGAAGCTTTTGTTTGGATTTTGAAGCCATGTGGTGTCCAGTTGCAGGTAGACTTGATTCTGTTGCGAGGAAGTCGTTGCGCTTTGATGTATGGTCAAATGATTTTCGATTGACCTGAAGTTTGACAAAGAGCCTATTAGAATCATTTTAAGATGATCCGTTAACTCTTATTTGCAAATCATGGTCCCAAGGGGTCTGTTACGGGGAGACCTGATTTTGCTTCCGAGGGGTGAAAGTCAAGTCAAATGATATCGAAAAGTCCTGAAACTTGACATGTAGCCCCTTGGAAGCATTTTAAGACCATCTGGGTGTTTTTTCTTTTATGAGTGACAACTTTAGCGATCTCCACCGCCAGGAAGCCTAGTTTTGCTGCGTAAGGATTGATGTTGGGTCAAACGTTGTAGGTTTGACCTCAAATTTGACATAGAGCCCCATGGAAGTGTTGGGGATTTTGTGTTTTGCAATTTGATGGATGCATTAGCATTTTAATCATCATTCGAATTTTTACACATGCATTGATTTAGAATATCTTGAAATCTTGATTTTCACATGCATTGGTTTTAAAACTTTTAGAAATCATGTTTCATGCTTATTTGGTTTTAGATCTTGGATGCATTTTAATTTGAAAAGAATTTTTATTAATCAAGCTAGCCATTGGTTTTAAGGTTTCGAATCTTTTTTGGCATTTTATGTTTCATGTTTTTAAACCCCTTAGTTTGATTTAAAACATGTTTCCAAGCTTGATTTAATGGCCTAAAAATTCTCAACCAAAATTACTTTGAAAAATGCAATTTTAGGGAATTTTGGTCCCAGGCCCGGGTCGACCTGCAGTGTGGTTGGTCGACCGGCGCAGGGGACCCGGTCGACCGAGCCCACTGCGGGTCGACCGGGTAAAGAGTCGTTGTGCTCTTTTCAAACGGTCAGTTTTATGACCGTTGAAGGCCAGGTCGACCGGGCCCTGTTCCAGGTCTACCGGGGACTAGCCGTTGGGTACTTTTTGGGTATAAAATGAAGTTCATTCCTTTGCCAAAGTTAGAGATTTTTAAGCCATTCTTGAGGTGTTTGGAGGCAAGACAAAGGAGATGAACTAAGAGAGACCAAGGGGTCATTTGGAAAGCTAAAACTTGGATTAATGAAGTTAAATCTCTTAGTAAGTTTTACCTTTCTTAATCATATGTTAGATGCTTTGTTTAAATCTTTGGTAAATGATTTTTAGCATGTTAACTATGATGTGTTGAATCCATTCTTCTTTTAATCTTTGATCTAAGTTAGATTGGATTCTTCACTTTGATTTCAATCCAAGTTGTTTTAAAATCTTCCTTAATCATGCTTAGCCAAAATCTTTGTTTTCTTTCATAGCATGATTCTTTTACTTGGTTGAATCTTCATTTGTTGTTTTCATTCATTTGAACTTGAGTTAAATTTGTGTAGTTTTGAAAACAACATTGCACATGCATCACATGTCTTAAGTTAATTATTTTCATACAACTTGTGAACCTTTTATTTTCATTTCATTAACAAGTTTGTATTCAAACATGTGATTTGCATTTTACTTCAATCAAATCTTTTTATGAGCCTTAAACTTTTAACTGCTTTGAGCATATTTTAATTGAGCTTTGTTTTTAACTCGATTGAAGTTATGACACACACACTCACACATCATGAGCATACACCTTTGCATTCATTTAGTGTTTGTGTGAGTTAGTTTTTCACCTTCATAGCTGCCTAATTAAGAGGCATTATAATTGAGCTTTAATTGTATATCTTAAAGTGTTTGTGTAGACACTACATTGAGAGAAAATCTTTTTATTGTAAAGGTTATTGCTTAGCCTAAGAAAAGCACATTGTAGAGGTTATTACTTAGCCTTGGAAAAGCATCCTGTAAAGGTTATTGCTTAGCCTAGAAAAGCACATTGATAGTTGTTGTTTAGCCTAGAAAAACAACATTGTAAAGGTTATTGCTTAGTATATTGAAAAGCATAGATAGTGGAAATCCGGTGGGGTGTTGAATCACAAGCCGGTAGTGGATGTAGGCATTGAGGCCGAACCACTATAAATCCTTGTGTGATGGTGCATGCGTTGTGGTGATTCTTTTTGTTAGCTTCCGCATTTTGTTTGTTTATCATCACTTGTGATTAGTTTATTTTAAAGAAGTTAAAATTGGTCTTAATTGGTCACATATTGTAGCTCACCCTATTCACCCCCCCTCTAGGGTTAGGATCCCAGACTTTTAGGAAGTACTTTATGATCATCCACAGGTTCTGACTGAAGATTTGATAGCTACGATGCTATTGTCGTTGGAAGGGCTAACTTTGTCACATGTAGAATGCGGCCTTTTGCATTTTGGGCTAAACTGAGTCGGAATGGCCTGAAATTTGATGTAGAACCTCCTACTGGCACTTTTGTGTAATCTCTTTTATGAAACAAGGTCTCCAGCTTCACCGCTATCGGGAGCTCCTGTTTAGTTGCTAGAAGAGTGAAGTTAGGCCAATGATGTTGAAATGGCCCAAAGCTTTACATGTACTCTTCTTATTACTGTTTTAAAGGATCTTAAAGTTTTTGGTTGGTTCTGAGAAAACCTGATGTTTGAAGCAGCTTTTCCCATTGTGGCTTAATGCAACTTCATGTGACTTCTTTGATGTTCAAGTGGCAAAGCGACATTTTAGGTGTCAAAACTACTGTGTTGATCTTGTCACCATGAGTACAATGACAAAAGTGGATCTGCAATCCGATGGTAGATGGCCCCATAATCAACAGTTGAATCTCAAAGCTCTAATCTAGTCAAGCCCTCCTTTGATAGTGATTTACTGATCAGGTCTTACTGTTGCCTTAAAACTATGAGGACTAAAATTTATGTGTTGCTGGCAGCTGGGCTGTTGTTATGAGAGGGTTAGGTCGCTTAACCTTGACCTGACTTGGATAAAACCAAGCCCAGGCGCTTTGCGTTTCCACAAACACGAAGCCTTATGAGATGGTGAGCATCTGTAGGCAGCTGATGAGATCGTACGAGCGGCAGATGTTAGTCGATTGGGGGATCTGACGATAATGAGACCCTCATTCTCTAAATTGGGTTCAGTGATTGGCCTTCCCTATTTTTGTTTAATTTAAGAATCCAGCACCACCGTGTTGACATAAAAAAATGTCACTTTGCCTCTTCATACACTTTCAAAATCAAAGAAGCTGCATCAAGCTACAACGAGCAATGCTACTTCAAGCATCAGATCTTGTTGGAACTATCTGAAAACTTCAAAACCCTTCAAAACTGTCATAAGAAGAGTACATATGAAGTTTTAGGCCATTTCAATATCAGTGGGCCTAACTTCACTCTTCCAGCAGCTAAACAAGAGCTCCCAGCGGCAGTGAAGTTGGAGACCTTGTTTCACAAAGTAGAGCATACAATTGGCCTCAAAATGCCACTAGAAGGCTCTACATCAAATTTCAGGCCATTCCGACACCGTTTAGCCCAAAATACAAAAAGTCACATTCTCCATGCGACAAAGTCTGCCCTTCCGGCGACAACAACATCGGAGACATAAAATCTTAAATCAGAGCCCGTGTATGATCGTAAATTCTTTCAAGAGGCTTTATGTTAAATTTCATGTCAAACTGACAACGTTTGACTTAAATCAACCCTCAAGCAGAAAAACCAGGCCTCCCAACGGCGGAAATCGCCGGGGGCATCTATCATCAAACAAAGATTATGGATGGTCTCAAAATGCTTCCAGTAGCTACATGTCAAGTTTTAGGTCTTTTCAACACCATTTGACCCGACTTTGACCCCTTGGAAGCTAAATCAGGTCTCTCAGCGACGGAGCCCCTCGGTATCATGATTTTTTAATCGGAGCTAATAGATCATCGTAAAATGATTTCAAGAGGGTCTCTATCAAATTTCAGGTCAAACGGACATCGTTTGAGCAAAGTGCGGCGACTTCCTCGCAATAAAATTAAGTCTTCTGGCGACAGGACCCCACACCGCTTCAAAACTCAAACAAAAGCATGTGGTTGTTCTTATTTCTTACCCCAAATTGCAGGTCATTCCGACATCATTTGACCCAGTTTTGGTTTGTGGCGGCAAATCGGCACCCTTACGAGATAATGTCTTTAGCTTTCCTGGAAAACCAGAAACTTTGCCCTCTGTTTTGCACGGCTTCTCGTCAAGTTTTCTATTGGGAAACCATACAAAAATGCCAAGAAAAATATGCCAAAGGAGAAAAATCAGAAAAGACCAAAAAAGGCCAAAAAACGTGACGAAAATGGGCAAACCTACCCCATTAGTCGCCGGATTTCGCCGAAAACCCGATTTTTGGGTCTTTTTCGTGTTTCGAGTCATTTGGCCTCTGTGATTTTCTGAAAATTTGATTTTTGGGGCACAAAATCTGTCGATCTTTAATAACATCATGGATTCTTCGTCGAAATGATGGGTTCATCATCAAAAACCTTGAGATCGTCAACACGTCAACCAAGAAAGTATACTTTCTACCCGACTGATTGAGAAATCGACATGACATATGGTATCGCCCTATTGGTAGTTATTAATGTCTGAAATAGCACGATCATTCGACTATAATCGGTATGAGAAATCCACCGGCATTCAAGACTCCCTATGTCGCGGGTAGAATTCCAGAAGTCGCGGCGTGGCCTGCGACCCTTCAAGCACTTTGGCGGCCACTTAATGCGGTGAATGACCAATTTTTATAACAAATGAATGTGGTTAATTACCCATAATCTTGGACGGCCCATTCAGAATCCAAGAAGGAGGAGTTACAAATCAAACCAATTATGTTTCCACCATTGAGTTAAATGTGTTAAGGATGCATAGATGACGTGTGTTGGATAAATGTGTTTATAACTAAGAATGTAACTAATACAAGCCTACCAAATATACCATGTCGCCATGATTCCAACAATTCTATCCCATGTAGAAGCTAGCCAAAACCATCCACTAAATGTAAGAAAAGAAATAAGTTTAAGGCTAGTGTGAGGGAATTTTAACCCAATTTGTCTTGTAAAAGAACAAATGATTAGTGGTCTCCATGGCCAACCGACAACAAACACACATTGAAGTAATATATGGGAGAATAGAATTAAGGTCGCCATGGGTGGGCAATTTCTGAAGTAAAATCCTTCATGTAAACAATTTCAATTTAGATTGAATTGGTAAGGACCATAGGGTTTTCCAAAGATAATGAGGCCAAATTTGTTGAGGCTAATTGGTTTTATAAATGGATTTTAGAGAGCAAGTACCAGTAGGTTCCTCGTTGTTCACTTGACTTGCAGATATGATCATGTTTAATGGTTTTTTTTTTTTTTTTTTTTTTTTGTGGGGCAGCGGGGCGTTTGGCCAAAGGTCCCTCAACAATCCATTTTATTGTAAAAGGTCTACGTTTTTTTGTTGTAGAGGCAAAGATCCTTTTTGATAATTTAAACAATCAAAAAGTCCATAATACCCCCTCTTAATATAGTTTGTGCGGTGTACAAAATTGCTTCAGTTAAACCCGTCAATTTTGTGAAGACGCTTCGACTCAAGAAAACAAGGATTACGACAGAGAAGAAAAAGAAAAGGGGGAAAACTGATTCAAAGAAAGAGAAATCATTCAGAAAAACTGTACGTGTGGGACTAAGCATCTTCCTTTTCTTCGACCTCTGTATCCAATCTCTTGTATTTCGCTTTTCTTCCCTTACTGTTCTTGCTCTCTTAAAGATCTGCCAATCCCATCTCCCTCTGTCTCTGTTTCATATTTAATCAAAGGAAGGAGAGAGTGATGAGATCTGGAGAACAAAGAGAGAAATAAAGACAAACAAATAAGGATAAATTAGCCAGAGGTTCCTTGACCTTGTCATTTAAGGCCTCTAGTTCGCAGCATTTCCGGTTTATTTGATATTTTTTTCAAAAGACAAATAAATTTGTCTGAGTATTGAAAGAAACTTAGATATAAATTTGTCTATATTTTGATAGAAATATAGACAAATTTATCTAAGTTTTGCAAAAAATTCAAATAAATTTATCAGAGTTTTGAAACAAACTTGAATAAATTTATCTATCTTTTGGAAAAAACTCAGATAAGCTTATATATATCTTTTCGAAGAAACTAGCATACATTTATCTGTCTTTCGAAAAGAAAGTTAGATAAATCTGACTCGAAGATTGGAAAAATACTCTGAACAAGAAACGATGATAATAAAACATAAGGAAGGAGATTTTGTAGGAAGAAATCTATCCATCGTCATTCCCACCCATTTGAATTTTGAAACTTGATTTACAAGTACTAAATAAAATCCGTGACATAGCTTGAGGCGTTTAGAGGGGCAAATCAGTCATTAAAGATCATGTCTTGGAGCTTTAAAAATAGGAATAAAATGCATGACAAAACTTCATATACTTAGAAGGGCAACCAGTAATGAAAATATATGATCTGGCGTACTTTAGAGAACTCTGCCCGATAAAAGTCCAGGCGCATGGATTAGAGATCTTAACTGAAAATGATGTGGAGTAGCCTTAAATGACAACGCTAAGAGACCTCTGGCTAATTTTTTCCTTTTTCTTTTTTTTTTTTTTGGTACCCCTGGTGAGGGAAGTAGCTAGACATATGGGCCCTCTAATTGAGAAAACCCTAGGCAGTCAGTCAGGTGAGAAGTGTTGTCTCTTACCACTGAGGTAAGAGTCCGCTCTCATTTAATGGGGTTATTAAACAAAGGCTTTTCTTCCAAAGTTGTGAGGGTCTGGTGTGACCGGTCTGTTGGTTGAAGGGCAAAGCTACCATACTAAGATGTATTGCCTGGCATGTGCAAGTGGGTGGGGCCCACCCTTAAGAAATACAATCCATTAGTTGGTTTTAACACCCATTGCAGGATTTACATATAAAATATTATTCAAATCAACAATAGTCACACCGTTGGATTAACTAGATCCTGAACACATGATTCAACTTTATTATCTTTCTCTCTCTTTTCTTATGGAAATAGAAGTTGGGCACATATTTAAAATCAACAGGTCAATCTAACGGTAGGCTCCACGAAATACACCGTGAAGTTATACATGCAAAGAATATGATATGTGTAAAAGACAATGGAAGGATTGTATTTTTTAAAGGTGGGCCCCACCCACTTGCATATGTATGATGCAGCGCTGCCCTATGGTAGCTTTGGCCTTGGTTGAATGGCTCCTCTTTATCCAGAGAGACATTTCACACAAATGAAAGTGACACATCTTTTCTAAAGCTGGTCTTCCTTCATGATTAGCATTTAGCACTGAGCCATGTTGCACTCCTGCTAGAGCTGCAGCAGCGTTTTAGGTGTTTCTACCAAAAAAGTAAAAGAAAAACCGTATTAGGTGTAACTTTAAGATATTAGGAAAGTCAGTTCTCTTTGGGTTTTTCCCTAATTTTATTATTATGATTAGGTTGATCAAGATGAACTGGGCACCTGGTCAAAGGGATGTATAAGTAGGCCTAGTGATGACCGAAAGGAAAAGAACTTTAGATGTCCACTTTGTATCTTTCTCCTCATCTCTTTAGAAATCTTTGTTAAAACCCATTTTACTATGAAGAAAGAAAAACAAATGAATGAATAATAAATCAAGTTTAACAAAAATATCATCAAAATCACAGTTTTATATCTATATTATCTATTTCTTGACATGGTAAAAATTCCCAATACAAAAATAAGAAAGAAATGGAAAATAAAATGAAAACAAAAGGGATTTTGACTATAAATATGTGTTAATTAAGTAATTAATGAGTTAGTAATAAAAAATAAATGACTGGAAGTGATTCCTACTATCAAGGGGTTTTGGAACTATATTTACGCCCATATATGTCATGGTGTTTACACAATATAGCCCAAACTCAATTTTCCATTTCCTTCGTTCTTTATTTATTCTAGTTGCTCCTAGCTACTAGTACTTCTTTCTTCCTAGTGGTTTGCATTCAGTGTGCCCCACCTTCTTCCTTTCCCTTTTGTTTCTCGAAATGCCGATTTGGAGTGGAATAATATAATAGAGTGTAATGAAACGGAAAGGCAAGAATGAGTGAGTCGAGGCAGATGCAATGGAAGAGAAACATAAGGTAAAGTGAAGACTGCATTAAGAGACGAAAATAAGAGGGGCCTTCTAAAAAATTACAAAATTTCAAAAACCACCTCTTAAATAAAATTAAAAATTAATCCACTTCCACTAAAAGACAAAAAGACTTCTTCTTTTTACCTGAAACAAGTAGAAAGAATTCCTTCACATGCAAAAAAAAAAAAAAAAAAAAAAAAAAAAAAAAAAAAAAAGTCGAGAAGGTGAATTTTAGAATTTTTTTATATTTTTTAAGACCCATTTTGTTTTCTTGTCACTTAAAGTGACCCTTTACTTTATAACGCCGAAATTCTGTGCGTAGATTTTGAGTAAATGGAATAAATGAACGAGTATAATCTAAGTACAATGGAGAGAATAAGTGTGTACCTTTATACGAATGAATGAATGATTAAGGGAATGTGATTACTTAATAAGATGAAAAACCCAGCCTTAGATGCAAAAAAGTGAGTTGCAAGGACCTCTAAAAGAAACAGGTTTGGCATGATCAGTGGCGAATTATTCATGCATCCATCTCACATTTGATAGGAAATCGATTCTTCACAATAGAGAACAGTAAAAATGCCCACACAATGGCAACAGACACTTCATGAGCCAGAAAACTAAATAATATGAAATGCCTACTTTCTTCTCTACCATCTTCTTATAGCAAGGTCTCTAACTTCATGCACGCTTCTTTAAAAAAAGAAAAACAAAAAACAAAAAAAAAAAAGAACCATCCACGCCTTAAAACTCACTCCTGAAATGCATAGAATTTGCCGCCCTCGACTCCTCTGGCTGTCTATCTACATTAAAAAGGAATTGCAAACTAGAGACGGGTACGTAGGACCACAGGCAACAAGAGAGATGGTAATACAGATATCATGTTTCTTTCCCTTAATTTCACTACCACACATTTAGAAGACTACAAAAGTTAAGGGGGAGCAATTGCCCATAAATAACATTAAAAATATTAAAAAAAACAATTTTTTTTTTTTTTTTTTGTTTGAGGATACATTGGTGAAATTAGCTCTTCCAGCTAACCTCATCCAGCATCAAACCCAGAGAGCGCCAAGAAGACCCACCTTCTTCCACAGCCCTCTTGGCTGTCCGTCCCAGCTCATTCACCTTCTTCAAAACCTCCTTTCCTCTCTCACCCATCATCAGCTCCCTCACTATCTCCCTCACCCTCTCCCACCCCACCACTCCACCTCCTCCTTCCTCCTCCACTCTCAAACCAATTCCCAACTCCTCCACAACCATCTTCGCATTCCAATGCTGCTCAGCTATCATTGGCCAGGCCAAAACAGGTACCTCAGCACAAATGCTCTCTAGCACCGAGTTCCACCCACAATGGCTCAAAAACCCTCTAACAATCTTGTGTTCTAGTATCTGCCTCTGCTCCACCCACTCCCTCACCACCATCCCCCTCTCTGCAACCCTCCCTTCGCACCCATCTCCCAATTCCACTTCCTTTCCCCTCACAACCCACAAAAAGTCCACCCCAGATCTCTCCAATCCAATCCCAATCTCCATCAGCTGGGCTTGTGAGATCTCTGCCTGGGTGCCAAATGCAACATACAAAACAGGCCTCTGTTTGGCTTTCCTGTCGTCAAGCCATTGCATCCATCTGGGTTTTTCCAGTGATTCGGGCTGGTTCAGAGGTGATGCAGTGCAGACAGGCCCAACACACCAAACTCTTGGGTTGAACTCTCTGTTGAAGAAGTCGACGTAGGCGCCTTCGAGCTCGTAGAAGCTGCTGACAACTATTCCACTGCTCTGGTTTGTTGATCTCTGACACTCCATCACAAACTCGAACAGGGGTCCTTTGAGTTCTGTCTCGTTGAAGGGCCCTTTGAGATCCCGCTTGCAGAACTTGATATTAGGAAAGGAAGGCATAGAGAAGAGCTCGTCGTCCGATTCGACCGCTTTCTGTGGTCGATGTTTGACAATCAGGCGTGAGATGGTCAATGAGAAGGTGTTCATGCCATAGAAGACTAGTGATGGCACGTTGACCTTTGAAGAGGAGAGCTGAGCCCATGTAAGGAACCCGTCGTGGATGATGCAGAAGACATGTGGGAGGAGGGTGGAGAGGGCTTGCTCGAAGTGGGGCTGGAGGAATTTGGTTGAATGGACGAAAGGGAGGAAGAGGGACATGGAAGGAAGCTTGTCCGTGCTTTCTACTCCTGGAGGGAGGTTTGGGGGTGTTTGAGGGAAAGGGAGCTCGAGGACTGTGGCTGTGGTGTTGCTGAGAGAGGAGCGAATGAAAGGAGAGTTTGCAGGTGTGGTGAAGATGGTGATGGTGATGTTGCGATTGAGGAGGAGTTGGGCAAGGTGGAGGAAAGAGATGGTGTGGCCTTTCGACATGAAAGGAAGGAGCACGACGTGGGTTGTAGATGGAGCACAAGCAGTCGTGGTATTAGAAATTTCAATGGAAGTAGGAGGTGTGATTTCAAGAGAATCCATGTTCGTTTTCTTCTTCTTCTTCTTCTTCTTCTCTCTCTCTCTCTCTCGCTCTCCCTCCCCCTCTTCTTCTTCTTAATTGGAGCCCTGCACTGTATAGAAGACTCTCATTTATGTTCCTACCTTTTCGTTAGAAACATGTTCATATTGTGCTTCAATGGTGTTGGTAAAGACTTTCTTGTGGGACCCATTCCCTCTAAATGTTCTATTTGGAGTAGTTTGGGTTAGTATTTATGGAAGAGAATAATAATCCGCAGATGGCAGATCTTTTGGAAGACAATTTTCCATCAAGGCGTCATGGGTCGGTAGTTGGGACCTTTGATCAAAGGCAAACATAAAAATAACTCGTGGTAGGTTATAAGATCTTCATCTTTATTCCGTTCCACAAAGCATTCATGAGCGGGTTAAGCTTTTGGTTCAAGTAGAGACGCCCCACATCCCCTTGAGCAGGAAGGGAGCCACATAGGGTTGAGACTCAACTTGTTCCTTCCCTGTAAAATAGGGAAAATATGTACAAGGATAGATTTTTATCGTATTGGTTTGCCGCTCTTCAACTTCTTTTTTTTTCTTATTTACCCCTCAACAATCTCTGTTTTCCAGTCTCATTAAAGAATAAAACTTTTTAAAATCCATAAGGGGATTTTCGCCTTTTACTTTCATAAAAAGGACAACTCATCAAATCATTAATAAGATATGCATGATGCTATTTACCCAAAAAAAAAAAAAAAAAAGATATGCATGATGCTTTGAGTTTTCTTCTTCTATTTTTTCTTTGTCTTGCATGCCTATCATTTCTTAACCTAGAATCCTAATCCTCTCAAAGTTCGAAATTCATAATTAGCACAGCTCAACCCATTTATTATCAAAATTTAAATTTATTTGAATTTATAACAGTTTAATTTAAAATCTAGATTAAATTAGATCTAATTTTATTCATTAGTATGAGACTTCATGTGGCTTACTATAAATAGTGGTGCTAGGTTTTTAATTTTATACTAATTACATGACAAAGGTTCCATCAGGGTTAGTGATTTTGTTAAGTTTTTAGAAGGATTTGAGCTCTAGACAATGGACCAAAGATCAAAGATTTTTATAAATGTCAACCCCATATTATATTATGATCTAAAAAAATTATTTAATTTGATATTTCTAATAATAATCATATACTCATGAGTAAAAATGCTAAAATTACCCCTCTTGGATGTGATTATTAGTGAAAATTGAAAGGGCAATTGTAACATAATTGTAATAGAAGTTGAGGACTTTCATATGTGATGGAAGGGAATAGCGAATTGGAGGTGGAGAAGCATGTTGTAGGCTTCAGTTTCGATGCAGATTTTGGATGAGATGCTGTAAATGGGGAAGAACAAGTCCAGGATTCCAGGATAGGAATTTTGGACTTGGCGTTCGAGCGCGCCAGATGCCGCTCGAGCGGGCATTCATAAAAATGCGTTGCGTGAAAGCAGTTTCACTCTTTGCTGGAAGCAATCCGCTCTAGCAGATATGAGTCCGCTCTAGTGGGCACCTTCTCTGGACAATGGGTTCCTTTTGACCCAATTAAAGGGGTGAATTACCACTCGTGACCCGTGTTAACCCTCCATAATCCTCCCTAAAGATAACTATATTGCACACCTTAAACCAATAGGCGATTAAGATCTCAAAAGACTTTTATGACCTTAAAAGGGAACCTTTGAGCTCTTTCACTTGTCTGATGGAAATCATAATTCTATGATTGCTCATCGGAGGTTGAGAATAGTCATGGGCTTTATTCATTTGGTCTAACACTATGCCATAAGGGTAGGTATAGAAACTCAATGAACCTTGCTTATAATAAGTGACACCAAATCAAGATAGTAGTACATGGATTTTCCTAAAACTAACCCGTGTTGGATGGTGGGAGATGGTGTATAAATATATTAGATTTGATTAGTAACATACTTGGATCCCTTTAAATCTATTGCATTTCATATTGAATTAGAGTTCACCACTGACTTCAAAATCTAGTTAATTAAATTAGTTGCATAATTAGTATTATTCTGACTTGATTATTCATTACCAATTCGTTATTCTGGTAGTTATACAATTGTTTCAGTATTTGATGAAGATTTGGATTGAGTAAGTATCTATGTATATGTTTTTGCTTTTCGATTTGATTGTAAGAAAGTAAATGTAAAACTTACTCAATTTCGATTATTATGCAATTCGATTGAGTCGGCACTACTTAGTTTCGATTGTGTGATACCATACATGGTTAAATTCAGTTTAGTTATTCGAGCCTACTACAATAAGTAGTTTGGAGCACTGGAACTTTAGAACCGGATAGCTAGGTGAGCCTTTGACGGGGCCACTGGTGACATCCTAACGAGATTTGCTCTCTATCAGAGTGGATGAGCATAATGTAGTAGCCATCTAGTATGTTATTCTTCATTTGATTCATAAGGTATGATTTACTCATTTTGCACAAGTGCCTAGTCCAATCTACTATTGATATCCTTTTGAATCACTTTTCCTTAATTCGGTTTTATTAAAACAGGTGTTAAATTATTATTGCCTATAATTGCTGAATTGTTGTATTCATGACGATCACTTTGTGTCACAGATGCTGGCGTAGCTCCCGCTCTTGAGAAGTCCCAAGAGAGAGAGGAGAAGACCGAAGAGGTTCCTCCCGGATTAGAGGAATGGGCATATGAAGGCCCTATCTAATTTCTTTTTCCGGAGAGCGACGCTATGATGTTATAGTTGGTGTGATCACCCCTTTTTGTGGGATATACTTGATATACTTTGGTTATACTTTTGTTTAAGTATGTAGGGTGTATTTTTTTGTAATCTCTACTTATGTAGTTAATTGTAAATATCTTTTGTATAAATATGAAATATTAAATGGACTGATCATGAAATGGTACCAACTTTGAGTTTATTCGAGATACTTCCGTTATTAATTGTGATTGACAGGTGTTAGCAAGCAAGCCTCACAGGTAGAAAGATGAATTTTATCCTTCGTGATTTTTTATTTGACTCGAGATAGGTATGATTTCAACGGAGTACGCATGTCACACCTCGGGGGTTAGTACCCTTGGCCAGGTAATTTCGGGACCGGGGCGTGACAGTAAGTTATAAGAGACCTTACCAATTCATCTTTACTAGCAACACCCCATGCTATGCATGATCCACCTTGATTTTCTTGCGTTGATACCGGAACCCAGGTGGGCCACTCGATGACCGATCTGATCCGTGGATCCGAAGGAGGACCCATTGGCGACCCAGTAGGTAGTGGACCCTTGCGAGGTGGACCATGTTTGGCCCACCATCCAGTGTTTGATCAAAGAGAGGGAGAGTACGTGTTTTAGAAAACAGTTGAGAAGCGTGAATTTTTTTTTAAGTTTCAGTCATTGTTTGGTCCATTCAGTTTCTTGCGTTGATACGGGGACCCAGGTGGGCCATCGGATGACTCATCCGATCCGTAGATCCGAAGGAGGACACACTAATACTCATTATGTGGTGGACTTATGCGAGTTGGGCCCTGTTTGGCCCACCATCCAGCGTCTGATCAGAGAGAGGGAGATGACTTATTTTAGGAAGTTGAGATTTTTTTTTAAGTTTCAGTCACTGTTCCGCTTGATTTTATTGCGTTGGTACCGGGACACAGGTGGGCCACCGAATGATCCATCCGATCCGTGGATCCGAAGGAAGAACCACCGACGACCCATTAGGTGGTGGACCCGTGCGAGGTAGGCCATGTTTGGCCCACCATCCAACTTCTATTCAAAGAGAGGGAGAGTACGTAGTTTAGGAAGCAATTAAGAAGTGAGATTTTTTTTTAAAAGTTTCAATCATTGTTTGGGTCATTCAGTTTTCTGCGTTGATAAGGGACCTAGGTGGGCCACCCGATGACCCTTCTGATCTGTGGATCCGAAGGAGGACCCATCGGTGACTCATTAGGTGGTAGACCCGTGCCCATCAAACGTTTGATCAGAGAGAAGGAGAGGACGTGTTTTAGGAAACAGTTAAGAATTGAGAGTTTTTTTTTTATTTTTTTTAAGTTTCAATCATTGTTTGGGTCATTCAGTCTCTTGCGTTGATATTGGGACCCAAGTGGGCCACTCGATGACCCATCCGATCCATGGATCCGAAGGAGGACCCACCGGCGACCCATTAGGTGGTGGACCCGTGCGAGGTGGGCCCTGTTTGGCCCACCATCCAGCGTTTGATCAGAGAGAAGAAGAGAACGTGTTTTAGGAAATAATTAAGAATTGAGAATTTGTTTTTGTTTTTGTTTTTTTGTTTTTTTGTTTTTTTTTTATTTAAGTTTCAGTCATTGTTTTGACCATTCAATTTCTTGCGTTGATACTGAGACCCAGGTGGGTCACCCTATGACCCATCTGATCTATGGATCCGAAGGAGGACCCACCGGAGACCCATTATGTAGTGGACCCGTGCGAGTTGGGCCCTGTTTGGCCCACTGGCCTATTGGACGCTCTTATTATACGGTGGCCCAATTTATTGATGGGAATATATGGTCGGCCCAAACTGGGGTGAGATTCACGTTGGGTCTGACCATGTAGGAGAGAGTTTTTCTACTAAGGTAGTTGGTGGTTGGTGATGAAAAGACCCAAGTTTTAATTGTATTTTACGTAGTATTCTTTTATATATATACACTACTAGAAAATTGACTTTTAGCGGCCACCACTTGCCGTCGCTAAAAGTCAATTGGCGGTCGTAAATACTCTTTAGCGACCGCCTAGCGACCGCCAAGCGCTGGCTGCGAAAACCTCGTCGCTAAAGGTATTAGCGACTGCTACATCGAGGTCGCAAATAAAATTTTAAAAAAAATTTGGACTTTTAGCGACCGCCATGGCGGTCGCTAATGCCTCATTTTTTTGAATTTTTTTTTTTTTAAAGTACTAATACTCATCTGGCGGCCGCTAATACATTGTTTTTTTTTTTTTTATTATTTTGTTTAATTTTTGAAACTATTAGCGACGGCTAAAAGTACTTTTAGCGGCCGCCAGTAAGATTTTTTTTAAAAAAAAAAAATTCCGTATTTTCTTAAAATTTTCCCTTTTTTATACCTGTACCTGTACCTGAGTATATACAACTACTGCCATCAATTAAAATTACAAATAACAAAGCCTAAATATATACAACTACTACCATCAATTAAAATTACAAATAAAAAAAGAAAGTCTTATATTAATTGCATTCAAAACATTACAAAAGTTTCAATAAAATATATCCATTACAATTACAGGAAAAAGAAAAATATTCTCCATGATAGAAGGTGTCTGCATCATATATGATAAGTTGCCACAATAAGTATTGCTTTCTTGATTACAGTTGTTACATTATAAAAATGTGGGTCCATGCAAAATGAAATCAATTTAATTTAAACAGGGGTCAATTGATAGAAGGCAAACCAAATTCTGTGCATAATTATGAGGAGAACAAGTCCAAAAAGTCCAATTGACCCCACACTTAAATAGAAGATTAAGTTCGCATGTATGCTAGTCTTCAGTCGTTCAGTCACTGTGAAATCCCCTGCATCTTCATAACCTTGAATAGCAGGCACCACTACCCTGCATAGAGAAATATCATAATAAAAATAATGAATGTGTAGTTGTAAGCATCGATAAGTTACAAAAATACTAGAGCATTTCTTGTCTAAAAAACAAAAGACAAAAATGATTTATAGAGATAACAGTAATCAGAACTCAGAAGTTAAATAGAAAAGTGTGCGGCTGTTGAATAACTTTCTAAGTGAAATCAGAGTATCAGACTATGATTGTAATATTAGAATCGGCTGTTTCCCTCATATTATATTTATCAGGAACATGCAACGCACAAGGAGTTACTTGTGCAGCGATTGTTTTTGGGATTGCTGGCTAGCAACTCTGTCAAGTCCAGCCTACATGGAGCACCAAATGAATTCCATTCACAGTCAAAGTTCAGACATTGGAAACTTTTAGAGAGAGAGAGAGAGAGCAAATCAAATCCATATCAACCAAGGAACTAAATCAAAACATTGCTAAGGTTTTCACAACTCGCGCAAGTAAAAAATTGATACTCTACTTGGTCAAACAAGTCCCAATGACTTTATGCATAGTTGCTCAAGAGATGTGAACAAACCAATCATAGCTCCAAGTTCATAAGTAGCATACCATGTAAGCACAAAAGTGCTCCAATATGACCAGCTCCATAGAAAAGAAATCCCTCCTTTCTCATGATCAATTATTGTCTGAACAAAAAAAAAAAGCGAACAATTAAACTCATAAACAGGAACAGCATATTCAACAAATAAGACCATTTCTCACTAGCTTAGAATTCCCCCCCTTTAAAAAAAATTCCCATTTCTGGGATCAATGCCTTAAATGCATGAAAAGCATTTCTCAGTTCATCACAGTGGAACAAAACAATATTCCAGATTTTGAATGTATAAACTGAAGACTGTGTCTAAAGGTTGTCAATCTACAACACAATACATATCTTCTATAGAATTCTTGTCAAAATTTTGCTGCTTTTCTGCTTTCCCATAACTAATTAAAGGTAGACTGATTGCATGCAAGCCAAATTCCAAATTCCAACTAATTTCTCATTCACCCAAAGTTTCTTTCAACATCCAAACGTGTGATAGGGTTTGTGTCCTTGATTGATGATCATAAAAAGGCAGGAATTCCCATCTGCATGAAGTGAATTTGTGAAGTGTAGAATTGTAAAGAGGAGTAAGTTTATGGGCCATACTAGAATGTTGTTCAAACAATTATGGAAGGGAACTACACCAAGAATCTCCCAGACTTGAATATCCTAATCCGTCATTCATTTTTTTTCCTAGAAATTGATGGTTAAGTAATACACAATGACACAAATAAGTTCAAAAAGGGCTAATAATAAATGGCCCAACATTTGCTTGCGGGAGATTTTTGGAAAAACGAGAATCCCAAATCCCATTCTCTTTAGTTTCTATATATTCCCATGACTGATAATGAGGTTGCTCATGTTTTGGCCAAGTATTATTCTCTGCCTTGGCAAAAGCTTCTTTTGGGATGGTTATTCCCTGGACTGGTTGTGGGAAAGGGATCATTTCCCCCAGGTCAAGGGTCTTTTTTTTTTGTTTCTCTGATCTTAATGAATTTTGTTTAAAAAAAAAAAACATAACAAAAGTTCACTATAATTTGAGAACCCAGCCGAGAATTTTCACCTATATTATTGACAGAAAATCAAATTTCACTATAACTTGAGAAAAGCCTACCATTAAATTGATCACAAGTACAACAGAGTAAAAAAAAATTTGGTTTCTATTCCGATGATGTCTATCATGGCTATGTATTCTCCCAAAGAGAGAGATACAAACTACAAAAAATGCAACAAAAGGAAGGGTCGTATGCACCCCTTGCTTAGCCAAACAATTGGTGAAGCCATTAGACCAAAGGGGCATGGTAGACGTGTGTCACTCAAGAGCTGGTATTCAAGGAGCCACTCTCCACCACATCTGACAGTGGGGTTGATTGATGAGATTTGGGATTGGAGAGTGAGTCTTATTATTGTCTTCTAGTCCTACTCTTATATAATTTCACAGATAAATTACAAACTGGGCCAAGGTACTGCTACTAGGCCAAGAATACAAACTGGGCTAAGGTGTGGTTCTACCATGTCAAAACTGTTCCCTGGGTTTTGGGGCATCAGTTTCAAACGTTTCATACATTTGAAAACCAGCAACCATAGAACCACTGACACAGATCAAAACAAGGCCCCTCTGTTTTTAAGCAAAAATTGCATGCGTGAGATTGTTGAAACTAGCGCTAATGGTGTCTGTCTCGGCATCTTTTCAAATAAATTGTATTACTTCACTTCAGGCCTCATAAGACTAAGTATTAGCAGAAATCAAGTTGCATTAAGAGAACATTTGACCCTTTTCAAAGCTCCCATTTCCCCTTCTTTTCCTTTCCAATCCTTTGCAATCAAAATCAACAACATACACAAATCAAGAAAAACAGATAAAATAAAAAAGAACCAAGAGATTCCACAAGTGCAGTTCGTTCTTGACTCAACCCCCATCGGCTATGACTCCACTCACCACTTCAAAATGGGGATTTAATTTAAGATGAAATAGGAAAGTGACTGAATGTAATTACACATGTCGTATCTAAATTTCAGGGGACATATATGGCATCACATTGTGTGTGCCCTGCCTCTGGATAAAAAAATACAGAATTTTAGTCTCTACATACTTGTATTCATGGAACTTGGATCGGGATAAAAAAGAAAAGAAAAGAAAAGTAAGAAGTAAAAGATATTGATGAGTAAAGTGTGCAGAGAAGCAAAAAATTTAAGAAAACAGATTGTGTACAATTGACTCACATTGACAGTAGGAGATTCAACCTTCTCATTCCAGCCAAGAACTTCCAGGGCCTTAATGCCACTATCAACAGCTGTAACTGCAATTAAATCAAACAAAATTGGTACTGCTCTTCGCATTTAAATTTTAGGAAGTGGAAATCTAGGGCTAAAAGAATGTCAATCGAAATATTAAAAGCTTGAAAAATTTGCCATTCATGGGAAATAACATGAATTCTCCAAGAGGAACTAAAGAAGTGTAAATGGAAATAACATGAATTTGCCATCCATTTACACATTGGTATGGTAAGTGTGTTTCACCAAGACACCAACCACAAAAAAAGTCATATTAGTAACTGAATTTTGATTCCTGCCTCAAGTCATGAATGAGATAATTATAGGACAAACCATTTATAACTCATTCATGAATTAAGCAGGCACAGATTGAAAAATATGCGAACAGGTGCAAGATACTAAAAGAAGTCCAAGCACTGTCTGCATTCTTCATCTGCAAAGAGATAATGCAAATCAGAAGATTATGAAGTATACAGGTAATGTGTCACTCTCCGGTCTTCTCATTGGAAGAGATTTGGGATGAATCGTCTCCAATAACCTGCAAACAGTCTATCCTCTTGTTTGGCTATATAGACATTAGTCTACCTCAAAAGTATGGTGAGATTTCACTTCCATAGTCTCTCTCCTAGCTGACAAAAAGATTTCATTAAAATGAAAGCTACCACCAAGGCAATGAAAGATTCTATCACAAAAACAGTCTCTCTCAATGTTGGAGATAGAAAGTCCTCAGGATTCATTGGCTTGAATACAGTTAACAAAGTTTTAACACTTGCCAGAACTGCTGCCTTAAGAGGCACCTTCAAAGATCATTTCACTCCTCTCTTTCTAGACACACCAAGCAATGGCAATTGCCAAAATCCTTTTATCTCATTAGAATTAAACCTAGTTTCCATTGTATATTCTAATCCTTTGACACTGAACGTATGACATCCTTTATCTCCTGTACCATTTATTATACCAAATGATGCAAGGACAGCAGGCTTCTCCAACATGTGTTTTGGTATCTGTACACAAAAACATTTAAATATGCATCCAATATGAATAAACAATAGGGCTCAGAGGTCTACATATAATCTATACAAATAAAGATGCCAGAATGATGATAATGTGGCAGTTTCTTAGATTTTTACGTTTCACAGAATGGCTCAACTACTACACCATATTAATCAACTAGTAACGGATCTACAGCCGTTACAAAAAATATTAGTAACGGTTATTTTACGTTGACACAACTGCGTCACAAATGAAAAGTAACGGAAGTTAGTAACACTTAATAACCGTTAGAAATATTACTAACGGTTATGAACTGTGACTGAAATTAATTTCAGCAACACATCTATAATCGTTACAATTTATTAGTAACGGCTATTAATTTTATTCATAGTTTGTTCCCAACGGATAAAACTGTTGGTAATTCCCACTTTCTGACGCATATATAACTATTTGGTCAACCTATTTGTAACGGTTGATATCTGTTACGAAGTATTCTGTTTGTAACGGTTGGAGTCCGTTACTAAGTATTATATTTGTAATGGTTTATATCCGTTACTAAGTATTTGTTGTTTTAAAAAAAAAAAAACAATAGAATTTCCTGATCAATTTCTGACAGGCCACCTACAGTACTTCTGACTACATAGATACTAAATGCTATATTGCTAAATGACACTTGCTATCAAAATTGAAAGAATCATGAAACCACATCCCCATGTGGGATCAACACGTAAAAATAAAAAATATATGTCAATGCTGAAAACTTACTGCAGTCTTAAAAGGCATATATCTCTAGAGATACAACATAATGAATATCCAACATGAATCAATGACACATCCAAAATGACATAAAGAAGAAAAAACCTTACTTGTTCATGACCTCGTATTTTCATGAATCCACGCAATAATTCACGTTTGTAGTGGCAGTCACCGCTTATATGGCCAGCACGTATCTGAATTTGTGAGAGAAACCATCGAGAGCAAACCTTAGGGATTAAAGAGAACTCCAAGTCTCATGCACTAAACACAAGTTATGTAAAGTTGATATAGAAAACAAAAAACCAGCTAGAATAAATCAGAGTTTAGGAACCATCAGAGCACATACTATATGAAAAGAATCCAAATTACCTCGCTGCAAGCATGATGGGCACAATTAGCCCAGTCCAAATTTGCAGCCCCACAGTCATCATACACATGGATTAGCTCATGGATAACAACTTGGTTGACTTCATCTTGAATATTCATATGATTACTACATACCATTATCTGATGATACATAAAAAAAGTCAAGTAAGTACCATCATCAAATAAATGGTGTCAGTTGTTCATAGTAGCATCCACACCAACATAATATGCATCTCATCTGTCTGTCCAAAAGATCATCTTCTTATAAAAGAAAGAGAAATTTACATATTAACAACTGCAGTTCTTTATAATTAAAATTAGCCACCTGCGTATTCTACTTTCGCCCAAAAACACCTCTAGGCTCTAGTAATCATTGGAAAATATCGGTTAACCACCTTGACTAGTTTTTTCCCGATAAATGAAATCCACTGTCTCACGCAATTTAGAACTATTGAAAATGTAAAAGAGACTGCATATTTATGTTCGCTAGTATAGAATAAAAGATCAACCCAATTGATATGAAGAAACAAACTTCGCAGCAACAATAAGTTAAAAGTAGATTGTATCCCAAAATGGGAATGTTTCAGTTACATTAATCAGACCAGGCCTTGCATCTTTCACCTGATATGAGCATACAAAGTCCAAATAGAAGAGTGCTGTGAGAGGCAAAATGCTTGAAAATTTACCATAGATTGTGTTCGTTGGATTCATGGTAGCCTGATTCTTCGCTGCATCTCCAACATCTGCAACACCAACCCTTTTCAGATCTTCACAGTCCAGACCCTGCATTATTGATTGAAAGACAATCAGACAAAACCAGAAGTAACATATAAATCAACATTGACAGGAGTTACCTTTCAATGTCATCAAGGATGACAATGCTCAACCGAGACTTGTAAGCATCTTCAAAAACCTGTCCAAAACACATAGTAAAAAAGCCAATTTCAAATTCCCAAAACAAGTCGCACAGATAGGAAACAAAAGGGCAAATAAGACACAACTTTAACAACAGCTTCCAAAAAAAACCCAAATTGTTAAAAAAACATGGAATAATAGATTTAATAACGAAATTAAGGCAATTCTAACAAACTTTGTAAGCTTAGCCCCCAAAATTTGATAAAATGAAATTAAGGAAAACATAACAAACCTTGACAATTTGTGCACATTTACTGCTTTCGCTTAGACCGATCATTGTCTCTGCTGAGATCTATCCTCATTTAAAAAAGTATGAGTTAATTAAAAACTAAAAGCATAAGAGTAACTCTAGAAACATGTTGAAGCAACTTACAATCTTGACGTAGGGGAATTCACTTTCAATACCAATTGTAGCTGCCATTGCGGTCTTACCACTGACAAGAAATAAAGTTTCAGAAGAAGAGGATTTTATGGGGCCCTAAAGCATCAGAATGTGAATAGTATCCTGAAGTCAGTATGTAGTAGAAGACATTAATTCTTATAATTGTAAAAAGGATAGGAAGAAAATACAGCAACAATATGGACAGAGAAAAGAAGCTTGATTCTTCCAATATGGAAGATTTTATGTTCGTCTTCCATCAATAGAGGGTTGCATAGGTCTTTTGCATCAGCTTACAATAACTCCATAAGCCCCAACATGCATGAACTGACTATAACCCTTGAATATGCAAAAATGACCAGATGTCCAGATTGTATAATGGCCAATCATGGACATATTCAGTACAACTGAAAATTCATTGAAGTCTAATTTAAAAAGTCCCAGCATGAATAACTTTTTGCATGGAGCAGACAAAGGATATCCGGGAAAATGGAATAATAATAATAATAATAATAATAAGAAGAAGAAGAAGAAGAAGAAGAAGTAAAAAGCAACGTTATCCATCATTTTAACACGCTCCCTGTTGTGATAATGCCGAAGTGGATGGCCTTGCAAACAAGGGATATCTTGTCTACTGCTCATAGTTACCATGTCCCCAGGTCATTGTAATTTTTACCCCTTTTGTATGTAATTTATTCTTATCAGTGAAAGAAATGAAAATGCAACAAACAGGAGGAAGACAGACAATAAAATCATCAAAAGGGCTTTCTTTTGCCCACACAGTTTGCCAAATTTTGATGTCATTCATAATGAGGATAAACTCCATTGAAATTAGAACAGAAAGGGGTTTTCCTTCTTGAACATGATTTTTAATAAAGCAACTGATCCACAAAACAATTGCAACCATTTTAAATCTTAAATACTCAACCCTACATCCATCAGAACATCTATTTATCAATAAGCATGCAAAATATACAAAAGCATCCACTTCTCATATGACATTAAAGGGAGGAAGGCCAATTCCCAGATCTTTCCCTAAAAAAAGAACAGTTTTTTTTATTTTGCTTTATTTTACATATGTATTTAAGTACTTACGTTGGAATGGATAAAAGAGAGGCAACTTTCTATTTAGATTCCATCTTTATTATTGAAGACCAAACCTTTGTCTACATTCAAAAACTCTACTAAAAGTGGTTATTGGAGTAAGACTTTGAAAAGCACGGGACTAAAGATTGCCATAGAAAACCAATCATGCATAAAATATCAAAGCATGCATTAGGACACATTTCGCAAAATCCTACCGAAATTCTACACATTCATAGGAATTGAGCTCAAAAGGGTTCAGAGCAAGAAATTAAGAGTTGAGCTCCACAAAAGGCAAGAGACTTGGATAGACTGCCACAGAATTCATACATGAATAAAGATTGAAGTTTGCATTTTTTTTTAGTCGGGTCGGTAAAAGATTGTTTGAGCCAGTAAAAGATTGAATTTTGCATACTGAAATGTTTTGCAAAAAAGCCCAACATATTCCTAGAATTTCTTAGTAAATTAGCTTGTGTCAAAAATGCCGAATTCTAGAAAATTTGATGGCCACTTGTAGGTCTCCATCTTTAGCCCTTCGCTCTACCAACCCCCTTGATAAAAGAAGCCCTTGCTACAGGGGCTTAAGTAGGAGTTTGGCAAATGTACCCCTAGAGAACTTACAAATGAAACCCATGAAGTCATCAAAACAAGAAAGGCAGATCAAACACATCATCCTTTCAAAAATGAATACAGTCATCCTTATACTGTAAATTTTGGGGAAATGAATGCAGCCATCCTATCAAAATAATAATAATAATAATAATAATAAAACACATCATCATTGAAGTGTCCTACCATCAACAGCTACGTACTTTCTTTCAAAAACAAATCAAATCAAATGCAGACTCAAAATTAGAAAACAAAGGCACACATGCGGGTAGGCATTGCCCATAAAAAGCATGAAAAGAAAATATAAATCAAATCAACAGAGGAACATATATGTAGCATCATCTAGAAGCCGCACTACACCCAACATTATAGGTTTCCATTTGAATAAGACCTTTTCACAAGAACTCTATACTGAAAACAAAATCCCAGCCAGGAAAAACCATTGTGGCACCATTGGCAAACAATTGAACCACATGGCAAGTGAGTTAATTGCCCATGGCCTACTTTAGATGGATGAACGAATGGCTCACCCTGAATCGTCCATGACCCCACCTTGGAGCAAGATGAAGAGTCAGACAACGAAAGACCTTCTTTATAATTCTCAATGGTCTTAAAGTAGAGCTCAGTCAGTTCTTGAGGTGTCATTAATTATTAGCATGACAAATTAATGATTGAAACAGAAAATTTAGATTTATCAAACAAAAGAAACCTAGATTTACCAAAAATAGCTTGCACGGTAGCTTGCTAAGAAAATTTACATGTTAGTTAAGAGTTTAAAACATTAAATGTAATTGCAAGTTATAGCATGCACAACTGATCAAACCCCCTCTTTCATCTACTTTCTCTATATAAACAACAATAGACATAAGGGGGAAAAATCATAAAGAAGCTTCAGGAGAGTAAAATTACATCCCTTCCCCACTTAAGAAGAAATGATACCAACTGATTCCACCCCCAAATCCCTAAGTGAGTGATATCCTCGAGTTTCCCATCAAAAACTCCCCTTATTCTATCTTCCTGATCAACATCTAAATTTTCAATGGTGAGCTTATATCCATCACTGTATGGAGGAATTGGGTCAAACTCAAAGCTTAAATTCATCACTCCTATCTCCATTTCCATATGTAAAATGTTTGATTTCATCAAAACTTCTTGGCCATACTTGCATTCGATCTACCGCGAAAACCAGCATCGAAAGTTTCAGAAATTCAATCTCTGTCCATGCATAAATCTCTCATCTCACTCAAACTCAAAACAAATCGTAGTTATGATTATAAACACACACACTCAACCACCACTAAATCTAAACAGAGTTAGGGAGCGTCGAAATCAATCAAACAACAAGAGAGAGAGAGAACATAAAACAGTAGCAGCAGAAGAAAAGGGAAAGAAAGAAACGAAACAAAAAAAAAGGAAAGAACGTGATGTACCTGGCACCTGCGCAGCGCCGGAAGAGCAGCTTCTTCATCTTCGTCGTCGTCGTCTTCTTCTTCTTCTTCTTCTTCTTCTTCTTCTTCTTCTTCTTCTTCTTCTTCTGCTTCCAGCGACTCCATGCTTCCAGCGATTCCTCTTCTTTTTCTTTTGTTTCGTTAAGTCACCTAGGGCACGATATATGCCCTTCGATCGATTCAAATGCGTTGATCGATTCAAATCGATTGTTGACGGAGAGGGAGAGGGAGAGAGAGAGAGGGCGTGTCATGCTGGTGCGGCGGTGGCGTGCTGGTGCTGGTGCGGCAGGAGGGGAGGTCCGTCAGTGCAGAGAGAAACAAAGAGAGACAGAGAGAGAGAGGGAGAGAGAGGGAGAGAGAGAGATCCGAGGACGAGGGGAAACCAGAGCGCGGGAGAAGAAAACCAGAGCGCGGGAGGGAAAGAGGGAAAAGGGGAAACGGGAATGGGGAAAGGAAAAGAAGGGGGGAAGGAAAAGAAGGAAAAAAAAAAACGTGGGAACGGACTTTTTGCGACCGCTTCATGGCGGTCGCCCGCCTTTTGAGCCGCGAAAGCTCAATTCTCTAGTAGTGATATATATATATATTATTGCAGTTTGAATATGAAATGAGTCTCTTTCCTGCTGTATTATATGGAGTTACATCATGATTACCCTTTGCCATTGATGAGATATATATATATATATATATATTTGTAACAGGGTGGGTCTCAAAGAGGGGTTCATGGCCTCATCATCTTGTTCAGTAAACAACTATTGCATTATCTGTTGTTTTCCTTCTTTTTATTATTTTATTGAGGAAGTTATTAGGAGGTTAGTGGAGAGACAGGTGGCTTGTTGAAGAAAGACATGTGTCTTCATGTGAATGAGTGCAGGTGTCACAATACTAAGGGAGACTACATTCCCTTAGTATAATAGATTCCGTTCCACAAAACATTCATGAGAGGGTTAAGGTTTTGGTTGAAGTAGAGACGCCCAACATCCCCTTGAGTAGGGAGGGACCCACATAGGGTTGAGACTGAACTTGTTCCTTCCCTATAAAATAGGGGAAAATGTACAAGGATAGATTTAGGATAGATTTTTATCGTAATGTTTTGCCCCTCTTCATCTTCTCTTTTTTTCTTGTTTACCCCTTAACAATCTTTTTTCCCCCTCTCATTCAAGAAAAAAATCTTTTTAAAACGCACAAGGGGATTTTGGCCTTTTACTTTCAGAAAAAAAAAAAAAAAAAAAAAAAAACTCATCAAATCATCAATAAGATATGCATTATGCTATTTACCACAAAAGAAAAAAAAGATATGCATTATGCTGAGATTTTTCTTCTTTTATTTTTTCTTTGTCTTGCTTATTATTTTTTAGCCTAGAATCCTAATTTTCTCGAAGTTCGAAATTCATAATCAACACAACTAAATTCATTTATGATCAAATTTTGAATTTATAACAGTTTAATTTAAAATCTAGATTAAATTAGATCTAATTTTATTCATTAGTGTGAGGCTTCAGGTGGCTTACTATAAATAGAGGTGCTAAAAGTTTTTTATACTAATTAGAAGACAAAGGTTTCATCAAGGTTAGTGATTTTATTGAGTTTTTAGAAGGATTTGAGCTCTAAACAATGGTCCAAAGATCAAAGCCTTTTATTAATGTCAACCCCATATTATGATCTAAAAAAAATATTTAATTTTATTTTTCTAATAATAATCATATACTCATGAGTAAAAATGCTAAAATTATAACCAACACACTTGGTCTTTATGTTGAAAATACCAAGTGGCCAATATTGTTGTAAATATTGAGTGGTTTTGGCATTGGTTTCAAACACATGTCGAGGAATCGATCACTGGGTCTTTATATTGAAAATATCACTATTAACAAGCTGGCCAATATAGAAAAAGATGCTAAAAATTATGTAATTCACAATTCTACTCTAGTCTTTTGTACCCATTTTTAACCTTGCTGGATATAAAAATCAATTTGAATTCATCTTTTTTTTTTATTATCATTTTTGGGGTTTAATGTAACAACTTGTCTTTAAAATTTTGTACCAATTATAATGTATATAATACTTTTGGGATATAATGTAATAACTTTTTAACCCACCCAACTTTTTAACCCAACCAACCCCAACCCCAGCCCCCACCCCCCCAACCTAAAAGAGAAAACCCTGGATTCGTCACTTCCCTAGGGTCGTTAGAAATTAAAAAAAAAAAAGAGTAAAAGTATACAGTCCTCGTGACTTGCATGGCCATGGGTTAGGTTGGAATTCTTAGAAATCCGAGGTAAATGTATTGTGACTAAGGATTATGAAAAAAAGGGAAGGGTGAACGATATAATAAGCTAGAGATTTAAATGGGATTCTTACATTCCTATGATTTGGTTCATTTTTCATTTTCCATTAATTTTTTTTTATCAAAAGTGGGATTATTTCATGGCTATTTATGAATTTTTATTTTTATTCTTTAACTTTAACCACTTTTAAAAATATATTTCTTTGAATTCCTAAAAGTAAAATTCTAACGAAGGAATGGACCCTGCATATTGGTGGGATTTTTGTGATATGACCATCCTTCTTTTTTGTTCGCTACAATGTGTGATACTTTAACTTGAGAACCTAGATATTAATCCCTGGACATGTGTTGATTAACAAAAAATTAAAAAAGATTGCCTCAATCTAAAATGCCAACACCACTCGACCACGAGTGGTGTTGGCAACCATTCATATGATTTTACTTAAGTACTTGTACAATAATAGTTTTTTCTTGTACCATAATATTTGACTTCAATGATTGTTTACATAACTTAAGCTGAAGTAGTTGTGGTGGATAATTGAGACATCTACCGTCACCTCAGTGCCAAAATTAATGTGCGTGTGAAACTAATCGGTAGTTGTCAATATCGTTTTGAACCGATCTAGCCTCCTAAATAAAAAGTTTTCACTGATTGGGAATTTTGGCGAAGCTTTTCAGAATTATATTTCGACGAAATATAAAAATAATATATATGTATAAAAATAATAAATAATAAATAAAATAATATATATTGGCTTAATCCATTCCAGTGAAACCTTTTGAAATTACAATTTGGGAAAATTTAAGAAATACAAAGTATATATATGTATAAAAAAAATTAATCATGTTAAATATCATTTCGGTCGAAATGTACATATATATGTATAAAAATAATTAATCATATTAAATATCACTTCAGTCGAAATGTGATTTTCTGGCCGAAATCGTACGAAACTTAAAATGAAAAGTTTTATGCGAAACTTCGTTTCGACCACTTGGCTGAAACTGTACGAAATTAATAACTATGGTCTAATCCCCTCCATTATCATATCCTCAAAATTTGTTTTGATAGGATTTAGGTCCACAGTATTACTATAAATCATGTGTTTTAAATCATGGTGTGACCAAATTCACTCAAAATAAAATTTGAGGATATGCTACCGCAGAGGATAAGATTCAATTTTAATGATTGGGATCGTCAATAGGTGGGCCAATGGTGAGTTTGATATCTCTTACTACAAGAAGCATGCAATATTCCACGCTTCCAGTGAGTAGGATGCGTGGAAAATACCATGGGTCCTACCTACTGTTGATCCGAACTGTTTAATCTCATTCAGGTTGATGTGAATATGGACTAATGGAGGATGGTATGGAACTTAGTTTTCGATTAAAGATAATTTTGGATTCCTTTATGATGGATGTAGAAGTTTTTAAATTTAGATCCGGATTTATCAATATTTGGTCCCCACGGTCTCAAATCATAATAACTGCAAAAACCGTGTAATGAAAGAGGTAGGTATATTCTATAGAGCTTGAAACTATTATCCGGTGTATAGTTTGTAGGGCTTCATTTATACAGTCCAAGGTTGCAAAATCTGCTGAGTCGCCTCATTTTCGATGACCACCGAGTTAGATTTAGAGGAGAGTCAAAATATATTAAAAGAATGCTGTAAGGATCGTTTTTGTTTTAATCTTTCTTAAATATAGGTAAATAATTTAATGAAAACTAACTCTCCCGAGTGACATTGTAGGCTTTTTAAATATTGTGCGAGTTGAGTCCAAGTCCTAACTTTACCAACCTTGATATTGTCTCTTTGAAAGCTTTAACAGTTCATACATTTTAAACATCAAAGATTGAGAAGTAATTTTATGACTATTGCTTCTTGTTTCTAGTACAGGTTGTTATGGCTCTAATGCCACCTGTACGTGTGTGTAGAAGCATGAATCACACAAATTGACCATCAAACCAGCCACACAAGAAGAAAGAAAAATATAGAGAGATTTTTTTATGGATAGGTAAGTGTGCCTACGTCCATGGAAAAGAAACTCGACTTTTCAATTACTCAGCCCACGTGGTTCGGCTATCGCCGACACCCATAAGAGAGAGCTACCACCTCTCTTATATAGTCTATGATTACAGATTACATCAATATATAATTTTCATTTTCTTAACCCCTAAAAAATCCCTAGCACAACCCATGACCCTAAACCCTTGGCCAACAATCTCCCTCTCCAGCCCATGGGGTAGATGCTCTAAACCGCACTTAGTGGGAGTTCAATCCTACCAACTCTGAACATGGCTCTCCCTTAGACACAACCATTGTCATTATGTTTGAGGGATTTTTTCGGTGTGAGTCTTCTCAAGCTTCATGAGATTCTTGTCGATGACCTCCTTAATCCAATCGTATCTCACATAAATGTGCTTCATGCAGGCATGATATGTGACATTTTTGTTAAGATCAATAACACTCTGACCGTCACAGTAGACAATATATTTTCCTTTCTTCAAACTCAGTTCCCGAAAAAACCTTTTCAATCTAAGCATCTCCTTCCTAGCTACTTTTTTAGCAGCTATATATGATGCTGCGATTATAGATAATGTTGGAGACTTCTACAACCTAGACTGCATGGAAATAGCTCCCCTTAGAAAAGTAAATAAATACCCAAATGTTGACAGCCCATGATCAAGATCATCTACCATGTCAGCATCTATAAAATCTACCAACACTGGTTTTTGAGCCTCCAAAATACAAGCACAACTTGGAGGCACCTCTCAACTATTTGAAGATCCACTTCACTGCTTCCTAATGTTGTTTCTTAGGGTTAGAAAGAAATTTACTTACTAAACTCACTGTTTGAGCAATATCTGACTGTATTCATACCATGACATACAAAAGACACCCCATTCTAGAGGAGTATGGGATAGATGCCATTCATTCATCTTCTTCATTAGAAATAGGACATAAGATTTTGCTGAGTTTGAAGTGATTGCCTAGAAGCACACTAATTGGCATAGCATTCTTCATGATGAATCCTTTTAACATATAGCATTCTTCATGATGAATCTTTTTAACATATGTTCAACATACTTTTCCTGTGACCACCACAACTTATTGGCATTCATGTCATGATGTATTTGCATGCCAATAACTGATGTGTCGGGCCCTAGTCCTTCATATTTGATAAGTCCATAAAATTATCTTTGTCATCATTTTATATAGAATTTGGACTTATGAAGGGGAAAATGCATTGAATTTCATAAAATCATGCATCATGGTATTCAAAGTTAATTTCATGTTAAAATTGGTTTAAATCTTAGAAATTGCATGTTTTTATCTAACTTATGCTTTTTAAATTATCGGATTATTCTTTGGAATATATTTAAATTCACACCTAAAGTTATGTAATTTCTTTGTACCGTTGGATTCTATACGAAAATCTGAGTCAAATGGCGTATTTGCACTAATGCATAAGTGTCCATATGGGTCCCGTACATGGCATGATAGATTTCTACATAGTAATTATTATTTTTAATTATATGCATTCTTTTGTAGAAGATTAATTTCAAAAGGAGGCCCACATGAAGAGAAATTCAAGAGAAGGAAATTGAAGAAGAAATTGAAGAAAAATAAAAGACCAACAAGTGGGGTCCACCTTCTGCGTGATCCCAAGGTACCACGCCCGTGGGGGCCCACTAGCTTAGTTGCAAAAATAATATCATAGTTAATTTTTAGGAGATTTGAAAAAGAGTCCAAAAATGAAATAAAGACTTGGGAAAAACGTTAGGAAATCAATCAAGCAAGCAAAGAAAGAGAAGAAGGAAAGAAAATCAACAACACATGCAATGTGCCAAGTGAGGTCCACCAGCCATACATGCCCCATGTTGGCCCATTTTGGATGAAGAACTGTAAGAAATCTTCCTCCTTTGAAGACTTTCTAAAATTGAAGACATCCGAGTTGGAAATTGTTGTTCCGAGTACATACAATAATAGTTCAGTATTTAGGAAACAGTTCCTCACAACAGTGAAGCAAAACAACAGTAAAACATATAATTACAGAATGTAATCTAGCTAGGAATGGAAATCCACTTAGTGTTTGAAGGTAGAAAGCAGAGTATTGTTGTTGAAGTTATGAAGTCCAGAAACTCACAGAGGAAGTTTGATTACAGCAACCCAATATATGTCTTTAATCTACTCATGGAGTAGATTTCATACCCATGTATTCCCACCTAAAAAGGTAAGTGGGTCCCACTTAGATTTTGGCTCAAAGTTGACAAAAAAATAGTGGTGCTATTAGCCATTTTCCAACAATCCCCCACATGAAGGAAATTGACTGAAAGCAATGAAATGATATGTAGACACATAGAGAGAGTACAATTGAAAATTTTCTGTATAAAGAAAGGTAGCTTATGGCCTTGAACCTTCCCTTGTGAATTACTATCAGATTTACTTGTGGAACAATGAACATGATGTCTTGAACTGGTCAACCTTTTGTGTAAACTGAGACAATAGAGTTCACATAGAATCTTCACATACACAGTTGGTTCTCATGATTGTGTTCATTTTGGCCATAAACAATGCTTGGTTTCACGAGTGCTTTAGAGAATTTAGCCTTATTATTCTCATAGAATCGACCCAGTTCATACTCACTCAGGTGATTCTTATTAAGAGTATCTTGCTATACCCCATCCGATTAGCCAAGATATAAGAATCATTAAAAGCTTTGCTTATCCTAATAACCGCTGCAGGTATTAATATTAATATCATAGGAATGAGCAGGAGATTTGTCACGACCTGGGACCGAATTACGATAACCCTGAGCCGTGAGCCCATACAAACTCCCGTAAACTCCGAATTAGCCGAAGTTAAAAACAGAATCCACAAGGAATAACATTCTCAATAAACCTGTCAAATACATAATATTGCGGAAACATATATATTTGACAATATCAAATTACGATTTACATGTATACAAAAAGAATAAAGTTCTTATACATGTATCATTCCCATCATTAGCGTGTCAATCAGTTCATATCCCAAACACCGTGCAATAACAATTAATTACATCTCAAAATGATTATACAAAAATAACTTTCCAAAATATTATAGTTCCTTTTCGCACTCGGATTCCCATTTAAAATAGTATCCCAACCGTTCCATTCGTTTAAACCTCCTCGAGGAATCAGAGCGGTCTCTTCTGCTGCTGCACCGGCAAGGGCAATCGGACCTGTAATGCCATCAATAACACTAGTGAGTACAATGGTTCAACAATGTTTAAATAGATCTTGTTATAGCACATGTTAGTACATACACTGAATTCATCTAATCCATGTAGTAACAATTTCCATTCTAGACAAGTCTACTTAATTCTTACAATGGCAATATGTAACTCAAGAGTTAATCAACAGACATGTAGAAGATGGTCACTACCATAGCTTTCATTCATTCATTTCATTTCATTTCATTCATTTAATTTGTCATCTTCCCTCAAAGGAAGGATTCATCTACCAAATGGAAGGCATCAATCAATATCAATAGATATGATCGGAATATATGGGACTTACTAGTGTCTGGGCCAGGGACAACTAGCATCACAACGGAGCTCAGAAACGCCCCAAATCCATCTACTGCAGCAGGAATAGCCATTTATTTCATTTATTAATTCATTGAACTCATTTAAAGTTCTAATATCATAGCTAGGTAGTGCCAGACTCAAGAACTAATCACTACAAGAAGTTGCACTTTTAGCGACGTTTTTTAGCGACGTTTTCTAAAATTCGTCGGTAAAAGTATATTTTTAGTGACGTTTTTTAAATTCGTCGGTAAATAGTGGATTTTAGCCGACGTTTAAAAAATTCGTCGGCAAAATATGACTTTTTCCGACGTTTTATGGAAAAACGTCGGTAAAATTGATGTTCGCCGACGTTTTATTTTCGTCGGTAAAATGAGCACGTAAAAAGTAAAAAAAAATTTTAAACTTTTGCCGACGTTTTAAAGACGTCGGTCAAAATCATATTCGCCGACGTTTTCTCGTAAAACGTCGGTAAAATTGATATTCGCCGACGTTTTATTTTCGTCGGTAAAATGAGCACATAAAAATTAAAATTTTTTTTTAACTTTTGCCGACGTTTTAAAGACGTCGGTAAAAATGATGTTCGCCGACGTTTTATGGGAAAACGTCGGTAAAATTGATATATGCCGACGTTTTATTTCCGTCGGTAAAATGAGAACTATTTTCGTATAAAGAGGAAAAAATGTTTACACATGTTGCCGACGTTTTAAAAAACGTCGGTAAAATTTAACTCTACCGACGTTTTATTACTTTGACCGACGATTTGGAAACGTCGGAAAAAAGTCTGAAACATTAATACGGAATTTACCGACGTTTTTCTAGAATTTTGGAGACGAAATTTTAACGTCGGTAAAAGGCGTTTTTTTCCCCTCTCCCGCGCCAAAATCCTTTTTTCCTCTCTTTTCCCTCACTCTCTTTTCACTCTTTTCTCTCACTCCCGCTGCGCCAAAACCCCCTCTCCCGCCCTCGGTCGATCTTTGTCTCCCTCGCTCGCGTGAATCGCCCAAATCTCCCTCCCTCTCCAGACCTCTGCAATCCCTCTTTTCCCTCACTCCGCGTGAATCGCCCAAATCTCCCTCCCTCTCCAGACCTCTGCCAGTCCCAGGCGCACGACCACTGCAGCAGCCCCCGGACGCCCAAATCTCACTCGCCCACTCTCGCTCCCTCACTCGATCTCTCTCTCACTCTCGTTCTCGCTCGCTCTCTGCTCTCTCTCGCTCTGCTCTGTCTCTCTCTCTCTCTCTCACTCTCTCTCTCTCTCTCTCTGCTCTGTCTCTCTCTCTCTATCGCTCTCGCTCTCTCGATCTGCACATTATCTCTCTCTCTCTCTCTCGCTCTCGATCTCGATCTGCTCTGATTCTCTCACCAGTCACCACCAGTCGCCACTCACCAGTCGCCGGTGCCACGCCCAGTCGGAGCCCAGGCCCCACCCACGCTTTCTCCGGTGCCAGGTACACAGTTTCTTCTTCTTCTTCCATTGTTTTTCCCCATTTTTTTTTCTAAATCTGCTGCAAGTGCTCTCTATTTTTCTAAATCTTCTTCTTCCATTGATTGTTGTTTTTCTCCGTACTGTAGTGCAGAGTTATCGTTTTTCCCCTTTTTTTTTCAGAAACATTGATTCCAGGCTCAAGCCTGGAATATATATATAAACGGAGTTCCAAAAGCCTAGGGACTCAAGGGAGTTCCCAATAGCCAGTAGAGTTGAAACGGACCCTGATTTTTGTAGAAGGCTTAACCTAAACAAGAGGGAAGACAGAGCTCTCTCTGGACATAAAAGAGGGAAGGAAAAAGGGAAAGGAGAACACTCTCCAGATGTCCAGGGATGCAACTACTTAAATTAATGGGTCAGGTTAAGCACAAACACAGGTTACTGCTTAAATTGTTAGCATCTGTGTGCATGTAATAGGCTGTGAAAAACCAAACAGACCAGAGTTGGATAAAGGTTATGATTTTTTTTTTCTTTTTTCTTTTTGGAAATATGAGGATGCTTCCTTTTCGTTACATGGGAGTTGAATTGAAGGTGTGGAAGAAAGAAAAGTGGTCTAGTTCTTAGGGAAGAAGGTTTCCAAGAAGGAAGTTTCAAACCCAACAACCAGACCAGAGAGATTCCAGGTCTAGAGTGGTTGGCCTCTTCCTTATGAATTTTTTTCCTGTAGGTGGTCCCATCAGATTTGAATATGACTGAGATAAGAGGTTGATGTCAATGCATGGTCTATTATTTTTGGGTGTTTTTGACTTGTTCTGAGGAATGTTGAGTTCCACAAGTGGTTCTATCATGTCTTAGTTTAGGTTTAATTGGATGATTAAATAAATTGTAGTAGTGCTTTAAGTAAAAAACTAATTTGATTTATATATTTAGCATGGGATTCCATACATTTGGCATACATGTACAAGATATTGACCTTTCATAACCCTCTTGCTAGCAGACTTCTCTGCTTATTGAGACCATCCTCTTCTAATTTTCCTGAGCCCTCTGATTAGGAGGCAGAATTGTCCAACCAATGTGATTATTAGCAACCGAATCATGGTAGGCCCAATTAACAATGTTTTTACCCTTCTTGTTAGTGATTTAAAAGTGTATCATCTACTGTGGGGTCCACTTTAAATCAATGCTCAAATGTCATTAACGCAACCATGTTAGATATTAATCACATCATCTGCACTTTCTGAACCAATGGTGATAATCATATTGATGATATGAGGATATTTGAAGGCACAAACAATGACAGGGATTGAAATCTAATCCAATGGTTTGCTTATGGCTACACAGTCGATATTTATGAGAGAGACACATTACTGTCTGCAAGAGACATCTAACCTGTCTAGCTGACTTATTAATTGTGTGGTTGCAAGCAAATGACCAAAGTGATTTATATCAAAGGAATAATGCTACCACAAACCATAGCAGGTTATGACTGTATTACTGTTGTGGAATTTGCCACCAAAGACCAAAGAAAAAAAAAGGGTGGGAGACATTGGTTTTTGGACTGATAAGGATCTTCCATTTTGCTCACACACATAATCTTAATATGGTTTTTATATAAATAAGGATTCCTTATTGCTTACACATATGATAGTGACTTGTGAGGCCCAATGTTCATACTAAATGCATTAAGATTTTAGAATCTAGCCATTTTGAAAGCAGTAGATTAGGGTTTGCCAGTTGTCTAATCAAATATCATAAAATAAATCCACACAATCCATTACATAGCTTTAGAAAAGAAAGTATCAAAATCAGTGCCGCTAATAGCTGATAATGTAAATTGACCCACAAACTTTTTTGCCCCCATAATCTTAATTTTTAAATATAGTCAGCGAGGGTCATTTCATAATTTGGTATGTTCTAACTTGAGAGAATTTGTACATTAAGATATCAATTGCTAGAGGCAACAAACAATCAATCAATTGCCAATTATCCAGATTGAGTCAGTGAAATCAGGATCCTAACTAACGCAGATTTTGATTTCTATTCTAATAGCAACATGGACTTTCCTAGAGGAGAGTAGGTGGTGGGGGTGGGAGTCGGTACTTGCATTTAGAAATACAGCAGAGACAAAATCTTTTAGACCACTAACAATTAAAATAGAAGGGTTGCTTTTTGGAAAGGAGGATTGGGGGTTTGACCACATAATCGTCCTCTCTTCAAAGAATAAGATTTAATGAAAGCAAGATCTCCACACTACAACATACAAAATCACATGCTAATACATGCACACAGATGATTACATCCCGAAAGATTTTACAGTAATACACTAATAGAGAAAAATTCACTCAATTTTTTGGCCAGGGGCCATCTTCCTCTAATATTATTATGTCATTTCCTGGCTCCTTGTAAGCTTAAGTTTCAGATAACATGATTCTACTATTCCTCTGTTGTAATATTGGGTCCTTTTTCTTGTTTGGTGTACAAGATGAGTGTTACAGCTATTAAGTTGGTACACCGCACCACCTCTTTTGACGAGGTCTGCATTTAACGTTATTACTAGGTTATTTTTACGTTTAACGTTTATTTTTTAGTTATTACTAGGTTAACCGACTAGCAAATATCGTTATTACCAACATTATCCGTTATCATCTCGTGTTATTACAGACACGCCCGCCTATTTAGTTAAACTCCAGTCATTCACTTAAAATAACTCTTTTAATCTTATAGGGGGTTGAGTTGCATTAGTATTTGAAATTCTATTTTAGAGACTCCATTTGAAATTCTGAGAATTCCCTCGAACAAGAATCCTCACAATTCTTCTAACCAAATAGGCCCTTAGGTATCCAATTCATTTCTTTATTTTCTTTATTTATTTATTGATTCTTTCCAAAAAGGGCTGTCATGGACCTTGTATTGAAAGAGAACAAAATAGTGGACATTATATAATTGCTAATTGCTAATTACTTGTGATTTGGTCAGATATGGACAGGAGTTGGATATTACATTATCGGAACCGATTTAGTGCGGAGTACATAGCTGGGGTAAACTCATTTATTGATTTTACAAAGGCGAATTCGGGCGGGGCAGTGTTGATTAACTGCCCGTGTAACGATTGTTGTAACCATCGGAAGCATGACTATGTAACCGTGAGAAGTCATCTGCACATTAAAGGAATGATGGTCCATTATCTACAGTGGATATATCACGGGGAACCCATAGTTCAACCCGATGATTCGGATGAGAGCGATGATGAATCAGAAGATAATCAAGATGAGTACAATGAGTTGATAGATGATCATCGTAGGGGAACTTACTTGGAGGAAGATACTCAAGAGATGGATGATTTTGAAAATTTGTTGAATGCTTCTCAGCGAGGCCTTTACCCAGGATGCAAAAGCTCCGATACTCTGTTATCGTTTATCATCAAGATACTGCACGTGAAGGTAGAAAGTGGGTGTAGCAATAAGTCGTTCGACAAGGTCCTGCAGATTTTTAAGGACTTCTTACCCGAAGGTCATGTGGTGCCAGCATCAATTTACGAGGCGAAGAAATTATTGCGTGACTTGGGCATGGGATACAAGAACATAGATGCCTGCAAACACAATTGTGTGTTGTATTGGAAGGAGAATGCTCAATTGGAAAAATGTCCAGAATGTGAAGAGCCTAGGTACAAGACCAATGATGGCAAGCGAAAGAAGATCCCGCATAAGGTGCTCCGTTACTTCCCATTGATACCGAGGTTACGCAGATTGTATATGTCAAGGAAGACAGCCACAGAGATGAGATGGCATAGTGATAAGCGCGTTGACGATGGGATAGCGCGGCATCCGGCTGATTCAGTGGAATGGAAAGAATTTGATAAGAAATATCCAGAGTTTTCCCAAGAGACACGTAATGTGAGGTTGGGGTTAGCCACTGATGGATTCAATCCTTTTGGTAACATGAGCACCTCTTATAGCATGTGGCCTGTCATACTTATGCCCTATAATTTGCCACCATGGATGTGCATGAAGGAGCCATTCATGATGATGTCATTACTTATTCCAGGACCAAACTCACCGGGAAACGATATCGATGTATATCTGAGGCCCTTGGTTGATGAGTTGAAGGAGTTGTGGGATCATGGTGTATCTACTTATGATGCCTCCACTAAACAAACATTTCAAATGCATGCGGCTGTGATGTGGACGATAAATGACTTTCCTGCGTATGGTAACTTGTCTGGGTGGAGTACAAAAGGTTATAACGCATGCCCCTCGTGTAACGACACCTCGTTAGGGGTGAGGTTGAAAGATAAGATTGGGTACATTGGCCATCGAAAATACTTGGAAGTAAACCACCAATGGCGTAGAAGCAAGGCCTTCAATGGTCAGCCTGAGCGTGAAAAGCTGTCTTTGGATCTACCGGGGCAAAAGGTACTAGACCAGCTCGAAGAACTACATCCGGTCAGGTTTGGCAAGAATAACAAAAGACCGCGTGAGTCTGGAGAGTTGAATTGGACAAAGAAAAGCATCTTATTTGAATGGCCCTACTGGAAGTGCAAAAAACTCCGACACAACCTTGATCCTATGCACATTGAGAAGAACATCTGTGTAGCCTTGGTTGGAACAATGTTGGGCATAAAGGGCAAAAACAAGGACACCGATAAAGCGCGTAAGGATTTGAAAAATATGGGCATCAGGCCAGAGTTGCATCTAATGGAGAGGGACGATGGATCCAGCTTGAAGCCGCATGCCTCTTACACTCTGGCACCAAAAGACAGAGATGGATTTTATGAATTCTTGAAGTCGATCAAATACCCAGACGGCTATGCCGCGAACCTCTCGAGGTGTGTAACCTCGAAAAATGATAAATTGGCTGGTTTAAAGAGCCATGATTGCCACATCCTTATCCAACGGATCCTTCCTATTGGCATGCGTGGCTTTGTGAATAAGGATATTTGTACAACATTGTTTGAGTTAGGCAGCTTTTTCCAAGACCTCTGCTCGAAAACACAGAGGCACGATGATTTGAAAAAATCGGAGGAGCAGATAGTTTTAATATTGTGCAAGCTTGAGAGGATATTTCCTCCTGCTTTCTTTGATGTGATGGTTCATCTATCGGTTCACTTGCCGCGCGAGGCCATTCTTGGTGGACCGGTGCAATATCGGTGGATGTACCCGATTGAAAGGTAATAGTTGATGACCATCGAAAAATTATTTAAATATTAGTGCAATTGCCTTGCATTGGAAATCGTAATAGTTATCATTTGTTGTTTAAAGGTTTCTGAAGACCCTAAAGGGGTACGTTCGCAACAGAGCACGTCCTGAAGGTTCAATCGCCGAGGCTTACATTGTCAAAGAGTGTCTCACTTTTTGCTCAATGTATTTAAGGCAAACTGATAGAGTAGAGCGTTATGATGATGGTGGCGAACGGGGTGCGGGGATGTCAATCTTCACACAAACTGTCCGTCCCATCGGGCTGATGCAAAGGGCACATGATCCTTCTCAAAGGGAGCGTGACATGGCTCATTGGTTTGTGCTGAATAATTGCCCCGAAGTGGAGCCGTATCTACAGTATGTGCTTCAATCTAGCCATATTTATGTTTTGCTTGTTAATTCATTTATTCGTACTTATTCATTAAAAGCTATCTTGAGTAGGGAACACAGGAATTTAGTTCAAGACCAAAGAGGTGGAGACATCGGGCAGATACAACGAAAAGAATTTGCAGAATGGTTCAAACAACGTGTAAGACATAAAATATTATCATTTTAATAGCTTGATATTATTTGAGTATAAGCTTCAAATAACATTAGTCTAATACATTTGTCTTAATATGTTTATGTAGATGAATCAATTGCGAACTATAGGGTCACCAGAAGCTTTTGATGAGATGTGGTCATTAGCAAATGGCCCTAGATCCCTAGTGAATCTTTACCAGGGGTGTGATTGCAATTGCGTCCGATACCACACTATAGACCGTGAGAAATGTCGTAGGAGCCAGAGTAGCGGCTTGGTCGTTGAAGGGGAATATGAAGGGGTGAAACATGACTACTATGGCTACATCTGCAAAGTTTGGGAATTGTCCTATCGGCACGGGGGTAAGGTGGTCTTATTTGAATGTGAATGGTACAACACTAGTACCAAGCACAAGATAAACATCGAAGACCATTTTACAAGCATTGATATCACGGGTCGGTGGTGTAAGGATGATCCATTTGTCCTACCAAGTCAGGTGAAACAAGTCTTCTACGTCAATGACACCAGCAGAGGGAAAAATTGGAGAGTTGTAGAACGGGTCAAGACTCGGGGAGTATGGGATGTACCCGCTAAGCGGGATGACGACGGTGATGATGATGATGTGCCGGTTGATGCATTTCAGCAGGACGAAACGGCATTTGTTGTCCCAGTCCTCGTCGATGGTACTAGTGACCAATTCTCTAGGGGTGATATAGATCCTGAGATCGTTCTCAGTGATGAGTCAGCATCAGAGGATGGCCAAGACGAGGATGAAACGCTGGCGGAATACGAAGATGATGAAGGGAATGATGGTCATAGTCAGGAAGATGATGACATGGAATATGACATGTAGTGTTTACTTTTAATTTGCACATGTAACGATTAAGTAAATTAATAAAGAACTTTTCTTATAAAAAGTATGCTTAATTTCATTCGATTGTTATATATGCTGTGTGCCATGTTATTACCTAGCTTGTTATATTATGTTCATGTTTGATTTATCCGTTGTTGCTTTCTTCTTTAAATTAAAATTGAAAAAATTCAATTTTTCAACTCTAACACAGAACATATGAATACACCTCTCAAATACTTTCGTGGCAAAGACTCTCAACGTGTTAGGGAATGGACAAATGAGTTTGAACATAAATCATTTGAAAATGAAACTCCAATAGCAAAGCATGGTTCCCGCAAAATTCAACTGGCTCAGTGGCTGAGACTGTGTGGCAATTTCATCCCTGAAAGATATATAATGATAAAAATTGCTGAAACATTGCCACGGGCTTGGGATGCTGCAAAAATGAGGATATTTGAAGTCTTACGACCATGGCATGCAGTGAAGTTCGTCGACCTATTACAGTCATTTGAAAAATGTATTCATCCCTTATGGATACAGTTCCGGAGAGAGAAAATGGTTGAAGGAATATCTGTTAGAAAACATTTGCTAAACAAGGAGCAATTGTTTTACGATCTCAAAAGAAGAGGATTTGAACCAAATATTGCAGATCTGGTGCGTTCAATAGTAAGCACTCTACCACCTCCTTGGCCGGTACAAGAAATTCATGCTAAGCTCAAGATTAATTTCCTAGACTTGAGGGAATTAGGAGAAATGCTAGAAGAGATCGAGGTCGACATTAAATTTCAGGTGTTGCACATGTAACGATTAAGTAAATTAATAAATATCTTTTCTTACATAATGACATGGTCACTTTGCTTATATTCAGTTGCGAATATTATTTATTGTTGTTAATAATTATTTATTTTCCCTGTCACTTTGCTTTAAGTCAGATTACAGATATGCCTCGGGAAAATAGGGCGAAACGTGCTCGGCAGGTCGCAGCTGCACTCGGGTTAGCTCCTGTGGAGAGCACACGAGAGCCCTCGACGCAGCCTACGCCAGCTGCACTCGATGTTACAGGGGCTGGAGGATCAGGGACCACCCCTGAATCGGCAGCCCCCCAGCCTCTGCCGATTCAGCCCTTGATAGAGCAGCCCTCGCAGACCCAGGCCCAGCCCTCCCAGCCTCCCGCGAGTCCTCATACGATCGGGAGCAGCGTCGGTGAGAAAATCGGAAAACCTTTTAAACTGTATAATGGTTCCTCTCAATTTATATTTGTGCTCTTTAACTTCTTTTCTTCTGATTATCTCACCTCAATTATCATTTGTGCTCACTAACTCATTTAGCACTGTCGTCTTAACAGCATCAGCCTCAGCTTCGGGTGCTCCGAGCCGCGTTAGGGGTGTCACGCGGGGGAAGAATGCGACGAAGCTGAGGAGACAACTGGGTCATAACATCCCAGTCCCGATCCCCAGCTCCAGTCATAGGCCAGAGGGGGAACATGCCCCATCACTGGCTAACCATCTTGGGTTAGCCATTAGAGAGGTTGCCCCAGTCAGGCCTCATGGCTGGAAGAAGCTTGACTCCGGGATCAAGCTTGCCGTCATCGCTGCAGTTAAGGTAAACTGAAACGATAAACATCAACCAAAGTTGTTACAGTTATGCTCCTCCTTACAATATCTGATTATATTTTGTTATTACTAGTGACTAATATGGTTATCCCCTAATTGCAGCAACTCTTTGAGATCGGGGATTACGAGGGTGATATGCAGCTTAGGGCGGACATTGACCGCCAATGCGGGATCTTGTATAGGGGTTGGAAGTATGAGCTGCATACTCACTATCTCGAGCTCTTGGAGCAGGGGGTTCCCCGACCCCAGGACCACCCGGCAGAGGGTTGCACTTTAGCTGACTGGCAGCAGATGATCTCGCAGTGCTGGGAATCACCAGCCTGGAAGGTGACCTTGTGATGTTATTTACAACTACTAATTATATTCCAATGTAATTCTATTAGTAACGATTTTATAGCCTGACTGCTATTGTATTATTGTTTTTCTATGTAGGCAAAGTCAAAGAAAGCACAAGAGAGTCGAGCTCAGTTGCCATACAATCATACGAGTGGCTCCCGGTCATTTGCCTCGAGGATGTCTCTGATGGTACTGTTTATATTCATATGAAGAAACTTTATTAAGTTTATCAATTTCTAAATATGTTGCAGGGTTCATATCTAATATAAAGCTTTTTCAAATGATAGGCGGCACAGAATGCCGGTCAAGCGCCGCCCATTACTCAGTTCTTCCGCGACACCCACTACAGACGATCTCGTAATGAGTGGGTAAATGAGGTGGCGCAACAGAGACATGTACGTTTCCTAATAAATGGTTTATGATTGCATAATGTCATAGAAGTATTCTAAATCTTTTATTGATTTAAATGGCAGGAGGCCTTGGTGCAGCGGACCGAGGAGCAGTCGCAGCCCTCTGTCACCACTCCGATGACTGAGGAGCAGATTGCTGCTGATGTGCTTGGGAAGAGGTCGGGCTACGTAAAGGGGTATGGGATATACTCAAGGACCTCTTCCTCTTCCACACAGTCTCGGGCACCGGACCCTGAGGTGGTCGCCCTGCGCGAGCAGCTAGCCGAGCAGGCTGAGCAGGCCAGGAGGCAAGCTGAGCGGCTAGCTGAGCAGGACCGGAGGCAGGCTGAGCAGGACCGGAGGACACGACAGCTTGAGGCCTTTGTTCAAAGGCTGGCAGCTGTAGCAGGGATAGATCCGGCCGCCTTTCTTGACACCACGGGGGGGACCACATCTGCTGGGGATGGCACGGCTCCTGGAGGATTATGATGCGACTCTTTGGTTAGTAGAATACTCTCTTGAAATTTGCACATAATAACTAGTTGAAATTTACAAACATTGACAATGTAGTATTTGAACAAATTTTCACTGCACCTCCAGATTGCATTATCAAATTTTCACTGCACCTCCTGGATGAGTATATATATACACCACAACATAAAAGTCGGACTACAAAGATTAGGTTGGAATCAACTTAATTAATGAGATTGGTCTTGCTAATGCATGTTGGATCGTATACTATGAGGAATGCAAAAGTAGCATAAACCTCACATCTTTTAACATCTCTGACACATCCCCTTCCCATTTGTAGAACTCCGGTTCCCTTCCTTCCAGAAGCTTATCAGAAACCTTACACAAGGAGAAAAGGGAAGTTAAAAGAATATGGAAACAACTGCTGCAATGAGTTGCTGCAATGAGTTGAATGAACTAGATAAAAACATAGAGAAGTCAAAAAGTTATTTCAGCATTCTAGAGCATTTGATATCAGGAGATGTGCTTGATTCTTGTGTTCAGTAACGTAACCTGTTACGAATCTAAACTCAATAAAAATGCAAATGCTCTAGAATAATGAAGCAAATATATTCTTAGAAAATCCTCAAGGCTAGAAGGAAGGAGGTCCAAGCAGGAATAGAAGGTGCAAGCTGTGATGAACAAATGGAAATATTGTTGGAGCTTTCATGACCAATATGAATTAATGACTCCACTCCTGATTAATATTGATAATGGAAGCAATGAGGTGCCTAAAAGGCAACCATCTTGAATGCACTGGCCAAAGGTGACTACACGGCATATGCAATGCAATGAAATTATCTAAAATGAAATAAAAGAACCATGCAAAGCATAGGGTCATGTCCAACACTTAGGCTCGAAAACGGCCCTTCGGGGGCCCGGAACGGGAAACGGCGACCGGAAAATTCGGGGACCGGCACGGGAAGTTCGCTCGGGGGTAGAGTAACCTGTAGGAACTGACGGCTCGCTGATAGGACTCCCGGTTAGGGAATTAGAGCCAAAAACCGACTCTTTTCCAACACTTAGGCTCGAAAACGGCCCTTCGGGGGCCCGGAACGGGAAACGGCGATCGGAAAATTTGGGAACCGGCACGGGAAGTTCGCTCGGGGGTAGAGTAACCTGTAGGAACTGACGGCTCGCTGATAGGACTCCCGGTTAGGGAATTAGAGCCGAAAACCGACTCTTTTCCAACACTTAGGCTCGAAAACGGCCCTTCGGGGGCCCGGAACGGGAAACGGCGATCGGAAAATTTGGGAACCGGCACGGGAAGTTCGCTCGGGGGTAGAGTAACCTGTAGGAACTGACGGCTCGCTGATAGGACTCCCGGTTAGGGAATTAGAGCCGAAAATCGATTATTTTCCAACACTTAGGCTCGAAAACGGCCCTTCGGGGGCCCGAAGCGGGAAACGGCGATCGAAAAATTCGGGAACCGGCACGGGAAGTTCGCTCGGGGGTAGAGTAACCTGTAGGAACTGACGGCTCGCTCATAGGACTCCCGGTTAGGGAATTAGAGCCGAAAACCGACTATTTTCCAACACTTAGGCTCGAAAACGGCCCTTCGGGGGCCCGGAACGGGAAACGGCGACCGGAAAATTCGGGGACCGGCACGAGAAGTTCGCTCGGGGGTAGAGTAACCTGTAGGAACTGACGGCTCGCTGATAGGACTCCCGGTTAGGGAATTAGAGCCGAAAACCGACTCTTTTCCAACACTTAGGCTCGAAAACGGCCCTTCGGGGGCCCGGAACGGGAAACGGCGACCGGAAAATTCGGGGACCGGCACGGGAAGTTCGCTCGGGGGTAGAGTAACCTGTAGGAACTGACGGCTCGCTGATAGGACTCCCGGTTAGGGAATTAGAGCCGAAAACCGACTCTTTTCCAACACTTAGGCTCGAAAACGGCCCTTCGGGGGCCCGGAACGGGAAACGGCGATCGGAAAATTCGGGAACCAGCACGGGAAGTTCGCTCGGGGGTAGAGTAACCTGTAGGAACTGACGGCTCGCTGATAGGACTCCCGGTTAGGGAATTAGAGCCGAAAACCGACTCTTTTCCAACACTTAGGCTCGAAAACGGCCCTTCGGGGGCCCGGAACGGGAAACGGCGACCGGAAAATTCGGGGACCGGCACGGGAAGTTCGCTCGGGGGTAGAGTAACCTATAGGAACTGACGGCTCGCTGATAGGACTCCCGGTTAGGGAATTAGAGCCGAAAACCGACTCTTTTCCAACACTTAGGCTCGAAAACGGCCCTTCGGGGGCCCGGAACAGGAAACGGCGATCGGAAAATTCAGGAACCGGCACGGGAAGTTCGCTCGGGGGTAGAGTAACCTGTAGGAACTGACGGCTCGCTGATAGGACTCCCGGTTAGGGAATTAGAGCCGAAAACCGACTATTTTCCAACACTTAGGCTCGAAAACGGCCCTTCGGGGGCCCGGAACGGGAAACGGCGACCGGAAAATTCGGGGACCGGCACGGGAAGTTCGCTCGGGGGTAGAGTAACCTGTAGGAACTGACGGCTCGCTGATAGGACTCCCGGTTAGGGAATTAGAGCCGAAAACCGACTCTTTTCCAACACTTAGGCTCGAAAACGGCCCTTCGGGGGCCCGGAACGGGAAACGGCGATCGGAAAATTCGGGAACCAGCACGGGAAGTTCGCTCGGGGGTAGAGTAACCTGTAGGAACTGACGGCTCGCTGATAGGACTCCCGGTTAGGGAATTAGAGCCGAAAACCGACTCTTTTCCAACACTTAGGCTCGAAAACGGCCCTTCGGGGGCCCGGAACGGGAAACGGCGACCGGAAAATTCGGGGACCGGCACGGGAAGTTCGCTCGGGGGTAGAGTAACCTATAGGAACTGACGGCTCGCTGATAGGACTCCCGGTTAGGGAATTAGAGCCGAAAACCGACTCTTTTCCAACACTTAGGCTCGAAAACGGCCCTTCGGGGGCCCAGAACGGGAAACGGCGATCGTAAAATTCGGGAACCGGCACGGGAAGTTCGCTCGGGGGTAGAGTAACCTGTAGGAACTGACGGCTCGCTGATAGGACTCCCGGTTAGGGAATTAGAGCCGAAAACCGACTCTTTTCCAACACTTAGGCTCGAAAACGGCCCTTCGGGGGCCCGGAATGGGAAACGGCGATCGGAAAATTCGGGAACCGGCACGGGAAGTTCGCTCGGGGGTAGAGTAACCTGTAGGAACTGACGGCTCGCTGATAGGACTCCCGGTTAGGGAATTAGAGCCGAAAACCGACTATTTTCTAACACTTAGGCTCGAAAACGGCCCTTCGGGGGCCCGGAACGGGAAACGGCGATCAGAAAATTCGAGAACCGGCACGGGAAGTTCGCTCGGGGGTAGAGTAATCTATTGGAACTGACGGCTCGCTGATAGGACTCCCGGTTAGGGAATTAGAGCCGAAAACCGACTATTTTCCAACACTTAGGCTCGAAAACGGCCCTTCGGGGGCCCGGAACGGGAAACGGCGACCGGAAAATTCGGGGACCGGCACGGGAAGTTCGCTCGGGGGTAGAGTAACCTGTAGGAACTGACGGCTCGCTGATAGGACTCCCGGTTAGGGAATTAGAGCCGAAAACCGACTCTTTTCCAACACTTAGGCTCGAAAACGGCCCTTCGGTGGCCCGGAACGGGAAACGGGAGAACGGGAGATGAATGTAAACGGGAGAACGGGAGATGAATGCATCAATTTGTTGTTTGAAGTCTTTTCAAGTCCACTTACTCCGTTTTAATTTTACCAACTACAAATGGAAACTTAAAGAATTGTGTCCAACTACAAATGGGAAATTTAAGGATCTTGTTTACGTGCCGTGTGATAATAACCAAGTGACATGACCTCCAGGTTCCGAATATACACTCTACTAATCTAAACAGGCCCATGACCGTCAGATGAAAATCATTCAAATGCTTGACTATACTTAGACTTTTGTTTTGCATGTAATATTATGCATTCATCTGGAACAGTGTATTGGAAGGCAAGATTTCAAAACAAAACCATTCTGAGCAATCAATATGGTTGCACTAGTTGATCTAGTCCCATCATGGTTCATGATTTACAGACACTTTAGCTTCTAAAATTGTGATCATTTGGTTGTTCTCATTATTGCCTGAACTAAAAATGTTTACTCAGGCTCCGTTCCCCTTTTATGTATATAGTTATATATCTCATCTGGACAATCTATAGCTTCTAGCAACTGTACCCTTGGCCTCCTGATTCCTCTTATATTCCAGTACAAGAACAATACTAAAAAATTGAGATCTAGTTTGTTCCAAAGTTTAATTTGGGGAAATGCTTGAAACCAATGATGCAAGTCATTTTGTGGAGATTGGATTGCAACTAAACTTTGTCAGAACAATTAAACCACAGATTGGTTATAAAAAAAAACAATTAAACCACAGATTAAAGTTTAAGGGAAAAATGAGAACAGTTACACAGATTGAAGAGCCTTCAATAGGCAGGACAATAACAATAGATCTTAACTTTTACACTTATCACTTTAAAACAAACTTAGACCATGATTTTCGTTTGTGTCACAAAGTATAAATCCACATTTACAAATACAAATGCAAAATCACACAAAACTCAGTAGGAGTAAAAAAATTGTGTCAAATTTAATCTGTCTATCCTCTCTTTGGAGAGGAAATGAACTGAACAAAACTTAGAACGATCTTCCAATTCGTACATCTTTACATTCATCTTTACATATAATGGTATGGGTCTTGAAGAGTCCGTGATAGAGTCCATCACTGTGTAAATACAAGAGAGGTGGCAGTCTTTTTGAAGGGACTGAGTGTTCCATTTGCCTGAACGAGTTTCGTGAGGATGAGAACCTGAGGCTTCTTCCCAATTGCATCCATGCGTTTCATCTTCCATGCATCGATACATGGTTGAAATCTAACGTGAATTGCCCTCTGTGCCGCATGAATGTCAATTCTAACCCCATGAGCTCTCAGTGGGGGGACCAAAGTTGAGATAAAATTCATTTAGTTTGGAGAAACTCTTGAAATGCATGTGAGCCATATTCCTCATGAATTAGATCAAAGAATCGTGGTTTTTTTACAAATTTAAGTTTCAAAAAGGGCTAAGATTGTTTTAAAAGCATTAAATACTTTTGGGTTTTGCATGCAAGAAATATATCTACTTACATCATCAATTAAAGTGACAATATTTATAACGAGCATGTGAAATGGTTTGTGCACTACTCCAAACACCAATATGAATCAGATGAAAACAAGTGGTAGAAATACCATCACATGTGAGAAAGTAAGACTTCTCTTTTTTCCCACTTTACAACTAGACCAACCAATAGAAAGTCTTGTAAAGTAAAATGATATTTATTCATCCAAATTTCAAGAAAAATAGTTATTTTTCTTATTTTCTATATAATTTTGTTAATTCAAAAGATACTAATTTTGTTTTTGTTTTTGTCATTGCAGATTGATGGACGCTTTTGGATCGGATGCACACTTTGGCGTCGTTTTGTTGTTTTTAGTTTATTTGTTTATGTATATTGGACAATTTTATTAGACTATTTGTATATGTTTTTAGTTTTATTGGACTATTAGAAATTTTTATTAATTGTACCGTTATTTTTAGGAGATGAATGATTTGATGAAAAATGTGGATGATTTTTTATTTGATGAAAAATGTGGATGATTTTGTTTGGATTCATTATTAATTGTATTGTGAGTAGGTTTGTGGATGATTTTGTTTGGATTCATTATTAATTGTATTGTGAGTAGGTTTAATTTCCTGTTACAGGTGTATTACAGGTGCATCAGCATGTTTACAGGGAAATTTTAAACGAAAATCGGGAATTGTATTATAAAAAAAAAAAAAAACTTTTACCGACGAAATTTATAATTTCGTCGGTAAAAGTCATTTTCACCGACGAAAAATAAACGTCGGCAATTGTTTTATATTTTTTAATTTTATATTTACCGACGAAAAAAAACGTCGGTATTTTATTTTCATTTATTCCATTTAATTTTACCGACGAAAATTAAACGTCGGTAAAATATTTTTATTTTTTTATTTTTTCTTTTTAATGTTCCCGACGATAAATAAACGTCGGTCAATATTTTATTTTAATTTTTATTTATTCCTTTTAATTTTACCGACGAAAATAAAACGTCGGTAAAATATTTTTTATTTTTTTAATTTTTCTATTTAATATTACCGATGAAAAATAAACGTCGGTGAAATAGTTTTATTTTTTTGTTTATTTTCTTTTTAATTTTACCGACGAAAAAATAACGTCGGCAAAGTGTTGTTATTTATTTATAATTTTCCTTTTTAATTTTACCGACGAAAAAAAACGTCGGTAAAATCTGTAAAAACGTCGGTGAAAATTACATTTTTGCCGACGAAAAATTAATTCGTCGGTAACGGGTTTTCTTGACGTCATCTTACCGACGTCTGACCGACGAAATAATACCGACGAAAAAAAACGTCGCTAAAAGTATCTTTTGTTGTAGTGAATGTTTTTCAATAAGCAATCCATTTCTAGATTCAATTCAATTCAATAATTCTTTTCATAATAAGAGAAGGGATAATGGTAATACCAATCTCACTAGATTGGGACCCAACAATGTGGAACACGATACAATGAGAGTACTTACTAATCACTTATGATTCTACTTAATTCTATCTCAAATCTAAACAACCATTTGGGTGTAACCATTGGTTTCCAAATGCACGTGTTATTCTCGATGGACATCACATTTATATTTAATGTGTGCATTGTATAGTCCCCGTAATTATCACCCATGGAAGTTTAGTGTTAAAACTAATTTAAGGAGTACTTATACTTACAAGAAGCACTCCAAGTTTATGTTTGGGCCTGTATCAGGTTTGCTCGAGCGAGTCCAAGTTCACTCGAGCTGACCCTCACAGAACGTTAGTCGCTCAAGCGAACTCCATGTTCACTCGAGCGAACTGTCTAGAGTTCCAACTCGAAAATCTGATATGTTCTCTCTTCTTCTACACTCTTTTCTCCATTATTCATCCATAACATACAATACTATTGGAACCTCCTGTTCCCTCCTCACACATCATCCATTCCCAAAACAATACTTCTAATCATTCATTAACCATTCATACAACCCATAAACAAACCCAACTAAATGGAAAATGCACAACAGCCATGGAAAACTCTATGCCTTTCTACAATAATTAATACTAATCACAAGAAATGCTTATACTTGTCTCTTATGAGCTTAGTAGTAAAAAGCCCTCTTTCCTAGCTTGGCTTGGCACAAGTCTTTCCCAAAAACTCAAATCCTAATCCATAAAAAACATAAAGATACATCTCACAAGCTATTTATGCTAACAACCATGCTTAATCACTCATTATAACTTGAACACTCATTAAAAGTTTCAAGTACTTACTTGTAGCTCAATGAGAGAAACCTTGAGATCTTTCTCAAGCTCTACACTTCAACAATGGGGGAAATGGCTTGAGGAAGAAGATGAAGATGAGACCACAATCCTCCAAACCACTTGAATCTCTCCTAATTTCACTCTTGAGGAGGAAAAATGGAAGAGAAGGGAGGAAGATGAGTCTAGGTTTTTGCTTGAAGTGAAAATGAATAAAGAAGCTCATCTCATTCTAATATAAGGCTTCTTCACACAAAACCCCCCTCTTAATAAGTCAAATTAAATTTTGAGTCAAATGACGCCTCATTTGGTCCATTTGCGGTCAAATGGAATCGCATCTATTATGAAAGTTAACGTACTATTCGAGATACACACGTTGGTATCAAGAATTTCCGTATTCGATGAAATATGCGAAAACCCGTATTTACGAAAAAGTCCTTAGCTTACCTTGTTTGAGTCTAAACTGTTTTTAATCAACTCAATTCCATGTCATTAAACTTAATGCATCATTTGAGACTAATTTGTCTCTCTTTGGTCATTAGTCTTCATTAACCCAATTACTAATGCTTAATTAGCATTAATATCAATTAATTAGCCTTAATCATATTAGTTTGGGTTGGGGTGTAACATTCCTCTAAATTTTTAGAACCATTCGGTCCTCCGCATGCAATACAATTCAATAGTCAATTCAAATTCAAATTTACCTGAACGAATAGCTCTAGATACTTTTGAGCCATTTGCTCTTCAAGCTCCCATGTAGCTTCATTGGGTTCATGATGATCCCAAAGGACTTTAACCCATCTGATTGTCCTCGTGCGAAGGACTTGCTCCTTGGTATCAATAATTTGAGTCAACTTCTCAACTTATGTGGTATTTGGCAAAACTTGGATCTCTTCATGCTGAATGACATGCGAAGGATTGGCCACATACTTTCGAAGCATCGACACGTGAAATACATTGTGAATACCAGAAAGTTTTGGTGGAAGTTCAAGGCGATAAGCCACATATCTAATTCTACTTTTAATCTTGAAAGGTCTGATAAATCTCGGTGAAAGCTTACCCTTCCGACCGAACCGGATAGTACCTTTCATTGGAGAAGTCTTCAAGAATACCAAGTCATCAATGGCGAACTCCGTCTCACGCCGATGATTGTCAGCGTAGCTTTTTTGCCTTGATCGAGCCACCTTTAGTCTGTCTTGCACTTTCTGAACTCTTTTTGTTGTTTCGGCAATTATTCTAGGACCATGGAAACTCCTTGTTCCAACTTTTTCCCAGCTAACTGGAGTCCTACATCTCCGACCATACAGAGCTTCAAAAGGTGTCATTTCAATGCTAGAGTGATAGTTGTTGTTGTACGCAAATTCGCACAACGCTAAGTGTTCATCCCAGTCACTGCTAAAATCCATGACACTGGCACGCAACAAATCTTCCAAAGTCCGAATAGTCCTTTCCGATTGTCCATCTGTCTGAGGGTGGTATGCGGTGCTAAACCGAAGTCTAGTACCCATTGAATTTTGAAAGGATTGCCAAAATGTGGAAACAAACCGACTATCTCGATCTGAAACTATCGAGATCGGTGTCCCATGCAATCGAGTTATTTCCCTGACGAACAATTTGGACATATCACTGAATCCCATATCTTTTCTAAATGGAAGGAAATGCGCGGACTTAGTAAGACGGTCAACAATCACCCATACGGAGTCATGCTGCCTCCTCGTCCTTGGTAAACCAGACACAAAGTCCATAGTTAAATGTTCCCATTTCCATCTAGGTATGTTCAGAGGATGAAGCAGACCAGGCGGTTTCTTGTGCTCAAACTTCACACGTTGACATGTTAAGCAAGAAGACACATAACTAGCTATCTCCCGCTTCATGTTATTCCACCAAAATCTATCATTGAGATTTCTGTACATCTTCGTACTCCCTGGATGCATGGAATATCTAGTGTGATGGGCTTCAAGCATTATTGCCTGTTTCAAATCCTCTCGTGTTGGTACACATAATCTGTCCTTAAAATACAGAACTCCTTCCACCAACACAAAATCTAGTCTTGTTGTAAGGTTGTCCTTGATTTTCACCAATTCAGGATCTCCAAACTGCCTATCCTTGATCTCCTTGATAAGCATTGGTTCGAAGACGGACATTGCTGCAACCATTACTTCACTATTTACCATCTCAATGGATACATCTAGATCTCTGAACTCTTCAATTATATTCCACTCACCAACTAGCGATGCTAAGTCAGTTGACTTCCGACTCAAAGTATCCGCTACTATATTGCCTTTTCCTGGCACATATGTGAATGGAAAATCATAGTCCTTTATGAGCTCTAACCAATGACGTTGTCTCAAATTGATGTCCTTTTGGGTGAATAGGTACTGGAGACTCCGGTGATCACAATGGACTTCAAAAGTCTCTCCGTACAAATAGTGTCTCTATTGCTTCAAAGCAAACACAACCGCCACGAGCTCTAAATCATGTGTTGCATAATTCTTCTCATGTTTCTTCAACTGACGCGAACAGTAGGCAATCACCCTACCATTCTGCATCAATACACATCTCAATCCAACACCTGAAGCGTCCGAGTAAACCACGAATCCTCCTCTTCCTTCAGGCAATGCTAAGATTGGGGCTGAAACCAATCTTTGCTTTAAAATCTGGAAGCTAGACTCACATTTATCATCCCATTGGAATGGAACGTTCTTCCGAGTCAACTTCGTTAATGGAGCTGCTATCTTAGAGAAGTCTTTTACAAATCTTCTGTAGTAACCTGCCAACCCTAAGAAGCTCCGAACTTCCGGTACATTTTTCAGACTCTGCCATTTGGTAATTGCTTCAACCTTAGCTGTATTAATAGCTATCCCATCTCTGGTAATTATATGACCTAGAAATGTCACCTGTTGTAGCCAGAAATCACATTTCTCTAACTTCGTATACAATCGATTATCCCTGAGTGTCTGCAAAGTTGTTTGTAGATGATGTGAATGCTCTTGCTCTGACTTTGAATACACCAGAATGTCGTCAATGAAGACAACAAAAAACTGGTCCAGATACGAAGCAAAAACCCTATTAAATAAGGCCATAAAAATTGCAGGTGCATTGGTTAGACCAAAAGGCATTACTAAAAATTCATAGTGGCCATAGCGAGTCCTAAATGCAGTCTTCTGCACATCTTGATCTTTAACTTGAATCTGATGATGCCCAGATTGAAGATCAATCTTGGAAAAGTAAGCTGCACCCTGAAGTTGATTGAACAACTCATCGATTATAGGCAGTGGATATTTATTATTAATTGTCACTTGGTTTATTTGCCTATAATCAATACACATACGAAGGGTGCCAACCTTCTTCTTCACAAATAGCACAGGTGCTCCCCAAGGCGAGACACTTGGCTGGATAAACCCTTTGTCTAATAAATCTTGTATTTTTTTCTTCAGTTCAAACAATTCCGACGGTGCCATTCTATACAGTGCCTTTGATATCAGTGTTGTACCAGGCACAATTTCTATAGTAAAGTCTACTTCCCTTGCTAGAGGTAAACCTGACACTTCATCCGGAAATACGTCTGGAAACTCATAGACTACAAGGATATCCTTTAACTCCTGTACATGCTTCTTCTCAAAAATAAATGCAATGTAGCCTTCACAACCACTATGCATTAACCGTTCAGCCTTGAGTGCGAAAATAAGTCTGGTATCATACTTCTTCCGTACTCCTTCAAACATCACACTGCCATTGGCCTCATCCACTTTAAAAGTGATGATTCTGCGGAAACAGTCTAAACAAGCCCTGTACTTCGCAAGCCAATCCATGCCAAATATTACATCAAAATCATTCATTGCTAACAACACCAAATCAGTTGGCATTGGTACCTCCCCAATTTTTACACTACACTGGGGAACATACAACTCAGACACTACTCATTTTCCTAATGGAGTAGTTACAATAAAATCATAAGGTAACTACATTACCCGTTCTTGAATATCATAACAAAATGAGGATGCTACAAATGAATGAGTAGACCTTGGGTTGAATAAAGCAATTGCAGGTCTATTGTCTACCAGAATTATACCTTCAACCACATTAGTGGCAACTTCAGCTTGTTCCCTATTCACCACATAGGTCTGTCCTACAAGTTGTGGTCTATTCTGCTGCGGTTATTGCTTTGGTTGCCATTGAAGCTGCTGACCTTGACATTGAGGCTGTTGCTGCCTAGGAGGAGCTGGTAAAGCCAACTGCTGTGGAGGAGCAGTAATCATTGCTTGTCCTTAGGCAGGCTGCTGATATGGGGATTTGTTATCTCTCCTGCCTCTTGGACACTGAGCCATTCTGTGTTCCAAGGAACCACAGACTAAACATGCTCCAATAGTCCTCCAGCATGCCTCAATTCTATGAGGTTTGCCACAAGTCTCACAGACTGGTCTATTATCTGCTCTCGCAGCAAACTTTTGTCTCTTGTTATTGCTCTTATGCTGCCCTCCTCCTTTCTTAAACCAAGAGCCAGTATTGCCACCACTGTTCTTCCTTGAATTTTCAGCCATTTCTTCTTTATGCACCTCTTCAGCCGTAAAGGCTCTATCAACCGCTTCACTAAACGTAGTGGGCTTATTAGATGCCATCACCATCTTCTTGTACGTGGGATTCAAACCTTGGAGGAACCTCTTCACCTTCTTTTCCTCGGTATTCGCCAAATCAGTGGCGTACCTAGATAATTGCAGAAAGGTGTGCACGTACACTGACACAATCATCTGTCCTTGCTTCAGATTCAGGAATTCCAATTCCTTCCTCTGTTGGATGTGTTCTGGCACGAACTTCCTTCTGAATTGTTCCATAAAGGTCTCCCAAATGTCATCTCCTGGTGCGGCCAAAAGTGCATCACTGACATTCTTCCACTATGTTTTTGTTTCCTCTCTCAACATGGAAGCGCCAAGCAAAATCCTCTACATTCGTTTACAGACTATAGTACCGAACACATTACCGATGTGTTCTAACCATTCATCTGCCAACATGGCATTTTCAGTGTCGCGGAACTTAGTAGCTCCCCTCTTTCGGAACTGCTCGTCAAGGACATTAGGGTCCTTTTCCTTAGACTGTACTACCCCCTGCATCCCCACATTAGGTGGTTGGACCGGTTGAGCCCGCAATTGAGCTTGCATCTAGTTCTGCATTTGCAACAAGGAAGCAATCTGGGCTTGCATACCCATCTGGGCCTCATGTCTCTTGGCCATTTGCTCTCTATGTTGAGCTTGCATAGCCACTTGTGCCTCTGCCACGTGGCTCCTCACTAACTGCTCCAGTAGGCAGTCATCCTTGCATCAGAACTCGATATTGGAGGAGAAGGTGTAGTACCATCATTGACGATAACTTCAACAAAGTCATCGCAACCCGATCCAGATGCCATCTGAAAACAATAAGGAAGGTAAGATACATATCTATACCGTTCCGTCCCATACACACTACATATAACAAAAGCAATAACACAAATTCAAGAGTGGATTTGTACGCAATTCAACGTTACTCACAACGTGCTTACAATTTTCTAAGTCTTTTAAGTTTTCTCTTGTTCTTAACCCGCTCTGATACCATACAATAAGTATGTCACGATCCGGGCCCGAATTACGATAACCCCGAGCCGTGAGCCTATACTTACTCCCGTAAACTCTGAATTAGCTGAAGTTAAAAACGGAATCCACAAGGGATAACATTCTCAACCTGTCAAATACAAAATATTGCGGAAACATATATATTTGACAATATCAAATTACGATTTACATGTATACAAAAAGAATAAAGTCCTCATACATGTATCATTCCCATCATTAGCGGGTCAATCAGTGCATATCCCAAACACCGCGCAATAACAATTAATTACATCTCAAAATGATTATACAAAAATAACTTTCCAAAATATTATAGTTCCTTTTTGCACTCGGATACCCATATCAAATGGTATCCTGACCGTTCCATCCGTTTAAACCTCCTCGAGGAGCCAGAGCGGTCTCCTCTACTGCCGCCGGGGGAGCTGTTGCACCGGCAAGGGCAATCGGGCCTGTAATGCTATCAATAACACTAGTGAACACGACGGTTCAACAATGTATAAACAGATCTTGTAATAGCACATGTTAGTACATACACTGAATTCATCTAATCTATTTAGTAACAATTTCCATTCGAGACAAGTCTAGATAATTCTTACAATGGCAATATCTAACTCAAGAGTTAATCAACTGACATGTACAAGATGGTCACTACCATAGCTTTCATTCATTCATTTCATTCATTTAATTTTCCATCTTCCCTCAAAGGAAGGATTCATCTTCCAAATGGAAGGCATCAATCAATATTAATAGAAATGACCGGAATATGTGAGACTTACTACTGTCCGGGCCAGGGACAACTAGCAACACCACGGAGCTCCAGAACGCCCCAAATCCATCTACTGCAGTAGGAATAGCCATTTGTTTCAATTATTAATTCATTGAACTCATTTAAAGTTCTAACATCATAGCTAGGTAGTGCCAGACTCAAGAACTAATGTTTTTCAATAAGCAATCCATTTCTGGATTCAATTCAATTCAATAATTCTTTCATAATAAGAGAAGGGATAATGGTAATACCAATCTCACTAGATTGGGACCCAACAATGTGGAACACGATACAATGAGAGCACTTACTAATCACTTATGATTCTACTTAATTCTATCTCAAATCTAAACAACCATTTGGGTGTAACCATTGGTTTCCAATTGCACGTGTTATTCTCGATGGACATCACATTCATATTTAATGTGTGCATTGTATAGTCCCCGTAATTATCACCCATAGAAGTTTAGTGTTAAAACTAATTTAAGGTGTACTTAAACTTACAGGAAGCACTCCAAGTTTATGTTTCGGCCTGTATCAGGTTCGAGTCCAAGTTCGCTCGAGCGGACCCTCACAGAACGTTGGTCACTCAAGCGAACTCCATGTTCGCTCGAGTGAACTGTCCTGAATTTTGAAATTCTGAACAGTTCACTCTATCACAGAACCTTGGTTGTTCGCTTGAGCGAACTGTCCAAAGTTCCAACTCGAAAATCTGATATGTTCTCTCTTCTTCTACACTCTTTTCTCCATTATTCATCCACAACGTACAATACTATTGGAACCTCTTGTTCCCTTCTCACACATCATCCATTCCCAAAACAATGCTTCTAGTCATTCATTAACCATTCATACAACCCATAAACAAACCTAACTAAATGGAAAATGCACAACAACCATGGGAAACTCTATGCATTTCTACAATAATTAATACTAATCACAAGAAATGCTTATACTTGCCTCTTATGAGCTTAGTAGCAAAAGGCCTTCTTTCCTAGCTTGGCTTGACACAAGTCTTTCCCAAAAACTCAAACCCTAATCCATAAAAACATAAAGATACATCTCACAAGCTATTTATCCTAACAACCATGCTTAATCACTCATTATAACTTGAAAACTCATTAAAAGTTTCAAGTACTTACTTGTAGCTCAATGAGAGAAACCTTGAGATCTTTCTCAAGCTCTACACTTCAACAATGGGGGAAATGGCTTGAGGAAGAAGATGAAGATGAGACTACAATCCTCCAAACCACTTGAATCTCTCCTAATTTCACTCTTGAGGAGGAAAAATGGAAGAGAAGGGAGGAAGATGAGTCTAGGGTTTTGCTTGAAGTGAAAATGAATAAAGAAGCTCATCTCATTCTAATATAAGGCTTCTTCATACAAAAACCCGCTCTTAATAAGTCAGATTACATTTTGAGTCAAATGAAGCCTCATTTGGTCAATTTGCGGTCAAATGGAATCGCGTCTATTATGAAAGTTAACCTACTGCTCGAAATACACATGTTGGTATCAAGAATTTCCGTATTCAACGAAATACGCGAAAACCCGTATTTACGAAAATGTCCTTAGCTTACCTTGTTTGAGTCTAAACTCTTTTTAACCAACTCAATTCCATTTCATTAAGCTTAATGCATAATTTGAGACTAATTTGTCTCTCTTTGGTCATTAGTCTTCATTAACCCAATTACTCATGCTTAATTAGCATTAATATCAATTAATTAGCCTTAATCATGATTAGTTTGGGTTAGGGTGTAACAAGATTTTATCTCCATAGTGATATCTTTAAGTCACACACAATTTAGTGGTCCCTCTGAACCTATATCTTGGGATCTCCAGTCAACTAGGTAGGGTTGCCATTATGGCGACTTTTCATTCATAGGCTTTAAACCCATTCCACTCGATGAACGGTTTACTTGCTCTCTCGCTCGGCAATGTTATCTATGGACTTTATGTACTCAATCGTCATAATGCCATTAGAGAGCAGTTGTCTCACAGTATTATGCCTTCAACGTATATGTCGAGACTTAACGTTATATTTAATACTCTGTGCCCTTCCAATTGCCAATTGACTATCGCAATAAATGCATATAGGAGGCACATGTTTTGACCACATTGGAATATCTTCTAGAAATTGACGAAGCCACTCAGCTTCTTCGCCAGCTTTATCCATTACAATAAACTCAGATTCCACAGTGGATCTAGCAATGCAGGTTTGTTTAGAAGATTTTCAAGATACCGTTGCACCATCAAGTGTAAATAGATATCTATTTGTGAACTTTGAATCTTTGGTATCTGATATCCAGTTAGCATCACAATAGCCTTCAAGTACAGCTGGATATCTAGAGTAATGCAATCCATAGTGTTGGGTGTATTTTAAATATCTTAAGACCCTAACTAAGGCCTTCCAGTGGTTTGATCTTGGGCTACTTGTGTATCTACTCAATTTACTAACCGCATATGCAATGTCAGGACGAGTGCAGTTCATTTCATACATTAGGTTGCCAATTATTTGTGCATGTTCTTGTTGTGATATGCCTTTTCCATTATTCTTGGATAAATGGATACTAATGTCTATAGGTGTTCTCGCTGGACTGTTATTATTTTGATTATATTTCTTGCGTATTTCCTCAATATAGTGCGACTGAGATAATATCAGTTCATCTGATGCTTTAGAGATTTTTATCCCTAGTATGACATCTTCAACACCTAAATCTTTCATGTCAAACTTATTGTTTAACATTCTCTTGGTAGCTTGAATGATATCATCATTACTACACGTAATGAGCAAATCATCAACATATAAGCAAATAATGACACAGCCATTGTTAGTGTTTATATACACATTTGTCACATTCATTGATCTTAAACCCATTTGACATCATCAAACTATCAAATTTCTCATGCCACTGCTTTAGTGCTTGTTTTAATCCATACAGAGATTTGACAAGCCGACAGACTTTCTTAGTTTGACCTGGAACACTAAACCCATCGTGTTGTTCCATATATATTTCCTCATCTAATTCAGCATTTAAGAAAGTTGTCTTTACATCCATTTGTTGTATCTCGAAATTGTGTATAACAGTAATTGAAATTAACATTTGAATGGATGTTATTCTCATAACTGGTGAATAAGTATCGAAATAGTCCAAGCCTTCCTTTTGTCTGTACCCTTTAACAACAAGCCTGACCTTGTACTTTTTGATTGATCCATCTTTTTTCATCTTTCTCTTAAATATCCACTTGCATCTAAGAGTTTTGCAACCTTATGGAAGATCCACTAGTTCCCATGTATGGTTTTGAAAAATGAATTCAATTTCACTATTTATTGCCTCTTTCCAATATGGTGCCTCTGGACTGGACACTACTTCTTTAAAGCTTTGAGGCTCATCTTCTAACAAAAATATTAGAAAATTTGAACCAAGCATTTTTGATGTTCTAGCCCTTTTACTCCGTCTAAGTTCATCAATCTCTTGTTGGTTTTAATCACTGCTACTAGCAGTATCATGAGTTCTTTTAGGAGAACTCGTTTCCTGCAATGGTTTATAAGGAAATACATGTTCAAAGAACGATGCATTCCTTGACTCAGTAATAGTATTAGGATGCATATTGAGAATCTCAGACTTATTTATTAGAAATTGATACACACTGTTATTATGAGCATACCCAATGAATACACAGTCAACTATTTTTTGTCCTATTTTAACCTTTTTAGGTTTAGAAACAACCACTTTTGCCAAACACCTCCACACTTTTAAGTATTTGTAAGTAGGCATTCTGCCTTTCCATAATTCGTAGGGGGTTTGATTGGTTTTCTTTTGAGGTATTCGATTGAGAATATAATTTGCGGAGAGGATAGCATCCCCCCACAAATTCTAAGGTAATCCAGAACTTATTAACATAGCATTCAACATTTCTTTTAAAGTTCTATTTTTCCTTTCAGCAACACCATTTTGTTGAGGTGAATAAAGAGCAGTAGTTTGGTGTATAATACCATGATGTGAACAGAATTCACCAAAAGGTGATTCATATTGTTAGACCCCGACCCAGACTAACCCGATTAATGTGTACTTAGTGTGTGCTTTGTCCTAAGTGGGTTTAGTTACCGTTGGGTTAGAATATAATTAGTTTTAGTCATGGGTATAACTTTCAAAAATTTGAGAGCGTTTAGTACTAGTTAGACCTGTGTGTACGTATAAGCATGGGAGGATCATTTTGATTTCCGCTTTAATTGTGATTTTGATTTCCTTTGAATGGTTTCATTATTCTCTACAACTTTCGTTTTCAGCCTGTTTGTGTTTGAAGCCCAAAAAACTCAAGTTTTGGCCCAAAAGGGTAAAATTGTCTTTTCACACCCAAATCTGGACACAAAATTTGAAATCTCAAAACCATGTCAAAATTATACTTTTGGAAACTAGATTTTTCAAGGATCATTTTATCCTTTTTCGTCGAGTTTGACCGGGGCTCACAAGATCATGTTTTCGTCGACACAAGAATTAGACCTAATGGGCTCCATTTGCAAAGTACTTAAGTTACACTCTCCTTCTCTCTCTTGTTCATTCTCATTTCCTGCAACCCTAGAGAACCAAAGCTCAAGGAGAAAACCCTCTTTTCTTCTACCTTTCCCTTTCTTGCATACCCCTATGAGTTTCCAAATGAAATTCTAAGACCACCATTCTCTTCCTCTCATCCCAAGCTTTCTATTGATTCTATTTTCTTGAAAATTATAGTTGGGCAAGCTCTCCATTTTCTTCATCTCTTCTTGTTTGGGCATCTCTTGGTGAGGGCTTCAACCCATCTTTTCAATGGAGTCTTTTTAGCTCCTAAAGAATTCATTTTTCTAGTATGCAACACCCATTTTGAAATGGGTTTCTTGTTTTCAAATTCGGTTGAGTTTTGAATGGGTTTTCATGGAGTTTTTGTAGTGTTTGGCTTAGCTCTTGAGTAGGAGTGCTTGAAGAGGATTTTCTTGGCATTTGGGCTAAGGCAAGTAATCTCTATAGGTTGAATGTTGCATGTGTATTTGTGGATTGCAATGTTACTCTTGAAATTTGCATATAACTTGTTATTAATCTTCATTGTTATGTTTTCCTTAAATTCTTCTTATGTGATTTCCATTCAAGTATAAGTATTAATGTCAAGTGCTTTTCCAAACTTCTAGATTTCTATTTGATTGAAAGCCCTTGTTTCATTAGGAAATTTGGATTTGTTTTGATAGAGAATGGAGATTGAATGTTTAGATTGTGGATTGAATGGTATGGAAATATGAAATTGATCCCTTGGAGAGCATGGAGGCTCAGGGGATTGCAGGTGGTTTAATGATGTAAAGAGGGGAAGAAGGAATTCAAAAATGTGTACAAGGGAGTGCATTTTCTGCACCCAGTGAGCACATGGAGAAGCCTGTTCGCTCGAACGACCCCTGAGTTCACTTGAGCGACCACGCCACTACCTGGGGTAGAACTGGCCAGAGACCTGTTCATTCGAGCGACCCTTGGGTCCGCTCGAGCGAACGGTCATTTGTCTGGCCTGGTTCAGGACAGAGACCTCTCGCTCGAGCGAAGTGTCAGAATTGCTCGAGCGAACCTGCTAGATTTCAGGACTGAGTTTTGTTTTCATTCATGTATTTTTTGGGATTGACAAACTAGTCTATGTTGAGGGTTTTTAATTAACACTGTGCCATTGGAAATCCAGAATGTATTCTAACTTCAGGGACACCAATTCATGTTTATTTCCCACATTTGGGTCCCAATTATACAAAGGTCAATGAATAGCCTCAACATATGCTTGATAGACTTCGCGTTCAAGCTTCAATTTTTGGTACGATAAGTATCATCGTGTACTCGTTTTGAATTTCAAGTATAAGCTAGCTCGTTTGAAGACTTGTATTAAGAATCAAGGGGATCACTTCCTAAGCTTGTTGTGCATATAAATTATGCCTTTTGCTAGTTGTATCTTGTCTCATTTCGAAAAGTGATTTCATCCTTTACTTCGACTTGTTTAGAACGTGTTTCACCGTGTTTTGTGCATTCATGAATTTAAGTGAACACCACTGAGCTTGGACTGCCCATTCAGTCTGATCCGTTGTCTGGGGGTCCTTAAACATGTGGACTATCTGCAGATTAGTCGTGTATTCTATTACAAATCGTGCTTGTCCGGTTCTGTGGCCAGAAATCCCCGTCTACCTTTGTATGGCATGGGAATCGTGTTTTGCATGTCGTGCTTGCTCTTTTCATTATATATGACAAAGAAAGGATGGGCTCTTTGTGGATTTACTATTCATGACATATTATAAGTATTCATGCTAATTTTATTTTCGTATATTTTTTAAATGTACATCAGGCAAGTAATTATTTCAAGTTCGGTAAATTTCTTTAATATGTTTTCTTTAAAAACAATTATTGTTCCATGCTCATACCTAAATTGATTACCTGTCAAACCGTCATGTTTGACCCTTGTATTTTGGTGCCCATGTGCAGGTGACGTTGCCTTTGAGGAGGAGCGTCAGGAGGAGGCTGTTGAGCCACCCCAGCTCGTGAGTGGCAGCTCGACGATGTCAACTAGATGTCGGGCAGGATCTTGAGATTCGTTCCATTTTGTCTCGGGTTCCTTTAATACTTTTGGGAATTGTATTGGCCTTTGTTGGCCTTTTATGGAATGTAACAAACTTAATTCACTTCTAAACTTGAATCATGATGGGAATGCTATGTTATAATTCCTTTTGCTATATCTTGGTCTTGATGCTATTTTACACATACACTTGAATAATTTTATTCATGTTTTGTTATGATGTGATTTGCTACATGCTTCCACAAACTTGATCATGTGAGTTAGTCCCCGTGTCTCGGGATCCTCAATGTAGGAACCTGTGGGAAATTGCAAATTAACTCCAAACCAACCGACACGTCGCGGGCCCGTGCCCGGTTCTCAGTCCAGGGCCGCGACACATATTCACCACCTCTATCGCTTCTTATCACCTTGATTTTCTTATCAAGTTGATTCTCAACCTCATTTTTGTAATGTTTGAACATTTTCAAGGTCTCATCTTTACTTCTCAGTAAGTAAACATAACAGTATATTGTGTAGTCATCAATGAATGTAAAAAAATATTTCTTACCACCTTTAGTTTGAACAAACTTTAGGTTACCGATATCAAAATGAATTAACTGAAGAGGTTCAGAAGTTCGTTCAATAGAATGAAAGGAAGTTCTAGTAAGTTTAACTTCTACACATGTTTCACATTTGATATTTGAATCAAAACTGCATTTAGGCAAACATTCCATATTAACTAATCTACGCAAAGCATCATAGTTAACATGACCTAATCTACCATGCCACACATTAGAAGACTCAAGCACATAAGCAAAAGACTTACTCTTATTAGAAACGAAAGTCATTACATTCATCTTAAAGAGCCTATCGCTCATGTACCATTTTCCCATGTACATCCCAGATTTAGTAATTACAAATTTATTCGACTCAAATACCAGTTTGAAACCCTTCTTACTCAGTAGTGAGCCTGATACCAGATTCTTACGAATATCAGGTACATGCATCACATTGTTGAGGGTGAGTTCCTTTCTAGAAGTCATCTTCAATACCACCTGTCCTTGGCCTTCAACCTTAGAAGTGGAAGAGTTGCCCATGAAGAGTTGTTCTCCGGTTGATGAATGGTAAGTGGAGAACATCTCTTTAATAGAGTAGACATGTTGAGTGGCCCCAATGTCCACCCACTATTCTCTGGTGTTGCCAACCAGATTGACTTCTGAGACCACAGCAGAAAGATTGATGTATGAAACATCAGTGGAGAGAGTGTCCAGTTCTGTCATGTTGGTCTATGCTGGTTTCTTATTTGTGTTGCCTTGGTCCTTGCGGTTACGACAGTCCTTAGCACGGTGGTCTGGTTTGTCGCACACATAGCATTTCCCTTTGAACTTCTTGTTTTCATTGGGACCTTGCTTTTGACCGTTGGGATTGTTCTTCTTCTTCTTGGGATTTTGTCCATGTTCCACCACGTTTTCCTTAGCTTCAGTGAAGGTTTTTTTTGCTTTCTTCTCAGATGCACAATTTTCTTCTTCTATCCTCAATCTAACAATCAAGTCTTCAAGTTTCATCTCCTTTTGCTTATGCTTAAGGTAGTTCTTAAAATCCTTCCAAAGTAGTGGCAATTTTTCAATGATTGCTGCCACTTGGAAAGACTCACTAAGAAGACATTCCTTCTGCATGAATTTCATGGAGAATTACTTGAAGTTCTTGAACTTGATTGATTACTGCCTTGGAATCGAGCATCTTGTAGTCAAGGAATTTGCCAACAACGAACTTCTTCATTCTGACATCTTCAATCTTGTGCTTTTTATCAATAGAATCCCATAATTCCTTAGTAGTCTTCAATGAACAGCACACATTATACAATGTGTTGTCTAGTCCATTGAGAATATAATTTTGACAGAGGAAGTCAGCATGCTTCCAGGCTTCTACCGCAACAACAACTTGCTTGTCTGTCTCACCTTCTATTAAAGCAGGAGCTTCTTCATGGAAGAACCTAGCCAAGTTCAAGGTAGTGAGATTAAACAACATTTTCTGTTGCCATCTCTTGAACTTAGTACCATTGAACTTCTCAGGTTTCTCCCCATGATTCACCATAATAGGGGTAGGAGTACCAACTAAAGTATTCTTCTCAATACCCATTATTGTTAACAGAACAGAAATAAAATAAACACAGAGTATACTGCAACTTATAAACTAACAGTACTATAAATAGAAACTCAGACTATATGGTGACCAGATATTGGTTACTGGATACTGAAGTAACCAGAAAGCAATTTACTGAACACGCTGAAGTTCTATAACTAGTTATAAAAATGAGAGAAACTCAGTTTTACAATACTGGTTTCAGAATAAGAAGAACTAGAAACCAGCAATGAAACTGACATAAACTGAAACCAGAAAATATTGAAGTAAAACTGATACCAGAGTGTACTCAGAAAAAAGGAAAATTTGTCTTAAGATTGTTGTTTCAAGTACATACAGTAATAGTTCAGTATTTAGGAAACACTTCGTTACAACAGTGAAGTAAAACAACAGTAAAACATAATTACAGAATGTTATCTAGGAATGGAAATCCACTTACTATTTGAAGGCAGGAAACAGAGTACTGTTGTTGAAGTTATGAAGTCCAGAAACTCACAGAGGAAGTCTGATCAAGGCCAATGTTTAACACTATGTTCTTAAGACAAATTTCGCCCCCGCAATAGTTCTTACGAGCTTCAACAGCGTTTATCTCTCAAGATACAATGATCAGTTCCACAACAGTTGTAGCATTACAAACTGTGTGACGGGCGATCCAAAAGTGCAACAGCAGGACTCTCTCTCTCTGACTCTATGATGACTCGAAAATGCAATGCAACAGCAGTGAATTGGAAGGGCAAAAGGCACGAACAAGATGCATATTTATAGCTTGTATTAGGTCTCTCCATGGGGGTTGCATCTGTTCAAAACAGTGACTGTTCAAAGATTGGTTACATTCTTTCAAATGCGAATGGACACACCACTAAGGACACATCCCATTTGTGAGAAGGAAAATTTTATTTTATAAAATTTCTCCAACAATAATAAATGGGTAGTGGGCTGAGCCAGGCCCAAGTCGCGCGTGAAGCCCAAGCCGAAGCCTAGCCCAAGTCGCGCCCGCGCTTGTGTGTGGTGGTGACCCCACCTTGATCTAGGTCCTCCCTCCTCCACAAAAGTGGAATTACCTTTGGGGCTCATCTTATACTACCAAGGTAAGCATATTTATATCCAAGGAATGTTTTGTTCCCAAGCAATGTGGGAAGCAAATTCACCACTTCCTTTTGTTTCCATGTTTAATATGTTCAAGTAGTGGTATTTAGGAGGCAATTTCTCATTCACTCCTTAATGGATTAGAACAACCCAATACATGTCTTTAATCTACTCATTGAGTAGATTTCATACCCATGTATTCCCACCAAAAAAGATAAGTGGGTCCCACTTAGATTTTGGCTCAAAGTTGACAAAAAATTTGTGATGCTATTAGCCATTTCCGATAGAAATTTCAAACAAAGCAAGAGTGGAGTACAATTAGAAAGTTCGGGTGCAACAAGGAACCAAACTTTGAAAACTTTCTAATTCCCTAGATTTTCTCCTCTTTTCTCTCCCTCGCTTTCTTTTTCTTTCCTTGTTCTTTCTCCCCAAGCTAGAAACCTTTCCATATCCCATCATAACTTGGAGAACAAGTTGCAAAAATTCATAAAAGGAGGAGTCTTGGGCGTGCAACACTTCATGCCCAACTCCACACCACACGACCCTCTTCTCTCTTCACTCTCTTACATGACAACCACCACCCATTCTTTCTCCTATTCTTTCTTTTTCCAAGTGCTGAAATTGTATTTTTTTTAGAAGGAGGAAATGCATGTAATAGAGGGCTGATTTCTTTCTTTCTTTCTTTTTTTTGGTTTGAAAGGTAAGTATAGGTTTTATTGAAAAGAGGATAATCCCTTAATGGGCAACAAACATACGAGAGGAAGTAATATGCAGAAAACTTTGCTCGAAAACATGGGCATTGTCACGACCCGGTTCCGAGATTCGATTAATCTAGACGAACCCCGAGTCGCGTTGTCCATACTTACTCCCGTAAACTCCGAATTAACCGAAGTTAAAACGAAATCCACAAGGGATAACAATCATTAACACCTGTCAAATGTACAAATTTTACGGAAATAAATATATCGACGAAACTAATTACACACAAGTCCTTTACATAACAATAAAGTTCATTTTATGCATAACATTTCGTTTCATTTCCCAATTTGGTCGCAGTTTGCAAATTCAAAATACAATGCAAAAGGACACAAAACGAACACATAAGAGTTCTCTCAAAACATTTCCGAAACAATTTCCAATGTTCTAATTCATTCGCACTCCGATCCAAGTTCATTCGATTAATACTCCTAGACGAATCTAATTAGCCTCCTCCACAGGCGGCACGGCCTCTTCATGACCAGCACGGGTAATTGAGCCTGTAATGTCATCAATAACACTATGAACACGACGGTTAACAATGTATACACAGATCTATAATAGTACATGCTCATAAATATACAAAATCTTTCAAATCTATCAATCAACAATTCTATAGTCAATATTCAATTCTAGCAATTCTACTCAATCTGTATAATGACATTAATATGAATATTTAGAGTCAAGTAACGAACAGTTACTAACTTGGCAACTACCATAGCACTTATTTAATTTTATTTCATTTCACATCTTCCAAAAAAAAAAAAAAAGGAAGGAATCAATCAGTTCATCTTCCTAAAAAGGAAGGAATCATTCAGTATCATCTTCCAAAAAGGAAGGAATCATTCAATACTGTGCGATCTACCAGTGCCTGGGCCAAGGACTTCTGGCAATACCACGGAGCTCTGGAACACCCCATCTATCTACTGCAATAGGATTGTTCATTAATCATTGTTACCTTTAGTAACTGGTTCATTATTGATTATTCATTATTCACTATTCATTCAGTATTCGATTAAACTCAACAATGAGTTTAACAAACCACTATGTAGTGCTAGACTCAAGGAATTAGATCAGTTTATCATCTAATTTGTACTTCTAAACCAAACAATTGAGTGAAGCGCTCGGTATCCAACGTACGCGTTATTCTCGATGAACATCACTTTATTTGATAATTTGTATATTAGATAACCTTAGCTAACACTTACGAAGGTTTAGATACCACTAATATTAGCCTTTCGTGAATTCGGCTAACTGAAATTTACCGGTCAGCTCACGGTCAGCTTTCCAAAAGCTGACATTTTCTGCGAAAATCAACCCAGATGGTCGGTCAGCTGGCGGTCAGTAGTTCGACTAGCTGAACTTCTCCCAAAACGTCATTCCAGAGCTTCAGAAATTCTGAAGCGATCTCTGGAAACTGAATTCCTTGAGTTCCTACGAGTCCTATAACATCATAAATCATTAGAAAATCATATACTTGCCTCTATTTGAAGATCAACAGACAAAGCCTTCTTTGCTAGGTTGATTCTTGAGATGTCTCTTTTCAACCTAAACCATATCAATTCACAAAATAGAGTTCCTATGAGTTGTTTGAGCTATAAACCATGTCTAAGTACTCAATCAAACTTGAAAAACTCTAAAAGGGGTTAACTACTTACTTGTAGTCTTTGTGGAGAGAAATTTGAGCTTTCTCTATAACCTTAACTTCAAGCAATTGGAAGAGAAGATGGAGAAGATGAAGTGGATGAAATCCTTTTGAAAATCATACTCCAATCCTCTATCTTGACGCTTGATGGAGAGAAAATGGAAGAAAGAAGAAGAAACAGAAGAGCCTAGGGTTTGAAATGAGTGAATGAGCTCATCTTGAGCTTACATAAGCCCAATTTTTGCATTTAAGTCCACTACCTTTTCTCATTTACGATTCGAGTCAAACGAAGGGTCATTTGATCTGATTCTCGCTAAACGACTTTGAGTCTATTACGAAAGTGAACGTACTCCTCGAGATACGCATGTTGGTATCAAAAGTTTCCATATTCGACAAGATATGTGAATATTCGTATTTACAAAAAAATCCTTGGTTATGTCTAAAATTCATTCAATCTCCTTCCGTATCATTCATTATCATTTCATTAAGCCTAAATCATTCATTTTAGGCTAATCCCATTCCATTTGGTCATAAACCACCATTAGTTTAATTGAACACTGTTAATTAGCTTTTATTCCAATCAATTAGAGTTAATCTTGATTAACTCGGGACGGGGTCTAACATTCCCCTAAACTTTTAGAACCATTCAGTCCTCCGAATGCAATACAAATCAATGCAAGTCAATTAAACAATTTAAATTTTAAAATACCTGAATGAATAGCTCGGGATACTTCTGAGCCATTTGCTCCTCAAGCTCCTATGTAGCTTCACTAGGTTCATGATGATCCTAAAGGGCCTTGACCCATTTAATCGTTCTTGTACGTACGACCACCTCCTTGGTATCAATAATCTGAATCAGCTTCTCAACATATGTGGTGTTCGGTAACACTTGGTTCTCTTTGTGATCAATGACATATGAAGGATCAGCCACATACTTCCGAAGCATCGAAACATGAAATACATTGTGGATACCGGAGAGTTATATTGGATGGTCTAGGCGATAAGCCACATTTCCAATTCTGCTTTTGACCTTGAAAGGTCTAATGAATCTCAGGGAAAGTTTTTCCCTTTTTTTCCGAATCAAAGTGTGCCTTTTCATTGAAGAAGTATTCAAAAAGACTAAATGTTCAACGACGAATTCCAGATCACGCCAACAGTTGTCAGCATAGCTTTTCTGCCTTGATCTAGCAATTTTCAGCTGGTTTTGCACTCTTTCTGTTTCAGCAATGATCGTAGGACCGCGTAAACTTCGATTTCCAACTTATTCCCAACTCACTGGAGTCTTACATCTTCTATCGGGCAATGCTTCGAATGGTGCCATTTCAATGCTGGAGTGGTAGTTGTTGCTGTATGAAAATTTTATATAACGTTAAATGATCATCCTAATCACTCCCAAAATCTACAACACTGGCACAAAGCAAACCTTCTATAGTCTAGATAGTCCGTTCTAATTGTTCGTTCGTCTATGGATTATAAGCAGTACTAAATCGAAATTTAGTACCCATGGGATTTTGAAAAGACTGCTAAAATGCGAAAACAAACCGACTATCTCGATCAGAAACAACCGAGACCGGTGTTCCATGCAATCGAGTCACTTCCTTGACAAACAATCTGGACATATAACTGAATCCCATATCTTTTCTAAATGGAAGGAAGTGTGCGGACTTTGTAAGACACCCATACGGCATTGTTCTACTTTATCGTCTTCGGTAAACTAGAGACAAAGTCCATTGTGATATGTTAACTCCCACTTCCATCTGGGAATATTTAGTGGATGAAGCAATCCAGGCGGTTTTCGGTGCTCAAATTTCACACACTGGCAAGTCAAGTAGGAAGACACATAACCTGTTCTCCCCCACTTCATGTTATTCTACCAAAATCTGTCCCAGAGATTTCTATACATCTTTGTGCTTCCTGAATGCATAGAATATCTAGTGTGATGAGCTTCAAACATCACTATTTACTTCAAATCTTCCTGTGCCGGTATACACATTCAGCCTCTAAAGTAGAGAACTGATAACACGAAGTCCGGTCTTGTTGCAACGTTGTCCTTGATCCTTATCAATCTCGGATCTTCGAACTGTCTATCCTTTATTTATTGGATAAGAACTGGTTCGAATACGGACATTGTGACAACCATCCCTCGATCGTCCACCATTTCAATGGACACATCTAAATCCCTAAATTCTTCAATCAGGTTCCATTCACCAACCAATGATGCCAAGTAAGTAGATTTCAAACACAAAGCATCAGTTACGACATTACCCTTTCTAGGTTCATATGTGAACGGAAAGTCGTAGTCCATGATCGGTTCTAACCAATGGCGTTGCCTTGGGTTGATATCCTTCTAAGTAAACAAGTACTGAAGGCTTTTGTGATCGTAGTGGACTTCAAAAGTCTCTCCGTATAGATAGCGCCTCCATTGCTTCAGTGCAAATACACCAGCCGCGAGCTCTAGATCATGAGTAGCATAATTCTCCCCATGCTCCTTCAATTGATGCGAACCATAGACAATCACCTTGTCATTCTGCATCAACACACATCCCAATCCAATACCCGAGGCATCTAAGTGAATCTCAAATCCTCCTATTCCAACGGGTAAAGACAATATTGGGGCTGAAATCAACTTCTGCTTCAAAGTCTGACAACTAGTCTCACAGGTATCATTCCATTGGAATGGAATATTCTTCCGAATCAGTCTCATCAAAGGAGCCGCTATCTTTGAGAAGTCCCTGACGAACCTCCTGTAATAGCCTGCCAATCCTAAAAAGCTCCGAACTTCCGGTATGTTCTTTGGACTTTGCCAATTGGTAACCGCTTCAATCTTAGCTGAATCAACAGCTAATCCATCTCCGGTAATGATATGACTTAAAAATGCAACCCGCTGCAACCAAAAGTCGCACTTTTCTCATTTTAGGTTGTTCTCAGATGGTGTGAATGCTCCAGTTCTGACTCATCAATGAAGATTACGACAAACAAGTCCAGATAGGATGCAAACACTCGGTTCATTAAAGCCATAAAAACTGCAGGTGAATTGGTTAAATCAAAAGGCATCACTAAAAGTTCATAGTGCCCGTATCGAGTCCTGAATGCAGTCTTCTGTACACCCTGATCCTTAAATCTATCTAATGATATCCAGATCGAAGATCAATCTTGAAAACGTACTAAGCACTCTAGAGTTGATAAAAAAAACTCATCAATCCTAGGCAGTAGGTATTTGTTCTTAATCGTTGCTTGATTTATCTACCTATAATCGATACACATTCGAAGGGTGTCATCCTTCTTCTTCACAAATAATACAGGTGCTCCCCATGGAGAGACGTTAGGTTTAATGAAACCTTTGTCAAGCAAATCTTGTATCTAATCCTTCAACTCATACAACTTTGATTGTGCCATTCGATAAGGTGCCTTGGATATCGGTGCAGTACTGTGCACAAGTTCAATAGTAAAGTCTACTTCCCTTGCCGGAGGTAGACCTGACACTTCATCTGGAAACACGTCTGGGAATTCATAGACGATAGGAATATTTCTTAACTCTTGCACATGTTTCTTCTCCGAAATGAATGCGATGTAGGCTTCACAACCATTACGCATCATTCGTTCAGCCTTAAGTGCTGAAACTAGCCTGGTATCATCTTTCTGTAAGTCCTGGGATCCGAACCCTAGAGGGGGGGTGAATAGGGTGAGCTCCAATTATGACCAATTTTAATCAAATTTAACTTCTTTAAATTAACCTAGTCACAAGTGATGATTATCAAACAAAATGCGGAAGCTTAATAAAAACAATCACCACAAAGCAAGCACCATCACACAAGGATTTATAGTGGTTCGGCCTCAATGCCTACATCCACTACCGGCTTGTGATCCAACACCCCACCGGATTTCCACTATTTATGCTTTTCAATAGGCTAAGCAATAACCTTTACAATGATGTTTTTCAAGGCTCAACATCAACCTATTACATTATGCTTTTCTTAGGCTAAGCAATAACCTCTTCAACCACAAGGTTGGTTATCTCTCTAATTAGTGTCTATAATACACTTGATGGAGATTCAATTAAGCTCATTACAATGCCTCTTAATTAGGCGGATATGGAAGTGAGAAACTAACTCACACAAACACTTAATGAATGCAAAGATGTATACTCATGATGTGTGTGTGTGTGTGATGTCCTCAATCATTTTGAAGATGAAAGCTCATAAATGTATGCCTAAGGCTTTTGAAAGTTTTAGCTCATAAAAACATTTATGATTGAGGAAAGAATGCAAGTCACATGTTAAAAGTAACAACTTGTTAATGATGTCAAAGATTCACAAGTTGTATTAAATTAATTAGCTCTAAACATGTGATGCCAAATCATATGTAATTACAAATACAACTTGAATATGATATTCCAATCAAAGCAGAGCAAGTTGTGAACTTTAAAACAAAGTTACATATGATTTGTAAACATGTTGAATCCAAAACATAAGATATATTTGAAAAAGATTTTCCTATGATGAAAAACAACACCCAAAGATTCAACCAAGTATGTGAATCATGTTACATATAATTTCAAAGATTCTTTCATTAACATGATCTACTTAGATTTACCAAAGATAAAGTACTACTTGGATTGAATCAAATGGTGATGCATCCAAAACAATAGATCAATTCAAAATATAAAACATGCTAAGGATACAACACATCATAGTTTAACATGCTACTAAAGATTTATCAAAGATAAAACAAAACATGAAAACATATGATTTGTAAAGAAGTTAAATCCAAAACATAAGATAGTTTTGAAAGTGAGTTTCTTATGTTGAAAAACAACAATCATAGATTCAACTAAGTATATGGATCATGTTACATCTAATTTCAAAGATGTTTCCATTAACATTATCTACTTAGATTTACCAAGGATAAAGTACTACTTGGATTGAATCAATGGTGATGTATCCAAAACAATAAATCAATTCAAAACATAAAACATGTTAATGACACAACACAACATAGTTTATCATGCTACAAATGATTTACCAAAAATAAAACAAAGCATGAAAACATATGATTAAGGAAAGTAGAGCCTACTTGGTTGATAAGAATGAAAAATGTTATATTTTTCTCCATTAATATTTAGTTCTTTGTACCTATTTGATATCTAATTGCACTCATTATTCTTATATTTTGATTTAGGATGCAATTGGAGGGCTAAACGCAAAACGAAGTTAATTGGGCAGTTTTAGATGAATTTTCATATCGCTTCGTAATCTGTGCATAACTCTCTCATCTAAGCTCCAATTGAGATGATTCAAGATGCTATGGAACGCCAAGAAAAAGATCTACAACTTTTATGTTTTGAGTTTTGAGAGATATCGGCTGCCTCAAGATCTGAGTTGCAAGAGAAGTGCTTGTACTTGATGCTAAATGGATGAAAAATCAAGCAGAAGGGCATTATGGTAAATTTGAAGAAATCAGGAGTTCGTCGAAACATATCCAATATTGGGCTCATATTGTGCAGAACGAAAAATAGTGCAACTTTAATTCTTGGGTCGAGTCCAACAGAAGCCCGAACGAGAAGATATGGTCAAAAAGAAGATTTTGACTAAGTTAGAATTTAATTAATTATTTTATTAAATTCCATATCCAAGCCACTTCAATTTCTCCCTTACGTCAATCTCCTTCCCTAGTTTCTAATGTTTCTTTTCACTTTCTAATCCTCATCCAACACCAACTGCCCATGCATATCTATTGTTCCAGCCACTATTTTCTCTCCACCTCACCCTTTCCCATTCAAACTCTCCCATCTCACGGCTGGGATGTCCATCACAACATCTTTCTCAATCCCACTATCTTAGAAACAGTTCTATCAGTATCATCCTCTCATCCACGTATCCTATTCCAACCCCACCTCTCCACTCTATATAAATCATCCCCACAGACCCTCTCCCGGAAGCAACGAATTCTTTCTCTCTCTTTCTCTCTTCTTTTTCCATTCTTTTTCCATTTAATTTATTTTGCAAGTTAGTATGGCCCTGCGTGGCTAATTTTCTGTAATTGGTTGAAGGAGACTGAAGCCTCGGAATAAATACTGTGAGATCTAATTTAATTTCATTGTTCAATTTATGCTTTGAATATGGGTTGTTCTTCTATGCTTAATTTGTTATCATGATTGTTTCGTTTACTTGCTAGGATGCATACTAGTATATTTTTCGTTGCAATCTAATGCTAAATTAGAAATCAAATCCGTAATTGTTTGATCCCTCTAATTTGTGAAGCAACTGATATTTAATAATTTACTGCGTTAGTAATTATTAGATATTAGGAAGAACACTTTGCTAAATTAAATGCAACCCGCTTGTGCTTGTGTTATTTGGGTTCATCGATCTCTCGGATTTTAATGCTTTTGCTAAATTAAATCTATAGCGCTTGTCTTAGGTTGTTTAGTAATTAGGGTTAATTAGAGCGCGTGTTTTCTAATTAACTAATTAAGGAGGTAGGAATTTAATTCCAACGATGAATATTCGAAGTGTTAATTGATTTATTTTTGCATCAATGATCAGTTCTGAATTTCCGATGGTGGATGTTAACTTTGACCAATGCTTGCTCCTTTGATTGAATTTGTTACTTTACTGCTTTTTATTTGCTTTTATTTATTTTTGCTTTCAATATAAACAAAACCCCTCTTCTTTGATCACATAGCATAAAATTTGACTAAACACTCTCTGTGGAAACGATCCTTACTCACACTACTACATTTATTATTTTTTTGGAGTAAAAGTTTTATTATATTTGGGTGCCGACGACAGCACGACCAAATTTTGGCGCCGTTGCCGGGGAGTGATTCTAGTCGATTTTTTTGCTTCGTGTGATATTGTAAGCACTGTGTGCGGTTGCTGCTTCTGACTCTTCTTTAATTTATTTAAATTTTTTTTTCCCAGCACCTCACGTTCACTTCCTCATTCATCACTCCCTGCACTGTCATCTCTCTCTACTGCCTACGCCTGCTGCTCGGTTTTTCCTCTCTGTTTTCTGTTTCTCTGTGACTTCATCTCTCATATTGGTCAAGAACCCAGCGCCCCCTTTTTCAATCCATCTCTCTCTTTGTTGTTTTCACCACTCAGTCAACACTTTTTTTTTTCTCTTTTCTCTTTTATTCATCATCTCATCTCTTTCTCTCATATCATCTCACTCTATCATCTTATCTCACTCCCTGCCATCATCACCGAAGTTATCAGCAACTTTCAACAGCACCTCTCATTATCTCATCTCAGATCTTCTCTCCATCTCCCTGACTTCATCTCATTTATTCAATTCATCTTTTTTGGTTCTGAAACGGGAAGTTCTGTTCTTCATCTATTTTCATCATCACATCTCATCTGACCTCATATCCTGTTTTTTTTTTTTTTTTTTTTTTTTTTTTTTTTTTTTTTTTCTAAAACTTCATTGCAGAAAAGAACGAGAAGATCAGTCTGCATTGATCTCTGGTGGACCCCACGGATCAGGTTCTCTCAAAGAAATTCCAACGCAGAGGACTGGAGAAGAAGCCTGTTTCTGAAAATCCGGACTGGAGAAGAAGAAGAACGGCAGCACTGTGGAATTTTAAATCGTTGGGAGGAAGGAGACCGAGCATTGGGTCGTTTTCAGGTCGGTTCAGGTTAGGCCCAGCCTGACTCACTTCACAGAAGCCCAGCAACAGCCCTCTCCTGCACCTGCATCCTTGGCTGACCTCAGCCATCTCCCTACTGACATCAGTCATCATCATTTTTTTTTTCTGCTCTAAAAAAAAACAAAAAAAAAAATTTGCGTAGAAATTTTATTTTAGCACTTTTTATTTTTATTTTAGCATAGATTTGTTATCATTACTCTAGATTTTTTTTTCCTGATTTATTTTTATGGTTTCCTTGATTGATTATGACTGAAACTCGATCTTCTAGTCAAGGTGATTTGCAGTACGATTCAGAAATAGAAAGAACTTTGCACAGATTAAGAAGGGAAGCTCGGAGAAATTCTAAAAATAACAATCTAGCTCTTGATTCCCTATTTGCTGGCGATTCTGATCTAGACGAAGAGGAAGTCATGGCTGGAAATCGTACTTTGAAAGAGCTTGCCGCCCCAGATTTGAATCAACAACCTTTATGCATAACTTTTCCTAATTTAGAGGCTACTACTACTTTTGAATTGAAATCTGGACTAATACATCTCTTGCCCACTTTTCATGGCCTTGCAGGTGAAGATCCTCATAAGCATTTAAAAGAGTTTCATGTGGTATGCACAAGTATGAAACCCACGGGGGTGACTGAAGAACAAATTAAATTAAGAGCCTTTCCGTTTTCTTTGAAGGATTTAGCTAAGGATTGGCTCTATTATCTACCCTCCGGGAGTATTACCACATGGAACGAGAAGAAGAGGTTATTTCTAGAGAAATATTTCCCAGCTTCAAGGGCGGCTAACATTCGAAAAGAAATTTGTGGTGTAAGGTAGCACAATGGAGAGTCCCTACACGAATACTGGGAACGGTTCAAGAAATTATGTGCAAGCTGCCCCCATCATCAAATTAGTGAGCAGCTACTTATCCAGTATTTCTATGAGGGACTTATACCTACTGACAGAAGCATGATTGATGCTACTAGTGGAGGAGCTTTGGTGGATAAAACTCCCGAGGCCGCGAGGAACTTGATTGCAAATATGGCGGCTATTTCTCAACAATTTGGCACTAGGCTTGACCCTCCGTCTAAGCATGTTAATGAGGTAAATATTTCCTCCCTTGAACAAAAAATTGCTGGTCTAACTTCTCTTGTTCGTCAAATGGCTGTAGGTAATGTACAAACGGCAAAAGTTTGTGGGATTTGTTCGGTAGCAGGGCATTTAACAGATATGTGCTCAACTCTTCAAGAAGAGCCCATTGAACAAGTAAATCTGGCTGGTGGTTTTCCTGGACAACCTCAAAGGAAGCATGATCCCTATTTGAACACTTCTAATCCGGGATGGAGGGATCATCCCAATTTTAGCTATGGGAATCCACAAGTAAACCAGCCCGCGACTCAAAACCGGCCAATTTTCCAGCAATACAACCAGCCATACATCCCTAGACAACAACCAGGCCAAACTTCTAATTCAGGTATGTCTTTAGAAGATATTGTTAAATCTCTTGCTACTAATACTTGCAATTTCAACAGGAGACGAAACAATTTCAACAAGAGGCGAGGGCCAGTATTCAAAATTTGGACAATCAGATGAGTCAGATGGCAACTGCAATTAGTCGGCTAGAGGCACAAAGTTCGGGAAAATTACCCTCTCAAACGATAGTGAATCCAAGAGAACAGGCAAATGCAATCGTCTTGAGAAGTGGTAAGGAGGTTGAAATTCCAGTAAAGGCATCCCCTACATCGCCAATGCAAGAAAAGGAAAAAGAAGTTGTTGCGGACAAAGAAATTCCAAGGGAAGATGACACACCTAAGAGTAAGTTTTCCTCTTTTCCTGATTACAAACCAGTACCCCCTTTTCCTCAAGCTTTAGCAGAATCTAGAAAATATGAGCGAAATAGTGATTTATATGAGACTTTTCGGAGATGCGAGGTAAATATTCCACTTTTAGATGCTATTAAACAAGTACCTCGTTATGCTAAATTCCTTAAAGAACTGTGTACAATTAAAAGGAAGCAAAAATTGAAGGGATATGAGAAGGTAAGAGTAGGGGAGAATGTTTCTGCAATTATTCAAAGAAAACTCCCTGCGAAGTGCAAAGATCTAGGTATGTTTACCATCCCTTGTACGATAGGTAACACTAGAATTGAGAAGGCCATGCTAGATTTAGGAGCTTCTATCAATGTCATGCCATATTCTATATATACCTCTTTGAAACTTGGACCTTTGAATAAAATTGGTGTTGTGATCCAATTGGCAGATAGATCTAATGCCTATCCTAAGGGTATAGTTGAGGATGTCCTTGTGCAAGTTAATGGTCTGGTTTTCCCTGCTGATTTCTATGTGCTTGATATGGAGAATGGTGATCAAACTGCTCCTATTTTGTTAGGAAGACCATTCTTAAAGACATCCAAGACTAAGATAGATGTTCATAGTGGCACACTTACCCTGGAAGTTGATGGTGAAATTGTTAAGTTTAATATTTATGATGCCATGAAATATCCTAGTGACAATAATCCTGTTTATTCTATTGATGTGATTGATTCTTTAGCACAGGAAGTTTTTGACCTTGATGGAAAAGACGGACTGGAAGTTGCCATTAGTAAGCATCTTGGGGAAGAGAAGGAAGAATTAGCCTAGAGTACTGAATTGCAGGAGACTGTTGCAGCATTAAATGATTCACCTAAATTGCAGCATTCAAGTAATTTCCCTTTTGTTGCGTTACCCGTTTCTAATGAGAGACTTTTACCCTCTATTTTGCAGGCCCCCATTCCAGATTTGAAGCATCTCCCTAGTCATCTCAAATACGTATTCCTATGAGACGAGGAAAAGTTACCAGTGATCGTATCCAGTAAACTCAGTACATCGCAGGAGGAAATTTGGGAATGATGCATTTGAGAGTGCACGGATTTACAAGGAAAAGGTGAAGGCTTTTCATGACAAGATGATCTCTAGGAAAGAGTTTAAAGTTGGTCAACAGGTCCTTCTATATCAGTCACGGCTTCGTTTGTTTCCAGGTAAGTTGCGTTCTCGTTGGATTGGACCTTTTGTCGTTACTAATGTTTTTCCACATGGTGCAGTTGAAATTCAAAGTTTAGCCACTTCCAAAGTGTTCAAGGTGAATGGCCATAGACTTAAGCCTTTCTATGAAGGTTTCCAAATAGAGAATGTGGAAAAATTAGACCTTGCAAATCTGATTTATCCTGATTGAGAAGGAAGCATTGAGTCGAGCCAACGACAATAAACAAAAGCGCTGCTTGGGAGGCAACCCAGGGGGAGTTCGTTCATTTTCTTTTTATTCTCGCATTTATTTTCTGTTTATTTTTGCCTTTTCTTTACATTTTACCTTACATTGGGGACAATGCAAGTTTTAAGTGTGGGGGAAGGGATTTAGGTTGTGTTTTAATTTTAGATTTTTTCTTCAAAAAAAAAAAAAAAAAAAGAGTTTGGCCTTTTGTTTTTGTGGTTTTCAACGATTTTTGGTTATATATGTCATGAGCAAGATTCAATTGAGCTTGAGAAATTCATAACATGATTGAATATGTAATCTTTCAACTTGTGATTAACTAGTACAGTTCCTTGAGGATGTTAGTGACTAAATTTGGTAGACAAAAAGCCGGTGAGATTTTGAGCCTTTCGACTGACACATCCATATCAGTCTCACTATTTTCTTTCATGAGAGATATTCTTCCATAGATTTGTTTATCTAGAACTTGCCTTGATTCTCTTCGAGGTCACATAGACACAAGCATGCATGGACATGATTAAGGCCATCGTTGTTATAAGCTACATAAGCCAAATAGCCTACCTTGAAATTAATTTTTTCCTTGTAAACCCCTTTGAGCTTTATATCTTTCATTTATTGTAAACCCACATTACAAGCTTTAAACCTAAAAAAAAAAAAAAAAAAAAAAAAAACAACTTTACCTAAGCCATAGAGCTAGTGGAGCATTGTCTTTCGTTATGATATGTATGGGTGTGCAAGAAATAAGTGTGGGGGTGTCGGAATTTGCAGTATGACTATGACTAGTGTAATGGAACATGTGTTCATTCTCAATTTATGAGTTCCATTGTTTCTTCAAAAAAAAAAAAAAAAAAGAAAAAAAAAAGAGAAAAAAAAGGGGGTTTATGAAGTGATGGAGGAAATTGCTACAAACTATCCATGTTCATGAATCCTCCTAAAGTTCCAAGAAAGGGTATGTTCATATGTGATACATACAAAGGTGGAAGTTGTTGCGAAGAATCGTTCCTTGCTGCAAATGAAAAGTGTTCATTTTGAACGATCTCTTTCTCAATACAAGAGTTTTACATGGTTTGAATGCTTTGAGGCCAAATTGAAAGAGCTGCTGAATGGAGTGATTGGTTTTATGTCTTATATATTCTAGCTTGAAGTTGGTTCATTTTTTTTTTGCTTCACTAGTTTTGATGGCTTTTGAGCTATATTCCCAAATATTTCCTACCTTGATCCTAAACCCCATTACAACCCTTGAAAAGTCCTTATGATTCGTGTTATGCATGTGATCCCAGTGGTGGAGAATGAGAAGATATGCAAGCCTATGGTAGATCATGTCCATTGGAATGAATTTGAGTGAACCAGATACCCTTTAAACAGATGAGAGTCGAGTGTTTATATTCGTGAGGGTCTATGTATTTAGTCTACTCCATATTCGAGTGAAAATGCTTAATAAGTAATTGCAAGTTGTTTAAAAATGTTTGCTCATGATATGTTATGAATTTTGAAGAGTTTGGTTGTTCTTTATTGATGGCGTTGCAACCTTGGTATTCTTGAAAAAAAAAATTGAATTTAAGTGTTGCCCGAGGACGAGCAAAAGTTAAGTGTGGGGGAATTTGATAAGAATGAAAAATGTTATATTTTTCTCCATTAATATTTAGTTCTTTGTACCTATTTGATATCTAATTGCACTCATTATTCTTATATTTTGATTTAGGATGCAATTGGAGGGCTAAACGCAAAACGAAGTTAATTGGGCAGTTTTAGATGAATTTTCACATCGCTTCGTAATCTGCGCATAACTCTCTCATCTGAGCTCCAATTGAGATGATTCAAGATGCTATGGAACGCCAAGAAAAAGATCTACAACTTTCATGTTTTGAGTTTTGAGAGATATTGGCTGCCTCAAGATCTGAGTTGAAAGAGAAGTGCTTGTACTTGATGCTAAATGGATGAAAAATCAAGCAGAAGGGCATTATGGTAAATTTGAAGAAATCAGGAGTTCGTCGAAACATATCCAATATTGGGCTCATATTGTGCAGAACGAAAAATAGTGCAACTTTAATTCTTGGGTCCAGTCCAATAGAAGCCCGAACGAGAAGATATGGTCAAAAAGAAGATTTTGACTAAGTTAAAATTTAATTAATTATTTTATTAAATTCCATATCCAAGCCACTTCAATTTCTCCCTCACGTCAATCTCCTTCCCTAGTTTCTAATGTTTCTTTTCACTTTCTAATCCTCATACAACACCAACTGCCCATGCAGATCTATTGTTCCAGCCACTATTTTCTCTCCACCTCACCCTTTCCCATTCAAACTCTCCCATCTCACGGCTGGGATGTCCATCACAACATCTTTCTCATTCCCACTATCTTAGAAGCAGTTCTATCAGTATCATCCTCTCATCCACGTATCCTATTCCAACCCCACCTCTCCACTCTATATAAATCATCCCCACAGACCCTCTCCCGGAAGCAACGAATTCTTTCTCTCTCTTTCTCTCTTCTTTTTCCATTCTTTTTCCATTCTTTTTTCCATTTAATTTATTTTGCAAGTTAGTATGGCCCTGCGTGGATAATTTTCTGTAATTGGTTGAAGGAGATTGAAGCCTCGGAATAAATACTGTGAGATCTAATTTAATTTCATTGTTCAATTTATGCTTTGAATATGGGTTGTTCTTCTATGCTTAATTTGTTATCATGATTGTTTCGTTTAATTGCTAGGATGCATACTAGTATATTTTTCGTTG